>OX344730.1:14335000-15612500 GCA_947034835.1 Ballota nigra
ACAAGGTATAATGAAAGTATTGATTAGTTACATTGTGTTAGTCGTTTCAAGACCTGACAAGAGGAAAATTAAGATTGATAAAGCTCGAATCATTTGGATATAACCGGAAAGCTCAAGGTAAAATTTCAATTTCCAGCCGACTACCAATTATGTGTGGGTCGAGCATTATAGTGAGATCTTCATCTCATCAAGCCCATTATTTAATTTGGTGCTCCCTCATACTTTCAGTTTTGCCCTAAACTTGAGTTTGAATGTCACTGGCATCATGACTTTATTGGTGAATTTACACAAATTGAATTGAAATAGCTAGGAATTAAAATATTGTAAATTAATATAGAATTGATCTTTAATATTACTGTAGATTTTCATTACTTTAAGTTTAAACAAAACTTTGAAGAAGTTAGCTGAATTTGAGATCTTTCATTTCAAATATTTATATTTCAAATTCCTCCATCCAATCATCCAAACTCAACTTAAAAATTTGCATTAATATAGTTGGTATATATGTTTTCAACCCACATATATCATCGATCGAAGCCATTTTATCCTAACATAAGAGCTAGCACTGGTCAATATATTCACGCGTCTTCATAAATACTCATCTAATAGTACATGACAAATTGGTTACATAAGAGTAAGACAGAAGCAATACAATTGTTGATTATACATATACATATAGATATAGATTGAGTAATCGAGTTGCTTACTTGTTTGGTGAGTTCCAAATAAATGATTTTCAGAGTACTGCTAATCATGCTACTGCCACTTGCCATTAATAATTCCACGATCAAACTTTCATGCACCCCATCTCTATGCACGACACACCTATATATTTCTTCTACAGAAATTCATTTTTCGTAATATCATTTCACCTGATCAGATTATTAAAACGAATAAAGACAGATTAATTAATTGGTAAATGTGTAGTTTAATTTTAATTCGTCTCACACATAAAAAATTTGTTTTTTTCTCAAACAATATTTGGGATTATAAAAATTGGAATTATATATTTTATATAATTAATTAAAATTGATTCATACATAAATCATTGGAGAATATTAGTTGTTTTTAATTAAAGATGATCCATTATTTTCACTAAAGAGTATTAGTTGTTTTCACTGAATGATATTAGTTGTTTTCACTGTAAACAACTAATATTTTTCTGTGAAAACAGCTAATGTCATTCAGTAAAAACAACTAATATTTTATAGTGAAAACAACTAATATCTTTCAATGTATGAACCATTTTCACTCTACACGTTATGAGACGGTCTCACGCAAGTTTTTTCCTTCTTATAATTAATGTTACACCCGATATTTACTACCCGACCCGTCGGGTATCAGACATGGACCTACTACTGTAGCGGGCTCGGGAAAGAATGATCCGCCGACCGGTCAGGCAGACGGGCGGGGATGTAGAGGCTACCCGATACTTAGTTACCCGCAGGCCTGGGTATCGGGCGGCCAGCGGCGAGCTCCGGGGTAGGCCACTCTACCCGCCTACCCGCAGATGAACAACCAGGGTACTCTCGTCCGGACTCGTTTCCCGGTACCCGAGTACCCGTCTGCCCGACCCCAGACCGCGCCAGCTGTGAGAGGATGTCGGGAGCCATCAGTCCAGAGGATGTGACAGGGTCAAAGAGGGCAGTTGGGGCCAAGTCCAATCACCTCAGGGGTGACAGTGCCACGTGGCGGCCCCTCATTGGCTCGTAGGGGAGGCTGTAGCCACTTATTACCTTCCAGCTAGGAGTAGGGGGGACCCACAAGTCCACCTACCAAGCATGGGGAACCCCCACCTTGTATACTATAAATAGGGCTTTAAATGCTCATTTGTAAGACACATCACATTTATTGCAAATACACTCTTGAGAGCTCATTTACTCACACATTGATTGCTTCTTGTTATCATCAATATCAAATCCTACCCGCTAGGAACCCGGCAGCAAGATCCGTTATAAATCGCTGTCAACATTTTGGCGCTAGAAGGAGGGTGCTAATATCGAAGTACACTCGGTTTCGTTTATCTAGTCACCTCGAACAAAACCCCATCCACTTTCGTTCAAAGAAAAAATGACCACTTCAAAGGCCACACGGACCCAGCACCAAGCCGAGGACATCGGCGAAACCGCCACCCCGGCTCCAGCCACGGCGGAAACCCTCCAGGGTCCCTTCGAGTTCTTGTCGGCCATAAGAACTCCGGAAGACCTCCAGGCCGCCAAGGCCATGATCGAACGCCGTCAGGCCGAGATCAACGCCGCTCCTATCAGCACTCATAGACCCGGAAAGGAGCCAGCCCGGTCCAGGGCCACCGGCCAGCCACAGCAGGAGCAGGAAACGGCCAGGAGGGCCGCCAGTAACGCACGGCCTCAGAACCTAAAGAGGCGCCTCGACGAGGAGGCCGACTCGCAACGGGTTTCACGCCGACCTGCGGGGTCAGTTTTCTCTCGGTTGGGTTCCCAAGCTCGGGGAGCTGCCCGACACTGCGAGTCCAACGCCAGCTCCAGACCCCGGGAGCAAGAGCGGGCACGATCCCCCAGGCGTCACAACGACACGGCCCCAAGGCCGTCGGTCCGTGACCGCTTGGGGGACAACCCTCATCCCCGCTCTCCACCCTCGGCCGACAGTGCTATGGCCGCTATCCTAAAGAAGGTCACGGACCTAGAGGCCAAACTCGAGAGGCGGGACGGGCAACATCATGTCCCCTACATGCCCAACTCGCCCCTCGCAGACATCCTGGTGCGGGCCCCAGCCCAACCAAAGATCAACGTGGCCGCTGTGGGCCAATATGACGGGGAAATGGACCCCGTCACCCACCTGAGCAAGTACTCTACTTACATGATCTCCATGGGGGCTACAGACGCAACCCAGTGCCGGATGTTTCCATTAACCCTCGGTGACCGGGCACACCGTTGGTACTCCTCGCTGCCCGCGGGGAAGGTGGTTTCGTTCCACCAATTGGGAGAGCTGTTCCTGGAACATTTCTCCTCGATGGCGCCACAAATGGCCGGCGCCAACCGCATGGCAAACCTGGCCCAGGGAAAGGACGAGACAGACCGGGCGTACATCGATCGGGTAGATCGCATCATTATGGAGGGCGAGCCCGTCGGGGACGAGGTCAAGCTCGTCGGGATCATAGGCGGACTCCGCCTAAAAACGAAACTGTGGAAGTCGATGAACAAGGACTACCCCAAGTCCTACGCGGAGTTCCGGCAGCGAGCCGGAAAAATCATCTACAACGCTGACATCCTGGCGCAGCGGCTGGGCGAGAACACCCCTACCGAGAAGGAGAAACCTCGTGCCCAGGCGGGCACCGCATCAAGCCGGAGGAACTTTTCCTACCGGGCTCCCCAGCCTTTCAAGCCTTTCGATTCCGTCGAGGTGAAGCTGGCCGAAAAATTATCGGCCACCCCGGAGTACGTCTATGTGCAAATCCGGGACAAAAATATGATGCCCAAGGCACGGCCGTGGGTCCACAAGCCAGGGGTGCAGCTCAACCCCAACAAGTACTGCCACTACCATCAAACCGTCGGGCACAACACAAGTGAGTGCCGCGACCTCCTGAAACAACTCTGGCGTCTCTTCTAGGAAAGGAAGCTGGAGGAATTCGTGAAGAGACCGGCGGCCAGACCGGAAGCTCAAGCCGCTGCCCGTCCCGCAGAGCCAAACCGGGAGGCAGCCCTCATATGCCCACCCATGCCAGAACATCAGGCCCGTCGGGCAGTCAACATGCTCTCCCCGGTGGGTGGCTTCGCACCCACCACCTCGCTGTCCAACCGCAGGCAGAAGAGCGAGCTGTGGGCAATGGACAACGTCCACCAGATCACCATGCCGGTCAACATGACGGCAAGAGAGACAGACCTCCTCGCCTTCAAGGAGAGGATCGCACCGGGGTCATCTACCCGAACCACGATGCCCTGGTCGTATACGTCAACATCATGGGCGTCACCGTCCACCGCATGCTCGTCGACAACGGGGCCTACTGCAACATTCTCTTCAAGACCGCATTCGACCAGCTAGACAGCTCCTTTGAAAAGTATGTTGAACCATGCGACCAGGTCATCAAGGGCTTCGGCGACGCCACAGTAAAACCCTACGGGATAGTTAGGCTAGCCGTAGAATTAGTTTCTAGTATAGACGCTGAGGTTAAGGCTTCGAAACAACTCGACTTTATTATTGTCAACTAGCTGTCAACCTATAACGGGTTTCTCGGCAGGCCATTCGAGCACGAGTTCGAAGCCGCCGCCTCAGCATTCTATTATTGTATCAAGTTCCCAACCCCCTCCGGGAAGGTTGGGACTCTTAAGGGAAATCAGAAAATGGCACGCGGATGTTTGGCATATATCGATGTTATTTCAAATGGAGCAAATCTAGATTATGTCTGCACAATCGGGGAGGGAGACATGGAAATAGACGAAGAAATTACACCCACTGCCCCCCCAATGGAAGAAGATTCACAGACTTTTGAGAACATCCAAGTCGACCTGGAGCCAAGGCTCGGGTACGAACCCATGGAGATTGACAAAACCCTAACAGGGTAGATCGACGATCCACGCTACGGCGAGCGGGAAGCCAGCCCGATCGAGGAATTAATTTCGGTCACAATGATAAATAGGCCAGAAGTAAGTGTTCAACTCGGTTCGTCAATGTCCGGCGAGATGCGGGCAAAGATGACCGCATTTTTAGAAGAGAACTTGGACGTATTCGCCTGGTCCCACGAAGATATGGTCGGGATCGATCCAGCCGTATGTTCACACCAACTACACATCGATCCATCCCGCAAGCCAATCTCACAGAAAAGAAGGAAATTCGGCCCAGACAAATACGCGGTCATTGCCACCGAAGTCAAAAAGCTGCTCGACAACAAACTCATCGGAATGGTCGACCCCGACGATAAGCCTCAATGGGTATCCAACGCTGTACTCATCAAAAAGAGCAACAACACCTGGCGGCTATGCATCGACTTCACAGACCTGAACAAAGCTTGCCCAAAAGATCATTTCCCGATGCCACACATCGACCATCTGGTGGACAGCACGGCCGGGCACGAGATGCTCACTTTCATGGACGCATTTGCCGGCTACCACCAGATCCTGATGGCCGCAGACGACCAGAAACACACCACTTTCCTCACCGAGAAAAACTTGTATTTCTGGAAGCGGATGCCATTCGGGCTCATGAACGCTGGGGCAACCTACCAGAGGCTGGTCAACCACATGTTTCACGATCAGATCGGGGCGACCATGGAGGTATATATCGACGACATCGTCGTCAAGAGCGAGAAAAAAGAAGACCACCTCACACACCTAGCCGAAACGTTCGAGATCTTGAGAAAGTATCGGATGAGGCTCAACCCGAAAAAGTGCAGTTTCGGCGTCGAGTCGGGCAAGTTCTTGGGGCACATGGTTAGCCAGCGGGGAATCGAGGCAAACCCGACCAAGGTACAGGCGATCCTCGACATGAGCCCTCCCCGCACGGTGAAAGAGGTGCAGAGAGTGACGGGCAGTCTGGCCGCCCTCAGCCGTTTTATCTCCCGCATGGGGGACCGATGCAAGCCATTATTCGACAGCATGCGGAAGGGGAAACTAAACTGGACCCCCCAGAGTCAGCTCGCTTTCGATAACTTGAAAACATACATGTCAAACGCCCAGGTGCTGGCCAAACCCGTCCCCGGAGAGAAGCTTTTCTTATACTTGGCGGCTTCAGACTCAGCTCTCAGCGCCGTGCTAATGTGGGCTGAGGGGCAGGCACATCTGCCAATCTACTATGTCAGCCAGACACTTCACGACGCCGAGCTACGGTACCCACCTCTGGAAAAATTAGCATACGCTCTAGTAATGAGCGTACGTAAGTTACGCCCATACTTTTTCGATCACCAAGTAGAGGTACTGACAACAATGCCACTTCGCCAAGTACTTCATCGGCCAGACACGGCGGGCAGATGCCTCAAGTGGGCTGTTGAGATCGGGCAATTTGGAGTCACATACGCTCCTCGAACATCCATCAAAGGCCAAGCCATGGCCGACTTCATAGTCGAGCTCACTTACCCGGAGGCGATGTCCAAGATCGAGCAGCCACCATGGAAAATGTACGTTGACGGATCCTCCACAACTACGCGGGCAGGCGCGGGAATTGTCCTTCTCAGCCCGTCCGGCCAGTCGTTCATGACAGCCATAAGATTCGGTTTCCACGCGACCAACAATGAGGCCGAGTACGAAGCATTAATTAACGGCCTGGAAATGGCCATGGCCATGGGAGTGAAGAGACTCCAGGTCTACAGCGACTCACAGCTCGTTACATGTCAAATCTCAGAAGAATACGAGGCGCGCAGCGATAGGATGTTGGCCTACCAACGGTTAGCCAAGAACCTGCTCGAAAAATTCGATCAAGTTTGCATAGAGGTGGTACCCCGACTCGACAATACTCAAGCAGACGCACTTGCCCGCCTCGCAACATCCGAAGGGGCAGCCGACATGTCCCAGATCACAGTTACTTACCTGACCGCCCCCACGAGCTCCAACCAGTTGGTGAGTAACCTGGGGCAGCAGGAGAACAGCTGGATGGCCCCCATCCTAAAGTACCTCCGCGACGGCCAACTCCCAGTCGAACGGGTAGCGGCAAGACAGTTGCAGCTCCGGGCGGCCCGGTACACGATCATCGGGGACCAGTTGTACAAGCGAGGCTTCGCCCTGCCCCTCCTAAAGTGCGTAACGCCGGGGCAGGGAAGGAAGATCTTGGTCGAGGTCCACGAAGGACGCTGCGGGAACCACGCCGGCGGCCAGGTGCTCGCCCAGAAGGTTATCCGACAGGGATATTTCTGGCCCACCCTAAAGAAGGACGCAATCAACTACGCACGGGCATGCCACAAGTGTCAAGTCTATTTGCCGGCAATCCACCAGGCTCCGACCGAGCTCACCTCAATCCTGAGCCCATGGCCGTTCGCAAAGTGGGGGATCGATCTCATTGGCCCTTTACCTACGGCCCCGGGCAGCGTCAAGTACGCAATCGTCGCCGTGGATTACTTCACCAAATGGGCGGAAGCGGAATCACTAAAAACGATCGACCAGGAACATGTTATCAGGTTCATCTGGCGCAACATAATCTGTCGATTCGGCCTCCCACAGATAATCATTTCGGACAACGGGAAGCAATTCGACAGGCTAGAGATGGAAAGATTCTGCCAGAAGCATAAGATCAAGAGGCTGTTCTCGTCACCCTACCATCCCCAGTCGAACGGGCAGGTCGAGGCAATAAACAAGATAATCAAACACACGTTGAAGACAAGGTTGGAGGAGAGCAAGGGAACATGGGCGAGCAAGCTACCCGAAGTGTTATGGTCGTACAGAACAACCTGTCGAACAGCAACCGGAGAGACTCCTTTCGCTCTAGCTTTCGGAACAGAGGCAGTCATCCCGGCCGAGGTCATTATCCCAAGCCTCCGCACCTCACAACCCGTGGGGACCGAGAACAACCAAGCCATGCTAGACGAGTTGGACCTGCTGGAGGAGAGAAGGCTATCCGCCGAGCAAAGAAACATCGCTTACAAACGACGGGCTGAAAAATACTTCAATACGAAAATCAATGTCAGGAAATTCGAAGCCGGGGACCTAGTGCTTCGACGGACGGTCGGACAACCCAAAGGGGCATTTGGCCCGAATTGGGAGGGACCCCTAAGGATATCTAAGCGCCTAGCCAACGGTGCCTACGAGCTAGAAAGCCTTGAGGGCAACCCGGCCCAATACCCTTGGAACGCCTCCCTACTCAAAAAATACTACCAGTAGGGGCTCATTGTAATCGCTACTGTTACACCCGATATTTTACTACCCGACCCATCGGGTATCAGATACAGGCCCCTGCCGTAGCGGGCTCGGAGGAGAACAGTCCTCCGGCCGGTCAGACAAGACGGACAGGGACCCAGACGCTGCCCGACATAAGCCTCTGGGATCGGCCGGGAAGGGTACTTATAATCCACACGCCCGGATATCGGGCGGCCAGCGACGAGCCTCTGTGCAGGTACTCTACCCGCCTTCCCGCAAATGACCAACCGGGGCATTTTCGTCCGGACTCGCTTCCCGGTACCCGAGTACCCGTCTACCCGACACCAGGCCGCGCCAGCTGTGAGAGGACGTCGAGTGCCATCAATCCAGAGGATGTGACAGGGTCAAAGAGGGTAGTTGAGGCCAGGTCCAATCACCTCAGGGGTGACAGTGCCACGTGGCGTCTCCTCATTGGTTCGTAGGGGAGGCTGTAGCCACTCATTACCTTCCAGCTAGGAGCAGGAGGGGCCCACGAGTCCACCTACCAAGCTTGGGGAACCCCCACTTTGAACATTATAAATAGGGCTTTGAATGCCAATTTGTAGGACACATCACATTTATTGCAAAAACATACTTGAGAGCTCATTTACTCTCGCATTTATTACTTTCTGTCATCATTAATATCAAATCCTACCCGCTAGGAACCCGGCAGCGAGATCATTCATAAATCGCTGTCAACATTTTGGCGCTAGAAGGAGGGTGACTAATATCGAAGTACACTCGGTTTCATTCATCTAGTCACCTCGAACGAAATCCCATCCACCATCACTCAAAAAATGACCACTTCGAAGGCCACACGAACCCAGCAGCAAGTCGAGGACATCGGCGAAACCGCCACTCCGGCTCCGGCCACGGTGGAGACCCTTCAGGGTCCTTTCGAGTTCTTGTCGGCCATAAGAACTCCGGAGGACCTCCAGGCCGCAAGGGCCATGATCGAGCGCCGTCAGGCCGAGATCGACGCTGCTCCTATCCGCACTCACCGACCAGGAAAGGAGCCAGCCCGAAGCAGGGCCACCTGCCAGCCCCGGCAGGAGCAAGAGGCGGCCAGGAGGGCCGCCAGCAACCCCCGGCCTCAGAATCTAAAGAGGCGCCTCGACGAGGAGGCCGACTCGCAGCGGGCTTCTCGCCGACCGGCGGGATCGGTCTTCTCCCGGTTGGGAACCCAGGCTCGGGGAGCTGCCCGACCTTGTGAATCCAACGCCAGCTCCAGGCCCCGGGAGCGAGAACAGGCACGATCTCCCAGGCGTCACAACGACACGGCCCCGAGGCCGTCGGTCCGTGACCGCTTGGGGGACAACCCTCGTCCCCGTTCTCCCCCCGCGGCCGACAACGCCATGGCCGCCATCTTAAAAAAGGTCTCGGACCTTGAGGCCAAGCTCGAGAGGCGGGACGGGCAACATCATGTCCCCTACATGCCCAACTCGCCCCTCGCAGACATCTTGGTGCGGGCCCCGGCCCAGCCAAAAATCAACGTGGCCGCCGTGGGCCAATATGACGGGGAGACAGACCCCGTCACCCATCTCAGTAAATACTCCACCTACATGATCTCCATGGGGGCAACAGATGCCACCCAATGCAGGATGTTCCCGCTAACCTTGGGGGACAGGGCTCACCAATGGTACTCCTCGCTTCCCGCGGGGAAGGTGGTTTCATTCCACCAGCTAGGGGAACTGTTCCTGGAGCACTTCTCCTCGATGGCGCCACGAATGGCCGGCGCCAACCGCATGGCCAACTTGGCCCAGGGGAAAGACGAGACCGACCGGGCGTACATCGACCGGGTAGATCGCATCATCATGGAGGGCGAGCCCGTCGGGGACGAGGTCAAGCTCGTCGGGATCATAGGTGGACTCCGCCTAAAAACCAAACTATGGAAGTCGATGAACAAGGACTACCCCAAGTCCTATGCGGAGTTCCGGCAGCGAGCCGGGAAAATCATCTACAATGCGGACATCCTGGCACAGCGGCTAGGAGAGAGCACCCCTGCCGAGAAGGAGAAACCACGCGCCTCGGCAGGCACCACATCGAGCAGGAGGAACTTTTCCTACCGGGCTCCCCAGCCTTTCAAACCCTTCGATTCCGTCGAAGTGAAGCTGGCCGAAAAATTGTCGGCCACCCCGGAGTACGTCTATGTGCAGATCCGGGACAAAAATATGATGCCCAAGGCACGGCCGTGGGTCCACAAGCCGGGGGTGCAGCTCAACCCCAACAAGTACTGCCACTACCATCAAACCGTCGGGCACAACACGAGTGAGTGCCGCGACCTCCTGAAGCAACTCTGGCGACTCTTCGAGGAGGGGAAGCTGGAGGAGTTCGTGAAGAGGCCGGCGGCTAGACCGGAGGCTCAGGCCGCTGCCCGCCCCGTGGAGCCAAACCGGGAGGCGGCCCTCATATGCCCACCGATGCCGGAACATCAGGCCCGACGGGCAGTCAACATGCTCTCCCCGGTGGGGGGCTACGCACCTACCACCTCGCTCTCCAACCGCAGACAGAAGAGCGAGCTGCGAGCGATGGACAATGTCCATCAAATCGCCCTGCCGGTCAACACGACGGCAAAGGAATCAAACCTCCTCGCCTTCAGGGAGGAGGATCGCACCGGGGTCATCTACCCGAACCACGACGCCCTAGTCGTGTCCGTCAACATCATGGGCGTCACCGTCCATCGCATGCTCGTCGACAACGGGGCCTACTGCAACATCCTCTTCAAAGCCGCATTCGACCAGCTGGACAGCTCCTTTGAGAGGTATGTGGAGCCATGCGACCAGGTTATCAAAGGCTTCGGCGACGCCACGGTGAAACCCTACGGGATAGTTAGGCTAGCCGTAGAGTTAGTTTCTAGTATAGACGCTGAGGTTAAGGCTTCGAAATAGCTCGATTTTATCATTGTCGACCAGCCGTCAACCTATAACGGGTTTCTCGGCAGGCCATTCGAGCACGAGTTCGAAGCCGCCGTCTCAGCATTCTATTATTGTATCAAGTTCCCAACCCCCTCCGGGAAGGTTGGGACTCTTAAGGGAAATCAAAAAATGGCACGCGGATGTTTGGCGTATATCGATGTTATTTCAAATTTTGCAAATCTAGATTATGTCTGCACAATCGGGGAGGGAGACATGGAAATAGACGAAGAAATCCCACCCGCTGCCCATCCAATGGAAGAAGATTCGCAAACATTTGAGGACATCCAAGTCGACCTGGAGCCAAGGCTCGGGTACGAACCCATGGAGATTGACAAAACCCTAACGGGGCAGATCGATGATCCACGCTACGGCGAACGTGGAGCCAGTCCGATCGAAGAATTAATTTCGGTCACAATGAAGAGTCGGCCAGAAGTAAGTGTCCAACTCGGTTCGTCAATGTTCGGCGAGTTGCGGGCAAAGATGACCGCATTTTTAGAAGAGAACTTAGACGTGTTCGCCTGGTCCCATGAGGACATGGTCGGGATCGATCCAACCGTATGTTCACACCAACTGCACATCGATCCATCCCGCAAGCCGATCTCGCAGAAAAGAAGGAAATTCGGCCCAGACAAATACGCGATCATTGCCACCGAAGTCAAAAAGCTACTCGACAACAAACTCATCGGGATGGTCGACCCCGACGACAAGCCTCAATGGGTATCCAACGCCGTACTCGTCAAGAAGAGCAACAACACATGGCGATTGTGCATCGATTTCACGGACCTAAACAAAGCTTGCCCAAAAGATCACTTCCCGATGCCACACATCGACCACCTGGTGGACAGCACGGCCGGGCACGAGATGCTCACTTTCATGGACGCATTTGCCGGCTATCACCAGATCCCGATGGCCGTAGACGACCAGAAACACACAACTTTCCTCACCGAGAAAAACATGTATTTTTGGAAACGGATGCCATTCGGGCTCATGAACGCTGGGGCAACCTACCAGAGGCTGGTCAACCACATGTTCCACGACCAAATCGGGGCGACCATGGAGGTATATATCGACGACATCGTCGTCAAGAGCAAGAAGAAAGAAGACCACCTCACACACCTAGCCGAAACATTCGAGATCTTGAGAAAATATCGGATGAGGCTCAACCCGAAAAAGTGCAGTTTCGGCGTCGAGAGTCGGGCAAGTTCTTGGGGCACATGGTCAGCCAGCGGGGAATCGAGGCAAACCCGACCAAGGTACAGGCGATCCTCGACATGAGCCCTCCCCGCACGGTGAAGGAGGTGCAGAAGTTGACGGGCAGCCTGGCCGCTCTTAGCCGTTTCATCTCCCGCATGGGGGACCGTTGCAAGCCTTTATTCGACAGCATGCGGAAGGGGAAACTAAACTGGACTCCCCAGAGTCAGCTCGCTTTCAATAACTTGAAAGCATACCTATCAAACGCCCAGGTGTTGGCCAAACCCGTCCCCGGCGAAAAGCTTTTCTTATACTTGGCGGCGTCGGACTCAGCTCTCAGCGCCGTGCTAGTGTGGGCTGAGGGGCAGGCACATCTGCCAATCTACTATGTCAGCCAGACACTTCACAACGCCGAGCTACGGTACCCACCCCTGGAAAAGTTAGCATACGCCCTAGTAATGAGCGTACGCAAGTTACGCCCATACTTTTTTGATCACCAAGTAGAAGTACTGACAACGATGCCACTTCGCCAAGTACTGCATCGGCCAGACATGGCGGGCAGGTGCCTCAAGTGGGCTGTTGAGATCGGGCAATTCGGAGTCACATACGCTCCCCGAACATCCATCAAAGGCCAAGCCATGGCCGACTTCATAGTCGAGCTCACTTACCCGGAGGCGATGTCCAAGATCGAGCAGCCACCTTGGAAAATGTACGTTGACGGATCCTCCACAACTACGCGGGCAGGCGCGGGAATTGTCCTTCTCAGCCTGTCCAGCCAGTCGTTCACGACAGCCATAAGATTCGGTTTCCACGCGACAAACAATGAGGCCGAGTACGAAGCATTAATTAACGGCCTGGAAATGGCCATGGCCATGGGGGTGAAGAGACTCCAGGTCTACAGCGACTCACAGCTCGTTACATGTCAAATCTCAGGAGAATACGAGGCGCGCAGCGATAGGATGTTGGCCTACCAGGGATTAGCCAAGAACCTGCTCGAAAAGTTCGATCAGGTATGCATAGAGGTGGTACCCCGACTCGATAATACTCAGGCAGACGCACTTGCCCGCCTCGCAACATCCGAAGGGGCAGCCGACATGTCCCAGATCACAGTTACTTACCTGACCGCCCCTACGAGTTCGAACCAGCGGGTGAGTAGCCTGGGGCAAGCGGAAGACAGCTGGATGACCCCCATCCTGAAATACCTCCGTGATGGCCAACTCCCAGTCGATCGGGTAGCGGCAAGACAGTTGCAGCTCCGGGCGGCCCGGTACACGATCGTCGGGGACCAGTTGTACAAACGAGGCTTCGCCCTGCCCCTCCTAAAATGCGTAACGCAGGAGCAGGGAAGGAAGATATTGGTAGAAGTCCACGAAGGACGCTGCGGGAACCACGCCGGCGGCCAGGTGCTCGCCCAGAAGGTTATCCGACAGGGATACTTCTGGCCCACCCTGAAGAGGGACGCAATCAACTACGCGCGGGCATGCCACAAGTGTCAAATCTATTCGCCGGCAATCCATCAGGCCCCAACCGAGCTCACCTCAATCCTGAGCCCGTGGCCGTTCGCAAAGTGGGGGATCGATCTCATTGGCCCTTTTCCTACGGCCCCGGGCAGCGTCAAGTACGCAATTGTCGCCGTGGATTACTTCACCAAATGGGCGGAGGCGGAATCACTGAAAACGATCGACCAGGAACATGTTATCAGGTTCATCTGGCGCAACATAATCTGTCGATTCGGCCTCCCACAGATAATCATTTCGGACAACGGGAAACAATTCGACGGGCTAGAGATGGAAAGATTCTGCCAGAAGCACAAGATCAAGAGGTTGTTCTCGTCACCCTACCACCCCCAGTCGAACGGGCAGGTCGAGGCAGTAAACAAGATAATCAAACACACGTTGAAGACAAGGTTGGAGGAGAGCAAGGGAACATGGGCAAGCAAGCTACCCGAAGTGTTATGGTCATATAGAACGACGTGTCGCACCGCAACCGGGGAGACTCCTTTTGCTCTAGCCTTCGGAACAGAGGCAGTCATCCCGGCTGAAGTCGTCATCCCGAGCCTCCGCACCTCACAACCCGTGGGGACCGAGAACGACCAGGCCATGCTAAACGAGTTGGACCTGTTGGAGGAGAGAAGGTTGTCCGCAGAACAAAGAAACATAGCTTACAAACGCCGGGCTGAAAAATACTTCAACTCGAAGATCAAGATCAGGGAGTTCGAAACCGGGGACCTGGTACTCCGACGGACGGTCGGGCAGCCCAAGGGGGCATTTGGTCCGAATTGGGAGGGACCCCTAAAGGTCTCCAGCCGCCTCGCCAATGGAGCCTACGAGCTGGAAAGCCTTGAGGGCAACCCGGCCCAATACCCTTGGAACGCCTCACTACTCAAAAAATACTACCAGTAGGAGCTCATTGTAATCGCTACTCGAAGCGCAAACTTGTAAAAATCAATAAGCGGTTGTTAAATCAATCCCATCTTCGTGAAGTCGCTGCCCGATCATCGGCTAAAGCACTTCATTAATTAATCTGTTGGTTAATTCTTTAAGCGGTTGGTAAAACAATCCCATCTTCGTGAAGTCGCTGCCCGATATTCGGCTATAGCACTTCATTAATTAATCTGTTGGTTAATTCTTTAAGCGGTTGGTAAAACAATCCCATCTTCGTGAAAGTCGCTGCCCGATATTCGGCTATAGCACTTCATTAATTAATTTGTTGGTTAATTCTTTAAGCAGTTGGTAAAACAATCCCATCTTCGTGAAGTCGCTGCCCGATATTCGGCTATAGCACTTCATTAATTAATATGTTGGCTAATTCTTTAAGCGGTTGGTAAAACAATCCCATCTTCGTGAAGTCGCTGCCCGATATTCGGCTATAGCACTTCATTAATTAATTCTTTGATTAATTCTATTGCCCGATTACGTTATTTACCCGGCCGATAAAACTAAAAGTTCAAGGAGACAAAGCGAAATGAAGGGCAAAGCAATTTCATTAAAGAGGAAGAGAGAAAATACAAGACGGCCAGCGGCCAGCATACTTAAACAAAAACAAAAGAAATGAAAAATCATGGACGCGCCTCGTCCACCGCCCCCAGGTCCTCATTCGCCTCCTCGTCGGCGATCGGGTAAAGGAAGGTCGCCGGGTCGCCAAGGAACGACAAATCCAGCGATCGACCAAGTCCTTGAGCGTGATATCATAGTCCAGGGAGGGAGGATTGGACTCGACATAGCTCTTCAAATCGGCCAGAGGCCCGGAATAATCGGCCTGGGGATTTTGGCGGAGTAGGGAGCGAATCGAGTCGGCGTAAGCATTGATGTACACCATGGATCCAGCCGACTCGCCCTCAGCGGCCAGTCGGGCACGCTCGGACTCCAGGCGCCTCTCCGCCTCCGCCGCGAGAGCCTCCTTGGCTTGGCGGACTTCTTCAGCCGTCCTCGCCTCGGCCTCGGCGCGCTTCCTCCTCTCCTCCTCGAGGACCCCCTCCAGCTCAGCCCGACCCGCTCGGCCGGCCTCCAGCTCTTCCCGGAGCTTCTTGTTCTCCTCTTCCAGGCGGGTAGCTTCGTCCCGTTTCGTCTGGAAGGCTGCCCTGTAGGAGGAGGCAGTCCGCATCTCCCGCTCGTATTCGAGCATAATGCCCTCCATGGCGACGGCATTGCGGGAGGTACGGATGGCTGCCGCCCTCATCCGATCGGTGAGCGAGACGGTCCTCGCAGCCTTCTGGCAGTTGAGGGTCCAGGACCGGGGAAGATTCAGCACGGCACGGCGCAGTTCCTCCGGCCAAGTCTCGGGCACGGCCTCCGAGTACGGAGGTTCCTGCGAGCGCAGGAATTGAAGAACCTCGGGCGGGGGCAGAGGCTCAGGCCTGCGCGAACACGGGAAGAAAAGACAGGTTAAGAAAAAATCCTACATCAAGAACGACTAGAGAACTTAGAGAAGAAAGTGTAATACTTACGTGAGGTTATTGCCCCAGCCCAAGAATGAGAAGTCGCTGCAATCGCGGGCAGGGGAGGCCGGGCCCCCTAAAGTCGCCTCGACGGTGCCGGCCACGAGCCCGCCAGTCGCCGGGTTCAGGTTGACCGTCACCATGGCCGGGTCGACAGATGTCTGGCCTTCGACCCGGGCCTGCTTGTGTGGGCGCTGCCCGTCTGTCGGGGAGGAGGATGTCGGGAGCACCGGAGCCGCGGGCGGGCTGCGAATCACTACCCCGGCGGCACGGACGGCTCCCCGCTTCGCCAGCTTTGCCAAGGCATTCTTCTTGGGCGCCATGTCGACTGTCTCCTCGGACGATTCGACGTTTACGATCGGGATGGCTGCCTGGCCGGCTTCGGCTGCGGTCCTTGGGGAAACTGCCGGGGAGGTCGATGGCGTGGAAGATTCAGCCGGGAAGCGTTGCTCTGCGAGAAAAGTGACAAGATTAGGAATCGAGCAGCGAGAACGAGTATAAGGAGAGTCGGGCAGGAAAAGAGTCTTACCACCGAAATCCATATGGCGCGGGAAAGTCTGGAGTCCGGAGAGCCTTCTGTACTCGTCGTCGTTGAGAAGTTCGACGTCGCGGTTGTCCGCGCTCTCGGATCTCACCAAGGCTAGCGCCTGCCTGAAATCGTCGGTCAGGTCGGCTTGATTTGGAACTGCGCAACCTGCACAATGAAAGAAGAATTAGATCAGTACTAAGAAACGAAGAAAAAGTCAGTATTTACCTCGACGATTGCGCTCCCGATATTCTCGTGGAACCGGGATGGTGTGCCCGTCTATGCCAACGCTCTCCCAGGCGCCGCCAACCCACCACCACCTTTCCTGCCAGTGCGTCACCTTCGGCGCGATGCCGAAGACAATGGCATCTCCACCCCGGGGCTTCACGGAGTAATACCCATGGTTCATCCGCCCGACCGAGGCCACGGTGTAGTATAGGTAGTTGAGCTCGGACGGGGTGGGCATACGGTGCAGCCCGCGCCGACCAAGAGCGACCATTGCCCCCAGGATGTAGCTCCACCCATTCGGGGTGATCTGGGTGATCGACAGATTCCAGGCCGCTAGTAGCTTGGAGATGGCCGAGTGAAGCGGGAAACGGAGCCCGGCATGAAGGGTGTCCGCATTTATGGCGATAAGGCCTTCCGGAGGCTGGTCGGCCCGTTCATTCTCCCGGGGGGCGTAGAAAAAGACGTCGGAGGGCGCCTGGAAGGTCCAGTACAACTCCTTCACGTCGGCGTCCGGGGGAAGGCAGCTGGGGCGGCGAGAGGCCCCAAAGTCGGTATCCTGGGCCTCGAGATATGCGCGGGAAGGGCGCTTTCACACGAACCGGCTCATATACTTCGAGTGGTCGAACCCGATTAGCCGGCTGTCCGCGTAGTCTATTTGGTCGGGCACGGCTTCCCGCTCGAATAGGAAATCTTCTGCCCGGGGCGGGTAGGCGGAGACCGGGGAAAAGCTTAGGGCTTCCCCCTCTCGCTGGGGACTCATCCCCTCCAAATCGTCCGCGAAGGCATCCACATCCGTGGAGTTGCCCTCGCCCTCTCTGGCGGCGGCGCGGGACGTTCCTTCCCCGGCCGGCTGGAAAGGCCTCTCGGCATCGGCGGCGGCACGGCGGCGGAAATGATAAGCATCGGCGGCGCCGAGGCTCTCGACGGAGTCGCTCATAATGAAAATAAAGTAAGAAGGAGTGTCGACGAAAGAAGCAAGAAGTTACCTTGGGACGCAGAAAAGACCGCTGGAATCTGGAGAGTTCGCCGGAATCTGAGGAATTCGCCGAAAAACTTAAAAATCCTTAAGGGAGGCACGAGTTTGCAAGAGTGGGAAAATGAGAAAATGGGCTGGGAGCC
Organism: Ballota nigra; assembly: GCA_947034835.1. Taxonomy (NCBI): domain Eukaryota; kingdom Viridiplantae; phylum Streptophyta; class Magnoliopsida; order Lamiales; family Lamiaceae; genus Ballota; species Ballota nigra. The sequence goes on from OX344730.1 coordinate 14,352,710, forward strand.
CCTATTTATAGAAGAAAAATGAGGGACTAAACAGCAAAGAAACGGGGTCAGAAATGAAATTACACAAATGTCTGGGGGGCGCGTGGGGGTCACGCGCGCAACGGTTGGGGAGCAGGTTCGGCGGACGTGACCCCTGGAGTTCTGCACATCAGTCACGCCATCCCGTGACGTCAGCAGGCGCGGCAGACGAGGCGTCATCTTGGAAATCGAAACGTCACCCCCAAAATTCAAATTCGAAATCAAAATGGTCTGCAGTTCGACCAGCCCGCCACCCGGCGACTGCGGCCCCCCGATGTCGGGCTGGTGGGGCAATTGTTACACCCGATATTTTACTACCCGACCCATCGGGTATCAGATACAGGCCCACTGCCGTAGCGGGCTCGGAGGAGAACAGTCCTCCGGCCGGTCAGACAAGACGGACAGGGACCCAGACGCTGCCCGACATAAGCCTCTGGGATCGGCCGGGAAGGGTACTTATAATCCACACGCCCGGATATCGGGCGGTCAGCGACGAGCCTCTGTGCAGGTACTCTACCCGCCTTCCCGCAAATGACCAACCGGGGCATTTTCGTCCGGACTCGCTTCCCGGTACCCGAGTACCCGTCTACCCGACACCAGGCCGCGCCAGCTGTGAGAGGACGTCGAGTGCCATCAATCCAGAGGATGTGACAGGGTCAAAGAGGGTAGTTAAGGCCAGGTCCAATCACCTCAGGGGTGACAGTGCCACGTGGCGTCTCCTCATTGGTTCGTAGGGGAGGCTGTAGCCACTCATTACCTTCCAGCTAGGAGCAGGAGGGGCCCACGAGTCCACCTACCAAGCTTGGGGAACCCCCACTTTGAACATTATAAATAGGGCTTTGAATGCCAATTTGTAGGACACATCACATTTATTGCAAAAACATACTTGAGAGCTCATTTACTCTCGCATTTATTACTTTCTGTCATCATTAATATCAAATCCTACCCGCTAGGAACCCGGCAGCGAGATCATTCATAAATCGCTGTCAACAGCTACTCGAAGCGCAAATTTGTAAAAATCAATAAGCGGTTGTTTAATCAATCCCATCTTCGTGAAGTCGCTGCCCGACATTCGGCTATAGCGCTTCATTAATTAATCTGTTGGTTAATTCTTTAAGCGGTTGTTTAATCAATCCCATCTTCGTGAAGTCGCTGCCCGACATTCGGCTATAGCACTTCATTAATTAATCTGTTGGTTAATTATTTAAGCGATTGTTTAATCAATCCCATCTTCGTGAAGTCGCTGCCCGACATTCGGCTATAGCACTTCATTAATTAATCTGTTGGTTAATTATTTAAGCGATTGTTTAATCAATCCCATCTTCGTGAAGTCGCTGCCCGACATTCGGCTATAGCACTTCATTAATTAATCTGTTGGTTAATTATTTAAGCGATTGTTAAATAAATTCCATCTTCGTGAAGTCGCTGCCCGACATTCGGCTATAGCACTTCATTAATTAATCTGTTGGTTAATTTTACAGTTTCATTATCCGATTACGTTATTAACCCGATCGTCGGGCTAAATGCAAAGAAACGAGAACAAAATAAAGAGCAAATGGGATCTCTCATTAACAAGGATTAGCAAAAGGAAAAGTGCAAAGGCCTGCGGCCAACAAACTTAACAAAATAAAAAGAAAAGAGTTCACGGGCCCGCCGCGTCCACCACGCCCGGATCCTCGGCCGCCTCATCGTCGGCCAGAGGGTAGATGAAGGTCGCCGGGTCCCCAAGGAACGAAAGGTCCAGCCCGCGATCGACCAGATCCTTCAGGGTAATGTCGTAGTCCGGGGAGGGAGGATTGGACTCGACATAGCTCCTCAGATTAGCCAACGGCCCGGAATAGTCGGCCTCAGGGTTCTGACGGAGCAGAGAATGGATCGAGTCGGCGTAGGCGTTAATGTACACCATGGATCCGGTCGACTCGCTCTCAGCGGCCAGTCGGGCACGCTCGGCTTCCAGGCGCGTTTCCGCCTCCGCCGCGACGGCCTCCCTGGCTTGGCGGACTTCTTCAGCCGTCCTCGCCTCAGCTTCGGCGAGCGCCCTCCGCTTCTCCTCCTCCAACTCTACCCGACTCGTTCGGGCGGCCTCCAGCTCTTCCCGGAGTTTTTTGTTCTCTTTTTCCAGACGAGCGGCCTCGTCTCTCTTCGTCTGGAAGGCCGCCTTATATGAGGAGGCAGTCCGCATCTCCCGCTCGAACTCGAGCATGATGCCCTCCATGGCGATAGCATTGCGGGAGGTATGGATGGCCGCCGCCCTCATCCGATCGGCAAGCGAGACGGTCCTCGTGGCCTTCTGACAGTTGAGGGTCCAGGACCAGGGGAGATTCAGCACGGTGCGGCGTAGGTCTTCCGGCCAAGACTCCGGCACGGTCTCCGAGTACGGAGGATCCTGCGAGCGCAGGAATTGAAGGACCTCGGGCGGGGGCAGAGGCTCAGGCCTGCGTGACCACGGGAAGAAAAGTTGTGTTAAAAAACCTACATTGCAAAATCGACCAGAAAACTTGGAAAAGGAAAACGAAATACTTACGTGAGGTGATTGCCCCACCCCAAGAAGGAGAAGTCGCTGCGATCGTGAGCAGGGGAGGCCGGGCTCCCTATAGTCGCCTCGACGGTGCCGGCTACAAGCCCGCCCGTCGCCGGGTTCAGGTTGACCGTCACCATGGCCGGGTCGACAGATGTCTGGCCTTCAACTCGGGCCTGCTTCGCTGGACGCTGCCCGTCCGTCGGGGAGGAGGATGTCGGGGGCACCGGGATCGCAGAAGGACCGCGGATCGTCACCCCAGTGGCGCGGACAGCTCCCCGCTTCGCCAGCTTTGCCAGGGCGTTCCTCTTAGGAGCCATGTCGACGGTCTCCTCAGATGATTCTACGTTGACGACCGGGATGGCTGCCTGGCCGGCCTCAGGTGCGGCCCTCGGGGAGGTTCCCGGGGAAGATGATGGCGTGGAGGATTCGGCCGGGAAGCGTTGCGCTGCAAGAGGAGTGACAAGGTTAAAAATCGAGAAGCGAGAACGAGGATAAGAAGGGTCGGGCAGGAAAGAGTCTTACCACCGAAATTTAAATGGCGCGGGAAGGTCTGAAGTCCGGAGAGCCTTCTATACTCATCGTCGTTGAGAAGGTCGACGTCGCGATTGTCCACGCTCTCGGATCTCACCAGGGCAAGCGCCTGCCTGAAGTCGTCGGTCAGGTCGGCCTGGTTTGGGACCGCGCAGCCTGCACAATAAAAGAAGAATTAGATCAGTACTAAGAGATGAGAAAAAATTCAGTATCTACCTCGACGGTCGCGCTCCCGATACTCCCGGGGAACCGGGATGATGTGCCCGTCAACACCAACGCTCTCCCAGGCGCCGCCGACCCACCACCATTTCTCCTGCCAGTGCGTCACCTTCGTCGAGATGCCGAAGACGATGGCATCTCCGCCCCGGGGCTTCACGGAGTAATACCCGTGGTTCATCCGCCCGACCGAAGCCACGGTGTAATATAGATAGTTGATCTCGGACGGAGTAGGCATACGATGCAGCCCGTGCCGACCGAGCGCAACCATTGCCCCCAGAATGTAGCTCCACCCGTTCGGGGTGATCTGGGTGATCGACAGGTTTCATGCAGCGAGCAACTTGGAGATCGCCGGGTGAAGCGGGAAGCGGAGCCCGGCATGAAGTGTGTCCGAGTTAATGGCGATTAGGCCTTCCGGGGGTTGGTCAGCCCGTTCATTCTCCCGGGGGGCATAAAAGAAGACGTCGGAGGGCGTCTGGAATGTCCAATACAACTCCTTTACGTCGGCGTCCGGGGGAAGGCAGCTGGGGCGGCGAGAGGCCCCAAAGTCGGTGTCCCGGGCCTCGAGATATACACGGGGAGAGCGCTTTCGCACGAACCGGCTCATATATTTCGAGTAGTCGAACCCAATTAGCCGGCTGTCCGCATAGTTTATTTGATCGGGTACAGCTTCCCGATCGAACAAAAAATCTTCGGCCCTGGGCGGGTAGGCTGAGACCGGGGAAACACTTAGGGCTTCCCCCTCTCGTTGGGGGCTCATCCCCTCCAAATCTTCGGCGAAGGCATCCACATCCGTGGAATTGCCCTCGCCCTCCCTGGCGGCGGCGGCACGGGAAGTCCCTTCCCCGGCGGGATGGAGAGGCCTCTCGGCGTCGGCGGCGGCGCGGCGACGGAAGTGGTAGGCATCGGCCGCCCCAAAGCTTTCGACGGAATCACTCATGGCGAGTGGGGGTAGAGAGAAGAGAGTTTTGAAAAAGAAAACAAGGAAATTACCTCGGAAGTCGAAAAGGTCGCCGGAATCTGGAAATTCGCCGGAAAATTTGAATCTTCTTAAGGGGGGGCACGAGTTTGCAAGGGAGTGAAAATGAGAAAATTGGCTGAAAGCCCCTATTTATAGAAGAAGGAGGAGGGACTAAACTGCAAAAAACAGGGTCAAAAATGGAATAAAACGAAATTCAGGGGCGCGCGTGGGGGCCACGCGCGCAACGGTTGGGGAGCAGGTTCGGCGGACGTGATCCCTGGACTTCTGCGCATCAGTCACGCCATCCCGTGACGTCAGCAGACGCGGCATACGAGGCGTCATCTCGGAAACCGAAACGTCATCCCCAAAATTCAAATTCAAATTCAAAAGAGTCTGCAGTTCAACCAGCCCGCCACCCGACGACTGCGGCCTCCCGATGTCGGGCTGGTGGGGCAATTGTTACACCCGATATTTACTACCCGACCCGTCGGGTATCAGACATGGACCTACTACTGTAGCGGGCTCGGGAAAGAATGATCCGCCGACCGGTCAGGCAGACGGGCGGGGACGTAGAGGCTACCCGATACTTAGTTACCCGCAGGCCTGGGTATCGGGCGGCCAGCGGCGAGCTCCGGGGTAGGCCACTCTACCCGCCTACCCGCAGATGAACAACCAGGGTACTCTCGTCCGGACTCGTTTCCCGGTACCCGAGTACCCGTCTGCCCGACCCCAGACCGCGCCAGCTGTGAGAGGATGTCGGGAGCCATCAGTCCAGAGGATGTGACAGGGTCAAAGAGGGCAGTTGGGGCCAAGTCCAATCACCTCAGGGGTGACAGTGCCACGTGGCGTCCCCTCATTGGCTCGTAGGGGAGGCTGTAGCCACTTATTACCTTCCAGCTAGGAGTAGGGGGGACCCACAAGTCCACCTACCAAGCATGGGGAACCCCCACCTTGTATACTATAAATAGGGCTTTAAATGCCCATTTGTAAGACACATCACATTTATTGCAAATACACTCTTGAGAGCTCATTTACTCACACATTGATTGCTTCTTGTTATCATCAATATCAAATCCTACCCGCTAGGAACCCGGCAGCGAGATCCGTTATAAATCGCTGTCAACAATTAATATTCAATTTCTTTATTTATGTCATGACAAAATGTTACATTTATAATTTGTGTAGGTTTTATATGAAAACGCTTCATAATAAGCTTAACATGAAGTAGTTTTAGAGTGTCATTTACAATTTTCTTGAACTCAGACTAATGATACCCCTGATGAGATTAATGATACCCCTGATGAGATTAATGATACTCCCGATAAAATTAATAATACTTTAAAATTATTTCATTTTAAGCATATCATGAACTATTTTCATATAATATTTTGCCTTACAATTTTAGTCTTCACATTCCGTGGTACAATATTTTACCGTACATGATATTTAACATATGAAACACAAGACTAAAAACACTATTGACTTTTTATGGTATTATCTTAAAATACTTCAGTAAAAATCCATGATATCTATAAGTTTCTATATTTGATCGCATTAATATAAAACACGGTAGAGTTTTGTTTTTATTATTATTTAAGTTTTAGTAGTATTATTTGTTGAACAAAAAAATGGAAACTAAAAAATGTGGAAAAAATATACAGGAAACGGGAACCATCATCATTGACAGTTGGTCTGAAAATAAAATAGACGTCTCGCCTGAAATTTGTTATCAATTCTTGAAGCAAACGGCGACGTTACATCTTATTATGTACTGATTCCAGTGTCCTTCATTTTTCTCAATCCATTGTTGCTTGCTTCAGATCCCTGCTTTCGTCAACATTTCCATTCGCTGTTTTAATCATTTTCCCGAACATAGTGCTGCGGCCAGTGTATTCACACTTCGTTCTTGCGCATTCTCTCGATCGATGGGAATTTTGTAGATTTGCACATTGGATCGATTAATTTGTTGAATAATATTGTTTACGGTGGGCGGAGAAATGGCGGTGGAGTCTGGACCTGTGACACCGGGTCAGGTGCGATTTCGATTTCTACAATTCCTAGTGTTGTGATGTTGCTCACTTATTTGGTCTTTTGTTACTTTAATTCTTGGAGGTGGATTTATAGCTGTTTTTAGATTCTGCTTCTTCAAGTTTAATTGATTAGTGGAGTGCAATTTCGATGTGTATCGTTCTTGTGGTTGAATTTTTTTATTTGTTTTCACTCACAGCAATTGGAAATGGTTCTGCGCTGGAATTGTTTTTGCCTTAATCGGAATGATTTATTATAAAGTTGATGAGTGGTTAGTAGATTAAGTAGGTGGAGTTACTGGACTTGATTTTTGTAGAAATAATTGAAAAATGCTTCCGATTTTAGTTCATCGCGAGTTAGCCTGGGCTTGCCTGTAGAGTAGCTTATATGTTTGCTGTTAAATTGGTTTCTGTGTTATGATGAGACCTATGTTTTCAATTATTCAAGAATGACTATTTCTGATGCTTCAAATTGTGATTGTCTCTGCATGAGCGTATGTTTGCTATTCTGCTCTGGTATATCCCCCATTCTAAAATAGATCTTGTGATTATGAAAATATTGCTTTTAATAAAAATAGGTCACAGCTGGAACGCTTGACTTGTAAGTATAACACGTTTATTTGGGAACAAGTATGTTATTGATGTTGTTAATTTTTCTCTTGATTTCCACACTGTTAGAGAGGTTATATAAATTCCATTGCACTTGATTGAACTTTAAGTTCCAACTAGAAACTTTGTAGTTTCTCTCCAAAGTGTTACACTATTTTAGTGCAGCATTACTACCCAATTAATCACTTTTCTTTGTTATGGACTGGACACAAATTATGGCTTCTATTTTGTGATCAAAGAGCAATACTAAAGAAACTAGAGAAATATTCTAGAGAAATCAGAAAGATTTTTTCTGATCTCAGGTAATTTTCAGCTGATGTTGAAAATTTGTTATGTGTAGATAGCTGCGGAGTTTAATCTTTGGATTATCAGCTTTACCTTCGCCTTCAAACTACATTACCACTGCAGAGCTAACATTTTGATAATATTTAAATAAGTTGATCTGTTTCAAAATACGAAAGACTAGGAAAACTTCAAACCTATGAAGTTTCACATTCGCTGTTTCACTTTATTATTTAAGATGTAAAATATATGTCGGTTTGATAACTCTTTTCATTTCAAAAGTTCAGACAGTGGGAAACTGAAGTTGATTGTGCTTGACATGCACCCACACATTTGTTTAGGATATTATGTTTTGTCTAATTGTTCATTCAGTTTGCTGTTTAAAATATACTGGGTAGCATCAATTGCATATTTAAGTTTTCTATCTAACTTTTATTACCACTCATGCCCGTCTCTGCCTGATTGGTGTGCTTTCTGCCTCTTTAAATCTAACTTGCATTGCATGTAATTCTTTAATTGTGATGCCCCAGGTGTCATTTTTGCTTGGAATCATTCCAGTCTTTGTTGCATGGATATACTCAGAGTTTTTGGAATACAGGAAATCGTCTTCAGCTTCAAAAGTGTGAGCAGCTATTCCATTTTTATAGCAGCTCCTTGATTACAAATACTCAGACACCAACACTAGTTTTCTGCATATGAAAAGCAATTGATGCTTTATAAAATAAGAAATGATTGCACCTGATATCTGCTTATGCATTAATTTTGCCTTCCTGTTAACAGTCATTCAGATTATAATCTGGTTGAATTAGAAAGCGAAACTATCAAGGAAGATGATCGAGCTGTCTTGATGGAAGGTGGTCTTACAAAGTCTTCATCCACAAAGCTGCCCAGTCCATCTATCAAAACTAACTTAATTAGGTGAGTTTATTGTAAAATGTCATGATAGTATTTTTTAAGGACTGGTTTCTTGATTACATTTATGAAATCTTTTACAATTTGTTCGGCTTCATTCTTTAGGTTTTTGACAATGGACGACTCATTTTTGCTGGATAACCGACATCTTTTAAGGGCAATGTGAGATTTCGGTAATTTAGATCACACTATTTTAGTTGTCTTCTTTTTATCCACAATATTTCAATTTTATGCAGGGCTGAGTTTGGGGGAATTTTGTTCTATTTCTACTTATGTGACCGCACCAATTTTTTTGCAGATTCTACAAAGGTGCTCTTTCTTATCAGTTGTTTCAAATATCAGAATTTTTATTTTCTTTATTCAATAGAGTATGGCTGCAAATACTAGTTAAATGCAATATTACGAATCAATTTTTCGATTTGTCCTCAGTGCTGCTTATTTTATCTAAGCTTGGTGTACATTAGGTGCCTTAAGTTTTGTTTGATCCAATTAATTCAACAAAAATGATCTGATAATTTTTGTCTTTGGAGAGATAGCAAATCATGTAAAATTTCTCCGACTAGCTAATTCTTTTCAGTTTTCAATTTTACACGTAAATAATCATATATAAATATTGTCCAAACACAAAATAGGGCTTCTGGCTTTTACTTGCGCATAATTAAGACTAAGATTTAATTTTTTTTATTTGATTACTAACTATGTTTTACTTATTAGAGTATTTGGTCTGTATGCCTCATCTTAACTTTCTTTTGTTTTTTTTATCTTCATTGTTAGCAGAGTTACAACCGCGATCTATTCGTTTTTCTATTCCTTCTCCTTATCATAGTTTCAGCTATGACTTCTCTCAAGAAACATAATGACAAGTCATCATTTTCTGGGAAATCTATACTTTATCTTAACCGCCACCAGACTGAAGAGTGGAAAGGATATATGCAGGTTCCTTTCTCCACTTTTCGTACAGTTTTTTTTTCTAACGTCTGTTTCATGATACACTTTGTTTGCCTCATACTCTTTTTTACCTCTGTTTCTTACAGGTTCTGTTTTTAATGTACCATTACTTTGCTGCAACAGAGATCTACAATGCAATTCGTGTTTTTATAGCTGCATATGTTTGGATGACTGGTTTTGGAAACTTCTCTTACTATTACATCAGAAAAGACTTTAGTCTTGGTCGATTTGCTCAGGTGACAATGTAGTCTGAGTCAAACTTTTTGATTTGCTTGTACAACTTTATGCCTTTTGTGGGTATTCTAAGCTTAGATTATATTCTCTATGCAGATGATGTGGAGACTAAACTTTTTCGTGATATTTTGTTGTATTATTCTTAATAACGACTACATGCTGTACTACATCTGCCCTATGCATACCCTCTTTACACTTATGGTGTATGGAGCCCTTGGTATAGGCTACAAATATAATGAGATAAGATCAGTGATGGCTCTCAAATTTTTTATGTGCTTCTTTGTGGTTATCTTGGTATGGGAAATTCCAGGAGTTTTCGACATTTTGTGGAGTCCTCTCACCTTTCTTATAGGTATTAATAAAATTCTCTCTCTGAAGCATATTGGTTTGATTCAATTATAACCTTCATAAGAAGGGGAAAAAACTCGTTTCCAAGTAAATATTCTCATTTAAATCCTAAGTACTTCCTTCTTGTTTTATCTTAATGATAGGATATGACGATCCTGCAAAACCAGATCTTCCACGACTACATGAATGGCATTTTAGATCTGGGCTTGACCGATACATATGGATCATTGGCATGATATATGCCTATTTTCACCCAAATGTAATTTCTAATTATAATTTGTTTTTGCCCTTTTTCCTCTTCAATGAGCTTAAAAGATAATTTATTTCCATTTCAGGTTGAAAAGTGGATGGAGAAATTGGAGGAATCCGATTCCAAGCGGAGATGCGTGATCAAAACATTCATTGTTACCATTGCATCAATTGTAAACCACTTAATTTGTGAATACCTTTGGCTGTACATGATTCATGTTCATGACTTTGTTTTTGAGATGAATTCTTTTCCAGAAATCTATATCTGCTTACTTCCTAATTCTCTGGCTTAGGTTGGCTACATGTGGTATGAATACATATACAAGCTTGATAAGATTTCATACAACAAGCTCCATCCCTACACATCGTGGATTCCCATAACGTGTGTAATTAATTCCTTTTCTCATTACTTTTGCTATGGTTTCCTTTTTGTCTAGGTCACCATTCTATTTGAAGGCCGTAGCACCTTGCAACAAGCTAGTGCATGTGTGAACCTTTTTTTCCACCTGAAAGTTCTCTTTTCTCATTCACTCCTCTTGTTTCTTTTTCTTCTAGGGTCTATATTTGCTTGCGAAATTACAGTCAGAAGCTTCGGAACATTTCATTGACCCTATTTGCGTAAGTTCTCTTGTTTATTTACCCATATACTCATTTAGCTCTTTCACTGGAAAATGATAGGTTTTCATCTACGCTATCTCTCTGATATTTCTTGTCGCTTGCTTCTACAAATGCTCTTTACTAACAGGTGGCTTGGAAAAATTACATTGGAAACCTACATTTCCCAGTTTCACATATGGCTGAGGTCAGTCTGCTAATTTTCTTTTATACTTATGTTTTGAAATTCCAAACCACTTCATACAAACTCTTAGAATTTTGTGTAATGTCATTCACTTGTTAATTGTCCACTATGTAGAGTCCAGGCTTACGAATTACAGTTGACAGTGTATTTACCAATTAAAGTTTCTATATACTTAAAAAGTAATATTATGCAAGTAAACTCTTTCCAGCAAACTTATTTTGATCTTATATGTTTGTTTTCATTTGATTAGATTTATTTTTTATAAGTGAAAAAATATGTTGGGGGATATTGGTATCTGTGATATGTGATTTTTAAAGTTAGGCACCTCTGGTATCTTTGAATCAACTTGAAATCCAATTTAAGTTACTCTGATTTGAATCATGAGTTTCATATAACAAATTTGCAGGTCAAATGTGTCGAATGGACAGCCTAAGTGGCTACTCTGTTTTATACCAGATTATCCTATGCTTAACTTCATGCTCACAACTGCCATCTACGTCTTGGTGCGTAAAGCTTTTCCCTTTTCTTTTTCTTTACACTAATTTAAATTATACTCCCTCCGTCCACGAGTAAGTTTCCCACTTCTTTTTGTTGAATGATTTAAGAAAGTGTATTTGTTTATTAATATATGGTGGGCCACATGTTGACTTTTGGGATAAAGTAATGAATAGTGTTGAAAAGTAAAGTGAATGAGTGGCATTTTTGTAATATTGTGTGAGTTTGAAGGTTAAAGTTTATATATAATAGAGTGTTGTTATTTCCATTTATGGAATGGGAAACTTACTCGTGGACGGCCCGAAAAGGAAAGTGGGAAGTTTACTCATGGACGGAGGGAGTACTACTTAAAGTCATGTATTTTTCATAGTTATAACTATGTTACAACTGCAGCTATCATATCGGGTTTTTGAGCTGACCAATACGCTCAAGACAGCTTTTATTCCGTCAAGAGATAATCAGAAGCTGTTTCAGAATTTTATCGCTGGAGTCTTCATCTCTGTGGGTTTATATTGTCTTTCTTTTGTTGTTCTTCAGATCTCCTAATAGTAAGTTCACATTCTTATTATGGTCTATCCATTCCTATAGTTTTGCAGTGTTAAATGGTATGACCATGGTCTCTATGATTTTGTATTATGTTGTGATTTACGCCGTTTGGTTGGATGAATTATACAGGCTTCTGAATCAAGAGCTTTGGATAAGAGTGCAATGAAATGGACATAGAAACAGGATATACATTTACGCAGAAGGGTTCGTGAGAATGCTCATTTCCAGCAATTTTTTGCAGACGTCCATCAAGTGCCTGCCCAGTTTTGGCCCCCAAACTATATATAATATAGGAAGATGAGAAACTGGAAAATTGTTTGTAAGAATGTTCAATTCCACGTTATAGTTTTCAATGTCTTATTTTTTTATTTTTTTAATACTTGTGTTACAATTCTACTGAGTCCAGTATTTCCTGGAACTGTCAATGTGGGTTGTTATCGCTTTAGCTCGACATAACAACCCACCATCAAACGGGCAGGGTGAGTCTTCCCGTCAAAATGGCGGGCAGGAAAATCTCAACCCCGACCTGTCTTGGCTGCCATTTGTGCCGCCACCATTTTAAATAAAATAAAGTCATAAATTTCCTTTTTGTTACTATCAAAATTCAACAACATTCCAACACGTTCCTACCTCACTATACAGTCGAAGTGGTGACTTACATAAATGGAAATTATAAGAATTTTGCGGTGAGTTATTTTAAAGGACATTATAAGAATTTTGACTATCATGTGTCAATTTTGCATTATCATCAGATACACGTGTAGAAATGTTTATTTGAAATCAACTCAACACTTGGATTTCATTTGGATTGAGTGATTTCAGATAAATCCATACTAAGTTGAACTTGGACCTATGAAAACCACTCAAGACACGATTGGATCGAGTGAGAGAATTTTGAGAAAGAATTTTAATCAACTCCACATAAGGAGAGAGATTGTTGAAGTGTATAAAGAGAATAAGAGCACGGAGATTTTACGGGATTTTTTTTGTAAGGATATTATTTTATGGGTGTTTGTAAAATTAGGACATTATCTTTTGGAGTCTACAAAATTAAAACATTATTTTTATGGACTTACAAAATTAGGACACTATATTTACAATCTTGCAAAATAAAGACATTATCTTTTATGTTGGACAAATTTAGGTCAAATATTATAAAATCCGGGTCACATAAAAGCTTGATTATGATGTGTCTAGTTGGCCCGGATTTATAAAATTTGGCTAAAATTAAAAGATAGTGTCCTAGTTTCGCAAGTTTGTATTAATAAAGTTCTAATTTTGCAAGCTTGTAAAAATAATATCTCAATTTTGCAAGCTCCTAAAGATATTGTTCTAATTTTGCAAACACTCATAAGATGGTGTCTAAAACAATTTTCCCAAGCTTTTAAAGTGTTATTTTCAATTATTTATTGAGACTTTTTTATTAATATTTGAACCTACTTTGACATTTGAAATCTTTAATTAAACATCTCCTCAAAGAGCTATTTTCAAAGAGATGCTCTAAAATAGATTCTAAAAATTATAAATAATATTAATGAATTCCATTTTTCATTGTGAAATGAACTTCTTAAATCATTTGTCCCGTCAAAAAGGAAATCTTAGGAAGCACTTGCTTAATAACTCTTCAATAGTAATGAAAATGAGTTTAAAAATTAGTGTAATTATAAGGATTCATTAAAACAAAATAATCATTTCTCCTCCTAAATAGGGTAATCAATACTCCATTTTGATTGCTCTATTTCTCTCCTACAATCCTCCTCCTCAATCACTCCCTTATTCCCCCACCAACAAGCACCAACAAACATTGACAAATTCTAGCATGCACTCAAGTGCATAACATACATTTGGATTTTAAGCTCAATTTTGATTTTTTTTTAAATACAGATAAACACACCGAACTGTGTATTTTTTGCAATTGGGGTATTGCTGATGCCTTCTTAGGGTATTATTAATGTCTTCTTGGGGTATTATTGATTACTTCTTGGAGTATTGTTGATTTCTACTTGGAGTGTTTTTTTTTTTTCCAAAATTCAAGTGCATATCATACACCCAAGTGCACACTAGAATTACTCACAAATATTTGTTGTCCACTTCTATTCCAAATTAGGGATATGCCACTAACAATGCAACCACCATTGAAACAATCCTTCCTCCAATATATCATTTTTATTATGAGGACATAAATGAAAAACAAATTTTCATTCTCACTACCATTGAAATGCTTTTAAACAAGCGGCCCTTATTGGTGTATGGATTCTATCATTCTTTAGTGAAAAGAAAATGTCAATAGCTGTTTGCCTTTGTGATCATTGAGGCGATGAGACTAAATTTGTATATGCAAGAGGGGAAAAAAAATTGGAGAGGCAGGAAAAAGTACTTAGTCCTTTATTATGTGTTCTAAATTTAAAGCGAAAAAAAAAAATCGTTATTATTTGATCCATGTATTATTTGTACATTTGTGGATTCACATTGTCACAATGTTTTGTGAGTTTTGTCCTTTCAAACTGACTTTAATGTTGTTGATGGGAGGATTTGTAAACGTATTTGAAGTTTTGAACCCCATAATAACAAATTTATTGTGAATGGTTGAATTTGTTAGGAAATTTATATAAATAATTAATTTCATATTTCTTTATAAGTTCGAATTATATGAAATGTGATTTTTTATGGTATCATTTAAGCTTTTGAATCACGTCTCGTTGGAACTCCTTTCCATATGGAAAACTTGAGAGTTCAACCTACGAGTGCAAATGAATGTTATATAAATTAATATAAATGTATTCATTACATTTGTAATGATAAATTTCTTGAAATTAAATATAATAAACACGAAAATGTTTACAAACGAATTTCTTTTGGATTAAACCGAGAAATTTATGCCGGTTGACAAACACTAAATTTGTTCCTATGATTCTTCTCTTCGAGGTTGATTTTGATTCGGATGATCTGTGGGCAAAATCTTCGTCTTGATCTAGTTTGGAGTTGCATTTGGAGATTTATAACGTTAATCCAAGGGTGCGATGCCTTATTTTGGATTAGATGTTATCTTCGGAAATTTGTTGGATGAACATCTTTGAATTTGGTGAAGAATGTCATTTGAATCTTTGAGAGGGTGTGAAGAACGTTCTTGAAGATTCTTTAATTCTTCAAGTATCACTTCGAAGAAATATGCTTGATCGAAGGGGTTTTGGACCTGGATCTCGGATAGAACACTGTTTATGGTCCGGAGGGATTTTGGACCTGAATCTCGGTCAGTTGCAGAGAATTCAGAAGTTGTCTGAGCTCTTGAACTTTTAAATTTTTTGTGTGTAAAATGAATGAATGAAGACATTTATTTATAGAATGAGGTGATGAAAACTTTCCTCCTTCATGGTTCCACGTGCCGCGTTTTGGTTAGCCAAAGTCGATATGATGGACTTGGAAAGATTTGATCTCATCTATTAGACTTAGGAGGCTTGATCTAGTTTTATGGACTTTAGAGACCCAATTTCATTTATTAGGTTTTGTAAACCCAATTTAATTTATTGAGTTTTAGAAGTCCAATTTAATTTATTGAGCTTTAGAGGCCTAATTGATATATCAATTATTTATTTATTTATTTCAGGAATTAAATACATATAAAATTCTAAAAAATAATAATAAACTTAATTGATTTTTAACACGTAATTTCCACATGTTGCTTTTTAATTGGATGCAAATTTAATTTGCTTACAACATTATTTATACATTCAACTTTTAGATAGATGATTTTATTTTTTAAAATTAACATGAACTTGAATCACATTATTTCATTTTGAACTAATTTAGTTTGAAAATTCATTTCAACTTGAAGAGTCTGAAAGCTTTTCATTGTAGGGTGTGTTTGAATGTGATGTTAATTTTCATTTTCCAAATTTCATGAAAAGGAAGGGCTTTTCTTTTTGATGAATGGTTATGCAAAATGACAGATCTAATACTTAAAACTCAAACGTAAAAAAATAAAATGCCACACACTTGTTTGTTTCCACTCCACATATAATTACAAGTCCTCCGTGAGATTGTGTCATAGTAAAATAAAATATAAGTTGAAAATGATGCATTAATACTTTAGATAAAATTGAGTGTTAACTTATGCTTAATTTGTAAGTTTATTTATTTGTCTTTATTAAATTCGTGATGGACAAATAAGCTTGTGTTCATCTATAAATACATGATCTTTTCGTATATTTGAGTAAGACATAAAAAAGGAAAAAAAAATATCGGTGATTGAGTAATAGAGTTGCTTAGTTATTAGATAAGTCCCCATTAATTTGACTTCCTGGACCCATAGTAATCATGTTTTTATGATGTTGGAAATAATAAATCAATAATGCCATGATTAAGCCTTGATGCGCTGCGATCGAATCCTTCATTTATTAAATGATATTTTAATTTGTATTTTATGCCATAACCACATGATAAGTATCTTGCCATTTAAATATAATTTTATATAGGATCATTCATTACTACTGAACAGTAAACTTTAGTTTACCAATCGTAATTGTTAAGTATAAATAATAGTAAGTGTTAAAAAAATAATTAATACTACTATTTAAAGTTATATTTAAATTTAACAGTACGTTTGATTACTATATGTTTAGAACATCTTTAAAACACATATTATATGGTTCAGTTTCATCGTTAAATATTTTCTATATATTCTTTAAAGTTATAATATTTTATTAAAATGTAATAAGTTTATTGTTAAGTAAAACCAACTATCGATACCTTTTAAAACTAGAAAAAATGGTATAAGCAAAACAAACCCCGTTTGAAATACTTGAGAAAACACATCCAAGATATTTATAAGATTCTATATGTGATTTCATAAAAAATACTCCCTCCGTCCTTTAAAAGTATGCACCATTCTCTGCACGTCATTTAATGCAATATGTCGGAGGATATTTAGGGGTCTTGTGAGGTTCGTTTATGAATAAAATGATTGTTTATAGTAACGTTTCTATGCATACTTATCATAAACAATCATTTTCTTCATAAAAAGACCTCATAAGACCCCTAAATACCCTCCGACATATTGCATTAATCCACGTGCAAAAAATGGTGCATACTTTTAAAGGACAGAGGGAGTAGTAGTTTATGTTATTTTTGGTATTATTACTAAATAATTGTAAATATTTATTTATTGTTTAACCAAGAACGGAAAAAGTAAAGAAAGTAGAAAAAAATATTGGAGGAAAAGGCAACCACCATTGACAGTTGGTCTGAAAATAAAAGAGACATCTCGACTGAAGTTGTTGATTATCAAGTCTTGAAGCAAACGACGACGTTACATATCCTACACTCATTTCACTCTCTATTCATTGCTGCTTCAGATCGCTGTTCTCTTGAACATTTCCTTTCTCTGTTCCTAATCCTTCTCTACACAGTGCTGACTTCTGCGGCCTGTGTATATACACTTCATTCTTGCGCATTCTCTCGATCGATGGGAATTTTGTAGATTTGCGTACTGGATCGATTAATTTGTTAAATAATTTTGTTTACGCTGAGCGAAGAAATGTCGGTGGACTCTGGACCTGTGACCGCTGGGCAGGTGAGGTTTCGATGTCTGCAATTCCTGCTGTTTTTTGGTCGTTATCGCATTGGAGGTGGATGCGAAGCTGATTTTAACTTGTGCTTCAATTTATTTTAATTACCGGAGTGCAATTTCGATGTAGATTATTTTGTGGTTGATTTGTTTATGCTTTGAATTATGTGTATACTAACTGCAACTGGAAAGGGTTTTGCTCTGGGAAGAGATGTTTCGAGTGTTTATGTACGACCATGGTCGGAATGATTTATTATAAAATTGTTGAATGGATTAGTCGATTTAGTAGATGGAGTTAGTTTACTTGATTATTGTAGAAATAAATGAAAAATGTCGTCTGATTTTAGTTTGTAGCGAGTTAGTGTGGAATTTCTGTGGTATTGTTTATGGTTTGCATTATGTGTATAGTAACTGCAACCGGAAAGGGTTTCGCTCTGGGGAGATGTTTCGAGTGTTTATGTATGGCCATAGTCGGACTGATTCATTATAAAATTGCTGAATGGATTAGTCGATTTAGTAGATGGAGTTATTTTACTTGATTATTGTAGAAATAAATGAAAAATGTCGTCTCATTTTAGGTTGTAGTGAGTTAGTGTGGACTTTCCTGTAGAGTAACTTGAACGTTTTCTGTTTCATTTGTTTCTTTGACATGATGAGATGTACGATTCTCAATTGAAACTGAGAAAGAATGCATAGTTTATGGCACTTCAGATGTGAATTTCTGTATTATAATGCTTGTGTGTTTGCTGATTTGCTATGGGTATATGCCCCCACCTAAATATAGATTCAATGTTAATAGACAAAGCATTATGATGATATGATCTGTGCTGAAGATACCAAGAATTTCTGTGGAATATAGAAATGAGATCTTGTGATTATGAGATTATTGCGTTTTAATTGAAATTGCTTAAAGCTAGAGAACTTGACTTGTGATGGTAAAATTATTGAACAAGGATACTATTGATTTTCTTAATGTTTTGTTTGATCTATGCAACCTTAGAGTAATTTTATTAATTCATGTAAACTTGATTGAATTTAAAGTTTCAACTGGTAATTTTGTAGTTTACTATTTAAAGTAAATAACTATTTTAGAGCAGCATTACTACTCGATTTTAATCACTTCTCTCTGATATGGAGTGGAGTATATCTCAATTATGACTGTTATTTTGTATACAGAGAACCAAACTTTAGTAAATTGGAGAGATATTCTTATTGCACATAAAAATTTAACTGAAAGATTTTATCTGATCTAAGGTAATTTCCATCTGATGTTGAAATGTTATGGTGTAAGAGGGTATTGGTTAGTAATTGCAGAGTTTAATCTTTGGATTATCAGCTTTATAAATTGAAATCCCCTTTGAACTGCATGACCACTGCATTACTGATTTTTTATAATTTCCAAATAAGTTTGATCTGTTTCATAATAAGAAAGACTAGGAAAACTTATGGAGTTGCAGATTCACCGTTTCACTCTATTATTTAAGAAGTTAGTTTGTTTGTGAGGGTTGGATAAACAGTGGGAAACTGGAATATGACTCTGCTTGACATGCACCCACACATTTGTTTAGGATATGATGTTTCATCCAGTTGTTCATTCCATTCAACAACAATCTGCTAGTTGTGGCATAGTGACTGTTCAAAATATACTGGGTAGCATCAGTTACATATTTAAGTTTGCTGTTTAACTTACTTTTGTTACCACTTTTGCTTGACTTTGCCTGATTGATTCTCTTTTTGTTTTATTTAGTCTAACTTGCATTACATGTTATGTCTTACTTATGATGCCTCAGGTGTCATTTTTGCTTGGAGTCATCCCAGTCTTTGTGGCATGGATATATTCAGAGTGGTTGGAATATAAGAAGTCGACTTCAAAAGTGTGCGTACTGTTTCCCTTTTCATAGCAGCTTCTTGATTACTAATACTTGGATACTGAAAGTTGTAACACATGTTCTGCTTTAAAAAAAAAAAAAAGCAATTAATGCTCTATAAAACTGAGAAAAAATATAAGTCTCTGATACCTGCTTATTCAATAATTTTGCTTTCCTGATAGCAGTCATTCAGACCATAATTTGGTTGAATTAGAAAGTGAAA
The DNA here is from genome assembly GCA_947034835.1 of Ballota nigra. Taxonomy (NCBI): domain Eukaryota; kingdom Viridiplantae; phylum Streptophyta; class Magnoliopsida; order Lamiales; family Lamiaceae; genus Ballota; species Ballota nigra. The sequence goes on from OX344730.1 coordinate 14,372,060, forward strand.
CAATCAAGGAAGATGATCGGGCTGTATTGTTGGAAGGTGGTCTTACAAAATCTTCATCCACAAAGTTACCCAGTCCATCCATCAAAACAAACTTAATTAGGTGAGTCTATTGTAAAATGTCATGAAAATATTTTCTGAGGGTTGCTTTTCTATTACAATTATGAAAATATTTTACAATTATGTTCTGCTTCAATATTTAGGTTTTTGACGATGGATGACTCCTTTTTGTTGGATAATCGACAAATTTTACGGGCAATGTGAGTTTTTGATAATATAGATTGAACTGATTTTAGTTGTCTTCTTTTTATCATGATATTTCAATCTTATGCAGGGCTGAGTTTGGGGGAATTTTGTTCTATTTCTACTTGTGTGACCGCACAAATTTTTTTGCAGATTCAACCAAGGTGCTCTTTCTTATCAGTTGTTTAAAAAAACAGAATTTGTGAATTTTTAGTAAGGCTGCAATTTGTTTTTGACTTATTTTTCTTAATTAGACAAAGTCAAAAAGTTCGGACAGTATATATTATGGTTCTACTAATAGCTGAGTGTAGCTGTCTTTTCTCCTGTTACTCATAACATTTGACATTTATTGAGGTAAACAATTTGGTTAGTGATTGGGACCCAAAAGCCTTTGTTGTTATCTGCTTTGTATGTCCTGCTGTAGTGAGGTGATACAATAGTCGTGAAATGCAAAAGCATTAATCAATTTCTCTTGGATTTATCCTCGCTGCTATACTTTGGTTCCATAAGTTTTGTTTGATCCCATTAATTCAACAAATGTGATGTTATATCTTTGCTATGGTCTTTCAATTTTCATTGTTTACAAGTAAAAGAATCCTAAACAGTATCGTCCAAACACAAAATATGTCTTATAGCTCTTACTTACCCATAATAAAACTATTTTATGTTCTTTCACGAAAACTATGTTTTATATATTAGACTATCTAGTCTACATGCCTCTTATTAACCTTTTTTTTTTTTTTTTCATTGTTGACAGAGTTACAATCGCGATCTATTCGTATTTCTGTTCCTTCTCCTTATCATAGTTTCAGCTATGACTTCTCTCAAGAAACATAATGACAAGTCATCGTTTTCTGGGAAAGCTATACTTTATCTTAACCGCCACCAGACTGAAGAGTGGAAAGGATATATGCAGGTAAGTTATATGTACATCAACAGTTTGTTAATTTTCATGCCATTTGAGTTACTTGAATGGTCTGGCTTTTTCACGATCATGCCAAAAAGGGGAGGGGAAGAACTAGTATATTGCGTTTCCTATCTGTCCATAATTATGTAAATCCACTTTCTGCTTAATGGAAATTAGGATTTCTTTCTGCACATCTTTTACAGTAATCCATATTACAATGTATGTTTCCATGATACACTTTGTTTACGTCAAAGGCTCTGACACTTCTCTTTCTTCCCTTTGTTTCTGATAGGTTCTGTTTTTGATGTACCATTACTTTGCTGCAACGGAGATCTATAATGCAATTCGTGTTTTCATAGCTGCATATGTTTGGATGACTGGTTTTGGGAACTTCTCTTACTATTACATCAGAAAAGACTTTAGTGTTGCTCGATTTACTCAGGTGACAATGAAGTCTGAGCTAACCTCCTTTTCTTTTATTGCTAGAAAAGTGGTGCTTTGATTGTCAGAGCTTTATGCCTCTTGTGGGTATTCTGAGCTAGATTGTATTCTCTATGCAGATGATGTGGAGACTAAACTTTTTCGTGGCATTTTGTTGTATTGTTCTTAACAACGACTACATGCTTTACTACATCTGCCCTATGCATACCCTCTTTACACTTATGGTGTATGGGGCCCTTGGTATAGGCCACAAATATAATGAGATTAGATCAGTGATGGGTCTCAAGATTTTAATGTGCTTCTTTGTGGTTATCTTGGTATGGGAAATTCCAGGAGTTTTCAACATTTTATGGAGTCCTCTCACCTTTCTTTTAGGTATGCATAAATTTTTTTTGTCTCCTTGAAGCATATTGATTTGATTTAATAATAATTTTATTTATATTATAGCCTTTAAATAATCTTCATACGAAGGGAGTTAAACTTGTTTCCAAATAAATATTCTCGTTTAAATCCTAAATGCTTGCTTGTTGTTTTATCTTAATGATAGGATATGATGATCCTGCAAAACCAGATCTTCCACGACTACATGAGTGGCACTTTAGATCTGGGCTTGATAGATATATATGGATCATTGGCATGATCTATGCCTATTTTCACCCAAATGTAATTTCTAAATATTATTATTTATTGTTGCCTTTTTTCTTATTCAATGAGGTTAAAGTTGATAATGCTTTCATTTCAGGTCGAGAAGTTGATGGAGAAACTAGAGGAATCTGAGCCCAGGCGCAGACGCATGATCAAAACATTCGTTGTTACCGTTGCATCAACTGTAAATCACTTAATTTGTACATGATTCATGTTCACTATTCTGTATTGGGATTAATTCTTTTGCTGAAATCTGTTTCTGCTTACCTCATAATTATTTTGTTTAGGTTGGCTACTTGTGGTATGAATACATATACAAGCTGGATAAGGTTTCATATAACAAGCTCCATCCCTACACATCGTGGATTCCCATAACGTGTGTAATGAATTTGGTTTTCCATTCTTTTTGCTGTGGTTTCCTTTCTGCAAGAATAGGATTTGAGTAGAGGGCCATAACACCTTGCTACAAGCTCAAGCTTCTTTCCCCTCCCCTGAAAGTTCTCCTTCCTCATTCACGTCCTTGTTTCTCTTCTTCCAGTGTCTATATTTGCTTGCGAAATTTCAGTCAGCAGCTTCGGAACATTTCGATGACCCTTTTTGCGTAAGTTTTCTGTAGTTTCTTTTCACATCTATCCATTTAGCTCTTTGCTGTTGAAAATCATTAGATTTTCTGCTACATTATCTCTCTCTGATATTTCTTGTTGCTTGATCCTTCAAATGGTCTTTGCTAACAGGTGGCTTGGAAAAGTTACATTGGAAACCTACATTTCCCAGTTTCACATTTGGCTGAGGTTGGTCTTGCTTATGTTTAGATCTGCTAATGCATGCCATACAAACTCTTTACATTTTGTTTAATGGTAATCACTTGTTACTTGTCGACTTTGTAGACTCCAGGATTACAATTAACAATTGTACTCACAATTAAAATTTCTTTATACATAAAGCAATATAATGCATCTTACCCTTGGCATGATCAAATTTATTTTGATGTTTTCTGTTTGTTTTTATTTGATGAGATATTCTTTAATATTGACAGACCACTTATAACCAATGAATATACATTTATTTTTAATTTTTTTGAGGAAAATCAGACGAATATGATGGGGGAATCAGTGAGATGTGATTTTCATAAATAGGCAATATAGGGGGGTCTTTGAACCAACTAGAACTTCAATTTAAGCTTTCTCTGATCTGAACTGAATAATGATGTCATGAGTTTCTTCTATCAACAAATTTGCAGGTCAAATGTGTCGAATGGACAGCCTAAGTGGCTACTCTGTTTTATACCAGATTATCCAATGCTTAACTTCATGCTCACAACTGCCATCTATGTCTTGGTGAGTGAATCTTCGTCCTTTTTTATTACACGAATTTGAGTCCTACTACTTTAATTCATATATCTTTCGTAGTTATAACTATGTAACTAATGCAGATATCATATCGGGTTTTTGAGCTGACCAATACGCTTAAGTCAGCTTTTATTCCGACAAGAGATAATCAGAAGCTGTTTCAAAATTTTATTGCTGGAGTTGCCATCTCTGCCTGTTTATATTTTATTTCGTTCGTTCTTCTTCAGATCCGTCAATAGTAAGCTAACATTCACTGATGTCAATCTATTCCTACAGACAGATTCACAGTTTTGAATAATTGTGTTTATAATTTAGTATTTTCTTGTGGTTAACGCAATGAATGCACTTGTCCAGGCTTCTGAATCAAGGGATTGTGAATGGTGCTAGTTGAAGAGATTGATACACAAACTGCAAACTATACATTTATGCAGATTAAGGGTGCTAATGTCCACCAATTTTATGCAGAAGCACCCGGACTTTTGGCCCCCAAGTCGTATACTATTAATATAGGAAAAAAGAAACTGGAAAATCGTTTGTAAGAATATTCATCTCCACGGTTATACATACTTCCCCCTTACTTGTGTGCTTATTTCTTAGAGTTGTCAATATGGAATGTTCTCATGGTAGTCCGTCACAGCTCACCATCATACGGGTCGGGTTACAAGGGTAAATTGTGTGCCCCCCAGTTCTCTTTACAAACCACAATTTTTGAACCCCTATTCCTCTCTCTTCCCCTCGTTACTCCAACCCTTTCTTACCCATGGTCCAAGATGGGAGCTCATTTTAGTCCATTTGATCTCATTAAATCATCTACATGCATACTAATCATTCTTTAGTAATAAAGGTCATCTCTAAACTTTTCTTATCCAAACTCTCACACAATTTTTTTTGTCTTTAGACAATGAGGTATATTAAAATATAAGATAAATAAGGACCATGAATGGCAGGCGCTGAAAAAAAAGAAAAGAAAAGAAAGATGAGCCCTAATTTTAGCACTCTAATTCCCATCACCTGCGTCCTGATCACTTCTAAATGGATTATCACAAAAGCTTGTGTGGATCAGAATTTGATAGGGTTAGTAAAATACTCTTCTACCTTCAAAATACTCTCTGCGTAATATTAAGATAGAATCGAACTAAGTTTCTCACGACTTAAAATATTTGAATACCACTAAAATTTAGGTTTTTTTTCAGCTTTTTCCTATTTCATTCCTACATAAAATGACAAAAAATTATATTTTCATTGAAATTTTGTTTAAAACAAATTGTTGAATAACAACATTTTTGTCAATATAAGAATATCTAATTATGTTAATAAGAAAACATGTCTAAAATTTTGAACCTAATTCATCTATTCCACAAAATTAGTCAAACTATACCCAAACTATTAAAATATTAATGATTAGTGATTGAAATTTTGGATTTTATCTATAAGTTATTGATATATCCTTAATTAATTGAATGAAAAAACAATAATGACACAATAAATATAGGTATTAAATACTCACTCCGTTACTAATAATTTTCACATTTTTTTTTTTCGTGTTTTAACGAACGAGTTGTTTACTAGTATTTAAAATGATGAAGTGATTTTTAAGAAGCGGTATCATAGATCTATTTCCCCTCTATTATATGACTCGCTAAAAATTACTTTATCATTTCAAATACTAATAAAAAAATTGTTCGCTAAAACACGAGAAAAAGGTAACTGTGAAGATTATTAGGGGACGAAGGGAGTGGAAGACAATTTCTTGTATACATCAATTGATGTGTAACAATATTAGTTTTTGATGGCTTGGAGATAAATCCGAAGAAGCTCATTGATGAAGTGAAAGGAAAAGTATGTGTTGATGATCGGTTCTAATCCCGTGGATTAGTGGCTGTTTTTAATCGAATTTTGGATCACCAAACAAGATCGTGTGATTGATTACTACTATTTATAGTAAATACGGAAGACCGGGATATAAAATTATAAATACGTGTATTAAATACGTATTTATTTTGTATGTGTGCGATTTAAGGTGTATATGTGTGTGTAAGGAAGATTTTTTGTGTATTGAACTTATTTTCATTAATGGAGAGCAGCTCTATTTATACAAGTCACCAAGTAGGTGGTGGATTAATCCTTTGGACTTCCAAGCTTGCATGCTTGACATGTGTCTTTTACCTATTTTGACCTTATCTAAGCCTAAACTTAGTTACAAAGTCTTGATTTTGGTCTTATCGCGTCTTCAAAGTTGTTCGTCATGGATTACGAGCCGGTTCATCACTTGTATATCCTTTCATAAGTTGTTCGCCTGGCAAGATGTTGGTTTAGGAGTTGTTCGCCCATTGCCTTATCACAGGTTTGCTCCTTCGGACCTTCATCTTTACCAAGAGTTGCTTGAATAATAGTTGTTCGTCGAGAGTGATGGTGGACATCATACACTCTCCCAATTGGTTAAACCACCTTCATTTCACCGTACATGTTCGTCACTTGAGTCTTGGATACGGTCGGTCCACGGGTAGGGCTCAAGACTTGTTCGCTAAAAAGCTGGTCGTCGGGTACAGTGTTGTTTGCAATATGCACCACTTCAAATGGTTTGCACACCACCCTTGGATCATTCTCGCTATTTGATTGGAATTTGGTGGCTTCGCTTCCATAATCCTTGCTTAGGCCTTAATACTTGTTCGCCTATCAACAATTGCCCCCTATCCCAATTTTATGTGAGATAGGACGAGCAGCATTCGTACCGAGCAATTGGAGTTGGGATATCATTTTGTCGGTACTTTGATGAACAACACATTTGGGAGCGATCAACTATACCGCGACCTTTCACATTTCGAGGCCGGGGTCTCCTTCGAGGATGACGTGGGCGGCAATGATGAAAAGCTGCCCATGCGCGGGCATAATCGAGGTCACGCGTCCTTATAATTGCTCATAGGTTATTCAAGTTTCAATTTTGTTTGAAATTTATCCCGTTTCTTTGCATTTTAACCCCGAAATATTCGTGAAAATACGGGTTTTACCCTGTTTTTCTCTTGGGTATAAATACGAGTGGGAAATGAAAATTTTCCCACCCTTCACATTTGCCTTCAAAAATTCCGGCCGATTCACCATTTTCTCCGGTGACTCTTCAAATTTTTCGGCAACTTCATTAAATTTCCAACGTCTCATCACATTCCGGCCGCCGTATCGACTTCAAGGTAGTAGTTTAACTTGGTTTATCTTATTTTCTCTATTCTTCTTTCCTTTTTCTTCTTATTTTTGCTCTCGATTGTGAATCACCACCACCATCGCCAATTTTCCCCGTTGTTATTGTTCCACCGCCGGATTTAGTTATTTTCACTTCAATCCCCTCAGAAATCGCTTATCTTTTTATAAAATTCGATGTCCTCTCTATCTAGCAACGAAAATCCCTCAGAAATCCTTGAACAACCACTCCTAGAAATTACACTATTCGAAAGGCAGCCTCCTTTCAAAATTTATCCAAATCGGATCCGAATGCCGATTCCGTAGTAAGGTCTGTGGAAGATACAGGAGCTCATCCTTCTGGCGAGGAGATCGTGGAGGTTGTGAACAAGGAATCAGGCGAGGAAGAGTCTTCGAGTTTAGAATCTGAAGAAGAGTCAGATCCCGAATTTGACAAGCTAACTTGGGAATTCCTAAGGGATTGGGCTTCCAAGCCCTAATTTGATGGAAAATGAGATTCCCGTAGGAGTTGCTCGCCCATTCGAGTGGCGAGCATATCCGGAGCAGCATGCGAACAACTTTCCTCCCCCTAGAAGATTAAAATACAAGTCTCCAAGAACTGAATTCCAAACGAGCATGACTAAGAGTGGTTCGCTCTGACGAGCTAGACTTGATCCGGGAAACGTACCAGATCCCATATGACATCTTCATGTGGGTGCCCAAGAAAAAAGAACGAGCTGATTGCCCTCCTCTCGGCTGCACGACGATCAATGTTGATATCCTGATCGTCGGGCTCAGACTGCCCCTTCCACCAATTGTTGGTCAACCTAGCCATTACCCAAATAAATCCGATAGGATGGATGAACCTGCTAGGAATCATGAGTCTGTTTGCCTTAGAAGGTTATATTGATCGTATCACTCCTGACGAAGTTAATTACATGATGACGATCATAAAATGCTCGGCCGCAGAGAAGGGATATTATTATCTGAACTGAAGGCGCGACCAGGTCTTAAAGTGGTGGAAGGGTGCTGAACAAAATTCGGGACTGAAAAAAGCACTTCTTTTTCATTGGAGGTGATTGGCGAGCAGCCTCTGGCGGTTATGGTGGTGGTGGTGGTAGGATTGAAACCCCAGAAGCCTATGGAAAAATCCATCACGAGCTCACTTTTACCTTTGACCTCCTTCAAATGGGACTAATTTAATTCTTTTTTGTTTTTATGCAGGTCCTCGTTTACTTAAGTGGACGAATGACTTGAAGCGATTTTACTAGCTTTCTACTAGTAGTTACCCCGCAAGAGAACGGGTTCACAGTAGTATGGGCAAGTATAGGGACCAAGTATTATCGAACCCAAGGGAAAGTGTGTATGCGAACAGATCCCTGAAGATCTACGCGTCGTAGTTAATATGAGTGTAATGTTTTTGGGTTTTTGAAAGATTAATTAAAAGACTGAATTAAACTAAGTAAACTAAAATACTAAAGAAATCAAATTAACTAAGGGTTGTGTTCTAATGAGAGATGGTGATGCTTAGGATTGGAATCCCTACGTATACTAACGGAGCAGGTACATAATCAGAATAATTGTGACACACAAGAAATAACCTGTCTAAGAATGCAAGGTGAAAGCTCAAGATTCTAAACCCTAATACTTTACCCTAACACTCGACTTCACTAATCTACTAACAAGTTAATAGATTGTGCTTAATTAATGAGACCCTAATTTAACTAAGGTGATGCGGTCGTCCTCCTTCGCTAAACTGGTAGATGAATTAACCCTTTCTAAACCTTCTCGTTTAGTCTACTCGGTGTTAAAGAGTGATACGGTCGTCCTCTCTCTAACACTTTTCGAACGAAATTCAAAGGCAAAGTGAAGATTGATTTTAAGAATTCATTAATCAAGAGAATTAAAACCTAACGTCACAAATTACCCTAATTACATACCCACATCCTACTTCTACAAGTTCATCCTACCCCAAGCATGCAAGGGTTCTAGCCTAACATGGTGGTTTGAATAATAAAAGCAATCACAAGAACAATAATCATATGCATAATTAAATTAACGAAAGAAATCAAGAACATAAACGAAAGAACAAATTAAAGTCTCTAAAGAAATCTATATAAATCTGAAAAACTAGGTTTAATCGTCTCCAAGAGTAAAGAAAGAAAGAATTAATCTAATACGTTCAAAAGAAATACTAAAACGAAGAATTCGTAAATTAAAACCCCGATTACAACGTATAAAACTCTTCCAATCTCCCTCCCAAGTTTTCTCCTCGCTCAAAATATGTAAAAATATGTGTTGGTATGTTGTGATATGTGAAAATATGCTTGGAATGGGTATATATAGGCTTTGGGACGATTTTGGGCGATTTTGGGCCAAAAACACGCAAAAACGCTCGAGCGGGACAGCTCGAGCGCCCCATTCGAGCTTGGTGGTCGAGCGGGTCAAGAGGTCGAGCGAGGCGCTCGACCGCTGGCTGTACACATGTTCGTAAAACTTTCATAACTTCTCAACCGGGAGTCCGTTTTGGCCGATTCAAAGTCCTACGAACTCCTCTTTTCGCCCTCTATCCATCTATGAAAACCAAAGAGACAAATTAATAAGTTTATAAAAATGATACTCATTTGACTCCAAACACTCGTCGAAAATACTCAAAACATGGGCAAATCCGGCACCAAAACATAACAATTTCACGCCTAATCAACCCCCCCAAACTTACCATATTGCTTGTCCTCAAGCAATGAAATAATAAGTCAAGTGAAATTGTTAGGAATGTGTCAAAGAATCAACTCATGCAAGCAAATGAACTAGAGCTTCAAAGATCAATCACAAGTATACTCACTCACCTTCCTTCATCATACTCATGCAACAACAACAAGAAACACCAAGATCAAACATGGATGTGCACTCAACGATGTGTTTCACTCCCTCACAAGTGTATAATAATGATCAAAGGACTCACTCAAACAATCAATCACTCATATCGGCAGCCATAGGCTTGTAAGCACTCTCAACTCCGACCATACTCTAGAAATCAATGCCGAATCAAAAAGGAATTTTCTCAAGGTTGTAATGTAGGCTCTTTGGACAGGTGGGATAATAATATAGGGTAAAGTGACTAACGTGAATGGAGAATAGAAAGTCAAACTTTGGCATTTCGAGATTAGGAACAGACTACTTCAAACATATTCAATCAACACTCTTTCAATTCCACTTTTCTCAACACTTCAAAAAATTTTTCTAACTCTTTTCACTTTTTTTTTTCAATCACTTCACTTTTTTTCTTTTTTCGCACAAACACATGAGCTCATTTTTTTATTTTGCTCATTCTCAATTTTTTTTTCTCTTTTTCCCACATCTCAAAACTTCATCACACCTTCTTCTCATATTCACTCAACAAACAACCTTTTCCTTTTTCAACTCAATTCACTCCCTTCACATTCACACTTTCCTATTCTCCACTCAAATTGGGACAAAAAGACTTAGGAATTGGAATAGTGTTCATATGTGCTAGCAAATAAAATAGGCTTTAGGCTCAAAGGGGCTAGCAAGGGATACATGTCATTGGTAAGGAAAATTTTGGCTAAGTGACTCACTCAAATCAAAGATGGCCTAAGATCACATTCGGCATATTAAACTAGACACAATCAAGAAGCAAGAGCACCCACAAGTTCTAGCATCCTCTAAGGTGACGATCCACTCACAAACGAAGAGATTAATTCATGCATTAAAATCTCATAAGGCTCAACTCTCACGGCTTTCACATCCATGCTAGTCCTAGTGAATTCTCACTCTCATCACACAAGTACTCAAAAGAAAAATTCACAAGCATACAAGTTCTTTCTCAAATCAGCTCAAACTCAAACACTCACACAAAAGAATTTCTAACTCACCCTTACAACTCACTCTACTCATCAAATCATACTCAAAGATAGCAATCAACAAGCATAAGATGATTGATAGGCATGAAATATGCAATAGCGAGTCAAATCAAAATCACCCCAAGGAGTATCTTAACAAACCAATAATCAATCAAACTCAACTCAAAAGATAAGAGGTGCATGCATGTGCAATGTAATCATAAAACATATAAAAAATTCCACCCCCCCAAACTTCGACCTTGCTAGAGGTCTAAGTTTGGGGTTGTGGGTTACCTCAACCAAATAATTCAATTTCTCTCAATAGCTTTGCACACTCCCTTGCTTGAGTTGGTTCCTTCAATCTCCACTTCTTTGGCACTCCTTCGAGACAAGCCTACAAGCAACTTACTCAAATACGAGGTTAAACATACGACTCAACAACATCCTAATAACATAAAAGGAAAAAAACTAAAAACACTCAAAAGCAAATAAAAATGGGTTGCCTCCCATTCAGCGCTATTTTTAAGGTCCTCATGCCGGACCAAGCTCAAAGGAGCTTATGGGACATCATACTCAAATTTACCTCCCTTACTCTCATAAGAGTGGTGGTTGCATTCTTTTCCTTGATGCCCCTCCATCATGAGCTCTTTTGCTTTCTTCTCATCCCCAAGTGTTATGGGTCCCAACTCCTTCTCACATTTATCTGGAGGAGTCTTACCAAACAGTTTCTTGAATTTGGACTTTTTCTTTTTAACTCCTCCTTTTCCTTCCAACTGGGTTACATCCACACTTTTCACCTCTTCATCCTTCAACTTCTTCACTTTATCCCTATCAAAATAAGTCAGATCATAATGCTCTTGGGTTAAATTATCAAGTGAAGGATTATAAAATTTATGAATATGAGATGGATTAGGGATAGGAGGTGTGTCTTCAACACGAGGATCAATGACATCCATGCAATACAAACTCTCATCCTCCTTCGGGTGCTTCATGACTTCATATAGGGAAATCTTCACTTCTTGATCATCAACCTTCAATGTAATCTTCCCATTTGCCACGTCTAGCACCATCCCCGCCGTAGCTAAGAACGGTCTTCCCAAGATTAGGGGCACGTGCTCATCTTCCTCCATCTCTAGGACTACAAAGTCGGCTGGAAAAATGTGATCTCCAACTCTCACTAGGACGTCTTCAACCACACCTTGAGGTCGAGTAATAGACCGATCGGCAAGTTAAAGCGTCATCATTGTGGGTTGAAGTTCTCCAACTTCTTGAAAAGCGATAAGGGCATCAAATTAATGCTCGCCCCGAGGTCGCACAACGCTCCATTCTTGATCCCGTTCCCAATGTCACATAGGATCGTGAAGCTCCCGGGATCCTTCAGCTTCGGTGGAAGTGCCTTATGCACTAATGCACTCACCTCGTGGTTCAGCTGCACCAACTTCGGCTCATCCACTCGCCGTCTTTTCGCAATCAAGTCCTTCAGAAACTTTGCATAGTTGGGCATCTGTTCCAAAGCATCATAAAAAGGAATATTAATATGCATTTGTTTAAAAACATCAAGGAATTTAGCAAACTTTTCATCAAGCTTCTTTTTCATGAAGCGTTGTGGATACGGGACTGGTATCACAGATTTGGGTACCCCCCATTCATCTCTTTCTGTTTCTTTCACTTTATCTCTTGCTTCCTTTGCCTTTTTCCACTTAGGAACTCTCTCAATCTCCTCACTTTCCTTGCCCATCTGGGACTCATCCATATCTTTATGCTTCTCAATCCCTTCACTTTCAATCCCCTTCTCAACAGTAACACCTCCATCTTTCTTGTGTTCTCTTTCCCCCATCTCAGCTTGAGGCGTCTCAGAATCAGCAGGCATCTGAGGACCTTCATAGTTGGTTCCACTTCTAAGCTGGATCGCCTTGCAATGCTCTTTCGGGTTCCCCTCCGGCATGGAAGGATATTTTCCCGGCTCTCTATTTAACGACTTTGCAATCTGGCTCATCTGGAACTCTATAGAAGTGAACCTTCGATTGTTCTCTTGTTGAGTTCTAGTCCACTCAACGTTCATCTTCTGGAGCTCTTGATCACGTTGATCACCCTTTTTATGCAACTCTTTCACATCGTACTCCAAGGATGACAACCTCTTGCTACCTTCCTCCACCTTCTGAAGGATCGCTCTCAACATCTCCTCGGTTGATACACCGCCTTCTCCACCAGGAGGTTTAGACCCCGGATCAACACCTGCAGGAACAGTAATACCAGCTTTTGGGTTAGCATAAGAAAAATTCTCATTTTTCCTCCATGTGTTTTGAGGAGGCTGCTGGCCTCCTTGAACTCCTTGTGTGTTCCTCCATTGATTTTGAGGTGGCTGAGGGCCTGGAGGTACAAATGGCTGACCATAAGAAGGTCTTCCAAACTGATTTCCACCTTGGTAGCCATTTTGATTGTAATACGGACCTCCCATGTAATTGGCTACCTCTTGCTGTCCACTTGGCTGGTCTACTCTCTCATTCTCTACTGCATGCTCTCCAACCAAATTCTTCCCCAACTCTAGGTTGTTGATCTTCTCCATCATGGCCATCAACAGCCTTCTCGTTCCTTCACCCTCTTCAACCTGATTAACTCTCTGAAAATCTGGGTCTCCATTCCAAGCCCCGGCATTCGTGACAATGTTGTCCACGATCTCTCTACACCTCTCTATGCCTTGATTCAAGAATGCTCCGCCCGCACAGGCGTCTAAATGGTCTTGCCCCACCTTGTTGGCACCACTGTAGAAGAATGCCATAATATCCCCCTCATTGTACCCATGCTGCGGGCACTCTATCAGCATGTTTGAGTATCTCTCCCACGCTTGGCGTAAATCCTCTCCAGACTTCTGGCGAAAGGACGAGATCTCAATTCTAGCCTTGATCGTCCTAGATGGAGGGTAGAATCGCTCGAGGAACAGACGCTCGAGCTCGGCCCAAGTGGTAATACCTCCCCGCGGGAGCGTGTTGTCATACCACTCTTTAGCTATTCCCGTAAGTGAGAATGAGAGCAGCCTAAGCCTCTTGGCATCTTCAGACATGCCATTGTAATTGAAAGTAGATGCTATCATGAGAAAACTCCTCAGATGTGTACGAGGATTCTCCTTCCCGATCACCCCCTTGAACTGATTCTCGGTCAGCAGCTTTAAAATTCCTGGGAAAATAGAGAAGTTATTTGCCTCAACAGGAGGCAATGCCACTCCATCATAGTACCGATGTGGCTGCGCTGCAAACCTCCCTCGAATAGCCATATTGTGATCTGCGTTCTGGGGCACAGGCTGAGGAGCAACAGGTGGTGCTGGTACTTGTTGAACTGGAGGTGGTTGGTACACAGGTGGTTGGTTGTAAACAGGAGGTGGATGATATGGGTATGGTGGATAAGGGTATGGTGGGTATGGGTAATGTTGGTATACTGGGTTGTTGAAAGGGTTATTTGGGTTTTGTGGGTAAGCAGGGTTGTTCAGAGGATTATGGACAAAATTCTGAGCTGGATTGATGACGTTTTGTGCACCCGGGTTTTGGCTCTGACTATCCCCTAACGGATCTTGGTTCTTACTGGTGTTGCCCTCAGTGCCGTCAACCCGATTCAACCCCTGGTTAAACTCATTCTCGGCATCTTCCAACTCATTAGTGATGTCCATTGGTTCTTTCCCTAAGTCGGCAGCGTTCATCCTTCGTAAGAAGGCTCGGTTTCTCCTTGCTATTGTCTCAGGGTCCAACGGTATTCTATCTTCGCTCGTATTGCCTTGTGAGCGTGTTTTCATAAACCCGAAACACTAGCAGAAGGATCAAAACGCAACTGCCTAATGAATGGAAATAAAAATAAAAAAAGAAAATAAATCACCCACTACTAACTACTAAGCTATCTACAAGTCCTATTCAAAAGCATACAACGCCATCCCCGGCAACGGCGCCATTGACTTGAAGCGATTTTACTAGCTTTCTACTAGTAGTTACCCCGCAAGAGAACGGGTTCACAGTAGTATGGGCAAGTATAGGGACCAAGTATTATCGAACCCAAGGGAAAGTGTGTATGCGAACAGATCCCTGAAGATCTACGCGTCGTAGTTAATATGAGTGTAATGTTTTTGGGTTTTTGAAAGATTAATTAAAAGACTGAATTAAACTAAGTAAACTAAAATACTAAAGAAATCAAATTAACTAAGGGTTGTGTTCTAATGAGAGATGGTGATGCTTAGGATTGGAATCCCTACGTATACTAACAGAGCAGGTACATAATCAGAATAACTGTGACACACAAGAAATAACCTAAGTCTAAGAATGCAAGGTGAAAGCTCCAGATTCTAAACCCTAATACTTTACCCTAACACTCGACTTCACTAATCTACTAACAAGTTAATAGATTGTGCTTAATTAATGAGACCCTAATTTAACTAAGGTGATGCGGTCGTCCTCCTTCGCTAAACTAGTAGATGAATTAACCCTTCCTAAACCTTCTCGTTTAGTCTACTCGGTGTTAAAGAGTGATACGGTCGTCCTCTCTCTAACACTTTTCGAACGAAATTCAAAGGCAAAGTGAAGATTGATTTTAAGAATTCATTAATCAAGAGAATTAAAACCTAACGTCACAAATTACCCTAATTACATACCTACATCCTACTTCTACGAGTTCATCCTACCCCAAGCATGCAAGGGTTCTAGCCTAACATGGTGGTTTGAATAATAAAAGCAATCACAAGAACAATAATCATATGCATAATTAAATTAACGAAAGAAATCAAGAACATAAACGAAAGAACAAATTAAAGTCTCTAAAGAAATCTATATAAATCTGAAAAACTAGGTTTAATCGTCTCCAAGAGTAAAGAAAGAAAGAATTAATCTAATACGTTCAAAAGAAATACTAAAACGAAGAATTCGTAAATTAAAACCTCGATTACAACGTATAAAACTCTTTCAATCTCCCTCCCAAGCTTTCTCCTCGCTCAAACTATGTAAAAATATGTGTTGGTATGTTGTGATATGTGAAAATATGCTTGGAAGGGGTATATATAGGCTTTGGGACGAATTTGGGCGATTTTGGGCCAAAAACACGCAAAAATGCTCGAGCGGGACAGATCGAGCGCCCCATTCGAGCTTGGTGGTCGAGCGGGTCAAGAGGTCGAGCGAGGCGCTCGACCGCTGGCTGTACACATGTTCGTAAAACCTTCATAACTTCTCAACCGGGAGTCCGTTTTGGCCGATTCAAAGTCCTACGAACTCCTCTTTTTGCCCTCTATCCATCTATGTAAACCAAAGAGACAAATTAATAAGTTTATAAAAATGATACTCGTTTGACTCCAAACACTCGTCGAAAATACTCAAAACATGGGCAAATCCGGCACCAAAACATAACAATTTCACGCCTAATCAACGAACAGAGAAGAGGAGATCAGCTCCGAGTTCCTGTTTACCTCCTGTCTGGTCGCCTTGCAAAATCAATCTGAAAGGATGATTGATCATCTCAACAAGGATAAGTGCAAGAAAGCTGCTCGCATGTACACTTATCCTCTTCACCTTGAGGTACAAGCTGAGGTGCCCCCAAGTACAAAACTAAGATTCCAATTTTCTTACACAAATACTTGCTCGCCCAGTACTTTCTTTCATCGCCTACTCGGCCTAATTTACTCTTTTTTTTAGCTGAGCAAGTCATAGTTGTCGTCCCGCCCAGCTTTGCCCTTTTAGAACAAAGGGCCTTCGAAATGCCCCCAGCCCGCGGGAGGAAAGTTAAGGGGGATCCCACCACCAAGATCATCTCTCTGGTGAACAAAACCGCTAGGGCACAAGCTGCTGACTTGAACGCAAAATACTAGCTTGACTAGTAGTTACCCCACAAGAGTACGGGACCCCTGTAGTATTGGCAAGTATAGGGACCAAGTATATCGTACCCAAGAGAAGGTATGTATGCGAATAGAGCCCTGGAAATCTACGCGTCGTAGTTAATATGAGTGTACGTTCTGATTTGAGAATGGAATTTAACTACTCTAAAGTCTACTCCTATTAATACAAAATTATGAAATCAAATAACTAACTAAGGGTTTAATCAAATACGAGATGGTGATGCTCAGGATAGAAATCCCTACGTATACTAACGGAGTTGGTACGGTAACTAGAATAATCGTGATGTGCAAGTAATAATCCTAAGTATTAGATTGAAAGACTAAAAGCTCTAGAATTAAACCCTAATACTTCGTCTTATCAATCGACTTCACGAATCCACTAAACAAGTTTATGGATTGTGCTTAATTAATGAGACCCTAATTTAACTAAGGTGATGCGGTCGTCCTCCTTAGATAAACCGGTAGATGATAAACCCCTTCTAAACCCTCTCGTTAAGCCTATTCGTTATTAAAGAGTGATAAGATCGTCCTCTCTCTAACAATTTTCGTACTCAATTCAAAGATAATTCTAGGATTTATTTTAAGCAATCATTAATTAAGAGAATCAAAACTAAACATCACGAGTTACCCTAATTACGTACTCACGTCCTACTTCTACGAGTTCATCCTACCCTAAGCATACAAGGGTTTTAACCTAGCATGGTTTTTACGATAACGAAAGCAATTAAACAAGCAACGAACATAAACATGACGAATTGAATTGAAAAACTCAAGAACATAAACTAGGGTTTTGAAGAAAGAATTTAAATCTAAGAACAAATATCAAATAAAGAAGAAATCGAAGGTCTCACGTAACAAGTATCGAAGAAAGAAAGAAATTCAAAATAAAACTCTAACTATGAATTCGTAATGTTAAAACCTCAATTATATGTAAAATATACTTGCTCAAACTCTCGGTGTTCTTCTCTCTCCAAAAACTATCTCTATGTGTGAAGTGGGTGTAAAAAACGAGCTTGGAACGTTGTATTTATAGGCTTGGGCCGATTTGGATGACATCGGCCAAAAAACGAGTGGAACATGCATAATCTCGCGAAATCTGGGCTTGGTAGAGCAGATGCGTTCGAGCTATGGTGCTTGAATGGTGCCTTTCGAGCACTTTTGGTCGAATGGTTTTGGTGGTCGAGCAGTGGCGTTCGAGCACTGTTGCTCGAGCGGTTTTCGGCTGTTGTACACTTGTTCGTAAAATCTTCATATCTTCTCAACCGGGAGTCCGTTTTGGCCGATTCAAAGTTCTACGAACTCCTCTTTTCACCCTATATCCATCTATAAACACCAAAAAGACAAATTAATAATTTTATGAAAATGATGCTCAAAGGACTCTAAACACTCATAAAAAACACTCAAAATACGGGCAAATCGAGCTATAATTCGTAACAATTTCACGCCTAATCAACCCCCCCAAACTTACCATATTGCTTGTCCTCAAGCAATGAAATAATAAGTCAAGTGAAATTTTTAAGAATGAATCATAGAATCAAATCATGCAAGAAATAGAGCTCAAGCTTCAAAGATCGATCACTCATACACAAACTCACCCCCCTTCATCATACACCGTGAAATAACTATAAGAAACACCAAGATCAAACATGGATGTACTCTCGACGATGTATTTCACTCCCTCACAAGTGTATATCAATAATAAGGGTCTCACTCAATCAATCAATCACACATATCAGCAGCCATAGGCTTGTAAGCACTCTTTACTTCGACCACACTCTAGAATCTATGCCGAATCAAAAAGGATTTTATCAAGGTTGTAACGTAGGCTCTTTGGACATGTGGGGTAACTATATGGGATAAGTGATTCAAGTGAATGGAGAATAGAAAATCAAACTTTGGTATTTCGATACAAGGAACACACTTCTTCAACATCTTCACACAAAGCACTTCCAATTCCTTTACTCTCAACACCTCAACTTTTTTTTTTTTCAACTTTTTTCACTTTTTTCAATCACTCAACTCTTTTTATTTTTTTCCTTTTTATTTCACAACACACATGAGCTCATATTTTCTTTTGCTCATTCTCAAATTTTTGGTCTTCCCCACAACTCAAAGCATTATTACACCTTTTCTCATAATACTCAACCAAGATATTTCTGCATTTTCATCTCAACTCAATCCCTTCTCATTCACTTTTCCTATTCTCCACTCAAATTGGGACAAAAAGAGTTTAAGAATTTGGTTAAGTTTAAATGTGCTAGCAAATAAAATAGGCTAAGACTCAAACGAGCTAACAAGGGATAAAAACCATTGGCAGGGAAAAATTTGGCTAGGTGACTCAATCAAATCAAAGATGGCCTAATATCACTTTTGACATATCAAACTAGACATAATCAAGAAGCGAGAGCACACACAAGTTCTAGCATCCTCTAAGGTGACGATCCACTCACAAACGAAGAGATCAATTCATGCATCTTAATCTCACAAAGGCCCAAATCTCACAGCTTTCACATCCATGCTAGTCCTAGTGAATCCTCACTCTTATTACACAAGTACTCAAAATAAAAATTCGCAAGCATACGAGTTCCCTCTCAAATCAACTCTAACTCCTACACTCACACAATTCAGACTCTAACTCAACTCCAAAACACACCAACTCATCAGAACACTCAAAGATAGCAATCAATAAGCATACGAGGATTGATAAGCATGAAATATGTAGTAGCACATCAAAACAATATCAGCTCAAGGAGCATCTCAAGGCTCAATATATAACCAAATTCAACTCAAAGAGAGGGTGTGCGCCTGTGCAATGTCAAATAAACCTCTCAAGTGCGCCGGTGCATATGTATGCCATAAAACATATAAATACTCCACCCCCCAAACTTCGACCTTGTGAAGCAGTCTAAGTTTGGGGTGGTGGTTACCTCATCCAATTAATTCAGTTTCTCTCAACAACTTGGCACACTCCCTTGCTTGAGTTCCTCCCTTTTGAATAACTCCATGATACCTTTACTTCCTCGAGATAAGCCTACAAGCAACTCACTTAAAAACGAAATTAAAACATACGACTCAAAACAACACCCTAATAACATAAAATACTAAAAAATAAATAAAAGTGGGTTGCCTCCAACTCAGCGCTATTTTTAAGGTCATAATGCCGGACAGAGCTCAAAGGAGCGTATGGGACATGATACTCAAATTTACCTCCATTACTCTCATAAGAGTGGTGGTTGAATTCCTTTCCTTGATGCCCCTTCTCCTTCAATCCCCCCTTCTCAACATCAAGTGGTGGGGGTCTCAACTTCTTCACACCTTTATTTGGAGGAGTCTTACTAAGCAATTTCTTGAGTTTGGACTTTTTCTTCTCAACTCCTCATTTCTCTTCTCCTTGGTCACCTCTGCCCTTTTCAATTCCAAACTCTTTTCCTCCATAGGGTACTTCATGGCCTCGTATAGGAAAATCTTCACCTCTTGATCATCAATTTTCAACGTGATCTTCCCATTCACCACATCTAACACCATCCCGGCCGTAGCTAAGAAAGGTCTTCCCAAGATCAAAGGAACACGTTCATCCTCACCATAAAATCAGCTGGAAATATATGATCTCCAACTTTAACAAGGGCGTCTTCAACTACACCTTGAGGTCGAGTAATAGACCGGTCAGCGAGTTGAAGCGTCATCATTGTCGCATGAAGTTCTCCACCTTCCAACTTCTTAAATAGCGATAGTGGCATCAGATTAATGCTCGCTCCAGCTCCCTTCTTGACTCCATTCCTGATATCACATAAGATCGTGAAACTACCGGGATCCTTCAACTTCGGGGGAAGCATTTTGTGCACTAATGCACTCACCTCATGGTTCAGCTACACCAGCTTGAGCTCATCAACTCTCCTCCTCTTAGCTATCAAGTCCTTCAGGAACTTGACATAATTAGGCATCTGTTCCAAAGCATCATAAAAAGGTATGTTAATATGTAGCTTTTTAAACACATCAAGAAATTTAGCGAATTTCTCATCTAATTTATTTTTCATAAAACATTGCGGATATGGGACGAGTATCACAAATTTGGGTACCTCCTATTCGTCTCGCTCGGTCTCTTTCACGTTCTTCCTTACTTCTCTTGTATTTTTCCACTTTGAAACTCTCTCAATCTCCTCAATCTTTTCCTCCTCAAGGTCTTTTGCCCTTCCGGTACTCATTCATATCACCATCCTTCTCAACTTCTACCTCAACTGTCTTACCTCCATCTTTCTTATGTTCTTGTCCCTCCATCTCAATCTCTTTATGTATCTCCTCAAGATCAGCAGGCATTTGAGGACCGTCAAACTTGATTCCACTTCTTAGCTGGATCGTCTTGCATTGCTCTTTTGGATTCCCCTCCGGCATAGAAGGATATTTCCCGGGCTCTCTACCCAATGATTTCGCGATCTGGCTAATCTGGTACTCCATCAAAGTGAACCGCCCATTGTTCTCTTGTTGAATTCTACTCAACTCCATATCCCTCTTCTGGAGATTTTAATCACGCTGATCATTCTTCTTACTCATCTTCTTCACATCATACTCCAGAGAGGATAACCTCTTACTACCTTCCTCCACCTTGTGCAGAATGACACGTAACATCTCATCAGTGGTAGCACCTCCTTCTCCTCCGGGGAGTTTTGAGCCAGGGTCGACATTTGGAGGTACAGTTATCCCCGCTGTCGGATTGCTATAAGAGAAATTTTCATTCTTCCTCCATTGATTCTGAGGAGGCTGCTGGCCTCCTTGATACCCCATAGTATTCCTCCATTGATTCTGAGGAGGCTGTGGACCCGGTGGTACAAACGGTTGACCATAAGTTGGTCGCCCCTGATAATTTCCACCTTGATAGCCATTCTGATTATAATTAGGCCCTTCTATATAGTTGGCCTCCTCATGCTGGCTTGCTGGCTGATCCACTTTCTCACCCAATGCAGTATTCCCTCCACTCAGATTCTGCCCAACCTCTAGGTTGCTGATCTTTTCCATCATTGCCATCAACAACTTTCTAGTACCCTCACTCTTATCCATCTGATAAGCTCGCTGAAACTCTTGTGCCTCATTCCATTGCCCCGCATTCTTGACAATGTTATCTACAATCTCTCTATACCGAATTAACCGCAATTTAGGAATGCTCCACTAGCACATGCATCAAGGTGGTCTTGACCTGCCTTGCTGGCTCCACAGTAGAAATTAACCATTATATCACATTCGTTGTACCCATGCTGCGGACACTCAATGAGCATATTATAGTATCTCTCCCAAGACTGACGTAAGTCCTCTCCTGTCTTCTGCTTGAAAGATGAGATCTCTAGCCTTGCATTGATTGTTCTCGACGGAGGGTAGAATTGCTCGAGGAACAGACGCTCGAGATTGGCCCATGTGGTTACACCTCCCCGTGGGAGCATGTTATCGTACCACTCATTTGCGATTCCAGTTAACGAGAACTGGAACAACCTGAGCCTCTTGGCATCTTCAGACATGCCATTATGGTTGAAAGTTGAGGCAATCATCAGAAAATTCCTCAAGTGAGTATGAGGATTATCCTTTTCAACCTCCCCCTTGAATTGATTCTCGACTAGCATCTTCAGGATCCCTGGGGAGATAGAAAAGTTGTTTGTCTCTATTGGAGGCAATGCTACTCCATCGTAATACCGTTGCGGCTGTGCCACAAACCTTCCTCGGATTGCCATTCCAGGGTCAGCATTCTGAGGAACGTGCTGAGGATAGACTGGTGGTAGAGGTACTTGCAGAATTGGAGGTTGGTTGTAATTAGGGTGTGGAGGGTAGTATGGTGGGTATTGGTAAGGATAAGGTGGTTTGTTGTGTTGGTAGACAGGGTTGTTAAATGGGTTGTTTGAGTTTTGCGGGTTTTGGTGGATGACTTGATTCTGGTTTTTCAGCGGGATTGCTTTGGTTATGTGGGTTTGGGTTTTGGTTGGTTCTTTCCCTTTGGGGTGCTAGCTTTGGACTATTGACTCCCTCAATTCCCTCAACCCTCTTCACATTCTGATTAAGCCCTCCTGCAATATTCATCCTTCTCTAGAAGGCTCGATTCCTTCTGGCTATAGTTTCAGGGTCTATCTTTGTTCGATCTTCGCTCGTTTCTCCCTTCGAGCGTGTTTTTATATACCTGAGTACTCAACAAGATAGATCAAACGCACCAGACTACAAGTAATAGCACTGAAAATAAAAGCACTCACTACTAACTACTAAACTATCACCAAGTCCTACTCAATGGGCATACATCGCTTTCCCCGGCAACGACGTCATTGACTTGAATGCAAAATACTAGCTTGACTAGTAGTTACCCCACAAGAGTATGAGATTCCAGTAGTATTGACAAGTATATGGACCAAGTATATCGTACCCAAGGGAAGGTATGTATGCGAATAAAGCCCTGAAAATCTACGCGTCGTAGTTAATATGAGTGTACGTTCTGATTTGAGAATGGAATTTAACTACTCTAAAGTCTACTCCTATCAATACAAAATTATGAAATCAAATAACTAACTAAGGGTTTAATCAAATACGAGATGGTGATGCTCAGGATAGAAATCCCTACGTATACTTAGGGTTGTTCATAGAGTTCGGAGATTACCGAACCCGTACCGAAATCTACACCGAAAAAGAACCGTACCGAAAAAATTATGGACTTTTTTATTTTAACCGTACCGAAACCGAACCGAATATTTTTTTTGGTACAGATCTGGATATTACCAAATTAACCATACCGAAAAACCGAATGTGACCGAACCGAACCGAACCGTACCGAATAACCGAATTAAATATGTATTAAATTTTAATTATTTTTTATTTATCAAATATTATTATAATGTTATTGAATTTAAGTACAACTAAACAATTTCATAATTTCTCCTCCTTTTCAGAATACAAACACTATATTATTTGTCTTATTAAGTTCATAAAACGTTAACTTATGTTTAGGTGTATATCAAAATGTTTTAAATTTAATTTCTTATTCTTTTAATTTAATTGTTCATGTATATTCATTTCTTACAAAATCTTGGATATGATGTACCTTGTGTCATGAATTGCGGTCACCATAATTTTAATATTGCACATTCCATTCACAAGATATTTCAAAAAGGAAATATATATATATATATATATATATATAATATATTGTATTTTAAATATTCTATTGGTGGTGATTTACGATCATATTTTAACCATCAACTATAGTATAATGTGTTATATTCAAACTTGTAATGATATATGCTTGATTGTTGTTGAAGTTGAGTAGTATTCGTGAGTGTGCATGCATCGAATTTTTTTTTTAAAGATTAAAAAAGGAGAGAATGATAAAAAAGGGTAAAATATCCGTATCTCTGCTCCGTACCGTACCGATCCGGTCCGTTTGTAACCGAAAATCCGCTCCGACCCGTACCAAAAAATAAAATATTCGTACCGTACTGTACCGAAATTTCGCTACGGACACAGATACTCGAATTTTAAAATAACCGAACTTTGGTACGGACACAGATATTTACAAATATCCGTTTTGGTCCGTACCGTGAACATCCCTACGTATACTAACAGAATTGGTACGGTAACTAGAATAATCGTGATGTGTAAGTAAAAATCCTAAGTATTAGATTGAAAGACTAAAAGCTCAAGAATTAAACCCTAATACTTCGTATTATCAATCGACTTCACGAATCCACTAAACAAGTTTATGGATTGTGCTTAATTAATGAGACTCTAATTTAACTAAGGTCATGCGGTCGTCCTCCCTAGATAAACCGGTTGATGATAAACCCCTTCTAAACCCTCTTGTTAAGCCTATTCGTTATTAAAGAGTGATAAGATCGTCCTCTCTCTAACAATTTTCGTACTCAATTCAAAGATAATTCTAGGATTTATTTTAAGCAATCTTAATTAAGAGAATCAAAACTAAACATCACGAGTTACCCTAATTACGTACCCACGTCCTACTTCTACGAGTTCATCCTACCCTAAGCATACAAGGGTTTTAGCCTAGCATGGTTTTTACGATAACGAAAACAATTAAACAAGCAACGAACATAAACATGACGAATTGAATTGAAAACTCAATAACATAAACTAGGATTTTGAAGAAAGAATTTAAATCTAAGAACGAATATCAAATAAAGAAGAAACCGAAGGTCTCACGTAACAAGTATCGAAGAAAGAAAGAAAGAAAGAAAGAAAATCAAAATAAAACTCTAACTATGAATTCATAATGTTAAAACCTCGATTATACGTAAAATATACTTGCTCAAACTCCCGGTGCTCTTCTCTCTCCAAAAACTATCTCTATGTGTGAAGTGGGTGTCAAAAACGAGCTTGGAACGTTGTATTTATAGGCTTGGGCCGATTTGGATGACATCGGGCCAAAAAACGAGTGAAACAGGCATAATCTCGCGAAATCTGGGCTTGGTAGAGCAGATGCGTTCGAGCTATGGTGCTTGAATGGTGTCTTTCGAGCACTTTTGGTCGAATGGTTTTGGTGGTCGAGCAGTGGCGTTCAAGCACTGTTGCTCGAGCAGTTTTCGGCTGCTGTACACTTGTTCGTAAAATCTTCATATCTTCTCAACCGGGAGTCCGTTTTGGCCGATTCAAAGTCCTACGAACTCCTCTTTTCACCCTATATCCATATATGAACACCAAAAAGACAAATGAATGATTTTATGAAAATGATGCTCAAAGGACTCTAAACACTCATAAAAGCACTCAAAACACGGGCAACTCGAGCTATAATTCATAACAATTTTACGCCTAATCAGCTGCTCGGCAAAATAACCCCCCAATTGCTCCTTCTCCATCACCAGCGCTTCAATATCCACCCCCGCACGGGTCCAAAATGCTCAAACGGGCTGATGGCTTGGCAACTGTTCCCACCCAATATCAAACGGGCAAGGGAAAAGAGAAAGTAGGAACCCAGGCTGCTCGCCAAACGAGCGAAGAAGTTGCTCGTTCTCCAACTACTGAGGTGGTCGCCCATGGGGGAAAGGGGGGCAAAAGCCACGAGGTACGCACCAGAGGCCCCGATGACCTCACATATTTAGGCGTGGATGGCCTCAAGTTTGCCGAGTAAGTATCTATCTTACAGAGATTCTTAACTTGCAAATTTTTCTTATGTTTCTAATTATTTCTTCTCTTTGTTCGTAGATATCGGCCAAATGACCATCATGGACGAACTGATATTGTGCATCAGTTCGCATGCTCTAAGACTCTCTTCTCTCTTAGGGACATTCCCGGCGAGCACATCCACCGAGCAACTGAATTGATTGCTCGCGCATGGACTAGGCCACTTGGCAAGGTCGTTCATGCCCAGGGGGCGGCAGACAACTTTCACCTCTCCATGATCCAAGCGGCCAACTCATTGGTCAATGCTCAGAAAGAAATGTCCCAAGTGGCTGAGTTGGAGGAGATCGTTCGTCGCCACACGACAACTGTTTGTCAGCTGACGAAAGAGAAATATGGCTTGATTAGCCATTACGATGCCAAGATTGCTCGGCTGAACAACCAGTTGAAGCTCGCTGATGACACTGAGAAGAAACAAGTCGAGGCCTATCAAGAGTTGTCCGCTGAGCTAAAAGAGAAGAAAGTCGAGCTTCTCTCCTCCCAGGCTGAGTTGGAAGAAGAGAGGAAAAAGAGGGAGGACACAGAGCAAAAGCTTGCTGAGTCTGAGGCCGAAGTTGCTCGCCTCAAAGAAGGGATGGTTGGGATGCTCACCCAAGAAGAATTCGATGCCCAACTGCAAGGCCAATCGTGGACCTTGTTCGAACTTAGGTTACATTGTGTCTATGCTGATTGTATTCGTGCAGTTAGTTCGTACAATATTTTCGAGATTGTCAAGGACATAGGAAAAGACTTGACCGAATTCCTCTCGGCCTATCCTCCTACTCCTAGAACTTCTCTTCAACTTGGGGATATGCCAGACTATGGGATCAAGTTGGAGTACCTTGATCCCAACATCGTACTTACTCACCCCCATGCCGCTACAGAGGGAAATGAAGAGGGCGAACAAGCTGTAGATGGTGACCAAGCTGCTGTTGAAAATGAACAGAACGCCGCTGAAGTCTTGGTCTCCAACATGTTGGTGGATAATCCCGTCGACCAAACTCGTGACCCTCCCCAAAACGAGTAAGGGCAGGAGTAAGACTAAGGATTTTCACTTTTTGTTGTTGTAATAGTTGTTCGTTCTCTCTTGAACTTCTTGTACTTTGTTGGGCTTAAAGCCTTTTTGTTAAATGAATTTGTCTTTTACTTACTCGTCTTCTTATATATGTTAATTGTCTTTACATATTTTTCAATGCTTTGCAATTCTAACATATATAAGAGCTTTGTTCGAATTGAACTTTGTCTTTAATAAATGGAATAAGGGTTTAGCCTTAGACTTTGCTCGTTTTTAAAAAACGAACAACCTTTATTGGCTTAGATCCTTAAAATTGAATTTGTACCTCGAGCTTAGACTTACTTTCTTGAACGAACAACTATATTTATATTGACAAAGATTACAAGTGTCAAGAAATTGTTCATCACTAACATATACAAATTGACGAACAACTCAATACATTAAAAAATATTTACAAGTATAAACTTGTTGCTCGCTTATATTAACTTTTGCCGAACAACCTTTACATCAACCCTAAACCTGGCACTGACTATACATCGTGCCGAACAACTTTTGCTACATTACTTAAGCAAAAAATTTAAAAAATTAGGCAATTTTTTTTGGCTCTTGCACATGCCAAATAGTTGTTCGTCTTGACAAGGAACTTGCTCGCTTTATTGGTAGTACTTCTTTAGATGAACTGCGTTCTAGGAGTATTGGGTCGGGTTGCCCTCCATGTCTTCGATGTCATATACTCCATTGGGTAACTTGTCCATTACCCTGTACGGGCCCTCCCAAGTCGGCCCGAATACCCCTGGCGGTGGGGCGAGCAACTTTCGCAGGACTAGATCACCAACCTTGAATTCCCTAACCTTGACCTGGGAATTATAATAACGTTCTGCTCGCTGCTTATAAGTAGCAATTTTTAGCTCGACATTCAATCTCTTTTCTTCGAGCATATCTATTTCAGCAGCCAGGGCAGTGTTGTTCGCCTGCTCATCAAACTTGGTCATCCTTATTGTGTTGGTCTTTAACTCAATTAGGATAACAGCTTCCGTTCCGAAAGCCATAGCAAATGGCGTTTCTCTAGTGCAAGATCTGGGAGAAACCCTGTACGCCCATAAAACTTCCAAGAGTTTTTCAGACCAATTGTCTTTGCTCTCCGTTAGGCGTATTTTTAATACGTGCTTGATAATCTTGTTAACGGCTTCAACTTGACCGTTAGACTGGGGGTGATACGGGGTAGAATAGTGCTTTCTAATCCCCCACTTGGTGTAGAAGTCTCTTAACTCTTTCCCATTGAACTATGGACCATTGTCTATCACAATTATTTGTGGAACTCCGAATCGACAGACAATGTTCTTCCAAATGAAGTTTATCATCTTTTATTGTGTAATCTTCACCATAGCTTCCGCTTCTGCCCACTTCGTGTAATAGTCGACTGCCACAACGACAAATCGAACATTTCCTTTCCCAGTTGGAAAATGACCAATTATGTCCATCCCCCATCTTGCAAACGGCCAGGGACTGTAAACTGAGACGAGCTCTTGAGCTGGAGTGTGAATGTTTGGAGCAAATATCTGGCATCGGTGGTAAGTTTTTGCCATCTTGATTGCATCTTGGCGTAGAGTTGGCCAGTAATAACCTTGTCGGACAGTTTTGTATGCCAACTTGCCCTCCAGTGTGATTTCCACATACACCAGCATGTATCTCTTCGAGTATAGCTCGTCCTTGCCCCCTAGGCAAATACTTGAGAAATGGGAGTGATATTCCTCTTTTGTAAAGTTGCTCGCCAACCAGGGTATACCTGGCGGCTAGCTTGATTAACTTGGCCTCTTCAAAAGAGTTGTTTGGTTTTTCCCCACTTTTCAAGTATTGGACTATTTCTGTTCTCCAATCTTCATCTTCGGTTTGCTCGGCTTGCTGGTTGACATTGTAGCTGATCGTCGATGGATTGTTCATTTTTGTTATAACAATGTCTGATAACTCCGCGGGGCCTTCACTTGTTGCTAGTCGAGCCAGTATATCTGCTTGAGTGTTGTTCGCCCTTGGTACTTTTTCAATGAAAATTTGGTCTAATAAGGACATAAGGTGGGCAACTATTCTTTGGTACTCAATCATGTGATCATCCTTGGCCTCATATTCACCTCGGACTTGGTTCACAATCAGTTGTGAGTCGCTAAATACTTGTAGTCGTCTGACACCCACAACAAGTGATAGGTGGAGACCTGTAATAAGAGCTTCATATTCGGCTTCATTGTTGGTGGCCATGAACCCAAAAGATTGCCGAGGTAAAAACTTGTCTGTCGGGACTTATGAGAATAACACCTACCCCGATGCCATGTTCGTAGATGATCTGTCAACATAGAGATGTCAAGGGTGATCAAGCCCACTCGTTGGATCTTGAGGGAAAGTTAGTTCGACGATAAAGTCGGATAATGCTTACCCCTTGATCGCTGTTCGAGGAGCATATGTCACCCCAAACTGGCTAATCTCCAGTGACCATCTTAGTAGACGACCAGCTATATCTGGATGGTGTAGAATTTATTTGAGTGGGAAAGTTGTTAGCACTTTAACTTGATGATCGAAGAAGTACGGTCTTAACTTTCTTACACTCATAACAAGTGCATATGTCAGCTTCTCAGTTGGGGAATACTTGATCTCCACTTCGTGTAATGCTTGGCTGACATAATAGATTGGTTGGTGGAACTTCCCATCAACCCGTACTAGTACAGAGCTGATTGCCACTTCGAATGCTGCCAAATAGAGGTAAAGCTTTTCGCCTGGGACAAGTTTTGATAAAAAAAATTGCATCTCCCAAGTAATCTCTTAGTTGTTCGCACGCTCTTTGGCAGCTGCTCGTCCATGAGAATTTGCCTTTCTTGATGGCTTCGAAGAACGGACAACATTTATCTCCGGATCAGAATATAAACCTATTTAAGGCTGCAAGGCAACCTGTCAATCTTTGAACCTCCTTCACGGATCGAGGGGGTTGCATATCCACGACCGCCTTCACTTTTACAGGGTTGGCTTCAATCCCCCGCTGGCTAACAAGATGGCCCAGGAACTTTTCTGAATGTACCCAAAAGCTGTTTTTCTTGGGATTTAATTTCATGTTGTATTGTCGTAAAATATCAAACACCTGAGCGAGATGCTGGAGGTGATCTTCCTTCCTTAGACTTTTGACCACGATATCATCGATGTAGACCTCCACTGTCTCCCCGATATGATCATCGAACATCTTGTTTACCAGTCTTTGGTATGTTGCTCCCGCGTTGATGAGTCCGAACGATATCCTTTTCTAGCCCAATAGATTTTTGTTCGTATAGAACGCTGTGTTTTCTTGATCGTCAGGATGCATCGAAATTTGATGGTAACCAGCAAATGCATCCATGAAGGTTAGCATTTCGTGTACTGCAGTACTGTCCACCAATTTATCGATGTGTGGAAGGGGAAAATTATCCTTTGGGCAGACTGTATTCAGATCTGTAAAGTCGATGCATAGCCTCCAGGTTACCATTGGTTTCCGCACAAGAAGTGTGTTTGCTACCCATTATGGGCAAAGAGCTTGCTGGATAAGATCATTGTCCAGCAACTTTTTCACTTCTTCGTTGAGGGCTTGATATTTGTTCGGTCCATATTTTCTTCTTTTTTGGTGGACCAGTTTTTTCGCTGGATCAATGTTGAGTCGATGACAAGCTTACTTTGGGTCTATTCCCACCATATCTACGTGAGACCATGCAAAAACATCTAGATTGACCTTGAGGAATTCTGTCATACGGGTCCTATAAGGCTCTGGGAGCTCAGACCTGATGTAGAGCTCTAGATCCTCATTTTCAGGACTAACTCTGAGGGCTTCCAGCTCTTTGACTGGAGTTGCTCGTCATTTTTGTCCTTTCCAACTAGGATCGATTATTGTCCATCAGGGTCGAAATTATTTTTTATGTCCATTGAATCTACTCCAAGGCGGGGTTCTGGATCATCTGCTTGTTTGGGCTCATCGTTGTTTTCCGGGTTCTGGCCCTCCAAGTCATTGACTGCAGGTTGCTCGTCAAGATTCATTTGTTGTTCGTCAGGTGCTAGGGCCTCTATCTCAGGGACAGGCTGCTGGTTTATGGTCACAAGCTGCTCGCCCAATGTTGAGAGATGTCCATCCAACTCCATATGGTCTTCTCTTGATTCCATTATATCATCTAACACAGATGGTTCATCTGTTGGATAGCTGGTGGAGGCTTCCATCATGGAGATCCTTGTCTGATTGGATTGGAGTTGGAGGGGACATTCTCTTGCTTTCCTTCGATCTCCCTTTATCGAGCCTGCACCTTTTGAGGTTGAGAACTTTATACAATAATAATAAGTTGAAACTGCTGCTTTGTATTCATTTAAGAAGGGTTGACCAAGGAACCCATTGTAGGTGGATGGCTGATCTACAATCAGAAATTCTACCATTCTTGTCAGCCTCCTCTCCGGGTCCTTAGTCGATACAAGTTCGACAGACAACTTTATTATCCTCAACAAGACCGTTACATCATCACCAAAACCTAAAATCCTATGATTACAATCTTCGATGTAGCTCGTATAATCTCCAAGCTGGTCGAGCGTACTTTTGAAGATGATGTTGGTATAGGCTCCGGTGTCTATCAACAAACGATGGACCCTGGTCCCCATGATACTTGCACATATCACCAAGGAGTCGTTGTGGGGGGTCAGGATTCCATTCAGATCTTTTTCATTGAAAGTCAACTCCGAAAGTTGTTTAATGGCGGGATTGACTCCCATCTCCTGAACATGGGCTACAGCGCGTAGCTCCGCTTTCCTCTTTCTCTTTGACATTGGGGCTCGCCCGTCTGAGCATCCTCCTATAGGACCTGACGGCTCCATCATATAAATATCTACTGCTGGTCTAGCTGCTGCAGCAGGAGCTGGTCGCCCGGGTTTATTACTCCTGAGGGATTGATCGTTTTCTTCCTCATCGGAGTTGTCTTCCCGGGCTCGTTTCCCAGGTTGCCTTTTGACGAAATCGGAGAGCTTGCCCTCCTCATAAAATTACCAGAGTTATTTCAACAAATCTCGACATTCACTGGTAAAGTGCCCCACACTTTGATGGTAGGCACAATACTTGTTTGGGTTGAGTTTGCCTATTTCTTGGCGGATTTTTCGAGGCAGAGAGAGCAACTCCTTCTCCTTCACATTGTTATACACCGTGTCAATCGACACGGTTAACACCTGGTTCAGTTTCTCTTTCAATTATGTCTCTTCATTAAATGCCTTCATATTTTTTGGGACTCGGTAACCGGTTCTGCCGTGTTTCTTGTATTCTCCTTCTGGTCGGCCTTATTGTCTCCCAAGTTCGTCTACAAGGCCTCATGCATGGAGATAAATATGTCGGCCTGGTTTCGAAATTCGGCATAGTTTTTTGTGCAATTCAGACGTACCTCCTTCCACAAGTCCGAACCCTTTTTTAACTCGGCCATTACGGCCACAATCTTGGTATCCTCGCTTACAGGCTCCCCTTCAAGCAACACTTTATCGAACCTTTCCATAAAAGCTCGGTCCAATTCATCGTCATTTTGCTTTAGGTCCGACAATCGGTACTTCCGGGAAAGGTACGACCCAGCGGTTGAGAAATGGGAGAGGAATTCACGGCCCAGCTGGGCAAAAGAATGAATGGATGCTGGTGGCATGGCAGAGAACCATTTATGCACCCTGTCCCCCAATGTTAGGGGAAAATTTCGGCATTGAGTGGTGTCACTGGCCCCCATGGAGATCATGTAGTCCGAATACTTTGTCAGATGGACATGGGGGTCGGCGGTGCCTTCATACTGGATGCTTGCCGGAAATTGAATTTTCTTTTGGATCGGGGCCTTTAAAATTATCGAAGATAATGGAGATGTGAGCATGATTGTCGCCCCAATCCCTCTCTTCATGTCCAGCTGCCCTTGCATACTTTCTATAGCCTTCCTTAAGGTTGTCAACTCATCCAGAGATGCCCCCAGACTCGGAGGCTGTTCGACGAGCAAATAGGCATGATCATCTGCCCGTCGCAGTCCCTCACTCGGAGGGGAATCTCATGAGCTTGCCTTCTAGGGTTGTTTGTTGTGTTTGGTCCCAGGCGCCCAAAGGCAGACCTGGTTAGTCTTTCATAAACCGAATGGCACACAGGTTCATGCGCTGCTCGTCTTTCATCTGCTCGCGGGCGAGCAGCCTCTTGCTGAGGCTGGGGTCGGCCCAGTCTGTCCTGTACACTTGGGCGTGAAGTCCCGTGGCTAGATCCAGCTGCTCGGCTGGGAGCAGATTCTGTCTGGCCCTCCATTGGCTCAACTATCTTTGCCTTGCCCTTATCCCTTTGGACCTGGGCACTGTCCACCTCATTTTGCTCATCGCGAGCAAGTCACGGTCTTTGTATCTCCACAGACTTTGATCTAGCTCTCACTTGTAATGGGCCAGGTTGCTCTTGCCGCCTTTGCAAGGCTTGCAAAGCGGATATGGCTCTAGCTAGCTCAACGGGTTGATAGCCAGTACCTCTAACTCAGGAGGCATTATATGAGTTACGGCTAAAGGTCGAGCTCTGTTCGCCGGCCATGGTTCCCGTACATGACGACCAGTTGATGATGCTCTAGTCGGTGAAGCTCTCACGGATGGATGTGAGACTTGAACTTCTTTGGGCATCTTGATTATAGTCTAGTTTGAATCTTCAAATATTCAAGTTTTTGTTTGAAGAACACCAAGAACACACATCTTGAATTTGTAAAGAAAACTCAAGAACGTATTCACATCTTCAAGTTCTTGATCTAAATTTCTTGCAATCTAACATGAATTGGAGGTTTGAACCCTCCTTCTAGCGTCAAATTATTGATGATCGATTCTAATCCAGTGGATTAGTGGCTGTTTTTAGCTGGATTTTGTTTCATCAAACAAGATCGTGTGATTGATTACTACCGTTTATAGTAAATACGGAAGATCGGGATATATAAAATTATAAATACATGTATTGAATACGTATTTATTTTGTATGTGTGCGATTTAAGGTGTATATGTGTGTGTAGGGAAGATTTTTTGTGCATTTGAAATTATTTTCATTAATGGAGAGCAGCTCTATTTATACAAGTCACCAAGTAGGTTGTGGATTAATCCTTTGAACTTCCAAGCTTGCATGCTTGACATGTGTCCTTTGACCTATTTTGACCTTATCTAAGCCTAAACTTAGTTACAAAGTCTTGATTTTGGTCTTATCACGTCTTCAAAGCTGTTCGTAATGGATTACGAGCCAGTTCTTCACTTGTATATCCTTTTTATAAGTTGTTCGCCTGGTAAGATATTAGTTTAGGAGTTGTTCGCCCATTACCTTATCACATGTTTGCTCCTTCGAACCTTCATCTTTACCAAGAGTTGCTTGAATAATAGTTGTTTGTCGGGAGTGATGGTGGACATCATACACTCCCCCAATTGGTTAAATCACATTCGTTTCACCGTACATGTTCGTCACTTGAGTCTTGGATACGACTGGTCCACGGGTAGGGCTCAAGACATGTCGCCAAAAAGCTGGTTGTCGGGTACAGTGTTGTTTGCAATATGCATCTCTTCAAATGGTTTGCGCACCACCCTTGAATCATTCTCGCTATTTGATTGTAATTTGGTGGCTTCGCTTCCATAATCCTTGCTTAGGCCTTAATACTTGTTCGCCTAATAACAATTGATGTTCGCCTATCAATATTATGGAGTTGGCTTGTAGTGACTAATAAGACTGCGTGTAATTCCTCTATTAACACTTGGTTTGAAAATCCTAGAGTTCTAAGAAAGTTTTTAGGAACTCTGTTTTGTATGACTTAAGCTTCTGGGCATCTCTTATTCCAGGAAATGTTTATTTTATTTTAATTTCATTAAAATTTATATTCCGATTAAACAAAATATTACATTCGTCCCGGTATTATTTGCATAGTTGTGACGACACACATTTTAAGAAAAAAATAATTTTTGAATAAAGTAGTGACATATAGGTAAATATGCGTATATTATTGTGAGTGTGCATGCAAATCAATGTTTCTTTTTTTGGAGTGTGCAAATAATTTTGGGACGGACGAATAAGGAAAGTGTGCAGATAATAATGAGACTGAGGGAGTAATTGTTTTCACATAACAATATTAGTGGTTTATGCTGAATTGTATTCATTTAGCATCAATTGTATGGTACAGTTGAAGCACGCATGTGTTATTCATAAGAAGATTATTTCAAATAATTACACACCTTTTATTTTAAAATGACTATAATTTGTAATCAATTAAAAAATAAATCATGACTATTTTTTTTTGGGAGGGAGGAGTATAAAAATAGAAAGAATATTTAACCTAATTCGATCGCATTTTATTTCATTTCAGATTCATTCAATTATTGCTTAAACTTGACCGTGAGAAGATAAACCCCACTTGTGAATGAGAGTAGTTAAACGTTTCTGTTAGTCTTTACTCCGGGCGTAACAAAACTGTATCCATCTTGAAAATACAAACCCATCATTTCTGTGTCAGTGGTCCACTTATTATTGCCTCATCGAATCCAGAAGTACTTCATTTTGTTCTTTCTACATATATGCATGGTTATTGGTTAATAAAAAAATATTTCAACTACCTTTTGAAAAAATAATACCCCTATCTATCTAAAATCTCACTTGTTTTAGTCATCGGCGTTCTATAAATCATCTCTTTATTATCCCACTAAAAAAATAATTATTTCATACATAAATTTCACAATTCTTTTATTTTATTCATTTATTTTTAAAACTCATGTTCAACTTTATGAACATGATAAAGTAGTATATGAAAATAGTTCATGATAAACTTATCATAAATCAATTTTAAAATATCATTAATCTCAACGGGAGTATCATTAATTTCATTAGGGGTATCATTAATCTGAGTTCAAGAAAAATTATTTTAGATTTTCTTGAACTCAGACTAATGATACACCTGACAGGTTTAATGATACTCCTGATGAGATTAATGATACTCTAAAACTATTTCATGTTAAGCTTATTATGAAGCGTTTTCATATAAAACCTACTCTATGAACATAGTTTTAATGGACATAAGAAATAATATGTTCGACTAATACAAAAACTATTCAATTTTTTAAAAATACATTTTACGGAGAAAAAACACACATTCAACATTTTTGCTACATAATAATAGCATTATCGTGCAACTAACTCTCTCTCACATTAATTTGCACACTATAAAAAAAAATTGATTTGCGTGCATATTGACAAATATATAAATATTTATCCATATGTAATTACTTTATTTAAGAATATATTTTTCTTTAAAAAAAAGTGGATTAGGATACAAATTGTTGTGGGACGAAGGGAGTGGTATTTTACTTTTATTTTAAGTAATACTTTTTGTACTATAATTATTTTTATATTTGTCTTTATTTTCATAACCAAAAAATGATATCATTTTATAAATTTCACTCTCGCAATATTTAGATATTACGCAAAATATCATTAATTTTTTCGTCTACGCCACACATTCCACTTAATTTTTTTTTTTTACTTTATATATAAATATTCTCCAATTTAGCCCTCAAAACTTTTGTCATTACTTTTTTCCCCTTAAAATGTGTGTCCATGCTAGAGTGAAAATACTTCAAGAACGAATGGAGTTTAGTTATTCCAATAAAATATATTAATTTGAGGCAGGGTTTTGTAGGTATCTTGGGCACCATGAGTATATTTTTAAACAAGTATACATATTTTCACAGAAAGGTTACATTTTTTTGCACTAATCAATTATAGGTGGACAAACTATAGTGTTCACAGTGAAAATATTTGTGGTTGTTTAAAAATACACTTGAATTATACGATGCACATATTGCATAATAACTTACTAATAATTTGATAGTATTAGTTGATTCATTGAAAATATTAATTATTTTACTATAAAAATATTAATTTTAAAATAAGTGCACGGTAGAAGTTATTTACACCAAACCAGCTCTACTCCCGTCCCTCTATTTACTTTTCATTTTGCAATTTTCGTTTGTCCCTCTATATATTTTTGGAATATGAAATATAATATTATATTCCCAATACTGGACTCTTTCTTACACATCAATAATATTTTAACTATATAATATCATTTTTTTTTTATCTCTCCATCACATTACTTGTACTATATTTATATTATACTCCCTCCGTCCCCTAATAATATTCACACTACCTTTATTCTCGTGTTTTAGCGAGCGAATTGTTTATTAATATTTGAAATGATAAAGTGATTTCAAGAAAGGGGTACGATAGATCCATCTCTACTCTATTATAAAACACTTTAAAAATTATTTTATCATTTCAAATACTAATAAAAAACTAGCTCGCTAAAACACGAGAAAACAGTAAATGTGAATATTATTAGGGGACGGAGGGAGTACTACTTACCTTAATACATGTGCTCAAAAGTTATGAGAAGTAAATAGGGGGCAGTGGGAGTAATACTCAATCCGTCCATAAAAAATGTGTTCATTTGTTTATGCGTTGTTTTTAAGAAAAAGTAAATAAAATATGAATAAAATAGTTGTTTGCGATGTAAAAATAAAAAATAAAAAAGTTGATTATATTTTTAGTGCGCAAACTGATAAAAAAAAAGTGAACTTATTTTAGTGAAACAGAAAATAATATTATAAAACACAAAAAAGGCAAAATCAAATTTAAAATGACTACGGAACTGTCCACACATCAAGTCTATAAAGATTAAAAGAGCGGTACAAGTGTTTGCAAGTTGCTCTTTCACTCTTCTTTCAGATTTTTGTGCTGGATATTTATTCAACAATAATGATCGCCCTGGGCCTGGGAGAAGAAGCTCAACAAAAAATGCAGCCCGGAATTAACGGTGACTTGTTATATTTCCGAATCATCTCATTACTTAGGAACTAAAACTGTGTTAGAGAATTTTTTTTCTTCTCTCAATATAGGAACTATTACCAGTACCAGTTGAAGAAATATTTTGCTTAGTTTCATTTTCAGTTTTTCGTATTTCACAAAAATATTTGATGTTTATAAATATCCTTCATCGACCTAAACTTACCGACAAAATGCAGAAACAAACGAGAAGCCTTCCTCCCGTTTTGTGAAGCAATACAAATACAAATGGTGGATTCAAATGATCATCTACTCCTTGTTCCTCATCGCGGGACAATCAGTGGGCACGCTCTTGGGCCGATTATACTTTGACAACGGCGGTGAGAGCAAATGGTTGGCGACGCTGGTCCAAGTCGCTGGATTCCCGGTTCTGTTCCCCTTCCGCTGGTTCACAACCGCAGAAAAAGCCGAACCAATTTCCCCCAAACCCTTCCCCACAATTCTCATCACATTTTACATCACACTCGGCATTTTTGTGGCAGCAATTAGCATGCTATACACAATCGGGATGCAATATATCCCCGTTACGACCTTCACTCTGATCTGCGCGAGTCAACTCGGATTCAACGCACTTTTCTCTTTCTTCCTCAACAACCAAAAATTCACTCCCTACATAATCAATTCCCTGGTTCTCCTCACAATTTCCTCTGTTCTCCTTGTTTTCCAAACAGACCCCGGGGATTCAAACAAGTCCTCGAAAAGGAAATACGCGATCGGGTTCATATGCACCCTAGTTGCGTCGGCAGGGTACGCTATGATGCTCTCTCTCACCCAGCTCGCTTTTAAAAAAATCATCAAGAGAGAGACGATTAGGGCGGTGATTGATTTGACGATATGCGAAAACGTCGTCGCAGCGTGCGTTGTAGTGATGGGGCTGTTTGCTAGCGGCGAGTGGAAAAGTCTGGGTGAGGAAATGAGTGTGTACAAAACGGGGAAAATTTCGTATGTTATGAATTTGATTTGGACGGCGATTTCGTGGCAGGTATTTGGGGTGGGGTGTATAGGTCTGATTTTTAAAGTTTCGTCCTTGTTTTCGAATGTGATAAGCATTTTGGGGCTGCCGGTAGCGCCGGTGTTGGCGGTGATCTTTCTTGGGGATCAACTCACGGGGCTGAAGGGGATGTCGATGGTGTTGGCGATGTGGGGTTTTGTGTCTTATATTTACCAACATTATCTTGATGACTTGAAGATGAAACAGAAACAGAAAGAGATAGTGGAGGCTTCAGCTTCTGAAGTTGCTCTAGTGAATGAAAGAGCTTCTATCATAGCTTCATAGATCAAATGATTATTTTTTGTGTTCCGCTTGATATTTTATGGCTTGAATGTATGATAGGTTAATTTTTAAGCATATTTTATTAGTTATAGTGTCCCTTTTAGACTTTCCTTGTATGTTTGTTTCAAATATAACATTCATACTTTTCAAAAGAAAAATTTACTATAAACTTCACCTCAATACAACACAAAATTTCATCACTTTTCGCTTACGCATAATCCAACTCATTTTATTTACTTTATGCATAAAGGTATGTAAATTTATCCCTCAAATTTCTACTCAATACTTTTTTTTTTTTCTTAAAATATGTGTCTCTCTTCACTTGAAAGTTACGCCAAAATGGGAGGAGTGTCTTAAAAACCACCATAATTATGGATCTGTGTATTAAAAATCCAAATAATTATACAAATTCGAACATAAAATGTGGGTTAGAGGAATAGATTTGCTCATAGTTGATTTATCCATTTGTTTTTAGGAAAGTTTTTCTAATCTTACTTGACATTTGACAACCATTTGTATTTTGTGTGAATTTTTTTAATAACTTTAATTGTTATATTAGAGAGGTATTAGTTTGATTTTATTAGTTATTTTATTAAAATATATTAATTGTTTTACTATAAATTATTAGTTGCAAAAAAGGTGCACAGTAAAACTAATTTGCACAAGGCCAACACTTTTTTAAGGTATTTTTATTTAAATTTCTAAAATTGTGAAATTTGTATTTTTAAATGACATTAATTATTTTATTTATATATATATATATATATATATATATATATATTAATTTAATTGAAATATTAAGTGATAAAAATAATTAAAATTGTTTTAAATCGTATAGTGAAACTTGTAAACAAGAAACTTAATCCATTCTAATTTCAATAAGACTTCCACCCTCCCAGGTTACAAGAAATTGATAATAACTTCAATTAGTCTCTTTAGCATCTTCCTTCGCAAGAACTTAGTCGTAATTATTTAATTTTTTTTCCATAAACAATCACTTTATTTATAAACGGACCACACAATACTCCATAATACCCTCAAATATATTGCATTAAATCACATGCAAACAAGTAAGCATACTTTTCGTGGATGGAGATAGTATTATTTTTATATTTGTCTTATTTATCTATTTCATAGTTATCTAAACACCCGAAAAATGTAATAATTTCATAAAATTTCACTCTCGCAATATTTGCATAATTACACAAAATATTATAAAATTTTTGTGCTCACATTACATTCAATTCACCCATTTTTTTTTTTACTTTATACATAAATATATACCAAATTACCCCTCAAGACACAAATTATTACATTTTTTTCTTAAAAAATGTATCCATATTAGAGTGAAAATACTTCTAGAATTGATGGAGTATTAGTAAAATATAATTTGAGAATGATTCGTGTATGCACCGGATGCACCATGCAAATTAAGTATTGTATTTTTAAACAGCTACATATATTTTCACTAAAAAGTTATTATTGCTTACACTGAACAATTATAGCTGGATAATTGTAGTGTTTAGTCAAACAACCTTAACATTTCAGTGACTTGTTTAAAAATGCATTTGAGACTTACTTAATTTGATAATATTAATTGATCTATTAAAATTATTAATTTTAAAGTAAGTGCACGTAAAAGTGGTTTATTCCAAACCAATAACAGTTTTGTAAAACGAAATAAAAAAGACATAAATGAAACTTAAAATAGAAAAATAGACTAGGGAACTGTCCACACATCCGCTAGTAAAAAGACGAAAAGAGCGGCACAAGTGGTTACAACTTGCTCATTCACTCTTGTTTCAGATTTTTGTGCTCGAGAATTAATGATCGCCCTTCCCTGCCCTGCCCTGCCCTGCCCTGCCCTGCCCGGGAGAAGAAGCTCAACAAAATATGCAGCTCGAAAAAAAGGGTGAGATCTTGAATCGTCTCATTACTTAGACGTTTTCTCTGAATTTAAGAGATAAATGAATTGTGAGTCTGCTCTGCTTCACAAAAATATTTGCAGTTTATCGATCTGATGGAGCTAAAATTAGCTACAAAATGCAGAAATTTCCAACAAGCAATACAAATGGTGGATTCAAATGATGACCTACTCCTTGTTCCTCATCGCGGGACAATCCGTGGGCACGCTCTTGGGCCGATTATACTTCGATAACGGGGGCGAGAGCAGATGGATGGCGACGCTGGTCCAAGTCGCTGGATTCCCGGTTCTGTTCCCCTTCCGCTGGTTCACAACCGCAGAAAAAACCGACCCAATGAATTCCCCCACAATTCTCATCGCATTTTACATCTCAACCGGCATTCTGTGGGCAGCAGTTAGCATGCTATACTCAATCGGAATGCAGTACACCCCTGTTACCACCTTCAGTCTGGTCTCCGCGAGTCAACTCGGATTCAACGCCCTTTTCTCCTTCTTCCTCAACAACCAAAAATTCACCCCCTACATACTCAATTCCCTCTTTCTCCTCACAATTTCGTCTCTTCTCCTGGTATTCCAAACAGACCCTGGGGATTCAAATCAGGTCTCCCACAGGAAATACGCAATCGGCTTCATATGCACCCTAGCTGCCTCCGCAGGCTACTCCTTGACGCTCTCTCTCACCCAGCTCGCTTTTCAAAATATCATCAAAACAGAGACGATTAGAGCGGTCATTGATTTGACCATATGGCAAAACGGCGTCGCAGCCTGCGTTGTAGTCATCGGGCTCTTTGCCAGCGGCGAATGGAAGACTCTGGATGAGGAAATGAGTGCGTATAAATCGGGGAAAATTGCGTATGTGATGAATTTGGTTTGGACGGCGATTTCGTGGCAGGTATTTGGGGTGGGGTGTATAGGCCTCATTTATAAAGTTTCGTCCTTGTTTTCGAATGTGATCGGCGTTTTGGGGCTGCCGGTGGCGCCGGTGTTGGCGGTGATGTTCCTCGGAGACCAGGTGACTGGGCTGAAGGTGGTGTCGTTGTTGTTGGCGATGTGGGGTTTTTTGTCTTATATTTACCAGCATTATCTTGATGATTTGGAGAACGAGACAAAAATAGATCAGAAAGAAAAAGAAAAAGAGAAAGAGGAGGTTTCTCAAGTTTGTTCGTAGCTGAGCTTATGCATCAATCTGTTTATAGGATTTTTTTTTTTTTTTTTTTTTTTTTTTACAGTCTCACATTTTGTATGAATTTTTAAATCATACTTAGTTGCTTTATTAAAAATAAATTAGTTATCTATTTATAAAATATCAGGTACAAAATAAATGGAAGATAAAATTGATTGAGCAAAATTAATGGGGGCGGATAAAATTGATTGAGTAATTCTAGAGTTCACTTTTTTTATGATCGATTATAATTATGTGGATTAGTAGTTGTTTTTAATCGTTTTAGAAAATCGTCAAATAATTATGTGTGGTTGATTACCAGCGTAAATGGTAAATACGTAAAATCGGAGGTAGAATCAGATGAATACGTAT
This sequence comes from Ballota nigra, assembly GCA_947034835.1. Lineage (NCBI taxonomy): Eukaryota > Viridiplantae > Streptophyta > Magnoliopsida > Lamiales > Lamiaceae > Ballota > Ballota nigra. The sequence continues at coordinate 14,414,296 of OX344730.1, forward strand.
TTTTCTCGTATGTGTGCATTTACGGTCTCACATTTTGTTTGAATTTTTAAATCATATGGGTTGTTTTATTAAAAATAGATAAATTATTTATTTATAAAATATCATTAAAAAATAAATGGAATTGAGCAAAATTAATGGTGTAGTTGTAGTGTGCATTTCGTGAAATGACTTTATTAATGATAGATTGAATTACTAGCCCATATCGTTCTTGATTCTGATGAAATATAATTTTTGCTTCTCTCATTAATTGAATTTATAAATTAGCTACTGAGTTATCCTCTCATTTTTCAGTAATTTATTATTTTATGGTATAATTTGTTTACATTATACATGTATTTTTAAATAATGTTAATTATTTTATTAAAATATATCAATTTGATAGTGATTCTGTATAACAAAAATAAGCACACTCCTCTCTTAAACTTCCCATTTGTTTTATGCACCGAGTTTAAGGGAGTTTAAGGAATATAGTATTACATTGTGTAAAATGTAGAAAAAGAAAGATAATGCTAGAAAGAGATACAGGAACACACTTGTTAATTAAGGAAACAAGACAGTTTTGAGTAGAACATCCAAAATGAATAAATGAGAAGCTTAATACTATATGCCCATAAGTCTTCAAATTCGTAAGGTTGTGTTCTCCTTCGGCCTAAGAAGGCGGGATTTAGAATTTAATTTCTCCATTCCATTCATTTTCTTTATTTATAAATTTAATTTTTCATCCAAATACACGCTTACCGCTATTATATACCTACACTAAATGAGACACCGTGTATTATGTGAAATTTTCGTTATATTCAATTTTACCACATAATATTATATATATATATATATATATATATATATATATATTAATTTTTTTCATGAATATATTAATAATATAATATAATTGTATAGAAGACTAATTATTTATTGACACATCCATCATACTAATATAACAAATCCTTTATAAACTTGGCTCCTAATTGTTCACATAATTCTATCTTCTCAATTAACAATACTACATCAAAATTTACAAAAGATTAACACATATACAATATAAAAACTATATTAGCATATACGGGTGATTCTATCATTCTAATCAATGTCACATAATAAAAACTTATAAAAATTGACATATAAGCAGTATAAACTCCCTATTAGTATATAAGGGATTCCATTTTTTTAAATTTTCACAAATTAAATTTTTTTCTAAATAAAAACTTCTCAAATATTATGAGAAAAAAATAGATCGAGTAGTTTTAATGTACATCCAAATGCATGCTATGTATTTGGATAAATTGCAAAGAGTGTAAAAAAAAAAAAAAAAATCGGCGTGTACTATGTACTTTGAATCAGCAATACTCCAACCTGTACCCCAAATTCTACCCTTAAATTATTATTTTCTAAATGTATGTAAATAATAAAATTTAATTACTTTTTTAATTATTAAATAATGAAACATTGGACCTAAAATCTCATAATCTACCAAAACAATAATATGATTTCCGGTAAGTAATATTAATTTTCTTTAATTTAAAGTAATTAATAATAATTTAATTGTATAATAATTATACATAAAATATAAAGTATACAAGTGGTAATATTCCTTTTGAAGATAAAATTGAAAATTGGGGAGGGGGAAGGGGTCGGTGGGTTGATAGGAAGGGTATTATAGTCATTAAAAAGGTGACGGGTATATAAAATAATTTTTATTACGTGGGTGGATAAAAATATTTATTTGTTATTCATTTCATCTCTTTATATTTGTCTCATTTTATTTAAAACTGTATTTTTTTTAAGAGTAACTCTCTTGTGCACTTGGTGTATGGTGCACTCACTCAACAATTGATCTTGTTTACACTAAAAAATTTGTTCAATTACACTGAAAAGTTTGTTCCAATTACACTAAAAAGTTTACACTGAAAATCAGTTTTTAGTATAAATTTTTCAGTGTAATTGAAACAAACTTTTTAGTATATGATCAACTGTTGAGTGAGTGCACCGTGAACTTGGTGCATATGAGAGTTGCCTTTTTTCAATTGTTATTCTACTAAAATTAACGTACTCCCTCCATCCCAAGGGAATTTGCACCCCTTGAATGACACACAAATTAAGAAAAACTATAAAGTAGTGGCATATGGGTACATATGTGTATATTTATGTAAGTGTGCACGCAAATCGATGTTTTTTTAGGTAGTGTGCAAATTGGTTTGGGACACTGAAAAAAGGAAAGTGTGCAAATTCGTTTGGGACGGATTGAGTATTATTTATCAATTTTTTCAATAATATTCCTAATAAATTGTAAAATTAATTCTCCTTTTTGTAATAAAAAAGAACAATAAACAAGAGTATAAATATTTAATACCTTATTAAATAAAAAAAAAGTCAATCTGGGATTCTGTGTAAATAGAAAAAATGGTCTAGATAACACTGGACGGAAATAAAAGATTTTAGGTCCATGGATAAAAAGATTAATGCTGTGGAATAATAAGTGTGAATAACAAGTGACAGAGAGAAGTCAAACCTAGAAAAATGGACTAGGAACAGTGCACACATTCGCTGCTATAAAGATGAAAAGAGCGGCTCATTCACTGTTGTTTCAGATTTTTGTGGATATTTAATTATTTATTGATTTAACGATCGCCATGGGAGAAGCTCGAGAACAAATGCAGCCCGGAATTAATGGTGAGATCTAATATATTCTGTCTTATAGCAACTAAAAGTAGAGTTTTATCTTCACGTGTTATCACAATTTGAGAGAGAAATGAATAGGCTTTGCTTAATTTATTGGAAATTATTTGCTTAGTTTCCAGTTTTTTACTATTTCACAAAATTTGCAGAAACTCAGTTTGTTTCCTTCATTCATTGATCTAATAATAATTGAGAGCTGAAACTTCCAACAAAAATGCAGAAATTTCCAACAACAAGCCTTCCTCCTCCTTTCTGAAGCAATACAAATGGTGGATTCAAATGATCATCTATTCCTTCTTCGTCATCGCCGGACAATCCGTCGGCACGCTCTTGAGCCGACTATACTTCAACAACGGCGGGCAGAGCAAATGGATGGCGACGCTGGTCCAAGTCGCCGGATTCCCGGTTCTCCTCCCCTTCCGCTGGTTTTTAACCGGCCAAAAAACCGACCGGTCCGAACCAATTTCCCCCAAATCCTTCCCCACAATTCTCATCACATTTTACATTCCAATCGGCATTTTTCTGGCAGCAATTAGTATGTTATACACAATCGGAATCCAATATATCCCTGTTACAACATACACTCTGATCTGCGCGAGTCAACTCGGATTCAACGCCCTCATCTCTTTCTTTCTCAACAACCAAAAATTCACTCCCTACATAATCAATTCCCTGGTTCTCCTCACAATTTCCTCCGTTCTCCTCGTTTTCCAAACAGACCCTGGGGATTCAAACAAGTCCTCGAAAAGGAAATACGCGGTCGGGTTCATATGCACCCTGGCTGCGTCCGCAGGGTACGCTATGATGCTCTCTCTCACCCAGCTCGCCTTTCAGAAAATCATCAAGAGAGAGACGATTAGGGCGGTTATCGACTTGTCGATATGGCAAAACGCCGTCGCATCGGCCGTTATAACGATAGGGCTGTTTGCGAGCGGTGAATGGAAAGGTCTGGATGCGGAAATGAGTGTGTACAAAACGGGGAAAGTTTCGTATGTGATGAACTTGGTTTGGACGGGGATTTCGTGGCAGATTTTTTGGGGAGGGTGTATAGGCCTGATTTTCAAGGTTTCGTCCTTGTTTTCGAATGTGATCAGCGTTTTGGGGCTGCCGGTAGCGCCGGTGTTGGCGGTCATGTTTCTGGGAGACAAGGTGACGGGGCTGAAAGGGGTAGCGTTGGTGTTGGCGATGTGGGGTTTTGTGTCTTATATTTACCAGCATTACCTTGATGATTTGAAGATGAAGGAGAAACAGAAAGTGGAGTCTTCTGAAGTTGCTCCAGTGAATGAAAGAGGTTCTACCAGCTCATAGCTGGTGCAACCATATGTTTTTAGGAAAAACAATTGTGTAAATCAGTTTTTTTGTTTAGGTGTAATTGGTTTGTATTTTTTTTTTTTTTTGTCTACTTTAATAATACTATTGATCTTTCTATCAGTGCATGTTTACAATTTTTTACTATAGTAATAATATAATTTAAGTTTAATGTTAAAAATTTCAATTTGTCTTTTTTTTAACTTATAACTAAACTTATAACATTTTATATAAAAAAATTCATTAACACTATAACAATTTTTTAAATATATTTGCGTGTGTGAAAAAACCATTGTTTCATCAAAATAAATTCTCTTACATTTTTTTACACATATAATAAACACATGTTTGAACAATTTGCATTTTTTTTTTACATTTAGTTAAATATTACTTTCAACATACACTTAATTCTTAATTGATACAAAATAAAATAATTTATAGTATATTATGACATACAAAAGATATGTAATACATTCTGTACGAACATCTCATTATTTTTGTTACTAAAAGCTTCTAAAAATAGTTTGAATTTAAAAAAGGGTGCGACTATATAAACCCCCCGAAATTCCTAAACATAGCTTGAAATACTTTTAAACTAAAATGCACATATGTTAAATGACAATATTACCATCAACTAATAGAATTCGTTAACCCCTTCAACGAAATTTTATCAGATTTATGCACACATTATACCCATATATTTGGCCTTCAATCCTCATACACTTTTGCTCAAAAGTCGTATTTGAACATGTCATTTGCTCTGAAAATACATGAAATTAAGGATAATGTTGCTGCTTCCGGTCTGGGAAAAATCATTTGCTTTATTTTTCCTCTTTCCTCTGGCTACAAAAGCCCTTATCCAAACGTTGTCTGCACATTTAACTTTTGATTGAAAAATTAACATAATTTTTCTGGTTAAATTAAAAAAATTGAGTCCTAGATTTTGATGTTCGAAAAACGTTAATTAGAATAGAAAGGGGTGTAATTTTTTGTTTAATTTTAGAAAGAGAGGATATAATTGTCAAAAGTGGGGTTTGTTCAATAAATCCTTAATAATTTATTTATTTTATTCAATCCTCATTAACATACTCTTTTTTTTTTTATACTTCTTAAAAATAATTTTATCATTTTTTAAGCAATGCATCACTTCTAATATATTTATACCAAACTTTAGTAAGATGATGCATGAGATGATTCATGTCACCAATAAACCTGATTACGTAATAAACCTAGAACAAATTTTTCAGTTCTGACCTACTCCAATATAATAAAACTGATTTTTTCTACAAAACATTTTACACTCGACATATCCAAATAAATATAAATCTCACCATATAATTTTTAAATTTAGTATTATTGCATTTTACCTAAAAATCAACAATTTCGTCAACATTCGCAGATTCTAATTTTCCTTCAATATCATTTTCAAAATGATCAATTTGATTTCAGTAGAAACATTTGGAGAAATACTTAAATTGTCTACGCATGATCCAATGTAATTTTTCATCATTGTTCAAACAAAAAGTAATAAAAGATAATATAATACAAAGAACATAAAATTATCACATTAATATTCTAGGGTAAAATAAGTTTTTAGGCCTTTAACTTTACCCAACTTTGACTTCAATTCTCTTAACTATTTCACTTTGAAATTAGTCATTTAAGTACACAATTATTTTGATTTTGTTTCATCTTATTTGCTATCACAGGTAGCATTTAGAATACATGTGATGTAAAATTTTCCAATTAATTATTTTTTTAGAAAAACATATATTAAAACTGAAGAAAAAAAAATCTTCGATTTTTTTATTAATGCTTAAAAAAACCTAAAATTGAACTAAATATTAAAAAAAAGTAATTTTATAAAATTAAAATAAATTAACTGATTTTAAAAAAATAAATTTAAAGAACAATTAAATTATAAAGACAAAGTATTATATGAAAATAATTCATGATAAGCTTACCATGAAACAATTTTAAAGCATCAAAATATTTAATCAGGAATATCAATAATACCATCAGGAGTATCAGAAATAATTACATTTTTTGTCCCAAGAGAATGAGTTCAAAACACTTTTAGTACATATGTGCAAAAATGATCCTTTTTTTTTTTTTTGCAGTCTCATTCGTTAATTTTCAGGACTAAAAATGCAAAAAATATCCATTTTGTTGGGTCCAAAAGTGCAATTTTTCATTCTCTTGAGACGAAAACTGCAATCTTTTGGTACCAAAAGTGTAAAAAAAAAAAACACTAAGCGACTAAAACTGTTAAAAAAGGGAACATTTTGAAATTAACTTATTCTCTTGGGACCAAAAGTGCAATATACCCGGAGTATCATTATTCTGGGTCAGTGGTATTATGTTGTAATTGTTGTAAATTTTCTTGAATCTAGATTAATGATACTCTTGATGAACTTTTTGATACTCTAGATCAAATATTTGATACTTTAAAACAATCTATTTTTTGAACCATTCTGTAATTATTCCATTATAATAATAAAATTAATGTTATTTGTAAACTTATCAAAAATATCATTTTTATATTAATAACAGTAACAAACACATGGTTATAATATAAAATCACCATACTCTAACTCATTATAACCAATCAGTAAATTGTTTCTAAACCTTAATATCCACATAAAATATAAATTTTCATACAATAATAAGATATTATATTTTTCTTGAAATTGAGTAAATGACAGAATCAATAATGTGACTTAATTAAAAAGATGTATATGAAGTACTCAACATAGGTACAAAAAAATGAAAATCATTCGTGCTCCGACATCAATACCATTATACTTCTTAAAAATAATTTTATCAATTTTACACAATCAACCTTTTCTGACAAATTTATCATTTCAGGTAACTATTCTTCACTTTAGTTGCATACTGGTCAGCTTAGTAAGATCTAGTTTGTACTCAGGGGTGTTTCTTTAGTGCTTTAGAATTGACTTCAAATATTCAGCCTTGAATGACTTCAGTTGAGTTACCACTCAACTAAATGTCTGTAAAGTAAAGATCTATCTTAGATTGACCAAGTCAGTGCCATCAATTGTTTCAAGGTTTTCAGATTCAATTCAATACATACATTGTCCAACATCCAATTCTTATTCCCTCTGTCTAATAGACACTTTTGCACAAAAACGTTAATCATTTTTTAAATTTCGGCTAAGTTTGACCAAAAGTTAATTTATTAATTATGTAATTAATTTTGAAAATATATAATTAGTAATAGGGATTAAAATTATTTTCGTCCCGTAATTTTTTTACCTTTTTCTTTTTTATCTTATACTTATTTACTTTTTCGATTTAGTCCCACAACAATTCAAATTTACCCAAATTAGTCCCAAATGGTCAGAAAACTCGTGAAACGATGTTGTTTTGATCACGTGCCGGTCACGTGCTAATATTTTCCGGCGGAATATGATGACGGGTCCCGTTTTGCAGACGTGGCGCGCTGACTAAGTAATTTCTCTCATAAAATAAATATAAAACTAAAATAATATTTTTCAACTTATTTTTTAAATAAAAAAAAAACCTTAAAACTTAAAGCTAAAAATAAAGCTACCTGCAATTAAAACAAAAACAAATCAAAACGACTAAATTTTTTTCTAAAAAATCTAAGAAAACCCTAATACACAATGCGTACATCCCCGACGCGTACATGTTCTTGGCGCAGCTCTGCTGCTTCGAGCACCTCCTCGCCATCAAATACTACTGGATTATATAGTACGCCGTGCAGAAACAGTAAGCGTTTGTAAGGTGTTTGTGAAAATGTCTGAACCAAATAAAATAAAACATTCTATTTTCTACTTACGACTTACGAGGGGGATGTCTCTGATATGGAGACTGAAAATTGGGTTGTTCATGATTGGAATTGGGGCAAGTGGGCAGCCCAGCACACCGAGCAGAAGCCGCAAATCCTGCATTTTGGCAGGGGAAATGTTCGGGCCGTACAACAACATTGATGAAGAAAAAATATTTTCAACATGGACAGTCCTCTGTATTCTAAAACATTCTCTGATCACTTCCCACGAGCTCTTCTTCTTACTTCCTGCATGGTCTTCCATTCAAAATTGGGGCCTTCCACTAAAGGAGTTAACGGCTGTGGAGACCACCTGTATTTTCTTCGACTTCTCTGAATGCCATAACTTTCTACAATTAACTTGATTTGTTTTTGTTTTAATTCAGGTAGCTTTATTTTTTAGTTTTAAGTTTTTTTTTTTATTGAAAAAATGAGTTGAAAAATATTTTTTTAGTTTATATTTATTTTATAAGAGAAATTACTTAGTCAGCGTGCCATGTCCGCAAAACGGGACCCGTCATCCTATTCCGCCGAAAAATATTAGCACGTGACCAAAACGACATTGTTTCACGAGTTTTTCGGCCATTTGGGACTAATTTGTATAAACTTGAATTGTTGTGGGACTAAATCGAAAAAGTAAATAAGTATGGGACCAAAAAGAAAAAGGTAAAAAGTTACGGGACGAAAGCAGTTTTAATCCCTTAGTAATACATAAATAGAGAATAGTTGTTAACATAAGTGTTGCTTGTTATACTGGAAAAATCTATGAGAATCAATTCACATCAAATAAAAAAAATCATCCAATATTAATTTTTTTTTTTTGGAATTTTTATTAAACAAATATTCTTATTGTAACAATTGAATCATAATTGACTATGCATAGAGTGAAACTCATTTATACATAAAATATGAAATGTCTTTGAATATGACAATTCATACTCTTTAGTGTAACCAACTAATATCATATAATTAATACTTTTTGTACATTCAACTCATACTCTTTGAAAATAATTTGTACCCTTCGAAACTAATATCCTACTAATACCCTTTAAATTCACTTTATACTTTATCATTTAATATTTATGCTTGAAGTAGGATGAAAATACATGTTACCTAATTTTGTGGGATGTGGAGGGTGAAACATGTAACAAATCTTTCCTTGATTATCTCAAATTATATAAATAATTTTTTAGATAAAATACAAACAAAAAAATATATTAAAACAAAAATCTTCTAAAAAATAATAAAAATTAAAACTTACCTGAATAAAATTTGTTCACTAATTTAATGGGAATAAAAAACTATTACATTATTATTAAAAAATACATATCAACAAAGTATCTTACTTTGTTAATGAACACTCTTATACAAAGTTGTTAATCATGTTTTTCATCGCTGGATTAGAGAGGTCACAAAATGGCTATATATGTATGTTAGTTGTATTGAAGTTGAATGAGATTGGTGGATGAGAATTATTAGGGATGTGTATGTAAGTATTATATTATGCATAAAATTATTATTTTGTAATAGGTATATATAAATCCCCTAAAGAATTAGATGAGTGAATTTAGAAGTGAGTAAACTTAGTAAAATAGTGGGTATAGATAGATGTGTCCTATAATAAATTTATTTATAAAACATTTCATATTTAATTTAATTAAAATTTGATAATCTTTACTTTGGTTTTTAATAAAACAATAAAAAAATTATTACTTTTAAAACTTATATGTTAATAAACCCAATGTTATTTTTAAAAAATTTAAAAATTCAATTTTTTGTTAATAACGGTAACAAACACACAAACAAAATCAAATAACAAATAATTTTGGACAAACATAACAAAAATAAGTATCTAAAGTCATAATAAATATTGCAATACATGGTCCAGGTGCATTTATCATTTAAATCTTGAGTAATAAAAAATAAAATATATACTCCCTCCGATTCATTATAGATTGACCCAAACAAAAGGGCACGAGTTTTAATAAAAGTATTGTTTATTAGTATTTGTGGGTATAAAGTTATCTTTTAATAGGGGTAAAAGAGTGTTTTCAACTTTTTAAAGGGTAAATTTAAAGGGGTAAGGTTACTTTTTCCAACAATATCGGAGCTGCAAAAAAGAACGATCATTCCAAACGACTCAAGGCTCAAGTGTGCTTTTTGCAATGAAAAGGAAGAAACGGTTAGACACGTGCTTTTTGAATGTAAGTTTTCCTATAATGTGTGGATGAAATGTTGTGAGTGGGTAGGGGTGATGATAGTCCTCTCGCCAAAGCCTTCCACGAATATCAAGCATTTTTGTAAGCTCATTATAGGAAAAAAGGAAAAAGTGTTGTTAAGTTGCATATGGGTTTGTTTGGTATGGTTGTTATAGAAGACCAGGAATGCTGTGATTTTTAAAGATCTACAAGCGAAAGAGGATGAATTAATCCTAGAGCTCAAAAATAGAGTGTGGAACGCGCTTTGAAAACATGATTGAAAGTAGAATCTGTTTTAGAGATTGGTCTAGGAGCTTGAGACTTGGTTTAGAATAGTAAATTAGCTGCTGGAGATATGAGTTAAGTTTCTGAGTTTCATGCTGTAAGCTACTGTAGGGGGATATGTCTTATACCATTCCTATTGAGTTTAATAAAGTTTCTTTTTGCCGATAAAAAAAACAAAAAAAACTTTTTGCTATTTTGAGAAAGGGGGAAAACAAAAAAAAAATCTTTCTTTTATGGAGAAATGAGTAATCTAAAATGAATCAGAGGGAGTATCACATTAACATTATAATAAATATTTTATTAAATTACTTTGCTTTGTTAGTTTCATATGGTATCCAGTTTCCAATCTTTTTTTTAATTGGTAGTCCCTCTGCTTAATAGACACTTATTTACATAATTAGACCAAAACCACAAACACATCATAAACAGACAAATAAAAAGCACAAAATAAAACTTCACTTAACACGTGCTCTGTTGGTATTTGATCGATTGGTGCCAAATAAAAAGATAAGGTCCAAGGTACACTTCATTTGAATTAAAAAGTTCAAAAAATGAATTTCTTCCCATTGACATGGACCTTATTTATTCCAAAAAGAGTGTGGCATGGACCTTAATTAATCATTTGGAACATCAAGCGAATACTAACACATGAGAACATGTACACTGTGAGATTTTTTTTTTTTTTTAAATTACAATCATAAAGGAATTGTTTTGATAACAAAAAAAACCATACATGGAAAATTAAGAAGATAAAAAGATCAAAATCATGATCAAGTAGAATTACATAAAATTTTATGATATTTTCCCTCATATATTAAATTACCAGTTAAAATTGTATAGATATTAATTCATGAAAAAAAATTACACAAATATTTGTTACTGATAATCTCATATTGAAACATTTTTATATTACTACATATACATATTTTAAAAAATTATCTATTAGCTACATTATTATATATAAAAAGTAAAAATACAACTCGTTACTATTTTTTTTTTTTTTTTTGTGTGACCACCAAATGGTGAAAATTAATTTTGGACAGAGGGAGTAGTTTTTCCAAACTATAATATTAGTGGTTTTGCAAAATATGCAAGTAATACTTTGCCAAAATCATATTAATGAGAATCATTAATTTAAAAATTATTTTATTATAATTAATTTAATACATGCTAATAATGATAATTATTGAAACAATTATGGTTAGAGAATAATCAGTGTGTTCTGAGGTAATATTTTTAGTTTAAAATTGAAAATCTATCATTATATATAAAAAAAATTATTCCTAATTTAATTACACGGAGAAATTAGAAAACTCTTTGTTGTAATTGAGGGTGGAGTTTGATACATTGATTAATTAACTTTCATTTAATTATTATATGCACATATTGATTGTAATTTAGTCGTAATTAATCGAATTCATCATAATAAAATATTACTTATATTAATTGATTTAGAGTGAGAATTGAGGACAAAGAGAAGCATAGGTTCCCAAGTTGTTTGGAAGTGATATGGCATGAGACTCGATTTCTCTCAATCCCCTTAACCTCCATTATTCATTCTTACCTTTCTACTCTTGTGATTTAAATTCCAATAGCCAGATCAACCTCCTGGCACCACTTAATACATTTAATCTTCAAACTAACTATGTACATTCTAAAAATAATTCAAATTACCTATACAAATATTTCATATTTATATATAATATTTACATGATTTATGTACAATGACATCTAATCCAATGCCATCCAATCCAATATCATCCCATCTAATCAATCTCATCTTGTGAACCAAACAGGCCCTAAGTATATCCAATAGAGTTGACTGACACAAAGATTTAATTCAAATTAGTCAAATATACATTGAACTTAAAAATAATACCAAAAATACATAGTAGATGGAAACAAAATCTAACTGCAAAATTAACGAGAAAACCACTAACCAGTTACACATGGGCTCAAACTATTAATACGGGACACCTGCTATACATATTAATTACAACTTAAAATTATGACGGAGAATTTCATGGAATTATATGCACACAAATTTCATGGAATTAAGAAAGATAGCAAATATACCTAACTCGAAAGAATTAATTGTGAATGCTTAGTGGATCATCCACAAATTCTGCACAATTTTAATATTTTTTATATAAATGTGATCCTCTCCATGGAACTGCTATTGCATAACTCCATGGTAACTACTATTATAGTACACCCGGAAATATGGTATAATACCAAACTTAATTTATAATGACAAATATTCAGTGAGACTTATAAATTGTTCTTTTCTATAAAACAATTTCTTTTTTTAATAACAAATGACTAATGGATTGCGTGGTATTTTAGATAAAGTAGAGAAGGATAGCTATAGTCATGTAAAGATAATTTTTAAAATAGTGTACCCTCATATTTAATTATAAGTGTAGACTTATAATTATATGTTTATTAATTTTAACATGCTATTAATATATTCGGCTTCGAGGAAAATTAATATACATATACTAATTGATATGTACGTAATTCACAAACCCAAAAATATGAAGAAAAAAAAGAAAAAGAAAGGAAAACGTGGATAATTAATTATAGTCATGTAAAGGTAAAAACCTATTCGTTTCCATGATCATTGCCTGTAATTTCGGCAGAATAAGCGTAACAAATATATCCATGAATATAATTAAAAATGGTATAGAATACATATAACTTCTTTCAGAAAAATGATTATCTCAATTGCGGATCACATACAAGAAAAATAATTTCCTTTAGTATTATTGATAGGGTTAATTGCAAAAAAAAGCACGAACTTTATAGTCTTTATCAATTACAACATGAACTTTTAAAGTTTGCAATTTGATGCACGGACTAATTTATTTTTGCAATTTGATACATGATGTAAATTTTTTAGGTTACTCTATACATGATGTGAATTTTTGGCGATACTAACATTATGTTGCAACCAAAGCCGCGACAAAAAACACGTCACACGCCACATCAAATGCCAAATCTAGAAGGAAAAACTTTTTTCTTTTTTAATTTCAAAACATTTTTTATAAAATATTTCTCAAACACATATTAATAATGGTTAAAGATAGTAAAAACAAATTGTTTTAAATTCGTATATTATGAAATATTTTCTACATAAACTAAAATACACCAATATTTATGATTTATTATTAAATGTGTTAAAGCAATATTTTATAAATGAACTTTTTTAAATATTAAAAATAATAAAATTTTGTAGATTTGACATTTGACGTGACATGTGGCGCATCTTTGATGTTGACTCCGACTGCCATGTAAGCGTACACATCGATGAAAATTCACACCGTGTATAAAATTGCAATGATAAATTAGTTCGTGCATCGAATTGCAAACTATAAAAGTTCATGTTGTAATTGATAAATACTATAAAGTTCGTGATTTTTTTTGCAATTAACCCTTATTGATACTAAAACGAATAACCTTTTTTTATAAAAAATGTTTAAAGTTTTTATAGCATTTAGTTCAAACCCCGGACAGTCACTCCAAATATATTATCCATTTTATTTAAGTTAATCCATTCGTTTGGTTTATAGTCACAAATTTAATTAAAATAATAATAATCAATAAATATTATTTGGCTGTGAAAAATAAATTTGAAAAATATAACTGTAAATACTAATGACTAACTTAGACTGATTCGTTTCCATAATCAAGCGAACACCACGGCATACGCACACCACCTACAAATGACAACAGCCATAAAAAAAATTCGTCCAAACAAAACATGCACAAACACAAAGAGGAAGTCACCGTATATAAAACGATGGCCAAACGTAACGGCCCCTAAACAACAGCGGACAAACACCAAAGAGACTGCCCAACATTAACTCACAACATCAACGGCCAAGATCAGAACAAAAAATTAATCTAAAGATCAGTACCATCTCCGCCCAAATCTAATTTTAGGAATGTAGGGCAATTTATATATTATAGATTAATTGTTCATTGAAATCTATTAATTTGGTAGAATCAGCTTTTGTAAAGTACTGAATGCAAAACAAATGCACAGTAAAATTGATGTATTACACAAGTCAAATTCTTTTTATTTATTTGAATCAATAAATTAATCAATGATTAAATTACAAGTAGCTTATTATCCTCCTTCTGATAAGGATATTCAGGAGGAAAGTTAATTTTTGTTTCAATCTTTCTATGAACCTGTACTAATTACTGAGTTTTATCCTCTCACTCTAAGCGAATAATTTTATAATTGCAAATAAATTATAACTTTTTTTGAATGGCAATTTTATAATATAAATTTTTTACTCTTTCAATTTAAAATTTGATAGTAATTCTAACCAAAAAGCTGATTTTAATATGCCTGAAGATAATGATTAATTATGTATTATCATTCGAACCTATCTAAATATGTTAATACAATTACTTATTTATTGTCAGGTAGTTAAAACATCATTTTACAATCGTAAACAAAAAATATTAATTGTTGGCTCAATGCAACCAAATATTAAATTGAAGTTTTGTTTACAAAGATTCAAAATTTTAAATTAAATTGCAATTTGAAAAAGTCATAGTTTTATGTGCAATTAATCCTTTTAGTAATTTAGTTTGATTACTAACTTCACGGATTCAATTATACTAACGAGTAATGACAATATGCACTCTAAGACAAATTTTAGGGTGCATCCAAATGCATAACATGTATTTTGATTTTAAGCTCTATTTTTTATTTTTTATTTTGATTAATTTCAAAATACACATAAACACACTGAACTGTGTAATTTTTTTTTGTCAATTGGGGTATGTCTTCTTGGGGTATTACTGATTATTTCTTGGGGTAATGCTAATTTCTGTTTGAAATATTTTTTTCAAAATCCAAGTGCATATCATGCACTCAAGTGCATACTAGAACTACTCATACTCTAAATTAGTTTCACCATGAAATTTGTATATATTTTTTGTTTATTTTAAGCAATATTAGTTGTTTTATTAAAATATTAATTCAATGGTAATATTGTATAATAAAATGATGGAGATGAAGATTGTATTAGATTATTTATTATTATTATTATTTATATTTTTTTAGTTTTAGGGTTTTAGTATATTTTTAATTAATTATTGGTGGGTTGGACTTTTAGGGCTTATACGCCTAAGACCCTAACTAGTTATTTATTACAAATAGGAGTCTTGTGATTATTGTAATACAATTGTTTGATGAATTAAAATATTAGATTTAATTCCCTTTCGTGTTTTAATTGTTGTCATTCAAGTATTCATATGTGAATCAATGTATTAACGCTTTTAATCGCATTTACATATTATCCGAATATTTTTAGAATCAACGAATTTACATATTGTATCGTGCATTCATACTCCCACTGCGTCAAAAAAAAAAAAAAAAAAAAAAAATTACTGTAATTTTGAATTACATAATAAAACTAATTTAAAACTGATTTACAAGATATGTACCACTATTGATTGCAATAAGACTTCCACCCTCTCAAGTCTCAAGTTGCAAGAAATTGATAGCGACTACCATTAAGTCTCTTAATACTCCTATCATTTTCCTTCATGAGTGCTTAATCATAATATATAATCTCCTTTTTCTTTAATAAAATTGGCAGTTATTGCCTTATTGTTATGTGAAAATATGAATACCAAAAAATTAATATTTGTAACAATCAAGAACATAAATTCATTAAACCTGTCACGTAATTGAATAAAGCTAATTGGATGAAAATAACATCATACCTTAAAATTAGAAACAATAAAGGTGTTTCTCTCATGATTGAAATAATTTAACTTTTCCTAGAAACAGAAAATGTGTAGTAACGAAGGTCACCAATGACTGCTACCATAATTCAATAAAATTTAATGTACACATGCAATAACCATCACTTCAGCGGCCTTCAACTTGGACCTGTAGAAAATGATAAAATTTTGGTGATAGTATATAAATGGAGTACTTTTCTTTTTTAGCGTAGTCACCCCAATCGGCAATCAATATCCACATAAATTCAGTATCTCTAAGTGGATTTTATTAAATGTGACGAGTGACGTACTAATCCAATAATTTGTTGATAGAATAAAGACTTAAGAGGAGAGTGGATTTATTGAATGTCTCCATTCCAACATTTTTTTTCGCATTTGTCTAAAATGGACGTCTCAACATTTTTTTCACACTCCAAAATAGGAAATAACTCTCTCACACAAAAATCAATAAAATATAAAGTTATCATTATTTTATTCAACTTTATAATCACATACTTTTTTTTTTTTATATAAAAATGTGTCAAACCCAAATATGATGAAGTTCCTGTTACAGAGATAGTATGAGTGAGTGAGGTATTAAACCAATTTGCTAATAGAAAAATAAAGAGGCAGAGTAGAATTATAGAATGCTAGAGCCCATTAGTGATAAGTCAGGTGTACCACCACTAATTTGTTAGTAGAATAATAAGGTGGGAAGAATATTATTTTAGGACACTAATTTATAAGAAGGTCCAATTTTTTTTTTTTTTTTGTTCTTCAGTAAATTTAGGATACTAAAGTTTAAGCATTAGGCTCCACTGGGCTGTGATTATAAGAAACAACACATAGTTAATAATATGAAATATTATTTTAATATGAAAATGTGATTTTTTTTTTATTATCGAGGTATTTAATTGTGGCCTGCTGATTTGTAGGATACACTAAAATGTATATTATTTTAGGAATAATATCAATATAAGGCCTAAAAGATGATAAAATTATCAATTTAAGGGCTAAATTTTTTTTCCTATCGATTCAGGGCCTGAAAGATAGAAAATTATCGATCCAGCACCTGAAAGATAGAATCTATCAATTTAAGACTTAAGAATATTAAGACTATATTTGATATATTATAATTTATATTTTTATTTTATTTATATACATTATTATTTTTTCATTAATTCTTTTGTCTCTTTTTTTTTCAATCACATGAAATTAATATAAATTTATATTTTTGAAAATATGAGTTATAAAAATATTATCAAATAATAAAAAATTATTAAAGACTAAACACTGTCTTAGAATGAGTAAATCTTAAATTAATAGTTTTATTTTTCAGGCCCTAAATCAATCTTTCAGGTCATAAATCGATAGGAAAAAAATTTCAGGCCTCAAATTGATAATTTTACTCTCTTTCATATTCTAAATTGATAAAACTCCATTATTTTAAAATGTTGATCGGTAGATGGTAACAATTAATAAAAGAATACTATATAAAGCATGAAAATAAAAATTTGCCCCTACCTCACCAATTCACTACACAGTGCAGAATGTAGATTTTAGTTCAGCAAAAGATTGAACCGAAAAGGTTGACAGTTGAGCTCTCTTCCGTAACACCCACCACCACCAATTACAGACGTTGACAAATTGACAAAAAATTGAAGCAAGACGAGCAATTGCAAAAACATAGATTGTGGAAACTCAGAAGCAAGACACAAATGGAGAAAAATCAAAAGCAAATTGAACCAAAACGTAATTGCAGAATCATCATATCCAGAATTGAACGATTCAAACAACCAAAATAAGTACCCAAATAAAAAAAATTCAATTGAAAAAAAAAAAAAAAAAAAACCGCCTAAGAGCCCCTACTTTTAAAAAAAATATTAGATGTCCTATGACAGCAGCGGTGAGAGACGCGATGGTAGCACGAGCAAAGGTCGTGAGCGGTGGTGGCGCGAGTAGAGGTTGTGAGCGGCGGCAGCTCGATGGCAGTAGCCTGTATAAAAAGGCTGTGCAGGAGGGTAGCCCTTGGATCACACACACCCGCACGGGTGTGTGTGTGAGAGTGTGTGATCCAAGGGCTCCCCCTGCACAGGACCCTCCTGTACAGGAGGAGATCCCCTCCGTATAAAAAGAACAAAGAGAGAAGAAGAGGGAAGAGGAGGAACAAAGGTAAAGATGACAATTACTTTTCTTTTCTGCCTGTCATAATATTGTAAGAAAGGCGTGATAAGATTATTTTTTTATGGCAAAAACTTGTATGTGACCGTTTGATGGCATGAGACCACATAAATTAACGCCCATTGCTACTTGTTGTAAATCTAGAAGATTTATTATTCCAAATCTAGAAGATTTGATGTGGACATTACTAATGAACCATTAATCCAATGGGCTTCATATCTTAGACTAGGGTTTTACTCTTATAAATATACCATTGTACTCAGAATTGTATATACTCATACACAAGAATATTAGTGAAACTCCTGGCTTGGCTCGCCCCCAGACGTAGTCGTTCTCGACGAACTGGGTGAACAAATCTCGTCTTTTATTTTACGCATTCAATTACAACACGTTATCAGCACGAGACTCTGCTCGAGACTAAACTGTACGCCCTAAAATTAATTTTCTACAAATCATGTAAATTAATTGTCGTATCGAATTTTTTGATCCATGCGTTATATGCTTTATATGCACTAGAATTATTGCTTCGATTTTATTTTCGTATTTGCGATAATTTGATCAATTTGTTTCTTGAATTAAATTAAAAAAAAAAAGGGTTTGAGCGTTCGGCCGCCGCCCGTCTTGCGCCAGCAGCCGCCAATCACAGGCGAACGCCACCCCTCGCCGCCGTGCCGCCGCGCAAGCTTCGGCTCAAAGCCGTTGAGCACGCAGCAGCGCGCGATGCCGTGTGCGACCCCAGGCCGCCACCGCTCCGCCACTGGCCACCGTCGCAAGCCGCGAAGGATGGCGTCGCCTCCACGCGCCACCGTGCGCGACGTTGATGCGGAGCGCCGCCTTCGCGCAGCCCACGATGCAACCGTGGGGATTGACAGAAAAATCGGCCCCAATCGTGCCTGCAGGACGCGGTCGGGGGTGGGAGTCGCGCCCTAGGGACGCGATCACCCACGGCAGTCGCGCTTGCAGGCCGCGACTGGCCACGATTTTTCCCCTCTTCACGTTTTGGCTCTCGCCATCTCCCGCGTGCACCGTGCACACCTCCCATGCGTTTGTAGTCGCACGCGACGACGTCCTTCCCAGAATTTTGTGAAACCCTAGCCCACTTTTGGACTCGTTTTTTAGTATCACAAAATACTAATTAATCTTAATCGAAAAATCCTGAAAATATTTTGTTAATATACATGAAATATTTAGAAAGTTAAATTTGCATGTTTATTAAATTTGGAATTTTCTTTGAAACTATTTTCATGGATTAATTCTCAAGGAATTATATATGAATATTTGTTATGCATGTCTTTATGATTTAATTATCCTACATGCATGATTACTCCCACACATAGTTTATTATTTATAGTCCGCATATCATGCCCGAGTAGGCGGCGCCCAATTCTTGCCTCTATGTGCTCTAGAATAATCAAATAAATCCTTGTTTCTCCGTTGTCAATAAATTTGGTCACGCCCCTTACCATGTCACTTTAATAATTGTAGTGAATCATGTCTGATATTACCAAAAGAGAATTCGCTGAGCTTGCTCTTGATGGTAGTAACTACCTGACATGAGCGCTAGATGTTGAGATACATCTAGCCTCAACCAACCTAAGCGGTGCTATTATCGATGATTCAAAATCAACTGACGCCCAGAAGGCGAAAGCTTTGATTTTTCTCAGACATCATCTTAATCAGGACCTGAGAAATGAGTATCTCACTGAGAGAGACCCCGGAACGTTGACATACTCCTCCCTCAGGCTCAATACTGTTGATAGGCGAACATCATCTAAATATGGAGCGAACAATTATTGAAGTCTAAAACAAAGAAAATCACTATTTGGGCGCATTAACCAACCTGGGAGGTATATGAAATGACGAACAACTCTCCCGACGAACAACTAATGGGCGAACAGGTATTAAGGCCCGGGACCAAGAATGAGCCAACTGTGGAGTCATCCATGACGAACAACTTGGTCAGAATATGATACAACAAATAGCCAAGGAGGTGTGTACAAGTGAACAAATGACAAAGATCCCAAAGTCAAGCTAAACAAAGGCATAAGGCGAACAACTTCCCAAGTACAACCTCAAGAGGCGAACAACTTTCGGTTGGAGAATCAACAAGATCCATCAAGCCGACCTAGGCGAACAACAATGAGTCCGAGATAAGACCAAAGAAGACTTTGTAACTAAGATTTAGCTTAGATAAGGTCAAACTAGAGTCAAAGGACACATGTCAAGCATGCAGGCTAGGGAGACCAAGAGTCAGAGACACCTTCTGCTTGCTCGTCTCTATAAATAGTTGCTCTCCAGCTTATAAAATAAAAAGGAAAAAAATTCATAAACACTCCCAAACACACACAAGTACACCTTAACGCGCACGCATACGAAATTATTTCAATTTCGGTTTTCATATATCCGAATTCGATAACCTAAACCCCGATTTACCATTTACGGTGGTAATCAATCACACGTTATTGATTGGTGACGTAAAAACGGATTAAAACAGCCACTAATCCTCACGATTAGATTCGTTCACCAACAATTTGGCGCTAGAAGGAGGGTTCGAACCTCCGGTTTAGTGTGATTACTCAAGAACTTCAAGTTGAAAACTTGAAGATTCAAAGGAAGTCTCAAGAAATATTTGAAGATATAAACAAAAGTGTTCTTGGTGTTCTTGGTGTTCTTCAAATTTTAAGATTAAGAAACAATTTAAATTGAAATGCCTCAATCTAAAGAGACCCAAGGATCACGTTTGTCGAAAAGAGCATCTCAGACCCGAGCCACGTCGGCCGACCACCAGGACCGTGACCCGAGACATGCGAACAGGTCACAACATACAGCCATAACACATAACCTCCCCCCTGAGATGGAGGCTTTGGCGAATAACCCCAACGAGTTAGCCAAAACCATTGCTGCTCTCCAGGCCCTTCAGAGGCAACAAGAGCATGTTAGGCCAACACAAGCAAGGCCAAGGGACAAGTCCCCAGAAGTTAGACCCAGGACCACTAGGGGCGAACAGCGAGAGGTTGATAGTGCCCAAGTCAGACGGAACAAGGGAAAGGCCAAGGTGGACGACCAACAAGAAGTACAGGCTGAGTCTGGTCGCGGACGAACAACTATGTCTAGCCATGGGACAACACGTTCCAGTGCCCAAGACAGGCTTAGCCAACCCCAACGGGAAGCTGCTCGCCGGGGAGCAGAAGACGGGCGAGCAACTTTTGAACAGCCTCGCCCATCAGTCCATGAAAGGATCACCCTGTCAGCCTTCAGGCGCCTAGGGCCAAATGCGGCGAACAACATTAGGAGGCAAGCCCAGGAAGTGCCCGCTCCAAGCGAGGGACTGCGACGAGCAGAAAGGTTAATGCCTTTGCTCGCCGAACAGCCTCCAAGTCAGGGGGCACCTCTTGATGAATTATCAAGCCTAAGGAGGGCTGTGGAGAACATGCAAGGGCAACTAGACCAACAGAGGGGGATGGGAGCGATCAGCATGCCATCCTCACCTTTGGCAGCTCACATTTTGAAAGCCCCGATCCAGAAAAAGGTTCAATTTCCAGCAAGCATTCAATATGAGGGCATCACTGACCCCCGGGTCCACTTAACAAAATATACGGACTACATGGTCTCCGTGGGGGCCAGCGACGCCACCCAATGCCGGAATTTTCCATTAACATTAGGCGATCGGGTTCACAAGTGGTTTTCATCAATGCCGCCGGCATCAATCCACTCGTTCATTCAGCTAAGTCGAGAATTTCTCTCTCACTTTTCAACGGCGGGGTCGTATCTTTCCCAAAAACACCGGCTGTCAGATTTAAGACAAAATGATGATGAAACTGACCGGGTGTTTATGGAAAGATTCGATAAAGTTTTGCTAGAAGGAGAACCGGTGAGCGAAGATACAAAGATCGTCGCTGTGATGGCCGGATTGAAAAAAGGGTCGAAGTTATGGAAGGAGGTACGTCTGAAGTGCCCAAAGACTTATGCCGAGTTCAGAAACCAAGCTGGCATTTTCGTTTCCATGCACGAGGCCCTACAAACAAATTTAGGGGAGAACAAAGCTGATCCTAAGGAGAATAACAAAAAGCCCGTCGGGACAAGTTACAGGGTCCCAAAAAATATGAAAGCATTCACCGAAGGATCGGATTTGAAAGAAAAATTGAACCAAGTATTGACAGCATCAGTTGATACTGTGTATGAGAGCGTAAAGGAGAAAGAGTTGCTTTCCCCACCACGTAAAATCCGTCAGGATACTGGCAAACTCAACCCGAACAAGTATTGTGCCTACCATCAAAGTGTGGGGCATTTTACGAGTGAGTGTAGAGATTTGCTTAAGCAACTCTGGCGATTTTATGAGGAGGGAAAGCTCTCCGATTTCGTTAAGAGGCAACCTGGGAAAAGAGCTCGGGAAAACAACTCAGAAGATGAAGAGGATGGTCAACCTCAGAGAAACAACAAACCCGGGCGACCAGTTCCCAGTATGCCAGCTCAACCTTTAGAAGACCTGTTCATGATGGAACCCGCAGGTCCCGCAGGAGGGTGTTTTGATGGACAACCACCTGACTCTAACCGGAAGAGGAAAGCGGAGCTACGAGCGATTGGCCAAGTACAAGAGATGGGAGTTAAGCCGTCTATCATGCAAACGGCGGAATTAACTTTCACCGAAAAAGACCTTGAAGGCGTCTTAACTCCACACAATGATTCGCTCGTAATCTGTGCCAAGATTATGGGGACCAGAGTCCACAGACTGTTGGTGGACACCGGAGCCTACACGAACATCTTATTCAAGAAGACCCTCGATAATCTGGGAGATTATTCGGGTTATGTTCGGAATACAACACATAGAATTGTAGGCTTCGGAAATGCTGTGACAACGCCGTTGGGAATTGTAACATTAGTTGTACAACTTGTAACGGCCAATGAACCCGAAAGAAATATAACAAGAATGGTAGATTTCTTGGTTGTAGACCAGGAGTCGACCTATAACGGGTTTCTTGGCCGACCTTTTCTTAATGAATTTAAAGCTGCGTGTTCCACTTACCACTATTGTTTGAAATTTCCAACAGCTAGTGGAACAGGCACAATTAAGGGAGACCAACGGAGAGCACGAGAATGCGTTCAACAGTTACGAGCAAAATTTGTACAAATATCCATGATGGAAGCAGCAAGTTATCCCATCGACGAACCATCAATACTGAACAATATGATGGACATAGACGACCACATGGATGCGGACGAACAGCACTTGAACGAGCAAGTGTTGGACGAACAACTCGTTACCACCCGGGAGGAGTATCCATTTGACGAACAACGAGGGGGTGATGACGAACAACCTTCAGTAGGAGACTTGGAGGGCCAAGTACAAACGAACAACAATGGGACGGAGCCAACTGATGATCTTGAACCCCGCCTGGGGGCAGAGCCAATGGACATCGAAAATGATTCCAACCCTGAGGAACCCATACTTGATCCCCGTTGGAAGGGACAAAAATGACGAGCAACTCCAGTCGAAGAGCTGGAGGCGTTCAAAGTTAATCCCAACAACGAGGATCTTGAATTATTCATAGGATCTGAGCTCCCAGAGCCTTACAGATCCCGAATGAAAGAGTTCCTCACCAAGAATCTAGATGTTTTCGCTTGGTCTCATGCAGATATGGTGGGGATAGACCCGAAACATGCTTGTCATAAGCTGAACATAAATCAAGCAAAAAAGCCCGTCCATCAAAAGCGAAGGAAGTACGGCCCAGACAAATATCAAGCGTTGAATGAAGAAGTTAAAAAGCTGCTAGACAACGATCTGATCCGTCAAGCACTTTGTCCACAATGGGTAGCAAACCCTGTGCTGGTGAGAAAATCGAACGGAACCTGGAGGCTATGCATAGACTTTACAGATTTGAATGCAGCATGCCCGAAGGACAACTTTCCTCTCCCGCACATCGATCAATTGGTGGACAGCACTGCGGGTCACGAGATGCTAACATTCATGGATGCTTTTGCAGGGTATCACCAAATCCCAATGCATCCTGACGATCAAGAAAGCACAGCTTTTTATACTAACAAAAACTTGCTGTGCTGGAAGAGAATGCCATTTGGCCTCATAAATGCTGGAGCAACATATCAAAGACTGGTGAACAAGATGTTTGATCAACAAATTGGAGACACGGTTGAAGTCTATGTAGACGATATCGTGGTCAAAAGTCCCAAGAAGGAAGACCATCTTCAACATCTGACTCAAGTGTTCGAAATTCTTCGACACTATAACATGAAGTTGAATCCAAAGAAAAGTAGCTTAGGAGTCCATTCAGGGAAATTCTTGGGTCATCTTGTTAGCCAGCGGGGAATTGAGGCCAACCCTTCAAAAGTTAAAGCCATCCTGGATATGCAACCACCACGTTCGGTGAAAGAAGTGCAAAGACTCACCGGGTGCCTAGCAGCATTGAACCGGTTCATATCCAGGTCGGGGGACAAGTGCCGTCCATTCTTCGAGGCCGTCAAGAAAGGAAAGTTTGCATGGACTAACAACTGTCAAGCGGCCTTCGATCAACTTAAAGACTACCTGGGAGATGTCAAAATCCTATCAAAACCAATCCCAGGAGAAAAGCTCTTTTTATACTTAGCCGCATCAGAAGTTGCCATCAGCTCTGTCTTGGTGCGCGAAGACGGCAAATTCCACCAACCTATATATTACGTCAGCCAGGCTTTGCATGAAGCAGAGATCAAATATGCTCCAACCGAAAAGCTGGCATATGCTTTGGTTATGAGCGTGAGAAAGTTACGACCATACTTCTTTGACCATCAAGTCGAAGTTCTAACAACTTTCCCGCTCAGGCAAATTCTCCATCGCCCCGACACTGCAGGTCGTCTCTTAAGATGGTCACTGGAGATTAGCCAATTCGGGGTGACCTATGCTCCTCGAACGGCGATCAAAGGGCAAGCATTAGCCGACTTTATAGTCGAACTAACTTTCCCTCCAGATCCGACGAGAGGACTTGATCATCCTTGGCATCTCTATGTGGACGGATCATCGACCAATATAGCCTCGGGGGCAGGAGTAGTTTTAATCAGCCCAGATAGACAAGTATTCACCTCGGCAATCAGATTTGGTTTCATGGCAACCAACAACGAAGCTGAGTATGAAGCTCTTATTGCTGGACTCCACCTATCTCTCGCAGTTGGTGTCAGACGCTTGCAAATATTTGGCGATTCACAATTGATCGTGAACCAAGTCCGAGGTGAATACGAAGCAAAAGATGATCACATGATCGAGTATCAACGGATTGTTGCTCACCTGATGTCCATGCTGCAGCAAGTTTTCATACAGCAAATTCCAAGGACGAGCAACACTCAAGCAGATGCGCTTGCTCGACTAGCAACAAGTGAAGGCCCCGTAGAGTTAGCAGATATTATAGTTACAAAGATGAAAGATCCATCAACAGTAAGCTATAATGTCAACCAACTCGACGATCAAACCGGTGAAGAAGACTGGAGAACAAGTATAGTCAAATACTTGAAAAGTGGGGAAAAACCAACAATCCTTTTGAAGCTGCCAAGCTAGTAAAGCGAGCCGCCAGATATACTCTGGTGGGCGAGCAACTCTTCAAAAGGGGAATATCAATCCCACTTCTCAAGTGTTTGCCTAGGGGGCAAGGGCAAGCGGTACTTGAAGAGATACATGCTGGAGTATGTGGAAATCATACTGGGGGGCAAGCTTTGGCATACAAGACAATCAGACAAGGCTATTATTGGCCGACCTTACGTCAAGACGCAATCAAAAAAGCCAAAACTTGCCATCAATGTCAGATTTTTGCCCCAGGCATCCATACCCCGGCTCAGGAACTTGTGTCAGTATACAGCCCATGGCCTTTTGCAAGATGGGGGATGGACATCATTGGTCCTTTCCCGGCTGGAGTTGGAAATGTTCGATTCGCCGTCGTGGCAGTCGATTATTACACAAAGTGGGCGGAAGCAGAGGCTATGGTGAATATAACACAGCAGAAGATGATCAACTTTATTTGGAAGAGCATTGTCTGTCGTTTCGGAGTTCCACAGGCAATTGTGACAGACAATGGTCCACAGTTTGATGGACAAGAGTTGAGAGAATTCTGTACGAAGTGGGGGATCAAGAAACATTACTCCACACCTTATCACCCCCAGTCGAATGGACAAGTTGAAGCCGTAAATAAAATCATAAAGCATACATTAAAAGTGCGACTGGCGGAGAGTAAAAGCAGTTGGTCTACAGAACTTCCGGAAGTTTTATGGGCATACAGAGTTTCTCCCAGGTCGAGCACCGGAGAAACACCCTTTGCAATGGCTTTCGGAACAGAGGCTGTAATACCAATTGAGTTAGAGGCCACTACATTCAGGACGACCAACTTTGATGAACAGGCGAACAACTCTGCTCTAAATGCTGAATTGGATTTGCTCGAAGAAAAAAGATTGAATGCCGAGCTAAAGAATGCCACATACAAGCAGCGAGCAGAACGTTACTATAATTCCCATGTAAAAGTTAGGGAATTCAGAGTTGGAGATTTGGTTCTAAGAAAGTTGCTCGCCCAACCTCCAGGCGTATTGGGACCAACTTGGGAGGGCCCGTATCGTATAACAGAAAAATACGTCAATGGCGTGTACGATATTGAAGACATGGAAGGCAAGCTGGCCCAATACTCCTGGAATGCTGTGCATCTAAAGAAGTACTATCAATAAAGTTGGCCGAACAAATGTCTTGGGGGGCAAGGGATGCGTATGAGTCGAAGGAAGGCAAGGAAGGCAGCTAAAAACTTGCCTAATTTTTTTAAAAAAATTTTTTTAAGTATAGATTCAAAAGTTGCTCGGCACGTTGTATAGTCTGGTGCTAGTGCTTTTGATTTTATAGATAGAGTTGCTCGGCAAAATATTATAAGCGAGCAAGTTTTAGTTTGTGTTTAAAGTTGTTCGTCAGATTGTATATGATAGTGATGGACAGTCTTATAACACTTGTAATTATTTTGCAATGTAAATATAATAGTTGTTCGCCAAAAGAGGAAAAATCCAAAAGCTCGAGGTACAAGTCCATTCAAAGGTTGTTCGTTTTACAAATGAACAGAACCTAAGGACCAAAGCCACTTAAAGGTTGTTTGTTTTTTAAAAATGAACAGAACCTAAGGCTAAACCCTGATTCCACTAAAGGCAATGTTCAATTCGAACAAAAGCCCAATACTATATGTCATAATTGTAAAAGCATTGACAGAAATGTAAAGGCAATTGACATATATAAGAAAATGAGCGAACATGAGAAAGACATTTTCCATTAAAGAAAGGCATTAAGCCCCAAAATTAGTACAAGCTGGAAGCAGCCATTACAAGTACTACAAAAAAGGAGCGAGCAACTACTACAAAAGAAGAAAAGAAAAAAGCTAAGTCCTAAAAACTACTGCTGTTCGGCGGGAGGAGGATCTTGAGGTTGCTCGGCAGAGGGGTCGACAATCATGTCCCGAGCAAGGTCTTCAGCCGCCTTATCCTCCGCTTCTTTAGCACTCTGCTCGTCCACGGCAGCCGGTTCATCTTCTTGCTCGCCATCATCAACAATTGGTGGAGGATGAGTGATGGTGATGCTGGGGTCGAGTTTATCCAGTTTAACCCCCAGCACAGCCAAATCCGCCAATTGGATTTTGACGTTGTTCGGCGGAGGATAGTTCTCGAGGAACTCATTCAAATCCTTAGCCATCTCCTCCACCATCTCCTTGTAGTCATAGGCATCAGCCGTACGGATGCTGTCCGCGTAGGCACAAATATATCCAAGGTTGGAGATGGGGCCGGTGCGAGTTTGAACCTCCTCTTCAAGTTGCTCACGGGTAAAGAGGTTGGCTTCTGCTTCCCGGAGACGAGCATTCTCCGCCTCAAGCTCAGCAATTCTTTGTTCGGCCGAAGTCAATCTCTTCTCCCCCTCACCGAGCAAATTCTCCTTATCCTTCAGCTCTTTGGACATGGCCTGAATCTCTTCAAGGCGCTTGTGCTCAGCATCAATGTAAACATTGATCTGGTTGTTAAGGCGAGCAATCTTGGCCTCATATTGGCTCACCAGGCCATCTTTTTCTTCAGAGAGTTGCCGAGCTGTACTAGCATAGTGGCGAGCAGACTCTTCCTGCTCGGCAACTTGGGCGATTGCCCTTTGGGCAGTGACGAGGCCGTTGGCGACGAGCATCATCGAGAGATGGAGATTGTCCATCTGCCCCTGCTGAAGGATGGCCTTGTCCAGGGGACGCGTCCAGGCCCGGGCGACCAACTCCGTCGCCTTGCGAACATGTTCGCCGGGAATCTCCCTTATGTTTACGGGAGTCTTCGAGCAAGCGTACTGATGTACAACACTTGCTCGGCCGGGATAATCATCGGCACGGTATCTGCAAACAAAAAAGCAATTGATACTTAGAAAAATAAAAAAAATGGATGAAAGTTGTTCGGCAAGAGAGGATAGATACTTACTCGGCAAACTTCCGATCGTCCCATCCAAGGAACGTAAGATCTTCTGGGCCTCGGAGCGAGCCTACATCTTTGCTCGCCTTCCCCGACCTTTCCGTAGGCTCCCCAGAACGCCTTATAGCATCCTCTTCGTGGTGAGCATGGCTTTCGCCCACCTTTTCTTTCCCCTTGCCGGGGACGTCTCCGGCCAGTGGGGTCCCATCAGCCTTCTTAAGGCGCTTGCCACCACGAGGTGGGGAGACGGGAGGAGACCGAATCTGAACTGGGGGGCAGCCGGTCTTGGAACTTTAGCCCCCTCAGGCCTGTTCGACATGGCGAGCACGGCTTGTGGAGGGTCCCCTCTCCTTTTCTTCCCTCTTGGTGGCCCCATTTCAAGGACCCTCTGTTCAAGAAGAGCGTAGCTTGGGGGAACGGCGACTGTTACTTGCTCGGCTAAAAAAAAAAAAAAAAAAAAAAGGGCGAGTTAGGAAGTTAAAATTAGACGAGCAAGTTAAACATATTAACGACGAACAAAACTTGAGCAGGGAGTTAGGAATTTCCATACCAGGGGGCACCTCAGCTTGAGCCTCCAAATGATGTGGGAAAGTCAAAAGGCGAGCAGCTTTTTGACACCTTGATCGGCAGAGATAGTCTATAGTTCTATCTGCTTTATTGCGGAGGCCGACCAAGCACGAAGTAAACAGGAACTCGGAGTTCAACTCCTCTTCTTTCGAATCCCACTTGGGTAGACGAGGGCCTGCGAACAAACAAAAAAAGTTAAATTAGAACAACTGTCCAAAGGCGAGCAAGAATTGAACTTACGTTTCAGTTTTCCATAGGCTGCTGGAGAATTTATTCGTCCAGGGCCGCCGTGTGGACCAGAAGATGCTCGCCAGTCACCCCCAATCCAGAAGAAGTGCTGTTTCCAATCACGAATCTTGTTCGGCACCTCTTCCACCATTTTCAACCCAGTCCTGGCCTTGAGGTAGTGATAGCCATCTTCTCCTCGGGGGCAACTTGTGATTGTCATCAGGTAGTTGATCTCTTCCGCAGTGATCCGATCAACGTACCCCTCCAAAGCGAACAGGCACATGGAGCCCAAAAGGTTCATCCACCCAATTGGAGTAATTTGGGTGATGGCCAAGTTGGTCGCCTCCAGGAATCGACCAACGACAGGTGGAAGAGGTAACTTCAACCCAGCAATCAAGGTGTGGATGTTGATCGCCGTGCATCCGGGAGGTGGGCGATCAGCTCTTTCCTTTCTCCGAGGAGCCCACATGTAGATATCATATGGGATCTTATAGTCTTTCCGGATGGAGTCCAGTTCATCTTCGCGAACAACACTCTTGATCTTGCTCGCCTGGTAATCAGTCTTCACCTTGTCCATTATTTGTCTTTGTGGACGAGGAAAGCTGTTCGCATACCTTTCAGCATATGCTCGCCATTCGAATAGGTGAGCAACCCCAGCCGGGATCTCACTTTCCCGCATCCTTGGGGATGGAAAATTGATACCCTCCAAAAATTCACGAGTGAGCTCGTTGAGATCTGGATCTTCAGATTCGGCAGAAGACGAAGAATTTTCGTCCCGATTTTTGTTCGCCACAACCGTTAGTTCTCTCCCAGATGGGCCCACACCGGTGTCCTCCACAGAGCGAACCACAGAATCCACGTGAAGATCCGACGCCGAGGAAATCTCGAAGGGAGGTTGATCGACGGGGATCGCGACTGGAAAGAGTGGGTCTAAGGTCTCCTCAGTCTTATTGCTCGAGTGCGAAGACATAGAAGAGGAAGAAAATTCCAGGCGGCGGTAGAAAGAGTTGCAGACGGTGGCGTTGTCCCGGAGAAGACGATGGCGCTCTAACCCACACGGCGGCGATGGCGTTTTCGAGAGAAAAAGTAAAGAAAAGAAAAGAAATAAGAGAATAACTACCTTGTTTCAAAGATTGGAGGCCAAACACTGGAAGAATAGATGCCGGAGAAGCTTGGAATCGCCGGAGGAAGGAAGGATTCGCCGGAGCACTGTTGCAAGAGGGGGAAAAGTGGGAAAAATTTCAGTTTTCCCACTATTTATACCCCAAGCAAAAACGGGGTCCCAGGCGTAATTTTCCGAAAGTTCTGGGGCTCAACTGGAAGAAGGCGGGGTAAATTCCGAGCTAAACTAGAAGATGAAGGACCTATAAACAATTATAGGGGCGCGTCGCCTTGGGGCTGCTCGCGCGTGAGCGGCGCGCAATCATTACGCTGGCGTCATCTTCATGATCTCCCCAGATCATGGGAAGACGAAACGGTTATTCCAACATTGCTCGTCACAGAGATGCTGTTCGTCCAAATCTTGGCCAAGACGATATCCTAACTACAGTTGCTCGCCGCAAAATTACTCGTCTGATGCAACATCTAGTCAGGATAGGGGGCAATTGTTGATAGGCGAACATCATCTAAATATGGAGCGAACAATTATTGAAGTCTAAAACAAAGAAAATCACTATTTGGGCGCATTAACCAACCTGGGAGGTATATGAAATGACGAACAACTCTCCCGACGAACAACTAATGGGCGAACAGGTATTAAGGCCCGGGACCAAGAATGAGCCAACTGTGGAGTCATCCATGACGAACAACTTGGTCAGAATATGATACAACAAATAGCCAAGGAGGTGTGTACAAGTGAACAAAGGACAAAGATCCCAAAGTCAAGCTAAACAAAGGCATAAGGCGAACAACTTCCCAAGTACAACCTCAAGAGGCGAACAACTTTCGGTTGGAGAATCAACAAGATCCATCAAGCCGACCTAGGCGAACAACAATGAGTCCGAGATAAGACCAAAGAAGACTTTGTAACTAAGATTTAGCTTAGATAAGGTCAAACTAGAGTCAAAGGACACATGTCAAGCATGCAGGCTAGGGAGACCAAGAGTCAGAGACACCTCCTGCTTGCTCGTCTCTATAAATAGTTGCTCTCCAGCTTATAAAATAAAAAGGAAAAAAATTCATAAACACTCCCAAACACACACAAGTACACCTTAACGCGCACGCATACGAAATTATTTCAATTTCGGTTTTCATATATCCGAATTCGATAACCTAAACCCCGATTTACCATTTACGGTGGTAATCAATCACACGTTATTGATTGGTGACGTAAAAACGGATTAAAACAGCCACTAATCCTCACGATTAGATTCATTCACCAACAAATACGATTGGTTGAACCTCCGTTTTCAAGACTTTAAGTCTGTAACGGAGTACAACTCAGCCCTACATCATATTGTATCCCAGTTAAAGTTTGTTGGTCCCGGTACAAGACTGAGGAATACGTGTATGGAGGGGGAATACACGTATACCAATTTTTAAACTTAAAACCCTACTGACTTCACAGGGGTGAGGGTCAGTTGGCTAACTATCAGTTTAAGTTCAGTGCAGAAATGCGTGAGCCCTGATAGTTTAAAGTCTTGTTTAGTTTGCTTTCTGAAAAACTTGTTTTACTTAAATCTGAATAGTGTTTAGTAAGGGCAGTGCTCTTTTTAGAGGATCAGTCTGATTGATTCAGACCTGATAAACCAAATGCTTATGAATGAACAAGTAATATGGCAGATATGCACAATATCAAAGCAATAAGAACACAGCAAGTTTAACGTGGTTCAGAGACTCAAGCTCCTACGTCCATGGCCTGATTTAACAGGAAATCGACTCAAGGAATTCTTGTTTTTAACGTGCCAAGGTGCACCAAGACCAGCTAACCTCACTGATCTATACAAACTTCCTTACTAACTCACTAACTGACTTACTCCCAACAAACCTAACTTAGGGTTTTGGTTTCAGTTTGGATTCCAACTAGGTTGAGATTATCCTTACAAGGCAAAGCTATGCTAAGGGTTGGATAATCTCTCTAAGCTTAAGATATTGCTTGTATGCTCTTTGGAATACATATTAACTCTCAGTTGCTAAGAAACACTTGGGAAATTTAAAGGATTTTGAGTGCTTCTTCTAAAGACTGAATGCTTTGAGTGCTTGAGAGTTTGAGTAATTTCTGGCTTGGAAATTTCCCGTAACCTTGAATGGGTTCAAGGCCTTCTGTATTTATAGGTGATGTGAAAAACTATCCGTTGGAGCGATAACCTTTCTTGTCATCTATGTAGAGTGGCTCGAACGGATATATCTTCATGCAGCAGCCGTCCTTTGCATGGAATTAGGTAGTTGCATTAAATGCACATTAAATGCTTGCCCGTTGAAAATGCAGTTTGAAGTCAGTCTCCTTGTCAGGTTCCGTACGTGCGTGTCCTTCCTGGATTGGTCCACGTCATCAGGTTGGTGAGAATGTCATAACTTATTCCTGGGCTTCAGGCTTGTCTTATTAAGTTCTTTTTGTCTTGAGCTCACCGGTCTTGTCCTGACGCTGACATTCCTTTTGCATTGCTTGGCTCTACTCCAAGTCTTCCCATAAACTCAGTCTCATCCTGTTCCCTTCAGGACTGAGTAGTACTGACCTCAGGGTCATACTCTTCATCACTGAGACTTACTCAGCCAGCTTAGGAGACTGCCATAAGTTCAGGATGGTATATTGTCTTCAGGCTCTGAGTCTTGATTGTCATCAGTAAGTGCTCCTCTTACTGAGTACCTGTGAAATGTAAAATGACTAAGTACAAAACTTAACCAAGACTAGCCTGACAAACAAATGCAAACATCTTTTCAGGGGCTTTGGGATCTGATCAAAACTGACATTGTCCCAACAAAGTTATGCAAGCAAACTGTAACAGAGGACGACTTAATCCAGAAGACTTTGTCAACTTTCCACGCCAGCAACCTTGTACTCTAGCAGCAGTATAGGGCTAAGAACTACACTGTACACTCTGAGCTAATCTCTGTGTTGGGAAAATAGGGGTGCCCGAAATCTATTCGGGATGAAATTTAAATACGAATTTAAATACAATTATTACTAGCATGAATTAATCCTAATTAATTCAAATAATAATTCCAACAACTAACTTTCATCATGCATGTTGAATTAATTCACATATCAACTATGGCGGAATAAACAAGTAAATATGCGATAAACGTACCTCTTGTAGAATTGGTCTTTGGATATACGAGACAATTACGATCTCGCTCTATCAACCCAAAGCCTTCTCAAGTATTTCCCTTTTCACCTCACTTGATCACCGGTGGGAGATGCTTTCAAGTAATTTAATAAACTAAGGAAAAAGAAAAATATCCATGCTTCTTGATTTTCCCAACACATGTAATTGCGTGCTTGGGGATGAAATAATCATCCCCTATTTATAATATGTAGGGGCCGAATTTTTTGGCTTATTTTAGGCTTGGAAAAAATCTTTTCTTAGACTCTAAGAAATCTTGAATATATCTCATATATTCTTTTCTCCACAATAAAATATTCCACAAAAATCTCACCCTTCATATTAAGGGGTTAATTTTCAAAAATTACAATAAGAAATCCAAAGATTTGGATCTTCTTGAATATATGAGATATTCTTGTATTCCTAGAATACACATCTTCCATAATATCTTTCCAAGAAAATCAACAAAATCTTATTTCTTTTTTATTCTCTTATTTTCGAAATTTACTTGAAAAATCAGCATTAATATATTCTTTATTTTAATCACCTTATCATTATTGGGCTACTTGAGGGGCCTTAAGGAGAATTAAGATTGGACCTCCTAATGGACTTCTGAATTTCAATATTGAGCCCCAATATAATTCAGCCCATTAATATTAATTATTACCACTAATAAATTAATATTGTACTATCCATCTTAATCCATATTACGATAATATGGGCTCCCGATTATTATTTCCCGCGTTTAAGATTATCAAGTCCATTAATTAATTGAGCTTCTGAATAGCTCTAAACTAATTAATATATTTCACCTTGGAGTAAAGACAGCTCAACATTATTATTCGTACCGAAGAAACTAATTCTTCACTTGCAAGATTTGGTACAATAAAACTTCTGAGCCCACCAAGGGGACTAATCACACGAGCCGTACTCGCATGCGTTTCTCCGTATTAAATCTTAGCAACCGTCGTATGATTAATATTACTGCCCAAGACACAAGGTTCGAAGTCGCAATGATTCTCACCCAACATGAATCAAAGCAGTAACCATTAAGCACACACGGTTCTATTTAAGTGACGGAGATTAAGAAATCAACAACCACTGAGGTCTAATTCTTTACCTTTCAGAACATAAGAATTTATCCTCGTTGTAGGTCCTCTTCAACACATACTAAATGTGCTAGTGCAATCTCTTAGTCAAGACAGACCAATCTGAGCCTTACACATCGACCTTTCACGGCGGATTGTTCAATTCCACCTAGGTCGTGAAAATGTACGTTTAGTTACAAGTAAACTGTTAATGTTGTCTTCCGTGATCGGGTATCACCACATTAACTACAATGTAACATGTACTATATATTGAACAGTTTGCAATAGAAATTCAACATTCAATCATAACTAAAGCAAATGTGACAAAAGAATTATTCTCATAAAAACGAGTGTTTGATACACGAGTTATACAAAGTAAAAACATACTTTCACGTATAACTCCAACAATCTCCCACTTATACTTAAAGTCTGCTTTTAGTATACATCACGCATGTCCTAGTGTAGTAGCTCTCCGTGACATCTCATGTCAACCTACACTAACCTAATAATTCCTCCCACTTATACTTAAAGCAGATTGGCAATAGTCTTGACTCTCATTCCATCCACATGTCTCTCGAATGTACTCTGAGGCAGACCCTTTGTGAATGGATCCGCTTGGTTGTCACCCGACGCTATCTTTGCCACCTCTATATCTCCTCTCTTAACGATTTCTCGTATAAGATGGTATTTTCTTTCTATGTGTTTGCTGGCCTTGTGGGCTCTCGGTTCCTTTGAATTTGCAACTGCTCCGGCATTTTCACAAAAGACAGTTATCTTGTCGGGCAAATTCGGAACAACGTCCAAGTCCACTAAGAAGTTCTTGAGCCAAACCGCTTCTTTCGCTGCTTCACAAGCAGTTACTTATTCGGCTTTCATGGTCGAATTGGCGATGCATTTCTGCAAATCGCTTCTCCATGTCATGGCTCCTTCTCCCATGCAAAACACACTACCCGAGGTAGTTATTTTGGAATCTATGTCTGATTGGAAATTTGAGTCCGTGTATCCTATGGGAATTAGATTGTCTGATTGTTAAATCAACATTCCATACCAAGTTCTTTTCAGAAACTAAAGAACGCATTTAATTGCAATCTAATGTGCTTTCCCGAGGTTACTTTGATATCTTGCCATCATGCCCACGGCAAAGCAGATATCCGGTCTCATACACAACATTGCATACATAAGACTTCCTATGTCCGAAACGTACGGAACGTCTTTCATGTCATCTATCTCCACTTGCGTCTTAGGGCATATTTCTTTAGATAGATGGATTCCGTGCCTAAAAGGTACAAAACCTTTCTTGGAATCTTGCACGCTGAAATGCTTCAAAACAGTGGCTTTGTATGAAACTTGCGATAAGCCTAACATCCTCCTCTTGCGATCTCGAGTGAACTTGATCCCAAGGATGTGACCGGCTTTCCCTAAGTCCTTCATATCAAACTGATTTGACAGCCATACCCTTACGTCTGACAATACCTTTACATTGTTTCCAATGAGCCGAATATCATCTACGTATAATACTAAGAATACCACCGCAGTTCCGTTACACCTTTTATACACACAACTTTCGAACTTGTTTTGATCACAAACCCATAAGACTTAATTACTTGATCAAAACACTGGTTCCAAGTACGCGATACTTGCTTAAGTCCATAAATGGATCTCTTAAGCTAGCATACGAGGTGCTCTTGGCCTTTTTCAACGAAACCTTTGGGCTGTTGCATATAGATCCCATCAAGACTTCCGTTAAGGAAAACTGTCTTGACATCCATTTGCCAGATCTCGTAATCTAAGTGCACAGCGATCGACAAGAGAATACAGATGGACTTAAGCATAGCTACAGTCCACAGGCCACAAGCCTTGCTTTGAAGATCTCTAACCTTCCGTCCGTTCCTCTTTTCCTCTTTTACACCCACTTGCATCCAATGGGCTCTACCCCACTAGGTGGATCAACCGACTCCCACACTTGATTATAATCCATCGAACCCATCTCGGTTTCCATTGCTGTTTGCCACGACTCCGTGTCTTTGTCTTGGATTGCCTCGTCGTATATCCATGGGTCTGATTCATCACCGGGAATTAAATCCGAAGATTCTCCTATTTCCATGAATCTCTCGGGTTGCCTAGCAATCCTCCCACTACGACGGGGTTCCGGTTGTGAAGGTGTGACGTGTGGTATATCAACTTGTATACTTGGTATAGGAGTTCGCCCTCTTAACTTGTCTAAGGTAATCTCACTTCTGGGCTTTCTTTTATTCATATAGTCTTCCTCCAAGAATTTAAAGTGTGAACTAATCACGGTCTTTTGATCCTTGGGACTATAGAACATACACCCTTTCGTTCCCGCAGGGTATCCTATAAACAGCCTTAATTCCGAACGTGGATTCAACTTACCGGCTTCCTCGTCTAGCACGTATACCGGACAACCCCAAATCCGCAAGTGTCTTAGACTGGGCTCGCGCCCGGTCCACAATTCCATTAGGGTTTTAGGAACCAATTTGGATGACACCAAGTTTAGAATGTAAGCCACCGTTTCCAAGGCATTACCCCAAAATGACTTGGGTAAATCCGAATAACTCATCATGGATCTGACTATTTCTAAAAGAGTCTGCTTCCTTCGTTCCGCCATACCGTTCTATTGAGGGGTTCCCGGTGCAGTCAATAGGGATACAATCCCTTCGTCCGATAGGTAGTTCAAGAATTCATCGCTAAGGTATTCGCCTCCACGATCAAATCGTAGAAACTTGATACCTCTTTCCCTATGCATCATAAGGTAGATGTATCCATTTCTCGAGTAATCATCAAATTACTCATACCCCTTCTTGCTATGATCGTCATTGAACCACACATATCGGTATGAACGAGTTCTAACACTTTGGTGGCTCTATTCCCCTTGGCTCCAAATGCCCTCTAGGTCATTTTACCCTCTAAACAGGATTCACAAGTTGGAAATGACTCAACTTGAAGTGACTCCAAGGATTCATTTTTCACCAACCTTTGTATCCGCATTAGATTAATATGACCTAATCTTAGATGCCATAGAAGTGTTTCGTTCATGTCTGAAGAATGCTTTCTTTTATTACTCGAAATAATCGATGTGTTATTAGATTCAATTTTATGAGTGGTGTGCCCAAATAATGGTATAAAGATCATCCATTGAAGTTCCGGAATAGATAAACTCACCGTTTAAAGAAATAATAACATCCTTATTAAAAGAAACTGAGTATCTATTCAAAAACCGTTTAGAAACTGAAGGTTGAGTTCTTTCTAAACTAGGAACATGAAGAACGTCTCTCAAGACCATAACTCTATCTTCAAAAGATAGGCGCACTTCTCCCACTGCTTCAACTGTCACTCTCGTAGCATTGTCCGATGTGATGGGATCTCACTTCCGTTAAGTCATCGGGTTAG
Source organism: Ballota nigra (assembly GCA_947034835.1). Lineage (NCBI taxonomy): Eukaryota > Viridiplantae > Streptophyta > Magnoliopsida > Lamiales > Lamiaceae > Ballota > Ballota nigra. Next base: position 14,452,487 of record OX344730.1, read on the forward strand.
CTTGAACCCATGAAAAAAATTGTGATCAGTAGCTCTCGTATCCACTATCCACGAATAGACAGCATACGCCACTTCACAAGTTTCGACGACTAGGGTGTGTGAATTACCTAACTTTCCTAGCCTCTTAGGCTTGGAACAGGCAGACCTCCATTGTCCTCTCTCACCGCAACTAAAACACTTCCCCTTCGATGCTAGCCTTTGCATTTGCCTTTTGCAACAATTGGATTTGCTTGGATCCGGCCTTTGGCTCTCTTCCTCTTTTTCCCTCCCTTGGGACCAAAAAGAGGTAGACGAACCATTAACCACCATAGCACTAGACTGGTGCTCCATTATCACCTCCATCGAAACTAAAGCTTGCAAGAGCTCGGGCAAATGACTTGTCCGTTCATTCATCTGACAGTTCAGATGAAACTACTCAAAGCTTCTCGGTAGAGAATGATATATGAAATCAATCAAAATCCGCACCAAGTACTTCCAACTTGTTAAGGTATACTATTATCTCGAGAACGTGCTCCCTCCCGGGCGTTCTCTCCACCATTTCCAACTTGACCGAGTCATGTTTGGTGAACTGATTAGTCATGGGTTTGATGTGAAGACATCTCTTTAAGGTGTTCCATGATTTCAACAGCGGATACAATGTCTCCATGAACGCGCCTCAAATCCTCAGACAGAGATGTCAAGATGATGCACTTCATGTGTTCATTGTCACGCTTCCAATCATAAACTGCCTCTACCCATTGCTTGACTTATCATTAGGCTTGCCGGATATATTAACATAAATAACCCAATTGTGTTTTCGTGCAGTAAGGACAAATTTAAAAAAAAAACATTACCAATCGATATAAATCACTCCAAAAAGTTTATTAACTTTAAGTATATTAAACAGTGGATTAAAAGGTTGCGACATGATGAATTGAGAATAAAACATACATTCATATCAATATCTAGAAAAATATGAAATTATCACATAATTCGACCACATCAATTATATTGAAACCTTAAAACAATATAATCATGCATCAGCCAACATCTCGAAACAATTTAAATGCGCCACGAGGGGTGGTCTATACATTTAAATACATTCAAGCGGATTACAAACTCGAAAGTTACAAATCCTTAATTCAAAATTAATAGTTGGCTCCCACTTTGACCACATAGAAATTGACAGGGACTCCGAGGGGAGTAAGTTAATATCAATTTCCTATGCCTAAGTAATAACCATAATTAAATACAGGATTATTATTTCGCTTTGAGCAAGCCACTCGTGGTGAGGGTCAATGCCGCCACTAGTAATAATCCACAATCATCCTTTCGGAATTTATTCATGTGAAATCTGTTCTTTTGGCCGATCTGAGGGGGAAATGTATTCCAAAAGAACTTCACAAATAAATAAATTATGGAGGTCAAAATAATCCAATTTTAATATCCGGAATAAAATTGCGATTATAGAAACATACTTAGTAATTTTCGAAAGTAAGGTTTTTCTTGGACAATTAAATTCATGCAAACACATATTAACAAATAATAATAAGTGCACGAAATAAAACATCCATCAAAACAAAATTAAACACATTGGAGCACTCAAATCCAATTGTCACGGTTTAATTTCTTCACGTCTTGATGCAAAAAATCGTCCTTGTTGCTTTCCGACATTCGTCTCGACACGCTCCCACTCGAACAGCAACTTTTCATCAAAAATAGCATCGTTTGGGGTTCGGGACAACGTTTAAAGTCACACGAAAAAAAAAACACGAACCGAAAAATTCCACGGCGCGCGTCGGCCCACGAAGTGGGCCCGCGCGCCTCCCGGCCCAAAAAGCGCCGAAGCGCTGCAGGAGGCGCGCCGAGGTGCACCCGAGGCGTAGCACAGAGGTGCACCCGAGGCGCTGCACGGAGGCACGCCGAGGCGCCGCCCGGAGCGCCCCGAGGCGCCGCAGGCCGCGCGGCGCCGGCCTCCCGTCGCGCCCGGGTCATGCGCCGTGCACCCCGTGCGCCGTTTTTCGCCGTTCGTCCTCGTTTTCTTCACCCCTTGCATGATTTTACGTCCATACACGCGCCACGCTTGTATGCGTCGTCCGGGTACGCCGTTTTTAATTCTTCGTTCTTCGTCACGATCCGGTTACAATTTATTTTTACAAAAAAATAAATACTAGATCTAGACTAGTCTATTACAATGATCGAATCAAAATAAAAACAACTAATCTACTCGTGGATTTTCTCATGAGAAAAACGAATTCGAACGAATCGAATTAAAAACAATTAATTCACACGTATGAAATTAACAACATTAAAACCATGACAATTGGATACCTGCAAAAAAATCTAGCAATTCTACTATCCAATTTCAATTTAATGTTTAACAATTTAAATTCCAATTTAAAGATCAGAGCCCGAAACCGTGGCTCTGATACCAGTTGTTGGGAAAATAGGGGTGCTCGGAATCTATTCGGGATGAAATTTAAATATGAATTTAAATACAATTATTACTAGCATGAATTAATCCTAATTAATTCAAATAATAATTCCAACAACTAACTTTCATCATGCATGTTGAATTAATTCACATATCAACTATGGCGGAATAAACAAGTAAATATGCGATAAATGTACCTCTTGTAGAATTGGCCTTTGGATATACGGGACAATTACGATCTCGCTCTATCAACCCAAAGCCTTCTCAAGTATTTCCCTTTTCACCTCACTTGATCACCGGTGGGAGATGCTTTCAAGTAATTTAATAAACTAAGGAAAAAGAAAAATATCTATGCTTCTTGATTTTCCCAACACATGGAATTGCGTGCTTGGGGATGAAATAATCATCCCCTATTTATAATATGTAGGGGCCGAATTTTTTGGCTTATTTTAGGCTTGGAAAAAATCTTTTCTTAGACTCTAAGAAATCTTGAATATATCTCATATATTCTTTTCTCCACAATAAAATATTCCACAAAAATCTCACCCTTCATATTAAGGGGTTAATTTTCAAAAATTACAATAAGAAATCCAAAGATTTGGATCTTCTTGAATATATGAGATATTCTTGTATTCCTAGAATACACATCTTCCATAATATCTTTCCAAGAAAATCAACAAAATCTTATTTCTTTTTTATTCTCTTATTTTCGAAATTTACTTGAAAAATCAGCATTAATATATTCTTTATTTTAATCACCTTATCATTATTGGGCTACTTAATGGGCTACTTGAGGGGCCTTAAGGAGAATTAAGATTGGACCTCCTAATGGACTTCTGAATTTCAATATTGAGCCCCAATATAATTCAGCCCATTAATATTAATTATTACCACTAATAAATTAATATTGCACTATCCATCTTAATCCATATTACGATAATATGGGCTCCCGGTTATTATTTCCCGCGTTTAAGATTATCAAGTCCATTAATTAATTGAGCTTCTGAATAGCTCTAAATTAATTAATATATTTCACCTTGGAGTAAAGACAGCTCAACATTATTATTCGTACCGAAGAAACTAATTCTTCACTTGCAAGATTTGGTACAATAAAACTTCTGAGCCCACCAAGGGGACTAATCACACGAGCCGTACTCGCACGCGTTTCTCCGTATTAAATCTTAGCAACCGTCGTATGATTAATATTACTGCCCAAGACACAAGGTTCGAAGTCGTAATGATTCTCACCCAACATGAATCAAAGCAGTAACCATTAAGCACACACGGTCCTATTTAAGTGACGGAGATTAAGAAATCAACAACCACTGAGGTCTAATTCTTTACCTTTCAGAACAGAAGAATTTATCCTCGTTGTAGGTCCTCTTCAACACATACTAAATGTGCTAGTGCAATCTCTTAGTCAAGACAGACCAATCTGAGCCTTACACATCGACCTTTCACGGCGGATTGTTCAATTCCACCTAGGTCGTGAAAATGTACGTTTAGTTACAAGTAAACTGTTAATGTTGTCTTCCGTGATCGGGTATCACCACATTAACTACAATGTAACATGTACTATATATTGAACGGTTTGCAATAGAAATTCAACATTCAATCATAACTAAAGCAAATGTGACAAAAGAATTATTCTCATAAAAATGAGTGTTTGATACACGAGTTATACAAAATAAAAGCATACTCTCACGTATAACTCCAATACTCTGTACTCCTAGTGGTAGAAAAGCACAACCAACTCCTTATGCAAAATCATAACTCGAGGCCGGTTGGCTCAAAAGTTGTGCCCGAAGCACATGCTATAGCTCAAGGTAGTACAAGTGGTCACAAGCGTGGAAGGGAGAGAGAGGAAGTAAACGAACTCGTAGCAAAGGCCGAGTCGTAGTAAATCCGGTGGTCCGGGTACCTTGAATGACAATCAAGTTCAGGCTCGTGGAAAGGCTGCACCTAACTCGAATCCCGTTACTCAAATATCTGGCAATCAAGATAAGGTTGAGCAGTCCTGCTACAGATGCGGATGCAAAGGCCATTGGTCTCGCACGTGTCGCACTCCCAAAAACTTGGTTGAGGCTTATCAAAAGCAGCAGAAGGACGATAAGAGGAAGGCTCCTATAGTTGAATCTCACCATGCCAGCCTGCCTGAAGCAGGCCCTGACCAAGACAACGTTGATCCTATGGGCATTGAGCTTTAGGACTTTGGAGATGATGAGTGATTTGCGTATTTGATTAATTTAGTATTTTAGTACTTTATTTTTGGGATAAGACAATTTCATGTTTTTGGATCCTTTCTTTCGGATACTTTATTTTATTTTATGGATGATACTATTATTTTAGCTTTGATGTGTTTACCTTAAATCGCTATCCATTACATTTATTTGGATATTGTTGTTCTCATTCATGGCTTGTAAACATATCAGCTATTAGGTTTGGGCTATTTCCTTTTGCATGATGGACATACATAGTGATTTATGTTTGGTAGATAGCGCCACCACGCATACAATCCTAAAAGATAGGAAGTATTTTCATAACTTGATAGAACGTAAGGGGAGTATAACTACAATAGCCAATGATAGTACGTTGATAGTGGGCTCCGAAAGAGCTTCCATTGTCCTCCCATGGGTACCGAACTCATAATCGATAATGCTTTATTGTTTCCACAATCTAAGCGTACCCTCCTCAGTTTTAGAGACATTAGGATAAATGGATATCACATTGAAACTGAAACTGAGAACAATAACAAATATCTTTTGATGACTATTACTCGAGGTAACCGTAAACAAGTTATAGAAAAACTTCCTTCCTTTTCTTCCGGTTTGTACTATTCTTACATCCGGCCGTCTAATCCCCATCTAGCTATGAGTATGAAATTCCATGACCCGAATTATTTTAAATTGTGGCATCAGCGGTTAGGTTATCCAGGACAAACTATGATACATAGGATTCTATCTAATTCAACTGGTCATAATATTTCAAATAATAGAATCCCTCTTGTTGATGAATTTATTTGTGATGCATTAACTAAGGGTAAGTTAATAGTACGTCCGTTGCGCACTAAGGTTGGACTAGAGTCTCTGGTTTTCTTTGAGCGAATTTAAGGAGACATTTGCGGTCCGATTCATCCAGCATCAGGATCATTTCGTTATTTCAATGTCCTTATTGATGCCTCCACTAGGTGGACATATGCCTGTTTGTTGTCCACCCGCAATCAAGCTTTTGCGAAGCTCATTGTGAAAACTATCGAGCTTAGAGCTCAATTCCCGGATTATCCAATTAATTCGATTCGTATGGATAATGTTGCTGAGTTCAGCTCAAAGGCCTTTACAGATTACTGTATGGCCCTGGGAATTAAAGTGGAGTATTCGGTCCCCTACATCCATACCCAAAATGGTCTTGCTGAGGCGCTAACAAAACTTATCGCGAGACCATTGCTTATGAACCCTAAACTACCCACTTCATGCTGGGGGCATGCAGTCCTACATGCATCGCACTTAATACAAATCCGTCCAACTGCATATAATGATCATTCCCCCCTACAGTTAGTGCGTGGAAAAGAACCTAGCATTTCCCATCTGCATATTTTCGGATGTGCGGTATATGTTCCAATAACATTACCAAAGCGGACCTCTATGGGCCCACAAAGGAAACTCGGTATTTACGTCGGATTTGACTCTCCATCCATCGTGAAATACCTCGAGCCTTTGTCCGGGGATCAATTAACGGCCCGGTTCGCTGATTGCACATTCGATGAAGATTACTTCCGGGCATTAGGGGAAGATCCGAATTCAAAATTGAATGAATGCCGAGAGCTTACGAGGAATGTAAGTAATCTTCAGTATCTAGATCCACGCACTAATCAATCTGAACTAAAAGTTCAGAAGATCATTAACTTGCAAAATTTAGCAAACAATCTGCCAGACGCGTTCACTGACCATAGAGGTGTAACTAAATCGCATATACCTGCAGTAAATGCTCCCCAAAGGGTTGAGGTCTCAAGCAAAACTAGTACTCATGCCCCTACACGCCAGAAGCGTAAAGGACCCTCAAGAGATAGTAATACACCTAAACAAAAAACTAGCAAATCTGGTCAGCCGAATGTAAAATCTCTAGAAGAGGTTCGTCTAGATAACTCAAAGTCTCTAGGAGACGAGCGTCCTAGTGATGAAGTATGTGCACAAAATATTCAATGCATTAGGACCACGGAACGACCAGACCCAGATACACTGGGAAATGAGGAAGGTTTGGTTGACGTAAACGTCGAAGTCTCTATGAATTTCATAGATACGGGAGAAACATATAATAGAAATATTACTGTCGTCGACGACACATTTGCAGCGACAATTGCTCTTTCTATTATAAACAATGATCTAGATCCAGAATCCAAACCCATCGCTGAGTGCCGGAAGCGCTCCGATTGGGTTAAATGGAAAGAGGCAATTGAAGCAGAGCTCGCATCGCTTAACAAAAGACAGGTATTTGGCTCTATCGTTCGTACACTCGCGCACGCTATCCCTGTAGGATATAAATGGGTATTTGTACGAAAACAAAATGAGAACAATATTATGGAGAGATATAAAGCGAGGCTTGTAGCTTAAGGGTTTTCGCAGAGACCCGAGATTGATTTCGATCAAACCTATTCTCCCGTCATGGACTCAATAACGTTCCGCTACTTGATATCCTTGGCGTGTTAAAATGAATCTCCAAATAAGATTAATGGATGTAGTAATCGCATACTTATACGGATCACTAGATGCCGAAATTTATATGAAAATCCCCGATGAATTTGACATTCCTCAGATGAGGGATGGTGAAAATCGCAGTATGTATAGCATAAAGCTGTAGAAGTCATTGTATGGCCTAAAGCAATCGGGCCTCATGTGGTACAACCGACTTAGTGAATTCCTTCAGAAGAAGGAATACACATTCGATAAAGCTTTTCCATGCGTATTCACGAAGAAATTGCAAAATGATTTTTGCATCATATTTGTCTATGTTGATGACCTGAACATAATCGGAATATGCAAAGAGATTGAAGAAGTCAGTTCAATCTTGAAAGTCAAATTCGAAATGAAAGCCTTGGGTAAAACCAAGTACTGTCTCGGCCTGCAGATCGAGCATCTCCCAGAAGGAATTCTTATACATCAGTCGACCTACGTGAAGAAGGTATTGGAGGGATTTCACATGGATAAATCTAATCCACTTAGCACCCCTATGGTTGTCCAATCCCTCGAAGTGGATAAGGACCCATTTAGGCCAAAAGAAGATTAAGAAGAGATTTTGGGACCAGAAGTTCCTTATCTTAGTGTTATCGGAGCATTGCTCTATCTCACAAATTGCACTCGACTGGACATTGCATTTGCTGTCAATTTGCTTGCGATACATAGTGCTTCTCCTACAAGGAGACATTGGAATGATGTTAAGCATGTTCTACGGTACCTCCAAGGGTCTCAAGATCTTGGACTGTTTTACCGTAAGAACCAAGATAAAACCTTAGTAGGTTATGCGGATGCTGGCTATTTATCTGATCCCCACAACGCCATATCCCAGTCTGGTTATGTTTTTCTCTGTGGTGGTACCGCGATCTCATGGAGATCGGTTAAACAAACTATGGTTACCACGTCTTCAAACCACTCAGAGATAATAACTTTATTTGAAGTCGCACGAGAATGTGTTTGGTTAAGGTCCTTGGTAAAATACATTGGTGACTCGTGTGGTATCGCTAAAGGCGATACACCTCCCACCGTTATATTTGAAGACAACGCATCTTGCATCGCACAAATGAGTAATGGGTACGTCAACGGAAACCTGACGAAACATATTTGACCTAAGTTTTTCTACCCATACGAACTCCAGAAGAGTGACGTGATTACCATTCAAAAGGTGCAATCTAGTGACAATCTAGCAGATCTGTTCACTAAGTTCTTACCTACGTCTACTTTAGAAAAGTACGTTCGTGGTATCGGGATGCAAAAGCTCAAAGTGTTGTTGTCTTCAGGGGGAGCGGTAACCCCGAAGCAAATATAGAAGATTGATTACATTCCTCCCTAACTTATTATTTGGCCGATACCTAGCACGTGGAGTTTTTATGACAAGACATTTATGTTATTTCGTAATGTCCAAGGGGGAGTGTTGTAAATCTAGAATATTTATTATTCCAAATCTAGAAGATTTGATGTGGACATTACTAATGGACCAATAACCCAATGAGCTTCATATCTTAGACTAGGGGTTTACTCTTATAAATATATCATTGTACTCAGAATTGTATACACTCATACACAAGAATATTAGTGAAACTCCTGGCTTGGCTCGCCCCCAGGCGTAGTCGTTCTCGACAAACTGGGTGAACAAATCTCGCCTTTTATTTTACGCATTCAATTACAACACTACTAAAGTGTTAATGAGTCAATGATCTAGTTACACTTATTCCCATTGTCTCATGCCATGAGAGAGTCTCATACAATATATACTACTTTTTTTTATCTATTTGGATAGATAAAACTCAATTTTGTATTGGACCGATGTAATATATTCGGGCCCATATTAATTCAATGTATGTTACCAAGTGGTCTATAATAATTAATAAGGACGTAATATGGATTTTTTACAAGCTACCAAGTGGAGCCTTAGTCTATTGATATATATATATATATATATATATTTTGCTAAAATTGTCAATTTATATTATATGTCACTCGTTGTTTTACCTCAACTTCATGTTTGTGTATCCTCCACCTTGGCACCACCTCACCTAATTAGGGTCTTACCAGTTCATTGGTCTTAATGGACCACTAATAGTTGAAATTTAATCTATTTTTAGTGGGTCATAGGCTAAACAGGCCACTAACGAGTTATGAAATAAAAAATAAATTTTAATATAAAATATTATATATTAATCATAATACAATAATATTCAAACTTAAGAATATAATTTTCTTTTTCTTTAATTATTTTTATGAGTTTGAAGTGAGTGAGGTGACAAGTGTTGTGAGTTGTCGATCCATATGGTATGCGTACAAGCAGTCGGTCATATGTTGTAAGATATCGCAGTTTAAACATGACATTCCACCCTAATGTGGAGAATTGAGTCAATAAATATAATAAAACAAAACTTAAAGTTAGTGTCTAAATTTGTTGACCCGCATAAAATACATTGTTATTTTACGATCCTATAATTAGTGTCCCTGAAAAGAATCAATGTGCAAAAATTTGAATTATTCTTTCACGAATCCCTTATAAACTGATTAATCTTATCACGTTATGAATGTGTATAAATAAATATCTTGATTCATCTGATTAGTCTCTTATCAACTCAATCAAGATCACACCATTAATGTGTACAACTCAAAACCCACCTTCCTGACTTGTAATAAAACCTGTATATTACTATTAACCAAATCAAAACCAACAAACGAATGGGACAAAGCGCTTAAAGCTCATATATTGTGATACTCATGAATCGATGCTCTTTTCACCTTTCTTACCAACTTTTTAACAAATAAGCACTCAACCAAGATATATACGTACACATATATAGCAAATTTGAGAGAGCTATTGTAAGTTTGTCCAAATTATTTGGTGTTTTTGGCCTCTTTAGGAATTAAAAAAAGAAGCTACACTCATATAACTACTGGAATACATCAACTGTTTCTCCAATGCCAAAATCCTGTCTACATACCTAAAGACAAACTTTCACTCATCGTGTTCTTCATGGATCTTCCAGTTCAAGAAACCAGAGAAATAAACTCAAACCCACAAACTAAAATGTTTCTCATTCTCAAAAAACACAAAATATGGTTCCAAATGGCCATATATTCAATCCTAGTGCTCACAGGCCAATCATCTGCAACACTTCTGGGAAGATTATACTACCAAAAAGGTGGAAAAAGCAAATACATAGCAGCACTAATGCAATCCTCTGGATTTCCAGTCCTCCTTCCTCTCCTTTACCTCACATCAAGAAACAATCCCTCCAACGAATCGTCCCCAACCTTGGCCTTACCCGTTCTGTACATTATCTTCGGCACTTTTCTGGCATTTGACAGCTTGTTATATTCAATTGGCCTAATGTACCTCCCTCTTTCCACTTTTTCCATCGTCTGCGCAACTCAGCTCGGATTCAACGCCTTCTTCTCCTACTTCATCAACTCCCTCAAACTCACTCCTTTTATCTTCAATTCCATCCTTCTCCTCACCCTCTCCTCCGTCCTGCTCGTCCTGCAGCCCGATTCATCGGGCCCCACCTCCGATCACGCCAAACACGTGCTGGGATTCATCTGCACACTGGGCGGTGCAGCCGGGTACTCATTGGCGCTTTCCGTCGAACAGTTGGCGTACGGGAAGGCGCTGAAGAAACAGGGCATTAAGGAAATCCTGGAGGTGATATTCTATGAGTCCATGGTCACAACTGTGGCTCTTCTAATTGGTCTGTTTGGGAGCGGAGAGTGGCGGAGTTTGAAGGCGGAGATTGCGGGATTCGAGCTAGGCGGGAGGAATTACGCGATGATATTGATGTTTGCGGCATTATCATGGCAGGTTTTTGCAATTGGGATGGTGTATTTGATCCTGAACGTGTCTTCTTTGTTTGGTAATGCGATTAGTACGATGAATGTGCCGATTGTTCCGATTCTGGCGGTTGTGGTGTTTGGGGATAGGATGAATGAATTGAAAGTTGTGGCGATGGTGTTGGCGATATGGGGCTCTGTTTCTTACATCTATCAGCAGTATCTGGATCATCATACTGAGGCCTCCGCCTCACCACAAGAGAATGCAAATGTTATACAAGATTGAAATATGGATATGTTTTATGAAGTGTTTGTGTTTTATTTTCTTAATGGTTGAATGCATACAATCATTATGATCGTTGCAATAGCAAGTACTCCCTCCGTCCATGAAATATAGTCTTGTTTCTTTGCACGTGGTTTAATGCAAAATGTCGGAGGGTGTTACGAGGTTTTTTAAGATTCGTTTTTTAATAATATTATCGTTAATGGAAAGTTCGTTTCGCATACTTTCCATAAACGATCATTTTATTAAAAAACGGACTTCGGAAAATTGCGTAATACCCTCCGACATATCGCATTAAACCACGTGCAAAAAAGCAGGACTATATTTCATGGACGGAGGTAGTATTTGTTTAAAGTTAGCATCATAACAGAACCACCTGAATTTTAAGACGAGGGTAAGAGTTTTTTTAATTTTTTTTAATAGTAATCAAATCAGGTCGAGTGGAGGTATTTTTTATATATGGAATGCGAGTGTGACTCATTTATTATCTAACTTATATTCTATGTACTCGAGTACATTGAATTTTAAGTTTAATTTTGATTTTTTTAAATGCACATTAACACGTCGAATTGTATATTTATTTTGTAATTAAAGTATTATTAATTATTTCTTTGAGTATTAATAATTATTTTTGGGGTATTTTTCTCAATTTTAATAAAAACTAGTAGGAATAATGACACTAAGGCACACTATTTTGACACTAATTTGAAAAAGTCACACCAATATTCTCATGTCATGTAACACATAACCACACTTTTCATCTTTTTGGCCGGGTCCCACGTCGAAAATTTTATAAAGCCCTACTTGCATATACCACTCTCTCTCCAATCGTCCCCCTCTCTCCTTCGACCCCCCGCGCCCTCTCTCTCCAAAAATGTGAAGAAGAGGAAGACGATGGCGACAGTTCGACTGGGTTTGGGGCCGCTGGAAGGGGGCGGGGCGTGGAATGGGCTCTGCCCTCAATACAAGAAAATTGACATTTAGTGACAACAATTCTATCATAGTTTGTCATTATTGTTTTTCTAGTTAAAAGTCTTTAATGATAGGAAACAATTTGTAATGTCAAGATCATGTCATTAAAGATTATTTCGTGTCATTAAAGACTTCTAATTAGAAAAATAACAATGACATGATTACTGTCACTAAAAATCATTTTTCTTGTGGTGCCTCTCTCTCCAAAAACTACATCGTGAAAAAGAGGAAGACGATGGCGACGGTTCGACTGGGTTTGGGGCAGCCAGAAGGGGATGGCGTGTGGAAGGGGTGTTGGAAAAATAGGGGTGCCCGGAAACTATTCGGGATGAAATTTAAATACGAATTTAAATACAATTATTACTAGCATGAATTAATCCTAATTAATTCAAATAATAATTCCAACAACAATTTTATCATCATGCATGTTGAATTAATTAACATGAAAACCTAAAGCGGAATAACTAGGAGTTCACGTAATTCGTACCTCTTGTAGATATGACATTTGATAACAACGAGACTATCACGATCGTGCTATCAACTAAAAGACCTTCTCAAATATGTCTCTTTCGCCTTGCTTGTTCACCGGTGGGAAGTGCTCACAAGCAATTAGAATAACAAGGAAGAAAGAAAAAAATATTGTTGCTGATTTTTTTTCAACACTGTGAAACTGTAAACTGGAGATGAAATAATCATCTCCTATATATAGGACTAGGAATTTCGAAATTTGCATATGGAATAGGGGAGAGAAAATCTTTTTCTTGGCCTCCAAGAAATCTTGAATATATCTCATATATTCTTTTCTCCATAATAAAATATTCCATAAAAATCTCACCTCCCTAATATATGAGATTTTCGAAATTCATGGGAGAAATAAACAAGATTTGGATCTTCTTGAATTTATGAGATAATCTTGTTTTCCAAGAATACATATCTTCCATACAATCTTTCCAAGAAAATCAACAAATCTTTTCTCTACCATATCGATAAATTTCGAAAATTATAAGCAAAAAATCAGCAATAATAATTTTCTTTTATTTTAATCACCTTATTATTATCGGGCTACTTATTGGGCTACTTGAGGGGCCTTTAGGAGAATTAAGATTGGACCTCCAATGGACTTCTGAATTTCAATATTGAGCCCCAATATAATTCAGCCCATTAATATTAATTAGTATCACTAATAAATTAATATTGCACTATTTATCTTAATCCATATTACGATAATATGGGCTCCCGATTATTATTTTCCGCATTTAAGGTTATCAAGTCTATTAATTAATTAAGTTTCTGAATAGCTCTAAATTAATTAACATCTTTCACCTTGGAGTAAAGACAACTCAACATTATTATCCGTACCGAAGAAACTAATTCTTCACTTGCAAGATTTGGTACAATAAAACTTCTGAGCCCACCAAGGGGACAAATCACACGAGCTGTACTCACACGCGTTTCTCCGTATTAAATCTTAGCAACCGTCGTATGATTAATATTACTGCCCAAAGCACAAGGTTTGAAGTCACGATGATTCACACCCAACATGAATCAAAGCAGTAATCATTAAGCACACACGGTCCTATTTAAGTGACGGAGATTAAGAAATCAATAACCACTGAGGTCTAATTCTTCACATATCAGAACAGAAGAATTTATCCTCGATGTAGGTCCTCTTCAACACATACTAAATGTGCTAGTGCAATCTCTTGGTCAAGACAAGCCAATCTGAGATATACACATCGACCTTTCACGGCGGATTGTTCAATTCCACCTGGGTCGTGAATTTGTACGTTTAGTTACAAGGAAAACTGTTAATATGATCTTCCGTGATCGGGTATCACCACATTAATTACAATGTAACATGTACTATATATTGAACGGTTTGCAATAGATATTCAACATTAACTCATAACTAAAGCAAATGCGATAAAAGATTTATTCTCATAAATAAGTGTTTAATACATGAGTTATACAAAGTAAAAGCATACTTTCACGTATAACTCCAACAATCTCCTACTTATACTTAAAGTCTGCTTTTTAGTATACATCATGCATGTCTAGTGTAGTAGTTCTACGTGACATCTCATGTCAACCTACACTGACCTAATAATTCCTCCCACTTATACTTAAAGCAGATTGGCAATAGTCTTGACTCTCATTCCATCCACATGTCTCTCGAATGTACTCTGAGGCAGACCCTTTGTGAATGGATGTACTAGGTTGTCCTCCGACGTTTATATTTGCCACCTCTTTATCTCCTCTCTTAACGATTTCTCGTATAAGATGATATTTTCTTTCAATGAGTTTGCTGGCCTTGTAGGCTCTTTGTTCCCTTGAATTTGCAACTGCTCCGGCATTATCACAATAGACAGTGATTGTGCTGGGCAAATTCGAAACAACGTCCAAGTCCACTAAGAAGTACTTGAGCCAAACCGCTTCATTCGCTGCTTCACAAGCAGCTACTTATTCGACTTCCATGGTCGAAACTGCGATGGATTTCAGCAAATTGCTTCTCCATGTCATGGCTCATTCTCCCATGCAAAACACACTACCCGAGGTAGATATTTGATTAGGCGTGAAATTGTCATGATTCGTAGCTAGAAACGCCCTAGTTTTGGTCGAGTTTATAGAGTAATTAGAGTCAATTGAGCATTATTTCTATACATTGATAAATTTGTCTCTTTGATGCTCATAGGTGAATAGAGGACGAAAAACGGAGTTCGTAGGACTTTGAATCGACTCAAACGGATGCCCGGATGAGAAGATATTGAAGAAATACGATTGGTATTAGTGCGGACGAGGAAAAGTATCATTTGGAAGGATTAGAGATCACTCGAGCGCCTTACTCGAGCGCCACCGCTCGAGCGCCTTACTCGAGCGCGCAAACGTACAGAACAATTCGTGCGCTCGAGCAGCTCGAGCGCCACCGCTCGAGCGCCCAAAACATACAGAGTCATTTCAGCGCTCGAGCAGCTCGAGCGCGACCGCTCGAGCGAATGCATCATTCGAGCTACACTGCTCGAGCGGGACCGCTCGAGCGTTTTGCTCGAGCGCCCATATACTTTCGCCTCCGGATTCGTATTTTCGGCCCATTAACTCCCGTTTCGACCCGTGCCTATATATATCTCGTCCAAACACGTTTTGAAGGATCCCCAACTTTAGAAATCAATTTTAGACTTAGTTTTTGGAGAGGAAGAAGAAGAGCAAGCTTTATTTTACGTTTTGTTGAGGTTTTGCATACGAATTCTTAGTTTCTTTTCATTAGTTCGTTACTTTAAACGCTTTTAATTTCGTTTTAGTTAATTCAATTTCAGTTCTTCGTATTTATTTTCTTTTTAAACCCTAGTTCATGTTTCTTATTTTCTTCGTTCAATTCATCATGTTATTGTTCGTTGTTTCTTCCGTTGCGTTTATTCATGTTAAAACCATGTCCGGCTAAAACCCTTGCATGCTTAGGTTAGGATGAACTCGTAGAAGTAGGATGTGGGTACGTAATTAAGGTAATTGGTGACGTTAGTTTTAATTCTCTTAATTAATGAATTCATATAATTAATCTTAACTCTACCTTTGAATTTCGTACGAAAGTGTTAGAGAGAGGACGACCGCATCACTCAATAACAATTAGTAGTCTTAACGAGAGGGTTTAGGAAAGGTTAATTCATCTACCGGTTTAGCGAAGGAGGACGACCGCATCACCTTAGTTAAATTAGGGTCTCATTAATTAAGCGCTATCTATTAACTTGTTAGTGGATTAGTGAAGTCGATTGCTAGGATAAAGTAATAGGGTGAGAAATCTTGAGCTTTCATTCTACGATCTTTTACTTAGGTTAATTCTTGTTTGTCACGATTACTTTGATTATGTACCTGCTCCGTTAGTATACGTAGGGATTCCTATCCTAAGCATCACCATCTCCCATTAGAAAACAACCTTAGTTAATTCGTTTCTTACGTTCTTTAGTTTAATTAGTTTACTTTAGTCTTTTAATTAATCTTTCAAAAATCCAAAAACATTACACTCATATTAACTACGACGCGTAGATCTTCAGGGATCTATTCGCATATATACCATCCCTTGGGTTCGATAATACTTGGTCCCTATACTTGCCCATACTACAGTGAACCCGTTCTCTTGCGGGGTAGCTACTAGTAGAAGCTAGTGTAGTCGCTTCAAGTCAATGGCGCCGTTGCCGGGGATGGCGTTATATGCTTTTGAATAGGACTTGTAGATAGCTTAGTAGTTAGTAGTGGGTGATTTATTTTCTGTTTTAATTTTTATTTGTATTCAATCGGCAGTTGCGTTTTGACCCTTCTGCTAGTGTGTCAGGTTTATGAAAACACGCTCACAAGGCAATACGAGCGAAGAAAGATTACCTGCAGATCCTGAGACAATAGCCAGAAGGAACCGAGCCTTCTTGAGAAGGATGAACGCTGCCGACTTAGGAAAGGAACCAATGGACATCAGTAATGAGTTGGACGATGCCGCCAACGAGTTCAATCAGGCAGTAGACCGAGTTGAAGGCACTGGAGTTAGTGGTAGCCAGAATCAAATTCCATTAGGGGATAGCCAGAGCCTAAACCCGGGTACACAAAACGTAGGGAACCCAGCTCAGAACCTTGTCCATAATCCTCATAACCAAAACCCTGCTTACCCACAAAACCCGAATAACCCTTTCCACAACCCAGCATACCAACATTACCCATACCCACCATACCCTTATCCGCCTTACCCGTATCCTCCACCTCCTGTTTATAACCAACCACCTGTGTACCAACAACCTCCAGTTCAAAACATACCAGCACCACCTGTCGCTCCTCAGCCTGCGCCCCAGAACGCAGATCAGAATATGGCAATTCGGGGCAGGTTCGCGGCACAACCGCAGAGGTACTACGATGGAGTGGCCTTACCTCCAGTTGAGGCCAATAACTTTTCAATTTCTCCAGGAATTCTCAAGCTGCTGACCGAGAATCAGTTCAAAGGGGTGATCGGGAAGGAGAATCCTCACACTCACTTGAGGAGTTTCCTCATGTTAGCATCTACTTTCAATTATAATGGCATGTCTGAAGATGCCAAGAGGCTTAGGCTGTTCCCATTCTCATTGACGGGAATAGCCAAGGAGTGGTACGATAATACGCTTCCGCGGGGAGGTATTACCACTTGGGCCGAGCTCGAGCGTCTGTTCCTCGAGCGATTCTACCCTCCATCTAGGACGATCAAGGCTAGAATTGAGATCTCGTCCTTTCGCCAGAAGTCTGGAGAGGATTTACGCCAAGCGTGGGAGAGATACTCAAACATGCTGATTGAGTGCCCGCAGCACGGGTACAACGAGGGAGACATTATGGCATTCTTCTATAGTGGTGCCAGCAAGGATGGTCAAGCCCATTTAGATGCATGTGCGGGCGGAGCATTCCTCAATCAAGGCATAGAGAGGTGTAGGGAGATCGTGGACAACATTGTCACAAATGCCGGTGCTTGGAGTGGAGATGCAGATTTTCAGAGAGTGCATCAGGTGGAAGAGGGAGAAGGAACGAGAAGGCTGCTGATGGCCATGATGGAAAAGATCAACAACCTTGAGTTGGGGAAGAGTTTGGGTGGAGAGCATGCAGTGGAGAATGAGAGAGTAGACCAGCCCAGTGGACAGCAAGAGGTAGCCAATTACATGGGAGGTCCTTATTACAATCAGAATGGCTACCAAGGTGGAAATCAGTATGGAAGGCCTTCTTATGGCCAACCATTTATGCCTCCAGGCCCTCAGCCACTTCAAAATCAATGGAGGAACACACAAGGAGTTCAAGGAGGCCAGTGATTAGGCGTGAAATTGTTATGTTTTGGAGCCCAATTTACTCATGTTTTGAGTGTTTTCGATGAGAGCTTAGAGTCAAATGAGCATCATTTCTATACATTGATAAAATTTGTCTCTTTGATGCACATAGGTGAATAGAGGACGAAAAACGGAGTTCGTAGGACTTTGAATCGACTCAAACGGATGCCCGGATGAGAAGATATTGAAGAAATACGATTGGTATTAGTGCGGACGAGGAAAAGTATCATTTGGGAGGATTAGAGATCACTCGAGCGCATCACTCGAGCGCCACCGCTCGAGTGCCTTACTCGAGCGCGCAAACATACAGAACCATTATTGCGCTCGAGCAGCTCGAGCGCCACCGCTCGAGCGAATTGCTCGAGCGCCCAAAAGTAACAGAATGATTTCAGCGCTCGAGCAGCTCGAGCGCGACCGCTCGAGCGAATGCACCATTCGAGCTACACTGCTCGAGCGGGACCGCTCGAGCGTTTTGCTCGAGCGCCCACATACTTTTGCCTCCGGATGCGTATTTTCGGCCCATTAACTCCCGTTTCGACCCGTGCCTATATATATCTCGTCCAAACACGTTTTGAAGGATCCCCAACTTTAGAAATCACTTTAGACTTAATTTTTAGAGAGAGGAAGAGGAGAAGAACGAGCAAGCTTTACTTTTACGTTGTTGAGGTTTTTCATACGAATTCTTAGTTTTCTTTTCGTTTCTTAGTTTCTTTTCATTAGCTTGATTACTTTAAACGTTTTAAACTTCGTTTTAGTTAATTAAATTTCAGTTCTTAGAATTATTTTATTTTAAAACCCTAGTTCATGTTTCTTATTTTCTTCGTTCAATTCATTATGTTTTTGTTCGTTGTTTCTTCTATTGCTTTTATTTTTGTTATAACCATGTCCGGCTAAAACCCTTGCATGCTTGGGTTAGGATGAACTCGTAGAAGTAGGATGTGGGTACGTAATTAAGGTAATTGGTGACGTTAGTTTTAATTCTCTTAATTAATGAATTCATATAATTAATCTTAACTCTACCTTTGAATTTCGTACGAAAGTGTTAGAGAGAGGACGACCGCATCACTCAATAACAATTAGTAGTCTTAACGAGAGGGTTTAGGAAAGGTTAATTCATCTACCGGTTTAGCGAAGGAGGACGACCGCATCACCTTAGTTAAATTAGGGTCTCATTAATTAAGCGCTATCTATTAACTTGTTAGTGGATTAGTGAAGTCGATTGCTAGGATAAAGTATTAGGGTGAGAAATCTTGAGCTTTCATTCTACGATCTTTTACTTAGGTTAATTCTTGTTTGTCACGATTACTTTGATTATGTACCTGCTCCGTTAGTATACGTAGGGATTCCTATCCTGAGCATCACCATCTCATACTTGCATATACACCTTAGATACTTAGTTTAATTTTCCTTTTGCATTCGTAGAGTAATTTAGTTTAGATTATTTTCTCTTTTCAAAAAAATCCAAAAACATTACACTCATATTAACTACGACGCGTGGATCTTCAGGGATCTATTCGCATATACACTATCCCGTGGGTTCGATAATACTTGGCCATTATACTTACTCTTACTACAGTGAACCCGTTCTCTTGCGGGGTAGCTACTAGTAGAAGCTAGTGTAGTCGCTTCAAGTCAATGGCGCCGTTGCCGGGGATGGCGTTATATGCTTTTTGAATAGGACTTGTCGATAGCTTAGTAGTTAGTAGTGAGTGACTTATTTTCTGTTTATTTTTATTTGTTCAGCAGTTGCGTTTTGATCCTTTTGCTAGTGTTTCAGGTTTATGAAAACACGCTCACAAGGCAATACGAGCGAAGAGAGATTACCTGCAGATCCTGAGACAATAGCTAGAAGGAACCGAGCCTTCTTGAGAAGAATGACTACTGCTGGAGACAAAGACAACATGAATCTGGATGGAGATGGGGACTTAGACAAAATAGCTGCAGAGTATACTATTTTAGTGGAGCAGGCGGTTGGAGTTGAGAGCAGTAACCAGCAAATACCCATAGGGGAACCGCAGAACCAACTCCCAAACCCGCAAAACTCAATCAACTCTGCACAAACACAACCCCAAAGCCAGAACCAAAACCCTGCTTACCCACAAAACCCAAATAACCCTTTTAACAACCCAGTATACCAACATTACCCATACCCACCTTATCCTTACCCACCATATCCATATCATCCACCCCCAGTCTTCAACCAACCACCTGTTTACCAACCACCACCCCAACAAGTACCAGTACCTGCTGCTAATCCTCAACACGTTCCTCAGAACGTAGATCATAATATGGTGATTCGAGGGAGGTTTGCAGCGCAGCCACAGCGGTACTATGATGGAGTGACTTTACCTCCAGTTGAGGCAAACAACTTCTCGATATCACCGGGGATTTTAAAGCTGCTGACCGAGAATCAGTTCAAAGGGGTGATCGGGAAGGAGAATCCTCATACACACTTGAGGAGCTTTCTCATGATAGCCTCAACATTCAATTATAATGGCATGTCTGAAGATGCCAAGAGGCTTAGGCTGTTCCCATTCTCATTGACGGGAATAGCTAAGGAGTGGTACGATAATACGCTCCCGCAGGGAGGTATTACCACTTGGGCCGAGCTCGAGCGTCTGTTCCTCGAGCGATTCTACCCTCCATCTAGGACGATCAAGGCTAGAATTGAGATCTCGTCCTTTCGCCAGAAGTCTGGAGAGGATCTACGCCAAGCGTGGGAGAGATACTCAAACATGCTGATAGAGTGCCCGCAGCACGGGTACAATGAGGGGGATATTATGGCATTCTTCTACAGTGGTGCCAACAAGGCGGGGCAAGACCATTTAGACGCCTGTGCGGGTGGAGCATTCCTCAATCAAGGCATAGAGAGGTGTAGAGAGATCGTGGACAACATTGTCACGAATGCCGGTGCTTGGAGTGGAGATGCAGATTTTCAGAGAGTGCATCAGGTTGAAGAGGGAGAAGGAACGAGAAGGCTATTGATGGCCATGATGGAAAAGATCAACAACCTCGAGTTGGGGAAGAGTTTGGGTGGAGAGCATGCAGTAGAGAATGAGAGAGTAGACCAGCCCAGTGGACAGCAAGAGGTAGCCAATTACATGGGAGGTCCTTATTACAATCAGAATGGCTACCAAGGTGGAAATCAGTATGGAAGGCCTTCTTATGGCCAACCATTTGTGCCTCCAGGCCCTCAGCCACTTCAAAATCAATGGAGGAACACACAAGGAGTTCAAGGAGGCCAGCAGCTTCCTCAAAACACATGGAGGAAAAATGATAATTTTTCTTATGCTAACCCAAAAGCTGGTGTTACCGTTCCTGCAGGTGTTGATCCGGGGTCTAAACCTCCTGGTGGAGAAGGCGGTGCATCAACCGAGGAGATGTTGAGAGCGATCCTTCAGAAGGTGGAGGAAGGGAGCAAGCGATTGTCATCCTTGGAGTACGATGTGAAGGAGTTGCATAAGAAGGGTGATCATCGTGATCAAGAGCTCCAGAAGATGAACGTTGAGTGGACTAGAACTCAACAAGAGAACAATCGAAGGTTCACTTCTTTAGAGCTCCAGATGAGCCAAATTGCAAAGTCAGTGAATAGAATGCCGGAGGGGAACTCGAAAGAGCAGTGCAAGGCGATCCAGCTTAGAAGTGGAACCAATTATGAAGGTCCTCAGATGCCTGCTGATTCTGAGACGCCCCAAGTTGAGAAGGGGATTGAAAGTAAAGGGATTGAGAAGCATGAAGATATGGATGAGTCCCAGAAGGGGAAAGACTTTGAGGAGATTGAGAGAGTTCCTAAGTGGAAGAAGGCAAAGGAAGCAAGGGAGAAAGTGAAAGAAACAGAAAGAGATGAATGGGGGGTACCCAAATCTGTGATACCCGTCCCATATCCACAGCGCTTCATGAAAAAGAAGCTTGATGAGAAATTCGCTAAGTTCCTTGATGTTTTTAAACAATTGCATATTAATATTCCTTTTTATGATGCTTTGGAACAGATGCCGCACTATGCGAAGTTTTTGAAGGACTTGATCGCGAAAAGACGGCGAGTTGATGAGCCGAAGTTGGTGCAGTTGAACCACGAGGTGAGTGCATTAGTGCACAAGGCGCTTCCACCAAAGCTGAAGGATCCCGGGAGCTTCACGATCCTATGTGACATTGGGAACGGGATCAAGAAAGGAGCGTTGTGCGACCTCGGGGCGAGCATTAATTTGATGCCCTTGTCGCTTTTCAAGAAGTTGGAAGGTGTTGAACTTCAACCCACAATGATGACGCTTCAACTAGCCGATCGGTCTATTACTCGACCTCAAGGTGTGGTTGAAGACGTCCTAGTGAGAGTTGGAGATCACATTTTTCCAGCAGACTTTGTAGTGCTAGAGATGGAGGAAGATGAGCACGTACCCCTGATCTTGGGAAGACCGTTCTTAGCTACGGCGGGGATGGTGCTAGACGTGGCGAATGGGAAGATCACGTTGAAGGTTGATGATCAAGAAGTGAAGATCTCCCTATATGAAGCCATGAAGCACCCGAGGGAGGATGAGAGCTTGTATTGCATGGATGCAATTGATCCTAGTGTTGAAGACACACCTTCTATCCCTATTCATGAATTTTATAATCCTTCACTTGATTATTTAACCCATGAGCGTTATGATCTTGATTATTTTGATAGGGATAAAGTGAAGAAGTTGAAGGATGGAGAGGTGAAGAAAGTGGACGTGGTCCAGTTAGAAGGGAAAGGAGGAGTTAAGAAGAAAAAGTCTAAACTCAAGAAATTGATTGGTAAGACTCCTCCAGATAAAGGTGAGAAGGAGTTGAGACCCATAACACTTGGGGATGAGAAGAGAGTAAAAGAGCTCATGATGGTGGGGCATCAAGGAAAGGAGTTCAAACACCACTCTTATGAGAGTGAGGGAGGTAAATTTGAGTATGATGTCCCATAAGCTCCTTTGAGCTTGGTCCGGCATGAGGACCTTAAAAATAGCGCTTAATGGGAGGCAACCCATTTTTATTTGCTTTTGAGTGTTTTGTTTAGTTATTTTCCTTTTATGTTACTAGGATGTTGTTGAGTCGTATGTTTAACCTCGTACTCGAGAGTTTTATTTTGTAGGCTTGTCTCTAAAGGAGTAAAGGTATCATGGAGTTACTCAGATTGAAGGAACCAACTTGAGACAAAGGAGTGTGCAAAGCTGTTGAGAGAAACTGAATTGTTCGGTTGAGGTAACCCACAACCCCAAACTTAGACCTCTAGCAAGGTCGAAGTTTGGGGGGGTGGAGTTTTTTATGTTTCTTGTTACATTGCACATGCATGCACCCCTTATCTTTGAGTTGAGTTAGTTATTTGGTGCCTTGAGATGCTCCTTGGGCTATTATTAATTTGTTTTGTTACTCAATATTTTATGCCTATCAATCACCTTATGCTTGTTGATTGCTATCTTTGAGTATGATTTGATGAGTAGGGTGAATTGTGAGGCTGAGTTATGAGTTTTCTTGTGTGAGTGTTTGAATTTGAGCTGATTTAGGGAGATAACTTGTATGCTTGTGAATTTTTTTCTTTTGAGTACTTGTGTGATGAGAGTGAGAATGCACTAGGACTAGCTTGGATGTGAAAGCTGTGAGATTTGAGCCTTACGAGATTTAAATGCATGATTTAATCTCTTCGTTTGTGAGTGGATCGTCACCTTAGAGGATGCTAGAACTTGCATGTGCTCTTGCTTCTAGATTGTGTCTAGTTTGATATGCCGAATGTGATCTTAGGCCATCTTTGATTTGAATGAGTCACTTAGCCAAAAAATTTCCTTACCATTGATATTTGTCCCTTGTTAGCCCCTTTGAGCCTAGAGCCTATTTTATTTGCTAGCACATATGAACACTATTCCAATTCCTAAGCCTTTTTGTCCCAATTTGAGTGGAGAATAGGAAAGTGTGAATATGAAGGGAGTGAATTGAGTTGAAAAAGGAAAAAGTTTTTTTGTTGAGTGAATATGAGAAGAAGGAGTGATGAGATTTGAGTTGTGGGAAAGAACAAAAAAATTTGAGAATGGGCAAAGGAAAAAATGAGCTCATGTGTTTGTGCGAAAAAAGAAAAAAAATGATGAAGTGTTTGAAAAAGTGAAAAAGTGAGAAAGAAAAAAATTGAAGTGTTGAGAGAATTGAAAGCGAAAGTGTAGTGATTGAATATGTTTGAAGTAGATCGTTCTTAACCTCGAAGTACCGATGTTTTGAATTTCTATTCTCCATTCACTTGAGTCACTTTACCAAATTGTTATCCCACCTGTCCAAAGAGCCTACATTACAACCTTTTGAAAGTCCTTTTTGATTCGGCATTGATTTCTAGAGTATGGTCGGAGTTGAGAGTGCTTACAAGCCTATGGCTGCCAATATGTGTGATTGATTGATTGAGTGAGTCCCTTAAACACTGTTATACACTTGTGAGGGAGTGAAACACACCGTTGAGTGCACATCCATGCTTGATCTTGGTGTTTCTCATTATTGTTGCATGAGTACGATAAAAGAAAGTGAGTGAGTATACGGGTGATTGATCTTTGAAGCTCGAGTTCAATCACTTGCATGATTTGATTCTTGATTCATTCCTAACAATTTCACTTGACTTATTATTTCGTTGCTTGAGGACAAGCAACATGGTAAGTTTGGGGGGGTTGATTAGGCGTGAAATTGTTATGTTTTGGAGCCCAATTTACTCATGTTTTGAGTGTTTTCGATGAGAGCTTAGAGTCAAATGAGCATCATTTCTATACATTGATAAAATTTGTCTCTTTGATGCACATAGGTGAATAGAGGACGAAAAACGGAGTTCGTAGGACTTTGAATCGACTCAAACGGATGCCCGGATGAGAAGATATTGAAGAAATACGATTGGTATTAGTGCGGACGAGGAAAAGTATCATTTGGGAGGATTAGAGATCACTCGAGCGCATCACTCGAGCGCCACCGCTCGAGTGCCTTACTCGAGCGCGCAAACATACAGAACCATTATTGCGCTCGAGCAGCTCGAGCGCCACCGCTCGAGCGAATTGCTCGAGCGCCCAAAAGTAACAGAATGATTTCAGCGCTCGAGCAGCTCGAGCGTGACCGCTCGAGCGAATGCACCATTCGAGCTACACTGCTCGAGCGGGACCGCTCGAGCGTTTTGCTCGAGCGCCCACATACTTTTGCCTCCGGATGCGTATTTTCGGCCCATTAACTCCCGTTTCGACCCGTGCCTATATATATCTCGTCCAAACACGTTTTGAAGGATCCCCAACTTTAGAAATCACTTTAGACTTAATTTTTAGAGAGAGGAAGAGGAGAAGAACGAGCAAGCTTTACTTTTACGTTGTTGAGGTTTTTCATACGAATTCTTAGTTTTCTTTTCGTTTCTTAGTTTCTTTTCATTAGCTTGATTACTTTAAACGTTTTAAACTTCGTTTTAGTTAATTAAATTTCAGTTCTTAGAATTATTTTATTTTAAAACCCTAGTTCATGTTTCTTATTTTCTTCGTTCAATTCATTATGTTTTTGTTCGTTGTTTCTTCTATTGCTTTTATTTTTGTTATAACCATGTCCGGCTAAAACCCTTGCATGCTTGGGTTAGGATGAACTCGTAGAAGTAGGATGTGGGTACGTAATTAAGGTAATTGGTGACGTTAGTTTTAATTCTCTTAATTAATGAATTCATATAATTAATCTTAACTCTACCTTTGAATTTCGTACGAAAGTGTTAGAGAGAGGACGACCGCATCACTCAATAACAATTAGTAGTCTTAACGAGAGGGTTTAGGAAAGGTTAATTCATCTACCGGTTTAGCGAAGGAGGACGACCGCATCACCTTAGTTAAATTAGGGTCTCATTAATTAAGCGCTATCTATTAACTTGTTAGTGGATTAGTGAAGTCGATTGCTAGGATAAAGTATTAGGGTGAGAAATCTTGAGCTTTCATTCTACGATCTTTTACTTAGGTTAATTCTTGTTTGTCACGATTACTTTGATTATGTACCTGCTCCGTTAGTATACGTAGGGATTCCTATCCTGAGCATCACCATCTCATACTTGCATATACACCTTAGATACTTAGTTTAATTTTCCTTTTGCATTCGTAGAGTAATTTAGTTTAGATTATTTTCTCTTTTCAAAAAAATCCAAAAACATTACACTCATATTAACTACGACGCGTGGATCTTCAGGGATCTATTCGCATATACACTATCCCGTGGGTTCGATAATACTTGGCCATTATACTTACTCTTACTACAGTGAACCCGTTCTCTTGCGGGGTAGCTACTAGTAGAAGCTAGTGTAGTCGCTTCAAGTCAGCCAGCAGCCTCCTCAAAACACATGGAGGAAGAATGATAACTTTTCTTATGCTAACCCAAAAGCTGGTATTACTGTTCCTGCAGGTGTTGATCCGGGGTCTAAACCTCCTGGTGGAGAAGGCGGTGCATCAACCGAGGAGATGTTGAGAGCTATTCTTCAGAAGGTGGAGGAAGGTAGCAAGCGGTTGTCATCCTTGGAGTACGATGTGAAGGAGCTGCACAAGAAGGGTGATCAACGTGATCAAGAGCTCCAAAAGATGAACGTTGAGTGGACTAGAACTCAACAAGAGAACAATCGAAGGTTCACCTCTTTAGAGCTCCAGATGAGCCAGATTGCAAAATCAGTGAATAGAATGCCGGAGGGGAACCCGAAAGAGCAGTGCAAGGCGATCCAGCTAAGAAGTGGAACCAACTACGAAGGTCCTCAGATGCCTGCTAATTCTGAGACACCCCAAGAAGAGATTGAGCCTAAAGGAGATGAAGTTGAGAAGGGGATTGAAAGTGAAGGGATTGAGAAGCATGAAGATATGGATGAGTCCCATCAAGAGAAAGACTTTGAGGAGATAGAGAGAGTTCCTAAGTGGAAGAAGGCAAAGGAAGCAAGGGAGAAAGTGAAAGAAACAGAAAGAGATGAATGAGGGGTACCCAAATCGGTGATACCTGTCCCATACCCACAGCGCTTCATGAAAAAGAAGCTCGATGAAAAGTTTGCTAAATTCCTTGATGTTTTTAAACAATTGCATATTAATATTCCTTTTTATGATGCTTTGGAACAGATGCCGCACTATGCGAAGTTTTTGAAGGACTTGATCGCGAAAAGACGGCGAGTGGATGAGCCGAAGTTGGTGCAGCTGAACCACGAGGTGAGTGCATTAGTGCACAAGGCGCTTCCACCAAAGCTGAAGGATCCCGGTAGTTTCACGATCCTATGTGATATCGGAAACGGGATCAAGAAGGGAGCGTTGTGCGACCTCGGAGCAAGCATCAATCTCATGCCCTTGTCGCTTTTTAAGAAGTTGGAAGGTGGTGAACTTCAACCCACAATGATGACGCTTCAACTAGCCGACCGGTCTATTACTCGACCTCAAGGTGTTGTTGAAGACGTTCTAGTGAGAGTTGGAGATCACATCTTTCCAGCCGACTTTGTAGTGCTAGAGATGGAGGAAGATGAGCACGTACCCCTGATCTTGGGAAGACCGTTCTTAGCTACGGCGGGGATGGTGCTAGACGTGGCGAATGGGAAGATCACATTGAAGGTTGATGATCAAGAAGTGAAGATCTCCCTATATGAAGTCATGAAGCACCCGAGGGAGGATGAGAGCTTGTATTGCATGGATGCAATTAATCCTCGTGTTGAAGACACGCATTCTCTCCCTAATCCTTCTCATATTCATGATTTTGCTAGTCCTTCAATTGATAATTTAACCCATGAGCGTTATGATCTTGATTATTTTGATAGGGATGAAGTGAAGAAGTTGAAGGATGAAGAGGTGAAGAAAGTGGACGTGGTCCAGTTAGAAGGGAAAGGAGGAGTTAAGAAGAAAAAATCCAAATTCAAGAAATTGTTTAGTAAGACTCCTCCAGATAGAGGCAAGAAGGAGTTGAGACCCATAACACTTGGGGATGAGAAGAGAGCAAAGGGGCTCATGATGGAGGGGCATCAAGGAAAGGAGTTCAAACACCACTCTTATGAGAGTGAGGGAGGTAAATTTGAGTATGATGTCCCATAAGCTCCTTTGAGCTTGGTCCGGCATGAGGACCTTAAAAATAGCGCTGAATGGGAGGCAACCCATTTTTATTTGCTTTCATTTATTTTTAGTGTCTTTTTATATTATTAGGGAGTATTTTGAGTCGTATGTTTAACCTCGTACTTGAGAGTTTTATTTTGTAGGCTTGTCTCTAAAGGAGTAAAGGTATCATGGAGTTATTTAGATTGAAGGAACCAACTTGTGACAAGGGAGTGTGCAAAGCTATTGAGAGAAATTGGATTATTTGGTTGAGGTAACCCACAACCCCAAACTTAGACCTCTAGCAAGGTTGAAGTTTGGGGGGGTGGAGTTTTTTTTATATGTTTTCTTGTTACATTGCACCGGAACACCCCTTATCTTTGAGTTGAGTTAGTTATTTGGTGCCTTGAGATGCTCCTTGGGCTATTATTAATTTGTTTTGTTACTCAACATTTTATGCCTATCAATCACCTTATGCTTGTTGATTGCTATCTTTGAGTATGATTTGATGAGTAGAGTGAGTTGTAAGGGTGAGTTAGAAAGTCTTTTGTGTGAGTGTTTGAGTTTGAGCTGATTAGGGAGAGAACCCGTATGCTTATAAGTTTTCTTTTGAGTACTTGTGTGATGAGAGTGAGAATTCACTAGGACTAGCATGGATGTGAAAGCCGTGAGCTTTTGAGCCTTACGAGATTTAAATGCATGATTTAATCTCTTCGTTTGTGAGTGGATCGCCACCTTAGAGGATGCTAGAACTTGCATGTGCTCTTGCTTCTAGATTGTGTCTAGTTTGATATGCCGAAGGTGATCTTAGGCCATCTTTGATTTTACTGAGTCACTTAGCCAAAATTTTCCTTACCAATGACATTGAATCCATTGTTAGCCCCTTTGAGCCTAAAGCCTATTTTATTTGCTAACACATATGAACACTATTCCAATTCCTAAGCCTTTTTGTCCAAATTTGAGTGGAGAATAGGAAAGTGTGAATGTGAAGGGATTGATTTGAGTTGAAAAAGGAGAGTTATTGATGATTGAGTGGTGATAAAATAAGGGTGTGATGAAGTTTTGAGATGTGGGAAAAAGAACAAAGAAAAAAAAAAATTTGAGAATGAGCAAAGGAAAAAATGAGCTCATGTGTTTGTGCGAAAAAGAAAAAAAATGAATGAAGTGATTGAAAAAGTGAAGGAGTGAGAAAGATAAAAAATTGAAGTGTTGAGAGAATTGAAAGCGAAAGTGTAGTGATTGAATATGTTTGAAGTAGATCGTTCTTAATCTCGAAGTACCGAAGTTTGATTTTCTATTCTCCATTCACTTGAGTCACTTCACCATATTGTTATCCCACCTGTCCAAAGAGCCTACATTACAACCTTTTGAAAGTCCTTTTTGATTCGGCATTGATTTCTAGAAGTATGGTCGAAGTTGAGAGCATTTACAAGCCTATGGCTGCCAATTTGTGTGATTGATTGATTGAGTGAGTCCCTTTATCATTGTTATACACTTGTGAGGGAGTTAAACACATCGTTGAGTGCACATCCATGCTTGATCTTGGTGTTTCTTGTTATTGTTGCATGAGTACGATAAAAGAAAGTGAGTGAGTATACGGGTGATTGATCTTTAAAGCTCGAGTTCAATTACTTGCATGATTTGATTCTTGACTCATTCCTAACAATTTCACTTGACTTATTATTTCGTTGCTTGAGGACAAGCAACATGGTAAGTTTGGGGGGGTTGATTAGGCGTGAAATTGTCATGATTCGTAGCTAGAAACGCCCTAGTTTTGGTCGAGTTTATAGAGTATTTAGAGTCAATTGAGCATTATTTCTATACATTGATAAATTTGTCTCTTTGATGCTCATAGGTGAATAGAGGACGAAAAACGGAGTTCGTAGGACTTTGAATCGACTCAAACGGATGCCCGGATGAGAAGATATTGAAGAAATACGATTGGTATTAGTGCGGACGAGGAAAAGTATCATTTGGAAGGATTAGAGATCACTCGAGCGCCTTACTCGAGCGCCACCGCTCGAGCGCCTTACTCGAGCGCGCAAACGTACAGAACAATTCGTGCGCTCGAGCAGTTCGAGCGCCACCGCTCGAGCGAATCGCTCGAGCGCCCAAAACATACAGAGTCATTTCAGCGCTCGAGCAGCTCGAGCGCGACCGCTCGAGCGAATGCATCATTCGAGCTACACTGCTCGAGCGGGACCGCTCGAGCGTTTTGCTCGAGCGCCCATATACTTTCGCCTCCGGATTCGTATTTTCGGCCCATTAACTCCCGTTTCGACCCGTGCCTATATATATCTCGTCCAAACACGTTTTGAAGGATCCCCAACTTTAGAAATCAATTTTAGACTTAGTTTTTGGAGAGGAAGAAGAAGAGCAAGCTTTATTTTACGTTTTGTTGAGGTTTTGCATACGAATTCTTAGTTTCTTTTCATTAGTTCGTTACTTTAAACGCTTTTAATTTCGTTTTAGTTAATTCAATTTCAGTTCTTCGTATTTATTTTCTTTTTAAACCCTAGTTCATGTTTCTTATTTTTTTCGTTCAATTCATCATGTTATTGTTCGTTGTTTCTTCCGTTGCGTTTATTCATGTTAAAACCATGTCCGGCTAAAACCCTTGCATGCTTAGGTTAGGATGAACTCGTAGAAGTAGGATGTGGGTACGTAATTAAGGTAATTGGTGACGTTAGTTTTAATTCTCTTAATTAATGAATTCATATAATTAATCTTAACTCTACCTTTGAATTTCGTACGAAAGTGTTAGAGAGAGGACGACCGCATCACTCAATAACAATTAGTAGTCTTAACGAGAGGGTTTAGGAAAGGTTAATTCATCTACCGGTTTAGCGAAGGAGGACGACCGCATCACCTTAGTTAAATTAGGGTCTCATTAATTAAGCGCTATCTATTAACTTGTTAGTGGATTAGTGAAGTCGATTGCTAGGATAAAGTAATAGGGTGAGAAATCTTGAGCTTTCATTCTACGATCTTTTACTTAGGTTAATTCTTGTTTGTCACGATTACTTTGATTATGTACCTGCTCCGTTAGTATACGTAGGGATTCCTATCCTAAGCATCACCATCTCCCATTAGAAAACAACCTTAGTTAATTCGTTTCTTACGTTCTTTAGTTTAATTAGTTTACTTTAGTCTTTTAATTAATCTTTCAAAAATCCAAAAACATTACACTCATATTAACTACGACGCGTAGATCTTCAGGGATCTATTCGCATATATACCATCCCTTGGGTTCGATAATACTTGGTCCCTATACTTGCCCATACTACAGTGAACCCGTTCTCTTGCGGGGTAGCTACTAGTAGAAGCTAGTGTAGTCGCTTCAAGTCAATATTCTGGAGTCTATGTCTGATTGGAAATTTGAGTCTGTGTATCCTATGGGAATTAGACCGTCTGACTGTTAAATCAGCATTCCATCGCTAGTTCTTTTCAGAAACTATAGAATGCATTTAATTGCAGTCCAATAAGCTTTTCCGGGGTTGCTTTGATATCTTGTCATCATGCCCGAGGCAAAAACAGATATTCGGTCTCGTACACAACATTGCATACACAAGGCTTCCTACGCCCGAAGCGTACGGAACGCCTTTCATGTCATCTAACTCCATATGCGTCTTAGGGCCTATTTCTTTTGATAGATGTATTCCGTGCTTAAAAGGTACAAAACCTTTCTTGAAATTTTGCATGCTGGAACGCTTCAAAACAGTGGCTTCGTATGAAACTTGTGATAAGCCCAACATCCCACTCTTGCGATCTCGAGTGATCTTGATCCCAAGGATGTGACCGGCTTTCCCTAAGTCCTTTATATCAAACTGATTTGATAGCCATACCCTTACATCTGACAATACCTTTACATTGTTTCCAATGAGCAGAATATCGTCTACGTATAATACTAAGAATACCACCGCAGTTCCGTCACACTTTTTATACACACAACTTTCGAACTTGTTTTGATCAAAACCCATAAGACTTAATAACTTGATCAAAACATTGGTTCCAAGTACGCGATGCTTGCTTAAGTCCATAAATGGACCGCTTGAGCTTGCATATAAGATGCTCTTGACCTTTCGCAATAAAACCTTCGGGTTATCACATATAGATATCTAACCCGTCAAGACTTTTGTTGTTGTTTACCATGACTCTGCATCTTTATCTTGGATTGCCTCGTCGTATGTCCATGGGTCTGATTCATCTCCGGGATTCAAATACGAAGATTCTCCTATTCCCATGAATCTCTCGGGTTGTCTAACAAACCTCCCACTCCGACGGGGTTCCGATTGTGAAGGTGTGATGATTGGTATATCATCTTGTACACTTGGTATTGGAGTTTGCCCTCTTAATTCGCCTAAGGTAATCTCACTTCTGGGCATTCTACTGTTCCTATAGTCTTCTTCCAAGAATTTAAAGTGTGTACAAAATACGGTCTTTTGATCCTTGGGACTATAGAATGTACATCCCTTCGTTCCCATGGGATATCCTATAAACAACCTTAATTCCGAACGTGGATCCAATTTACCGGTTTCCTTGTCTAGCACATATGCCGGACACCCCTAGATACTCATGTGTCTCAAACTAGGCTTACGCCCGGTCAATAATTCTAACGGGGTTTTAGGAACCGATTTGGATGGCACCAAGTTTAGAATGTAAGTCGTTGTTTCCAAGGCATTACCCCAAAATGACTTGGGTAAATCTGAATAACTCATCATGGACCTGACCATTTCTAAATAGTCTAGTTCCTTCGTTCCGCCACACCGTTCTGTTGAGGGGTTCCCGGTGCGGTCAACTGGGATACAATCCATTCGTCCGATAAGTCGTTCAAGAATTCATCGCTGAGGTATTCGCCTCTACAATCAGATCGTAGAAACTTGATACTTCTTTCCCTATACATTATAAGGTAGATGTATCCATATCTTGAATAATCGTCAAAATGACAAATTACTCATATCCCTTCTTGCTATGATCGTCATTGAACCACACATATCGGTATGAATAAGTTCCAACACTTCTGTGGCTCTAATCCCCTTGGCTCCAAATGCCCTCTTGGTCATCTTACCCTCTAAACAGAATTCGTAAGTTGGAAACGGTTCAACTTGAAGAAACTCCAAGGATCCGTCTTTCACCAATCTTTGTATTCACATTAGATTAATATGACCTAATCTAAGATGCCATAGAAGTGTTTCGTTCATATCAGAAAGAACACTTCCTTTTATAACTTGAAATAGTCAATGTGTTATTAGATTCAATTTATGAGTGGTGTGCCCAATTAATGGTATAAGGATCATCCAACAATGTTCCGAAACAGATAAACTCATCGTTTCAAGAAATAATAACATCCTTATTAAAAGAAACTGAGTATCTATTCAAAACAGTTTATAAACTGAAGGTTGCGTTCTTTCTAAACTAGAAACATGAAGAACGTCTCTCAAGACCATAACTCTATCTTCACAAGATAGACACACTTCTCCCATTGCTTCAAATGTCACTCTCGTAGCATTGCCCGATGTGATGGGGATCTCACTTCCTCTAAATCGTCAGGTTAGCTTGAACCCATGCAAAATGAAACAAATGTGATCAGCGGCTCTCGTATCCACTGTCCACGAATGAACAACATACACCACTTCACAAGTTTCGACGACTAAGACATGTGAATTACCTAACTTTCCTAGCCTCTTAAGGCTTGGAACAGGCAGGCCTCCAATGTCCTCTCTTACCGCAGTTAAACACTTCCCCTTTGATGCTAGCCTTGGCTTTGCCTTTCGCAACAATTGGATTTGCTTGGGTCCGGCCTTTGGTTCTCTTCCTCTTTTCCCTTCCCTTGGGACCAAAAGTGGTAGACGGACCATTAGCCACCATAGCACTAGACTGGTGCTCCATTATCACCTCCACCAAAACTAAAGCTTGCAAGAGCTCGGGCAAACGACTTGTCCGTTCATTCATCTGACAGTTCAATTGAAACTGCTCAAAGCTTTTCAAAAGAGAATGGAGTATGAAATCGACCTGAGAAGGGACATCAAACTACGCACCAAGTACTTCCATCTTGTTAAGGTATGCCATAATCTCGAGAACGTGCTCCCTCACGGGTGTTCCCTCCACCATTTCCAACTTGACCGAGTCATGTTTGGTGAACTGATTAGTCATGGGTTTCTGATGTGAAGACATCTCTTCAAGGTTTTCCATGATTTCAACAGCGGATACATTGTCCTCATGAATGCGCCTCAAATCCTCAGACAAAGATGTCAAGATGATGCACTTCATGTGTTCATTGTCACGCTTCCAATCATAAACTGCCTTTTCCCATTGCTTGACTTATCATTAGGCATGTCGGGTATATTAACGTGAATAACCCAATTGTGTTTTTGTGCAGTAAGAACAAAATTTAAATTACATTTTCAATCGATATAATTCTCTCCAGAAAGTTTGTTAACTTAAAGTATACTAAACAGTGGATTAAAATGTTGCGACATGATGAAATGAGAATAAAACATACATTCATATTAATATCTTGAAAAATACGAAATTATCACATAATTCGATCACATCAATTATATTGAAACCTTAAAACAATATAATCATGCATCAGCCAACATCTCGAAAAAATTTAAATACGCCACGAGGGATGGTCTATACATTTAAA
This sequence comes from Ballota nigra, assembly GCA_947034835.1. Taxonomy (NCBI): domain Eukaryota; kingdom Viridiplantae; phylum Streptophyta; class Magnoliopsida; order Lamiales; family Lamiaceae; genus Ballota; species Ballota nigra. The sequence continues at coordinate 14,487,164 of OX344730.1, forward strand.
CACATTCAAGCGGATCACAAACTTAAAGTTACAAATCCTTAATTCAAAATTAATAGTTGGCTCCCACTTTGACCACATAAAAACTGACAGGGACTCCGAGGGGAGTAAGTTAATATCAATTTCTTATGCCTAAGTAATAAACATAATTCAATACAGGATTATTATTTCGCTTTGAGCAAGCCACTCGTGGTGGGGGTCAATACCGCCACTAGTAATAATCCACAATCATCCTTTCGTAATTTATTCATGTGGAATCCGTCTTTTTGGCCGATCCGAGGGGGAAATGTATTCCAAAAAGACTTCACAAATAAATAAATTATGGGGGTCAAAATAATCCAATTTTATTTTCTGGAATAAAATTCCGATTAAAGAAACATACTTAGTAATTTTTTAAAGTAAGGTTTTTCATGGACAATTAAAATTATGCAAACACATATTAACAAATAATAATAAGTGCACGAAATAAAACATCCATAAAAAAAAATTAAAACACATTGGAGCACTCAAATCCAATTGTCACGGTTTAATTTTCTTCACGTCTTTATGAAGAAATTGTCCTTGTTGCTTTTCATCGTTCGTCTCGACAAGCTCCCACTCGAACAGCAACACTTCATCAAAAACAACTTCGTTTGGGGTTCGGGACGACGTTTGGAATCACACCAAAAAAAAGAACGAGAAAAAAATTCCACGGCCCGAGATCCGGCGCGCGTCGGCCCACGGAGGTGGGCCGCGCGCCTCTCAGCCACAGCAGCCGAGGCGCCGAGCGTCGAGAGACAGTGCCTCGCGCGCGCACCCGTGTGCCGTGCTTCGGGTTTCGCCATTCGTCCTTGTTTTCCACCCCGTGCATAATCCCACATCCATGCATGCGTCGTCCGGGTACGTCATCTTTAATTCTTCGTTTCCGTCTTCGTCTTGATCCGGTTACAATTTATTTACAAAAATAAATAATAACTAGATCTAGACTAGTCTATTACAATGATCAAATCAAAATAAACCAACTAATCTACTCGTGGATTTTCTCACAAGAAAAACGAATTCGAACTAATCGAATTAAAAATAATTAATTCATACGCATGAAAAAAATAAAAAAAACATTAAAACCATGACAATTGGATACCTGCAAAAAAGATCTAGCAATTCTGCTATCCAATTTCAATTTAATGTCAAACAATTTAAATTCCAATTTAAAGATCAGAGCCCGAAAACCGTGGCTCTGATACCAGTTGTTGGGAAAATAGGGGTGCCCAAAAATTATTCGGGATGAAATTTAAATACGAATTTAAATACAATTATTACTAGCATGAATTAATCCTAATTAATTCAAATAATAATTCCAACAATAATTTTATCATCATGCATGTTGAATTAATTCACATGAAAACCTAAAGCGGAATAACTAGGAGTTCACGTAATTCGTACCTCTTGTAGATATGACCTTTGATAACAACGGGACTATCACGATCGTGCTATCAACCAAAAGACCTTCTCAAGTATGTCCATTTCGCCTTGCTTGTTCACCGGTGGGAAGTGCTCACAAGCAATTAGAATAACAAGGAAGAAAGAAAAAAATATTGTTGCTGATTTTTTTTTCACCACTGTGAAACTGTAAACTGGAGATGAAATAATCATCTCCTATATATAGGACTATGAATTTCAAAATTTGCATATGGAATAGGGGAGAGAAAATCTTTTTCTTGGCCTCCAAGAAATCTTGAATATATCTCATATATTCTTTTCTCCATAATAAAATATTCCATAAAACTCTCACCTCTCTAATATATGAGATTTTCAAAATTCATGGGAGAAATAAACTAGATTTGGATCTTCTTGAATTTATGAGATAATCTTGTATTCCAAGAATACATATCTTCCATACTATCTTTCCAAGAAAATCAACAAATTTTTTCTCTACCATATCTATAACTTTCGAAAATTATAAGTAAAAAATCAGCAATAATAATTTTCTTTTATTTTAATCACCTTATTATTATCGGGCTACTTATTGGGCTACTTGAGGGGCCTTTAGGAGAATCAAGATTGAACCTCCAATTGACTTCTGAATTTCAATATTGAGCCCCAATATAATTCAGCCCATTAATATTAATTAGTACCACTAATAAATTAATATTGCACTATCCATCTTAATCCATATTACGATAATATGGGCTCCCGGTTATTATTTCCCGCGTTTAAGATTATCAAGTCTATTAATTAATTAAGCTTCTGGATAGCTCTAAATTAATTAACATCTTTCACCTTGGAGTAAAGACAACTCAATATTATTATCCGTACCAAAGAAACTAATTCTTCACTTGCAAGTGTTGGGAAAATAGGGGTGCCCGAAATCTATTCGGGATGAAATTTTAATACGAATTTAAATTCAATTATTACTAGCATGAATTAATCCTAATTAATTCAAATAATAATTCCAACAACTAATTTATCATCATGCATATTGAATTAATTCACATATAATCTAGGCGGAATAAACAAGATAATATGTGACTTACGTACCTCTTGTAGACTTGGCCTTTGAATAAACGGGACTAACACGTACACGCTTTATCAACCCAAAAGCCTTCTCAAGTATTCCCTTTCACCTTGTTCGATCACCGGTGGGAGATGCTATCGAACAATTTAAATAACTAAGGAAAAAGAAAAATATCTATGCTCTTGATTTTTCCAACACATGGAATTATGTTACTTGGGGATAAAATAATCACCCCCTATTTATAATTAGAGGTGGCCAAATTTTAGGAGTATATGGGCTTTGGAAAAAATCTTTTCTTAGACTCTAAGAAATCTTGAATATATCCCATATATTATTTTCTCCAAAATAAAATATTCCACAAAAATCTCACCCTCCTAATTAACTTGTAGTTTTCGAAAATTATAGGAGTGAATCCAAGATTTGGATCTTCTTGAATATATGAGATAATCTTGTATTCCAAGAATACTTATCTTCCATAATATCTTTCCAAGAAAATCAACAAAATCTAATCTCTCCTAATAACCAAATTTTCGAAAAATATAAAGAAAATTCAGCATAATTATTTTCTTTTTATTTTAATCACCTTATCATTATTGGGCTACTTAATGGGCTACTTGAGGGGCCTTTAAGGAGAATTAAGATTGGACCTCCTAATGGACTTCTGAATTTCAATATTGAGCCCCAATATAATTCAATCCATTAATATTAATTATTACCACTAATAAATTAATATTGCACTATCCATCTTAATCCATATTACGATAATATGGGCTCCCGGTTATTATTTCCCGCGTTTAAGATTATCAAGTCCATTAATTAATTAAGCTTCTGAATAACTCTAAATTAATTAATATATTTCACCTTGGAGTAAAGACAACTCAACATTATTATCCGTACCGAAGAAACTAATTCTTCACTTGCAAGATTTGGTACGATAAAACTTCTGAGCCCACCAAGGGGACTAATCACACGAGCCGTACTCGCACGCGTTTCTCCGTATTAAATCTTAGCAACCGTCGTATGATTAATATTACTGCCCAAGACACAAAGTCCGAAGTCACAATGATTCTCACCCAACATGAATCAAAGCAGTAACCATTAAGCACACACGGTCCTATTTAAGGGACGAAGATTAAGAAATAAACAACCACTGAGGTCTAATTCTTCACATTTCAGAACAAAAGAATTTATCCTCGTTGTAGGTCCTCTTCAACACATACTAATTATGCTAGTGCAATCTCTTAGTCAAGACAGACCAATCTGAGCCTTACACATCGACCTTTCACGGCGGATTGTTCAATTCCACCTAGGTCGTGAAAATGTACGTTTAGTTACAAGTAAACTGTTAATGTTGTCTTCCGTGATCGGGTATCACCACATCAACTACAATGTAACTAGTACCATATATTGAACGGTTTGCAATAGAAATTCAAAATTCAATCATAACTAAAGCAAATGTGATAAAAGAATTATTCTCATAAAACGAGTGTTTGATACACGAGTTATACAAAGTAAAAGCATACTTTCACGTATAACTCCAACACCAAGGGGACAAATCACACAAGCCGTACTCGCACGCGTTTCTCCGTATTAAATCTTAGCAACCGTCGTATGATTAATATTACTGCCCAAAGCACAACGTTTGAAGTCACGATGATTCTCACCCAACATGAATCAAAGCAGTAATCATTAAGCACACATGGCCATATTTAAGTGACGGAGATTAAGAAATCAATAACCACTGAGGTCTAATTCTTCACATATCAGAACAGAAGAATTTATCCTCGCTGTAGGTCATCTTCAATACATACTAAATGTGCTAGTGCAATCTCTTGGTCAAGACAAGCCAATCTGAGATATACACATCGACCTTTCACGGCGGGTTGTTCAATTCCACCTGGGTCGTGAATTTGTACGTTTAGTTACAAGGAAAACTGTTAATATGATCTTCCGTGATCGGGTATCACCACATTAATTACAATGTAACATGTACTATATATTGAACGGTTTGCAATAGATATTCAATATTCAATCATAACTAAAGCAAATGCGATAAAAGATTTATTCTCATAAATAAGTGTTTAATACATGAGTTATACAAAGTAAAAGCATACTTTCACGTATAACTCCAACAAGGGGGTGCACTTCGACGACGACGGCGTAGGGGCACCGGATCTGTTTGAACCGCCACTCTATGGACAAACGACAAAGGTGGGCAGATCTGTTTGAACCGCCGACCAACGAAGCCCCGCCGCCTTTGTCCGCCATGGCCTCCACCCCTCAACAATTTTATAGGATAGACGATGGAAGAGAGGTGCTGACGATCGGGGATGATTCGTCGATCTAGGGTGTTGGGATGCCAATCCTCCACCCAACACCGTCGTCCTGATCTATTAGGAATATTCCGGCTATTAAAGGTTTTTTTCTCTATTTTTGTTGTGAATGAGATGAATTAATTTTCTCATGCTATCTTTGGTGGTGATTAATATCTTTTGTATGCTTCCGAATTTTGTTTATTTTAGATTCACAAGTGAATTCATCTATTATTCATTGTTCTTATACAATTGTTTCTAGAATTAGTTGAGCAGAGGTATCCATTGTTCTTATGCAGCTCATTTTCATTTAATTCCAGAAAGTGTATGTATTTTTTGTCATGTATAGTGTATCATGTTCTGATGCATGGTGTATTTTTGTGAGGTATATTTTCATGTATGGCTCGTCATAAATATATATATTTGTGATGTATCTCATGTATGGTGTATTATGCTTGTTCCTCGCCTATGTTTTGAGGTATTTTTCTGTTTCTTATTTGCTCCTATTTGATTTTTTTTTTTTGCAGACATCTGGTTGAAGAAAAAGACCTGTTATACAAAAATTATAAATGTGTATGCAAATAAATTGTGAATTATGCAACAATTTTTTTTTCATATGCAAATATTTCTCGCATTTATGCAAAGTTGTATGTTACATATTCAAGAATGGAAGCATGAAGACATGAAGGATATTCAATTTCTTGTCAATTATGTAAATAAAAAGTGTAATAATGTAACTTTAGAATTTTTATATATGCAAAAATGTGAATTGATATTGAAGTTGTGTATATCTTTATTACTGAAAATTGGTAAATTAGCCAAAAATAAAAAGAAAAAGAAAAAGAGAAGGCAAAAAAATGACTACATTATTTACTTAAATGAAAATCAGCAAAAAAAAAAAATTGAAATGAATTTGAGGGAAAAGTGAATTTGGGGAAGGCGAAATTTAAATAAAAAAAAAAGGGATAATGTAAGTTGGAGGGGAATTGGAAATAAAAAACGAAACAAAAAGAAAAAGAAAAAAAATAAGAATATGGAATCCAGGTTGATGTGTGTTATCCACATGCATTCATTTTCTATATCTATGTCATGTTTACATTTGCTATATACTTATGTGTTAGCTTGCACCTTATAATATTTTCCTATTTTGTTGAATATTTTTTAATAATTTTCATTAATGGGTTTTGAAGTTGTATTCCTTGCAGAGGTAAATTAAACATATTCCTATTGGATCTGTATACCCCCCTCCCCAACACCATTTGCACAAAGCTCGATTTCAAATCGTCCCTGTTTCCATCCTGTTTCATTATATCGTGCTTTATTTTTGCTGGAGCTAATGACTTTTTATCTGATTTAAATAATGAGTGTCAAGATTATTACTTAATTTTATGTCAAAGTTGTGGATCATATAAAACATCTTTATTTCTTCTGCTATTAAATATCTTCTCAGGAGGTGAAGATTTTAAATTTGAAAGAATAATTAGCAGTTTCTTTATTGTAATTTTCTGGTAGATTTATTAATCGGTGTATTAGAAGTCTCATGCTTATTCTAATTTATGATTCCATGTACTTAGGTTATCGTGTGTGACATTGTAATATTTTTTGTTAATATCATTAATAATAAAAATAAAGCTCTAAAACTCCAGGTAAAAGACTAAGGCTATGCTTGTTTCGGGATTTATGTGTGCGTGTAAAATCATGATTTTAAATCCACAAGATGTAAAATCCTTAATGAATACTATTAAAGTATGTGTTTGTTTTGGAATTTTGGTAGAATGAAATTTTGCTTTATGTCAAATCATATGTAAGAGTAAAGTAAAATGTATAAGAGTAAAGTAGGAAATAAAAAGTATGAGTAGGGAAAAATGATATGTGAATAATAAAGTAAATTATATTGGGAAGAGTAATAATATTTTTAAATAATATAAAGTAAATTGTATTGAAAAGAGTAATAATATGTTTTATAGGTTTTATAGATTTGAATGAAAAATGAGATGTGAAAACTAGATTTTAAGTCTCTAACTCGAATGGATGGGGACCGGAAAGTCCTAGTACTATTCGGGTGAATTCCAAAGCAAACACAATCTAACTAGTACTATTATAAGACAAAGTATAGAGTGAAAATAGTTCATACATAAATCACTAAAGTGTATTAGTTGTTTTCACTAAATAATATTAGTTGTTTTCACTGTAAAGACAACTAATATTCTTTAATAAAAACAACTAATATTTTTTTTTTGTGAAAACAATTAATACCCTTCAATTTTTAATATATCAATTTCACTCCATATATAATCCTATTATAAATATATAATTTATAAATCATAAAAATAAATTGCAATTTAAATTAAAAAAATTATGTGTAGGCAGGCAAGCAAGAGAGGAATAAAGGAATAGATCGTGCATCTCTCAAATCCCTATTTCCTCCTAATTTGCCCAATTCTAAACCCTACTTTTTACATCCGCCGCTCCCACCGCCCTCCGACAGCCGTCCACCACCGCAATCTGCCGCCTGCGACGCGGCTTCTGTCTCCCAGCGCCCACCGTCCACCGTCCACAGCCCACCTCAAATTAGGATTATTGTTCTTTTGGCCTAAGGTAAAACAATTTTGTTCATACTGTTGAAATATTGATCGGTTATTTCAATTGATCTTTTTATTCAGCCCTGTATATGACATGAAAGAGTAGCTACTATATTCTAACCATCTGATGTTTTTGTTTTCTGCTTCGGTGCTTCCTGGTTCTGATTGCATTGTGGAAGAATTTGTGGCAACATTGTGATGCAATCGAATTGTTTTTAAAAGGCCTTAAAACATTTCAAAATTGAGGTCGAACTATGTTTGGTTAATATGCAAACGAGCTTGTTTTCGAGTCGAGCTCGAGCCAAGCTCGTTTATTTAGTTTGCGAACTTAATAATTTACACATGAGCCGAGCTCGAGCCTATAAAAATTCAAATTAGCCAAGCTCGAGCTTGATAGTGTTCGATTCGAGTCGGCTCGGTTACATCCCTCCAACTATGTCACAAAAAATGTTAAATGAATTAAAAACGTTGTCTATTGAAAAATGTTAAATGAATTAGAAATTTTATCTATTAAAAAAGACACGTAGAACAAATCTATTATGAAGATGTTTTTCAAAATACAAGTTAAAATCATTTTACATGTTTTTATTGTTTTTGGATATAGTATATAAGTAGTTTATTTTCTTCAATAGGGGCCTACTTTTTTATGCCCGCCTCGGGGTCAAAAGGAATGTCAGAGCTGGCTTTGCGATTGCCCCTAAACCTTTTGTTCGCTGTAGTATAATCTATGGAAAAAGTATAAATTTCTGATAGGTATGTTTAGGTCACTGATCAAAGGTTTGAATCCAGTTTTCATTTTTTTTAATAGTTATCTTTTACCTCTAGTTTTTGGAAAATCATAAGTCACAAGCATGTGATTTGTGCATTCATAATGAAACTATTGTTCTGTCATTTGCGTGGTCGTAAGGTATTTGGTGCCAATTTGATGGGAAATTAATACGATGCTATATCCAGCACTCTTGCCATTGTTCTGATGGGAAAAGAATACAGTCCTCTGAATGCATTTCACTTAAAAACTTCTCATTTGTATTAAATTCACCAACTGTGTCTGTGTTCTTACAGCTAGCTATATTGTTGGTAGTAAATGATGAGCCCTAATTTGTTTCCTTTTTCAGCGTCGATGGAACACGGTTCACACCAGGATCAAGCTCAAGCAACATTTTCGTTTACTGATGAAGATCATACTCTAGCAAATTCAGTTAGATATATTCTTAATCAAGAGTAAGTTCTGAAATCCGTCCTTGTGTGTGTATGTATATTGAATTTAATCCTAGGAGTAAAATATATAAGTGAAACACACTACTATTTGAGATAGCTTTCTCATCCATGGATATGTAATTCTTCTTGCATAACTAGTTTGTTATAATATTCTGTCTTCTTCATATTCAATATCAGAGAGAGATACTCGATGAATGACTAACAAGAGAAAATAATTCTGCAGCCCCAGAGTAACATTTTGTGGTTACAGCATACCACACCCTTCTGATGCTCGCGTGAACATTAGAGTGCAGACAACTGGTAATATATGTAGATCATTTTTTATTTGGTAGTATGTTGATATCAATTTGGCCATTCACACCTTTTAGAGACAAATAAAAAATAGGAGTACTTTTTTTCATTGTCTTCCTTCTATAAAAAATTCACAGTAAACTTCCCTACTGGAAACATGGTATTCATGTGTGTTATCCTGTCATGTTAATTAGGGCTACGAAGTGACCATGTTACTTGGCCTTCTGGTAATTTAGTTTAATAAATGCTGCTCCTTTCATAAAGTTATTTGTGTGGATGGGCAAGTGTATGTGCATCTTCCTCAACTTGAATGATCACTTTTCTACCACTAACGTATCAAGGCAAACATATTCAGTAATTAAATGATTATATAAAACCCTAGGGTGACTGCTTTTACCAAAAAACCCTTGAACTAAACTCATGTATCATGTTGTGGTTGTAGGTGATGCTGCAAGTGAGGTATTGAAAGATTCGTGCCAAGATCTAATGCTTGTATGCCAGCATGTTACAAGTACCTTTGATCAGGCCATTATGGAGTTCAAGAGCAAGCAAGGCATAGAGTCCATGAATATTACACCATAGTACTACTTTCAGGACTATGTCTACGAATTGAAAAGGTTCATTTTGTCAATGTATGAACTCCTTTTACACCCCTCCTTACCGGTTAGGGTAGCTAAGTAAAAATTCACGACCTTTGAGTCTTGTGTATGTTTCGATTATTTATTTCTGTAATTGCTATGAATTCAAAGTTGGTTTTGGAGGAGCAAGACTATAGAGCATATCCTTGGAGTTGATTCACGAGATTTAGATTATTTGAAATGAAGGTTTAGCGATTTGTAACCTGTCTAGCTTGGAATTTCAAAGTTTGCTCAAACTAGTGTTAAGTAGCAATCATCGTTAATTCAAAGAGAATATAGGTTTGTTAAAAATTAAGTAACTGGTCTTTAACATTTGAGTTAAAGTGGTATGATTTTGCAATTTAATATTTTAGGAATCAACCAGCCAAAACTCATCATGCTTCCTATCAAGAGCATTACAGTGTACATGAAAATTAGGAATCTTTAGAAAATCACTTCTCCACATAAATTATAATAAAATCGGATGAAATCTCTCTTCTCTATACAAATCATAACAATATTAGATGTGAAGTTTCCTGTTAAAATTGAGCATAGGCCATTGATATTTTCTGCACAAGTTCCACTCGTTTTCTCCAGAGTGAACCAGACAGTCAGTTGATTAGTAACTTGTGTTGTGTCCCCATTGGAGCTCGAATGCTATTGAGATTTTCCCCCCAAGGCAGGACCCTGCAAAAATCATCAGAATGGAAATTATCAACATATCCTCAAGAATCCAAAAAAGCAATTTTTGTTCATCTGCTCAACAAATAAAATTAGCAGAAATTAGTTCCCACCTTGTTAACAGGATATCGTGTCCTAGAATACAATTGAGAGACCACGATCCAAAAAAATGTACATACTTTTTAAAATAATGATAGCTCGAGTAAAAACCTTCAATGTTTTTTTGACATGGGGGCAACTGAATACATAAGTAACAAATTTATAGAAGTGATTAATTATTCTAATCTGGCCAAAATAGAAAAATAAATTATCCTAATCCTAGCCAAGCACTTGCAAAGTTTGTATATTGAGCTGGGCAAGAGGAACAAAAAGCAGATTAGAGAGCACTATTAGGAGTCTGGAATACCTTACTGCACGAGCAAGAATAGGATTATTACATTAGACGTCCAACATAATTAGCTCGAGGGTATTTGTTCTTTAGCTGTGGCCATTGCACAAATATTTGATCAGCCATCCTTAGTTTGTAAAGAAGCAAGCCGCTCAAAGATAACCTTCTAACTCTAGCAATGCTCTCAACATAAAAAATGGATGACCACCTGATCCCCAAAACCTGTAAGTTGCATTATGACCTCATCAATAATTCCATTAACATAATATGCCTGGTTTTATGTGCCTGAGATAGACATTTTATTTTTATATAGTGCATTAAAGCACCAACTAATGGCCACTTAGAGCAAGAAAAAAATCTGTCTAAAAAGTTGTGTAAACCTTGAAAAAGAATGCAATTGCACAAAGTGGTATACAAGTTCCAGGCCCATTGCACAAAATCTGCATAGTGACAGTATTGAGTCAAGAAATGGAATAATAAAGAAAATAAAATATAAGTTCCAAAGTTTGGTGAAACAAGAAATCATAATACCACTTGCGGTCTGATCTTGATCATTAACCACAATGCATGGGTTAAAGCAATTAAAGTTGTGCCCACTGAAGTTATGTATGACTGACCAACCTCGCGACTTCGGTAAATTTGCATAAAATGAGAAGCTCCTACCAACTCAACCTCTGCCTAACACAACAAAATTCCACCTTAGATAACATTCCATTCATGAAAATCAGGAGAAAATACAACGAAACATTTCAACAATCCACCACCAGGTTGCATTGCAACTGCCTTATTTTGTTCACATATTCTTTTATCACCTCAATTTCAATTTTCATCTATCATAGGCAGAATACTTGTTCAAGTCCATTAGTTGATATATCTAAAAAATTATACACAATTCTACCCCCAAAGGTAAAGGATGAGAAACATGGGAATTTTCAAGAATTTTTTTTCCCCCAATCTTACATGCCAATTCATGTTTCAGTTAAAACTTAAAAGTGCCTGAGTTGAACTCAGAAAGGGTCATACAATTCTCAAAACAGTAACAGTATCAAATGCAAATTTTACCTTTTCCATCAAGGAATCCTCCAGTACACGAGCCTTCTGAAGGCTCATATTATCTGTGGCAGCAGCAATATAGTATCTTGGCTTAAATCTGTCCATCTGCATAACAGCTAGTAGATTTAGCATCTCTGCCGTATGACCACCTAGATTAAGATTAAATGACACAATCAAAATGACGGAATCAAGAGACTAATGACAAATATGACGATTTGAATGCCAATTTATGAGTTCCCAACAAATTGTAGGATGCCAAAAAGAGAGAATTTGCTACCTGAACCTAGAATTATCAGGGCACTGAGGGGTCCCCGTGGTTTTCTCTGTAGGGGCTTGCTGCTCCAACACATAATGTATATAATACGGATCAAAATCAAGGTAGAAGTACCAATTATCAGCAAAATCACGGTGTTTAAGAATCCCATGCCAGTTAAGAAACAGCTATCTTGGTAATCCATCGTAGAAATCTTCTCTAAGTGCAGTTTGCAGCAACAAACTAATCCTACAGAATACTAACTTAATCATTAATATACTGGAATAAAACATATCAGCAATCACAATATGCTTTATTCCAATAGTTTAGAAGGAGGGGAAGAAAACAGTGAGCCGAAGAAGAACAAAAAAACATCCAGCAAACGAATTGATCGTATGGAAAAGAGAAGAAGAAAACTACTTGTCGATGTCAGATGCGGGATTGTGCAAATCGAGTCTTGGGTTTATTGAACGAGATTGAGCTCCTTTACAATTTGAAAAAACAGATCATTACATTGAATCTACAAGCAGATAACGGCATCTTACAGGATGATCCGAGTTTTTTGTCAGCGATGGCCGTCGGCGGCTAAAGACAATCGGCGACGGTGAGAGGTTGGAATCACAAAAGTTGACTTCCTCCGGGTAGAGCTCTCAATTTACCACTAAATTTGGAAATTCCCCTACAATCCTTTTTTATTTACTTTATTTATCCTATTTTATAATTTGTTGTAGTATATTTTGAATAAATTATTAATTTAATTTGACACTCTTTATAATTATGGGATTGATTTTTTTTGTTTTTGGTTTTTTACGGGTATAATTATCGGATGGATAGATTAATATTTTCATCAAATAATAATTGTAGCAAAATTTTATATGAAAATTCTTCATAATAATCTTACCATGAAATTGTTTAAAGTATAAAAATATTTGATTAGAAATATAAAAAATCGGCAAAGTATAGAGTGAAACTGGTTTATACATGAATCACTGAAGGGTATTAATTGTTTTCATTGAAGAGTATTAGTTGTATTTACTGAAGAGTATTTCCGTTGTACACTAAAGAGTCTTAGTTGTTCGGTGAAAATGAACTAAGACTCTTCAGTGTAAACCAGTAATACTCTTCAATAAAAACAACTAATACTCTTTTGTGAAAACAACTAATACCCTTCAGTGATTCATATATAAACCAATTTCACTCTATACATACTCTAAAAAATCGCACAAGAAGTATAAAAAACCAGGGTCAATTACATTATATTGTAATGGTTGTTGATTTTTTTATTTTATCCCAACTTTTGATAAATTTTTGATATTTCTCATCAAATATTTAATACTTTAAAATAATTTCATAATAAACTTAACATAAACTATTTTCTATAAAACCCACTCTACAATTATTTAATAAATGTATTAAAATAATATATATATATATATATATATATTTTACTTTACTCAATCTATTAATAAAATTATATATGAGACTAATTAGAGTAGGTCTCTTGTGAAACTTGTTCATAATATAAACCTAATATGTAACATGCTACCACTGATACCATAACATTTAATATTACAACAAGAATTTATAAATCTAATGATAACAATGACTGATATTACTATAGACTCAAGTTAAATATAATATACATTTAATTTTTTTAAAGATTTATAATATGACTTAATTAATAAAATTTCTTATATGTTACTGGCAAGGTTGAAATTCTAGATGAGTGTATTTTTTTTCTTAATTAGACCATTTAGTATAGATTTTATGAGAATTAATACAAGTTTAGCAATCTTAACTCACTATTATATTAATAATAGGGGATTAATTTATACAATTCAAATTCAACTCTATATTAATTGAGCCGAGTTTGACTGATAATTAATTGTAATTAATTTATAGAATTCTAATTTTATTCTAAATAAATTGTGTGAAGCTCCTAATTGGGGCCACTTATTAAAGATCACTTTTTGGAAACGAGAACTATTTCTTTTAATACTAAAAAGTGTATATTAAAAATATCTCCCAAAATTCCGTCCGAAAAAAAAATCTAACAAAAAGAACATCACAGCTTTCCTGTACGTTAACCATACAAAAAATACCGTGGAGACACAACAATAAACAAGCAATCTGACCGTTAAAAATGCCACTTGTTAGATTTATAATTACTTATCATTTTTTTATTTTTATTTTGGCAGCTATTTCGTCTCATATATTTTCTTTTTTATTTTACAGCTAAGCGTATCATTAGTAATTAAGTTACCTTATATAAATACGTTGTGAGATACGAAGCCTCACATGAAAAGAAGATAATAGCGTACTTTTTTCCAACTCAAAATTAAGGTAAGCAGCCGTTGGTTCTAAGCAATCGTTACTCTGGGCGGTGGGAGTGTGTAAATAAATGGAGTCGGCGCCGTCGACGTGTTTCCTCGGCCGGAGATTGGTCGGAGGAGGCCTCAAGTGTACTCAGGTCATTCTACGATCCCACCCTTCTCCTTCCCGACGCTTCTACTCAGTTTCTTGCAAAATGCGACAGCGTAATTTCAGGTCTGTTATCCTTTTGTCGGATTATTTTCCGACCCTTTAATTTTGGGGTGGAATCTTGAATTTTGGTGGGAATATTTTTTTCCAATTGTTCTTGAAAGTGGAAGTTAGTTTGTTCAAGAATCACGATTCTTGACGTTAACATAGCTTGGTTAGTACTTAGTACTTGTGCTTGATCTTGATAAAGAATGATATCCTTGGTTGAAATTGGTTTTGGATTGAAATTCTTGATTTTTCTTGGAATTGATAAATGTGTTTGTGTTCGTTTAAGGTGGGTATTTTATATCTTTTCAAATGTTGTTGAATGTGGAAGTTAATTTGTTCAAGAATCATCAGTCTTGACGTTAACATAGCATGGTTAGTAATCTGCGTTTGATCTTGATAAAAAATGTCATCATATTTACATGTCTGTAACTTTCGCTGGAAAGAATAGTTTTCACTGAAATCTTTATTTTAGATTTGCTAATTTTGATAATATACTGCAACAAGTATTAATAAATTTCTCTCACGCTTGCAAGCATCCCTTTGGTTTCCTTTTAGGTTTTAGTATACATTTTATTTGTCTGCGGAAGAATACATTGTGGGTTTGGTGCTTAGTCAATGGCTTATGAGAAAATTGAATGTCTTAGCTCATCTTTTGATTGGTGGAGAGTCTTCAATTTGGTATTGTTTGCAGTTTGCAAAATAAGAGACAACAAGCAAAGAAAATGAATCTTGAGCGTCCAACAAATTCAAATTTAGAGCCAAATGATGATACCATCTCTAATCCAAGCAACTTGCCGAACGACAGCATTTTAGATTCAAGTCAAGAGGCAGATTCCAGTGAAACAAATGCAAATTTAGAGCCAAATGGTGACAGTAACTCTAATCCAAGCAACTTTCCGAAAGACAGCACTTTAGATTCAAGTCAAGAGGCAGATTCCAGTGATATTCCCATAATAATAGAAGCTGGATTCGTAGAAGAAGAGGGGCATGACACTTCTTCTCAAACAAATGAAGTGAGACCTTTGTCCCACGACACTGTTGACTCTGCCGAGGGATCATCACATTCAAATGATGAAAATTCGAGCAGTTTCTTTCCGCCGAATGAAATACTAGTATGCCCTGAAACCTTTTCACTACAAACTGACTCTTGAGGCATCCATCAAGCTTTATGTCATATAATACCATAGACCTTTTTTGTTGGAAAAGGTCAAATAATGGTGTTCATTAGGCAGTTAAGCTTTTCATTTTTGTTTTTTTTTCCAGCTTTTTTCACGATTTTACGTATCAACAGGACATAGAGTTATTGAAATAGTGCTGTATAATAATTACTTGTTTGGAATCCATCATTGCATCTAGCACAGTAACACCTTAAGCATGATAATCAATAATTTACTGTTGCTCGGCCATCCAAAGAGAATTAAATGCTATTCAGAACGTTTCTTTCTTTAACATGAGACATGCTCATCTTACTTGCTGCAGATCTCAAGGGCACAAGTAGCTATTTGAAGAGAAATCACATGTACTTGACCTGTATGATATTAAATGTCTTGATGTCTAATATTTAGCCATTATGAAACTGGCGTATACCGTAGGTTGATGCCAATCCCTCTAAATAGTTACAAAAGGGAATGAAAAGTTTGTGAGTGTCTTAATAGTTGTTTAGGGTGGGAGGTCAGTTCAATTGCCTTTATCTTGTTTACTTTACTTGGTTGAAGAGGCAATCATCTGAGATCTGACCATATGATAATCTCTTCTTTATAACAGTCCGCCACTAAGTATGGAGGAGAGAAACAAACAGGCATTAATCTTCAAGATTTAATTGGGATGATAAGAAATGCTGAAAAGAGTAAGTCATAACTCAAGTTGGATCCCTTTATCTTCATAGTCATTTACTTACAATATGTATAGACTTCAGATTTGTGGGAGGATACCTTTCTCCCTTGTCGAATGTATAACAGAATTTATGAGAGCATGAACCCTTCGTCTAGATGAAAGCTGAAATATAAATTTATCGCCAGCTGAGCATGCTGTTCTCTTGCTTTTTTCATTACAGATATACATCTTCTCAATCAAGCTCGTGTACGTGCCCTTGAGGATCTTGACAAAATTCTTAGTGAAAAAGAGAATTTGCAGGGAGAAATCAACATTTTGGAGATGAAACTTGCTGAAACTGATGCAAGGCTCAAAATGGCTGCACAAGAGAAGATACATGTGGAGCTCCTAGAAGGTCACTTGGAGAAGCTTCAAGATCAACTGTTTAGTAGGGTTAGCAGTGAGGAAAGACAGGACGTAAATAATTCTGCTTCTTCATCTCAATCTGATATTGTCAATTCTTTTAGTGAGGATTTGGATTCATTAAGAGCAGAGAATATACTATTAAAGGATGAGCTACAGGTTCTGAAGGCAGAACTTAGTAATATTAGGGAAACTTATCAGCGTGTTCAAATGCTAGAGGAAGAACGGGCACTTTTGGAATCTTCTTTAAAAGAGTTAGAGATTAAACTCGCTGCTTCTCATGAAGATGTTTCAAAAATCTCTAGCTTGAAATCTGAATGCAAGAGTTTGTATGAGAAAGTCGAGGATCTCCAAAGACTGCTTGATACAGCAACAGAGAGGGCTGATCAAGCTATTCTTGTGTTGCAACAAAACCAAGAACTCCGCAAGAAGGTTGACCGGCTTGAAGAATCTCTAAGTGAGGCCAATGGTTATAAATTGTCATCAGAGAAGATGCAACAATATAATGATCTGATGCAGCAGAAGTTGAAGCTGTTGGATGAGCGCCTGCAAAGATCTGATGAAGAAATTAATTACTATGTTCAGTCATATCAGGATTCTATGAAAGAATTCCAGGAAACACTAAATAATTTGAAAGAAGAAAGCAAGAAAAAGGCAGAAGATGAATCTGTGACTGACAAACCTCCTGAGTTCTGGAGCAATTTATTGCTTATGGTGGATGGATGGTTTATTGAAAAAAAGATTTCAGTGAATCAAGCAGAGCTGTTAAGAGAAATGATATGGAACAAAGAGGGAAGAATATGTGATGCATATATGTTGTCTAAGGAAAAGAATGAGCGTGACATCATTGCGACATTCCTCAAACTAACATCGTCATCACCAGGGTAAGCAACCTAAGCATAAAATGTGATGAATCTTTATTTCATACATATTATATGTATCTTGATTGGTACTTGCTGTCATTGTTTAGTGAAAGGTTGCATGTAGTACATATCGCAGCAGAGATGGCACCAGTGGCTAAGGTATGCATACACATAAATCTATAATTTACTGTGTAGGTGATGTGATGTTATGAATTCCATATTTCTTTTTTGTTGTTCATTGTGATACTTCTTTGGAGAAAGAACTTTGATAGAGGATCTACAAAATAGATTGAGAAATTGTGTAAAGATTCAAGCATGTGAGACATTGAGAGGTCTGTCTTTTCTTGTTCATCTGGGGATCGAATTGACGTTCGATTTATGATTTCTAAGCTTGCTTTAATTAGTTTATCAATACATTAGTATGCAAGGTATATTTATATTTAGGTAAACCTTCATATTCCTTGGTCACATCTTGTACACCTTTAGCATGATAAAGTGCCCTTTGTTCTTATCGTTCCTTTAGTATTAGTGCTTCAACTTTGGATGATGCAAGTTAATTTCTATACTGTATCAGCCTATAAGTTTAATGCTGACTCACAATTTGGAGGCAGTTCTTTAAATAAATAAATTTGTCTTAGGTTGGTGGGCTGGGAGATGTGGTGGCTGGTCTCAGTAAAGCACTTCAGAAGAAAGGACACCTTGTGGAAATTGTTCTACCAAAATATGACTGCATGCAGTATGAGTGCATTAAAGACTTGAAGGTATTTGACTTTTGGCGAAGGTGCTTTATTTTTGGGAATTTGATTTTCTGACCTAGGGCTTCATGAGATGCAGGTTTTGGATATGCCTATTGAATCATATTTTGATGGTCGGATGTTCAAAAACAAAATCTGGGTTGGCACTGTTGAAGGTGTAGAATTATTTCCATTGTGAAAATATTTTCTGCTTATTTTGTATGACCTAATACCCTTTATGGCTGTTTACTTTTAATCATTTAGGCCTTCCTGTTTATTTCATTGAACCTCAACACCCGGATAAATTCTTCTGGAGGAATCAATTCTATGGAGAGCGTGACGATTTTAAGAGGTTCTCCTTTTTCAGCAGGGCAGCACTTGAGCTAATCCTTCAAGCTGGCAAGAAACCCGACATAATTCATTGTCACGATTGGCAGACATCTTTTGTTGTACGAATGCTAGATATTTAGTAATTCTTCATCTAATATTTCTACAGCATTTCCACCACGTTTCTAACTTCTTCTGTTTTGTCATGTGTGGCAGGCCCCCCTTTATTGGGATATATATGTGCCAAAAGGACTTAATTCAGCCAGAATATGTTTTACTTGTCATAATTTTGAGTACCAAGGAGCTGCACGAGCTTCCGATCTAGCATCTTGTGGTCTTGATGTTCACCACCTCAACAGACCTGATAGGATGCAAGACAACTCTGCAAGTGACAGGATAAATCCTATTAAGGTAACACAATTGTATAAAGCTATTTTTGTGAGCTGTTGTGATTGTTAATGTTTCTGTAATAGGGTATGTCACAAACTGCTTCCATTTTCTCCTTTTTATTATAACCTTTTATGAGTGGTTTAGTGACTGAATCTTTAATCCATGCCTCCACTTTTATCTCAATGTTCTGTTATCAGGGTGCAATAGTGTTCTCTAATATTGTGACAACGGTTTCACCATCCTATGCCCAAGAGGTGCGGGCTGCTGAGGTATGAATAATTTTTTTTGTACTTTTTTGTCTCAAAATAATTGTCATTTTGCACTAATTGGGAGAATTGAATATCATATTATAATTTTGCTCTTCTGCTTATTTTTTGTGATAGTATGCATTACATGAATGCATAAAATTATAAATGATCATACATGTTTGTCGTTTAAGGATGTTATACTTATATCTATATATTGACTTTTTTAATTCATGTGGAACATCCTTAAACGACAAACATAATGGGTCGGAGAGAGTATATTTTTTTTTATCTGAGACTGGTATAATATATATTGATATGTATTCTCCACTATTTTTCAATGTTTAAGCAACTAAGCAAATAGTGATGTACATAATACCATGGCTTGTTAATGCTCATCTAGTTGATGTTTATGGTTGTAGGCTACTAGAATATGGGGGGAACTGGATAGATTATCACTGCTTGTTATTTGAAATGCAAAGTTATGGCAGTTCTGTTATTTCCCTTCTGCAAAAAATCCCTGAGAATGAATTGAAAGTTCATGTTATCAAATACGTGAAAACATAAATGGGGAAAAATATATTGTGTATTCAATGACTCCTAAGAGTGCATATTTATATACAAGAGCTATGCTAATTAAGGTAAATGTAACCCTAACCCTAAAGGCCCATTGAAGACCCTATAATATTTACATAGATATTCTAACACTCCCCCTCAAGCTGGAGCATAGATATTGATCATGCCTAGCTTGTTACAAAGATAGTCAACCCTAACTCCATTAAGGGCCTTCGTAAAGATATCTCCTAATTGATCTTCACTTCTCATATAATCAGTTGAAATCAAGCCTTGTTGGATCTTCTCACGGACAAAGTGACAATCAATCTCAATGTGTTTAGTTCGCTCGTGGAAAACTGGATTAGAGGCAATGTGAAGAGCAGCTTGATTATCACACCATAATTTGGCAGGTATTGAGACCTTCAAACCAACTTCATTTAGAAACCCACGAACCCAAACGATCTCGCACGCAGCTTTGGCCATAGCTCTATATTCAGACTCTGCACTAGATCGTGAGACTACTTTCTGCTTCTTACTTTTCCAAGAAATCAAGTTTCCCGCAAAGAAAACACAATAACCTGAAGTAGATCTTCGATCTTCTTTCGAGCCTGCCCAATCTGCATCAGTAAAACATTCAATCCGATCATGACCATGAGTACTATACACAAGTCCACGTCCAGGAGTTCCCTTCAAATAACATAAGATCTGCTCTACAGCCTTCCAATGATCTACAGTTGGTGATGACATGTACTGACTCACAACACTTACTGAATAAGCAATATCTGGACGCGTCATTCTGAGGTAGTTCAATTTTCCTACCAATCTTCTATATCTTCCCGGATCATCAAATAAAGCACCTTCCTTCGTGAGTTGTAAATTAGGAATCATTGGAGAGCTACATGGTTTAGCTCCCAATTTTCCTGTTTCAGAAAGTAAATCTAGCACATATTTTCTTTGAGACAAGAAAATCCCCTTCTTACATCTACTCACTTCAATACCAAGAAAATATTTAAGAGTCCCCAAGTCTTTGGTAGTGAACTGAGTAGGGAGGAAAGCTTTCAAAGATGCAATTCCTTTAGAGTCACTTCCAGTGATCACAATATCATCCACATACACAGCCATCAATACAATACCACTCTTAGAATTCATATAGAAAACCGAATCATCAGATTTACTTTGCTTCATACCAAACTTCTCAACCGCACGAGAGAAAGTACCAAACCATGCACGAGGACTCTGTTTCAAACCATACAACGATTTTCGAAGATAACATACCTTATCGCTCTCCCCCTGAGCAACAAATCCGGGTGGTTGCTCCATATAAATATCGTCAACAAGATCACCATGAAGGAAGGCATTCTTGATATCCAACTGGTGTAAAGGCCAGTGGTGAGTAGCTGCCAACGAAATTAAAAGTCTAATCGAGGTGAGCTTGGCAACAGGAGAAAAAGTATCAGAAAAGTCAACACCATAAATTTGAGCATATCCTTTAGCAACAAGACGAGCCTTTAGACGAGCAACAGATCCATCAGGATTGACTTTGATAGTAAACACCCATTTGCAGCCAATAGGTCGTTGACCTGCAGGAAGATCCACCAATTCCCAAGTACCAGCAGAATCTAATGCATGCATTTCCTCAATCATGGCATTACGCCAACCAGAATGGGCCAAAGCTTCATGAACATGTTTAGGAACAATCTCAAGTGATGAAATCAAAGCTTGAGAAGATTGTGACAGGTGTTTATAGGAAACGAAAGAGGAAACGGGATAAGTGCAAAAACGTTTACCTTTTCGAAGGGCAATAGGGAGATCATCACTTGAAGGAGGATCCGCCGACGAAGACACTGGTGCATCAGGACATGAAACTGGTAGGTCGGTGACTAAATCAACATTAGTAGGGGCAGACAATTGCGATCGACGCGAATATGTATGGAGGATAGGGGGTCTAGCGGACTCAGGTGGAGGAACAACTGGTGGAAGTACTGTATAAACAAGAAAGTCTGTATCCTCCCCCTCAGTGGGAGGAGGAGAAGAATGTGAGAAAGGTGTATGCTCAGAAAAGACGACATCAGCAGATACGAGATATTTGTTGAGACTAGGACAGAAACACCGATACCCCTTTTGTACCCGAGAATATCCCAAAAAAATGCACTTTAAAGACTTAGGATCGAGTTTCGTGACGTGAGGTCGAACATCCCGGACAAAACAAGTGCAACCAAATATTTTAGGCTCAATAGGAAATTTAGACTGAGATGGAAACAGGACATGGAAGGGTGACTGACCACGAAGAACAGAAGAAGGCATGCGATTGATGAGAAAGCAAGCAGTAGAGACAGCATCAGCCCAAAAGTGTTTAGGAACTGCCATGTTAAATAACAAAGCTCTAGCTGTTTCAAGAAGATGCCTATTTTTTCTTTCGGCCACGCCATTTTGAGATGGCGTGTCAACACAGGAAGTTTGATGAAGAATACCATTTTGCATCATATAATGACGAAATGTGTCAGACAAATATTCCTTAGCATTATCACTGCGCAAAGTTTTCACAGACACACCAAACTGAGTCTTAATCTCAGCACAAAAGGCAGAAAAGTGTGTAAACACCTCAGAACGACTCTTCATCAAATATAACCAGGTCATACGAGAATAGTCATCAACAAAGGTGACAATAACGAAATCCAGGTTTTGAAGTGATGGGACAAGGACCCCAAACATCAGAGTGTACTAACTCAAAGGGAGCACTTGCTCGTTTATTGACTCGAGGACTTAAACTAACACGATGGTGTTTAGCAAAATGACAAGATTCACAATCTAGAGATGATAACGTAGAGAACTGTGGACACATATGTTTTAACAAAGGAAGAGAGGGGTGACCTAACCGACAATGTGCTTCCATAGGGGTGACAGTTCCTGTACATACTACCGATTGATGTGTATCAAGGATGTAGAGGCCACCCGATTCATGTCCCTTACCAATGATCTTCTTCGTCGTAAGATCCTGAAACAAGCAATAATCAGGGAAAAATGAGACACTACAATTAAGGTTGTGTGTAAGTTTACTCACAGAAACTAGGTTAAACGAGAGGTGGGGAAGGTTAAGAACAAATGATAAGGGTAGGGAAGGTGTTGGGTTAATAGTTCCTGATCCCACACATTGAGATTGTGAACCATCGGCTAAGGTAACCGGAAGATGAGTGGTATGTGGGTCAAAGGTAGAGAAAAGTTTTGAGTTACCTGTCATATGATCTGTGGCGCCAGAATCAATGACCCACTTGGTCGATGAGGAAATAAGACATGCATTAGAATTACCTGACTCGGCAATAGTAGAGACAAAATTTGTTTGTGACTGATTCTTTTTCTGAAGTTGCAGCAACCTTGCATATTCATGAGCAGAAATCGTGACTGAATTATCAAGGTGACCAGAACAACGGTCCACAAAGTTATCCTCTTCAGACATAGTAAATAACAAGCCAACCAAATACTAACTGAAATTTTAGAAACCAAAAACGAGAAACAGAAATTTCCCGAAAACGGGAGAGGAAATCTGTACCCAAACACGAAATCACACACCGATGAGATGTTGACCAAAACGGGTACACGAACAGGTCGGGGACGTCAAGGCAAGGCGACCAGTGGTCGCCGGCAGAAAATCCGGCTTCTCACGCGCCCTCACGCGCCGCCGGCGTGAAACAGGGCAGAATCTCCGACGTGGCGCGTGTACTGTTCACGCGCCGCCGCTGACCACCAGATTTCAGGCGAAGGGTCGCCGGAGTATGGCGGTCCTTCCTAGGTGGGTGGTGTCGTCCGGGGAGGGCTGGAAAACGGACGGCCGCTACTGTGTGCTACAGTGCACAAACCCTAAATTTTTTTTTTTCGAGACCTAATTTCAGAAATCGAACCTTGCTCTAGATACCATGTTATCAAATACGTGAAAACATAAATGGGGAAAAATATATTGTGTATTCAATGACTCCTAAGAGTGCATATTTATATACAAGAGCTATGCTAATTAAGGTAAATGTAACCCTAACCCTAAAGGCCCATTGAAGGCCCTATAATATTTACATAGATATTCTAACAGTTCATAACACCATGCGTATAACGATATATACAACAAAGTAGGGATATTTTTTTATTTCACAGTAGATATGAGAACCCAAGAATCTGTAGGACTTGACACAGTTTTATAACGACTATTAGTTTAAAAAAAAAAAAAAAAAACTAAATGGGAAATCAAACACTTTATTCGTTGCTTGTTTGCAGAATTATTTGTTTATTTTCTTCCTATGATGCATAGGGTGGTCGAGGCCTGGAAGCAACACTTAATTCACATTCAAAGAAGTTTGTTGGAATCTTAAATGGAATTGATACTGGTGCATGGAATCCAGCCACTGACCCATTTTTGAAAGTTCAGTACCATTCCAATGATATTGAAGGCAAAACAGAAAATAAAGAAGCTTTAAGGAGACATCTGGGATTGTCTTCAGCTAATGCAAGACAGCCACTGGTATGTATGTTTGCATTTAATGATGATTATCTTGCGAACCTTCGTTCTATTTTGAGACGACATTATGAATCATTGCCTTCAATTCTGATATTGCCAATACCGTAAAGCTGTTTATTTCTCTTTTTGAGATCTTGTCTGCAAGAAATATTGTAACCAAGATTTGTTGTTTATGTATTGAGTTGATTAGCTTATTCGTTAAATAACTAATGCTTTACTATGCAATACAGACTATACCTACTTTGTGAGTTAGACATTTCTATGTCATCATTGATACATGGCTTACTCACCCATTAAAATTATGCTTGCTTCCGTTGAACCTTATAATCTCATTATGTGCAGGTTGCCTGCATAACCAGATTGGTACCTCAAAAGGGTGTACATCTTATAAGGCATGCAATATACAGGACATTGGAGCTTGGTGGTCAGTTTGTGCTTCTGGGTTCAAGTCCAGTGCCACAAATTCAGGTATTCCCGATTTCTCAATTTCAAATGTCCTTAACTTTTTTCCTTTTGCTTGTGTACGATTATAGAAAACGGTTGAAGAGAAGGCTGGAAAAATGAGATTAAATGCAAAGAATTCTGAGTAAACAAGTAGTAAATCTAGGGGTGCATGTGTATATATTTTTCTATTTTTCCATGTAACTTGTTTGAGATTTCCCGCTCCCTAAAAAGTGTGTTTTTCTTCAAAGTTTATTTCCCATTTCCTCAAGTTTTTATGTTTATAAAATTCTATTTATCTAACCTAACTTTGGATTCTGCATCACTTATTCTAATATCTACATCTAGTTGTTGAGTTTATCGAAGATTCAGAATAGGCCTCCTCTCCATCTCTCCTCTCTAGAGAGCAATGACTGTTGTCCCTTCTGAGATTTGAACATTCGAAGTTTTCATTGAACAACCATTCTAATTTGAAGTGTGAATTTTCTTGAACTAATATTATATTGATAATGGAAATCCTCTTTTTTCAGAGGGAGTTTGAAGAAATTAGAGACCATTTTGAAACTCACGAGCATGCTCGATTAGTGCTGAAATATGATGAATCTCTTTCCCATTTAATCTACGCTGCATGTGACATGCTCATCATCCCATCCATCTTCGAGCCTTGTGGTCTGACACAGGTACTGATCAATTTCGTTCCTGTAAACGTAGCATTCTTATAAATTCAGCTGGACTTTTCTGAAATCATGTCACATTTGTGCAGATGATTGCTATGAGATATGGTTCAATTCCAATTGTTAGGAGAACGGGCGGACTAAATGACAGGTTGAGTAGTCGGCACATTATTTTGAATTACACTGCATACCTTATTTCACTTGTGTCTGCTTTCATATTTATAATCAAGGGTTCAAATCATGTTGCAGTGTTTTTGACTTAGATGATGATACCATTCCTGCTGAGTACCGAAACGGGTTCACATTTTTGAAAGCTGATGAGCAGGTAACTGTGATCATGTGATGAGATGAATATTCATTATATAAATTTTGCATTTATACTAATAGATTAAATGTATCATTCAATCGAAAGAGGACTCGATAGTCATAAGTTACCACGAATATACAGGGATTCAACGGTGCTTTAGAGCGTGCAGTTGACCAATATAAAAACGATGCTGATGGATGGAAAAAACTTGTGCAAAAGGTGATGAGCATGGATTTTAGTTGGGACACCTCAGCATCGTTATATGAAGAACTTTATGAGAAGTCTGTTGCCAGAGCAAGGAGCGTAAATCGTACGTGAGCATGGTGGACATACACACTTTGCATTCTACATCAGGTGAAGCTCGTCTCTCTATTGTATAGCTCCCAAGGAGTCGATAATGAGATGCTGATTTTGTAAGTTCAGTCAGAAAATGAAGAGAAACCATCACATGTGGATGATTTAAGAAGCTAAGGTAATCTAATTCATCTATTGTAAACTTAGATCCAATTCAGTCATTGATACACATGAACATCATCTACATTGTGCATGTACATATATATACGAGGCACAAAAGTTGAATCTGTAAATGATATATACGGGTTGTCCTGTTCAGAATATTAGAGATATACAATCCTGAGTATCTTGTTCTGATTCAGTATTGTGTTACGCTGGTATATCTTTGCATATGTAGGCACTTGAAGGCCAGTTTGAATTTAAAAATTAATACGAATAAAAGTGGGAAAAACATTGATAGCCTTTGAAGCTAAAAAATATAGAATTATATTCAGTAATTTACAGCATATTACACTCTTGTACGTTAGCTTCACTTTCCGGGTACAAAGTTAATGGTGTATGACCAGGCGTTGTTGTTAACCGGGTCAGCTAGGTGGTCAGCCAGGTTCTCCAATGGGCCCTTTCCGGTGACAATTGCCTGAACGAAGAATCCGAACATGGAGAACATGGCCAGTCTTCCGTTCTTGAGCTCCTTAACCTTGAGCTCAGCAAAGGCCTCCGGGTCCTCAGCCAGACCCAACGGGTCGAAGCTGCCTCCGGGGTAGATGGGGTCGGTGATCTCACCTAGTGGCCCTCCGGCAATTCTGTAGCCCTCAATGGCTCCCATCAACACAACCTGGCAAGCCCAGATGGCCAAGATGCTCTGAGCGTGGACTAGGCTTGGGTTACCCAAATAGTCCAAACCCCCATCGCTGAAGATCTGTGACCCGGCCTTGAACCACACTGCCTCGCCAAACTTGACTCCGTTCCTGGCCAACAGCTCTGGGAATACACAGCCTAGAGCTCCGAGCATGGCCCACCTGCTGTGGATCACCTCCAGTTCACGGTTCTTGGCGAAGGTCTCGGGGTCGGCGGAGAGTCCAGCAGTGTCCCAGCCATAGTCCCCGGCAAATTCACCGGTAAGGTAGCTGGGGGGCTCGCCGGAGAATGGGCCCAAGTATTTGACACGGTCTGGGCCATACCATGGGCTGCTGGAGGAGACGGGCTTGGCCTTGGAGGCGGTCTTTCTCATGGAAAATCTTCCGTTGTTGCCGGAGGGAGTGGCAGGGGAGAGCTTGGCAGCCTGGCTAGCGAAAGATGGGGAGGAGAGAGCCATTGAAGTGGCAGCCATTGTAGGAGGTGAAGAGCTTATTTGATGTGTTGTGTGTGTAAAAGACTGGTGATGATGAAATGGGAAAGATTAGTTGGTAGTTATTTATAAGGTGGAGAGGATGAGGGAATCATATCTTGTGATATCTCTATCTCTCATGTCATTGAGTTTCCAGATTCTCTTATTGTTGTGGCTAGCCTTTGCCCATCTGGCATTTTCTTTGGACCTCAACAACTGAGTAAATTCTTGTGGAAGATTCACATTTACCATCTTGACTGACTTCTCCAAGCTGACAAGACACTAGACATAATTCATGGTCATAATTTATGAGGCCAGAAATCTACTTTGGGTGAAGCAGCTTCCTGGATTATCTAGTTCATTGTGACGCATGAACATCATCAATGGTAGAAATTTTAATCTGTAATGGTGTATATAATACTCCCTCAATCCCATTTTAGATTACTCAAAATAAAAAATAGAAGACTTGACAAAAATCCAACTCTGCCCTTCCATATAGTTGAAAGGACGAATATACTCTAAATCCTACACCCTTTAATACTAAAAAACAATTTTTTTTTATTAAAACCTGTGTTATTTCTCCTCGAGCAATATATAATGGGATGTATGGAGTATGCATTATCCGATTCAGAATGTTGTAAAAACACAAAGGCATACAATATTCATATTCACCTTCGCTAACTTAAAAAACTAGAACTTGGTTCTGCTACTCTTTCTTTGTTTAATCTGCAAAATTGCTATTCTTATGTGAACTTAGGAATTGTGTATCTCCTGGTTGACTTTAGGATTCGGGGAGTTTGTTAATATGAATGAATAAAAAACAGTCATCACTCTGCAACTCTGGCACTTTTAGTAAAAGTAGTTTGCATCATTATTTGTCTTTCTGCAAAAATCCTCTGTTATCTCTGTCTAGAATTTGATCAAGAAAACTTCATCTTGGACTCAAGTGGCTGATTTTATAAACACAGAGACTGTTTGCTCATTAAACAATCGAACGTCTTCCCCTCAAATGTTGGGAGGACTACATGAAAAAAGAAAAATAGAATACATACAATGGGGCTACATTGCCAAGGTATAAGGAAAGAAGATATATTTTATAGTTTTCTTTGCTTGATTTAATTACACAAGTATTACCAACTGTAAAGTAGACGCATCTCTCTAAACAGATGCATATATTGTTCATATTCCTGAAGTTTTACTCTTCCAACGATCTTCTGTTATCTTCTACATGATTAAAAGAGTTTGCTGATATGATTCATAAAAGTGGACAAAACTATTGAAGCTCACTAATATAGCATTATATTCAATAAATAATTAACGTTAACTTTACATTACACTCTTTTCTCTTAACTTCACTTTCCGGGTACAAAGTTAGTGGCATATGACCAGGCATTGTTGTTGACGGGATCAGCGAGGTGGTCGGCAAGGTTCTCCAATGGGCCCTTTCCGGTGACGATAGCCTGAACAAAGAATCCGAACATGGAGAACATGGCCAGTCTTCCATTCTTGAGCTCCTTAACCTTTAGCTCAGCAAACGCCTCCGGGTCCTCAGCCAGACCCAACGGGTCGAAGCTGCCACCGGGGTAGATCGGGTCGGTGATCTCACCCAGTGGCCCGCCGACAATTCTGTAGCCCTCAATGGCTCCCATCAACACAACCTGGCAAGCCCAGATGGCCAAGATGCTCTGAGCGTGGACCAGGCTCGGGTTTCCCAAATAGTCCAAACCGCCATCACTGAAGATCTGTGACCCGGCTTTGAACCACACGGCCTCCCCGAATTTGACTCCATTCCTAGCCAAGAGCTCCGGGAATGCGCACCCTAGAGCGCCGAGCATGGCCCACCTGCTGTGGATCACCTCCAGCTCATGGTTCTTGGCGAAGGTCTCGGGGTCGGCGGAAAGTCCAGCGGTGTCCCAGCCGTAGTCGCCGGCAAATTCACCAGTGAGGTAGCTAGGGGGCTCACCGAAGAATGGGCCCAAGTATTTGACGCGGTCTGGGCCGTACCATGGGCTGCCGGAGGAGACCGGCTTGGCCTTAGAGGCTGTCTTCCTCATGGAAAATCTTCCATTGCCGGAAGGGGTGGAGGGGGAGAGCTTGACCGCCTGGCCGGCGAAAGAGGGGGAAGAGAGAGCCATTGAAGTGGCAGCCATTGAATGGGTTTTGTGAGTGAAAGAGTTGTGGTGGTGGTGATGAAATTGGAAATGTTAGTTGGTAGTTATTTATAGGGTGGAGAGGATGAGGGAAAGTTATTATCATGTGGTATCTCAATCTCTTATTTCATTGGGTTTCAAGATTCTATTATTGGTGCGGTTGGCCTTTTGCCCATCTGGCAATTTCTTTGGTCGAGGAGTGATTTCTCCAAGCTGGCAAAGGGCTAGACATAATTCATAATTCATTGTTTGTATAATTTATGAGGCCATAAATCCTAGGTGAGCAGCAACTTCTTGGATTATCTCTTACTACTGAATCAAATTAGAATTTACCGAGAATTTTACCACAAAATCGATCTTAACCGACCCAAAATTTCCTATTAGGTTTTGGATCAAAACCCTGAAAATTAAAATTGAAATGATATAATTTAACATTATAAAAAAACATATATATATATATATATTTCTTAAATTACCCTTTCTGAGGGAGAAGTGGTAGTTTCTTTCTAAAACTTGTTTGATATTAGAGAGTAAACCATGCACTATATTTACAGTTGCTTAGCAACAGAAACTTGGTATAGGCTGTTGAGAGCGTGATTTTACAGCGAATCATCTCTAGATTAATTCAAGAGGGAAACATAATCTTGTAGCTAAAGCAACGCTTTTGATTTTGGAAAATTATTTAAATGGCAGTATGTTCCATTCCTGCAAAGTATATTAAACATGCTAGGAGGAATATTCGGTTCGGTTTTCGATATTTTCCACTAAAAACCGATACCATGCCCTGAATATATATTTCGGTTTCTTTCTCTGTGGCGCCTTAACATCATTTATGGCATAAACTTGAATTTGTAATGGTGTATACAATATGCATTATCCGGTTCAGAATGTTGTAAAAACAGAGATACACTTGTCCAGATTCACCATCCCTAACTAAAAAATTGAAACTTGCTTCTGCTACTCTTTCTTTGCTTAATCTGTAAAATTACTTTATTTTTAAAACTTATAAATTGGTTATCTTCTGGTAGAATTTAAGATTTAGAGAGTGTGTTGACATAAATGAATAAAAAAAAAGAAGAAGAAAAATCCATCCCTCTGCAACTCTGGCACTTATAGAAACAATGGTTTGTGCCATTATTAGTCTTTCTACAAATCCTCTGTTATCTGTGTCTAGAATTTGATCAAGAGAACTTCATCTTAGGACTCAAAAGGCTGATTTCATAAACAGAGACTGTTTGCTCATCCATTAACCTAAATTTCTTCCCCTCAAATGTTGGGCGACTACATGAAAAAATAGAATAGTGGTGGTGCTGCATTTGCCAAGATATAAGGACAGAATGTGTGTTTTATAGTTTTTTTGCTTGATTTAATTACAACGCTAGAAATAAATACAACCAATTAGATGAACCAACTGTAAAATATACACCTCTTTAAACAAATGCATATATTATTGATATTCATGAAGTTCTACTCTTCTAACAACGTTCTATTATTTTTTATATGGCTGAGAGAGAGTTTGTTGATATGAATGAATCAAAAGAAGAAACACACGCACAAAACTATTGAAGCTCGCTAATATAGCATTGTATTTCAATAAATAATTCACGTTACCTTTACATTATCAAACAAGACGAATAACCATACTCTCGTCTGTCATATTTACTTTCTAGGGACAAAGTTAGTGGCATAAGACCAGGCGTTGTTGTTAACCGGGTCAGCAAGGTGGTCGGGAAGGTTCTCCAACGGGCCCTTTCCGGTGACGATGGCCTGAACAAAGAACCCGAACATTGAGAACATAGTTAGTCTTCCGTTCTTGAGCTCCTTAACCTTGAGCTCAGCAAAGGCTTCCGGGTCCTCAGCAAGACCCAACGGGTCGAAGCTGCCACCTGGGTAAATCGGGTCAGTGATCTCACCCAATGGCCCACCAGCAATACGGTAGCCCTCAACGGCTCCCATTAATACAATCTGGGAAGCCCAGATGGCCAAGATGCTTTGAGCATGGACCAAGCTCGGGTTTCCCAAATAGTCCAAACCGCCGTCGCTGAAGATCTGTGATCCGGCCTTGAACCAGACAGCCTCGCCGAACTTGACGCCATTGCGGGCCAATAGCTCTGGGAAGACACAGCCTAGAGCTCCGAGCATGGCCCACCTGCTCTGGATCACCTCTAGTTCACGGTTCTTGGCGAAGGTTTCTGGGTCGGCTGAAAGTCCTGCGGTATCCCAACCATAGTCTCCGGCAAATTCACCAGTAAGGTAGCTAGGTGGCTCGCCAGAGAACGGGCCCAAGTATTTGACGCGGTCTGGGCCATACCAAGGGCTGCCGAAGGAGACGGTCTTGGGCTTGGAGGCTGTCTTCCTCATGGAAAATCTGCCATTGCTGGAATATTGGGAGGTGGGGGGGGAGAGCTTCATCTCCTGCCCGGCGAAAGAGGGGGAAGAGAGAGCCATTGTAGAGGCAGCCATTGCAGAAAGTTAAAAGAAAACTTATTTGATTGATGTGTTGAAGATAGTGGTGGTGATGAAATGAGAAGTGTTAGTTGGTAGTTATTTATAGGCTGGTGAAGGATGAACGAAGCTTGTTGTCTTGCGGTATCTCTATCTCTTATTTCATTGGATTCTATTATTGGCTTAGCCCATCTGGTATTTTCGTTGGACCTCATTACTCCTGAGTAAATTCTTTTGGAGGAGTCACATTCATCTTCTTGAGTGATTTCTCCAGGCTGGCAAATCACTAGACATAATTCATTGTCATAGCTAATGAGGCCACAAATCTTAGGTGTATTAACTCCAAGTGAGACACCTTCGTGGATTATCTCGTATAATTTCCAACAAGTCGATCATGAGACAGTCTTTTTTTTTTCTTTTTTTTATCAAGAAAAAAAAATTAATATGGCTTAATATGAAACATCAAATCGAACCATACATCACAAATCAAGTATACGACTACCAATTGAATTTTAAAACCACTTGCCAAAGGAAGCATTTTCTTGCCAAGGATTCGTTTGTGTTTAACCAAGACCAAACCTTTGCTTTTATTTCTAGTACTTCCATCGGCACATTTGGCACCTCTCCTCTCAAAACGAGTTCATTTCTACTCTTCCAGATTTTCCAAACGATTGCCACCCAAAGAGTTGAAGGAGCTTTGGGTTTTTTCATTTGGCCAAAAAAGTCGCCATGTTGTAGAAAATGTGTAATCAGATCTTATAGAATGTCAATCTGAAAATGTGTGAATCGGATCTCTATCACTGGCTTATAGTCTGATGGTTTGCGTCGACTTTGCTCATTACAAATGCGAGTTCAATTCCTGTTGATGACAAGATCACAAGACGTCTGATTCTGCAGGCTCAGTTGCAAAATTAAGAGAAATCATTACATGTGTTCCAATTTCTTCCATAGTGACGCCTGAACATCATCTGTGGCACAAACTTGAATATGTAATTGGGTATATAATATGCATTACCCTGTTCAGGATGTAGTAAAAAACAATCTTTGGTGTATTGTTCAGATTCACCATTGCTAACTAAAATTTGGAACTTGGTTCTGCTACTCTTTCTTTGCTTAACATGCAAAATTGCTACTAGTATATTTTTTTAAACTTACAAATTGGTTATCTTCTGTTGGAAATCAATTAGGAGAACATGTAAGAAAAATAATATATCTATTGGTGCTACATTTGCTAAGATAAGGAAAGAGTATGTTTTTCTTTTTATATTTATTTTGCTTGATTTAATTACTCAAGTAATTATTGGCAACACCCGAAATGAATCTAATTAATTACATGAACCAACTGTAAAGTAGACACATCTCTCTAAGCAGATGCATATATTGTTCATGTTCATGTTCATAAAGTTTTACCCTTGTAACAATCTTGTGTTATTTTCTATATGGTTAGAAGAGTTTGTTGATATGAATAAATCAAAAGAAGAAACACAAATCACAAAACTATTGAAACTCACTAATATAGCATTGTATTTCAATAAGTAATTCACATAAACTTTACATCATTAAACATTCTGAATTACTATAACTTCACTTTCCGGGCACAAAGTTAGTGGCATAGGACCATGCGTTGTTGTTAACGGGGTCAGCAAGGTGGTCGGCCAGGTTCTCCAATGGGCCCTTTCCGGTGACGATAGCCTGAACAAAGAACCCGAACATGGAGAACATGGCTAGTCTTCCATTCTTGAGCTCCTTAACCTTGAGCTCAGCAAAGGCTTCTGGGTCCTCAGCAAGACCCAACGGGTCGAAGCTGCCTCCGGGATAAATCGGGTCGGTGATCTCACCTAGTGGCCCACCCGCAATTCTGTAGCCCTCAATTGCTCCCATCAACACAACCTGGCAAGCCCAGATGACCAAGATGCTCTGAGCGTGGACCAGGCTCGGGTTTCCCAAATAGTCCAAACCTCCATCGCTGAAGATCTGTGACCCGGCCTTGAACCAAACGGCTTCACCGAACTTAACTCCGTTCCTGGCCAACAGCTCAGGGAATACGCACCCTAGAGCTCCGAGCATGGCCCACCTGCTGTGGATCACCTCCAGCTCCCTGTTCTTGGCGAAGGTCTCGGGGTCGGCGGAGAGTCCGGCGGTGTCCCAGCCGTAGTCGTCGGCGAATTCACCGGTGAGGTAGCTGGGGGGCTCGCCGGAGAATGGGCCCAAGTATTTGACACGGTCTGGGCCGTACCATGGGCTGCCGGAGGAGACGCTCTTGGGCTTGGAGGCGGTCTTTCTCATGGAGAATCTTCCGTTGTTGCCGGATGGGGTGGAGGGGGAGAGCTTGGCCGCCTGGCCGGCAAAAGAGGGGGAAGAGAGAGCCATTGAAGAGGCGGCCATTGAAGGAGGTGAAGTGTGTGTGTGAAAGAGTGGTGGTGTTGGTGATGAAATGGGACATGTTAGTTGGTAGTTATTTATAGGCGGGAGGAGGCATGTTTCTTATCTTTGTGATATCTCTCTCTATCTCTTAATCTTGTGATATCTATATCTCTTATTTCATTGGGTTTCAAGATTCTATTTTTGGTGTGGTTGGCTTTTGCCCATCTGGCAAATTTAACCATCTTGGAGAATTCAATTGGACCTCAACTTCCGACTGAAATTCTTGTGGAGGAAATGGAATCACATTGACTTCTTCAAGATGTCAAGAAACCGCATTATCCGCTGTCATAATTTATGAGGCCAGAGCAAGGAGCACAAGTCTTAGGTGAGCATTGTTGAGGATGAAAAAAATTGCTAGAGACTCGACGTCATGATTGATCGTTATGCACACTTCGTGTCCATCATCACGAGGAATATATGAGGCACACAGGCTTAAAAAAGCTTTCAGCACAAGATGGAAGACATCAACACTGTCAATTAAATAAAGAAAATTCAAATAAAGATCTCCTAAAAAAAAAGCTCAACAGTAAACTGTTAAGATTGCCCTCCAAGTAATCCGCGTCTGTAAAAGACTCAAGGATTGAAGGTGGACACACAGGCATTGAAAGTATTCTCACTCTTTGTTTTGAAGCATTAGTATAGCATTTTGTTTTTATTCTCTTTGTAACACAACTCTCACATACTAGTGAACTTGATGGCCCTATCATCACCGGTAATTTTCTCTCTTTTCCATTGAATTTCCTGCATCGCCAACTTTTTGTTTTCTTAATCTCCAGCTCTTAGTTTCTGCACTTTATTTCATTAGCTTCAATAATTTGCCCTCGACATCTCAAACTAAACATTGCAACTTTAAGCGATTCTTTAGCATAAATAAGCATCTACATTGGGTGCAGCTTCTTGGTCTCTCTCGACTAGATATATCTCTCTCGTATGATTTTCAACGAGTTAATTATGAGAAGCCTAATCCCCAATTTTTCCACTGTGACGCCTAAATGTCACCTACAACATAAACTTGAATCTGTAATGGTGAAGATAATATGGTATTATCCTGTTTAGAATGTTAAGAAAATTTTGTATACTAGTGCTATTTCTATGGTGAGGTTGGGAATTTTAGAACTTAGTTATGTTACTCTTTCTTTGCTTAATCTGTAGGCACTTGAAGGCAATGCTTCTTAAAAATTTTAAATTTACAAATTTCTTAACTTGTGGTAGAACTTATGATACAGGGAGTTTGTTGATATGAATGTATCATTAGTGCTGTCTTCCTGAGACTTTTGTATCATAAGAAAGAAAAATCATCCCTCTGGTTTGGGATCCTGAGACTTTTGTATTTATAGAAACAATCATTAGTGTTGTCTTCCTGCAGATTTTGAGCCACAAAATTTCATCTTCGACTCAAAAACACGCTTGTTCAGGGGGTAATTGTAGGAGTGCTATTTCTTTCTTCAACACAAAATAATATGTGAATGTCCCAAAATTCTTCAATAGTTATAGCAGCAAGCCAACAACAACGTAGTCGTTTCAAAGAACCTACATTCAGTACAACCTTCTTTTCATGATCAGTCATATCAAAATTACTAATTTGACTTACAATTTCAGCAACTTTAGCTACATAAATTCACATATATAACTTCATTGTCTTGTAATGATAAGTAAAACTATGAAGAAACAAATGCATATATTATGTACATTTATGGATTCCTGCTCTTCTAACAATCCTCTGTTATTTTATATATAGAACTTTTTATATATTGTTACTTGGGATTTGCTGATATGAAATGAATCCAAAGAAAAAACTCAAAATATAGCGTTATATATTCCAATAATTCACATTAACTTTACATTGTCACTACTCTCTCATCACTCAAATTCACTTTCCGGGAACAAAGTTAGTGGCATATGACCAGGCATTGTTGTTAACTGGGTCAGCAAGGTGGTCGGCCAGGTTCTCCAATGGGCCCTTTCCTGTCACAATAGCCTGAACAAAGAATCCGAACATGGAAAACATGGCTAGTCTTCCGTTCTTGAGTTCCTTAACCTTGAGCTCAGCAAAGGCTTCCGGGTCCTCAGCAAGACCCAAGGGGTCGAAGCTTCCTCCGGGGTAGATGGGGTCGGTGATCTCACCCAGTGGCCCCCCGACAATTTTGTAGCCCTCAATGGCTCCCATCAACACAACCTGGCAAGCCCAGATGGCCAAGATGCTCTGAGCGTGCACCAGGCTTGGATTACCCAAATAGTCCAAACCCCCCTCGCTGAAGATCTGTGACCCGGCCTTGAACCACACCGCCTCTCCGAACTTGACTCCGTTCCTGGCCAACAACTCCGGGAATACACACCCTAGCGCTCCGAGCATGGCCCACCTGCTGTGGATCACCTCCAGCACCCTGTTCTTGGCGAAGGTCTCGGGGTCAGCGGAGAGTCTGGCGGTGTCCCAGCCGTAGTCTCTGGCGAATTCACCGGTGAGGTAGCTGGGGGGCTCGCCGGAGAATGGGCCCAAGTATTTGACACGGTCTGGGCCGTACCATGGGCTGCCGGAGGAGACACTCTTGGGCTTGGAGGCAGTTTTCCTCATGGAGAATCTGCCGTTGCCAGAGGGGGTGGAGGGGGAGAGCTTGACTGCCTGGCCGGCGAAAGATGGGGAGGAGAGAGCCATTGAAGTGGCAGCCATTGGAGAAGGTGAAAAGATTAATTATTTAACGGGTTTTGTGAGTGAAAGAGGTGGTGATGAAAGGGGAGTAGTTAGTTGGTTGTTACTTATAGAGGGAAGCCTCTTATCTTGTGATATCTCTATCTCTTTTTTCATTGGGTTTCAAGATTGTATTGTTGGTGGCCGACAATTTTTAGTCCATCAGTTTTGATATTTTTTTGTATGTGGGGTTGGGATTTGGAGTTATTAGGGGACCCCTCTCTTCATCTTTGAGGTTGAGATTTGTTACACCTATCATTTCAGATTTTTGGGTTGAAAATATCTATAATGGAAGCACTAGGGTTAGTCCATTCTCAAGTGAGTGGACTAGTCTTCATGGAAGCCTAAAGAAGTCGAACCCCTTCACGAAATAAAGAAGGGCTAACTAGCGGCCCATTGACTATTCATTTCAGCTCACTTAATGGCTAATGCCCTTATTTTGACCCACATACAGACCACTAATAAACAAAGAGTATGGATATTTTCACCCCAAAATTTAGTTGTTCACCCCCAAATTTTTGTTCGAATTTTTTTTTAGAACATTTGTCATTTGTTTGAAAATACGATTATAACATTTAGATATTTTTGTGTGGGGTGAATAATGTTCTAGTAATTTTTTTCGAACAAATGACAAATGTTCCAAAAAAAAATTCGAACAAAAATTTGGGAGGTGAACAACTAAATTCTGGGGGTGAAAATATCCCTACTCATAAACAAATCTTGGCTGCCGGCCTCAGTGAAGAAAGGCCCTGGTTATTGGCACTTATATCTATATATATATATATAATAACGCTAACCGGCCTACATTTGGAAACCATTGAATTTTCCCGCCAAAAATATTGTTAAATTGAGTAATACTATTTGTTTTAAATCTTTGATATATATATATATCTTTGAAATATATTTATTGTAAATGTTGACAAACATTTGTTTACAAAATATATATTTGAAATATAATTTATAATAAATATTGAGAAATAATATAAAAATATGTTGAATATATATCTTTGAAATATATATTATGAGAAATCACTTTTGTAGAATAAAAGATATTTCAATTATTTTAAAATAATAGTTTTTAAATAGTTTTGTGAATGATCAACGTATAAAAATAATTTGATATATAGTTTGTAGAAGTTTATTTTTTGTAGCAGTTATTAAAATAAATATTTATTAATCTAAAAAAAAGGAATAAGACCACTCTTTAATTTTGGCAAAGTATATAATGAAAATTGAAAATGATGTGTATTAGTGTTTTTACTAAAAAATATTAGTTGTTTTCCACGGAAATGTTTTAGTTCTTGAGAGTATTAGTTATTTTCACTGAAGAGTATTAGTTTTGGAAGATATTAGTTGTTTTTACTGAAGGGTATTAGTTGATAAGTATAAAGAGTATTAGTTGTTTAACTAAAGGGTATTAGTTGATTACACTAGGTTATTAATGGAACGTTAACCTGCTTACATTTGGAAACCATTGAATTTTCCCTCCAAAATTAATGCTAAATTGAGTAATATTTATTTTGAATCTTTGATATATATCTTTGAAATATATTTTATTGTAAATATTGACAAATATATGTTTACAAAATATATTTAATATATTTTTTAAATATAATTTATAATAAATATTAAGATATAATATAAATATATGTTGAATATATCTTTGAAATATATATTATGATAAATCTCTTTTGTAGTATAAAAGATATTTCAATTATTTTGAAATAATAGTTATTAAATATTTTTGTGAATGATCAATGTATAAAAATAATTCGATATATAGTTTGTATAAGTTTATTTTTTGTAGCAGTTATTAAAATAAATATTTATTAATTTAAAAAAAAAGGAATAAGACCACTCTTTAATTTTTGGCAAAGTATAGAATGAAAATGATGTGTATTAGTGTTTTCACTAAATGATATTAGTTGTTTTCACTGAAAGGTATTAGTTCTTGAGGGTATTAGTTATTTTCACTGAAGAGTATTAGTTTTGGAAGGTATTATTTATTTTTACTGAAGGGTATTAGTTGAAGAGTACAAAGAGTATTAGTTGATTACACTAGGGTATTAGTGGTTATACTAAAAAATATTGCAAAGTGGTTTGTGTATAAAACAATTTCACTCGTTACATACTTTTAATTTTTTGTAGAAGGGAGAACGATTAAATAGATTATTTACTTCAAAGAAAGATTATAGTAGACATATAAAAATCAACATATCAATATATTTTATTAGGCAAGCCACGAAATACATTATGAACATATTTATCATATTGGAATAAGTTTGAGAGATATCTTTGGGTTAATTAATTTACAAGCAATACATAAATTAATGCACTTTGTCGTCTACAAAGCAAGGGAAGAGTAAGAACTCCAACGAACTCTATATACCTCAATATTTTTGTCTCTATATTCGAGATAATTTCACGGGATAATAATATGAACAATGAATTCCAATTGAAGACATAGCAAAACTCTAAATAGACAGAACCAACACATGAATGAACATAAATTTAGGGTTTTGAACCTTAAACCTAAATTAAATTTGGAGGATGCAGAATAAAAATATATGTGAAAAGTATACATGATTCTTAAATTGCATAATTACTTTAATTCATGTATTTATCTCAATATTATAAAAATAAATCCTAACAAAATAATATGTACGAGTAAACGTATGAAACAGAAGACTTCGTAAATGGTTTTTTTCAATTGAAAAAAGAAAGAAGTGAAAAGACTTCATTGATAATTTTACAAATGTTATTGTGGACGATCTGAATTATTTGAATGACAGACTAATACTTGCACCTATACGAGAATAACTTGAAGTGTTATGGTGTGGAGAATCGTGATTTGAATTTGAAAGTTGTGATTTCAAATAGATTACTCAGAAATATAAATAATTCAAGAGGACTTTGCAACATAACTAGATTGACGCTAATAAGATTAGGTGATAATGTTATGGAAGATACATACATAACCCGAAGCAATTCACATGTGATTGTGTCGATCTCTAAATTTTCACTGACTCCATTCAACTCGAGACTTACATTCAAGTTTCAGAAGAGACAATTCACATTAGCTGTCTCATATGAAATGGTAATAAGAGTCAATGACAATCGCTCAATAATTTTGGCATATTTTTTGAAGAATCGGTTTTCAGACACAGTCAGTCATATGTGGATGTTTTGAGAGTCACTAATCGCAATAATTTGAAGATTTTGATGTGTGGTGACCGACTATGAACGTTCATCGAAAATGGAAAAAAATGATTTTTAGAGAGGTGTTTTGAAATCTAATGTCCTGGCATATTTTTTGAAGAACCAGTTTTCAGCCACAGTCAGTCATATGTGGATGTTTTGAGAGTCACTAATCGCAATAATTTAAAGATTTTGATGTGTGGTGACCGACTATGAACGTTCATCGAAAATGGGAAAAAAACGATTTTTAGAGAGGTGTTTTGAAATCTAATGTCCTTTCGATTTTTATTTTTTCTTACATCCTGCTTAATATGGATTCGTAGCTATTACCAAAATTTCTTACTGCGTAATTTTATGGTGAAATACAAATATTGATATTATCTCTTATAAATAAAATATTATACTTATTACACTTTGTTTTCACAAAAAATTCTTGACATTTGCATTACGTTCTCTTTAAAAAAAAATTCAAATGAAAGAATAGTAATATCATATATTTGAAATGAAAAATACTTTAATAGGAACACTAATAAATACTTTTAAATCTAAACAAACAGACTAACAATATAAATTGAAGACACATAAATTAATTGAACAATTATAGTCATGCATCGCACGGGTTTTGTTACTAGTGTATGAGTAAATACGCTATTTCAAAATTTAATATCTAATCCAAACATATGAAAAGACAATACTACCCTTATAGCTTTTCCTCCATAATACACTCTCCATGAAATTTTCGAATAATTGTTCTCCCTTGAAGATAATTCCCGAAGCTTCACACTTTCGGAATGTAAGCCACCACCAATCGATGACTAGTTGCTTGAAATGTATTGTGACAGTCTACATTGTAAGGATGAACGATCCTCCAAGCCTGTAATACATATATGTAAGTGTTTTGGTATTTTTTAGAAATTAAATTTTTTTAAATGTTGAATAAGATAATTTTTGTTGGTGCTATGATTTTTTTCATGCATATTGTTGTTCATTGAGCGTATAAAATTGTATGGATATGATAATATTGTTGTTGTTTGCTTGTTTAGAGTATTTTATTTTGAAAACCGCAAAGGCTATTGTTCAGCTCTAGTTATCCGAACATGACCACAATTTTCGGAAATATTTTTCAAACATGAACACAATTTTGCAGAAAATTATTCAAACAAAGTCTTCGAACTTTTTTTTCGAAAATTGTGTTCATGTTAGGAAAAACTTCAAAAATTATGGTCATACTCGAAAAAGATTCCGGACATTTGGGTCATGTTCGGATAAATAGAGCCGAACAACAGTTACCGCGATATTAGAATACACTGTGGTCATATATTGGGTAGAAAGCTCTTCGACGACGATGTGTCGACTTTGACTAACGGCAAGCTTTGACGGTGTTCAAACTGGAACCGTTTGACTTTGGCGGTGGCTGGTCGCAAGATGGGCGCACGACGACAGGCTTCAGCGGCTTTGGATCATCTTAAAACGCTGGTGGACGGTGTATGACAACAAGCTTCGACGGCGGGGCGGGAGATTGAGCTGTGCTCGATGACAATAGAATTGAGGAGTGTATTAAAAAAGTAAAGAAAGAATTCAAAGAGTTACGCACTTAATTAGGGCATTTTAGGAAAGAGGGGTAGTGCATTCATTCAAAGTATAGTGAATTTATCCATACAATGTATTTACTTATACATGTAAATACCAATAACATGGGCCTATGGCTACAGCAGCTGCCACCTACCTAATTGGCCCTGAAGTGCACGCCCGTTGCTCTTTGAAAATCAAGCCAAGGAACACCCATGCATCTCCATGTATTCACATAGCTCCAACCTCTCTATTGTTGACTTTCTTGGGCCTTTTGTCAAGAAATTTCCAGCCTATTTAGTCGCGGCCCAATTCAATAATTGGAAGCCCACAACATTGATCAATTCAGTCGCTGAATTTGATCAACGAAATCATATACGAGAGACCAGAAACATGGTCGAAATTTTTGGGATTCACAAATTTTAGATTTTTTAATTTCCACTCCGGTTTTGATTCTTATCATCTATATTTATTCTATACATACATTAGACCTTCATCCCTAGAATTTTATTTTCAATATTTTAATTTCATAAATCTAGGTTTAAGTATGTACTTTCATATTCTTAAATTCTTGAGGATAAATACCCGGCACGTCTTTACCAAATTTGATAGTTATTG
Source organism: Ballota nigra (assembly GCA_947034835.1). NCBI lineage: Eukaryota > Viridiplantae > Streptophyta > Magnoliopsida > Lamiales > Lamiaceae > Ballota > Ballota nigra. The sequence goes on from OX344730.1 coordinate 14,529,562, forward strand.
ATTATTTATTTTCTTAGTAATATAGTTGCTTTTAATTTAGCCATATTTGATAATCCTTTATTATTTATGTTCTTTAGTAATTTAGTTGCTGTTAATTTAACTAAATTGGTTGTGTAATTAACAAACTTTTTATTTTGATTTTTCCTATAAAGAAAAATCCAGCAAAGTTAAGGATAACTTACCATATAGTTACTCTCTTCAAAAAAAAAAAAAATTACCATATAGTTACTATTCAAAATTCAATCCACACATATCCGAGCATGCAACTTAATAATTTAAATTTCAATAAATTTATATTCAATGTTAATGACAAAATGAGACTGTTCAGCATAATTTAACACCTATTTCTTTGGAGGTGTTAAAAAACATCTTTACTAAAAATACATGTAAAATTTTGCATTGATCAAGGTACATATAATCATCAGGGCAAAGTATTATATGTGTAACACACATACAAATAGGATCTGTGTGTGACATCCAAACGGGTCATATACCTTTTGACCCGGCCGCTCTTTCACAATTCTCTCAAACCTAATCTCTCTCTAAAGAATTGCGATTATGAACGGTGTCGCCGCTCTCACCTCTCTCAGGTGCTGCCTGCACCACTACAACAATTCGCTTCTTAATTTCCGGCGACTCTTTAATCGACTCATAGCTTCTGGCTAGGAAGAGTTGCGATTTGGAGGCACTCAGTGCAGAGTCTAGTGGATATGGTGGTGGAACAACTCGACTCGCTGCGCCACCACCGAGAGTTCGCGCCACCTCAAATAAGTATGATAATGTTTAGATTCATGTTTGTGCATTTCTTACCTCAAATTTCGTTGATATATATTGGTATTAAGAAATTAGAAGGGGTTAACTATGCTAAATTATCTAGAATTTTATGGATTTTTTTCAAAATTAGAAGGGGGTAATTATGTTGTAATTATGCTAAATTAGAATGGGTTACTGTGTGGATGGTGGCCAGCAATTGTTGGCTTATGAGTTTGCTCAAAATGCCATGTACATGTTTATTATACCAGTAAATCAAGTGTGTTTAGCCTTAGGATATTAAAACATGTATTGTTTAGTCTTAGGCTTTAAGACAGACAAGATTGTGCTTCTAGGTCGCTATTCTAGATGGAAGGATGTAAACTTAAAATCATACTGATAAATATTAGAGAAAATGGTCAATAAGACTTACTTTTAGTTCTTCGGGATGAATCCTATATTTACTTCTGTTGCTTAAGCTGCTTAAATGATGAATTACCTAAGGCTTGAGGTACTTGGGCATTCTGGGTTTTAACATTGAGTTAGAGGTAAATGATGCATCTTATCTGTGAGAAGTAATTGGGAATTTCGCTTGCAGTTGATTCTAGAAATGAGAAGAGAAATTTTAAATTCATTGTCAATTTGTGAAAAATAATGTATGCTCATAAGATTAGCTAGCTTATGAAATTCCATATATTTGTTTATTAGGCTGAATTAGATGGAACATAAGTTTAACTGTTTTTTCTATGCTTTAGCATATGTAATTTTTCTGAATTCTCTGGAAAAGACTTCCAGTTGGAATGACCTCTAGGCATTAGTTGTATCATTTTGAAAGGATTAGAGTTTCCTCAGAGGATATGTGTGTTAACTGGGATCATGGATCCATTGTATGTGTTAGTTTTCACATGCGTTATACACCTTTTAGTTACTTTGTTTGCTTCTAAATAGAAGTCCTATATGGAAGATTTTTGTCGTTTTTTCCCTCTGCTTTCATGTACTACTTTTAAGTAGTAGATTTGGTAGATTTAGAGTGAGATTGGCAAGATAGTTTTTAGTATCATCCTTGATGCAGTTCTGCTGTATATCAATCTTTTTTTTTTTTATGGTTATATCTCATTCGTGTATATACTTGCATCTTTAGAGTGTTTAATATGTTGATAGTTCGATCAGTGCTTAACATCATTATCTGTGACCTTTTGTATAAAGATGTACCTATTATTGGCCCTTTTGGTCTATACATCAATATATTTATTATTTTGCCTTGTGGAATTTCATTAAAGAAATATGAATGCACACCAGATAAATCTGTGGAATGTGTGGATAGCAATCTCTAATATGTTTGGATAGCAATCTCTGATATGTGTGATACCGTCACCAAAAAGAGACATAAATTGGAGTTGGTGAGGCAAAAATTGAAGCTAGCTTCCATTCTAAAAGGACAAGTAAGCTATATTCCTTATTTGTCGATCAATAATATTTAATAGCATTCAATAAATTACTAGATTATTTCTTCTCATATTAGTCGAGAGTATTGATTTGCGATTGATTTGATGAAAGTAAAATATCTCAGTTTTGTTTGAAACCTCTCAATATTTTTTAGTGCAGATGACCCTTTTGAAGATTGGGCTTGTCTAGAAAAGGACCATTCAATATCTTTGTTTGGAGCCATTGAGGCTTTACAGGCTAGTACTCTTCGTCTTCCTTTTAGAGGAGCAATTATACGTACTGTGAACTATCTTTAGCTTAAAACAATTTTCTTTACTTCAAATAACAAAGTTGACAGTATTTTCAATTTAACAGGCCAATGTCCTAATCTTGAAAGACATTATTGGTTCAGCCTTTGAAGTCCTACATTGGAGAAAATCTGAAGAAACTGCTACTTCAAACATGATTAATGGGACTAAATTGAAAATATAATAATTATGGGACCTTTTCGAAAAAGGTAAAAAGTTGTGGGACGTAAATGATTTCAATCCCCTTTGTTTCTCTCAATCCAACAAAACTATGTTGTTCGATTTATGTATAATTATGTCGGTTGTCTTACAGAGAAGCAAATTATCCACAAAGATGTTAAGTCGTCGAATATTCTCTTCACGGAAAGCTTGAGAGCCAAAGTTGCTGACTTTGGATTCGCAAAGCTCGGGGACGACTCCAAAAAAACTCACGTATCGACCAAAGTAAAGGGGACGGTAGATTACCTCGACCCCGAGTATATGAGGACATATTTATTCGTTCGGGATATTGCTGCTTGAAATTTTAATGGGTCGTAGGCCCGTGGACCTAAAGAAACCAGCTGATGGGAGGGTGACAGTGAAATGGGTAAGTTTTGTGTTCATTGTTCGTATAAAAGGTTGCAATTTACATCTATGTTTGGCTCGGTCTTGTAGATTCGCACAAATGCATCGATTAAATGGTTTGACTTGTTGAATGTGTGCTTCTTTAGTTGGACATATATCAGTTGTATAGTGCAACTGTATACAATAAATAATTTTTAGTGAAAACAACTAATATTATTAAAAAACACTTGAGTTACATGATGCACCTGGTGTATACACATTTTTGTCCTTTAGTTGTCTGACACATATGGTACGATTATGCAGGTGTTTAAGAAATTCATTGAAGGAAGATTTATAGAGATGCTAGACACTACGTTAAATGAAAGAATTGATAAGGAAATCTTGATGGAAATGTTCGGTTTGGCGATCCAATGTGCTGCGCCTATGCGAGCGGATCGTCCGGATATGAAAGCAGTTATGGGGGATTAGAATGGACTACTTGAAAAGTGAAAGGAAAGAGAGATGATGTAATAAACTTTTTTAACATTCTTATACATGTTTGAAGTAGCAGTTTGAATTCATATGTAATGATTGATGTCAATTGCATGCATTTCTGCACGAAATCTTGGAATTTTAGAGGGCGCTTGGTTAGCAATTCTTCAATGGTAATGAGAATTAAAATTTATTTTCATCTATGCCCTCATAAGAAAAATGACATGTTAGGGGAAGAAGTGTTCCAATGGTGACACCATTGCTAGTGTCATGCCCCAATTTTGGAATAGAAGTTGACAACAAATGGTTGTTGGTGGAGGAATGGGGGAGTGATTGAGGAGAATGATTGTAAGAAGAGAATAGGGTAATCAAAATGGAGTAGTGATTACCTTATTTAGGAGAAGAGGTAGTGATTTTGTTCTCATGAACCATGCTAATTACACTAATTTTCAATCTCATTCTCATTACCATTGAAGAGTTGTTAACCAAACGTCTCCTTAAAGTTTCTTGGAAATCTTGTATACCAATGCAATGCAACAAGCCACCATTGATGATGATTAGATTTTAAAGTTTGTCTTTGTGTTTATGCTTGAGTTTTTATATGTATGCAATGTTTGAATTATGATTTTAAAATTTTATAATAACAATGATTTTAAATTTCATCTTTAATATTAATTGTTTTATTTTTGAATTACTTAGAGGGTGTTTACAACCATCTGTAGTAGCTTTAAATCAATTAAAGTGTATATGGTATCAGCGAATGAATAATATGGTATTAGCTGATAAACATTATGGTATTAGCTTAATAAAAGATATGGTATTAGCTGATAAATATTATGGTATTAGCTAATTAACGATATGGTATTAGTTGATAAACGATATAGTATTAGCTGATAAACGATATGGTATTAACTGATAAACAAGATACCTAGAAGCCCATATACTCCTCCAAGTGTAACTAGGGATGTGTGCGGGGATAAAACTACATCTCGAAAAATATTTAGCCTTGACAACATGACTAATGAGAACATCATGATCGTTAACATACACGCCACAAACATATTTTCCTAGCATTGCAAGATAGAAAAAATGAAGGTTATTCCTCCCGTCTCATTTCTCTTGCATAATGTCTTCCATTTTGTCCACCTAATCCCATAAGCAGAATTGGAGCCCACACACTCACCAATATAAATTAAGCATCATATGGAGTTCATTCTTATGAAAAGTTTTCCTGCCTTTAAAATCTACTTACCCCTTCATCCATGTTACTATAAAACAATATGATATTAGCTAATGATTTGGTATTAGCTAATAAACAATATGGTATTAGCTAATAAACGTTATGGTATTAGTTAATAAATAATATGGTATTAACTAATAAACAATATGGTATTAGCTGATAAACGATATGGTATTAGCTATATGGTATTAGCTATATGGTATTAGCTGATAAACATTATGGTATTAGCTGATAAACATTATGGTATTAGCTGATAAACGATATGGTATTAGCTGATAAACATTATGGTATTAGCTAATAAATAATATGGTATTAGCTGATAAACATTATGGTATTAACTAATAAACGATATGACATCAGCTTATAAATGATATGGCATTAGCTAATAAACGATATGGTATTAGCTAATAAATGATATGGTATTAGATGATAAATATTATGGTATTAGCTAATAAACAATATGGTATTAGCTGATAAACGATATGGTATTAGCTGATAAACGATATGGTATTAACTAATAAACAATATGGTATTAGCTAATAAACGATATGCTATTAGCTAAAAATGAGAGCTACATTACTATATTCTTTTTCAAATTAAGTACTTTTTTGTCATTCTTCACTGGAGATATGATCCCCTACCACGTCGACACATGGGGAGCATTTCTTTATTCTAAATCACATCATTGCTAAATCACATGGATTGTGTATAGTTCTAATTAAATGAACAAGAATAGGTCTTAATCAAGCAATATAGAACATAAATCATAAAAATTAGGCACGAGAGTGGGAATAACAATATGAATTACACTAACTTCACAAAAAAATGGAAACATTTCCTAAAAAAACAAACAAGGTTGAGCAATTGTTAGTGTCATTCGGACTCCTCATAACAATTATCATATATTTTCATTATATCAGCCCCTAATGTAATGCTACTCAAGATTTCATTCCTCTCCATATAATAGGAAAAAAAAGGTTTTACAACTCCAACATACCAGAATATAAAGGCATAGCAAGGGTACAGGATGTACATCCCAAAAGGGTAAGAAAAGAGAGGAAGAATCTGAGTTTACTAAACCAGTGAGAATTACTACAACTCTGAAAAATGTGGATTAAGCTTCTTGAAGAACACAAATCGTTGAATTCCACTTTAATAAGAGCCATCACAGAAAACCGTCTAACATCCCATATATTGGCAGAGGAATTTATGACTGGGAGAGTGAAGGTGATCCTTTCCAGTGGTGGTTTAGGTGAATCCTTGATTGAAGTAACCCATTTCTAATTCTCTTGAACAAGAGGATGTCCAGGAAACAGTGAGGCAATGTGGCCATCGGGGCCCATGCCTATAATCATACAATCAAACTTAGGGAACCCTGTGCTCTGAGATTGATCTAGTGTTTTAGTTTTGACCAAATGCTTGAGATAGGTCTCGTAATCATCTGCGGCACCCTCTGCTGACAATGCTTCGTTAATTACATACACATTGCCAGCGGGAATCGGAACCTGCAGCAGGAAACAAAGGTGGAAAGGATTTTTCACATACATGAATTGAAACATAAATTGATGTTATTGTGCTAAAATTAGATATTCTACATTTTCTTCCTTGTTCCTAGATTGATACAAGGAGCATACGGAATCATTAATTCTTTCTATCCCAATGACATACAATAATTTCAACCTTGCTAGACCAGATTAATAGGCATGTCCTGAAATTAGTTTGTTCAAAAACCATTTAGCAGCAATAATATTTGACAATGGCACAATGTTATTAAACTTTAAAAAAAAACCATTTAGTAGCAATAATTCACTTTCAAATATGACCTCCATATGTCATTAAACTTAAATAACAAAATTCTCAACCTATACACAACTACCAAATCATCTACGCACTCTAATTTCACATGATCGCCAGTTTTATGGTCACATGAAATTGCAAATAAATTCTAGAAAAAAATCAATATAAGGTAGAGCAGTTTAATTTCAACAAGAACATACTAGCATTATCATTATGGACGTCATTTGACCAATCGTACGTCTTGATATGCATGGTTCCGAAGAGAAGCTTGCTGAAGACGGTCATTCCGGGATGGTTATGAAGAGGGATGACACTAGTTGGGGCATACAGAAGATACCAATCTGTAATGATCAAATAAATGAATACAAATATCATTCAAAAATCACATTAATTTGGGAGATTCTGTAAGATTTTTAGGGGAGAATACGTACTGAGAATTTGTCACACTCATGGAGATGGAGATATGTTATGACAGGAGCTCATTTGCTGCTGAAAAATGGCATATCTGGCGACAGCCCTACGTCGGCTTTACTCATCCCATCTGCAATTTATTTTCGTTTCTTAACAAGATACATCTAATTTAATCAACAAAATTATTGAAACAATAGAGCACATTGTGCTCCATTAAAGATCCATCTAGGATAGAGAAGTTAAATGCGGTATTAGCAAGAATGTTGCATTCAAGAAATTGAGAAATGGGGAAAACAGAGTCCTAAACATCCTGCAATCAGGCTAGATGTTGAATTTAAATGAATATAAATAATAATTGCTTATATTCCACCATTAAGTGCAAGAAATCCTGATCAATGACCAAATTCTCGAGTTAATTTCTTTACAAGGTCTCAAAGTTCTCGTGACAAGTTCTACAAGATAACTACCTTGCTAGTATCCAAGTAGTCAAATCATTCGATAAATACAGCTAGACACTCACTTGGTAGAAGTTGCTTGGGTGTATCATGCTTATTCTTTAGAGGTCAGAGTTTCAAGAACATGAAGACAGGGAAATCAAAGCAGTTTGGGTTCATCGAATGTGATTCTCCAGAAGTTCCCAATATCATAGAGAATGAATGTTGTTATGATTTCTACTGATAATTATTTCAGGCATTTCATCGAACAAATAACGTGCATATAGAACCAGGAAGCACCGAAGCAGAATACAAAAATAATTTTGCACCATGTTTAGCCTACTGTTGCCTTTATCTACTAACACATATAAGTTAATACCATAATACCATACCAAATTTCATATATTGACAGAGAATCAATTTCTAGTTTGCAAGACATAAGATCACTCGTAATTAAAAGGAGAAGGAGAAGCAGTGATTATACGTACTCTGAGTTTTCTCATCTGTCCCCTGGCTTCCGATCACTTCTTCAGAAGTGCCGCATACCGGAAGCGGCGGCGACGATTCTTCATGAGTTTTCCGACGGCATTGCTGTTGGTAATCGTTTCTAATCGCAAGGATTAGTGGTTATTTTTGTTTACTAATTAGATCACCAAAAAATTACGTGTGATTGATCACTAACGTAATTAGTGAATACAAAAATTGGATTGATTAGAAATAAATACGTAGGTTGATTTCATATTTAATTTGTATGTTTGATAATCGAGGTGCTTTAGATGAATAATCAAAGTTTGGACGTATATATCAATTTGTGCTTGTTTTATTAGCTGAAAGTTGGAGTATTTATACAAGTTTTCCTAGCAGGAGGTGTACAAAACCTTTGGTCTCCCAAGTGTGCATGTGTGACACTTGGTGAGTTGACTATTCAACCTTATCTAAACTAATTCTTATCCTCTAATGCTGGATTTGCTCGTATTTGAGTGTTGTTCGTCCCTTGAGACTTGTCTTTGAGGAGTCATTAGTCTGATTTTGATGGTCATTCTTGCTAGCTTAATATCAAGATATTCTGATTAAATCTGTTCGCCTATTGGCTGGAACTGCTCGCCAGGGTATCCCTTAGGTTCGTAAGGTCCTTGTGCAAAAGGCGCTTACATGAGGATTTCTGCTCGCCGGACTGGAATAGCTCGCCTAGCTATTCCAGCTTAGTCTGGTTTAGTTTACTTAAACTTGTTTTGAGTGTCATTAATTCATGTAATTCTGCTCGCCTAGATGGGGTTTCTGCTCGTCTATCAACAATTGCGCGACCTCTTCAACGCCTCCTCTGAGCTTTCCACTTTCTTCGGTGCTTTCCGAAGAATCCATCAAAATTTGCGATGAATCCAACAGAAACCGGCAGATAATTGTTTCCCCTCCTTCAATGGTGTGGCGCGTAGGGCTTTTTTCATCTGGATTCTATTTTCTGTGTGTTTTTCTCACATGTACTGTGTGTTTTCTTATTTTTATATGATGGGTCAGATTTTTGGGTCATACTCACCATTATTTTAGTGTGTGTAGCACACACATAATACATACTCAATCATCAGAAAGACGACGTTATTATGGTGGTTGACATGTAGTTTCTACTTCACCTTATTACCTATCTCATCAATTTGCATTTCCATATATATATATATATATATATATATATATATATATATATATATATATATCTTATTATACTATATTTCCAAACCTCACTAAGATGACGTGTCAACACCACCTTATTCATAGGTTGATGTGACATGTCTAAAATCTCTTCATTTTGAAATACTGTACTCTCATTAAAAGTTGGTTAAACTTTTGATCTTGACCCTTGATCTTACACAATTAAATCTACACCATTAAAATTAATTTATTAATTTTATAATAAAACTCTATATATTTAACCTTAATCTCAAAGTTTCATTCTCAATTTTTTTCATTTTGAATGTCGTCTCTGCCCCATCTACATCACACGAACGTTCCTCCGTCACATTTATTTCAAACGTCACGCTTTCACCCAGTGACAGAGACATAAATTTTTTTCACGGGGGCCCAGTTTAATAGATAAAATAAAATTTTGAAATATATTTTAAAACATATTATGTATTAGAATTAATATTGATAAAGTTAAAATTTTAATTTTGTTACATTATAATTCATTTAGATAACATAATTATATCATGACAAGTATAGAGTGAAATTAGTTTATATATGAATCACTGAAGGGTATTAGTTGTTTTCACTGAAGAGTATTAATTGTTTTTACTGAAGAGTATTACTGGTTTACACTGAAGAGTCTTAGTTGTTCAGTGAAAATGAACTAAGACTCTTTAGTGTAAACCAGTAATACTCTTCAGTAAAAACAACTAATATCCTTCAGTGATTCATGTATAAACCAGTTTCACTCTATACATACTCTTATATCATAACATTCAATATGTATTACTCCCTCCGATTCATTTTTATTGTCCATTGGAAAGGGGCACGAGTTTTAATAAAAGAATTATTAGTATTTGTGGGTATAAAATAGATTTTTAAAAAGGGGTAAGAGTTGTTTATTATTATTTGTGGGTATAAAGTTAATAAAGTAGTGACATACGTGTAAATAAATGATGTTTTTAAGGGGTAATTAGTTAAAAAAAGGTAGTGTTTGCTTTTACTATTTTAGTTAAGTGGAAAAAAAAACCCTTCTTTTTATGGTAAAACGGATAATAAAAAATGAACCGGAGGGAGTATAAAATTAATTTCATTGTTTAATAAAAAAATTCGTACATATAAGTTGAATTATTAAGTAAAATGTGTATGAATTTATCATTATTATTCTTGAAATATAATTAAAATTATTAATAGTTTCTTCAAATTATAAGCAACTCCTATGAAGGAAATAAGAGGTTAAAAAAACCACATTTAAATTTAGAGATTTATTATAGGGTAAAAAGAAAAAGAACCTGAGCTTCATGTATGTAGTAGTGTTGCAAACAAATTTATAAAGGGAAAAAAATACATTTACAAGCTTTAAATTAAAAACAATTCAAAAGGCAAAAGAAATCAAATGAGTTGGCTTGAAGAATCGATCCCTGGTTTTTTGGGGAAAAAACCACATTTAAATTTAGAGATTTATTATAGGGGAAAAAGAAAAAGAACTTGAGCTTCCGGAAATTATCATATGCCCACGGTGGTTATATTATTATATACCCACTGCGAATGTGTTAATGACACATAAGCAGGGACCCACTATTATTTTAATTAATTGTTTATATTTGTTTATGTGTCATTAACACATTCGTGGTGGTTATATAATATTATGCCCACCGATGGGCATGTGATCAATTCCGCTTGAGCTTCATATATGTAGTAGTATTGCAAACAAATTTATAAAGGGAAAAAAAAAACTTTTACTAGCTTTAAATTAAAAACAATTATGAAGGGAATTAAAAGAATTCAAAAGGCAAAAGAAATCAAATCAGCTGGCTTGAAGAATCGACCCCTGGCTTTTTTTTTTTTTGGCTTGAAATACATCCAATCCAATTAGCTAGGATACCACTGGGACAAACTATTACTGTAAAAAATATATAGCATACAACATATACATCCAATTAGCTAGGATACCACTGGGACAAACTATTACTGTAGAAAATATATAGCATACAACATATATATAGGAATTATGAAAAATCTCAGGGGACACAATGAACCCCCTGGCCCCAATGTCCCCCGTCCTTCTTCCACTATATTTATTTCACACGGTCATGTCTCCACCGTATCTACTTCACACGGCCGCGCTCCACCACATATACTTCATACATCCATCGTCTGTCACCTCCGCTGTTATTATAAGCGGCTATCGTCTCTGTCGTTATAATATGTTCATAATTGTTCAAATATAAATTTTATAATCGTCCATACATTCGTCGTTTTTTTTTTTAAATCGTTGATCTGATTTGTTTTCTTAAATATGATATTTTTTATTTTCTCTTTTCTTTCGCCTTGAATACCGCCTCGCCGCATTTTCTGCACACGATCGCCATCTCCACCAGTATTGAACACGTACGTCATCTCCATTGTTATTGAAGGTTCTTATTTGTTCAGATCTAAATTGTTTAATTGTTCATACATTCGTCTCTTGCTATTTTTTCCGAATATCTCTTATCTAATTTTTTCCTAAGTATGATATTTTTTCTTTTTTTAGATCGATTGAGGATATCGAAGACTTCTGCAAATTGAAGATATAGAAATCATTTGCAAAGTAAAGTATCCATTGCCGAACATTTAGTGTGATTTTGTAATATTCTTTTCATTTAGTGTGATTTTGTAATTTTTTTTATTATTTTGGAAATAATATTGTATGATTCCTAAAAATCTTTTCATTAAATGTAATATTTTGCCATTAAGAATAGATTCACCAAAGTTATTAGGGAGAAAATTATGATATCAAAATAGATTATTAAATTGTAAAATTTAGATATAAATTTCTATATTTTACAGATTTTATTAGATTATTTAGTTAGTTTTTTTTTTTTTTGCAAAATAAAAGTAGATGTGAAATTTGTATGACCAAACCTCGAAATTTTCTTAAAAAAAAAACCGCTTCATTTAAAAAAAATTATAGTTATTCTTTTAAAATAATATGTTTCCAAAAATAATTATTAATTTCTCAAAATAAAAGGATTGGCAATAATATTTCCCAAAACAAGTAATGTCTAACATTTAGTTTGATTTTGTAGAATTTTTTTTTTATATTTTGAAAATAATATTGTGACCAAAATAGTGTATAATTCCTAAAAATCTTTCCATCAAATGTAATATATTGTCATTATCAATAGATTCACCAAAGTTATTTGAGAGAAAATTCTGCTACCAAAATAGATTATTAAATTATAAATTTTAGATATAAATTTCTATTATTTTGTACCAATTTTTTATTAGATGATTAACAAATTTTTTTTTCTTCAAAATAATGATAGATGTTAAATTTGTTAGATCAAACTCGAAATTTTCTTTAAAGAAAAAATAAATTACTGATTCATTTTTTCAAAAATTTATTATTTATTCTCTAAAAAAATAAAAATTTTAAAATAATTATTCATATCTTAAAATAAAAAGATTAGTAAGGATGGTTCTATGTTTTAGTTTGATTTTCTAATATTCTTTTTTATGATTATTTTTTAAAATAATATTGTGATCGAAATAGTGTATAATTTCTATAAACCTTTCCACCAAATGTAATATCTTGCCATTAAGATTTTTTTTTTTTGACGGACCATTTTGTAATTTTGGGACCAAATATGTTAAGTATTGGAAAATTGCAATCTTGTTTTTTTTTTTTTTTTTTTCAGTTTTGGCTCCATCCGTTAATTTTCAGGATCAAAACTGCAAATTTGTCTTATTCTCTTGGGACCAAGACCACAATTTATTTTATTCTCTTGGGACCAAATCTGCAATTTATCATATTCTCTAGAGATCAAAAGTAAAAAAAAAAAAAAAAAAAAACTATGGGACTATAAGTGCCGGAAAAAGACCATTTTAAAATGGATTCATTCTCTTAGGACTAAAAGTACAATTAACCTGTTGAGTATTTAACGATTAGGACTAATTTTACAAATAAAATGGCTACTTTTGAAACATGAAATCAAATGTGTTTTGAGAATATATCTATAGAACTACAAGTGCAATTTTTCCTTTATAAATCTTTAGTATGTCGAAGCGTTTACTTTACAGCCCACCTCATTACTAAATCCTGGTTCGCCCCTGACAATAACTATAAATAAAAGTTAAGGTCAATCATTGTCGACTGTGGGTGTGTATCTTCCCAAGCCTATATTTACACATAGACTATTACATGATGTAGCCCCGAGAGTTAAAAACAAAAGAATTTTTTTTACCTTAATATCAATGGAAGACAATGCAAGTATACAACAAATATTGTCTACAGATAAGTTTTCAGAAATTTGTAATTTGAAATAATATTGTTGTATAGTATTTTGAGATTGATTGTCTAAATTTTTTAATATTTTTTAAATCTGTTTATTTATTCATATTTAGTAATTTCAGTATTTGTTAAATTACACTTAAAATTTTAATATTATACTAAAATTACTAAAAATTTAAAATAAAAATATTAATTATTATAATTTGAATTAATAATAACAAATTTATTTTCAATCCGCGAAATTCGCGGGAGATATCACCAGTATATATATAAATATGTTGTAAAGGAAAACAATTAAATGAATTAATTTCACATCTTTCTACAAGTTCGGACTTTTAGATGAGACGAAATTCTTTCATGGTATCAGAGTCAAAAGGTTCACGCTTGGACAAAGATCCTGGTTCGATTCTCGCTAAGAGCAACTCCACCCATATTAAATTGTTCATTCACTGGGCCTCCCCAAAAAGGGAAAGTTGAGTCCGGCCTATAAGTGAAGAAGAGTGTAAAAGAAAATAATTAAATAAATTAAGCTCTCTACAAATTCGACTTTTTAAATGAGGAGGAATTCTGTCATATGTACACATATACATATCCTCAAACTGGATCCTTCCAATTTCTATAGATATACGAAGTTGGATCCCTCCCGTTTACACAATTGCCTAAATTTAAAGTACCAACATAGTAACATGCCATGTTCATTGCCAGAATTTTGGAGTCTTAATTTTGATCAATATGAGATTAACGACGATGCATTTTGTTTTTGTTGATTCAAACAAAGATGATTTAACTAGTGCTACTTTTTAAAAGGAATTTACAGTTACAACAAATAATGCTAGCTCAAATATAATACATCCACATTCAGTGATGAAATCCTATCCATGATATCCAGCAAGAGTCCCTACACATACACACGTGGCAAACCTTGATATGCTCCCAAAAATGCAGTTTCACTCAAAGGAAATTCTCGCATCCACACATCCACAAAATATCGAAAGACGATTAATGGCAATAGGCGTTGCCAAATAGATAGATTACCAAATGTTATCCACCAATGACAAGGCAGATACTGGTACCAAAGGATAAGGACCCCGATTCCCCATCTTCCATATATGAATACCTTGATTTCCTCCCAACAATCTCAACCCAAACACTCTTTAATCTTTCCAAGAGAAAACAGCCTTCTTTTGATCGATCATTCAGTCAGCCATGGCCGCCTCTTCAATGGCTCTCTCATCCCCATCTTTCGCCGGCCAGGCGGCCAAGCTCTCCCCCTCCACCCCCTCCGGCAACAACGGCAGATTCTCCATGAGGAAGACCGCCTCCAAGGCCAAGCCCGTCTCCTCCGGCAGCCCATGGTACGGCCCAGACCGCGTCAAATACTTGGGCCCATTCTCCGGCGAGCCCCCCAGCTACCTCACCGGTGAATTCGCCGGCGACTACGGCTGGGACACCGCCGGACTCTCCGCCGACCCCGAGACCTTCGCCAAGAACAGGGAGCTGGAGGTGATCCACAGCAGGTGGGCCATGCTCGGAGCTCTAGGGTGCGTATTCCCGGAGCTGTTGGCCAGGAACGGAGTCAAGTTCGGTGAAGCCGTTTGGTTCAAGGCCGGGTCACAGATCTTCAGCGATGGAGGTTTGGACTATTTGGGCAACCCGAGCCTGGTGCACGCTCAGAGCATCTTGGCCATCTGGGCTTGCCAGGTTGTGTTGATGGGAGCCATTGAGGGCTACCGTATTGCTGGTGGGCCACTAGGTGAGATCACCGACCCCATCTACCCCGGAGGCAGCTTCGACCCGTTGGGTCTGGCTGAGGACCCGGAGGCCTTCGCTGAGCTCAAGGTTAAGGAGCTCAAGAACGGAAGACTAGCCATGTTCTCAATGTTCGGGTTCTTTGTTCAGGCTATTGTTACCGGAAAGGGCCCATTGGAGAACCTTGCTGACCACCTTGCTGACCCAGTCAACAACAACGCCTGGTCATATGCCACCAACTTTGTTCCCGGAAAGTGAGCCTAAATTGTGATAATTGTTTTGTGAGCTGTAATATTTGAATTTTACGTGCTTATGGGATCATGTGTGTGCTGTAAATGGTTGGTGATCTAATGGAAAACATCTTCATTTTTGCATTTTTTCCTACTTAATTTTTATATTTGATATAAGAAAATCGCAACTTCATCAATTTACAAATGTCTATTAGCAACAGACTCTTAAAAAAAATAACCCACAAACTACCTAATTTTCTGGAATTTCTAACGAAAATAATTATAAAAAATATGAAAAATGTATTTTATGATTGATTGGATTGATTTGTAGGGAATAATTATATCACAAGAATGCACTTTTAAATTTATTAGATTGTTTTATGGTATCATATTGTGTAAATTGTGTGCAAATTCATACTGGACATTCTAAACTCGCAATATGACAATTCCCAGTATTTAAAAATTCATGTTCATATTTAAAAAAAAAAAACATCATAAACAAATTTTAGATATATTGTGGGGGACCTTATGGGCTGAACCACGACTATAAGCCCAAGCCCAGGCCAGGCCCATATATATATATGGCCGGGTTAAATACAGTCCTATGATTTGTGAATACAACCCTAAAAAAAAAAAAGTTCGGAAATTATTTCCGGAAAATGTAACAATTTTCAAAAAAAAAAAATTCCGAAAATTCATATGTTCAGTGTTTTTTTTTTTTTACATTTTTGGAAAATTTTTTAGAAAATTGTCAAAATTTTCTGATTTTTTTTTTCCGAACACTTTTTGGTAAGGTTGTATTAATAAAAGATAGGACAGTATATAACCTTGGCCTATATATATATGTATCTTCCACCCAAATGAAGAAATTCAACTTCATAATAAAATTAAGGCCAAGATTAAATATAATCCTATCTTTTATTAATATACTCCATCAAAAAAATGTTCGAAAATAAAATTGTTTTCGGAAAAAAAAATTCAAAAATGCAAAAACAAAAAACCTAAACATATGAATTTTAGGAATTTTTATTACATTTTTCGAAAAAAAATTCAATTTTTTTTGGTGGAGTGTATTAACAAAACAGGGGACTGGAAAAATTGAGTTGTAGGTAATTATACTTAGGTATTTTATTCGTAGGCAAATTAATTCCGTAGACAAGTGGTTTATAAGTTAAGAAATGTAGAAGCTTTCATAATTAGAAGATTTTGTAGGCAAACCGCAAACAATTCTTACTGCGAACTTTTTTGTTGGAAATTTTTGTAGGCAATTATTTATTTTCTTGTAGTGCCACAACGATTAGTTCATATTTTCCAGTGAGAATCTGGAAAAAATAAGAGGGTTTCAAAACACATATGTATGTATGTCATTGTTGCTTATTTTAATAGGTTTATAAACCCTAGTTTTAAAATGTTAAATGTTCTTTATATTGTAAGTTTTTTTGTATAAAATATTGGTATTTTGGGCATATAACGAAGTTCGAAGTCGTATGATTGTCATTCATGCAGGATTTTTTTTTTCAAAATTTTTCATCGAGGTAATTTCGGTCCTGGTTTTTTGAAAGTTTTGCAATATTTCAGTACATAACTTCTGAAAACATGTCAAAGTTCCGGAATAAATATGACGAAGTATTTTTTTTTCCCAAAAAGCTGGACAAATTTTGGAAGATAATGTCTGAAATGTTGGTACAACCTCAGAAACCAGGTTTGAAACTCCTATCTTCTACAATGCTGACACTCCATTTTTTTATAACGCATATTCTATTCAACCTCGACCAAACTACCATCAAATCAAATAAAACTTTAAGACAAACTATCAAAATGAAAAGAAAAAAAAAGTAACCAATCTTTTATCCCTCCATGTCGCCGCCTATCGTCATCGTCGCTTCGCCTTTCTAGTCGTAGAGATTTAGTAGCAATCGAACTTTGGGGAGATTGGGGGTGTATATGTTTATTTTAAAAAAATATTTAAAAACAAAAGTTCGAACATTTGATACAATAAGGGTGTGTTTGGTTTGTAGGATTGGTAGGTTAGTCTCAACTAATATTGTATTTGGTTTGCAGGACTTGGACCCAGAACCCAATTTCAGCTCGGGCTCCAAATCCAAGTTAGTCTCACTGCATTGGGACTATTGAGTCCCATGGGATTGGTGGGACTATTGAGTCCCATGGGGTTGGTAGGACTAGTTAGCCCCAATATTAAAATTATCATATTACCCTTCAAATTGAACTTAAAATGACTACATTGTCCTTATTAACACAACAAATTACAACAATCATACCATTTAATTCAAACTCATTTCTCATTCAAAGAGAGAGAAAGAAGCCGCCAATATTTCTTCTTTAGCTTCAAGCCATTAATGGAAGCTCCACATCATTTGAATTCACACAATTGAAGCTTGTCGGTGCCGGAATGGAGCAATTCATACCGGAATTCGCGTCGAGAATGCAGAAAAACACAGCCGGAATTAGCAGATGCCACGCCACTTTCAATTCGTGTCGGAAATTGAAAGAGGTCGACCATGTTGCCAGAATTAATGGTGAATGCCGAAAATTCTAGGTTTGATTTGGTGTGGGTGGGCAACAAACAATCTAATTTGGAGGATAATTTGGGTAATTGTTATAAATTTTATTTTTAAATAAAAATATAAAAAATTTACAATCTTGAAATTCAAATATATGCTAAAAAACATGAATCCAACTCAATTCATTCCCAACTAGTCCAGTCCAATTCATAAACCAAACGAGCTCTAAGAATAATATTTGTAGTACATTGATAGTGTATGTATTGATATCAATTAAAAGGAATACGTGAATAAAGATGTACATCTCTAGTGATTAGAGGGGTGTTTAGCGGGGCCTTTAAAGATTCCAATATAGACTGCTCACTGCTTTAATATAAACTTCCCCCAAATCACCCAGCAACAATTATCAGAAGCCCTAATTGAGCAGAATGCAGAAATCACATTCTCCTCACGCCCAATTCTTCACCTCTCTCAAACGCCTGGAGAAAAGGCTCAAACTTGAAAACCACCCTGCAGGACACTCCTCTGTTTCTCTACTGATCGAACGCCAAGAACAGCAAACGCAATCTCTGGGCACCCCCATTTACCTCAACGAAGATGAATTCCCCACCACGAATACAAACGCCTCTAACCTCCAAGAGAGTGAAGCCCCACCACAATTTCTCTCCAGATCCCCTGATTTCCCTCACGAATCACAAGTCCAAGAAAGAATTGATCGACCCGAAAGAATCGACCTTGATGACGATATCGAGCTGTTGGTGCAGCTCTTGAAATTGACAGATTCTGAACAAGTTAACGAAAGGGCTGGATTTAATGATGTGGGTGGGGATAATGGGTTTTTGGATAAGATTGTTGGGGTTAAGGGGCCCAAGAGTGTGGAGGAAGTTGAAAGGTTGGATGGGTGGATTAAGGAATTCATGAAAGGTGAGAAGAAAGAGCCGTTCAGATTGGCTCAATTGCTTTTGGGAAAAGCAGCTTTTATGCACTCGGATGATGATTGTGATGGTTTTGGAGGCTTAGTTTTCCCCTCTACAATTGATGAGTTCTTGCTCAATGACCCGCCCATGAATTAGCCTTACTTTGCGGAATTATGTTTAGTTACCAATTATGCATGTGTGTTTATCCTTGCTGCAGTTTTGCATCTTGGAATCTCTCTTTTTATTGAGAGGGAATAATGTGTAATGAGAATGAAGAAATGATGTCATAGAGGTTTGAGTTCTATTCTGATTATCACGTTCACAAGTTCAAATTTCCTCTTTCTCCAGTTAAAAAGAATCAAATCAAGCCCAAAGATTCAATCTTGATGAGATTTGAATAACAAAGTGGGGTACAATAAACAAAATACACCAAAGACTTGGCAAGGGTAATTATTTTTTAACCAGTAAAGAGAAGTTTTATTAAAACTCACAGAAGCTTTAGCTATAGAAATACCCTCTTTGGTATTTAACATTGCTTACAAAGTTCATAAATAGGATCCTTCACCATAAATTAACTTCAAAGTCTCCGGCTAAAGTTCTTCCATAATATAATAGTAGACACCACGACATCTGTGAATAGGAATAGGAAATCATAACCAAACTATACACTGCATATCGCCCTTTTTTTTTACCAATATTTCCGGCAACTAAATTGCTAAAAGACAACAAATTCAGCAGCGGATTGGGGTGTAAAATCGCCTGCACTCCAAGCCATTGAGCACTCTCCATCCACACTTGATATGGCATCATTCAAAGAAGAGTTGCCTCACCATAGGTAACCTCTTTTTTGCAGTTTAGTTTCACAGGTAACCTTCCATAGTACTCCCCAAGCATGGGATGCAGCCTTACGTGGAACAAATTTGTTCCAAATAAGCTTGTATCCCATCTCTTTGTCCCCTTTCTAGTTGGCGTCACATACTTCTTTAGTAGAATGATAGGTTCCATCTCCATGCATCCACCACACCTTGTTTAATGTTGTACCTGTTAATCACATTCAAAAAAAATCCTTAAGCATTTCATATTGGCGTTCCAATATATGTCTCCTCCACACCCAAAATCACCCCTCCGATCCTTCACTCCTTAACCATACAATAATTTTGATTTTCTAGGCACCGAAATTTGCATGGACTGAATATGATTGGATGTTTTGTGTATTTTGGCTAACAAGCAGGGACGGACGGACGTATGGGCCAAGGGGGGCACTGGCCCCCCCCTCAACTTTTAAAAAATTTCAGGGGTATTTTCGTAATTTCACATATATTTAATTAAAATAAATATTTAAAATGAATTAATAAGTTTCCAGCCTCATTTACGTACGTGGGTGAACCCACACCACTCTTTTTACTCCTCCTTTTAGACTTGGAAACATTCCAACAAGTTAACATATCTCTATCCTCTCTCTCTGCTTAGTCTGCTGCGGTTTTGGGATAGGAATGCTCCGAAAAAAAATTCTCCTCTCTTCAAGGTAAAATTCTTATTATGCTATTATTTAAATTATATTAATATGTGTTAATAATTGTTAGTTGCTTATTGCTATATCTTTATGTCATTTAATTTATTTTATTTTGCTAATATGGATTATGTTTTGTCTTATTTAGAATTTTGGGCTTATTTAATTCACATAAATCAAATTGCAATTGAATTAGAAACACCAATTTTTTTAAAATATTAAGGTAGTGTATTTATAATAAACTCACAACTAACATATCTTTTGATTCTCTTAAATTATCAATTTCTAGGGTTTTATTTTATTGACTTAATAGAAAATTATGTGAATATGCAAAATTTAGACATTGTGATTTATTTATTATGTCATTAAATATTTTATTGTAGTAGTTACTTGTCAAAAGTTCACTTCGGAACCGGATGAGTGATACACTTTTGAATGATTGTTTGGTAACATACATTGAAAATGATGTATTACAAAATGTTAGCAATGAAGCTATTATGCAACGATTCCAAAATATGAGAAATAGAAGAGAAATGTTGTAATTGAATGATTTATTTTGAATATTTGTCATTGATAATGTAATATATTGACTTTGTCAAAATTGTTATTTTTTTTATAACATGATTATGTATTATTAAATTAGTTGGGCCCCACTGAACAAAAATCCTGCGTCCGTCACTGCTAACAAGTGTAGCCATTTTGCTTCGTTGCTCGACACAAAGCAAAGGAACTATAAGGTACCTGCTTAGAGCGTCTTCTCACGATCTTGTGAATACTTTGTCTCATGATATGCAAGTTAATGGTCTAAAAAATTAACCAGTAATAGAGTAATTCACTATCAAATATTTAGGTCATTATATAAAAAAAATTTAAATAAAGGAGGAGTTCTGCCAGGTTATGCTTGTCCGTTAAAAAGGTGACTTGACTGTAGAGCTTTTAAATGAAACGAGCTACTCGTGAGCTCGGCTCGGCTCGTTAAGGCTCGAATTCTGCTCATTTATATTGTTAAACGAGCCGAGCTCGAGCTCGTGAGCTACTCGTTTTACTTACGAGCTGGTTCGAGCTCGACTCGTTAAGACTCGATAGTTAAATATTTTCTTATAATTCCATTAGGCTGGTGAGATTCGTTAGCAAGCCGAACCAAACTTTATTTTCAACTCGATAAAGTTATCGAGTCGAATTGAACTCGGTTTGACAAGAGCTCGAGCATCAAATACTCGAGCTCGCTCGGTTCGAATAACAACTCTACCTCTTGTTGCCCAACAATGTTGTAGATACCAATTAAAAAAAAATACTAATTTGACTCTAATTAAGCACCCCACCCTCCATCCGTCTATCATTTCCAGAAATCACCTACTCCTAATTGTACACAAATAATTCAATCTCTTGTAAATTTGTCTCTAAGGTCTAGGCACCTCACCCCCACCTATTTATCATTCCAAAAATAAGTCTTTGAATGTAAATGTTGAAGGAGTGTTTCCTCAATGGCAAAAAATAATCTTGTACTCAAAATAGACTTTAAAAAAATATATATATAGCCCAAGAGCTTAGATCATGCGAATTTCAACTTTTTTTGTAAATTTTGAAAACTAAAATAATTTTGACAGCTGTGGGATTTGAACCCACGCCCTTTCGGACCAGAGCCTAAATCTGGCGCCTTAGACCACTCGGCCAAACTGTCACTGATAAAATAATGCCAAGTCTTACATAATATATTTAAATAAGTTTAATTCTAGAGGATCTTTAAATTTAAAATACACCACTTGTACGGCAAGTGCCAAGTTGTTATTGACTATTAAATATTAATCGAATCAAAGTAGATCTTTAAATTTTTATGTCAATTTAGTAAACATTTATTTGTGTTAAGATGAATATTAATGTGATACTCAAAATTCCATTCAATTATATCCTACATGATAATGGTTTAGGGGCCGTTTGGTTTACGGAATGGAATTGGATTAGTTAGGATTGAATTAGAACGACTATCTAAAAACGGATAGATTAGAACCAGAAAATTTGGAATAGCACCAATTTGACTAATTTGATACTCAATAGTAGTGAGTGCTTTATTTTGATCGCCCAATTTTGTTGATTCTAGCATTTTTCTGTGTAAGTGTATGCAAATAGATCTCTGAAGATCTACGCGTCGTAGTTAATATGAGTGAAATGTTTTTGGATTTTTTGAAAGATTAATTGAAACTAAAATAAACTAATTAAACTAAACTAAAGAAGACGAATTAACTAAGGTTTGTGTTCAAGTAAGAGTTGGTGATGCTCAGGATAGGAATCCCTACGTATACTAACGGAGCAGGTACATAATCAAAATAACCGTGACGTGTAAGAAATAACCTAAGTAAAAGAATGCAAGATAAAAGCTCAAGATTCTAAACCCTAATACTTTACCCTAACACTCGACTTCACTAATCCACTAACAAGTTAATAGATTGTGCTTAATTAATGAGACCCTAATTTAACTAAGGTGATGCGGTCGTCCTCCTTCGCTAAATTGGTAGATGAATTAACCCTTTCTAAACCCTCTCGTTCTCGTTGTTAGGGAGTGATACGGTCGTCCTCTCTCTAACACTTTTCGAACGAAATTCAAAAGTAAAGTTAAGATTAATTTTAAGAATTCATTAATTAAGAGAATTAAAACCTAACATCACAAGTTACCCTAATTACGTACCCACAACCTACTTCTACGAGTTCATCCTACCCCAAGCATGCAAGGATTTTAGCTAGACATGGGTTTTACGTAAACAAGAACAATTGAATAAGAAACGAACATGAACATGATAATTATAACGATGAAAAGATCAATCATAAACGAGGGTTTCAAGAAATCAAGAAATAACTTAAATTAAATCAATAAAACGAGTCTCAACGTGTTCAAGAACAAAAAATATGAAGAAACAAAACTAAAACGTAAAATCGTGACGTGAATTCGTAAGAAAAACCTCAAAAACGTAAAGTAAACTTGCTCGTTCCTTATTCTCCAAAAAATAACTCTCTAAAAACGCTCTTCAATCTAGTGGGTGTAAGTGGTCCCTCTCCAAAACGTGCTCGGGACGAATATATATATGCATCGGGCCGAATCGGGAACGTATGGGCCAAAATCCGCGCTTGCTCGTGCACTACTCGTGCACGAGCTCCTTCAACTCGAGCACTTCAATCTTCCAGAGCCAAGAAACTGCACGACCACTCGCGCTCGTGCACTAGTGCACGAGCACATGCATTGCTCGAGCGCCCTGCACGAGCACTCGTGCAGGGGTGCATGACCACGTTCTCTCGTGCGCTAAGCACGAGCACTTGTGCTCGAGCTCTTCTAGCTTGTGCACTCCAATGATACTTTTGCGCCCTCGAACTAGTACTTTTCGTATTTCTTCGATATCTTCTCATCCGGGCGTCCGTTTGAGTCGATTCAAAGTCCTACGAACTCCTCTTTTTGCCCTCTATTCACCTATGAGCATCTAAGAGACAAATTCATTAGTTTATGAAAATGATACACAAATGACTCTAAATACTCAACAAAATCAACCAAAACTAGGGCATTTCGAGTGACGAATCATGACAATTTCACGCCTAATCAATAACTCAAAGTCTCTAGGAGATGAGAGTCCTAGTGATGTAGCACGTGTACAAAATATTCAATGCACTAGGACCGTGGAACGACCAGACCCAAATACAATGGGAAATGAGGAAGGTCTGGTTGACGTAAACTTTGAAGTCTCTGTGAACTTCACAGATACGGGAGAAACATATAATAGAAATATTACTATCATCGACGATACATTTGCAGCGCCAATTGCTCTTTCTATTATAAATGATCTAGATCCAAAACCCAAAACAATCGCTGGGTGCCGGAAGCGCTCCGATTGGGTTAAATGGAAAGAGGCAATTGAAGCAGAGCTCGCATCGCTTAACAAAAGACAAGTATTTGGCTCTATCGTCCGTACACCCACGCGCGCTATGCCCGTAGGATATAAATGGGTATTTGTACAAAAATGAAATGAGAACAATATTGTGGTACAACTGACTTAGTAAATTCCTTCAGAAGAAGGGATACACATTCGATAAAGCTTTCCCATGCGTATTCACGAAGAAATCGCATAGTGGTTTTTGCATCATATCCGTCTATGTTGATGACCTGAACATAATCGGAACATGCAAAGATATTGAAGAAGCCAGTTCAATCTTGAAAGCCGAATTCGAAATGAAAGCCTTGGGTAAAACCAAGTACTACCTCGGCCTGCAGATCGAGCATCTCCCAGAAGGAATTCTTATACATCAGTCGACCTACGTGAAGAAGGTATTGGAGAGATTTCACATGGATAAATCGCATCCACTTAGCACCCATATGGTTGTTCGATCCCTCGAAGTGGATAAGGACCCATTTAGACCAAGAGAAGATTCAGAAGAAATTCTGGGGCCAGAAGTTCCTTATCTTAGTGTTGTTGGAGCATTGCTCTATCTCGCAAATTGCACTCGGCCGGACATTGCATTTGCTGTCAATTTGCTTGCGAGACATAGTGCTTCTCCTACAAGGAGACATTGGGATGGTGTTAAGCATGTTCTACGGTACCTCCAAGGGTCTCAAGATCTTGGATTGTTTTACCGTAAGAACCAAGACAAAGCCTTAGTAGGTTATGCTGATGCTGGATATTTGTTTGATCCCCACAACGCCATATCCCAGACTGATTACATTTTTTTTCTCTGTGGTGGTACCGCGATCTCATGGAGATCGGTTAAACAAACCATGGTTACCACGTCTTCAAACCACTCAGAGATAATAACTTTATTTGAAGCCGCACGAGAATGTGTTTGGTTAAGGTCCTTGGTAAAACACATTGGTGACTCGTGTGGTATCGCTAAAGATGATACACCTCCCACCGTTATATTTGAAGACAACGCAGCTTGCATCACACAAATGAGTAATGGGTACGTCAAGGAAAACCTGACGAAACATATTTCACCTAAGTTTTCTACCCATACGAACTCCAGAAGAGTGACGTGATTACCATTCAAAAGGTGCAATCTAGTAACAATCTAGCAGATCTGTTTACTAAGTCCTTACCTACATCTACTTTTGAAAAGTACGTTCATGGTATTGGGATGCAAAGAC
Source organism: Ballota nigra (assembly GCA_947034835.1). Lineage (NCBI taxonomy): Eukaryota > Viridiplantae > Streptophyta > Magnoliopsida > Lamiales > Lamiaceae > Ballota > Ballota nigra. Next base: position 14,554,959 of record OX344730.1, read on the forward strand.
TCAAAATATTATTGTCTTCAGGGGGAGCGGTAACCCCAAAATGAATCTAGAAAATTTGATCTAGAAGATCGATTACATTCCTCCCTAACTTATTATTTGGCCGATACCTTGCACGTGGAGTTTTTATGACGAGACATTTATGTTATGTTGTAATATCCAAGGGGAAGTGTTGTAAATCTAGAAGATTTATTATTCCAAATCTAGATAATTTGATGTGGACATTACTAATGGATCAATAACACAATGAGCTTCATATCTTAGACTAGAGTTTTATTCTTATAAATAGACTATTGTACTCATAATTGTAATCACTCATACACAAGAACATTAGTGAAACTCCTGGCTTGGCTCGCCCCCAGACGTAGTCGTTCCCGACGAACTGGGTGAACAAATCTCGTCTTTTATTTTACGCACTTATTACAACAACTATTAAAGTATTTTTCATTTCAAATAGATAATTTTATCAATCTTTTATTTCAATGCTTATATTTTATAGAGTGAAGATGTTGGGAAACTTTTGGAAAAATAAAGTGTAACCAATATTATTTTTTATTTATAAGAGACAATCTTAATATTATTTATATTTCACTATTTTTTAATGATTTATGTAGTAAAAAAATTTGGTAATAACTATTAATCCATCTTAATCTCATCAAGAGTATCATTAATTTGGGTCTGTGGTATTATATTGTATTTATTGTAAAAAAAATTAAACTCAGATTAATGATACTTCTGATCAAATTAATGATACACCTGATGAGTTTAATGATACTTTAAAATTGCTTCGTGATAAGCTTATCATGAACCATTTTCCATATAAAATCTACTCTTTGTAAAATTATGAATGAAGTCTCTTCATTTCTTTCTTTTTTCAATTTAAAAAATTCATCTATAAAGTCTTCCGTTTCACATTGTTACTCTTACATATTAACTTTTTAAGATTTATTTTTATAATATTGAGATAAATGCATACATTAAAATAATAATACAATTTTATAAATAAATAACTAACATTATTCTTTTTCCTCCAAATTTATTCTAGGTTTGAGGTTCGAAATCTTTAATTTCTATATATTCTTGTGTTGGATAGGTCCATACAGAACTTTGCTCTATCTTCAATTGGAGTGCATTGTACATATTATTATTCCAAGAAATTATCCCAAATCTACAGGCAAAAAGATTGAGGAAGACAAAGTATAGAGTGAAAATTATTCATATATGAACCATTGAAAGATATTAGTTGTTTTCACTAAAGAGTATCAATTGTATAATGAAAATAAACTAATATTTTTTCAGTGAAAACAACTAACACTTTTCAGCGAAAGAAATTAATATCTTTCAATGATCTATGTAAAAACCAATTTCACTCTATACATACTCATTGAGAAATATAGAGTTTGTTGAAGATCTCACTCTTTCTTTGCTTTGTAGATGACAAAGTGTATTAACTTATATATTGTTTGTATATTAATTAATTAACCCAAAGATATCCCTCAAAATTATTCCAATATAACAAATGTGTTCATATGTATTTAGTGGTTTGCCCAATCGAATATATTGATATATTAATTTTTATACGTCTATTATAATCTTTCTTCGAAGTAATTAATCTAGATAATCTTTTTTTCTACAAAAAATTAAATGTGTTGGTCCCGTTTTTTCATTCACAAACAAAGACAATATAGGAAATTAGGAGAATTTTTTGTTTTAACACTGATGTTATGCAAGTCAGTAAAGCAATAAAGAACACAACAATGTAAAGTGGTTCAGAGGCTCAAGCTCCTACATCCACTGCCTGATTTAACAGGAAATCCACTACCCGGGATTCTTGTTTTTAACGTGCCAAGGTGCACTCACAACTGGACTCACACCCCTCCGCGGAGCTGCCTCTCGAACTGGCCTCACATCCCTCTTCACTCAGGGACTGCCTCTCCTCACCTCACTGCAACACCTAACACTATTCTGGAAAGGGTTTAGTTTGGTTTGGTTCTCTCCAACTAGGTGAGATTTTCCCTTACATGGTTTTAGCCTTTAAGCTAAGGTTGGGAAAATCTCTCTAAGCTTAGGATGTATATGATGGGCTCGAGTATACAAACTGGAACACTCAGATATGACTATGAATAACTCAGGTCAGTGTTCTTGATGGAGATGGTGCCTCCTTATGACTCCCTTGAACTTGCACCACTCTCACACCTCCAGCTCTCGCACTTGCACACTTACAAATGAAGCTTGAGTTTGTATTTATAGTGTGGATTTGAATGTTACCGTTGGAGAGAGTAACATTCAAATCCAGACTATCTCTGGAGTGAAATCCTCCTTTTCAGTGAAGTATGGCCTTGTCAGCTTTTGTCAGATTCGCTGCCTTGACTTGATTGGTCCACGTGGACTGAGTCCAACGGCTCTTTTGTTCAGGGTACTTGATCAGGGTAGTCCTGACTTCAGGCGACTTGTCTTCAGCTGACTTGTAATCCTCTCAGGATACCTTCCTTCAGTAGACTTGAAGTCCACTCAGGGGAGTTGACATCAGGCTATTTGTCAAGCTTCCCAGCCTCAGTAGCCTGACTCCTTCTGGTCCTACTAGGCACAACATTGATCCATATGATCATGCTCTTCACTGAGTAGTCCACTGACCAGCTTAGAAAGTCAGGTTTATACTCAGTGGGACTTCCTTCAGGCTTCTCTTCAGGTTCAGGTCTTCTGACATGGCTTCAGTCCGTTCTCTTTGATGTCATCTTGACTTCCTCAGGCTCTATCAGTGAGTTCCCCCTCACTGAGTTCCCCCTCAGTAGAGTTCCCCCTTCAGCTGAGTTCCCCCTTCAGCTGAGTTCCTCTCAGTAGAGTTTCCCCTCACTGAGTTCTTCCTCCACTGATAACCTGTTCTACTGAGAAACAAACTAGCCTGACCTGAAACTAAAAGATACTATCCTGACTGCTTTCAAACCTATTACATGTTGTTTTGGAAAATCATCAAAACTAAAATATATCCCAACATATTATTCCAAGAAATTATCCCAAATCTACAGGCAAAAAGATTGAGGAAGACAAAGTATAGAGTGAAAATTATTCATATATGAACCATTGAAAGATATTAGTTGTTTTCACTAAAGAGTATCAATTGTATAATGAAAATAAACTAATATTTTTTCAGTGAAAACAACTAACACTTTTCAGCGAAAGAAATTAATATCTTTCAATGATCTATGTAAAAACCAATTTCACTCTATACATACTCATTGAGAAATATAGAGTTTGTTGAAGATCTCACTCTTTCTTTGCTTTGTAGATGACAAAGTGTATTAACTTATATATTGTTTGTATATTAATTAATTAACCCAAAGATATCCCTCAAAATTATTCCAATATAACAAATGTGTTCATATGTATTTAGTGGTTTGCCCAATCGAATATATTGATATATTAATTTTTATACGTCTATTATAATCTTTCTTCGAAGTAATTAATCTAGATAATCTTTTTTTCTACAAAAAATTAAAAGTATGTACAGAGTGAAACTGGTTAATACATAAATTATTAGGCAAAGCTCGATGCCAGAAATCGAACCACCCGCACGCCGGAAATTCGATGAAGAAGAAGCAGAGTTCATACCGGCCGAGCCACTCACCTCCAAACCGATACACTCATGTCCAAATCGGTACATTGGCTACGACCCTTGAAGACCGGTTAAGACCAATTCACACCGGCCGGTCTAAAGAGGAGCAAACCGGTATGGATTGTGCAGAAAATCAATTTTTCAAGCATTTCAAAATCTCGCGAGATTTCACGAGATATCGCGATAAATTCGTCCAAGGCTTAAAAAATGCGAAAATTCTTCATTTTTCAGAGGTTTTCTTTGCAAATTCGTCTCAAGCCCTCTTTCCCCACTATATATACCATTTTTCTCAGATTTTAGAAGCAAGACACATAGAAAGACACACACCCCACACACCATTTTAGTTAGATTTCACCTTAAATTTTTAGATTTCTGTTTTCTTGCAATTAGTAGAGCAATTTAGCTAGCATTTGAAGAACAAATTTCATTTCCAAGTTGTAATCACTCTATCTAGGTGACTTCTATCCTTTATCTTTCAATTAATTGGTTTAATTTTCTCATTTATGATTTCTTGCAATTTTATTATGATGATCTTATTGGGTTTATTGATTTCTTTTGTTTGTTTATCTATTGATTGTGTTAGATTAGTCATGGGCTAATCCCCTCATGCTTTGGGTGTTTGAATTATGATGGAATTAGTGTTATGATGTTAATTGAGCTTTGATTGTGCTATTGAGTTGGTTCGATTGCTTCTATTAATGTGTTTATCTTGATTAGATTGGTTGATTAGGTTTAGTAGCTCTTGTTAGGTTAATTTGTGCTACAACGAGAGTTGGGTGTGAGTTAATCGAACTTGTGGTGAGGAATTTGGTTAATTAATCGGATTCAATTAGTCGTTTATTAACTCGAGAGAGGGTAGATGGCTAGACCACCATTAATAGACATTAGGAACCTTAATCTACGGGCTTAGGGGCCTAGTGAAGGGAGAATACTTTAAGTGCATCGTGTGCTTTAAGTCATTCACTATCCTTTGTGCTTTTGGTAACTAGTTAGGTGCTAATTAGTTCATTTGATCACCCAAGCCTCAAAAGGGATCGATATTCAAAACTTTAGTGATAGCTCTTAGTACGAACCAACGAAGTAGCATAAGACAAGTGAAATTAACGAACGTAGCATTGATTCCGTCATAAGGATTTCACCCGAAGCATTACCCTCAACTTGCACTTCTAACGAAGTTTTAAATTGCGTTTTTAGCTTAGTTTGTCCATTGCATATCTAGTGCTTAATTCGATTATTGTCTTTTCAATTCTATTAGTCTAAAAACACCAAAACACGCTTCTACAATTCTACGAAAACTCGTAATCTTAGGGATTCACCAATCAACTAAGTTCTTGGATCGATAATACTTGGTCGTATACTTGCATGCTATAACGAACCCATACGCTTTTGGGTCGTGTTTACTTGTTTTATTTAACGTTGCAAAAATACGAAAAAGTCATGTACCCACAACCTACTTCTACGAGTTCATCCTACCCCAAGCATGCAAGGGTTTTAGCTAGACATGGTTTTTACGTAAACAAAAACAATTGAATAAGTAACGAACATAAACATAATGATTATAACGAATAAATTATCAAACATAAACTAGGGTTGAAAGAAAATTAATGCTAAGAACTAAATTTAAACTAAAAAAACGAAGTCTCAAAGTATTTACGAACAAAGGTCTTAAGAAACGAAATTAAAAAGTAAAATCGTACTATGAATTCGTAAAGAAAACCTCGAAAACGTAAATCTAAAGCTTGCTCGTCTCTTCCTCTCCAAAAAAACTAACTCTAAAAGTAATACGGTATCAAGTGGTGTATGAAATCGTGTTCGGAAGGGGTATAAATAGGCAACGGGTCGAATCGGGAACGTATGAGCCAAAACCACGCATGCTCGTGCACTGCACGAGCTCATCCCCATCGTGCGCTCCAATTCATCCAGAACCCAAAAACTGCTCGACCTCCATCTATCTCCTCAAATCAGAAACCTCCGATCGGACCTCTTGAACTCCCCTCGCATGCTCGTGGCATCCGTGTACCACTGATTTTGCGTCGTACGAAGACCCGTCACTTCGTTTCGCAACTCTTGGATATCCGTCCTCATGACATCCCACTGCATTTGAGTTGGGTACCACGGCTCGGGAGTGGACACGTCTGGTGTCCCAACCTCCATCCCTTGAGGTTAAGCCCAAGCCCAGGCCATATATATATATATATATATATATATATATATATATATATATATATATATATATAAATGGCCAGGTTAAATACAGTCCTATGATTTGTGAATACAACCTTTCCAAAAAAAATATTCGGAAATTTTTTCCGGAAAATGTAACAATTTTCGAAAAAAAAAATTCCGAAAATTCATATGTTCAGTGTTATTTTTTTACATTTTTGGAAATTTTTTCCGAAAATTGTCAAAATTTTTGGATTGTTTTTCCGAACACTTTTTGGTAAGGTTGTATTAATAAAAGATAGGACAGTATATAACCTTGGCCTATATATATATATATATATCTTCCACCCAAATGAAGAAATTCAACTTCATAGTAAAATTAAGGCCAAGATTAAATATAATCCTATCTTTTGTTAATATACTCCATCAAAAAAATGTTTGAAAATAAAATTGTAAATTTGATAATTTTCGGAAAAAAAAATTTCAAAAATGCAAAAACAAAAAACCTAAACATATGAATGTTAGGAATTTTTATTACATTTTTCGAAAAAAAATTCAAATTTTTTTTGGTGGAGTGTATTAACAAAACATAGGACTGTATTTAACCCAAGCCTAAATTAAACCACCACCAAAAAACACAACACATTTTGGTATTAAAGATTGGGCCCGACTAAATACCCTTCCAAACATTTGAGATACACTTCCATAAATTCATTATTATTTAATTAAAATTGTTAAATTACACATATATCCTTAATAATAATAAAAAAAACTAATACTCCATATACACCCCCACATTTCTTCTACTCATTCACGTACGCAGTTCTGCAATCTTCACCATCTGCACGCGGCCATGTACGTGAAGAACACGACACCACACTATATATAAGAAAACATAAAATTGCCACCGAAAATTGTCTATATGGCTACGAAATTTCCAACAAAAAAAATTCATAGTGGGGAATACCTACGAATTGCCTACAAAAATTTCTAATTGTATAAACATCTTCATTCACCACCTATAAAAAAATTTCCTACGGAAATTCCGTAGGCAAATTGAGTTGTAGGTAATTATACTTAGGGATTTTATTTCGTAGGCAAATTAATTCTGTAGGCAAAGTGGGAAAAATATTGATAGCCTTTGAAGTTAAAAAATATAGAATTATATTTCAGTAATTTACAGCATATTACATTCTTATACGTTAGCTTCACTTTCCGGGTACAAAGTTAGTGGCGTATGACCAGGCGTTGTTGTTAACCGGGTCAGCTAGGTGGTCAGCCAGGTTCTCCAATGGGCCCTTTCCTGAACGAAGAATCCGAACATGGAGAACATGGCCAGTTTTCCGTTCTTGAGCTCCTTAACCTTGAGCTTAGCAAAGGCCTCCGGGTCCTCAGCCAGACCCAACGGGTCGAAGCTGCCTCCGGGGTAGATGGGGTCGGTGATCTCACCCAGTGGCCCTCCGGCAATTATGTAGCCCTCAATGGCTCCCATCAACACAACCTGGCAAGCCCAGATAGTCAAGATGCTCTGAGCGTGGACTAGGTTTGGGTTACCCAAATAGTCCAAACCCCCATCGCTGAAGATCTGTGACCCGGCCTTGAACCACACTACCTCGCCAAACTTGACTCTGTTCCTGGCCAACATCTCTGGGAATACACAGCCTAGAGCTCCGAGCATGGCACACCTGCTGTGGATCACCTCCACTTCTCGGTTCTTGGCGAAGGTCTCGGGGTCGGTGGAGAGTCCAGCAGTGTCCCAGCCATAGTCCCCGGCAAATTCACCGGTGAGGTAGATGGGGGGCTCGCTGGAGAATGGGCCCAAGTATTTGACACGGTCTGGGCCATACCATGGGCTGCAGGAGGAGACGGGCTTGGCCTTGGAGGCGGTCTTTCTCATGGAAAATCTTCTGTTGTTGTCGGAGGGAGTAGCAGGGGAGAGCTTGGCAGCCTGGCCAACGAAAGATGGGAGGAGAGAGCCATTGAAGAGGCTGCCATTTTAGGAGGTGAAGAGCTTATTTGAGGTGTTGTGTGTGTAAAAGACTGGTGATGATGAAATGGGAAAGATTAGTTGGTAGTTATTTATAAGGTGGAGAGGATGAGGGAATCATATCTTGTGATATCTCTATCTCTCATGTCATTGAGTTTCCAGATTCTCTTATTGTTGTGGCTGGCCTTTGCCCATCTGGCATTTTCTTTGGACCTTAACACCCTGAGTAAATTCTTGTGGAAGAGTAACATTTACCATCTTGACTGACTTCTCCAAGCTGGCAAGACACTAGACATAATTCATGGTCATAATTTATGAGGCCAAAAATCTACTTTGGGTGAAGCAGCTTCGGGGATTATCTCGTTCATTGTGACGCATGAACATCATCAATGATAGAAATTTTAATCTGTAATGGTGTATATAATACTTCCTCAATCCCATTTTAGATTACTCAAAATAAAAAATAGAAGGCTTGACAAAAATCCAACTCTGCCCTTCCATATAGTTGAAAGGACGAATATACTCTAAATATTACACCCTTTAATACTAATAAACAATTATTTTATTAAAACCTGTGTTATTTCTCCTCGAGCAATATAAAATGGGATGTATGGAGTATGCATTATCCGATTCAGAATGTTGTAAAAACACAATGGCATACAATATTCATATTCACCTTCGCTAACTTAAAAAACTAGAACTTGGTTCTGCTGCTCTTTCTTTGTTTAATCTGCAAAATTGCTATTCTTATGTAAACTTAGGAATTGTGTATCTCCTGGTTGAATTTAGGATTCGGGGAGTTTGTTAATATGAATGAATAAAAAACAGTCATCACTCTGCAACTCCGGCACTTATAGTAACAGCAGTTTGCATCATTATTAGTCTTTCTGCAAAAATCCTCTGTTATCTATGTCTAGAATTTGATCAAGAAAACTTCATCTTGGACTCAAGTGGCTGATTTTATAAACACAGACACTGTTTGCTCATTCAACAATCGAACTTCTTCCCCTCAAATGTTGGGAGGACTACATGAAAAAATAAAAATAGAATACATACAATGGGGTTACATTTGCCAAGGTATAAGGAAAGAAGATATATTTTATAGTTTTCTTTGCTTGATTTAATTACACAAGTATTACCAACTGTAAAGTAGACGCATCTCTCTAAACAAATGCATATATTGTTCATATTCCTGAAGTTTTACTCTTCCAACAATCTTCTGTTATCTTCTACATGATTAAAAGAGTTTGCTGATATGATTCATAAAAGAGGACAAAACTATTGAAGCTCACTAATATAGCATTATATTCAATAAATAATTAATGTTAACTTTACATTACACTCTTTTCTCTTAACTTCACTTTCCGGGTACAAAGTTAGTGGCATATGACCAGGTATTGTTGTTGACGGGATCAACGAGGTGGTCGGCAAGGTTCTCCAATAGTCCCTTTCCGGTGACGATAACTTGAACAAAGAATCTGAACATGGAGAACATGGCCAGTCTTCCATTCTTGAGCTCCTTAACCTTTAGCTCAGCAAATGCCTCCGGGTCCTCAGCTAGACCCAAGGGGTCAAAGCTGCCGCCGGGGTAGTTCGAGTCGGTGATCTCACCCAGTGGCCCGCCGGCAATTATGTAGCCCTCAATGGCTCCTATCAACACAACCTGGCAAGCCCAGATGGCCAAGATGCTCTGAGCGTGGACCAGGCTCGGGTTTTCCAAATAGTCCAAACCGCCATCACTGAAGATTTGTGACCCGGCCTTGAACCGCACGGCCTCCCCGAATTTGACTCCATTCCTAGCCAAGAGCTCCGGGAATACGCACCCTAGAGCTCCGAGCATGGCCCACCTGTTGTGGATCACCTCCAGCTCACGGTTCTTGGCGTAGGTCTCGAGGTCGGCGGAAAGTCCAGCGGTGTCCCAGCCGTAGTCGCCGGCGAATTCACCAGTGAGGTAGCTAGGGGGCTCACCGGAGAATGGGCCCAAGTATTTGACGCGGTCTGGGCCGTACCATGGGCTGCCGGAGGAGACGGGCTTGGCCTTGGAGGCTGTCTTCCTCATGGAAAATCTTCCATTGCCGGAAGGGGTGGAGGGGGAGAGCTTGACTGTCTGGCCGACAAAAGAGGGGGAAGAGAGAGCCATTGAAGTGGCAGCCATTGAAGAGGCTATTTGATGGGTTTTGTGAGTGAAAGAGTTGTGGTGGTGTTGATGAGATTGGAAATGTTAGTTGGTAGTTATTTATAGGGTGGAGAGGATGAGGGAAAGTTGTTATCATGTGGTATCTCAATCTCTTATTTCATTGGGTTTCAAGATTCTATTATTGGTGCGGTTGGCCTTTTGCCCATCTGGCAATTTCTTTGGTCGAGGAGTGATTTCTCGAAGCTGGCAAAGGGCTAGACATAATTCATAATTCATTGTTTGTATAATTTATGAGGCCAGAAATCATAGGTGAGCAACAGCTTCTTGGATTCTCTCTTATATTTTCCAGTCAGTCGATCATGAGACGTCTGATTCTGCAGCAAAATGAAGAGAAATTATTAAATGTTATTAGAATTTACCGAGAATTTTACCACAAAACCGATCTTAACCGACCCAAAATTCCTAAAAATTAAAATTGAAATGAAATAATTTAACATTATAAAAAAAAATATATATATATATATATATTTCTTAAATTACCCTTTCTGAGGGAGAAGTGGCTAGTATCTAAAACTTGTTTGATATTAGAGAGTAAACCATGCACTATATTTACAGTTGCTTAGCAACAGAAACTTGGTATAGGCTGTTGAGAGTGTGATTTTACAGCGAATCATCTCTAGATTAATTCAAGAGGAAAACATAATCTTGTAGCTAAAGCAACACTTTTGATTTTGGAAAATTATTTAAATGGTAGTATGTTCCAATCCTGCAAAGTATATTAAACATGCTAGGAGGAATATTCGGTTCGGTTTTCGATAGTTTCCATTAAAAACCGATACCATGCCCCGAATATATATTTCGGTTTCTTTCTCTGTGGCGCCTTAACATCATTTATGGCATAAACTTGAATCTGTAATGGTGTATATAATATGCATTATCCGGTTCAGAATGTTGTAAAAACAGAGATACACTTGTCCAGAATCACCATCCCTAACTAAAAAATTGAAACGTGCTTCTGCTACTCTTTCTTTGCTTAATCAGTATAATTACTTTATTTTTAAAACTTATAAATTGGTTATCTTCTGGTAGAATTTAAGATTTAGAGAGTGTGTTGACATAAATGAATAAAAAAAAAAAAGAAAAATCCATCCCTCTGCAACTCTGGCACTTATAGAAACAATGGTTTGTGACATTATTAGTCTTTTTGCAAATCCTCTGTTATCTCTGTCTAGAATTTGATCAAGAGAACTTCATCTTAGGACTCAAAAGGCTGATTTCATAAATAGAGACTGTGTGCTCATCCATTAACCTAAATTTCTTCCCCTTAAATGTTTGGCGACTACATGAAAAAATAGAATAGTGGTGGTGCTGCATTTGCCAAGATATAAGGACAAAATGTGTGTTTTATAGTTTTTTTGCTTGATTTAATTACAACGCTAGAAATAAATACAACCAATTAGATGAACCAATTGTAAAATATACACATCTCTTAAAACAAATGCATATATTATTGATATTCATGAAGTTCTACTCTTCTAACAACGTTCTATTATTTTTTATATGGCTGAGAAAGAGTTTGTTGATATGAATGAATCAAAAGAAGAAACACACGCACAAAACTATTGAAGCTCGCTAATAGAGAATTGTATTTCAATAAATAATTCACGTTAACTTTACATTATCAAACAAGACGAATAACCATACTCTCGTCTGTCATATTCACTTTCCGGGGACAAAGTTAGTGGCATAAGACCAGGCGTTATTGTTAACCGGGTCAACAAGGTGGTCGGCAAGGTTCTCCAATGGGCCCTTTCCGGTGATGATGGCCTGAACAAAGAACCCGAACATTGAGAACATAGCTAGTCTTCCGTTCTTGAGCTCCTTAACCTTGAGCTCAGCAAAAGCTTCCGGGTCCTCAGCAAGACCCAATGGGTCGAAGCTGCCACCTGGGTAAATCGGGTCAGTGATCTCACCCAATGGCCCACTAGCAATATGGTAGCCCTCAACGGCTCCCATCAACACAACCTGGGAAGCCCAGATGTCCAAGATGCTTTGAGCATGGACCAAGCTCGGGTTTCCCAAATAGTCCAAACCGCCGTCGCTGAAGATCTGTGATCTGGCCTTGAACCAGACAACCTCGCCGAATTTGACGCCATTGCAGGCCAATAGCACTGGGAAGACACAGCCTATAGCTCCGAGCATGGCCCACCTGCTGTGGATCACCTCTAGTTCACGGTTCTTGGCGAAGGTCTCTGGGTCGACTGAAAGTCCTGCGGTATCCCAACCATAGTCTCCAGCAAATTCACCAATAAGGTAGCTGGGTGGCTCGCCAGAGAACGGGCCCAAGTATTTGACGCGGTCTGGGCCATACCAAGGGCTGCCGGAGGAGACGGTCTTGGGCTTGGAGGCTGTTTTCCTCATGGAAAATCTGCCATTGCTGGAATATTGGGGGGTGGAGGGGGAGAGCTTCATCTCCTGCCCAGCGAAAGAGGGGGAAGAGAGAGCCATTGTAGAGGCAGCCATTACAGAAAGTTAAAAGAGAACTTATTTGATTGATGTGTTGAAGATAGTGGTGGTGATGAAATGAGAAATGTTAGTTGGTACTGGTAGTTATTTATAGGCTGGTGAAGGATGAGGGGAGCTTGTTGTCTTGCGGTATCTCTATATCTTATTTCATTGGGTTTCAAGATTCTATTATTGGCTTAGCCCATCTGGCATTTTCGTTGGACCTCATTACTCCTGAGTAAATTCTTTTGGAGGAGTCACATTCATCATCTTGAGTGATTTTCTCCAGGCTGGCAACACACTAGACATAATTCATTGTCATAGCTAATGAGGCCACAAACCTTAGGTGTATTAACTCCAAGTGAGACACATTCGTGGATTATCTCGTATAATTTCCAACAAGTCGATCATGAGACAATCTTTTTTTTTTATCAAGAATTTTTTTTTTAATATGGCTTACATATGAAACATCAAATCGAACCATACATCACAAATCAAGTATACGACTACCAATTGAATTTTAAAACCACTTGTCAAAGGAAGAATTTTCTTGCCAAGGATTCGTTTGTGTTTAACCAAGACCAAACCTTTACTTTTATTTCTAGTACTTCCATCGGCACATTTGACAACTCTCCTCTCAAAACGAGTTCATTTCGACTCTTCCAGATTTTCCAAATGATTGCCACCCAAAGAGTTGAAGGAGCTTTGGGTTTTTTCATTTGGCCAAAAAAGTCACCATGTTGTAGAAAATGTGTAATCAGATCTTATAGAATGTCAATCTGAAAATGTGTAAATCGGATCTCTATCACTGGCTTATAGTCTGATGGTTTGCGGTCGACTTTGCTCATTACAAATGCGAGTTCAATTCCTGTTGATGACAAGATCACAAGACGTCTGATTTTGCAGGCTCAGTTGCAAAATTAAGAGAAATCATTACATGTGTTCCAATTTCTTCCATAGTGACGCCTGAACATCATCTGTGGTACAAACTTGAATCTGTAATTGTGTATATAATATGCATTACCCTGTTCAGGATGTAGTAAAAAACAATCTTTGGTGTATTGTTCAGATTCACCATTGCTAACTAAAATTTGGAACTTGGTTCTGCTACTCTTTCTTTGCTTAACATGCAAAATTGCTACTAGTATATTTTTTAAACTTACAAATTGGTTATCTTCTGTTGGAAATCGATTAGGAGAACATGTAAGAAAAAGAATATATCTATTGGTGCTACATTTGCTAAGATAAGGAAAGAGTATGTTTTTCTTTTTATATTTATTTTGCTTGATTTAATTACTCAAGTAATTATTGGCAACACCCGAAATGAATCTAATTAATTACATGAACAACTGTAAAGTAGACACATCTCTCTAAGCAGATGCATATATTGTTCATGTTCATGTTCATAAAGTTTTACCCTTGTAACAATCTTGTGTTATTTTGTATATGGTTAGAAGAGTTTGTTGATATGAATGAATCAAAAGAAGAAACACAAATCACAAAACTATTGAAACTCACTAATATAGCATTGTATTTCAATAAGTAATTCACATAAACTTTACATCATTAAACATTCTGAATTACTATAACTTCACTTTCCGGGCACAAAGTTAGTGGCATAGGACCATGCGTTGTTGTTAACGGGGTCAGCAAGGTGGTCGGCTAGGTTCTCTAATGGGCCCTTTCCGGTGACAATAGCCTGGATAAATAACCCAAACATGGAGAACATGGCTAGTCTTCCATTCTTGAGCTCCTTAACCTTGAGCTCAGCAAAGGCTTCTGGGTCCTCAGCAAGACCCAACGGGTCGAAGCTGCCTCCGGGATAAATCGGGTCGGTGATCTCACCTAGTGGCCCACCCGCAATTCTGTAGCCCTCAATTGCTCCCATCAACACAACCTGGCAAGCCCAGATGGCCAAGATGCTCTGAGCGTGGACCAGGCTCGGGTTTCCCAAATAGTCCAAACCTCCATCGCTGAAGATCTGTGACCCGGCCTTGAACCAAACGGCTTCACCGAACTTAACTCCGTTCCTGGCCAACAGCTCAGGGAATACACACCCTAGAGCTCCGAGCATGGCCCACCTACTGTGGATCACCTCCAGCTCCCTGTTCTTGGCAAAGGTCTCGGGGTCGGCGGAGAGTCCGGCTGTGTCCCAGCCGTAGTCGCTCTCGAATTCACCGGTGAGGTAGCTGGGGGGCTCGCCGGAGAATGGGCCCAAGTATTTGACATGATCTGGGCCGTACCATGGGCTGCCGGAGGAGACGCTCTTGGGCTTGGAGACGGTCTTTCTCATGGAGAATCTTCCGTTGTTGCTGGATGGGGTGGATGGGGAGAGCTTGGCCGCCTGGCCGGCAAAAGTGGGGGAAGAGAGAGCCATTGAAGAGGCGGCCATTGAAGGAGGTGAATTGTGTGTGTGAAAGAGTGGTGGTGTTGGTGATGAAATGGGACATGTTAGTTGGTAGTTATTTATAGGCGGGAGGAGGCATGTTTCTTATCTTTGTGATATCTCTCTCTATCTCTTAATCTTGTGATATCTATATCTCTTATTTCATTGGGTTTCAAGATTCTATTTTTGGTGTGGTTGGCCTTTGCCCATCTGGCAAATTTAACCATCTTGGAGAATTCAATTAGACCTCAACTTCCGACTGAAATTCTTGTGGAGGAAATGGAATCACATTGACTTCTTCAAGATGGCAAGAAACCGCATTATCCATTGTCATAATTTATGAGGTCAGAGCAAGGAGCACAAGTCTTAGGTGAGCATTGTTGAGGATGAAAAATAATGGCTAGAGACTCGACGTCATGATTGATCGTTATGCACACTTCGTGTCCATCATCACGAGGAATATATGAGGCACACAGGCTAAAAAAAGCTTTCAGCACAAGATGGAAGACATCAACACTCTCAATTAAATAAAGAAAATTCAAATAAAGATCCCCTAAAAAAAAAGCTCAACAGTAAACTGTTAAGATTGCCCTCCAAGTAATCCGCGTCTATAAAAGACTCAAGGATTGAAGGTGGACACACAGGCATTGAAAGTATTCTCACTCTTTGTTTTGAAGCATTAGTATAGCATTTTGTTTTTATTCTCTTTGTAACACAACTCACACATACTAGTGAACTTGATGGCCATATCATCACCGGTAATTTTTGTTGGTCCCAAAAAGAATTATCCAGCAGTAAGCGTTTTGAGTTTATTTTTAAGAAAACGTTTTAAAAGATAGTGCAAAAAATTAAAGTGCAGAAATTTAAAGTGCAGTAAATAAAGAACACCAAAGATTTATAGTGGTTCGGACAACAGGTCCTACGTCCACTCTCCCTTTCTCCAAAGGGCACTTTCTCTCCAACCAACTTACTCACGAACCACTGAAATTGGGAAGTACCAGCTCCTTCGTACAACAACTTACAACAACCTTTCAAGGTGAACATGTTGATTATAAGATCCAACTAAAACTCCTAAAAGAGTGGATATAATACTTGTATAAACAAGGTGAGTGTATGGTGAGAGTTCGTGTGTCTTTCTTGTGCTCTTGCCCGACTCTTGTCTCCCTCTAATGAACTCATCCAAAACACTCCTATTTATAGTTGTGAGAATTAACTAGCCGTTGGAAAGCTAGCAATTCAAACAACCATAATTGGAGGAATATAATCAATCACAGATTGATTAGTTGACTTTCAATCAAGCAATCAATCAATCAGATCCTCCATCAGTTGACTCTCCAGATTGCTTCTTCTCTATCATTGAAACTCCAAGATCTCCTTGTCTCCAGATTACACGCAGCCTCCAAGTGGGTGAACTAATCCGTCTCCTTCATCTGGTCTGGACTCATCTGGTCTGGGGTCTTCTGGTCTGGTCTGGTCTGGTAACACTTCTGCTGTGAACCTCATCTGGGAGAGGTCTTTTGGCAGACTCTTCTGGTCAGACTCCTCTGGTCCTCTGGTGATTCATCTGCTCTGATGACTCATCTGCTCTGGTCTAGACACCTCATCTGGTCTGCACATATTTCTTCTCCCTTAACCAAAGACCTATTCTAGACCTAGACTAATCTGTAGCTGACTAACATGCTCAGCTAGTCCTATTACAAGTTCTTTGTTTTAACATCTTCAAAACATCTAATCTATATCCTAACAATTTCCCCCTTTTTGATGATGTTAAAACTAAAAGAACTGAAATAAATCAAGACAAGAAAAATTGAAATAACAAGATAAAGAATCTAGCAGGCTGGGTCAACTGATCTTCCCCCTCAAAGTATGCTCAGCTGATATTGGGGCAAAACATCAGCTGGTCTTCTTGTTTATCTGCAGGCAATCAACTTTTTGGTACCCTTCTGGGTCCAGGGGGGTTAGTACAATTTTTAGGAAGCCACAAGAATAGATCATCCCTTTTTGGATCAGGTGATCTTATCTTTCTTCCATACATATCCACAAAAAACACACTCAACAAAAGAACCTTTGATATGGTTATTTCTTCTAGAGGCCCTTCTTCTCTTATGAGCTTGTCCAGTAGAAGAAGTAACTTGTCTTAAAGCAACAGACTTGAAATTCTATTGATAAGGATAAGTCTTACTAGAACCATCAAAGGTTCCAGCTGGTCTGGCAGATGACTTGAAAGTCTTCTACAGGTGAGTAAGAGTCATCTGGTTCTGCCTCTTTTGAGAAGATCCAGACTGTCTTCTACTCTGCTGGCCTGGCTGAGGTCTTTTAAAATTCCTCCTCTGCCTTTTGGGTTTTTGAGTTTTAGAACTCATCTGCCCATTAGGCTAAGTTGACTGGTCAGTTGACCTCTTGCCCTTATCAATAAAATTTCTAGGTTGTTCTTCTTTCTGAACATGTGAGGATTCAGGTTTGGGATAACCAAGGACTGTCTTATCATGCTCTCTTTGAGATGAGGCAGCTATGTGTGACACAACATTGTTTGTTGTAGTCAGCTGCTCCAATCTCATCTTGAGCTTGTCCCCACTTTCTCTTACAATTTTGTTTTGGTGGAAGAGTTCATCAAACTTAGCTTTGAGCAGATTATATTCATTATCTTTCTCAATGTTTTCAACAACCAACCTTTCTATCAGCTTAACTTGTTCAGTACACCTGGTTGTCAAGTCAGAAGACTCTTCGACCAGTGTATGATTTTGTTCAGCTGGTAGATTAGCTGAGTTGCCTAGACATTGTGAAAGCTTCTGATTTTCTGTTTTCAGCTTTGAGTTCTCATCTTCCAACTTTTGACAAAGTTGTATAGAAGTTTGGAGATCTAATAACAACTTTTGCATATCAGACTCCTCTGATTGTCCAGAAAAAGAAGAAGATGAAAAAGAAGAGCAAGTTCGATTACATACCTCGTCTGTTACAAGACATATCTCTTCGTCTGGTCCAAAATTGGATGATGAACCAGAAGTGGATACCTCTTCTTCCTCATCTGCAAAGCTTATTTTGGAGTAAATCCTAGTATATCTTCTACTGCTTTTCTTCGAACCCATTTCTGCAAGAAATTGTTAGCACAACAAATATTTGGGTTTTCAAAAAAATGAATCTGCCCTGGTGACCACCAAAATAATTTCAAAACAGTGGTCTGTAGGACACACTCCTCTGATACCACTTGTTGGTCCCAAAAAGAATTATCCAGCGGAAAGCGTTTTGAGTTTATTTTTAAGAAAACCTTTTAAAAGATAGTGCTAAAAATTAAAGTGCAGAAATTTAAAGTGCAGTAAATAAAGAACACCAAAGATTTATAGTGGTTCGGATAACAGGTCCTACGTCCACTCTCCCTTTCTCCAAAGGGCACTTTCTCTCCAACCAACTTACTCACGAACCACTGGAATTGGGAAGTACCAGCTCATTCGTACAACAACTTACAACAACCTTTCAAGGTGAACAGGTTGATTATAAGATCCAACTAAAACTCCTAAAAGAGTGGATATAATACTTGTATAAACAAGGTGGGTGTATGGTGAGAGTTCGTATGTCTTTCTTGTGCTCTTGCCCGACTCTTGTCTCTCTCTAATGAACTCATCCAAAATACTCCTATTTATAGTTGTGAGAATTAACTTGTCGTTGGAAAGCTAGCAATTTAAACAACCATAATTGGAGGAATATAATCAATCACAAATTGATTATATGATTGATTAGTTGACTTTCAATCAAGCAATCAATCAATCAGATCCTCCATCAGTTGACTCTCCAGATTGCTTCTTCTCTATCATTGAAACTCCAAGATCTCCTTGTCTCCAGATTACACGCAGCCTCCAAGTGAGTGAACTAATCCGTCTCCCTCATCTGGTCTGGACTCATCTGGTCTGGGGTCTTCTGGTCTGGTCTGGTCTGGTAACACTTCTCCTGTGAACCTCATCTGGGAGAGGTCTTCTGGCAGACTCTTCTGGTCAGAATCCTCTGTGACTTATCTGCTCTGATGACTCATCTGCTCTGGTCTGGACACCTCATCTGGTCTGCACATATTTCTTCCCCCTTAACCAAAAATCTATTCTAGACCTAGACTAATTTGTAGCTGACTAACATGCTTAGCTAGTCCTATTACAAGTTCTTTGTTTTAACATCTTCAAAACATCTAATCTATATCCTAACAATTTTCTCTCTTTTCCATTGAATTTCCTGCATCACCAACTTTTTGTTTTCTTAATCTTCAACTCTTAGTTTCTGCAATTTATTTCATTAGCTTCAATAATTTGCCCTCGACATCTCAAACTAAACATTGCAACTTTAAGCAATTTTTTAGCATAAATAAGCATCTACATTGGGTGCAGCTTCTTGGCCTCTCTCGACTAGATATATCTCTCTCGTATGATTTTTAACGAGTTAATAATGAGAAGCCTAATCCCCAATTCTTCCATTGTGACGCCTAATTATCACCTACAACATAAACTTCAATCTGTAATGGTGAAAATACGCATTATCCTATTTAGGATGTTAAGAAAATTTTGTATACTAGTGCTATTTCTATGGTGAGGTTGAGAATTTTAGAACTTAGTTATGTTACTCTTTCTTTGCTTAATCTGTAGGCACTTGAAGGTAATGCTTCTTAAAAATTTTAAATTTACAAATTTCTTAACTTGTGGTAGAACTTATGATACAGGGAGTTTGTTGATATGAATGTATTGTTGGAGTTATACGTGAAAGTATGCTTTTACTTTGTATAACTCGTGTATCAAACATTTGTTTATGAGAATAATTCTTTTATCGCATTTGCTTTAGTTATGATTGAATGCTGAATATCTATTGCAAACCGTTCAATATATGGTACTAGTTGCATTGTAGTTAATGTGGTGATACCCGATCACGGAAGACAACATTAACAGTCTCCTTGTAACTAAACGTACATTTTCACGACCTAGGTGGAATTGAACAATCCGCCGTGAAAGGTCGATGTGTAAGTCTCAGATTGGTCTGTCTTGACTAAGAGATTGCACTAGCACATTTAGTATGTGTTGAAGAGGACCTACAACGAGGATAAATTCTTCTGTTCTAAAATGTGAAGAATTAGACCTCAGTGGTTGTTGATTTCTTAATCTCCATTACTTAAATAGGACTGTGTGTGCTTAATGGTTACTGCTTTGATTCATGTTGGGTGAGAATCATTGTTACTTCAAACCTTGTGCTTTGGGCAGTAATATTAATCATACGACGGTTGTTAAGATCTAATACGGAGAAACGCGTGCGAGTACGGCTCGTGTGATTAGTCCCCTTGGTGGGCTCAGAAGTTTTATCGTACCAAATTTTGCAAGTGAAGAATTAGTTTCTTCGGTACGGATAATAATGTTGTGTTGTCTTTACTCCAAGGTGAAATATATTAATTAATTTAGAGCTATTCAGAAGCTTAATTAATTAATAGACTTGATAATCTTAAACGCGGGAAATAATAACCCATATTATCGTAATATGGATTAAGATGGATAGTGCAATATTAATTTATTAGTGGTAATAATTAATATTAATGGATTAAATTATATTGGGGCTCAATATTGAAATTCAGAAGTCCATTAGGAGGTCCAATCTTAATTCTCCTTAAAGGCCCCCCAAGTAGCCCATTAAATAGTCCAATAATGATAAGGTGATTAAAATAAAAAGAAAATATATTGCTGATTTTTACACTTAATTTTCGAAAAAAGCAATATTAGAAGAGAAAAGATTTTGTTGATTTTCTTGGAAAGATATTATGGAAGATATGTATTCTTG
Source organism: Ballota nigra (assembly GCA_947034835.1). Taxonomy (NCBI): domain Eukaryota; kingdom Viridiplantae; phylum Streptophyta; class Magnoliopsida; order Lamiales; family Lamiaceae; genus Ballota; species Ballota nigra. The sequence continues at coordinate 14,575,543 of OX344730.1, forward strand.
GAATACAAGAATATCTCATATATTCAAGAAGATCCAAATCTTGGGATCTCTACTAGTATTTTTCGAAAATTGCTTGTTTATAAGGTAAGTGAGATTTTTGTGGAATATTTTATTGTGGAGAAAAGAATATATGAGATATATTCAAGATTTCTTAGAGTCTAAGAAAAGATTTTCTCCAAGGCCCAATATTCCTAATATTTTCGGCCACTATGCTTATAAATAGGGGTGATTATTTCATCTCCAAGTACATAATTCCATGTGTTGGAAAAATCAAGAGCATAAATATTTTTCTTTTTCCTTAGTTATTTAAATTATTCGAAAGCATCTCCCACCGGTGATCGAATAAGGCGAAAGGGAAATACTTGAGAAGGTTTTTGGGTTGATAAAGCGCACACGTGTTTGTCCCATTTTATTCAAAGGTCAAGTTCTACAAGAGGTACGTAAGTCACATATTTTCTTGTTTATTCCGCCATAGATTATATGTGAATTAATTCAACATGCATGATGTAAAATTTGTTGTTGGAATTATTATTTGAATTAATTAGGATTAATTCATGCTAGTAATAATTGTATTTAAATTCGTATTTAAATTTCATCCCGAATTGATTCCGGGCATCCCTATTTTCCCAACAACTGGTATCAGAGCCACGGTTTCGGGCTCTGATCTTTAAATTGGAATTTAAATTGTTGAACATTAAATTGAAATTGGATAGTAGAATTGCTAGATCTTTTTTGCAGGTATCCAATTGTCATGGTTTTAATGTTGTTATTTTTTCATGCGTGTGATTTAATTGTTTTTAATTCGATTCGTTCGAATTCGTTTTTCTCCTGAGAAAATCCACGAGTAGATTAGTTGGTTTTATTTTGATTCGATCATTGTAATAGACTAGTCTAGATCTAGTATTTTTTTTTTAAATAAATTGTAACCGGATCGTGACGAAGAACGAAGAATTAAAGACGGCGTACCCGGACAACGCATGCATGCGCGGCGCATGCATGGACGTAAAATCATGCATGGGGTGGAAAACGAGAACGAACGGCGAAACCCGGTGCACGGGGTGCGCGAGGCGCACGACCCGCGCACGACGGGTGCCCGACGGTGCATGGATGCGCGTGCCTAGTGCCGGCGCCAGTGCGGCCGCTGCTCGGTGTCGCACCGAGTGGCGCGCGGGCCCACTCCGTGAGCCGACGCGCGCCGTATCTCGGGCCATGGAATTTTTTTAAATTAATTCAAGTTCTGCGTTTTTTTTGTGTGATCTTAAACGTCGTCCCGAACCCCAAATAATGTTGTTTTGATGAAGTGTTGCTGTTCGAGTGGGAGCGTATCGAGACGAACAACAGATAGCAACAAGGACGATATTTCACATCAAGACGTGAAGAAATTAAGCCGTGACAATTGGATTTGAGTGCTCCAATGTGTTTAATTTTGTTTTGATGGATGTTTTATTTCGTGCACTTATTATTATTTGTTAATATGTGTTTGCATGAATTTTATTGTCCAAGAAAACTCTTACTTTCGAAAATTACTAAGTATGTTTATTTAATCGCAATTTTATTCGGGATATTAAAATTGGATTAATTTGGCCTCCATAATGTATTTATTTGTGAAGTTCTTTTGGAATACATTTCCCCCTCGGATCGACCAAAAGGATGAATTTCACATGAATAAATTCCGAAAGGGTGATTGTGGATTATTACTAGTGGCGGTATTGACCCTCACCACGAGTGGCTTGCTCAAAGCGAAATATAATCCTGTATTTAATTATGGTTATTACTTAGGCATAGGAAATTGATATTAACTTACTCCCCTCGGAGTCCCTGTCAATTTCTATGTGGTCAAAGTGGGAGCCAACTATTAATTTTGAATTAAGGATTTGTAACTTTTAAGTTTGTGATTCGCTTGAATGTATTTGAATGTATAGACCACCCCTCGTGGCGCATTTAAATTGTTTCGAGATGTTGGCTGATGCATGATTATATTGTTTTAAGGTTTCAATATAATTGATGTGATCGAATTATGTGATAATTTCGTATTTTTCTAGATATTGATATGAATGTATGTTTTATTCTCAGTTCATCATGTCGCAACCTTTTAATCCACTGTTTAGTATACTTAAAGATAACAAACTTATTGGTGAGAACTATGTTGATTGGAAACGTAATCTTGATATTGTCCTAACCGCTCAACACCACAAATGGGTACTTACTACTCCTAAGCCCCAAGAGCCTGCCGAAGATGCGACCAAGGCGGTCAAGAAAGAGCATAAGAGTTGGTTTGACTCCGATGAGATGGCTAGGTGTACTATTCTGGCTTCAATGTCAGATATGTTGCAACACCAACACCAACACATGGAGACCGCCTCTGAGATAATGCTCAATCTTGAAGCGATGTTTAAACATCAGAACCGTACAGCTAGGCAAATCACCATGCGAAAGATGCTTTCATTGAAGATGGTGGAAGGTACGCCCATAAGGGATCACGTTATCGAGATGATGGGTTATCTCAACAAGTTGGAAGTACTTGGTGCGGAATTTGACCTCCCTACTAAGGTCGATTTCATTTTCCATTCTCTGCCGAAGAGCTTTGAGCAGTTTCAGTTGAACTATCAAATGAATGACCGGGCAAATAGTTTGTCCGAGCTCTTGCAAGCTTTGGTATCGGCAGAGACGTTAATGGATCATCAAACTGTTGCTATGGTGGCAAACGGTCCATCTGCCTCTTCGGGTCCCAAGGGAGGGAAGAAGAGAAAGACGACGAAAGGCTAGACCCAAGCAAATCCAACCGTTGCAAAACCCAAGGCAAAGGGAGAAGGAGGTGGAAAGAAAGCTGCTAAGGGTAAGTGCTTCAATTGTGGTAAAAAGGGACATTGGAGGGCGACCTGTTCTAAGCCTAAGAAGGCGGTAAAGAAAGGTAAGTCTCATGTTTTAGTTGTTGAAACATATGTTGCGGCGTATGCTGCCTACGTTTGGATAGTGGATACCGGGGCAACTGATCATATTTTTTTCACTCTTCAGGGGTTCCAGCTAACCCGGCGACTTAGCAAGAATGAGATCACCATCACTTTGGGCGATGCTACGAGAGTGGCAGCCGAAGCAGTGGGAGTCGTGCACCTATCTTTTGAAGATAGAGTTTTAATTTTAAGAGATGTTTTATACGTTCCGAACTTTAGGAAGAATTTAATTTCAGTTTCTAAGTTGTTTTTTGATGGATATTCAGTTACTTTTAATAAAGGTGTTACTGTTTCTTTTAAGAATGATACTATCTGTCATGGAACGTTGGTAAACAATGTCTATACGATTAAGTGTGCACACCACTCAAATAATGAATCTAATAACACATCGATCATTTCGAGTAATAAAAGAAAGCGTTCTTCGGAGATGAACGAAACACTTCTATGGCATCTTAGACTAGGTCATATTAATCTAAAGTGGATAGAGAGATTGGTGAAAGACGGATCATTGGAATCATTCCAAGTCGAACCATTTCCAACTTGTGAATCCTATTTAGAGGGTAAGATGACCAAGAGGGCATTTGGAGCCAAGGGGAATAGAGCCACGGAAGTGTTAGAACTCGTTCATACCGATGTGTGTGGTCCAATGACGATCAAAGCGAGAATGGGGTATGAGTATTTTGTCACCTTCATTGACAATTACTCGAGATATGGGTACATTTACCTTATGAGGCATAAGTCTGAAACTTTTGATAAGTTCAAGGAGTTTAAGGCCGAAGCCGAGAAACATAGGGAAAAGAGTATCAAGTTTCTACGATCAGATCGTGGAGGCGAATACCTCAGCGATGAATTCTTGAACTACTTATCGGACGAAGGGATCGTATCCCAGTTAACCGCACTGGGAACCCCTCAACAGAACGGGGTGGTGGAACAAAGAAACCGAACTCTTTTAGAGATGGTCAGATCCATGATGAGTTATTCGGATTTACCCAAGTCGTTTTGGGGTAATGCCTTGGAAACGGCGGCTTACATTCTAAACTTGGTGCCATCCAAATCGGTTCCTAAAACCCCAATGGAATTGTGGACCGGGCGCAAGCCCAGTCTAAGATATTTGTGGATTTGGGGTTGTCCGACATACGTGCTAGACAAGAAAGTTGATAAGTTGGATCCACGTTCGGAATTAAGGCTGTTTATAGGATACCCTGCGGGAACGAAAGGGTGTATGTTCTATAGTCCCAAGGATCAAAAGACCGTGATCAGTACACACTTTAAATTCTCGGAGGAAGACTATATGAACAATCGGAAACCTAAAAGTGAAATTACCTTAGAAGAATTGAGAGGTCAAACCTCGATACCAAGTATACAAGATGATGTACCACACGTCACATCTTCACAACCAGAACCCCGTCGTAGTGGGAGGATTGCTAGGCAACCCGAGAGATCCATGGGGATAGGAGAATCTTCGGATTTGGTTCCCGGTGATGAATTAGACCCATGGACGTACGACGAGGTAATCCAAGACAAAGACGCGGAGTCGTGGCAAACGGCAATGGAAACTGAGATGGGTTCGATGGATCATAATCAAGTGTGGGAGTTGGTCGAACCACCCAATGGGGTAGAACCCATTGGATGCAAGTGGGTGTACAAGAGGAAAAGAGGACCGGACGGAAGGGTTGAGACCTTCAAAGCAAGGCTTGTGGCCAAAGGGTATACTAAAAAAGAAGGGATCGATTATGAGGAAACCTTTTCGCCTGTAGCTATGCTTAAGTCCATTCGTATTCTCTTGTCGATCATTGCGTATCTAGATTACGAGATCTGGCAAATGGATGTCAAGACAGCTTTCCTTAACGGAAGTCTTGACGGGATAGATATCTATATGCAACAGCCCAAAGGTTTCATTGAAAAAGGCCAAGAGAATCTCGTATGCAAGCTTAAGAGATCCATTTATGGACTTAAGCAAGCATTGCGTACTTGGAACCAGTGTTTTGATCAAGTGATTAAGTCTTATGGGTTTGATCAAAGCGAGTTCGAAAGTTGTGTGTATAAGAAGCGTGACGGAACTGCGGTGGTATTCTTAGTATTATACGTAGATGATATTCTGCTCATTGGAAACAATGTAAAGGTATTGTCAGACGTAAAGGTATGGCTGTCAAAGCAATTTGATATGAAGGACTTAGGGGAAGCCGGTCACATCCTTGAGATCAAGCTCACTCGCGATCGCAAGAAGAGGATGTTGGGCTTATCACAAGCTTCATACATTGACGCTGTTTTGAAGCGTTTCAGCATGCAAGATTCCAAGAAAGGTTTTGTACCTTTTAGGCACGGAATCCATCTATCGAAAGAAATGAGCCCTAAGACGCAAGCAGAGATAGATGACATGAAAGGTGTTCCGTACGCTTCGGCCGTAGGAAGCCTTATGTATGCAATGCTGTGTACGAGACCGAATATCTGCTTTGTCGTGGGCATGGTGGCAAGATATCAAAGTAATCCCGGGAAAGACCATTGGACTGCCGTAAAGTGCATCTTGAGGTATCTGAAAAGAACTCGTGAACGGATGCTGATTTACCAGTCAGATAGTCTAGTTCCCCTGGGATACACGGACTCGGATTTCCAATCAGACATAGACTCAAGAAAGTCAACCTCGGGTAATGTGTTTTGCGTGGGAGGATGAGCCATTTCATGGAGAAGCGTTAAGCAGAAATGCATCGCCGATTCGACCATGGAAGCCGAGTATGTAGCTGCTTGTGAAGCAGCGAAAGAGGCAGTTTGGCTCAAGAACTTCTTAGTGGACTTGGACGTTGTTCCGAATTTGCCCGACAAGATAACTGTCTTTTGTGACAATGTCGGAGCAGTTGCAAATTCAAAGGAACCGAGAGCCCACAAGGCCAGCAAACACATAGAAAGAAAATACCATCTTATACGAGAAATCGTTAAGAGAGGAGATATAGAGGTGGCAAAGATAGCGTCGGGTGATAACCTAGCGGATCCATTGACAAAGGGTCTGCCTCAGAGTACATTCGAGAGACATGTGGATGGAATGGGAATCAAGACTATTGCCATTCTGCTTTAAGTATAAGTGGGAGGAATTATTAGGTTAGTGTAGGTTGACATGAGATGTCACGTAGAGCTACTACACTAAGACATGCATGATGTATACTAAAAAGCAGACTTTAAGTATAAGTGGGAGATTGTTGGAGTTATACGTGAAAGTATGCTTTTACTTTGTATAACTCGTGTATCAAACACTTGTTTATGAGAATAATTCTTTTATCGCATTTGCTTTAGTTATGATTGAATGTTGAATATATATTGCAAACCGTTCAATATATGGTACTAGTTGCATTGTAGTTAATGTGGTGATACCCGATCACGGAAGACAACATTAACAGTCTCCTTGTAACTAAACGTACATTTTCACGACCTAGGTGGAATTGAACAATCCGCCGTGAAAGATCGATGTGTAAGTCTCAGATTGGTCTGTCTTGACTAAGAGATTGCACTAGCACATTTAGTATGTGTTGAAGAGGACCTACAGCGAGGATAAATTCTTCTGTTCTGAAATGTGAAGAATTAGACCTTAGTGGTTGTTGATTTCTTAATCTCCGTCACTTAAATAGGACCGTGTGTGCTTAATGGATACTGCTTTGATTCATGTTGGGTGAGAATCATTGTGACTTCAAACCTTGTGCTTTGGGCAGTAATATTAATCATACGACGGTTGCTAAGATTTAATATGGAGAAACGCGTGCGAGTACGGCTCGTGTGATTAGTCCCCTTGGTGGGCTCAGAAGTTTTATCGTACCAAATCTTGCAAGTGAAGAATTAGTTTCTTCGGTACGGATAATAATGTTGAGATGTCTTTACTCCAAGGTGAAATATATTAATTAATTTAGAGTTATTCAGAAGCTTAATTAATTAATGGACTTGATAATCTTAAACGCGGGAAATAATAACCGGGAGCCCATATTATCGTAATATGAATTAAGATGGATAGTGCAATATTAATTTATTAGTGGTAATAATTAATATTAATGGATTGAATTATATTGGGGCTCAATATTGAAATTCAGAAGTCCATTAGAAGGTCCAATCTTAATTCTCCTTAAAGGCCCCTCAAGTAGCCCATTAAATAGTCCAATAATGATAAGGTGATTAAAATAAAAAGAAAATATATTGCTGATCTCATATATTCAAGAAGATCCAAATCTTGGGATCTCTACTAGTATTTTTCGAAAATTGCTTGTTTATAAGGTAAGTGAGATTTTTGTGGAATATTTTACTGTGGAGAAAAGAATATGTGAGATATATTCAAGATTTCTTAGAGTCTAAGAAAAGATTTTCTCCAAGGCCCAATATTCCTAATATTTTCGGCCACTATGCTTATAAATAGGGGTGATTATTTCATCCCCAAGTACATAATTCCATGTGTTGGAAAAATCAAGAGCATATATATTTTTATTTTTCCTTAGTTATTTAAATTATTCGAAAGCATCTCCCACCGGTGATCGAATAAGGCGAAAGGGAAATACTTGAGAAGGTTTTTGGGTTGATAAAGCGTGCACGTGGTTGTCCCGTTTTATTCAAAGGCCATGTTCTACAAGAGGTACGTAAGTCACATATTTTCTTGTTTATTCCGCAATAGATTATATGTGAATTAATTCAACATGCATGATGTAAAATTTATTGTTGGAATTATTATTTGAATTAATTAGGATTAATTCATGCTAGTAATAATTGTATTTAAATTCGTATTTAAATTTCATCCCGAATATATTCCGGGTATCCCTATTTTCCCAACATGTATCATTAGTGTTGTCTTTCTGAGACTTTTGTATCATAAGAAAGAAAAATCATCCCTCTGGTTTGGGATTGTGAGACTTTTGTGTTTATAGAAACAATCGTTAATGTTGTCTTCCTGCAGATTTCGAGCAACAAAATTTCATCTTTGACTCAAAAACACGCTTGTTCAGGGGGTAATTGTAGGAGTGTTATTTCTTTCTTCAACACAAAATAATATGTGGATGTCCCAAAATTCTTCAATAGTTATAGCAGCAAGCCAGCAACAATGTAATCGTTTCAAAGAACCTACATTCAGTACAACCTTCTTTCATGATCAGTCTTATCTAAATTACTAATCTGACTTACAATTTCAGCAACTCTAGCAACATAAATTCGCATATATAACTTCATTGTCTTGTAATGATAAGTAAAACTATGAAGAAACAAATGCATTAATTATGTACATTTATGAATTCCTATTCTTCTAACAATCCTCTTTTATTTTATTATATAGAACTTTTTATATATTGAAATGAATCCAAAGAAAAAACTCAAAATATAGCGTTATATATTCCAATAATTCACATTAACTTTACATTGTCACTACTCTCTCATCACTCAAATTCACTTTCCGGGAACAAAGTTAGTGGCATATGACCAGGCATTGTTGTTAACCGGGTCAGCAAGGTGGTCGGCCAGGTTCTCCAATGTGCCCTTTCCAGTGACAATAGCCTGAACAAAGAACCCAAACATGGAAAACATGGCTAGTCTTCCGTTCTTGAGCTCCTTAACCTTGAGCTCAGCAAAGGCTTCCGGGTCCTCAGCAAGACCCAACGGGTCGAAGCTTCCTCCAGGGTAGATGGGGTCGGTGATCTCACCCAGTGGGCCCCCGACAATTCTGTAGCCCTCAATGGCTCCCATCAACACAACCTGGCAAGTCCAGATGGCCAAGATGCTCTGGGCGTAGACCAGGCTCGAGTTTCCCAAATAGTCCAAACCCCCCTCGCTAAAGATCTGTGACCCGACCTTGAACCACACTGCCTCCCCGAACTTGACACTGTTCCTGGCCAAGAGCTCTGGGAATACACACCCTAGAGCTCCGAGCATGGCCCACCTGCTGTGGATCACCTCCAGCTCCCTGTTCTTGGCGAAGGTCTCGGGGTCAGCGGAGAGTCCGACAGTGTTCCAGCCGTAGTCTCCGGTGAATTCACCGGTGAGGTAGCTGGGGGGATTGCAGGAGAATGGACCCAAGTATTTGACGCAGTCTGGGCCGTACCATGGGCTGCCGGAGGAGACACTCTTGGGCTTGGAGACGGTTTTTCTCATGGAGAATCTGTCGTTGCCAGAGGGGGAGAGCTTGACTGTCTGGCCGGTGAAAGATGGGGAGGAGAGAGCCATTGAAGTGGCAGCCATTGGATAAGGTGAAGATTAATTATTTGACGGGTTTTGTGAGTGAAAGAGGTGGTGAATTGATAAATGAGAAGTAGTTTGTTGGTTGTTACTTATAGAGGGAAGCCTCTTATCTTGTGATATCTCTATCTCTTTTGTCATTGGGTTTCAAGATTGTATTGTTTGTGGCCTTTGCCCAAATGGCAATTTTTAGTCCATCAGTTTTGATATTTTTTTGTATATAGGGTTGGGATTTGGAGTTGTTAGGGGACCACTCTCTTCATCTTTGAGGTTGAGATTTGTTACACCTATCATTTCAGATTTTTGGGTAGAAAATATCTATAAGGGTTCTACTATATACCCCTCCATATTTATTAAATACCCCACTCTATTTTTTAATTATTATAATATATTATATAAATGATTTTTATATCTTTATAATTAAAAAAAATAGATAAACCCACTAGAATACCAAAAGACACAAGATAGTACACAAACACAAGAAGAGAATCGGTGAAGATACGGGAATAGAAGAGAAAACTCATCTTGTCCACCATTTTATCATCTTTACAATGGTGATGTAACCTTAGTTTCTTGTTCCATTACAATGGTGAAGCAAGCATGTGCAGGTAATTGAGTAAAACAACACGCAACCAGGATTACCTTGTTGCGGACACCATCAAATCACCTCAACCTAAGCCTCACCATTTGACCAATATTTGAGTAAAGCATATAACAAAGATTTAATTGCTATATTTTTCTGAAAAAAAATCCCGATTCTAATTTTTTGAACCTGGTTTTTCAAAAAATGGTTAAGATTTCGGCAAAAACTTGTCGAAATATGGTTATGATTTCAACAAAATCTTATCGAAATATAGATTTTCGAAAATATTTTGCCGAAATATTTGTGATTTTTCGACAAGTCTTTTTCGAAACCCTAACCTTTTTTCGAAAAACCAGGTTCGAAAATTTTAAAACAATTTTTTTTAAATCATTGTTTGTGAAATCTCGTAGTTGTCGGTGTTTTACCGCCGTGAGTCCTGGGTCAATGTTTCATCTCGTCGTGCAGAAGCGCTTGGTTCATGTCGACAGGACAAAAAATAACGATAGGGAAGAGTTTAATTTAATTTTGTGGGGCATTGTCGGCGGCTCGTTGTTGGTGGTGGCTCATAGGTTTGTCGACGCTAAAATGAATATCAAAAGCAGTGTAAATATTATGACAGGAAAAAGTTTGTTGGGGTGTATCAACTCTTTGAACAAATAAGTAAGAGAGGTATTAGGAGTAAGGGTAATATAATGTAGATATATTAATGGGGGTATATTTAATATTTATTTAAAATAGGGTGGGTAATTAAGTGGGTGGGGTATCTAATAAACATGGAGGGGTATATAGTCCAACCCTGTCTATAATGGAAGCACTAGGGTTAGTCCATTCTCAAGTGAGTGGACTAGTTTTCATGGAAGCCTAAAGAAGTCGAACCCCTTCACGAAATAGAGAAGAGGGCTAACTAGCGGCCCATTAACTATTCATTTCAGCTCACTTAATGGCTAATGCCCTTATTTCGACCCACATGCAGACCACTAATAAACAAATCTTAGCTGTCGGCCTCAGGGAAGAAACGCCCTGGTTATTGACACTTATATGTATGAGTAAGTACACTAACTCAAAATTTAATATCTAATCCAAACACATGAAAAGACAATACTACCCTTATAGCTTTTCCTCCATAATAGTTTTAGTAAATACACTCTCCATGAAATTTTTGAATAATTGTACTAACTTGAAGATAATTCCCGAAGCTTCACACTTTCAGAATGTAAGCCACCACCAATCGATGACTAGTTGCTTGAAAGGTGTTGTGACAGTCTACGTTGTAAGGATGAACGATCCTTCAAGCCTGTAATACATATATGTAAGTGTTTTGGTATTTTTTAGAAACTAAGTTTTTTAAATGTTGAATAAGATAATTTTTGTTGGTGCTATGCTTTTTTTCATGCATGTTGTTGTTCATTGAGCGTATAAAATTGTATGGATATGATAATATTGTTGTTTTTTGCTTGTATAGAGTATTTTATTTTGAAAATCGCGATGGCTATTGTTCAGCTCTAGTTATCTGAACATGACCACAATTTTTGGAAATATTTTTCGAACATGAACACAATTTTGTAGAAAATTATTCAAACAAAGTCTTCGAAAATTGTGTCATGTTAGGAAAAAATTTCGAAAATTATGGTCATGCTCGAAAAAAATTCCGGACATTGGAGTCATGTTCGGATAAACAGAGCCGAACAATAGTTACCGCGATTTTAGAATACACTGTGGCCATATATTGAGTAGAAAGCTCTTCGACAACGATAGGTCGACTTTGACTAACGACAAGCTTTGACGGTGTTCAAAACTGGAACAGTTTGACTTTGGCGGTGGCTGGTCGCAAGATGGGCGCATGACGACAGGCTTAAGCGGCTTTGGATCACATGTTAAAATGCTGGTGGACGGTGTATGACGACAAGCTTCGACGGCGGGGCGGGAGATTGAGAGCTGCCTGCGATGAAAATAGAATTGAGGAGTGTATTAAACAAGTAAAGAAAGAATTCAAAGAGTTACGCACTTAATTAGGACATTTTAGGAAAGAGGGGTAGTGTATTCATTTAAAGTATAGTGAATTTATCCATATAGTGTATTTACTTATACATGTAAGGGTTGGACTATATACCCCTCCATGTTTATTAGATACTCCCACCCACTTAATTACCCACCCTATTTAAAATAAATATTAAATATACCCTCATTAATATATACACATTATATTACCCTTACTCCTAATACCTCTCTTACTTATTTGTTCAAAGAGTTGATACACCTCCACAAACTTTTTCCTGTCATAATATTTACACTGCTTTTGATATCCATTTTAGCGTCAACAAACCGATGAGCCACCACCAACAACGAGCCGCCGATAATGCCCCACAAAATCAAATTAAACTATTCTCTATTGTTATTTTGTCCTTCTGTACGTCGACACGAACTAAGTGCTTCTGCACAACGAGATGAAGCGTTGACCCAGGACTCACGGCGGCAAAACACCGACAACGATGAGATTTTGCAAACAATAATTTCAAAAAAAATGGTTTAAAATTTTTGAACCTGGTTTTTTCGAAAAAAGGTTAGGGTTTCGAAAAAGACTTGTCGAAAAATGACAAATATTTCGGCAAAATATTTTCGAAAATCTATATTTCGACAAGATTTTGTCGAAATCCTAACCATATTTCGACAAGTTTTTGCCGAAATCTTAACCATTTTTTGAAAAACCAGGTTTGAAAAATTAGAATCGGGATTTTTTTTCCAGAAAAATATATCAATTGCCCTTGAAGAATTAAATCTCTGTTATATGTTTTACTCAAATATTGGTCAAATGGTGAGGCTTAGGTTGAGGTGATTTGATGGTGTCCGCGACAAAGTAATCCTGGTTGCGTGTTGTTTTACTCAATTACCTGCACATGCTTGCTTCACCATTGCAAGGGAACAAGAAACTAAGGTTACATCACCATTGTAAAGATGATAAAATGGTGGACAAGATGAATTTTCTCTTCTCTTCCCGTATCTTCATCGATTCTTTTCTTGTGTTTGTGTACTATCTTGTGTCTTTTGGTTTTCTAGTGGGTGTATCTATTTTTTTTAATTATAAAGATATAAAAATTATTTATATAATATATTATAATAAATAAAAATTAGAGTGGGGGTAACTAATAAATATGGAGGGGTATATAGTAGAACCCTACATGTAAATACCAATAACATGGGCCATGGCTACAGTAGTTGCCACCTACCTAATTGGCCCTGAAGCCCACGCCCATTGCTCTTTGAAAATCAAGCCAATGAGTATTCACATAGCTTCAACCTCTCTATTGTTGACTTTCTTGGGCCTTTTGTCAAGAAATTTCCAGCCTATTAAGTCGCGGCCCAATTCAATAATTGGAAGCCCCCAGCATTTATCAATTCAGTCGCTGAATTTGATCAACGAAATCATATACGAGAGACCAGAAACATGGTCGAAATTTTTGGGTTTCACAAATTTTAGATTTTTTAATTTCCACTCCTGTTTTGATTCTTATCATCTATATTTATTCTATACATACATTAGACCTTCATCATACCCTAGAATTTTACTTTCAATATTTTAATTTCATAGATCTAGGTTTTAGTATCTAATTTCATATTCTTAAATTCTTGAGGATAAATACCCGGCACGTCTTTACCAAATTTGATAGTTATTGATTATTTATTTTCATAGTAATATAGTTGCTTTTAAATATAGCCATATTTGATAATCCTTTATTATTTATGTTCTTTAGTAATTTAGTTGTTAATTTAACTAAATTGGTAGTGTAATTAACAAACTTTTTATTTTGATTTTTCCTATAAAGAAAAATCCAGCAAAGTTAAGGATAACTTACCATATAGTTACTCTCTTAAAAAAAAAAACTTACCATATAGTTACTATTCAAAATTCAATCCACACATATCCGAGCATGAAACTTAATAATTTAAATTTCAATAAATTTATATTCAATGTTAATGAAAAAATGAGATTGTTCACAACTTAGCATAATTTAACACCTATTCTTTGGAGGTGTTAAAAACATCGTGTAAAATTTTGCATTGATCAAGGTACATATAATATGTGTGTAACACACACACAAATAGGATCTGTGTGTGACATCCAAACGGGTCATATATATACCTTTTGACCCGGCCCTCTTTCACAATTCTCTCAAACCTAATCTCTCTCTAAAGAACCTCTCTCAGGTGCTTCTTGCACCACTACAATAATTCTCTTCTCAATTTTCGGCGAATTCTTAATCGACTCATAGCTTCTGGCTAGGAAGAGTGGCGATTTGGAGGCACTCAGTGCAGAGTCTAGTGGATATGGTGGTGGAATAACTCGACTCGCTGCGCCACCACCGAGAGTTCGCGCCACCCTTGTTTCTCTCAATCCAACAAAACTATGTTGTTCGATTTATGTATAATTGTGTCGATTGTCTTGCAGAGAAGCAAATTATCGACAAAGATGTTAAGTCGTCGAATATTCTCTTCACGAAAAGCTTGAGAGCCAAAGTTGACGACCTTGGATTCGCAAAGCTCAAAGACGACTCTGAAAAAACTCACGTATCGACCAAAGTAAAGGGAACGGTAGGTTACCTCGACCCCGAGTATATGAGGACATATTTATTCGTTCGGGATATTGCTGCTTGAAATTTTAATGGGTCGTAGGCCCGTGGACTTAAAGAAACCAGCTGATGGGAGGGTGACAGTGAAATGGGTAAGTTTTGTGTTCATTGTTCGTATAAAAGGTTGCAATTTACATCTATGTTTGGCTCGGTCTTGTAGATTCGCACAAATGCATCGATTAAATGGTTTGACTTGTTGAATGTGTGCTTCTTTAGTTGGACATACATCAGTTGTATAGTGCAACTGTATACAATAAATAATTTTTAGTGGAAACAACTAATATTATTAAAAAACACTTGAGTTACATGATGCACCTGGTGTATACACATTTTTGTCCTTTAGTTGTCTAACACATATGGTACGATTATGCAGGTGTTTAAGAAATTCAATGAAGGAAGATTTATGGAGATGCTAGACACTATGTTAAATGAAAGAATTGATAAGGATATCTTGATGGAAATGTTCGGTTTGGCGATCCAATGTGCTGCGCCTATGCGAGCGGATCGTCTGGATATGAAAGCAGTAGGAGAGCAGTTATGGGGGATTAGAATGGACTACTTGAAAAGTGAAAGGAAAGAGAGATGATGTAACAAACTTTTTTAACATTCTTATACATGTTTGAAGTAGCAGTTTGTATTCATAAGTAATGATTGATGTCAATTGCATGCATTTCTGCAGGAAATCTTGGAATTTAAAAGTTTCATGGAAATCTTGTATACCAATACAATGCAACAAGCCACTATTGATGATGATTAGATTTTAAAGTTTGTCTTTTTGTTTATGCTTGAATTTTTATATGTATGCAATGTTTGAATTATGATTTTAAATTTTATAATAACAATGATTTTAAATTTCATCTTTAATATTAATTGTTTTATTTTTGAATTACTTAGAGGGTGTTTACAACCATCTGTAGTAGCTTTAAATCAATTAAACTGTATATGGTATTAGCGAATGAATAATATGGTATTAGCTGATATACATTATAGTATTAGCTTAATAAACGATATGATACTAGCTGATAAATACTATGGTATTAGCTAGTTAACGATATGTTATTGATTGATAAATAATATGGTATTAGCTGATAAACAATATGGTATTAGCTGATAAACAAGATACCTAGAAGCCCATATACTCCTCCAAGTGTAACTAGGGATGTGTGCGGAGATAAAACGGCATCTAGGAAAATATTTAGCCTTGACAACATGACTAATGAGAGCATCATGATCTTTAACATACACGCCACAAACATATTTTCCTAGCATTGCAAGATAGAAAAAATAAAGGTTATTCCTCTCGTCTCATTTCTCTTGCATAATATCTTCCATTTTGTCCACCTAATCCCATAAGCAGAATTGGAGCTCACACACTCACCAATATAAATTAAGCATCATATGGAGTTCATTCTTATGAAAAGTTTTCCTGCCTTTAAAATCTACTTACCCCTTCATCTATGTTACTATAAAACAATATGGTATTAGCTAATGATTTGGTATTAGCTAATAAACAATATGATATTAGCTAATAAATGTTATGGTATTAGCTAATAAATAATATGGTATTAAATAATAAACGATATGATATTAGCTGATAAACATTATGGTATTAGCTAATAAATAATATGATATTAGCTGATAAACATTATGGTATTAGCTGATAAACATTATGGTATTAGCTAATAAACGATATGATATTAGCTGATAAACATTATGGTATTAGCTAATAAATAATATGATATTAGCTGATAAACATTATGGTATTAGCTAATAAACGATATGACATTAGCTTATAAATGATATGGCATTAACTAATAAATGATATGGTATTAGCTAATAAATGATATGATATTAGATGATAAACATTATGGTATTAGCTAATAACCATTATGGTATTAGCTAATAAACAATATGGTATTAGCTGATAAACGATATGATATTAGCTAATAAAAAATATGGTATTAGCTAATAAACGATATGCTATTAGCTAAGAAAGTAGAGCTATATTACTATATTCCTTTTCAAATTAAGTACTTTTTTGTAATTCTTCACTGGAGATATGATCCCCTACCACGTCGACACATGGGGAGCATTTCTTTATTCTAAATCAGATCATTGCTAAATCACATGGATTGTGTATAGTTCTAATTAAATGAACAAGAATAGGTCTCAATCAAGCAATATAGAACAGAAATCATAAAAATTAGGCACGAGAGTGGGAATCTATATCTATATATAAAAGTAGAAGTGAGGAGAGAGAAAAAATTGTATCTATTGGAGCAAGTGAAGTACACTTGCTTTATGGTGCAATAATGAATCTCACTCTCCACTAAAGAGAGTGGATTCATTTTATCAATTTCTTCACTTTTTTACTTTGCACATATAATTTCAAAATTCTTTAGCTTTCTAATTTTAAATCTATTTTCAACACACTATATATCAA
This sequence comes from Ballota nigra, assembly GCA_947034835.1. Taxonomy (NCBI): domain Eukaryota; kingdom Viridiplantae; phylum Streptophyta; class Magnoliopsida; order Lamiales; family Lamiaceae; genus Ballota; species Ballota nigra. The sequence goes on from OX344730.1 coordinate 14,592,334, forward strand.
ATTAAATTGTCTTTTGAACATTTTTAATTTAACATATATATTGCACAAACAAAAGGAAAAATCATATTTACTTTACTATTAAGTGTTTTCTATTGACTTTAACTATATGATTGATTAAATTTAAATAATTTTTACTTAGAATATATAAGTTTTTTAAATATTAAACAATTTTATGAATATTAGTATTTGTTGTGAATTTAGTATACAATAAATAATTATAATACTAACAATATACAATATAATCTTTACATATTAATTGATTAATGGATAAAATAAATTTAATTTAAACTTAGTTCATTATACAATTTCGCGTTTAAAATTTATAATATTCTATCCGTGCATCGCACGGGAGAAATACTAGTAACAATATGAATTACACTAACTTCACCAAAAAATGAAAACATTTCCTAAAAAAACAAACAAGGTTGAGCAATTGTTAGTGTCATTCGGACTCCTCATAACAATTATCATATATTTTCATTATATCAGCCCCTAATGTAATGCTACTCAAGATTTCATTCCTCTCCATATAATAGAAAAAAAATGTTTTACAACTCCAACATACCAGAATATAAAGGCATAGCAAGGGTACATGATGTACATCCCAAAAGGGTAAGAAAAGAGAGGAAGACTCTGAGTTTACTAAACCAGTGAGAATTACTACAACTCTGAAAAGGTGGATTAAGCTTCTTGAAGAACACAAATCGTTGAATTCCACTTTAATAAGAGCCATCACAGAAAACCATCTAACATCCCATATATTGGCAGAGGAATTTATGACTGGGAGAGTGAAGGTGATCCTTTCCAGTGGTGGTTTAGGTGAATCCTTGATTGAAGTAACCCATTTCTAATTCTCTTGAACAAGAGGATGTCCAGGAAATAGTGAGGCAATGTGGCCATCGGGGCCCATGCCTATAATCATACAATCAAACTTAGGGAACCCTGTGCTCTGAGATTGATCTAGTGTTTTAGTTTTGACCAAATGCTTGAGATAGGTCTCGTAATCATCTGCGGCACCCTCTGCTGACAATGCTTCGTTAATTACATACACATTGCCAGCGGGAATCGGAACCTGCAGCAGGAAACAAAGGTGGAAAGGATTTTTCACATACATGAATTGAAACATAAATTGATGTTATTGTGCTAAAATTAGATATTCTACATTTTCTTCCTTGTTCCTAGATTGATACAAGGAGCATACGGAATCATTAATTCTTTCTATCCCAATGACATACAATAATTTCAACCTTGCTAGACCAGATTAATAGGCATGCCCTGAAATTAGTTTGTTCAAAAACCATTTAGCAGCAATAATATTTGACAATGGCACAATGTTATTAAACTTTGAAAAAAAAAACCATTTAGTAGCAATAATTCACTTTCAAATATGACCTCCATATGTCATTAAACTTAAATAACAAAATTCTCAACCTATACACAACTACCAAATCATCTACGCACTCTAATTTCACATGATCGCCAGTTTTATGGTCACATGAAATTGCAAATAAATTCTAGAAAAAAATCAATATAAGGTAGAGCAGTTTAATTTCAACAAGAACATACTAGCATTATCATTATGGACGTCATTTGACCAATCGTACGTCTTGATATGCATGGTTCCGAAGAGAAGCTTGCTGAAGACGGTCATTCAGGGATGGTTATGAAGAGGGATGACACTAGTTGGGGCATACGGAAGATACCAATCTGTAATGATCAAATAAATGAATACAAATATCATTCAAAAATCACATTAATTTGGGAGATTCTGTAAGATTTTTAGGGGAGAATACGTACTGAGAATTTGTCACACTCATGGAGATGGAGATATGTTATGACAGGAGCTCATTTGCTGCTGAAAAATGGCATATCTGGCGACAGCCCTACGTCGGCTTCACTCATCCCATCTGCAATTTATTTTCGTTTCTTAACAAGATACATCTAATTTAATCAACAAAATTATTGAAACAATAGAGCACATTGTGCTCCATTAAAGATCCATCTAGGATAGAGAAGTTAAATGCGGTATTAGCAAGAATGTTGCATTCAAGAAATTGAGAAATGGGGAAAACAGAGTCCTAAACATCCTGCAATCAGGCTAGATGTTGAATTTAAATGAATATAAATAATAATTGCTTATATTCCACCATTAAGTGCAAGAAATCCTGATCAATGACCAAATTCTCGAGTTAATTTCTTTACAAAGTCTCAAAGTTCTCGTGACAAGTTCTACAAGATAACTACCTTGCTAGTATCCAAGTAGTCAAATCATTCGATAAATACAGCTAGACACTCACTTGGTAGAAGTTGCTTGGGTTTATCATGCTTATTCTTTAGAGGTCAGAATTTCAAGAACATGAAGACAGGGAAATCAAAGCAGTTTGGGTTCATCGAATGTGATTCTCCAGAAGTTCCCAATATCATAGAGAATGAATGTTGTTATGATTTCTACTGATAATTATTTCAGGCATTTCATCGAACAGATAACGTGCATATAGAACCAGGAAGCACCGAAGCAGAATACAAAAATAATTTTGCACCATGTTTAGCCTACTGTTGCCTTTATCTACTAACACATATAAGTTAATACCATAATACCATACCAAATTTCATATATTGACAGAGAATCAATTTCTAGTTTGCAAGACATAAGATCACTCGTAATTAAAAGGAGAAGGAGAAGCAGTGATTATACGTACTCTGAGTTTTCTCATCTGTCCCCTGGCTTCCGATCACTTCTTCAGAAGTGCCGCATACCGGAAGCGGCGGCGACGATTCTTCATGAGTTTTCCGACGGCATTGCTGTTGGTAATCGTTTCTAATCGCAAGGATTAGTGGTTATTTTTGTTTACTAATTAGATCACCAAAAAATTACGTGTGATTGAACACTAACGTAATTAGTGAATACAAAAATTGGATTGATTAGAAATAAATACGTAGGTTGATTTCATATTTAATTTGTATGTTTGATAATCGAGGTGCTTTAGATGAATAATCAAAGTTTGGACGTATATATCAATTTGTGCTTGTTTTATTAGCTGAAAATTGGAGTATTTATACAAGTTTTCCTAGCAGGAGGTGTACAAAACCTTTGGTCTCCCAAGTGTGCATGTGTGACACTTGGTGAGTTGACTATTCAACCTTATCTAAACTAATTCTTATCCTCTAATGCTGGATTTGCTCGTATTTGAGTGTTGTTCGTCCCTTGAGACTTGTCTTTGAGGAGTCATTAGTCTGATTTTGATGGTCATTCTTGCTAGCTTAATATCAAGATATTCTGATTAAATCTGTTCGCCTATTGGCTGGAACTGCTCGCCAGGGTATCCCTTAGGTTCGTAAGGTCCTTGTGCAAAAGGCGCTTACATGAGGATTTCTGCTCGCCGGACTGGAATAGCTCGCCTAGCTATTCCAGCTTAGTCTGGTTTAGTTTACTTAAACTTGTTTTGAGTGTCATTAATTCATGTAATTCTGCTCGCCTAGATGGGGTTTCTGCTCGTCTATCAACAATTGCGCGACCTCTTCAACGCCTCCTCTGAGCTTTCCACTTTCTTCGGTGCTTTCCGAAGAATCCATCAAAATTTGCGATGAATCCAACAGAAACCGGCAGATAATTGTTTCCCCTCCTTCAATGGTGTGGCGCGTAGGGCTTTTTTCATCTGGATTCTATTTTCTGTGTGTTTTTCTCACATGTACTGTGTGTTTTCTTATTTTTATATGATGGGTCAGATTTTTGGGTCATACTCACCATTATTTTAGTGTGTGTAGCACACACATAATACATACTCAATCATCAGAAAGACGACGTTATTATGGTGGTTGACATGTAGTTTCTACTTCACCTTATTACCTATCTCATCAATTTGCATTTCCATATATATATATATATATATCTTATTATACTATATTTCCAAACCTCACTAAGATGACGTGTCAACACCACCTTATTCATAGGCTGATGTGACATGTCTAAAATCTCTTCATTTTGAAATACTGTACTCTCATTAAAAGTTGGTTAAACTTTTGATCTTGACCCTTGATCTTACACAATTAAATCTACACCATTAAAATTAATTTATTAATTTTATAATAAAACTCTATATATTTAACCTTAATCTCAAAGTTTCATTCTCAATTTTTTTCATTTTGAATGTCGTCTCTGCCCCATCTACTTCACACGAACGTTCCTCCGTCACATTTATTTCAAACGTCACGCTTTCACCCAGTGACAGAGACATAAATTTTTTTCACGGGGGCCCAGTTTAATAGATAAAATAAAATTTTGAAATATATTTTAAAACATATTATGTATTAGAATTAATATTGATAAAGTTAAAATTTTAATTTTGTTACATTATAATTCATTTAGATAACATAATTATATCATGACAAGTATAGAGTGAAATTAGTTTATACATGAATCACTGAAGGGTATTAGTTGTTTTCACTGAAGAGTATTAATTGTTTTTACTGAAGAGTATTACTGGTTTACACTGAAGAGTCTTAGTTGTTCAGTGAAAATGAACTAAGACTCTTTAGTGTAAACCAGTAATACTCTTCAGTAAAAACAACTAATATCCTTCAGTGATTCATGTATAAACCAGTTTCACTCTATACATACTCTTATATCATAACATTCAATATGTATTACTCCCTCCGATTCATTTTTATTGTCCATTGGAAAGGGGCACGAGTTTTAATAAAAGAATTATTAGTATTTGTGGGTATAAAATAGATTTTTAAAAAGGGGTAAGAGTTGTTTATTAGTATTTGTGGGTATAAAGTTAATAAAGTAGTGACATACGTGTAAATTGTTGATGGAAGAACAACTTCGCATTTAATCAACGAAAGATTATCATTAAACTTGATAACAGGATAGCAAATCAAATGAGCTAGCAGCCTCGTGGAGCGAACAGCTTCGTAGCGGAGCTAGCAGATTCGTAGGGCGAACAGCTTTGTAGAAAAGCACTAATGCGGCAATCAGAATTGTGGCGAGCAGCCTTGCAAAGAACAGCTGTGCCAGCGGTTCAAGCCAGTCAATATGGGCGAACAAGGACGTAATCGAGCGAGCAGAATCGTAAAATGATCCCAAGCGAGGAGCGAACAGCTCAGAACGCAAAGGACCATGACATCTAACAGAGACGTACAAGCGAGCAGCCGGTCACCGTCGAGAGCATCTCAGAAGTGCCAAAGATCAAGTACAACATGGGGAATCCCAAGAGTCACTAGCTTAGATATGGTCCAAGTGTCCTAACACTTGGCACCCATCCAATGAGTAATAGTGTAGATGTTGTACAAGTGTCCTAACACTTGGCAAAGATCCAATGGCTAAGCCATCAAGATGGTGACACATGGCCACTTTGTATGTCTATAAATACTCCCTTCTTGTACATGAAAAAAGGGGGAGAGAATTCAATACATAGCAAAACTCTTGCCAAATTATTCCTTGAACACTACTTAGCCAAATTTCATGATTTCTTGATCTTGTTTGATGATCTTAGTTATAGAAAACAGCCACTAATCACCTTAGTTAGAAAAGGTCATCAACAATTGGCGCTAGAAGAAGGGTTCGAACCTCCGGTTGTAGAAAAATTCGAAGAAAGGTTGAAGACTGCCACCGGAATCTGCATAATTTCGCCGGAATCCGGGGTGAGGCCACCGGAAAACAAAAGTGCATATTCTTAGGACAAAGATTTACAACACTTTAAGGATTTCAATGCATGTGTGCATGAACTAGGGTTTTCAAACCTTTACAATCACACACAAGGCTAGTAATCCTTGGAAAAGGTGTCTGTAAGTACAAGATCACTTCATCCATTTGCTTATTTACCCACATTTCGATAGCCAAGATGGTTAGATCGCAAGAAGAACGACATTCAAGTATATCTCCAAGTCGTAGACCAAGAACTAGGGTTTCTTCCACCGAAGGACATGCACGGACAGTGAGAGCAACTTCGCAGAGGAATATACAGGTCACTATTGACACGATTCCACCAGAAGTTGAAGCTCTTGCTCAAAATCCCGAAGAGCTAGCAAAAACCATTGCTGTTCTTCAATCCTTGCAAAATCGACATATAGCAGGACCGTCAAGAACACCTGTGACGACCAGACGAACAGGCGAGCAGGAGCGTACTGGCGAACAAAGGAGTAAAATGAGAGAAGATGCACGTCGGGATGAGGCCGACAGCGAGGAAGTTCGCAGAAATAAAGGAAAAGCTCCACTGAGCGAACGTCTAGGAAGCAGAGGAGAATCATCACCGAGTCGAGCAGATGAATCAAGCAAAAGTACTTCCCGGACAAGTGCTTTGGAGAGATTAGGAACAAGGAATGTGAATAGGAGGGAGCCATCCCGAAGGCATGAGGAGCGATCACACCATCCTGCTCGCCCATCAGTGCATGACCGAATCCGGAGGTCAGCTTTTGGCCGGCTAGGGCCAAATGGAGCTAGCAACGCTGCTAGGAAGACAACTCAGGAAAAACGTCCCGTTGGCAAGGGACTGCATCGTGAAGAGGTCACTGAACCCAATCACGATGAACAGCCTTCCATCGGGAGAACTCCCCCGAATGAGTTGCAGGAAATGAGAAAGGCAATTGAAGAATTGCAGAAACAGTTGGAGTCTCAGAGAGGTGTCGGATCAACCATTCTCCCATCTTCACCATTATCTCCGTCTATCCTCAGTGCACCGATCCAGAAGAAGACACAGTTCCCAGCCATCAATCTGTACGAGGGAACGTCGGACCCCCGTATTCATGTGACGAAGTATTCGGGTTTTATGATCTCAATGGGGGCGACCGACGCCACGCAATGCCGAAATTTTCCACTCACCCTGGGAGATGGCCCGCACAGATGGTTTTCGGCACTGGCTCCTGGCTCCATCAACTCTTTTGCCCAGCTAAGCAAAGAGTTTCTGTCTCACTTCTTAACTGCCGGGTCCTACTTGACCCACAGACACCGTCTGGCAGATATTAGGCAAGGAGACGAGGAGTCTGACAAGCAATTTCTGGAAAGATTTGATAAAGTCTTACTGGAGGGCGAGATGGTGAGTGAGGACACGAAAATTGTGGCAGTGATGGCTGGTTTAAAGAAAGGAACTGATTTGTGGAAGGAAATGCATCTAACTTGCCCGAAAACATACACAGAGTTCAGACACAAAGCGGGAATTCACGTTTCGATGCAGGAGGCCTTACACCGAGAGATGGGAGACAAGACTGATCCAAAAAAGTCTAACAAGAAGTCGGGAGGAAGTGAATACAAAGCTCCGAAGAACATGAAGTCATTCAATGATGGAGCTGAATTGAAAGAAAAATTGAGTCAAGTCCTTACTATGTCCGTGGATGCTGTGTACAACAACGTTAAGGACAGGGAGATGTTGTCAGAGCCGCGGAAGATAAGACAAGAGAAAGGTAAGCTGAACCCGAACAAATACTGTGCTTATCATCAGAACATCGGCCACTTCACGAGCGAGTGCCGAGATCTATTGAAGCAGTTGTGGAGGTTCTATGAGGAAGGGAAGCTGTCCGAATTCGTGAAGAGGGAACCAGGTAAAAGACCAAGGGCGCCAGTGCAATCCAGTTCGGATGACGAAGATAGTGATGACCAACCAAGCAAAGTTGGTAAGAGGGGAAGGAAGGTCCCAGCAGCTCCAGCAAGGCATATCCCAGAAATCCTGATGCTGGAACCCACTGGGCCAGTAGGTGGTTGTTCTGATGGGAGACCACCTATGTCAAAAAGAAAGAGGAAAGCAGAGCTGAGAGCAGTAGATCAGGTAATGGAAGTGGGGGTAAATCCATCGACCAAGCAAACAGGGGACCTGACTTTCTCAGAAAAAGACTTAGACGGGATACTTACCCCCCACAACGACTCATTGGTCATTTGCGCCAATATTATGGGGACAAAAGTACATCGTCTACTTGTCGACACTGGTTCCTACACGAATATCCTGTTCAAGAGCACGGTGGACCAGCTAGGAGATTGTGCTGAGTACATCAAAGATTGTAATCACAAGATTGTGGGTTTTGGAAATGCTGTAACTACCCCGCTAGGAATAGTTACGTTGGCAGTTGAGCTTGTATCAATCGAGGACCCGGAGAGGAAAATGAATAGAATGGTAGACTTCCTGGTTGTAGACCAACAGTCCACCTATAACGGGTTCCTCGGCCGTCCTTTCTTGCATGAATTTAAAGCAGCTGTTTCAACGTACTATTATTGTTTAAAATTTCCAACAAAGAAGGGTGCAGGTACAGTCAAAGGAGACCAAAGGAAAGCTCGTGCGTGTCTGTTGCAAATACAGTTGCAGGATCACCAAGTCAACATGGCAGACAAGTGCTCAGACAAGGACGGAGATGATAGCGAGGCCATGACTTCCGTTGATACTGAAATAATGGAAGTCGACGAGCAGTCACGCAGCGACGAACAACTATGCATAGACGAACAGATGCGCATGGGCGAACAGATGTGCGAAGGCGCACAGCTGGACGAGGACGAGCAGGAACGCGAAGACGAGCAGCTCGCCCAAACAGGAGGTACAGAAGCTGCTACTACTAGCAACGAGGAAGAACAAGCAAAGGCAATGGACGTTGATGCAGAAGACATAGAGCCACGACTGGGGGCAGAACCGATGGGAATCGAAGACGAGCCAAAGATAGAAGGGCCCATTATTGACCCCAGATGGAAAGGCCAAAAACGAAGGGCTACCCCGGTCGAAGAGTTGGAAACTGTAAAAGTCGACCCGAACCAAGAGGGCTTAGAACTCTTCATAGGGTCCGAGCTACCAGAGCCGTACAGGACCAACATGATTGAGTTTCTTAAAGCAAACCTCGATGTGTTCGCATGGTCGCATGCAGACATGGTGGGCATCAGCCCCGAACATGCTTGTCACAGGCTCAACATCGACCCGGGGAAGAGGCCAGTCCATCAGAAGAGGAGAAAATTTGGACCCGACAAATACGAGGCGCTCGACGTGGAAGTCAAAAAGCTGCTGGATAACGACTTAATCAAACAAGCGTTATGCCCGCAATGGGTGGCAAATCCAGTTTTGGTCAGGAAAGCAACTGGAGCATGGAGACTCTGCATCGATTTCACAGATCTTAACGCCGCCTGCCCGAAAGACAACTTCCCATTGCCTCACATTGACCAGCTAGTTGATAGCACCGCCGGACATGAGCTGCTAACGTTCATGGATGCATTCGCAGGATATCATCAAATCGCGATGCATCCCGATGATCAAGAGCACACTGCGTTCTACACCAACAAGAACTTGCTATGCTGGAAGAGAATGCCATTTGGGCTAATCAATGCTGGAGCTACATATCAGAGACTGGTCAACAAGATGTTTGATGATCACATCGGGAAGACGATGGAAGTATATGTGGACGACATTGTTGTCAAGAGCTCAAAAAAGGAAGATCACTTGCAGCACCTGGCTCAAACATTTGAGATACTTCGGACCTACAATATGAAGTTGAACCCCAAGAAAAGCAGTTTCGGAGTCCATTCTGGGAAATTCTTGGGACATCTGGTTAGTCAACGAGGAATTGAAGCAAATCCAGTGAAAGTGAAAGCAATCATGGAGATGCAACCACCCAGATCAGTCAAAGAAGTCCAACGGCTCACCGGATGCCTAGCAGCTCTGAACAGGTTCGTCTCAAGATCCGGAGATAAGTGCAGGCCATTCTTCGAGGCCATCAAGAAAGGAAAGTTTCAATGGACAGACGCCTGTCAACAAGCGTTCGAGCAGCTGAAAGAGTACCTCAGTGATACAAAAATTCTTGCCAAGCCAATCCCAGGGGAAAAGTTATACTTGTACTTGGCGGCCTCAGAGGTAGCAATCAGTTCAGTGCTCGTTCGAGCAGAAGGAAAGTTCCACCTGCCCATCTACTATGTAAGTCATGCCTTGCACGAAGCAGAGCTCAGATATTCACCAACAGAAAAGCTAGCATATGCGCTGGTAATGAGTGTCAGGAAACTTCGTCCATATTTTTTCGACCACCAGGTGGAAGTGTTGACAACGTTCCCACTCAAGCAAATACTGCACAGACCCGATGCGGCTGGTCGTCTCCTAAAGTGGTCCTTGGAAATTAGTCAGTTCGGGATTTCGTGTGTTCCTCGAACAGCGATCAAGGGGCAAGCTTTAGCAGACTTTATAGTCGAACTGACTTTCCCCCAAGATCCAACGAGAGGGCATAGCCATCCCTGGCACATGTATGTTGATGGTTCATCAACAAATACAGCATCGGGAGCAGGTATAGTCTTGATAAGCCCAGATAGGCAGGTTTTTACTTCAGCTGTTCGATTCGAGTTCATGGCGACGAACAACGAAGCAGAGTACGAGGCTGTGATCGTTGGGTTACGCCTAGCATTAGCAGTTGGAGTACGGAGGTTGCAAATCTTTGGAGATTCACAATTGATCGTCAACCAGGTCCGAGGAGAATATGAAGCAAGAGATGAAGACATGGCTTTGTATCAAAAGATTGTTGCTCACTTGGCCTCTTTGTTCGAACAAATATACATTGAACAAATACCAAGAGACAATAATGCTCAAGCAGATGCATTAGCCAGGCTAGCAACCAGCACCGGACCAGCAGAATTGTCGGAAGTGACGCTAACAAGAATGTCCAAACCATCAACCGAAGATTACAAGATCTATCAGATCGACGAAAATTTCGAAGAAGACGACTGGAGGATGCCGATCGTTGAATATTTGCAAAACGATAAAAAACCGGACAACCCATTCGAAGCTAACAAGTTGGTTAAAAGAGCGGCAAGGTACACCATGATGGACGGACAGTTGTACAAGAGAGGAATTTCGCTCCCACTTCTGAAATGTTTGGCTAGGGGGCAAGGACAAACAGTGCTGCAAGAGATCCATGAAGGTGTATGCGGAAATCATGCCGGAGGACGGGCTTTGGCACATAAAACAATAAGGCAAGGATATTACTGGCCAACTCTCCTTCAAGATGCAATCAAGATTGCCCGAACTTGTCATAGATGTCAATTGTTTGCCCCAAACATTCACAAACCCCCACATGAATTGATTTCAGTCAATAGTCCATGGCCGTTCGCGAAATGGGGAATTGACCTTATCGGGCCTTTTCCCCCAGGACAAGGAAATGTTCGATTCGCGGTGGTGGCTGTGGACTACTACACGAAGTGGGCGGAAGCAGAAGCACTCGGGCGAATCACACAGGAGAAAATGATCAACTTTATCTGGAAAAACATTGTTTGTCGTTTCGGGGTCCCTCAGGCGATAGTGACGGACAACGGAAAGCAGTTTGAGGGAAAAGAGATCAGAGATTTTTGCGAAAAATGGGGAATAAAGAAACATTTCTCGACACCATACCACCCCCAATCAAACGGTCAAGTGGAAGCAGTGAATAAAATAATCAAGCATATACTGAAGATTCGTTTGGTTGACAAGCAAGGAAAATGGTCAGAAGAGCTACCAGAGGTGTTGTGGGCATACCGAGTATCCCACAGAACAAGTACAGGCGAAACACCGTTCACAATGGCATTCGGGACAGAAGCAGTAATTCCGATTGAGTTAAAAGTCCCGACAAAACGAACAGCTGCGTTTGACGAAGAAACAAACAACTCTGCAATGGCAGCAGAGTTGGACTTGCTTGAAGAAAAAAGAATAACAGCAGAATTGAAAAATGCAATCTACAAAAGAAGAGCAGCAAAGTACTACAATTCTCAAGTAAAGGCAAGAGAATTCGAAATTGGGGACTTGGTACTTCGAAAAGTTTTAATACCACCAGGAGTATTCGGCCCGACTTGGGAGGGCCCATACAAGGTGACGAATAAGTGGCACAACGGCACATACGACCTTGAAGATATGGAAGGCAAGTCGTCCCAATACTCCTGGAATACAACTTTACTCAAGAAGTACTACCAATGAAGTCCTGTAAGTCTTAGAAAGTTTGTAAATAGATCCTTTGTAAATTTTTGAAATTTTTGCGCAAGTTTATAAGCGACCAGATTTGCATTTATCTTACTAGGCGAGCAGAATTGCTTTAATCTTTTGTCTTGTTGAATTTTAGTTTTTAAGCCTCAAGTCCAAATTACTTAGTTGCTCGCCCAAAAATTAGCAAAATACGAGTCTGTTATAAGACGAACAGAAAAGCTTATTAAAAGCAAAAATAAGGCTAAGTCCATAACGGACCAATAGCCCACATTAATGCAAGGCCAAGTCCACGAGCGACCAAAATGGCCCAAACAACTAAAGGTCAAGTTCTGTAAGAACCAAATGACCAACTTAAAATTTAAGTGTTTACCTTAAGGAAAAAGGAACACTTAAAAACTGTCATGAGCAAAAAAAAAAAAAAAAAAAAAAAAAACAATAGGCGAGCAATTAAGTAAGACAAACAAAGAGGCGAGCAGTTAAGTAAAGACAAATGAAGAGGCATAAGCTTGTAGACGAACAAAAAATCTTCATTTCATTAGATCAAAAAGTTTTACAATAGGAATGAGAAATACAGAAATGTTATACATCCTATTGTAAGAAAAAACTAAAGTCTTCAAGGAAGAGGAGGAGGAGGAGCATCTTCAGTCCTGGTCGCCGGCGCGCCCGGCTGCTCGCCCTGAGCACTTGTACCAGCCCCGTCTATGGGGGTCAAGGGAAGCGAAGACAACCCTTCAAAAACCTCATCAGCGGCTGCCGCGTTGGTCGCCGCTGGAGCAGGGTCAGGCTGACCGCCGTAAGTAGGAGCAGCAATGTCGACGTCCTCGCCGAAGACTTCCAAAGGTAAGCCGAGGTCGGCTAAATCGGAGACGAACAAAGTCGAGCCAGGAGGAGGAGGATAATTTTTCACGTATTCAACGAAGTCCGCCTTCACCGCATCACGGATATCTTGGTTATGATCGTGAGCGAAGTGAACAGACCGTAAACATTCTGCAAAGGCACAAATGTACCCAAAATTGGTCTTGTCCATCACTTCCTGCTCATGGACTTCGTATTCGATCAGATTCTGGCGCTCTTCCTCCAGCCTCTTGACATGCTCCTCGGCAGCGAGCAACCGAGCGGATAAGTCTGCTCGCTCCTTCTCAGCTCTCTCAGCTCTCAAGTCTGAGGACTTCACCTCCAGCAGCATCTTCTCAGCCTTCTCCAAGGCGTTCTTCTCGCCAGTTAACGAGGCCTCCATCTTCCTCTCCATCAAAGCCAGCATCTTAGCATGCTCGGCCTTGCATTCTTTGATGGCAGAGGCTCTTTCCTCGTCCATCCTCTCCACGCGACGGCCCAAATCGCGGTTTGTTCGCTCGAGATCCAGAACTTGATCGAGCAGCACTTGAGCCTGGACCACTTGATGGCTAGCATTGTACGCCATCAGGCGAACATTGTCGCTCACAGTCTGACCCGTGACAAGGGTGTTCGCCGATTTGGTCCAAGCTCTCGGGACCATCTCAGCTGCTCGACGGACAGGAGCATCGGGAATGTCGCGAAAGCTGGGGGGGGCATCCTTCACAACAGCAAAGTGGTGAAGAGCAGTTCCTCGACCGGGATAACGCTCCGGTTTGTACCTAACCAAATGAAGAATTAAGAGTAAGAACAAAAATGATGACTAAGATCAGACGAACAACAAAACCTGAAAAAGCGAACAACTTACTCTTTAATTCTAGAAGGATCCCAACCTAAGTAGGAGAGATCCTTGGGGTACACCACCGTTTTGGTCGCCGCCACGCTAGCGACCACCTGTTGCTCGTCCACCACTTCCAAAGAGGTGGATCTAGAGGCAGGAGATCGAGGAGCAGCACTGCTCGCCTCCGCCATGGTCTTTGATCGCTTAGAGGCGCGATCATCGCCGCGAGCATCATCGCCTCGCGGCGCCTTCTTCTTCTCCTTCTCTTTTTCCCTCTCCTTATCCTTCCTTACGTCCCGTGGAGAGGGAGTAGATTTGGCCGCAGGTTTGCGGCGACCAGCTCCGACGGCTGGGCGACCAGAAGGGTTCTCTCCGGCCCGGAGACGCATGATAGCGAGGGGAGGATCCATCTTTCTCCTTGAAGCATCAGCCATCTGTTTAACTCGATTGGCGAGTAGATAATATGACTCGGGCACAGCTGGGATAGCAACAGTGACTTGTTGATCTGACAAGAAAAATACAAGTGTTAGGCGAGCAAGAATGATGAACGAGCAAAAATGATTGGCGAGCAAAAATAAAAAAGTTACCTTCTGGAACGGCAGCTTGGGCTTCAAGATGGTGAGGACTCGTGACCAAGCCAGCAAGTTTGCGACAATGAGCCTTCGAGAGATGGTGTATGTCGCGACTAGCAACGTCGCGAAGAGAGATGATGGCTAAGGTGAAGAGAAACTCGTCGCTCAGATTAGGGTTCCCCCACTTCAAATTTCTCAAGCCTGCAAAACAACAAAAAGGATTAAAATTAGTCCTATTTATGAACTAATAAGATAAAGGAAGGCCTACGTTTAGCATTTCCAAAGCGTTCGGGCGACATGATGCGCGCCTGCCCGCCGGCGAATCCCTCCGCTGCTCGCCAGTCACCACCAATGAAGAAAAATTGGCGATGCCAACCCTTAATTTTATTGGGGACTCCTTCAATGAGTTTCAGCCCGGTCTTCGCTTTAACATAATACCAACCAGCTCCATCCTCTTGTTGAGCAGAAATAGTCAAGGCGTAGAGAATCTCCGCGGTTGTTATCTTGTTTTTATAGCCCTCAAGACCAAAAAGAGTCATGAAGGCTAGGAGACTACTCCAACCGTTTGGAGTAATCTGGGTGATCGCCAGGTTCATGTCGGACAAGAATCGCCCGATAAGTGGATGAACGGGGAGAGGAAAACCCGTGTTGAGCACATCCAAATTGATCGCCGTGCAACCAGGAGGAGGGCGATCAGCAGTTTCTCCTTCCTTTGGTATGTACATAAAAATGTCGTACGGAATCTTGTAGGTAGTACGGATGCTCGCCAGGTCTTCCTCAAAGAGCACGCTATCGAGGCTGCTCGCTGCAAAGTCCCCACTTTGTTTCTTCATGATTACCCTCGATGGAGTGACAAAAGTCTTCGAGTAGCGAGCAGCATAGTCCCTCCACTCATTATCGCGAACAACTCCTTCCGGGATCCGAGATTCGGGTGTAGTTTGAGAGATGGGGAAATTGATTTCCCTTAAAAACTCCCAAGTGAGCGAAGGACCTTCTTGCTCGCCAATTCGCTGCTCGCCAGCAGTGCCAGTTTGGTCGTCCTCGAGGTCGATTGAACCCTCTATCTCCGCGGCCACTTCTGCGGAATCTTCGCCAAGGTCAGAAGACGTTTCAGGTTCGCGAGCAGGATGGTGAATATCTTCTTGATCGCCAGAGCGATCAGCGGCACACGTCTCTACCGAGCGAACAACGGAGCTCGCATCGGAGTCCGTGTCTTCGTCCACCAACAACGTGCGCGGGTTGTTCGCCAACGCTTGGCGAACAGATCTGCGTGGAGAATCCGGATTTACGGGTCGTTTTTCCGGGTTTCGTCCGGGTCCGGATTGAGAAGAGCTTGAGGGGGAAAACTCCATTTGAAATTAAAAATGAAGAAATCTGGCTAAGGGTGGGAAATATATGGATAAAGATGCCACCGGAAAAAGCTTCGATAACGGTGACGGCGTCAACAGTACGGTGGCGCTACGGTGGCGAATGGCCGGAATCACACCCACAGTCGCGAGAAATACGGAAAAAGTGCAAAAATTACGAAATTAAGAGAAGAAAAGGAAAATGCAAGATGAATTACCTTTGAAAACGAAGATCAAAATAACACAAGAGGGGATTCAGGTACAAGAATCACGAAGAAAGAAAAGCTCCGAAATGTGTATCAATGGCGGATGGCTTGTGAATCTTCGAAAAGAAAGAAATGAAGAAGGAGCCGCCTATTTATAAGAATAAAGTGGGGGCGAAAATGCAATATTTGCAAAATATTATAGGCCCCTATGGGCAAATGGGGGGCGCGCGTGACTGACGCGACGCCTCGCATTCCGTGCCTCGGAAACCCAACCGTCGCGACACGAAGGGGCGTTCGCTGTTGGTCGCGCGCTTAAGTTCCCATTGCTCGTTTGCTCGCCCACTCGGATGCTCGTCCGCATAACCAACCGTACTCCCTTTATGCTCGCCCATTGTTCGAAGATGAAGTTGTAGCTTGGTCTCAGTTGATCAACCCATGTTCAACATAAGACCAAGCTAGGGGGCAATTGTTGATGGAAGAACAACTTCGCATTTAATCAACGAAAGATTATCATTAAACTTGATAACAGGATAGCAAATCAAATGAGCTAGCAGCCTCGTGGAGCGAACAGCTTCGTAGCGGAGCTAGCAGATTCGTAGGGCGAACAGCTTTGTAGAAAAGCACTAATGCGGCAATCAGAATTGTGGCGAGCAGCCTTGCAAAGAACAGCTGTGCCAGCGGCTCAAGCCAGTCAATATGGGCGAACAAGGACGTAATCGAGCGAGCAGAATCGTAAAATGATCCCAAGCGAGGAGCGAACAGCTCAGAACGCAAAGGACCATGACATCTAACAGAGACGTACAAGCGAGCAGCCGGTCACCGTCGAGAGCATCTCAGAAGTGCCAAAGATCAAGTACAACATGGGGAATCCCAAGAGTCACTAGCTTAGATATGGTCCAAGTGTCCTAACACTTGGCACCCATCCAATGAGTAATAGTGTAGATGTTGTACAAGTGTCCTAACACTTGGCAAAGATCCAATGGCTAAGCCATCAAGATGGTGACACATGGCCACTTTGTATGTCTATAAATACTCCCTTCTTGTACATGAAAAAAGGGGGAGAGAATTCAATACATAGCAAAACTCTTGCCAAATTATTCCTTGAACACTACTTAGCCAAATTTCATGATTTCTTGATCTTGTTTGATGATCTTAGTTATAGAAAACAGCCACTAATCACCTTAGTTAGAAAAGGTCATCAACATAAATAAATGATGTTTTTAAGGGGTAATTAGTTAAAAAAGGTAGTGTTTGCTTTTACTATTTTAGTTAAGTGGAAAAAAAACCCTTCTTTTTATGGTAAAACGGATAATAAAAAATGAACCGGAGGGAGTATAAAATTAATTTCATTGTTTAATAAAAAAATTCGTACATATAAGTTGAATTATTAAGTAAAATGTGTATGAATTTATCATTATTATTCTTGAAATATAATTAAAATTATTAATAGTTTCTTCAAATTATAAGCAACTCCTATGAAGGAACTAAGAGGTTAAAAAAACCACATTTAAATTTAGAGATTTATTATAGGGTAAAAATAAAAAGAACCTGAGCTTCATGTATGTAGTAGTGTTGCAAACAAATTTATAAAGGGAAAAAAATACATTTACAAGCTTTAAATTAAAAACAATTCAAAAGGCAAAAGAAATCAAATGAGTTGGCTTGAAGAATCGATCCCTGGTTTTTTGGGGAAAAAACCACATTTAAATTTAGAGATTTATTATAGGGGAAAAAGAAAAAGAACTTGAGCTTCCGGAAATTATCATATGCCCACGGTGGTTATATTATTATATACCCACTGCGAATGTGTTAATGACACATAAGCAGGGACCCACTATTATTTTAATTAATTGTTTATATTTGTTTATGTGTCATTAACACATTCGTGGTGGTTATATAATATTATGCCCACCGATGGGCATGTGATCAATTCCGCTTGAGCTTCATATATGTAGTAGTATTGCAAACAAATTTATAAAGGGAAAAAAAAAACTTTTACTAGCTTTAAATTAAAAACAATTATGAAGGGAATTAAAAGAATTCAAAAGGCAAAAGAAATCAAATCAGCTGGCTTGAAGAATCGACCCCTGGCTTTTTTTTTTTTTTGGCTTGAAATACATCCAATCCAATTAGCTAGGATACCACTGGGACAAACTATTACTGTAAAAAATATATAGCATACAACATATACATCCAATTAGCTAGGATACCACTGGGACAAACTATTACTGTAGAAAATATATAGCATACAACATATATATAGGAATTATGAAAAATCTCAGGGGACACAATGAACCCCCTGGCCCCAATGTCCCCCGTCCTTCTTCCACTATATTTATTTCACACGGTCATGTCTCCACCGTATCTACTTCACACGGCCGCGCTCCACCACATATACTTCATACATCCATCGTCTGTCACCTCCGCTGTTATTATAAGCGGCTATCGTCTCTGTCGTTATAATATGTTCATAATTGTTCAAATATAAATTTTATAATCGTCCATACATTCGTCGTTTTTTTTTAAATCGTTGATCTGATTTGTTTTCTTAAATATGATATTTTTTATTTTCTCTTTTCTTTCGCCTTGAATACCGCCTCGCCGCATTTTCTGCACACGATCGCCATCTCCACCAGTATTGAACACGTACGTCGTCTCCATTGTTATTGAAGGTTCTTATTTGTTCAGATCTAAATTGTTTAATTGTTCATACATTCGTCTCTTGCTATTTTTTCCGAATATCTCTTATCTAATTTTTTCCTAAGTATGATATTTTTTCTTTTTTTAGATCGATTGAGGATATCGAAGACTTCTGCAAATTGAAGATATAGAAATCATTTGCAAAGTAAAGTATCCATTGCCGAACATTTAGTGTGATTTTGTAATATTCTTTTCATTTAGTGTGATTTTGTAATTTTTTTTATTATTTTGGAAATAATATTGTATGATTCCTAAAAATCTTTTCATTAAATGTAATATTTTGCCATTAAGAATAGATTCACCAAAGTTATTAGGGAGAAAATTATGATATCGAAATAGATTATTAAATTGTAAAATTTAGATATAAATTTCTATATTTTACAGATTTTATTAGATTATTTAGTTAGTTTTTTTTTTTTTTTTTTTTTGCAAAATAAAAGTAGATGTGAAATTTGTATGACCAAACCTCGAAATTTTCTTAAAAAAAAACCGCTTCATTTAAAAAAAATTATAGTTATTCTTTTAAAATAATATGTTTCCAAAAATAATTATTAATTTCTCAAAATAAAAGGATTGGCAATAATATTTCCCAAAACAAGTAATGTCTAACATTTAGTTTGATTTTGTAGAATTTTTTTTTTATATTTTGAAAATAATATTGTGACCAAAATAGTGTATAATTCCTAAAAATCTTTCCATCAAATGTAATATATTGTCATTATCAATAGATTCACCAAAGTTATTTGAGAGAAAATTCTGCTACCAAAATAGATTATTAAATTATAAATTTTAGATATAAATTTCTATTATTTTGTACCAATTTTTTATTAGATGATTAACAAATTTTTTTTTCTTCAAAATAATGATAGATGTTAAATTTGTTAGATCAAACTCGAAATTTTCTTTAAAGAAAAAATAAATTACTGATTCATTTTTTCAAAAATTTATTATTTATTCTCTAAAAAAATAAAAATTTTAAAATAATTATTCATATCTTAAAATAAAAAGATTAGTAAGGATGGTTCTATGTTTTAGTTTGATTTTCTAATATTCTTTTTTATGATTATTTTTTAAAATAATATTGTGATCGAAATAGTGTATAATTTCTATAAACCTTTCCACCAAATGTAATATCTTGCCATTAAGATTTTTTTTTTTTGACGGACCATTTTGTAATTTTGGGACCAAATATGTTAAGTATTGGAAAATTGCAATCTTGTTTTTTTTTTTTTTTTTTTCAGTTTTGGCTCCATCCGTTAATTTTCAGGATCAAAACTGCAAATTTGTCTTATTCTCTTGGGACCAAGACCACAATTTATTTTATTCTCTTGGGACCAAATCTGCAATTTATCATATTCTCTAGAGATCAAAAGTAAAAAAAAAAAAAAAAAAAACTATGGGACTATAAGTGCCGGAAAAAGACCATTTTAAAATGGATTCATTCTCTTA
Source organism: Ballota nigra (assembly GCA_947034835.1). Classification (NCBI taxonomy): domain Eukaryota; kingdom Viridiplantae; phylum Streptophyta; class Magnoliopsida; order Lamiales; family Lamiaceae; genus Ballota; species Ballota nigra. Next base: position 14,612,179 of record OX344730.1, read on the forward strand.
GGACTAAAAGTACAATTAACCTGTTGAGTATTTAACGATTAGGACTAATTTTACAAATAAAATGGCTACTTTTGAAACATGAAATCAAATGTGTTTTGAGAATATATCTATAGAACTACAAGTGCAATTTTTCCTTTATAAATCTTTAGTATGTCGAAGCGTTTACTTTACAGCCCACCTCATTACTAAATCCTGGTTCGCCCCTGACAATAACTATAAATAAAAGTTAAGGTCAATCATTGTCGACTGTGGGTGTGTATCTTCCCAAGCCTATATTTACACATAGACTATTACATGATGTAGCCCCGAGAGTTAAAAACAAAAGAATTTTTTTTACCTTAATATCAATGGAAGACAATGCAAGTATACAACAAATATTGTCTACAGATAAGTTTTCAGAAATTTGTAATTTGAAATAATATTGTTGTATAGTATTTTGAGATTGATTGTCTAAATTTTTTAATATTTTTTAAATCTGTTTATTTATTCATATTTAGTAATTTCAGTATTTGTTAAATTACACTTAAAATTTTAATATTATACTAAAATTACTAAAAATTTAAAATAAAAATATTAATTATTATAATTTGAATTAATAATAACAAATTTATTTTCAATCCGCGAAATTCGCGGGAGATATCACCAGTATATATATAAATATGTTGTAAAGGAAAACAATTAAATGAATTAATTTCACATCTTTCTACAAGTTCGGACTTTTAGATGAGACGAAATTCTTTCATGGTATCAGAGTCAAAAGGTTCACGCTTGGACAAAGATCCTGGTTCGATTCTCGCTAAGAGCAACTCCACCCATATTAAATTGTTCATTCACTGGGCCTCCCCAAAAAGGGAAAGTTGAGTCCGGCCTATAAGTGAAGAAGAGTGTAAAAGAAAATAATTAAATAAATTAAGCTCTCTACAAATTCGACTTTTTAAATGAGGAGGAATTCTGTCATATGTACACATATACATATCCTCAAACTGGATCCTTCCAATTTCTATAGATATACGAAGTTGGATCCCTCCCGTTTACACAATTGCCTAAATTTAAAGTACCAACATAGTAACATGCCATGTTCATTGCCAGAATTTTGGAGTCTTAATTTTGATCAATATGAGATTAACGACGATGCATTTTGTTTTTGTTGATTCAAACAAAGATGATTTAACTAGTGCTACTTTTTAAAAGGAATTTACAGTTACAACAAATAATGCTAGCTCAAATATAATACATCCACATTCAGTGATGAAATCCTATCCATGATATCCAGCAAGAGTCCCTACACATACACACGTGGCAAACCTTGATATGCTCCCAAAAATGCAGTTTCACTCAAAGGAAATTCTCGCATCCACACATCCACAAAATATCGAAAGACGATTAATGGCAATAGGCGTTGCCAAATAGATAGATTACCAAATGTTATCCACCAATGACAAGGCAGATACTGGTACCAAAGGATAAGGACCCCGATTCCCCATCTTCCATATATGAATACCTTGATTTCCTCCCAACAATCTCAACCCAAACACTCTTTAATCTTTCCAAGAGAAAACAGCCTTCTTTTGATCGATCATTCAGTCAGCCATGGCCGCCTCTTCAATGGCTCTCTCATCCCCATCTTTCGCCGGCCAGGCGGCCAAGCTCTCCCCCTCCACCCCCTCCGGCAACAACGGCAGATTCTCCATGAGGAAGACCGCCTCCAAGGCCAAGCCCGTCTCCTCCGGCAGCCCATGGTACGGCCCAGACCGCGTCAAATACTTGGGCCCATTCTCCGGCGAGCCCCCCAGCTACCTCACCGGTGAATTCGCCGGCGACTACGGCTGGGACACCGCCGGACTCTCCGCCGACCCCGAGACCTTCGCCAAGAACAGGGAGCTGGAGGTGATCCACAGCAGGTGGGCCATGCTCGGAGCTCTAGGGTGCGTATTCCCGGAGCTGTTGGCCAGGAACGGAGTCAAGTTCGGTGAAGCCGTTTGGTTCAAGGCCGGGTCACAGATCTTCAGCGATGGAGGTTTGGACTATTTGGGCAACCCGAGCCTGGTGCACGCTCAGAGCATCTTGGCCATCTGGGCTTGCCAGGTTGTGTTGATGGGAGCCATTGAGGGCTACCGTATTGCTGGTGGGCCACTAGGTGAGATCACCGACCCCATCTACCCCGGAGGCAGCTTCGACCCGTTGGGTCTGGCTGAGGACCCGGAGGCCTTCGCTGAGCTCAAGGTTAAGGAGCTCAAGAACGGAAGACTAGCCATGTTCTCAATGTTCGGGTTCTTTGTTCAGGCTATTGTTACCGGAAAGGGCCCATTGGAGAACCTTGCTGACCACCTTGCTGACCCAGTCAACAACAACGCCTGGTCATATGCCACCAACTTTGTTCCCGGAAAGTGAGCCTAAATTGTGATAATTGTTTTGTGAGCTGTAATATTTGAATTTTACGTGCTTATGGGATCATGTGTGTGCTGTAAATGGTTGGTGATCTAATGGAAAACATCTTCATTTTTGCATTTTTTCCTACTTAATTTTTATATTTGATATAAGAAAATCGCAACTTCATCAATTTACAAATGTCTATTAGCAACAGACTCTTAAAAAAAATAACCCACAAACTACCTAATTTTCTGGAATTTCTAACGAAAATAATTATAAAAAATATGAAAAATGTATTTTATGATTGATTGGATTGATTTGTAGGGAATAATTATATCACAAGAATGCACTTTTAAATTTATTAGATTGTTTTATGGTATCATATTGTGTAAATTGTGTGCAAATTCATACCGGACATTCTAAACTCGCAATATGACAATTCCCAGTATTTAAAAATTCATGTTCATATTTAAAAAAAAAAAACATCATAAACAAATTTTAGATATATTGTGGGGGACCTTATGGGCTGAACCACGACTATAAGCCCAAGCCCAGGCCAGGCCCATATATATATATGGCCGGGTTAAATACAGTCCTATGATTTGTGAATACAACCCTAAAAAAAAAAAAAGTTCGGAAATTATTTCCGGAAAATGTAACAATTTTCAAAAAAAAAAATTCCGAAAATTCATATGTTCAGTGTTTTTTTTTTTTTACATTTTTGGAAAATTTTTTAGAAAATTGTCAAAATTTTCTGATTTTTTTTTTCCGAACACTTTTTGGTAAGGTTGTATTAATAAAAGATAGGACAGTATATAACCTTGGCCTATATATATATGTATCTTCCACCCAAATGAAGAAATTCAACTTCATAATAAAATTAAGGCCAAGATTAAATATAATCCTATCTTTTATTAATATACTCCATCAAAAAAATGTTCGAAAATAAAATTGTTTTCGGAAAAAAAAATTCAAAAATGCAAAAACAAAAAACCTAAACATATGAATTTTAGGAATTTTTATTACATTTTTCGAAAAAAAATTCAATTTTTTTTGGTGGAGTGTATTAACAAAACAGGGGACTGTATTTAACCCAAGCCTAAATTAAACCACCACCAAAAAACACAACACATTTTGGTATTAAAGATTGGGCCCGGCTAAATACCTTTCCAAACATGTGAGATACACTTCCATAAATTCATTATTATTTAATTAAAATTGTTAATTTACACATATATCCTTAATAATAATAAAAAAAAAAACTAATACTCCATATACACCCCCACATTTCTTCTTCTCATTCACGTACGCAGTTCTGCAATCTTCACCATCTTCACGCGGCCATATACGTGAAGAACACGACACCACACTATATATAAGAAAACATAAAATTGCCTCTGAAAATTGTCAATATGGCTACGAAATTTTCAAAAAAAAAAAATTCATAGTGGGGAATACTTACGAATTGCCAAAAAATTCTAATTGTATAAACATCTTCATTCACCACCTATAAAAAAATTGCCTACGGAAATTCCGTAGGCAAATTGAGTTGTAGGTAATTATACTTAGGTATTTTATTCGTAGGCAAATTAATTCCGTAGACAAGTGGTTTATAAGTTAAGAAATGTAGAAACTTTCATAATTAGAAGATTTTGTAGGCAAACCGCAAACAATTCTTACTGCGAACTTTTTTGTTGGAAATTTTTGTAGGCAATTATTTATTTTCTTGTAGTGCCACAACGATTAGTTCATATTTTCCAGTGAGAATCTGGAAAAAATAAGAGGGTTTCAAAACACATATGTATGTATGTCATTGTTGCTTATTTTAATAGGTTTATAAACCCTAGTTTTAAAATGTTAAATGTTCTTTATATTGTAAGTTTTTTTGTATAAAATATTGGTATTTTGGGCATATAACGAAGTTCGAAGTCGTATGATTGTCATTCATGCAGGATTTTTTTTTTCAAAATTTTTCATCGAGGTAATTTCGGTCCTGGTTTTTTGAAAGTTTTGCAATATTTCAGTACATAACTTCTGAAAACATGTCAAAGTTCCGGAATAAATATGACGAAGTATTTTTTTTTCCCAAAAAGCTGGACAAATTTTGGAAGATAATGTCTGAAATGTTGGTACAACCTCAGAAACCAGGTTTGAAACTCCTATCTTCTACAATGCTGACACTCCATTTTTTTATAATGCATATTCTATTCAACCTCGACCAAACTACCATCAAATCAAATAAAACTTTAAGACAAACTATCAAAATGAAAAGAAAAAAAAAGTAACCAATCTTTTATCCCTCCATGTCGCCGCCTATCGTCATCGTCGCTTCGCCTTTCTAGTCGTAGAGATTTAGTAGCAATCGAACTTTGGGGAGATTGGGGGTGTATATGTTTATTTTAAAAAAATATTTAAAAACAAAAGTTCGAACATTTGATACAATAAGGGTGTGTTTGGTTTGTAGGATTGGTAGGTTAGTCTCAACTAATATTGTATTTGGTTTGCAGGACTTGGACCCAGAACCCAATTTCAGCTCGGGCTCCAAATCCAAGTTAGTCTCACTGCATTGGGACTATTGAGTCCCATGGGATTGGTGGGACTATTGAGTCCCATGGGGTTGGTAGGACTAGTTAGCCCCAATATTAAAATTATCATATTACCCTTCAAATTGAACTTAAAATGACTACATTGTCCTTATTAACACAACAAATTACAACAATCATACCATTTAATTCAAACTCATTTCTCATTCAAAGAGAGAGAAAGAAGCCGCCAATATTTCTTCTTTAGCTTCAAGCCATTAATGGAAGCTCCACATCATTTGAATTCACACAATTGAAGCTTGTCGGTGCCGGAATGGAGCAATTCATACCGGAATTCGCGTCGAGAATGCAGAAAAACACAGCCGGAATTAGCAGATGCCACGCCACTTTCAATTCGTGTCGGAAATTGAAAGAGGTCGACCATGTTGCCAGAATTAATGGTGAATGCCGAAAATTCTAGGTTTGATTTGGTGTGGGTGGGCAACAAACAATCTAATTTGGAGGATAATTTGGGTAATTGTTATAAATTTTATTTTTAAATAAAAATATAAAAAATTTACAATCTTGAAATTCAAATATATGCTAAAAAACATGAATCCAACTCAATTCATTCCCAACTAGTCCAGTCCAATTCATAAACCAAACGAGCTCTAAGAATAATATTTGTAGTACATTGATAGTGTATGTATTGATATCAATTAAAAGGAATACGTGAATAAAGATGTACATCTCTAGTGATTAGAGGGGTGTTTAGCGGGGCCTTTAAAGATTCCAATATAGACTGCTCACTGCTTTAATATAAACTTCCCCCAAATCACCCAGCAACAATTATCAGAAGCCCTAATTGAGCAGAATGCAGAAATCACATTCTCCTCACGCCCAATTCTTCACCTCTCTCAAACGCCTGGAGAAAAGGCTCAAACTTGAAAACCACCCTGCAGGACACTCCTCTGTTTCTCTACTGATCGAACGCCAAGAACAGCAAACGCAATCTCTGGGCACCCCCATTTACCTCAACGAAGATGAATTCCCCACCACGAATACAAACGCCTCTAACCTCCAAGAGAGTGAAGCCCCACCACAATTTCTCTCCAGATCCCCTGATTTCCCTCACGAATCACAAGTCCAAGAAAGAATTGATCGACCCGAAAGAATCGACCTTGATGACGATATCGAGCTGTTGGTGCAGCTCTTGAAATTGACAGATTCTGAACAAGTTAACGAAAGGGCTGGATTTAATGATGTGGGTGGGGATAATGGGTTTTTGGATAAGATTGTTGGGGTTAAGGGGCCCAAGAGTGTGGAGGAAGTTGAAAGGTTGGATGGGTGGATTAAGGAATTCATGAAAGGTGAGAAGAAAGAGCCGTTCAGATTGGCTCAATTGCTTTTGGGAAAAGCAGCTTTTATGCACTCGGATGATGATTGTGATGGTTTTGGAGGCTTAGTTTTCCCCTCTACAATTGATGAGTTCTTGCTCAATGACCCGCCCATGAATTAGCCTTACTTTGCGGAATTATGTTTAGTTACCAATTATGCATGTGTGTTTATCCTTGCTGCAGTTTTGCATCTTGGAATCTCTCTTTTTATTGAGAGGGAATAATGTGTAATGAGAATGAAGAAATGATGTCATAGAGGTTTGAGTTCTATTCTGATTATCACGTTCACAAGTTCAAATTTCCTCTTTCTCCAGTTAAAAAGAATCAAATCAAGCCCAAAGATTCAATCTTGATGAGATTTGAATAACAAAGTGGGGTACAATAAACAAAATACACCAAAGACTTGGCAAGGGTAATTATTTTTTAACCAGTAAAGAGAAGTTTTATTAAAACTCACAGAAGCTTTAGCTATAGAAATACCCTCTTTGGTATTTAACATTGCTTACAAAGTTCATAAATAGGATCCTTCACCATAAATTAACTTCAAAGTCTCCGGCTAAAGTTCTTCCATAATATAATAGTAGACACCACGACATCTGTGAATAGGAATAGGAAATCATAACCAAACTATACACTGCATATCGCCCTTTTTTTTTACCAATATTTCCGGCAACTAAATTGCTAAAAGACAACAAATTCAGCAGCGGATTGGGGTGTAAAATCGCCTGCACTCCAAGCCATTGAGCACTCTCCATCCACACTTGATATGGCATCATTCAAAGAAGAGTTGCCTCACCATAGGTAACCTCTTTTTTGCAGTTTAGTTTCACAGGTAACCTTCCATAGTACTCCCCAAGCATGGGATGCAGCCTTACGTGGAACAAATTTGTTCCAAATAAGCTTGTATCCCATCTCTTTGTCCCCTTTCTAGTTGGCGTCACATACTTCTTTAGTAGAATGATAGGTTCCATCTCCATGCATCCACCACACCTTGTTTAATGTTGTACCTGTTAATCACATTCAAAAAAAATCCTTAAGCATTTCATATTGGCGTTCCAATATATGTCTCCTCCACACCCAAAATCACCCCTCCGATCCTTCACTCCTTAACCATACAATAATTTTGATTTTCTAGGCACCGAAATTTGCATGGACTGAATATGATTGGATGTTTTGTGTATTTTGGCTAACAAGCAGGGACGGACGGACGTATGGGCCAAGGGGGGCACTGGCCCCCCCTCAACTTTTAAAAAATTTCAGGGGTATTTTCGTAATTTCACATATATTTAATTAAAATAAATATTTAAAATGAATTAATAAGTTTCCAGCCTCATTTACGTACGTGGGTGAACCCACACCACTCTTTTTACTCCTCCTTTTAGACTTGGAAACATTCCAACAAGTTAACATATCTCTATCCTCTCTCTCTGCTTAGTCTGCTGCGGTTTTGGGATAGGAATGCTCCGAAAAAAAATTCTCCTCTCTTCAAGGTAAAATTCTTATTATGCTATTATTTAAATTATATTAATATGTGTTAATAATTGTTAGTTGCTTATTGCTATATCTTTATGTCATTTAATTTATTTTATTTTGCTAATATGGATTATGTTTTGTCTTATTTAGAATTTTGGGCTTATTTAATTCACATAAATCAAATTGCAATTGAATTAGAAACACCAATTTTTTTAAAATATTAAGGTAGTGTATTTATAATAAACTCACAACTAACATATCTTTTGATTCTCTTAAATTATCAATTTCTAGGGTTTTATTTTATTGACTTAATAGAAAATTATGTGAATATGCAAAATTTAGACATTGTGATTTATTTATTATGTCATTAAATATTTTATTGTAGTAGTTACTTGTCAAAAGTTCACTTCGGAACCGGATGAGTGATACACTTTTGAATGATTGTTTGGTAACATACATTGAAAATGATGTATTACAAAATGTTAGCAATGAAGCTATTATGCAACGATTCCAAAATATGAGAAATAGAAGAGAAATGTTGTAATTGAATGATTTATTTTGAATATTTGTCATTGATAATGTAATATATTGACTTTGTCAAAATTGTTATTTTTTTTATAACATGATTATGTATTATTAAATTAGTTGGGCCCCACTGAACAAAAATCATGCGTCCGTCACTGCTAACAAGTGTAGCCATTTTGCTTCGTTGCTCGACACAAAGCAAAGGAACTATAAGGTACCTGCTTAGAGCGTCTTCTCACGATCTTGTGAATACTTTGTCTCATGATATGCAAGTTAATGGTCTAAAAAATTAACCAGTAATAGAGTAATTCACTATCAAATATTTAGGTCATTATATAAAAAAAATTTAAATAAAGGAGGAGTTCTGCCAGGTTATGCTTGTCCGTTAAAAAGGTGACTTGACTGTAGAGCTTTTAAATGAAACGAGCTACTCGTGAGCTCGGCTCGGCTCGTTAAGGCTCGAATTCTGCTCATTTATATTGTTAAACGAGCCGAGCTCGAGCTCGTGAGCTACTTGTTTTACTTACGAGCTGGTTCGAGCTCGACTCGTTAAGACTCGATAGTTAAATATTTTCTTATAATTCCATTAGGCTGGTGAGATTCGTTAGCAAGCCGAACCAAACTTTATTTTCAACTCGATAAAGTTATCGAGTCGAATTGAACTCGGTTTGACAAGAGCTCGAGCATCAAATACTCGAGCTCGCTCGGTTCGAATAACAACTCTACCTCTTGTTGCCCAACAATGTTGTAGATACCAATTAAAAAAAAATACTAATTTGACTCTAATTAAGCACCTCACCCTCCATCCGTCTATCATTTCCAGAAATCACCTACTCCTAATTGTACACAAATAATTCAATCTCTTGTAAATTTGTCTCTAAGGTCTAGGCACCTCACCCCCACCTATTTATCATTCCAAAAATAAGTCTTTGAATGTAAATGTTGAAGGAGTGTTTCCTCAATGGCAAAAAATAATCTTGTACTCAAAATAGACTTTAAAAAAATATATATATAGCCCAAGAGCTTAGATCATGCGAATTTCAACTTTTTTTGTAAATTTTGAAAACTAAAATAATTTTGACAGCTGTGGGATTTGAACCCACGCCCTTTCGGACCAGAGCCTAAATCTGGCGCCTTAGACCACTCGGCCAAACTGTCACTGATAAAATAATGCCAAGTCTTACATAATATATTTAAATAAGTTTAATTCTAGAGGATCTTTAAATTTAAAATACACCACTTGTACGGCAAGTGCCAAGTTGTTATTGACTATTAAATATTAATCGAATCAAAGTAGATCTTTAAATTTTTATGTCAATTTAGTAAACATTTATTTGTGTTAAGATGAATATTAATGTGATACTCAAAATTCCATTCAATTATATCCTACATGATAATGGTTTAGGGGCCGTTTGGTTTACGGAATGGAATTGGATTAGTTAGGATTGAATTAGAACGACTATCTAAAAACGGATAGATTAGAACCAGAAAATTTGGAATAGCACCAATTTGACTAATTTGATACTCAATAGTAGTGAGTGCTTTATTTTGATCGCCCAATTTTGTTGATTCTAGCATTTTTCTGTGTAAGTGTATGCAAATAGATCTCTGAAGATCTACGCGTCGTAGTTAATATGAGTGAAATGTTTTTGGATTTTTTGAAAGATTAATTGAAACTAAAATAAACTAATTAAACTAAACTAAAGAAGACGAATTAACTAAGGTTTGTGTTCAAGTAAGAGTTGGTGATGCTCAGGATAGGAATCCCTACGTATACTAACGGAGCAGGTACATAATCAAAATAACCGTGACGTGTAAGAAATAACCTAAGTAAAAGAATGCAAGATAAAAGCTCAAGATTCTAAACCCTAATAGTTTACCCTAACACTCGACTTCACTAATCCACTAACAAGTTAATAGATTGTGCTTAATTAATGAGACCCTAATTTAACTAAGGTGATGCGGTCGTCCTCCTTCGCTAAATTGGCAGATGAATTAACCCTTTCTAAACCCTCTCGTTCTCGTTGTTAGGGAGTGATACGGTCGTCCTCTCTCTAACACTTTTCGAACGAAATTCAAAAGTAAAGTTAAGATTAATTTTAAGAATTCATTAATTAAGAGAATTAAAACCTAACATCACAAGTTACCCTAATTACGTACCCACAACCTACTTCTACGAGTTCATCCTACCCCAAGCATGCAAGGGTTTTAGCTAGACATGGGTTTTACGTAAACAAGAACAATTGAATAAGAAACGAACATGAACATGATAATTATAACGATGAAAAGATCAATCATAAACGAGGGTTTCAAGAAATCAAGAAATAACTTAAATTAAATCAATAAAACGAGTCTCAACGTGTTCAAGAACAAAAATATGAAGAAACAAAACTAAAACGTAAAATCGTGACGTGAATTCGTAAGAAAAACCTAAAAAACGTAAAGTAAACTTGCTCGTTCCTTATTCTCCAAAAATTGACTCTCTAAAAACGCTCTTCAATCTAGTGGGTGTAAGTGGTCCCTCTCCAAAACGTGCTCGGGACGAATATATATATGCATCGGGCCGAATCGGGAACGTATGGGCCAAAATCCGCGCTTGCTCGTGCACTACTCGTGCACGAGCTCCTTCAACTCGAGCACTTCAATCTTCCAGAGCCAAGAAACTGCATGACCACTCGCGCTCGTGCACTAGTGCACGAGCACATGCATTGCTCGAGCGCCCTGCACGACCACTCGTGCAGGGGTGCATGACCACATTCTCTCGTGCGCTAAGCACGAGCACCCGAGCACTTGTGCTCGAGCTCTTCTAGCTTGTGCACTCCAATGATACTTTTGCGCCCTCGAACTAGTACTTTTCGTATTTCTTCGATATCTTCTCATCCGGGCGTCCGTTTGAGTCGATTCAAAGTCCTACGAACTCCTCTTTTTGCCCTCTATTCACCTATGAGCATCTAAGAGACAAATTCATTAGTTTATGAAAATGATACACAAATGACTCTAAATACTCAACAAAATCAACCAAAACTAGGGCATTTCGAGTGACGAATCATGACAATTTCACGCCTAATCAATAACTCAAAGTCTCTAGGAGATGATAGTCCTAGTGATGTAGCACGTGTACAAAATATTCAATGCACTAGGACCGTGGAACGACCAGACCCAAATACAATGGGAAATGAGGAAGGTCTGGTTGACGTAAACTTTGAAGTCTCTGTGAACTTCACAGATACGGGAGAAACATATAATAGAAATATTATTATCATCGACGATACATTTGCAGCGCCAATTGCTCTTTCTATTATAAATGATCTAGATCCAAAACCCAAAACAATCGCTGAGTGCCGGAAGCGCTCCGATTGGGTTAAATGGAAAGAGGCAATTGAAGCAGAGCTCGCATCGCTTAACAAAAGACAAGTATTTGGCTCTATCGTCCGTACACCCACGCACGCTATGCCCGTAGGATATAAATGGGTATTTGTACGAAAACGAAATGAGAACAATATTGTGGTACAACTGACTTAGTAAATTCCTTCAGAAGAAGGGATACACATTCGATAAAGCTTTCCCATGCGTATTCACGAAGAAATCGCATAGTGGTTTTTGCATCATATCCTTCTATGTTGATGACCTGAACATAATCGGAACATGCAAAGATATTGAAGAAGCCAGTTCAATCTTGAAAGCCGAATTCGAAATGAAAGCCTTGGGTAAAACCAAGTACTACCTCGGCCTGCAGATCGAGCATCTCCCAGAAGGAATTCTTATACATCAGTCGACCTACGTGAAGAAGGTATTGGAGAGATTTCACATGGATAAATCGCATCCACTTAGCACCCATATGGTTGTTCGATCCCTCGAAGTGGATAAGGACCCATTTAGACCAAGAGAAGATTCAGAAGAAATTCTGGGGCCAGAAGTTCCTTATCTTAGTGTTGTTGGAGCATTGCTCTATCTCGCAAATTGCACTCGGCCGGACATTGCATTTGCTGTCAATTTGCTTGCGAGACATAGTGCTTCTCCTACAAGGAGACATTGGGATGGTGTTAAGCATGTTCTACGGTACCTCCAAGGGTCTCAAGATCTTGGATTGTTTTACCGTAAGAACCAAGACAAAGCCTTAGTAGGTTATGCTGATGCTGGATATTTGTTTGATCCCCACAACGCCATATCCCAGACTGATTGCATTTTTTTTCTCTGTGGTGGTACCGCGATCTCATGGAGATCGGTTAAACAAACCATGGTTACCACGTCTTCAAACCACTCAGAGATAATAACTTTATTTGAAGCCGCACGAGAATGTGTTTGGTTAAGGTCCTTGGTAAAACACATTGGTGACTCGTGTGGTATCGCTAAAGATGATACACCTCCCACCGTTATATTTGAAGACAACGCAGCTTGCATCACACAAATGAGTAATGGGTACGTCAAGGAAAACCTGACGAAACATATTTCACCTAAGTTTTCTACCCATACGAACTCCAGAAGAGTGACGTGATTACCATTCAAAAGGTGCAATCTAGTAACAATGTAGCAGATCTGTTTACTAAGTCCTTACCTACATCTACTTTTGAAAAGTACGTTCATGGTATTGGGATGCAAAGACTCAAAATATTATTGTCTTCAGGGGGAGCGGTAACCCCGAAATGAATCTAGAAAATTTGATCTAGAAGATCGATTACATTCCTCCCTAACTTATTATTTGGCCGATACCTTGCACGTGGAGTTTTTATGACGAGACATTTATGTTATGTTGTAATATCCAAGGGGAAGTGTTGTAAATCTAGAAGATTTATTATTCCAAATCTAGATAATTTGATGTGGACATTACTAATGGATCAATAACACAATGAGCTTCATATCTTAGACTAGAGTTTTATTCTTATAAATAGACTATTGTACTCATAATTGTAATCACTCATACACAAGAACATTAGTGAAACTCCTGGCTTGGCTCGCCCCCAGACGTAGTCGTTCCCGACGAACTGGGTGAACAAATCTCGTCTTTTATTTTACGCACTTATTACAACAACTATTAAAGTATTTTTCATTTCAAATAGATAATTTTATCAATCTTTTATTTCAATGCTTATATTTTATAGAGTGAAGATGTTGGGAAACTTTTGGAAAAATAAAGTGTAACCAATATTATTTTTTATTTATAAGAGACAATCTTAATATTATTTATATTTCACTATTTTTTAATGATTTATGTAGTAAAAAAATTTGGTAATAACTATTAATCCATCTTAATCTCATCAAGAGTATCATTAATTTGGGTCTGTGGTATTATATTGTATTTATTGTAAAAAGAATTAAACTCAGATTAATGATACTTCTGATCAAATTAATGATACACCTGATGAGTTTAATGATACTTTAAAATTGCTTCGTGATAAGCTTATCATGAACCATTTTCCATATAAAATCTACTCTTTGTAAAATTATGAATGAAGTCTCTTCATTTCTTTCTTTTTTCAATTTAAAAAATTCATCTATAAAGTCTTCCGTTTCACATTGTTACTCTTACATATTAACTTTTTAAGATTTATTTTTATAATATTGAGATAAATACATACATTAAAATAATAATGCAATTTTATAAATAAATAACTAACATTATTCTTTTTCCTCCAAATTTAATCTAGGTTTGAGGTTCGAAATCTTTAATTTCTATATATTCTTGTGTTGGATAGGTCCATACAGAACTTTGCTCTATCTTCAATTGGAGTGCATTGTACATATTATTATTCCAAGAAATTATCCCAAATCTACAGGCAAAAAGATTGAGGAAGACAAAGTATAGAGTGAAAATTATTCATATATGAACCATTGAAAGATATTAGTTGTTTTCACTAAAGAGTATCAATTGTATAATGAAAATAAACTAATATTTTTTCAGTGAAAACAACTAACACTTTTCAGCGAAAGAAATTAATATCTTTCAATGATCTATGTAAAAACCAATTTCACTCTATACATACTCATTGAGAAATATAGAGTTTGTTGAAGATCTTACTCTTTTTTTGCTTTGTAGATGACAAAGTGTATTAACTTATATATTGTTTGTATATTAATTAATTAACCCAAAGATATCTCTCAAAATTATTACAATATAACAAAATGTGTTCATATGTATTTAGTGGTTTGTCCAATCGAATATATTGATATATTAATTTTTATACGTCTATTATAATCTTTCTTCGAAGTAATTAATCTAGATAATCTTTTTTTCTACAAAAAATTAAAAGTATGTACAGAGTGAAACTGGTTAATACATAAATTATTAGGCAATTTTTTTTAATATAAACAACTAATACCCTTTAGTTAAACAACTAATACTCTTCGTCCTTTCAACTAATATCATTAAGTGAAAACAATCAACACCCTCAAAAAATAATACACTTCAGTGAAAATAATTAATATTCTTAAGTGAAAACAACTAATATAAAATATTAAAGAGTGATCTTATTCTTTTTTTAGATAAATAAATATTTATTTAATAACTTCTATAAACTATATACCGAATTATTTCTTTACACTGATTATTCACAAAAATATTTAATAACTATTCTTTTTAAATAATTGAATTGAAATATCTTTTATACTACAAAATAGAGAAATTTATCATAATAAATATATATCTCAATGATATGTTTAATATATTTTTATATTATTTCTCAATATTTATTATAAAAATTTTATTTTAAAAATATATCTAAATATTTTGTAGATAATTACTTATCAATATTCATAATAAAATATATTTTAAAAATATATATCAAATATTTAAAATGAATATTACTCAATTTATCAATAATTTTATTTAAATAATATATCTAAATATTTTGTAGATAATTATTTATCATTATTCATAATAAGATATATTTTAAAGATATATACCAAAGTACTCAATTTATCAATAATTTTATTTAAATAATATATCTATATATTTTATAGATAATTATTTATTAATATTTATATTAAAATATATTTTAAAGATATATTCCAAAGATTTAAAATGAATATTACTCAATTTAGCAATAATTTTGACGAGAAAAATCAATGGTTTCCAAAAGTAGGCATGTTAGCATTATTATGTGTATATATAGATTTAGTGTATTTTTTTTAATCCAATTTTTATTTATAATTATTTTTCACATGCTTTCTTAACAATTTAATTCCTTAAAAAATCTTAGAATTTTTTAATAATGGAAAATTTATTATTCATCTTCCATATCTTTCCTATGTTATAAATGATTTTTTTCCCTTAATAATTTATCATTCATCTTGCATATTACCGTTGTTATTCGAGCCGAGTTGATACTCGAGCTCGGCTCATTAATGTTAACGAGTCGAGCCTAGTGGAATAAAATTTTTTTTTAATTATATTAAAGTTTTATTGTTGATTTTAGAATATTTAAAAATAAAATAAAATTTACAATTGACAGCTGTGGGATTTGAACCCAGTTAGACCACTCGGCCAAACTGTCATTGATTAATCAAATTTAAGAAGTTTTTTCGTAACCGATAAAGTAATTTTTATTGTTGATCAGGAAACTATTGCTCACAATCACATTAATGGGCTTCTCGGTAGCTTATTTCGGTCCATTAATGGTCTTCTAAGCATTAGCCATCCACGCCCTCATTCCATAAAATCCCTAAATTGAAAAAGTGGCAACTGTTGTCAAAAAAGAAAAGGGGCAACTGAAAATCGGATCGAATCAATACACAGAAGACGAAGGAAATGGGGAAACTGCTAGAATTGGTGCCGATCGTGAAGGACGCACTGCACAAAACCGCACTAGCAGCGAATGCTTTATGCCTTCTCCACGTCACGAACGCCCATCTCTTCTCCGTCGTTAAAGTACACCTTCTCGTATTATGCCTTTTCCCTTACTAATCTGCGCCGCCGCCTGATCCTCTGCATTTCCAGCTTGTAGGCCCCAGTATGCTCCCGACGTTCAACGACGGCTGCTTCGTTTTGTCTGAAAGGATAACGAGCCGATCGGGGAAAGTCAGGTCTGGGGATATGGTGATTATTCGGAGCCCCGAGGACCCGAGAAAGGTCGTTACCAAGAGAGTCAAGGGCGTTGAAGGCGACGTCGTTTCCTTTGTGGTGGACCTCAACAAAAGCGATGAACAGAAGACACTGGTAATTTTTATTTCAACTTCTGTATTGATTTATTTTGTTTACTTTAGTTACAATGGATGCCAATTGCTCAAATTGAGGTATTTCCTGAATTAATTTGTTGATTGCAAATGATGATTGGAGAATTCTTTAATTGTGTTGTTTTAGGAGGTACCAAAGGGACATGTTTGGATAGAGGGAGATAATATGAACAACAGTAGGGATCAGTGACGGACGCAGGATTTTTGTTCAGTGGGGCCCAACTAATTTAATAATACATAATCATGTTATAAAAAAAATAACAATTTTGACAAAGTCAATATATTACATTATCAATGACAAATATTCAAAATAAATCATTCAATTACAACATTTCTCTTCTATTTCTCATATTTTGGAATCGTTGCATAATAGCTTCATTGCTAACATTTTGTAATACATCATTTTCAATGTATGTTACCAAACAATCATTCAAAAGTGTATCACTCATCCGGTTCCGAAGTGAACTTTTGACAAGTAACTACTACAATAAAATATTTAATGACATAATAAATAAATCACAATGTCTAAATTTTGCATATTCACATAATTTTCTATTAAGTCAATAAAATAAAACCCTAGAAATTGATAATTTAAGAGAATCAAAAGATATGTTAGTTGTGAGTTTATTATAAATACACTACCTTAATATTTTAAAAAAATTGGTGTTTCTAATTCAATTGCAATTTGATTTATGTGAATTAAATAAGCCCAAAATTCTAAATAAGACAAAACATAATCCATATTAGCAAAATAAAATAAATTAAATGACATAAAGATATAGCAATAAGCAACTAACAATTATTAACACATATTAATATAATTTAAATAATAGCATAATAAGAATTTTACCTTGAAGAGAGGAGAATTTTTTTTCGGAGCATTCCTATCCCAAAACCGCAGCAGACTAAGCAGAGAGAGAGGATAGAGATATGTTAACTTGTTGGAATGTTTCCAAGTCTAAAAGGAGGAGTAAAAAGAGTGGTGTGGGTTCACCCACGTACGTAAATGAGGCTGGAAACTTATTAATTCATTTTAAATATTTATTTTAATTAAATATATGTGAAATTACGAAAATACCCCTGAAATTTTTTAAAAGTTGAGGGGGGGGCCAGTGCCCCCCTTGGCCCATACGTCCGTCCGTCCCTGGTAGGGATTCCAGACAGTTTGGTGCAGTTCCTTATGCACTAATAGAATCCAGAATTTTCTTAGTGGTGAGCAAATCTTCTACTTTTTTTCTGCTCATTTTAGATGTTCAAGTATTAACCAGAATCATACTAAGTTAATTGATTTATCTAAAAACATATGAATATTACAGGTATGGCCTCCTTCTGATTTCAGATTAATCCGCAAAAAATAAGGTTATGTAAGGTGGACTCACTTCTTGACCACTTTCTGTAGCTCTGAATAATGGCGGATTTTGGATTTCTTTTTATTATTTATTTGAAACTTATAGCTCAAATTCGTCCCTCTTATGCAATGTAAGATTGTGCTTGGATTTGCACGTTGATTATTTATGTTGAATTTTCATTTTTTATACGAAAATTCTTTATAATCTTCTATGGATTCCTCATTTTCTATTCGTTCATGCTGATCATAGAAATATTTTTCAGTTTTTCCTCATAGGTCGTGGGTAAAGTGCGTGTGAGGTTTGTATTTGTAAATACTAATCAATACTCTCGTAAAAACATTAAAGCCCAAATGCTCAACACCAACTCTTTGGGGCTGCCATGTTTGACTCACACCCCTGTTGACTATAGATCCAAGTTGATAGCCTATGATTTAATGATTCAAATTTTAGTTAATATCGTTGGATCCACTGTTAATAGCCTATGGTTTAAAATGAGATGATTCAAAGTTGGTATTTGGTAGTAATGTCAAATATGTAGAAAATACTCACATGCCCTCATTAGTTTCTTAATACCCAAAAACTATTTTCCCTCCATAATTATGAAATTTTGGGTATCAAATGCAAACATAAATAGAAGATCTGAAGAAATCAACGAAAAATAAATTGTATCGTGTTCACCTCTGCGGATTATAATTCAACACGTCAGAACAAACTACAAAGACGTTCTCAGTTAATTGTACGCAAGAAAAATAACACCACTTTTGGAGATTGAAGTTCGTGAATAGAGACGACATTTCATCTCTTGGCGAACACCAATGAAGAAATTGAATGAATTCCGCCTATAATGTTATTAGGGGAAAGGGTCAAATAAGCCCTTCAACTTAACGAGGAGGATCAGATAGGCCCTTCAACAATTTTTTATTTGCACCCCTTTCTTTTCAATTGAGATCAAATAGGCCCTTCATTTTGGTTTAAATCAAACAACCAAGCATTCCCGTCAAAATAATAGTTAATGTTGTTAAGTGGTGACCCTATTACATCACTTTCGCCATTACCGGATTTGACAAAGTTTGCTTGATTTTTTTAATCAGAAAAGGATTCGCCATACAAAATCATAATTCTACGCAGATCGGAGACGATTACACAGCACGTGCTAGTGGATTCAGTGATCTTGGCTTGATCCAGGCTCATGACCTATACGGCAGTGCCGCTATAGAGTGTGGAATCGGGCATTACAGAACTTGATTTTAGATGAAATTGCGGAATGAAACTGCTACCCACTGTGCTTCAGCTTTTTTTTTTTTCAATAATTTTTTGCTTTTTCAAAAAAATAAAATTGCAAAGGAAATCAATCAAAATAAACAACTAAAATTGAAAATCATCCCAGCAAAAATAATCCATACCATAATTTTGAATCTCCCGCCAGAAATTGGGGAGAGGATTTAAATAACCATTCCAATTCCCCAATCTTTTGCAAAATTTCAAAATCTCGTTCTCGCTATGAAAAAAATGGAATATGAACTTACGAGAGTGTACCCATGCGAATTTCGCGTACTGAAAAATTATATTATATTTATTTTCTGTAGACATTTAATATAAGAGTATTTTTGTTTAAAAAATTTCGAAGTATATACAATAAATTATGAGGTTTGTTTAGTTGTGGCCCGTGCCCTTCACTAAACTCTATATGTATATCCTACAAACTAAATAATTAAAAAAAACATCAAAATTCACATAAATTAATAACAATTATGGAATAACATTACTTAGACTAATAATTTAATAATAATCAATTTCCATTTCAATATTGAATAATTTATAAATTAATCAACATTATTAGTTATTGGGAGTATACGGTAAGAAATTAATTTATATAAGAAACAATACAAAATTTAAAATAAACTTTAAAGTTACAAATACCTGTTCATCGGTCAAAATGAGTTCCAAGTAGAACTTGTCTCTATTAAAATCATTAAAAAATATTGTCCAACTCTTTCAATCCTAACTTTAACGGTCAACTTATGGCTCTCACTCTTGATATTAGAAATCAGAGAAAATTGAGGTGTCATACTCTTGAAATCTAAAATGAGATTTAAATTACAACAATTAAACCATCATAATTATTTAGATAAAAATACATGGTATAGTTAAATCTATTATTTTTGCACATGAAGAATATTTAAACTGAACGATGTAGAGCATAAATCAACAATCATTATTACAATCATATTGATATTGATATTTAAATCTAATCAAATTGTGAGCACTTAAAATGATGAATTTAATTATAAAATAAATATACTAATAACAATAGATATATAACTAACCAACAATTGATGGGAGGAATCTTAGCAAAAGAGTGGAACAAATGAAACTTTGATGTGAAAAAAAAAAATACAATATGCTCTTATTTATAATAAAAAAAATGTAATATTATATCTTGTCCATAATAAGAATATATCACATAAGAATATTCTTTGGAATATATAACTATATACCTTTTATTTTAGGAAAAAATAATCGAACATTATATTATAATATATATACTAACTCAAACTTATAATGATAAACTTAGATTCATTCAATAAGTAGATCATATTTAATTACATTAAGGTTTGAAAAAAATATGATTTATAATAAATTCTAAAAATAACTAAATAAGAAAATGGAAAAAATATCTATTTGCATTAATTATGCAGATATAAATTAATGGTTTAGATTTAATGATATAGAACGAAGGGTCGAGATTAAAAGTTTAACCAACTTTTAATGAGAGCGCATTATTTCAAAATGGAGAGATTTGAGACATGCCACATCAGCCTAAGAATAAGATGGTGTTGACACATCATATTGGAGAGGTTTGAGAATATATTATTATAAGATTACCTCTAAAATTAAGAGTTGGAGGAACGTTGCTCTCATATAGAAAAATTCACAATGAACGAAATCGTAGAGATCGAGCGTGAGTAGAGTCTCTAACTGTCCGCCGGAATAGATAGTGCCAACGAAGATGATGAGAGTGAAAATAAGCGAGATAATCCCGTTAGCTTTTAATTTAACAGATATGTTGGATTGTTTAATTTTGTAAAGATGAGGGACCTATTTGATCTCAATTGAAAAGAAAAGGGTGCATGTGTACAAAAAAGATAGTTGGGGGCCCATTTGATCCTCCCTTTCCCCATGTTATTAAACATAGAACACACATTCAGCCAGCCCAGGAAAACCTGAAATTGCACTTGCTAATTATCAGAAAATCTACCAATCCAAACCAGTAAATTTTAGGTTTATGGTTTACTTTATACACTCAGAAAGCATTTTAGACATGTACTATTACACCAAGGTAACATAATCCCTGGACCGATGGGGGCCTGAGAGGGCCGTGCATTTTGCTACTTAACATCCATTTTGGGCCTGCAATTAACAATTAGCCCTAAATGGGCGTAGTAAACCAGTCCTTTAAATACATTCCCTTCTTTCATTAATACACTTCTCCAAAAAAATTCAGAAATTTTTTTCGGAAAATTTGATATTTTTTTGGAACATTTTCCGAAAACTCAAAAAAATAAATAAATAAATAAATACACATTTTCCGAAAATTGTCAACTTTCTCGAATTTTTTCCGAACATTTTCTTTAGTGAAGTGTATTAACAAAAAATAGGATTGTAGGTAACCTGAGCCAACCTTCTTGTTAAAATAACTCGATAAAATTGGCCCATTATTGACGGAGCCTTCGGCCTTCCTATAAGCCAGGCAAATAGATGCTATTTATAAAAGTGAAAAGAAAAAAAATTTAAAGAGACCACAACCTGGTTCGAAGAGTAAAAACAACAAAAGAAAAATGATAAATGCGCAAGGTGAAAAAACAAATTGCCCAAAAGAAATGGATAAATTGTGTCAAACTCTCTTTTGATTTTATAAATATAGCATGAAATTTCCTTATGGTTTATAAATATAGCATTAAATTCCACTATAGTTTATAAATATAACATTAAGCCACCAACTCTGTTAAAATTAACAGCAGTGTGCAACTCACGCACGCTTCATGCAAATTTTAGTGGTTTTTTTTTTTAATATATTGACACTATTATTCCTCGATTAACTAAATTAAATGTTCCTTTTATTATGAAACTTTTTAAGTTTTTATTTTTATCTTTTATAATCTTATGTTTTTATATAGTTAATTTAATTAATAATTATTATCTATAAAATATTATAAATAAACGAGAAGTGAAAAATACTTTTAGAAAATCCTATTTATATCTAATTATATAGGGGGAGTTACAATATGGTCCTTTTCATACACTCTTATAGCAATTTAGTATTAGACTTTACAATAAATGCTATTTGGTTCATTTTTTGTAGACCCCACCAACCATTATTGGGATGCAACACCCGCCCCCCAGCAACCCCCCCCCCACCCCACCTCCCACTGCACAACCAATCTCACACCCTCTCTTTCGGCTGATGTGACTGGGGTCACTCAGCAACAGTTTTTTTGATTTCTTCTTTCCCCATGCTAGCTTTTCCAATTTCTTCACAATTCAAATTACCCAAGAGAAACAAAAAAAATCCCTTTTCGTCCTTTTTTTTTCTCTCAAAGTATAAGATCTTCTGGGGGAAATATTTGCAGCACTGAAGGTAATGCAGTTGTTATCTTAGATATGTGTTTAAATTAGAGTTCGATTTTTCAAGTTTCTTCTAAATATGTTAGCCCTAAACCCCCATTTTGAATTTTTCCTTGGCGATTTAGATGGAGAAACAGAGTAGTAAAACGAGAAAGAGGAAATATGATGACGACCGCCACAGATATGAAACTAGAGGTTCGTTTTTTGGGTGTATACTGCAGTTATGCTTTTTGTATATGCACGATATAAACAAATTCGCGGGCAAATCTTGTTAAATGTTTCATCTTTACGAGAAATATTTGCGGAAAAAGCTTGAATTTCGATGGTCTGAGTCCCGTATGTTCTTTGTGTGAACCTGCAGTGCAAAGTCTGTGTGCAGAGTCTCTGTTCGATAAGGGTGTGCAGATTTATTGTTATAAAGTTATGTCATAATATATGTGCAGATTTGGTGTTCAAAAGTTATGTTAGAATATTCTGTTATCGTGTTTTTAGCTGTGAGCCAAAACAGTATGATGGCTTATCGTGTTTGCTATATATATTATTACTGTGCAATGTGAGCCAAAATTGGTAGATGCAATTCTCCTTGATGCCCCCAAAAAGCAGTAATAATTTCTGCTATTTTTCTAGATTTTTAGAATTTAGTAACTCCATTGGTACATCAAACCTACCTTTTAAACTGCCCCAAAAACAAGATGGGGCATGACCCAGGTTTCCCATATCAAGTTAAGGATATAATTATTACTGAGAACACTGCATAAATCCCAGGAATATGCTCTTTTTGCTTATGAATTTAATAATCAAGACCAGCCAGGGATAGCTATGTGTTCAAATTTTACGGTCAAACGACATAGTATGATTTCTGTGCAATTTGAGCAAAAATTGTATGAAGGGATATTGTGTTTTCTTATATACAATTTTCTGTACAAAGTTGTGATTATTGTGTACCTTTTTCAAGGATCAACAAACTCAGGAACTAGGAATGAGGATAGAGATTTGAGGAAGAAAGGTAACATGGATTGTTGCACGTTATATAAAATTGAATAAGTGGATTACACTATATGCTAAAATTGTTCTTTAATTATTATTTATCAGTGGATTACAATAGGAGTTGCAAATATATTCATGATTCAGATTCAGGTTTGTCGTTAACTTTTTCTCGTCTTAGGAATGTCTTGTGTTAGACAGTTGTAATGGTTGTTGTCTTTAAATATTGGAAAATTCCTTGTTTTTTGTTTAGAACCTGAAAGCCCAACAGTTTATAAAAGGCACAAAAGTAGAATTGCGCCCAATGAAATGCGTGGAACTGAATCGACAGAAGGGGGTAAGATATAAGTGTTATTCAGGTTGGGTATTTTTTGGTCATTTTGTGTTCATTCTAATTTCGTTAAATGACTTATATGCAGAACCAAAAAAATGCAAAAAAGATCACAGGGGGAAAATCAAGAGGTTGGACGGAGATGGAGCAGAGTATAGCAAAAAACGGGACCCTGTCTCGCCTAGGGGGGGTAAGATGAATTGTTATTCTGATTTTTTGACTAAAAATATACTTGATTGTACTAAATTATCTTTGCTCTAAAGGAAGAAAAGAATACATAAAAGATTATAAGGGGAAAAGCACACTATTCGATGGAGATGAAGAAGATTATGATCAAGGTAATCAAATGTATTTAATGTCTAACTTTTTAAGATTAAACAAATAAATATGTTGTGTATGTACTAATACTAACTTCAGGAAGAAGTCGTGTGAGAAAGGATACGAAAGGGAAGAGCAAAAAACGGGCTGAAGATGAGGAAAATTATGAACAAGGTGATGGGGTGTTTCATGCACATTTTCAAGCACAAATTTGTAACGTTCCTACAAAAATATGTGTTTGAAAAAGATTTTTCCAATAAACAGGTTATGACAGCCGGTATAAGAAAGGAAATAAGACAAAGAGGGCTGTTGATGAAGAAGCTTATGACCAAGGTATGTTTTTTTTTTAAATCTGGACATGAATTTATCTTTAGCAAAGTTGCTCATCAATATGGAAACATGTTCATTACACTTACAAGCTGTCAGAGAATGAATGATTACGAGTTTTTACAAACTCGTCTGTTTTTGCTAATAGAAAGGTTGTAAATCGTGTGCAGAAGTTTAGGACAAACTTTTTTGGTTGTTTTTGGTTGTATTTTTTCTGACTATGTATGATGTGATTAATTAGATACAAGAAGGGGGATGAAGAATAAGAAAGGAAAGAACACAAAATTTCTCAACACTGGATTGCATCGGGGTAGAGAGAACATGGTGTTAAAGCCAGAAAACTACTTTGGTACGTTATAGCAACTTTACTGCATTCTATATATTTTTTTGGTTTAAACAAATTATACATATGATAAAAGAATTTAAACTGTACCACATAAAATGATATGACTAAATAATAATAAGTTATGTTGGCAATTTTCAGGTAATGTAGAGGTATCAAAGAGCAAGACCTACTACCGTTGAAATATGCGTACTGCCATTAAGGAGTTAAACTTACTGAATTTTGAAGAGAAACACTTGAGGGCGATCAAGCGGACGCCTTTTTGGTTCATGTTTGAGTCCATTTATGTAAAGAGGCATGAGACGTTGATGAGAAGATGCCACAAGTACGAGGAGGACATAAGGTGTATAGTTAGGACTTTTGATAATCAAACAGGGGAATTTGTCATTGGTGGGGATTACTTAAAGCTGACGGGTATGGATGCGAAGCTTATCTTTGGAATTAGTGGTGGGTGTGAAACGGTAACGCCAAAAACAGAATCACGTAGGGTTACCAAATGGGTTAGACGGATTTTTAGGAATCTGATAGACAGTTGCAAAACACAATTTGTCTTGTACAAAAGCAGTATTCTACAAAAGCTTAGGTCAACACTAGACAGTGAGTACGAAGACAGTGTTGAGGATGTGGCAAGATTAGTTCACTGCTATTTTCTAGCATCATTCCTAGCTCCCAACCAGAATGGTTCAATAACTTGTTCGTTGACTGAGTTTTTGGAGGATTTTGACAGCATCTGCAACTATGATTGGAGCACGTTCATTGTAGATATGCTGAAAACTCAGCTAAGGTCCAGCACGACAATGCAATCGGGTGGATGTGCAATAATTCTACCGGTGAGAATATATATGTTTATTTTGGTAACCTTTTTTTTTTTAATTTTTCCTAATGTTTGTGAATATTAATGTCAGCTGATTGTAATATATTTCCCATGCAGTTTTGGTTGTGTGAGCACACAGACTTGGTTGAGCCGATCGGGGAAAACTTTCCAAGGTTCCTGAATTGGAATATGTCTGATCTGCATTGTGCAATTTACGGGATTAAGTTGGCAGAAGTTAAGAATGTAAGTTTTTTTAAATATATAACCAACATCATCATGCCTTTTAAACTTTGTCTAGCATTGTTCTAATTTATTGTCAAAAAAATAGGTCAGTAGAAGGATATTGAGCTGCACACCTATGGAAGTGGATAGGTTCAAGACACTAGATAAGTACAGAAAGGAAGAGGTTGGCCTATAAAATAGGGGGCCTATAAAATACATGGACAGTCCATATATCACAACCCATACGCACACATTTTTTGCACACATGTTTTGGTCAGATGGGGGTATTTGTCAACCCACTTAATAAAGAGCTTCCCCCATCGCCCAAATTAAAATAGGGCCCATCTAAAAGGGGGGCCCAACTAAGATGATAGCCCAATAAAAATATATGCCCACTTAATATAGAGTTCATCAGCATTTTTTGCACACATTTTAATATATGCCCACTTATATCACAGCCCATACGCACACATTTTTTGCACACATATTTTGGTCAGCTGGGGGTATTTGCCAATACAATAATAAAGAGTACATCGGCCCAAAATTAAGTTGGGACCCATTGCAAAAGAGGGGCCCAACTAAAAATGATAGCCCAAAAAAATACATGGACAGTCCATATATCATAACCCATACGCACACTAATTTTTTGCACACATGTTTTGGTCAGATGGGGGTATTTGACAACCCACTTAATAAAGAGCTTCCCCCATCGCCCAAATTAAAATAGGGCCCATCTAAAAGGGGGGCCCAACTAAGATGATAGCCCAATAAAAATATATGCCAAATTCATATATCACAGCCCTTAAGCACACATTTTGTGCACCCATTTTTTTGCAATGCAAACATTAGAATAAAAAATGTTAAACATAAATGTTAAACATCAATACATCCAATATATAGCTGTCATTAAGTTTCCAATTCATCAAAACAGTTCCACGACAACTTGGTTGTAAGTCGTAACAAAAAAGACAAATACACTGCAAGCCCCAAAAAACATAATGGCTGACTAAGTTTTAACACCCTAAAATAAAAAAGACCACCAAAAAACAACCCAGTTGTCTTACTATTCCTTAGAACTTAGACTTCCACATTTCCTCGGCTCACAAACCACGTTGCCATCTTTGCCCGATAATTCCCAGCAGACGTGCTGCTAAAAACACCTTTTCTTAGATTGGACCGAGCCATAAGCTTCTCAATTAGGTGACAAACCACCACACCACAATCAACAGAATCATCCTCCTGCTGCAGACATGCTACTGGTTCTGGTGTTGAGTACTTTCTGAGCAAGAAAGAGTTTGTTGGCCGCATCTTCTTAAACACCGCACGAAGCTCTTTATCAACGTATTTAACCTATTTTGTGTAAAGGTTACCTTATTAAAACAATATCAAACAAATATCAAAACAATATCAAACACTAATCAAATTTTTAGAACCTCACCACTATCATTGATTGCTTTAAATGTGGATCTGCTACGCCAGGCCGGGGCTGCATGGGATTGTAAAATTTCCATTCGCTCTTACGCATATCAAGTTTCAGGAGAGTCCAATGATCACCCAGCCCCCTAGAGCTGCTACTGGATCCACTAGTAATAATCGGGAACAACAATATGTCCATATTCAGCGATTCTTCGATTTTTTTCACAATCAATTTCTCGAAAGTTGTTTTGTTCCTTTTCCCCCCATCATTAATTAGTTCCTGTAGTTAAAAAAATAAAATAAACACTTTTGGATTCATGCGAAAAATCAGTATATGTTTTTTATATATAAAACTCTGAAATATAACCACATCATACCCAACATTTTGATGTGAACACCGTTATGTATTTGGAATTTGGTTTGGGGATGCGATAAACATTCTGTAAAATATCTGCCCATGCATCTATTACCTGATTTTGGACATAGGATAAAAAAAACTTTATTGATACTGAAATGAAAATGGATAGCGTCAACCCTAAAGATGAATCTTACCGAATCAGATATCCTATGATGATGAATAATTTCGAGGATATCCTGAATTCTCACCAACCCAAACCCCTCTTTAACATTCCAAACCTCGTGTCTGCAATGTAAAAGAAAAATATGTTAAATTACTCAAATGTACAATACCGAAGTAAAATAAATTAAGTGTTATTTATTTCACTTACCCTTTCCCCTCACTATGCAACAGAAAAATGATAGTGTCTCTAGTCTGCTCATCAAGTTTCTTCACTGCAATGCATGTCTCGTCAAATTTGAAATCGTACCTCTCATCATCCTCTTTTTGCGTTTCACCCACATGATCTACGTCTTCACCAATATCTATAACCCCTTCATGTTTTTTTATTAGCTCGTTTGTATTCAACTGTGGCGAAAGTTTTGCACTTTTTCGGTCAGCGTTTTCTGTCCTGCCCTTCACCCTTTTTGCCAGTGTGCTTGGAGAAGGATAGTTTATTGCCCTCGTCTCTCTCACAGGTGTTGTTTTTTCTGCTGCAGGATCAACCTCTGTAGAGGTGTCAGCATGTTTCCCATCTTTAACCATGTTCGAAGCAACACAACTCAGCTCATTTTTCAGATATTCATTCAACTTGATCAGCTCATCATTCTCCTTCTGCACAATATGCATTTTCTCAACTGCCTCCATGCATGCCATTGTAGTTTCGTCTGAATACACCTGCGTTGCACTTAGTACCAATTTTTCTGCCAATTTCAACTGCAGCTCCTCAATCTCACATTGCATCCTAACGATCATATCGTCTTTCATTTTTAATTCTGCTTCATAATTCACCCTACACAACATCAACTCAACTTTCAGATCCTCCAACTCATTCGACAAATTTAGGCCCCGTGATTCATCTTTACAGCCACTAGTTTGCATAGGAACAACATTCACTGTTTTCTTACCAAAATTTTCTTGACCCTCAACCCCATCCAACACCTCTAACCCAACACTTCCAACATTAACGTCTCTTGTCTTAGTCAAACCGTCTTCAACTATCCCACCATCTATCTTTCTTAGGCTATCTTCAGGATCTTGCTGTTCCACGTCCTTCTCATGAATGCTCAGATCTCCTAACACGTTCTTTATCATTTCTGTCTGACAATCCTCTTGGGTGGGAACTTGAGTCATACCTATCGAAAAATTTGGTGTATCAGCTATCTGGAATGTATCAGATCTATTTTGCTCCATAGACGAATCATTTTTCAAGTTTGAGTTTGACTCATTAGGAACCCTGCTTGGTGTGCTCAAAACCACATCAAGTTTTACAGAATCGCCCAATGCGATGTCATCTAAGCCCAGTTCACTAATGCACCCATCAACATTAACTGTGGGCTCAACATCCTCATCAGATCCCATACTTTTCTCATCATAGCGAGCCCTCGTGTTATTGCTGCTGTTTCCCCCAACCTCTTCCTTTCTGTACTTATCTAGTGTCTTGAACCTATCCACTTCCATAGGTGTGCAGCTCAATATCCTTCTACTGACCTATTTTTTTGACAATAAATTAGAACAATGCTAGACAAAGTTTAAAAGGCATGATGATGTTGGTTATATATTTAAAAAAACTTACATTCTTAACTTCTGCCAACTTAATCCCGTAAATTGCACAATGCAGATCAGACATATTCCAATTCAGGAACCTTGGAAAGTTTTCCCCGATCGGCTCAACCAAGTCTGTGTGCTCACACAACCAAAACTGCATGGGAAATATATTACAATCAGCTGACATTAATATTCACAAACATTAGGAAAAATTAAAAAAAAAAGGTTACCAAAATAAACATATATATTCTCACCGGTAGAATTATTGCACATCCACCCGATTGCATTGTCGTGCTGGACCTTAGCTGAGTTTTCAGCATATCTACAATGAACGTGCTCCAATCATAGTTGCAGATGCTGTCAAAATCCTCCAAAAACTCAGTCAACGAACAAGTTATTGAACCATTCTGGTTGGGAGCTAGGAATGATGCTAGAAAATAGCAGTGAACTAATCTTGCCACATCCTCAACACTGTCTTCGTACTCACTGTCTAGTGTTGACCTAAGCTTTTGTAGAATACTGCTTTTGTACAAGACAAATTGTGTTTTGCAACTGTCTATCAGATTCCTAAAAATCCGTCTAACCCATTTGGTAACCCTACGTGATTCTGTTTTTGGCGTTACCGTTTCACACCCACCACTAATTCCAAAGATAAGCTTCGCATCCATACCCGTCAGCTTTAAGTAATCCCCACCAATGACAAATTCCCCTGTTTGATTATCAAAAGTCCTAACTATACACCTTATGTCCTCCTGGTACTTGTGGCATCTTCTCATCAACGTCTCATGCCTCTTTACATAAATGGACTCAAACATGAACCAAAAAGGCGTCCGCTTGATCGCCCTCAAGTGTTTCTCTTCAAAATTCAGTAAGTTTAACTCCTTAATGGCAGTACGTATATTTGAACGGTAGTAGGTCTTGCTCTTTGATACCTCTACATTACCTGAAAATTGCCAACATAACTTATTATTATTTAGTCATATCATTTTATGTGGTACAGTTTAAATTCTTTTATCATATGTATAATTTGTTTAAACCAAAAAAATATATAGAATGCAGTAAAGTTGCTATAACGTACCAAAGCAGTTTTCTGGCTTTAACACCATGTTCTCTCTACCCCGATGCAATCCAGTGTTGAGAAATTTTGTGTTCTTTCCTTTCTTATTCTTCATCCCCCTTCTTGTATCTAATTAATCACATCATACATAGTCAGAAAAAATACAACCAAAAACAACCAAAAAAATTTGTCCTGAACTTCTGCACACGATTTACAACCTTTCTATTAGCAAAAACAGACGAGTTTGTAAAAACTCGTAATCATTCATTCTCTGACAGCTTGTAAGTGTAATGAACATGTTTCCATATTGATGAGCAACTTTGCTAAAGATAAATTCATGTCCAGATTTAAAAAAAAAAAACATACCTTGGTCATAAGCTTCTTCATCAACAGCCCTCTTTGTCTTATTTCCTTTCTTATACCGGCTGTCATAACCTGTTTATTGGAAAAATCTTTTTCAAACACATATTTTTGTAGGAACGTTACAAATTTGTGCTTGAAAATGTGCATGAAACACCCCATCACCTTGTTCATAATTTTCCTCATCTTCAGCCCGTTTTTTGCTCTTCCCTTTCGTATCCTTTCTCACACGACTTCTTCCTGAAGTTAGTATTAGTACATACACAACATATTTATTTGTTTAATCTTAAAAAGTTAGACATTAAATACATTTGATTACCTTGATCATAATCTTCTTCATCTCCATCGAATAGTGTGCTTTTCCCCTTATAATCTTTTATGTATTCTTTTCTTCCTTTAGAGCAAAGATAATTTAGTACAATCAAGTATATTTTTAGTCAAAAAATCAGAATAACAATTCATCTTACCCCCCTAGGCGAGACAGGGTCCCGTTTTTTGCTATACTCTGCTCCATCTCCGTCCAACCTCTTGATTTTCCCCCTGTGATCTTTTTTGCATTTTTTTGGTTCTGCATATAAGTCATTTAACGAAATTAGAATGAACACAAAATGACCAAAAAATACCCAACCTGAATAACACTTATATCTTACCCCCTTCTGTCGATTCAGTTCCACGCATTTCATTGGGCGCAATTCTACTTTTGTGCCTTTTATAAACTGTTGGGCTTTCAGGTTCTAAACAAAAAACAAGGAATTTTCCAATATTTAAAGACAACAACCATTACAACTGTCTAACACAAGACATTCCTAAGACGAGAAAAAGTTAACGACAAACCTGAATCTGAATCATGAATATATTTACAACTCCTATTGTAATCCACTGATAAATAATAATTAAAGAACAATTTTAGCATATAGTGTAATCCACTTATTCAATTTTATATAACGTGCAACAATCCATGTTACCTTTCTTCCTCAAATCTCTATCCTCATTCCTAGTTCCTGAGTTTGTTGATCCTTGAAAAAGGTACACAATAATCACAACTTTGTACAGAAAATTGTATATAAGAAAACACAATATCCCTTCATACAATTTTTGCTCAAATTGCACAGAAATCATACTATGTCGTTTGACCGTAAAATTTGAACACATAGCTATCCCTGGCTGGTCTTGATTATTAAATTCATAAGCAAAAAGAGCATATTCCTGGGATTTATGCAGTGTTCTCAATAATAATTATATCCTTAACTTGATATGGGAAACCTGGGTCATGCCCCATCTTGTTTTTGGGGCAGTTTAAAAGGTAGGTTTGATGTACCAATGGAGTTACTAAATTCTAAAAATCTAGAAAAATAGCAGAAATTATTACTGCTTTTTGGGGGCATCAAGGAGAATTGCATCTACCAATTTTGGCTCACATTGCACAGTAATAATATATATAGCAAACACGATAAGCCATCATACTGTTTTGGCTCACAGCTAAAAACACGATAACAGAATATTCTAACATAACTTTTGAACACCAAATCTGCACATATATTATGACATAACTTTATAACAATAAATCTGCACACCCTTATCGAACAGAGACTCTGCACACAGACTTTGCACTGCAGGTTCACACAAAGAACATACGGGACTCAGACCATCGAAATTCAAGCTTTTTCCGCAAATATTTCTCATAAAGATGAAACATTTAACAAGATTTGCCCACGAATTTGTTTATATCGTGCATATACAAAAAGCATAACGGCAGTATACACCCAAAAAACGAACCTCTAGTTTCATATCTGTGGCGGTCGTCATCATATTTCCTCTTTCTCGTTTTACTACTCTGTTTCTCCATCTAAATCGCCAAGGAAAAATTCAAAATGGGGGTTTAGGGCTAACATATTTAGAAGAAACTTGAAAAATCGAACTCTAATTTAAACACATATCTAAGATAACAACTGCATTACCTTCAGTGCTGCAAATATTTCCCCCAGAAGATCTTATACTTTGAGAGAAAAAAAAAGGACGAAAAGGGATTTTTTTTGTTTCTCTTGGGTAATTTGAATTGTGAAGAAATTGGAAAAGCTAGCATGGGGAAAGAAGAAATCAAAAAAACTGTTGCTGAGTGACCCCAGTCACATCAGCCGAAAGAGAGGGTGTGAGATTGGTTGTGCAGTGGGAGGTGGGGTGGGGGAGGGGGGGTTGCTGGGGGGCGGGTGTTGCATCCCAATAATGGTTGGTGGGGTCTACAAAAAATGAACCAAATAGCATTTATTGTAAAGTCTAATACTAAATTGCTATAAGAGTGTATGAAAAGGACCATATTGTAACTCCCCCTATATAACTGTGACAGCGTGAGTACACGGGAAGCCGATAACCTTCCATTGTCCACAAGAACAAGTCCTATATGTTAAATTAACAACACATGACACGTCACACTCGACTTCAAATTCACCGCCAGGGGACAAGTTAACAACCCATGACCTGCCGGTATCGTACATTACATTCCAGTCCACTTGTTTTTGGTAGACAAGGGGAGAAGACCATTTCTGAGATATTTCTCTCCTCTCAACGAACCAACGTGCAATATTCTGCCTAATCCAGTCTACCATCTTGGTTACCGGCAGGAATCTAGCCTCCATAATCCAATTATTGAAAGACTCTGCCGCATTTGATGTCATTTCTCCATATCGTGTTATGTGTGGAGAATGCGCAACAGCCCATTTCTCATACGGGAGTGTGGATAACCATTCTTCAGCAATCTTCCCCCCAACACATTTAAACAATTCAATCTTCTTGTTAAATAGACGCTCGTCCGGTGCATAAGCACAGGCTTTGAACAGGTCGCCTAAGTCTGCACGCTGGTTATTTGTCCATCCAGTTGAAAACCTGCCCTTGAGATTTTGCAGAAGATGGAATAGGCAGAAAAAATGCATCGGCTTGTCGAACACCAGATTCAAAGCTGTGAGAAGTCCTAGATTCCGATCAGATATGAAATAGATCTCCTTATCATGCTTCACATTATCATTGATCTTCCTTAGAAACCACTCCCAATTTGAAACATTTTCCGCAGATACTAAGGCAAACGCAACAGGGAACAACCCTATTATTTCAAAAAAGGCAAAAAATACTGAATTAAGGATAAGACCAGAACTCCAGGTTTCAAAATACAAAATGTAAAGGACCAGAGCAGCCTAAACACAAGATACAACATGGGGGGGTTTTGAATTAACAGGATCAAGGCATAAGTGGATAGAAAAAATTACCATTGTTTCCGTCTTTGGCTGTAGCTGCTAGAAGTGTTCCTTTTGCACGTCCTCTCAGGAAAGTCCCGTCAATGAATAACATCGGTCTGCAGCTTTTGAACCCTTCTATTGAAGCGTTAAATGCGAAAAATACACGTTCGAATCGATTAGTTTCACTGTTGCTCTCAAGACAAACGAAGCTACCCGAATTTGTGTGTTTTACAGCTTCGCAATACCAACGCAACTCATCGTATGAGTCATCAAATCTGCCAAAGATCTGGTCTTTAGCAGCTTCAACAGCACGCCATGCTCTATAGTAAGGTATTTCATACCCATACTTGGTCTGTAGCTGAAGAGCTACATCGCTGCCCGCCGTATCAGGTTTACCCTTAATATCTGCCATCATCAAATCACCAATAATTTTGGGACAGAGACGTTTGGTCTTGTCCTTCAAAAACTTACCAACGCACTTATGGGTGAAATTTACCTTATATATAACAAAAAGACCGGATATAGGGATCAACTTAGCCTTAATGTACCATTCACAAGCAGAAGTTTCGATCTCACGACAAGCAACGAATATGTATTTATCAGTATTTTTCTTAAACATGAACCTGAACCCCATTTTCGTGCAATACTTCCGAATAGATACTCTAAAATGATCACAACCCTTGAACAATGACCCCACCCCTCCACTCATCAAATGTGCCCACTCATCTGATAAAAAAGTTGTCTTTGTGCGTGGAGGACACACATCATAGCATGGAATGTTAAACGAACCCCCAAATTCTACCACTTCTCCTGAGTTCAAAGAATTAGAACAAATGCTAGACACAATCATGGGAGCAGGAAGCTGATCAAGGTTGTTATACTCAGGAACTGGACTCGCTACTTGCGTATACGGAACAACATTACACAATTTAGCAGATATTATTTGGGATGACGAATTATTGCAAATAATTGAGATATTCTTAATGTCGTCATCTGATTCCAAACAACAGTTACTAAATGCACCAACTGAACAAGAAAACGAGAAACTAGATGCCTCCAAATCAAACCACTTGCTCCTAACCTGAGACTGGAGATGTTGAAATGAACTTGGGCCACCAATCGTGAACAATTTGCATAGTCCCTGGTGGCTAACGGCAAGAACAATGCTTTTCTCCATCATCTGGTCAAAACCTTGGATAATTTCGGGCGGCTTCGAAAATTCTAGGGCTTCAAAAAATCTGGAACCAAACTGAAGTGGGGTGTAATGAGAATTTGATCTTTGATTTTGGATGATAAAGGAAG
Organism: Ballota nigra; assembly: GCA_947034835.1. NCBI lineage: Eukaryota > Viridiplantae > Streptophyta > Magnoliopsida > Lamiales > Lamiaceae > Ballota > Ballota nigra. Next base: position 14,647,415 of record OX344730.1, read on the forward strand.
TTTGAAATTTGAATTTAATTGTTAAAAAAATGGACTGAGATTTGACAGCCTCCATCTCTACTAGCTGATGGAAATTCTGGCAAATGAAGATGGCGGCAGAGGTAAGGGAAATTGGAGTTGAGGGGAGTTGTTGGGGGTGGGGTGGGTACGTGGACTTGCAGAGCTAAAATATATAATGTTGGGTCCCACACGTTTTGAACCAATTTGATATTTTGGAAAAGGGTAGAACCATATTGTAGTATTAAATATCTTAAAGAACCATTTAGTAATAATCCCAATTATATATTAATATAGCATTTAATAAATAATTTGTATTTAGAAATATTAAGAAAAGTACAAATAAAAAAATAATAGAAATTGGAACCTACCATGGACACTTCTCGTTCTAAATAAAATCAGCAACGATAAATTTTTTCTTGGTCAAGTCTTTGTATGTTCACAATAAGTAAATTTTTTCAAGAAATTCACATATTTAAAAAAAAATTGTATAAATTTTAAAATTTTACTTGGAAATAAACCCTAGTTTGCGTGTAGGTGTTCTATGAAAGAACGTCAACAGGTCAGAAGTTTATAATAGGTCATACGGGTTAAAAATTAACGCTATTAATTTCTTAAGAAAAAAAATGTGATCTTGAGCTATATTTATAAAACTACAAGGAAGTTTGGTGCAATTTTTAAAGTGTTGGGGGATTTCATGCCGATTTTCCAAACCACAAGGGGGTTTGCGCAACTTACCCCAAAAGAAACATACAATATCAAGTCGGGCCAAACCATCTTGAGCTTTTCTATGGTCAGGAAGGGTATTCATCTTTCCTAACGTTAGACATCCAATGAAAAGTTGACACATCATTTAATTTCGCTATAAGCGATCTACCTTCGCCACGAGGTTAAATAATTAATTTTTTAAGAAAAAAAGTTAATTTACTAAAATATCCTTACAATTTCTTTCTTTTAATTATATCTAGATTTACAAATGTTATCTTCAATACTAAAGTAAACATCTTTTTTAATACTGGAACGGTTGTTTTCTAGTGAATATAATTCTTCCCCAACCAATTAAATCTCTTTTTTTTTTTTCCAAATTAATCAAACGAAGGTGTCTTTTTCCCGGAGAAACAAAATACGCCATTGAAGATACTGCAAGGTTCGTAATTAAGCTTATAGAACCATAGTGGAAGATTTTCGCCGAACTCAAAATAATCAATCATATACCATAATTCAGACATTAAGATCACGAAATTAGGACATGGTTGATAAGTTTCCACAACATTCTGATAAGTAATTGAGTTAGTTACCCTTCACTCATTATCATTCGTATTAAAAGAAGTTTGACTTTTGCATTACATACAAGGGTTGTTATCGTCAAGTTCGTCCATGGATGGAAATGTTGATTAAGGATAGTTTTAATATTTATTTTTTATTTTAATATGGATATAAATTATATAATTCTTATATTTATTAGGTATAGTTCTTATATTTATTTTTAATTTTAATAAGAATAGTTCTAATATTTATTTTTAATTTTAAAGGTTATTTTTGTCATTTAATATTTATTTTTTTAATTTATTATTTGGGGGATGTACTGCAATTGCCATTAATACAGTGCAAAGTGCAAACGCTCTAATGTGAAGTGCAATAATTTGAAAAAAATACAATCAGTTGAATCTTGAATCCAATGGTATTTAAAGGGTCCACTGACATTAGTAAGGGCGAAACTTTCCCAACCGTAGAAAAACCCGACTATCTTTTATTTCTTAAAAAAAAAAAAAAGTTAAAATCTTTAGCACATATATTCTCAATGTCTCACGCACACTATCATGTAAATATCAATTTTATTTATCTTGATTTATTCCCTAACTTAATCGACACTAATTAGCCACACGCCTAAAATAAATCATTGTTCCGACAAATTTGTAAAATTTCTTCATTCAGTGCGCATTTTTAAATAGGAATTGTGGGCTCGTGATTCCTTTCCAAAAATTTAATAGAAGACTGAGATATTGAGCAGATATAAAATAAGTTTATGTGAACAGTTTTCTTCAAAGTGAAACTTTTAACAAATGAGTTCAAATTTTTTAATGGTAATACTTAATAAAAAAATTGTTTTTAATCTATGTCTTCGTAATAAAATGATATATTAAAGGAAAAATTGTATCAACAGTGGTTGCATTGTTATGCTTCAATTTCGAAATATAATTGGACAACAAATGGTTGTTAGTTGAGAAATATGAGAGTAATTAAAATTGTGGAAGAAAAAAGAGTAATTAAAATGGGATATCGATTACCTAATTTAGGAGGGGTTAATGAATGTCCTCATAAACATCATAATTACACTAATTTTCTTATTTTATTTTACATTACCATTGAAGAGTTGTCAAACAAGCACTAATATACGAAATATTATTATTTAAAATATTTGATTGTATTTGTTATTTTTAAAAAAATTATTAAATAATACTACCTCCGTCCCAAAACACTTTTCACAGTTGACTTTTTCTCGTGTTTTAGCGAACGAGTTTTTATTAGTATTTAAAATGATAAAGTAATTTTGAAGTTATTTTATAATAGAGGAGAGATAGATCTATCATACCCTACATTAAAAATCACTTTATTACTTCAAATACTAATAAAACAACTTGCTCGCTAAAACACGAGAAAAAGTCAACTGTGAAAAGTGTTAGGGGACAGAGGGAGTATTTATTTCGTTCCTTTTTAGATTGCTCATATGAAATATTACAAATTTTAATGAAAATTTTGTATATTAATATTAAAAGCCGTAAAGTTGAGGATATATTGGTCATGGAGAGTTTTATTTTGTTTCCTTTTCTTTTGAAATATTGCACAATGGTGTGAAATTAAGTGTAAATATGAAATGTTTGTAAATAGTTAATTTTAGAGGTGAATCAGTTTTTTCGTAGTTTGAATAATTAAAAAAATCGGAAGGAGTACTATTTAAAAAATTTGTTATGATTAATAATAATATTTCATATGCTAAACAATATAGCGAATTTAATAAAAAAAAATGTGATCCAAGTTTTAGAAGTTTTTGTCAAAGACCATATAATTTATAATAATTTTTTTTTTTTTTTTTGCTTTCTTACCCTTAACCCGAAGAATATTTTTTTAAATCACATTTATTATCATTAAAAAATTATTCTTATTTTTATTAAAAAAATATTCTTTATTAAATTATAACAAGAGTGAATTTCCAATAAAAATATGGATGATTTTTCATTAATATACTTGAGTTTCATCGTGCACCTATGCATACAAAATTAAGGACTCTAGATAACAGTTTAATTCTTCAATTCCACTTTTTATATTTCACTTATTTTAAACACTGAATTCAGCATTACGATTCGTTGAATTTAAAAAAAAAAATTCCACATGCCAACGATCTAAATTATGAAACACAAAATGGAACATAAACACATAAGATTTTTATTTTCGTGAAAAAGGGTTGGTAGCTGTTATTACTTATGGAACATGTTGTTTGCACTAGCCTCTCTGACTCTGTTAAATGCACTATCAGAAGGAATACATTACTCGGTGTTCCAAAAAAAAAAATTGAAATCTTTTCACTTTTTTGGAATTATTTTTTGAATATAGTGTAATTGAAAAATAAATTCGGGATTTTAGGGAAAAAAAATTGAGGGTAGTGTATTTAACTAAAAGAGAGTACAAATAATAGTGGCCATTATTTATCCCATGGCAAATTCGACCAAATAAATGGGCTTTGACACGTCGGCCCATCAATGGTTAATCCGTCCATTTAACTTGTTTAACAATTAAACAGAATACTTTACTTAAAAAAAACATAAATTGAAAAGATAATCGGATATATAATTGCACCGAAATATCTAATATAATCTTGGTCATGGATAGCATTAGCACGTACTCTTGAAAGATCCTCCACAATTATATATAAATACATAAAACTCACCAAAGAATTTCCTCCAACTTTTATTTGGCCCTAATATTTTTGTACCGTCATGGATGAAACTTGCAAGAAGAGACCTCTGGGGCGAAGGAAGATCGAAATTAAGAAAATCGAGAAAAGGAGCAGTTTGCAAGTAACCTTCACCAAACGACGCACCGGTTTATTCAAAAAGGCCAGTGAACTCGCCCTTCTCTGCGGTGCCCAAATCGCCATTATCGTGCAGTCTCCGGCAGGAAAGATTTACACGTTTGGCCATTCGTCCGTGGAGGACTTGATCAACTGTTTCTTGACGGCGGATGTTCCTACGCCGCCGCCGTCGACGCCACCGCAAGTTATCGAGGGTAGAAGTAAGTGTGAGGAGGCTGTGATGAGATTGGAGAGGGAAAGGAGAAGTGAGGAACTGCACCAACTGGAGGAATATTTGGAAACATTGCGAACTTTGGCGGATCAAGTTTTAGAGAAAGCGGACCAGATGACTGCCCGATAATTTTGGTTAAATCATCAGCTTATAATTCTGTTGATTTTTTTTTTTTTTTCAATATTTTAGTAAGCATATTGTCAGTGAATTAGACATGGATTTTTTTTATTAAGAAATACGGATTCGTGGTTTTCATATTCGTTTCTTATTTATGGATGCTTGCTACGATTTATTTTTGATGGAATTGTTACGAAATTGATTATCACGTGTTACTATTCATACTGTGATGTTTTGTTACCTTTTCGTCTCGATCTTTAATATTTGATGTTTTAGGGTTACCATATTTAAAATTATTTAATATTTTACATATTTTTTCTCCATTTCTGTTCTGAAATTCCCTAACAATTTTCAACTTATCTTTATTACTAATTGATACTCTCCCTCCCTTTTTTTTTTTTTTTCCACATATGGTAAATCTTCTCCCCATAAGATAAATCGGTCCCTGTTTCAACCATCCTTAATTAATTTCAACCTTGAGAGTGGATCGTAAAAAAATTTGCAAGTATATATATAAACATTGTCTCTATTATACATATTAAGTATCACTATTACATATTAATTATTACTATTTAAAAAAATAGTTATTTTTTTATAATAATAATGTATAATAATGATATTTGAAAAATCGAAAGTTTTTGTTTTAAAGCAAAGTATGAGGACAAATTCTTAGGGTGCAAGCATGCACTTGGAATTTGATTCTAATTTGAAATTAATTTTAACCAATTAAGATCCAACAAAAAATCGCGTTTCAGGCCCAACCCGACCAAAATTAGCGGGTTTGGCAACAAACAGGGTCGCAAATGGTCGCACGCGCTTCGAATCGATACTCGAAGTTATATCACCAATACCCCAAGTTATAATCACCAATACCCCAAGTTATATTATCAATACCCCAAGTTATAATCATCAATACCCCAAGTTGTAATAACCAATACCCCAAGATATAATAAACAATACCCCGAGATATAATCACCAATACCCCAAGTTGTAATAACCAAAACCCTCAAGTTATAATCACCAATACCCCAAGTTATAATCACCAATACCCCTAGTTATAATTATCAATACTCCAAGTTATAATCATCAATACCCCAAGTTATAATCACCAACACTCCAAGTAAAAATCAATAACAATTTAATTGAAAAAAAAAACACAAAATTTGTATTAGTGTGCTTTTTAAAATATTAAAATTGAGCTTAAAATATAAATACATTGTACAACTAATGGTAAGGCTAAACATATAGCTAAGATTTGTTGTCGGCTAGTTTGTTGGCTTGTTGATCAATCATGTATCCCATGGTTGGGATGAGATTGAGGAGACGTCTGTTGCTATTATCCTCTTCTTCCTTATCATTTTCTTAATTGATGTTTTTGGACATCAACTCCTCGACAACATCAGCCGGATACATCAACGAGTTTTGAAACAATTCCCTAATCCTGGCAAACAATACCCAAATGAATCTTGCCCAAAATCTTAAACATTTCGAACCCACATGATGGGCCCATCCTTATGTGTATACCAAAATGTTGCAGATGTTGTGCTAGAAATGGATCCCTAAACAACCAACCATCTGATTTCTAAAAAAAGAAAATAGAAACGTAGTTGGGAAAAATGTTTTTTTAGGCCCGTATCTTTAGGGTGGTTGAAAAAGGAGGACAATATGTTTCGGGCTTGGAGGAGGACAATAATTTTAAAAAGTGGTAAACGTAGGACAATTGAGCCCGAATTAGGTTTAATTGTCCTACATTTACAATTTTTTAAACTTATTGTCCCCCTTCTCCAAGCCCGAAAACATATTGTCCTCCTTTTCCAACCACTCTAAAGATACGGGCCTAAAAAATATTTTTCCCCTCTACCTACTGTGAAACTAATTTTGATTCATCTGATGAGACTAATTTTGATTCAAGGGCGAATCAATGTATTTCAGAGGAAGGGAACGATGACGATGAGATTGCTAAGCATAATTGTAAAAGTCAAAAGTAAGATCGAGCTAATAGTTTTATCTAATGTTTTTGAATTTAAATTAATTGTTCTTATTGTTTATCACTTTCTGTGTCACATTTAGTTGTATTTTTTTTTTCTTTCATAAAATAATTTTCTTTCCACTTTATAATTCACAATCTTTTGGGGTTAGAAAAGAAAATTTGAATTAGAGATGAATTTCACGAAAAAATTGGTCATTTCACTTAAATTTCTTCAGAAAAAATATCGTTTGAAGCAGTACTGGATTTAAATTTTAAACTCATTACATCAATTAAAAAAAAAGTAAAAGTGCCAAATTTAGAAGGGAAATATGCACAAGTGTCACTATCAAGTTTTTATTTTAAAAAATATCACCAAACATTTTGTATGACCCCCTGCGCGGCCCTTATGTGGCCCTTTTCGGTGGCATTTTAAAATAAAATAAAATTGGGTAACATTTTTTTGGCAAATTTTTTTATATAAGCCAAAAACGAAACTCAATTACAAAAATAGGGTTGATGCAGAAGAGTTTACGAAAATAGGGTTGATCGCGCCTGGGAGTGGCGATCAAAAGAGAGGATCGCGCTCACCAGGCGCGATCTAAACATAACCAGCAATTTAACCTCTTGATCGCGCCTGGCAGAGGCGATCAAAAGAGAGGATCGCGCTCCCCAGGCGCGATCAACATCAAGAGGTTCCACGTCGTAGCTCGCCTTCCGCAAGTGCGCGGCTCGACAAGCTCTGACAGCCTCACATGGCTCCCACGCAGCAGTTGACCCCTATTTTGTCCGATTCATTTGTTTAGTTGATATAACAGATGCTTTCCTTCTTCTTCTTCCTCCCATTTTCTCTGCGAAAATTCTTCTTCTTCTTCTTCTTCTTCTTCTTCCTCCCCTTTTTTGCACGAAAATTTCTTCTTCTTCTTCCTCCCATTTTCTGCACAAAAATTTCTTCTTTTTTCTCCCATTTTCAGTTTTGTTCTTCTTCCTCTTCTCATTGCACCTAATATTTTAGTACTGCTTCTTCTCAAATACAAGGAAAAAAAACCATTTTTTTTCCAAAATACAAACCAATCTCCACAAAAATGTAAGTATTTTGATATTTTTAAATTTTTTGCAGTTTTTTTATTATTCTAAAATTTATTTTTCTCAACTTGCAGTCTCACATACACACAAAAATAAAAGCTAGTTGGTATTTTGCTATCTACCTGAGGAGTACAGACACTACTATCAAAAGGTAAATTCTTCAAAAAATAATTAATAATATTTTTCGAATTTATTTGCATGCATATATATATATATTTTTTTAAATAACGGTGCACAGGAAATATGCTACTAGATGAAAAATTCTCAGTATATATATGTAAATTGCAATTATTGTACACATAGTATTTATTCTTGGTTCTAAAGAAACAAACAATGTTATTAAATATTTTAATGAATTTAGTTTGTCCATATATCGGCATGTAATTGTGTTTGCTGTGAATTTAGTTTAGGTGTCTTTTTTTGTAATTTAATTTAATTATTTTAATATATAACTTATTTTGAGGTGTTTAATATCATTTCACTTGGAGAAACATCAATCAAATTAAGGAATATCATATTTAGGAGGATGCATGTTCCTTGACATAATTATATGATTCACCCATTTTTTTCAAAATAAAAATACGTTTATTTTGTACATCATTTTATAAATTTTATTGAATTATAAATTTATTTGGAATATATCCTAAAATTATTAATAAAAATATACTGTTTTATAGGAACTAACTTATAAAAAGTTAAATTTTAATTTAAAAAAATATATATCATGCATAAATAAATATATTATATTACAATAAACTATTTTTAATAGTAGTGTCTTAATTTCATTGTAAAACTTATTTAAAGGGTATTAATTATTTACACTATAATATAGTAATTTTGAATAATATTAACTGTTTCATTAAAAAAATTAGTCGAAGAATATTAATTGTATCATTAAAAGATATTAGTTATTTTATTATAAGATATTAATTGTAAACCAATTTAACCGTGAAACTAGTTTACACAAAACGGACTTAAAAAATTGTTATATACGTCAATATATTATATAATTATTTGATGCATTTTAAGTATCAAATTTAATATAGATTTGTATATTAATTATAAGTGTGTTGTGTTTTTGAAGATATGTCAATCTCTCGCGATATTGGAATCCTTGTGCGCTCTTGTGGAGCTGTTATTGGAACAAGAAGAGTTGATCGTATGCTTGATTTCTATGGTCTATTACGTGTGTTGTCTGAGATCACGGGATTAAATTTGCGAGTGTATTCTTTGAATGTGTCTTGCATAATAAATAATGAGAATGCCTCCTCTAGTTGTCCTATTAGGAACAACAACGACCTTCTCTATTTCTTCCATCCACAAGCGGGGCTCAATTCAGTTGAGCTATTAGTGGAGGTTGAAATGAAGGTGCAGTACCCAGCATCCCATGGTCAGTGGGAGAACCAATACTATCCTTCTGAAGGGTCAGGTCGTGGGGGAGCCAATATGGATAGACCTTCAAACATTGCATACGAGGCCCTGCAAGTGAACCATAATGAGTGGGGTGATTGGGAAGATGAACCCTACCAACGTTTAGGGTCTAGTCATGCCGGTGGTTCAGATCCTAATGTTGGACCTTCTGGTATCACTAAGATAATGGCCCCTGTCGGCACCTACATAGCTGATATAGAAGGTGATCTATATCCAGACTTTACTTGTAATTCTGAACCAAGCGATAATGGTTCTGAGGACGAGGGGTCGTCTGATGAGGATGATACCACTAACAATCCTTGGATGCCAAGTATTGTTGTACCAAATTCTCTAATGCCAAGAGTGAGACCTCATCCAAATTTGGTTGGAGTGCCATTTTTTGATAGGTCATGTGATGATGTACCTGTTGATTCAGTAGGCGTTCCAAGTAGTGATCTGGGCTACGATGCGGATGATGGAGTTTTGAGGTTAGGAATGATCTTCAAAGACAAAGAGACTGCGATCAATGTCGTGAAGAATTACTCGGTCCAACATGCAAGACGTGAGTACAGAGTCGAAGAGAGCAACTCGAAGTCAATGAAGTTGGTGTGCAAGCAGAACTATGCAAGTGAAAATGACAATTGCTCGACATTGCAACACTGTGAGTGGCATTTGCGCGCCTCATACCGTAAAAGATCTGGTCATTGGGAAATCACCAGGTTGGGACCGCCACATACATGTCTGATGGATATTGACTCACGCAGTCATTCAAATCTATGTAAAAACTTGCTTGCAGCTGACTTGGAGAGTCTCATACAAGTTGAACCAGCATACGACGTTAAATGTGTCATGGAGCATGCAGATAAGAAATATAATTACACTATTTCATATCAAAAGGCATGGCAAGCATTGAAACGTGCTAGAGAGAATGTGTTCGGAACTTGGGAGAGTTCATGTCAATATTTGCCCAAGTATATGAGGGCCTTGGAGAAATACAATCCCGGGACCATTGTGGAATGGAAGCACAAGGCAACGATTGAGTGGAATGTGCACACGTTGGGCTATGTCTTCTGTGCATTCAAGCCATGCATTGAAGCATTCATGCATTGTCGCAAAATACTTTGTGTAGATGGTACTCACCTTTACACTAAGTATAAACACAAATTGTTGATTGCTAACACCATTGATGCCAATCAGAAGATCATTTCAGTAGCATATGCCATTGTTGACGATGAAAATTATATGTCTTGGAAATGGTTTCTTAATATGTTAGCCACACATGTTGTCGGTGATATGGAGGGGGTATGCCTTATTTCCGATAGAAATAAGGGTATACTGAAGGCAGTGGACGAAGTCCCAGCATTTTCACCACCAAGAGGAGTGCACCGTTATTGTTTAAGACATGTTGCTTCAAATTTCAATACTCAGTTCAAAAGTCAAAAGCTGAAGGACTTGTGTTATGTTGCGGGATGAGCATTGTCTGTAAGACATTTTGAGATAAGGATGAACGAAATACGAGTTTTAAGTGAAGAAGGTCATGAGTATCTACGAAACATCGATCCTACCAAGTGGACATTTTGCCATGATGGAGGTCACCGTTTCGGTGTTATGACAACTAATATCTCAGAATGCATCAACGGTGTTCTTAAGGGTGCACGACGCCTCCCAATCACAGCCATCGTCAGTGCAACTTTCACACGATCCAAAAATGCCTTTATGGAACGTGCTAAAGAAGCAGGGATTTTAGTGTTGAGAAATCGGATGTGGCCTAAATATGTTCATGACAGGTTTGATTCAGGGCAGCGAGAGGGGATGAAACATCGAGTAGACCTTTTTAATCAGGAGGTGGGATCAGCCAGAGTTTCTACTCGTATTAAGGGCTCAGTACAGTATCGCACATACAGAGTTGCATTATCGAGACGCGAGTGCGATTGCGGGCTATGGAAGTTGGATGGTATCCCATGCTCACATGCATTGGAGGTGTGTAGACAATTCAGGATTGATCCAAGTGTGTATGTGCCCGACTGTTACAGTACAAATGTGTATACTTCGACTTACACATCTAGGTTTTTTGAGCCATTGCCGGATCCTGAGGAGTGGGATGAACCCAATTTCCAACTGAGGCATAATCCAGATCGCAGGATAAGGCGTCGTGGTCGAGATGTGACGTCCAGGATTCACAATGAGATGGATTGGGCCCAAACCCGCGCTAGACAACAGTACCAAGCCCAAGATAGAGCTGGACCTTCGCATTGATGTTCTGAACCCCTTTGGTGAATCAACTTGTTGTATCTAATGAGATGCACATTCGTTGTTTAAAAGTAACTTGCTTCCTAATTAGTGTGTCTATTTTGTCCTTCTTTGTTGGCTAATATGCATATAATGCTTTATGATGCTTTCTTCTTCTTCCTTCTCCCATTTTCTTTGTGTTACTTAAATTATTTGTGTAATTGGGACGGAGGTAGTACTACTTAAAAAAATGTCACAAGTAGCGGTATTTAAAATTGCATACATAAAAAAATTATCAATTAAAAATAAATATATATACAAAATATCATACAATTAGTGACGACGTAAATGACCACCCGTGCCACATCGTGTCGGACGTCTATCACGATGACCACGACGAGGTTGTTGTTCACTTGGCTTGGTCCAAGGTTCTCACTTGTGCCCGCAAATGGTATAGGCGTTGAAGTGTAATTTGGTTGTTCTTGTGAGAACTGAGGTTGATAATAGGTATTCAAATCAATACCCGTGTTTAACATCTCAGTAAATGAACCACCCCATGATGTAAGAAAATCTGTCACACATTTAATGAATTTAGATCAATAATATATTTTACAATATATACATTTACTTATATAAGTTGATATTAAATACCTTGTTCATTATAAGGTGTGTGAAAACTCGGCTGAGGCACCTCCTGTTGAAACGTCGATGCAGAAGCAGACTGAGGTACCCCCTCATAGCTACCCCAACCAACTATCAAGTTAACAATAATATATTATAAATAAATAAACATTATCTCTTAAAAAATATTATTTATTTGTGTAATTTCAGGATTTAGTAACTTGCATACCATCTCCAGCAGGTTGTGTGTAAGCTCCATGTCCAAATGAGGGTAACCCATAATGTGTGTGAGGCGTAGGCTGAGACGCCCCCTCATTTGATTGTCAAGCTGCTATCAAATTAACAGTGATATGCATATATAATAAATAAAATAATAAATATAATTTCTTAATATTGAATTACATACCATATGTAGTTGGTTGTGTGTTACCCAAAAATTCAGACGTGGAAGCATCTGTCACATGTTATAAAAAAATTATAATAACTAAATAAATGTAAATCCACTCAAGTGTAATTTTGTAAATTGCATACCATTTCCAGCACCGTACTGCGTGCGTGGAGCAGACTGGGGTATCCCATGTTGAATACATTGTCGGGGAAAAGGGGACTCTGATGGCATTGCTGAGGAATGTCTTCTCCGACTCCTAGACGTTGAAGGACCCGCATCTTCACGTCCTACGGATCTCCTTCTTCTTTGTCTTGTAGATCTTTCCTCAACTTCTACGTTTTCATCCGAGGCCACATCTTGTAGATAAGCAGGGTTTTCTATGAAAGGCTCCACTTCAGTGATGTAATTCTCAGTGAGCTCCAAATGACTATCTACTGATGCTCTATCATCAGGATTGCACTGTCTTTTACTAATTTTGAGCTTCCGAAACCAGCCTACCTGTAACCCAAAAAAAATTAGTGTTATTCATGTTTCAATTTTCAAACATTATAAAATTAAATTTGTGATATATATATTACCAAAAGATCTCGAGTAGATGTTTTTGCTGGTTGGAAACCTCGGGCCACTGCAGTATACTCCACTGGTGAAATCAATCGTCGTGTAATTCCATAGTACCACTGCATATAGTCATTGGAGACTGGATTACCATTGTTGATAGGAGTGCAAGGCATGAATGGTCGTCTGTTCCTCCAATAAGTAATCCATTTTTTATGTTTAATGGTCCAATCGCAGCCGGATCTTCCCTGGCGGGTATGATTATGCAAGTCCTGGTCTCTACTTTCAACATCACTCGGAATGTTTTGGACCATTCCAATTTGTCTTAACACCCTATTTGGACAATGAAGCTCCACTATCCAAATATTGATCAGCGGACATTGTGACCTCCAATTTTGGGTCAAACAACGAGGTCCAAGACTCGAGATCTCTTCAACTTGCTCATCATAGGGTTCCCAGATTAACTGTGTGTAGACAAAAAAAATTAATTTTCCTCAAACACACTTATATATTTGTGCGGATCATTATAATAATAACTTACTTGGCCATCAGACAAACGATCAAATATGTCGCGATATACACGAATCGAGTTGCCCGCACTTTCAGTGTGACTGTGATAATGTATCCACCTATAATTTAAGTAGGTATCACAATAAGTATGCATAGTCAAACGAATGTTATGCGATTTATAGATAAATGTGTTTAGAGAAAAATACCTAGCCCCATACGGTGGAAGCCCCAAATTGCGACCATCTACACTCAAGATGTGTCCTTCTTGGAGCATAGGATATACGTTCCTTGGTTGTATTGGTATTATCCTTGACCATGCCCATATCTGTTGTATTCATGAGTAAATTAGTTTCAACATACAACTAATCAATGATTTGTTTAAAAGTAATTAAAACTAATCAAGAATGACCTGTAACAAGCATAATGCTCCAGCGATAATCTTGCCATTAGCGTGGCAAGCCATACAGAGTTCCCGATACAAAGTCGCTAATACAGCACTTCCCCAGCTGTATTCCCCTGATGTATTCACGTTCTCCAGAAAGTTCAAATACACTAACGGGATAGCATTTCGAGTGTGGTCGGGGATCATTACTGTCCCCAGAAGTAAAAGTGCACACCCCCGTGCATATTGATCAACTACCTCCTGTGGTGATTCGTCGTAAATAGCAATATCATTTCTCAACATATTTTTCAAAGAAGAAAACATGATCGCACTCCTGCCCCTGATATCAACTTGTTGTACGTTGATGCCCAAAAGCGCATTACACCTAGCTTGCCATTCACCGAAAGTACGTTTTTCATCTTTGCATATAATTGGCTCTCCTTCTATGGGTAATCCCCACAAAATGGCAACGTCTTGTAGTGTGATGGTGGCCTCTCCGACGGGAAAATGGAATGTGTGCGTCTCTCGACGCCATCTCTCCACTAATGCAGTGATGAGATGTCGATCAAGTCTGAACGACCCACAACAAAGTGGACCGTAAAAACCCATCGTCTTCAATCTCTCCGGGGGTGAAGTACAATCTTTCGAGGATCGGGGTCATCTTGCCTAAATGTCCAAAAAACTTCATCGCCTCCTTGGTATGTACTGAGCACAGTTTCACTTGATTCCCGATTAATACGGTCTAGTCTCGAGCGATGTTCATTTTGCATCGTGAGTACAGATCGGCTCGCCGGTCCATATAATAGTGTCTCTTTTGCAGCATCCATCCTGTAAAATATTAAAACTCAGACACATAAATGATAGTGTATATTAAACCATAAAGTCATCTATAATTACAACATTCGCGTAAATGTAATATGAAACCATAAATAGTATATTAGAGTTTTACAAATAATTAACACTACAATAAAATTGACTTTTAAAGTAGATTAGAGATAATGGCGGGATTAAACTATTAATGCATTAAATAACTTTAATCTATATTGCACAAAATTTGCAACCGTTTAAATCATTTTTTTTTTTTGCTGCTACCGTTTAAATTTGCCAAATGTCACCAATTTTTGAGTAATTATACTTATATATCCAACTTTTGCTATAAAGCCAAATGCCACCATTTAAATTATAAGCAAGACAACAGTGGGTTTATTAAATTTTAATATATTTTGTGAGTAATATTTATCTTGAAATTTATTTAAAGAGTATTAATCATTTTATTAAATGATATTAGTTGTTTTCACTAAAAATATTAATTGGAGAGGTAATATTATTTCATTAAATAATACTAATTGTTTTATTATGTTAATAAAATTGTAGTTCACAGTTATAGTTAACAAGAATATCATTAAAATAATATCTTCTCATATTTTTTTAGAGGGGAGTTATTTTCTCATATTCAAATAGAAGTAAGGAGGGTGATTTTTAAGTGTAATTCAGATCTGAGGTTGATTTGAGTTAAATGCTAGCTAAAATTAATCGTTTAAAGAAAATATTACCATGACCATGATTGATATGAATGTTTAGACTGAGCTTCTTATAACCAATTTTATTGTGCAAGAATTAAAACGATTAGTTGCATGCTTTCATTATATATTATTACCATTAAATTAATACTTTTTAATAAAATATATATAAAATATAAATAAATTTACGATGAAATTGGTGTACATGCATAATTTCCCTTATTTATTTTCGGTCAAAAGCCGGTCATGCAACATATATTCAAGTCTACATTATGATAAAAAGAAATACTCCCTCCTATCCAAAACTTTTGCTGCTTTTGGCCTCAAATCTTATTTCAAAATATTTGTTATGTTTATATAATTTTTCTCAACTTTTTTTTTTTATTTACACCCTCTAAAATAAAGTCTTATAATTATAATGTAAGTTTGACCCACTAAATTAGCACATCCTTATATGGAAAAAAAAGAGTGAATTTGTACAAATAATTAATTTATATCCATATTTAATTGGGTTAATTGGAAAAAAACTCACGAACTTAATAATATTTATCAATTACAACATAAACTCAATATTAAGATTTAAAACCTTTAGAACCAAGAATAAATACTATGTGTACAATAATTGCAATTTACATATATATACTGAGAATTTTTCATCTAGTAGCATATTTTCTGTGCACCGTTATTTAAAAAAAAAGATAATATATGCATGCAAAAAATTCGAAAAATATTATTAATTTTTGTTTGAAGAATTTACCTTTTGATAGTAGTGACTGTACTCCTCAGGTAGATAGCAAAATACCAACTAGCTTTTACTTTTGTCCAAATGTGAGACTGCAAGTTGAGAAAAATAAATTTTAGAATAAAATAAAAAACTGTAAAAAATTTAAAAATATCAAAATACTTACATTTTTGTGGGGATTGATTTATATTTTGGAAGCAACCCTTGTGTTTATATTTTTGGCTAAAATTCGGACAGAATAAAGGGGGGAGAAAGAATACTAAAATGATGGATGAATTTTGGTAGGAGTACTAAAATTTTCGGTGCACGGTGCTGTTATGAGGAGGAAGAAGTACTGATGAAATAGGAGTACTAAAATTATGAAATGAGGAGTACTAAAATTTTCTAACAGAACTGAAATTAAAAGAGGAGGAAGGAGGAAGGAGGAAGGAGGAAGAAGAGAAATGAGGAGGAAGAAGGAGTGGGTTTCGGATGAAGGAGAAATGAGGAGGAAGGATACTGTTATATGGAAATAAAGAAGAAGAAAACGCCAAATGAGGAGGAATCTTGCAGGAGCAGCACGCGGAGTGGCCCTCCCCATGTGCGCGGAGTGGCACGCGAAGGAATCTCGCCATGTGAGGCTGTCAGAGCTTGTCGAGCCTCGCACTTGCGGAAGGCGAGCTACGACGTGAAACCTCTTGATGTTGATCGCGCCTGGGGAGCGCGATCCTCTCTTTTGATCGCCTCTGCCGGGCGCGATCAAGAGGTTAAATTGCTGGTTATGTTTAGATCGCGCCTGGTGAGCGCGATCCTCTCTTTTGATCGCCACTCCCAGGCGCGATCAACCCTATTTTCGTAAACTCTCCTGCATCAACCCTATTTTTGCAATTGAGTTTCGTTTTTGGCTTATATAAAAAAATTTGCCCATTTTTTTTTATAAAAACTTAAATAACATTATTCTACATTTTTCAATTTACAACTATATATCCACATACTAAAATATATCATGCAAATCTTAAGTAACAAAAAATAAATTAATTTGATTCATGGAGAAAAATATCTTTTTAGGCCAGTATCTTTAGGGTGGTTGGAAAAGGAGGACAATATGTTTTCGGGCTTGGAGAAGGAGGACAATAAGGTTAGAAAGTGGTAAATGTAGGACAATCAGACCTAATTCTGGCTCAATTGTCCTTCTCCAAGCCCGAAAACATATTGTCCTTCTTTTCCAACCACCCTAAAGATACGGGCCTAAAAAAAGATTTTTTTTCAAACGTAGTTAGATAACAAACATGGAGGAAATGTATCTTCATATTACTGATTTCACCACACTCTCCCACCATAAAACATTATATTGAAAAGCGTAGCTGATAAATTAATACTTGAGCAACAATGAAGCATGTTCTAGCCTAAATTCAAAGTTAGACCACCTCAAATTATTAATCTCACACCCCAAATTGGTAAACAAAATCATAGAGCAGAAATAAAAACAGGAAGCACGCAAACGTTGCCACCGCATTTAACAAAAGCATAAGCGCACATCTGTTATCGCATCGAAACTGTAGCGTCTAAATAACAGAACAAATAAATGAAATGCAGCAAAGCATTCCTGCTTTGGCTGGCTCAGGAATTCGAACCCGGGAGAGGATGAAGAAAAGAGCAAGATAAAAGTATCAACAAAAATTCAGATCAACATTTTCTTGGACATGATTCAAGATTTAAACCCGGAGGATTTGAAATGGAATGATAAGCAAAAAATAACCCAATCTTAAGCTACAAAATTGATAGGTAAAATACCCCAATAACATAAAATCCGATACAAGCAAAACTCAATTGATTTTCACAGGGAATTAAGGGTTTCTTCTTTTTCCCCCTTTTCCACAAATCGAATGCAGAATAAATAAAACCCAGACGGATACGAAATCAGATTATCAATTCAATAAAGTAAGAACAAAGCATAGTGAGATAATGGAGAAAGTGATTCAGAGAGAGAAAGAGGGCAACGAAAGGGAAAGCAGTACAAATTAAGAAAACTCCGATCCATGGCGTTCTCCCTCCACAGACTTCGTAACCGGCTTCCAAAAGCTTCAAGGTTATGCAGATCTATTCGTGGGCTTAGAGCTCCATTGGAAGAGAAAAGAAGAGCGGCCTGCTTTTCCAAACTAATTCAGAGTCACCCACAAATTTAAGTCGGGTCGACCCACAAATCTGATCAAAATTGATTTTAAATTAGGGTGCAACTACTCGAGTATGAGTATATGGTTAACTAATTTCATCGTGAATCTGATTTATAGTATTAATTATTTCATTAAAAGATATTACTTTGATGGTAATAATATTTAATGAAAATAATTAATACCATCCAAAAATATAATTGCGTTTAACAATAAAAATGGTTTATAAGAGACTTTTACTTCATCTTAAACCATTATATAAATACAGAACGGAGAGTATTTATTTACTCCCAAGTTATTATCAACTTACACTCGATTATTATAAGCATCACATGATCAAAAACCCGCGCAAAGCTGCATAATCAATTTTACTTGATAAATTATAGTTTAAAATTGATCAATTATAAAACCGTTCATAGCAATACAATTTTATTTTGTAAAGAAAGAAACCTAGTAAACTATGATATGGATAGGAGGCGGGAGCCCACACAAACAAACTTGGAAAACAAAATTAGGAGTACGTATATTTTCACTCCCAAAATTTAGTACTTTACCCCTCAATATTTTTGTTCGAATTTTTTTTAGAACATTTGTCATTTGTTACGAAAAACGATTAGAACATTATTCAATTTTAGATATTTTTGTGGGGGATGAATAATGTTCTAATCATTTTTTCGAACAAATGACAAATGTTCTAAAAAAAATTCTCGAACAAAAATTTAGGGGGGTGAAGTACAAAATTCAGGGGGTGAAAATATCCATACCCCAAAATTAAATGCATCAAAATTAATACTCTTTCTGTTCCGAAGGAACTTGCACACTACCTTTATTTTCGTGTTTTAGCAAGCGGGTTGTTTATTAATATTAGAAATGATAAAGTGACTTTTAAATTAGGGTATGATAGATATATATCTCCTCTATTATAAATTAACTTTAAAATTACTTTATCATTTTAAATACTAATAATAAACTCGCTCGCTAAAATACGCGAAAACAGTAACTAGACAAGTTCCTCCGAGACGGAGGTAGTACTTCCTTCTACCAAAAAAAATTAAAATATACTCACTTAATTTATTCGTCTTTCCACAAGAAATATGCATATTTTTTTCTTATGATAACTGTCACTTTATAGTTAATTAGTTACATTCACAAATAATTACTTTGTGATGAATTTTTTTATGTAAATTGTTCATGACAATTTATCATTAAATTATTTTGAAGTACCAAATATTTTAAAAAAATCTCATTAGGAATATCAAGAATCGGGATCGATTGTATCATTAATTGATATTGATATTTTTGACTAACAAAATAGAGTGGGTCTTGGGTGCAATATTGCACCGTGCAATACAAGTTAATAAAGGAAAGTTGAAAAACTCGTGGGTGTCAATGGAGATTCGAGTCAGCATAATAAAATTTGCGGGTCAAATGTCTTCCCAAAAAAATCACACAAAAGCAAACAAAAAATTTCGCTCTTATGTCTGTGTTACTTTAAGGGCAAGCGAGTGTTATTATAAGAGTACGTATGTGTTACTATATCAGAAACAGTGTGGAATCGCGAAAAAACAGAGATTTAAATCATGAAGAAGAAACACTTGATAAACACACACAAAAAAAAAAAACTTTAAATTATTAGATAAGTATAACATCATAATTCTTATTCATGTGATACCATATGAAATTAGAAGAATCTGAACGATAAAAAGACTATATGATTAAGTAATTCATGTGTTACTACATGAACAAATGAGTGTTACTACAAGGACTAAACAGTGCTACGATATGAGCTAGTAACACACTTTTACTCATGCAGTAACACTCGTTTGTTCATACAGTAATGCAATTTTCAGCAATATGAAAAATGGGCGATCGTTTGACCCGCAAATTTTGGAATTTTCTATTTAAAGCAGTAACACACTTTTGCTCATGCAGTAACACTCGTTTGTTCATATAATAACACAATTTTCAGCAATATAAAAAATGGGAGACCCATTTGACCCGCGAATTTCGATTACATTTATATAGAAAGCAACCGGGTAAAGTTTGAGCAAATTGCACGGGTCAGATTTGGTGCAATATTACATATTTGAATTTGTGAACAAAATATTATCATTGGCCACAATATTTGATACTCTAAGTACAGATTTATTTTTATTTTTTTAGAACAAGGCAATAACTCAAACCAAATATATACAAGTTAATTATTGTGAATAGCGATCAGCTGAATCAGCCAGCGTCCATCCAACTCATACTTATAACCACAACGTCGCACTTGTAGGAAATAATAGGTCACCACCATGCACACATCAGCAACTCGTACCAGGGATTGTACCTTGTAGTACAATTACCTTTGTAATCTTGAGATTTTATACCTCTGGGAAAAAGTTCGAGCTAATGAAATAAACGCGTACACTTCAACTCAAGTGTGCAAATTCATGGGTAAACTATTCGAACTCGTCACACGATTTGTATTAATAACGTAATGCGATTTATATTTATTGTGCGAAAATAAATTTTACCCAGTGCCCACCGCCCATATTTAAACATCCCGTAGTAAATGTTTTTTCACACGGTTAAGTAAACTTTTCAAGAAAAGTAAAAAAGTAGTGGTGCTAATGCTACTATGTACAAAACACATAAATCCATCAAAGGGGCCCAGAGTGCAGTCTTGCGGCTCTACTCCTGACCGCTTGATCACTTCTCCTCAAAAGATAAATTTAATCACTTGCGTGAAACATAAATTCATCTTGGAATATCATATGGGGCTTGCTCTTGAAACCTGCATTCATTTAAAAATTAAATCTTGTAACTTCAAAAGATGATAGATAAAATGAGGTGGGGTGTGGGGGACATTAGAACCTGGTTTTGCGCACTAGTTGCAGCAGTCCAGCGCTGTGAATGGGCAGACACCGAATGATCACTTATAAATGCTATTGTTGTCGATTCTTGTCTATTACTCATAACTGGAGGTGGTAATTCTCTCATCACAAATAAAACAAATGCAGAAGGCACCGATGAACCTGGAATATTTAAGAACATCATAGAAAAATGCTGCGTAACATGGTTTCAAGCTTACTTAGATTTACTAGGTTGAGGCTAGAATGACATTTTAAATTAAAATACCTATGAAATAATACAGAAATAGCAGGAGGGGGGTGCGGATACCATCCTTCTGTTGCTCATCCCAGCGATAGAATAACTGCAAAACGGAGACTTTATTATTTAGCCTTGAACGAGTATATAATGGGCGAGGAAAGTGAAGAAACGAAGTAAAAAACGGAAAGAAGAACTTACAGGTATGTGTGTAGCTATTGCAACCGTAGCACTTAATGTAAAACTAATAAGACAGACAATGGCCAAACCAGCAACCTGTGATGCACAGCCATAGATGATTTTCAGGAGAATGAGATAAAGAAAGAAGTCATGATTATTTCATTGGAAATACATAAGAAAACAATCCAATACCACACACGGCAAAAGGATGCACCAACTATTTTCCAGCTAAGAAAGTTATGAAAGTTCTTTTGCTGCAGATTTAACGATATTTCCATGACTAACTGTTACATAGGAGTCCATGTAATAGATCAAAATGGATAAAATTTTATCAACAAAACAAAACCAGATGTTGGAACTTCAGCAGCGTATAAGTTAGTACCTTACATGCCAAAGAGAATAATCATGCTACATGGAGGAGGAACTTAATACAACAAAGATTAGAATTGAGAAATTACCTTCCACATTTCAGATGAAACCTGCTCAGATCTCACTTTTTTCATTTTCAAGAACAGCAGAAGTCCTGGATACCAAATATGGTAGATGCTTACTAGGTAGAATTGCATAAAGATATGATATGTGGTGAAAGTAAATGAAAAAATCTTGCTGATTGACCATTTACAATCATTTGCAATACAACCAGTAAATTCAATAACAGTAAAAATGATTTTAGTGTTTGGATATGTGAAGAGAATAGTATAAATAATTAACAACAGTTTCTGAAAAATATATCAGTTGGATATATAGATAATTGTACCAGGGCATTATATTTTGGTCACCTTTCAGAGGTTCTACTATAGGTACTTACCATAGCATGCCAAAGCTCCTCCCAGCATTAAAACCATCACGGCAATCAGATCCACATATACCTAAAAGATATACCGTGTGAATTAATAAATCCCTCTACCTGAGAGAGATGATGGACCTATTTCATTTATACCCAGCATATTAACTATTTTTGGGAAAGTAAAAAATTGCTTCGAGGACAAAACCAAAAGTGAAACTGATGAGATGGGCACATAGATTGATCCTAGAAAGAGTAATACACAACAAATGAACTATTTTGTTTTTTAATTCCTTAGATTGGCCGAAATTCAAATTTGTCAAAGCAATTGATGTTTCAGATAACTCTATTTATTTTTGACAGGATTATTAAGTTCTTAACCCGGGAACACAACAATCCACCAAGTTGAAATATGGAAAAAAAAGTCAAGTCAAAAGCATCCTTGGTATGTAGCTATATCACTGAAAGAGTGTATAGCGAAAATATGTGACATGACGACTCAGGAATAGACAAACAGTTAACATTATCTTCGTGGACAATATCAGATTCATAACATTAACTATCCACTGAAGATTGAAATTCATATGATGAAACCCTCCCTTAATAATTGGTTCCAGCAACATCCTATTGAAGGGAGAGAAGGTAACACCTTCATTGTCTGGTCAAAATTATAAGCACCAGTTGCAAGGATGATGCATGATAAAGAAACAAGGAAGGATGCATTATTGCAAGGAAATTGATCCAAATCTTCCCAGTAAGTACAACCATATACAATGTTCTAAAAGGCCCTGTATAGACACTAGGCCCCAGCTGACCATATAATTTGAACTAAAAAGCTGTCAGTACAATGTGATACGGTTGCATCTTATAAATGCTATCTATCAGTAGAATTTATTATGCCCAGGAAAGATGGCAGATTGTAGTTTCTTAGTGATGAGAAATTGAGAATGTGAAAGTACATTAGTTTATTTTAATTGCATGCAGGTGTATAATGTTAAGAATATAATTGTGAAGAGATATAACAGAGTGCACAGCAAATATATTATTATGACAGAAAACATACATCGGCAATGAGTGCAGATTGAATATGACTCATTCCCATCCCGGTCCATATCAGCACTGAAGATGCTACCATTGTTGCAAACACTAAAACAATTACCTGGTGAAAATTTTGTATCAGATAAATCAAAAGGTAGATTACATTGAAATTCCAAACAACTGTGTAACTGCCATAGAATTAAAAGTCACTTCTTTACCAGAATCACAGTTTTTTGACGGCGTCCTATATGCGTCGACCTAAAGGTGCAACATCTTCGGCGACTATTGGCATTAGAATTAGATTTATTCATCTTCTCCAGCAAAGCTTCACTGGGGCTATATCCTTCGTCTTCTTCATCATCACTTGGCTGATGACAGAGGTCAACCCTGCAAACCATCATTCGCAAACGACACTTAACATAGTTTAAAGAAAATGTTAACATTCTTTAGCTCAAGCATCAATTAGGTACTCCCAAAGGAGGTAACATCTAAATTTTTATGCATCATATACAATCATCATTTATTGGTTCATGAGATATACAGAAAATGATAGCAAGGTGTAACTCGGTAAAGTAACTTAAGCATAGACAAGGGTTACTTACATGTAACCGTCTTTTATGTACAGTTCCCTCTAACCTCTAGCTGAGTCACTAGAAAATCTAAATATACTCCCTCCGTCCCCAAATACTTTGCACACATTCCTTTTTCATCCGTCCCCAAAAACTTTGCACACCCTATAAATGGAAATCCCTACATAACTTCATCTTCACTATATTCACATATTTACACAAAATGTCATTACTTTTAGCACTCGCTCCAACCAATTTCATAACTTTAATAATAAACTTTACACATCACCCTCCTCAATACTTTACTCATTACACATTTTTCTTAAAAAGTGTGCCCCCAAAAGTGTATAGAGTGCTTGGGGACGGAGGGAGTATTATTTTTGCATGCATTTGCTCCAGCACAATTACAACTACTTGGAATTTAGGAGTTACATAATTTAAGCTGCTGTAGAAACATAAGGCAGAGGGGTACAAGTATCATGGAAATTATGTTGGCATTTTGCTACTCTAAACACTACTAAACATACTGTTGAAATAGGAATGACGGAATCCAGATCACATTACAGTAAAAAAAAAAAGTCTTAATTTTCAAGAAAATAAAGATTACTTACCAAAACGAGAAGAGTAACAGAAAAGCTGCAACAAACAGGATTCTGGGGAAGGCTGCCAATGATAATACTTTAGCATTCCTTTATACTGAGAGACAATGAAAACTTTAATCATGCTACAAGATGGAAATTTCCCTACCCATAGCAATGAAACCACAGGAATGTGACCAGCAAATCCAACCCTTACAAGCAGCAACAAGCGTTAATACAAAATAAAGGAAATCTCCTGCCAATGAAATTTTCAGTTTCATGAGTTCAAAAGTGGGAAGCTTGTCCAAAAGCTGATTCAGTAAACAAAAAGCTTGAAATGCTCACCGAGGTTAGAGGATCCGATTAAAAGATGGAAGACCTGAAATAAATTACTTTCCATCAAAACAAAAAAAAAAAAAAAAAAAAAAAAAGCAGATATAGATGCATAGAGTTTCAGCAAGATATCAAACATCTCAACCAGAAAACAAAAACAAGCATTGTCAATAATTAGTTATTCCTCCAGTGTTTACGTATTCACTTGATTTGGAAAGACGATATGGAGCAAAATTATTAAGACCTATGATTTATATGGGATTAAAAAGCTACAAAATTAGCAAATAAAGAAAAAACATCAAATAATCTTCAGAATACAGCTGGGTACATACAGAACATGATGAAGAAGACTACTAAATACAGATTTCTCCATCTGATAACATCAT
Organism: Ballota nigra; assembly: GCA_947034835.1. Lineage (NCBI taxonomy): Eukaryota > Viridiplantae > Streptophyta > Magnoliopsida > Lamiales > Lamiaceae > Ballota > Ballota nigra. The sequence continues at coordinate 14,672,350 of OX344730.1, forward strand.
TTTGGCAAAACAGTTGCATGCTGTCAAATGAATTATTAATCATATTACTAGCTGTCGTACAAATACAACAAATGCTTACCTTTTGGCGGGTCCATCCAACCTGAGAATTCCTCGAATGAATTCTAATCAACTGGTAGATTGGTGAAAGAATCAATATGAGAAAACGTAAGAACAAAAATCAGAACATTAAAATTAACAATTGGTTGATAAAGGAATGAGTATGTAGTCATAAAAGATAAACCACGTGAGCAAGGCAGCAAAAGTGACACTATATTTGCTTAGAAGTCTGCAAAACTAGGAAGCATTCAATGTTAACATTATGACCTAATTATTCAGTGTTAGAGATCTAGATTCCAAAACTCTTGTAATGGTTGAATCATTTAACTGGAGCTACTGAACTGTGGTAATTATTTAAAATATCCAGAACAATCTGTTCTGGTCATCACTAAAGAAAAAGGAAGTATTCCCAATGTGATCGTGAATCGCATTGACCACCACTACTATCATTGCTAAACATGTAATAAAAAGCAACACTGAAAACAAAGAAGCGCTGAGAAAGTGTTTAACAACTCTACGGTAACTCGTCAAGGCCACTATGGTGTCGTTATACGGCATTGCCTTGGTTCTAAAAACAGCTGTGGCAGCACCTCCTGAGGTATTTTGGCAACTACTGCAACACATGAAAACACCCATCCTTGGCAGATATAAAAATATTATTCAAGCTATCTTGGCAGCTATCGCCTATCGTATTAGTGGCCCCACCATAACAAAAAAGCTTACAGATAATCTTCACCATGAAAACATTTTCGAGAGCAGTGGTTTCACAAACACAATCATGATCAATCGCCCCCTAATATTTCAACTTTTAAGCAATTGCATGAACACTATTAGAAGAATGAAAAATGAAATTGATGATTGAATAGATTGCCAGAACTATAACAGAATAAAAACCTAGTTAAACTCAAATTTAAAGAATTCTTAATCCAACACAGAAATTCCACACGCATTTCAATTTCAGGCATTGTATAAGTCTTACTCGCAATCGTAATATGATAATCATTTCTCAAGGTTTTGCCGATTTTACCACTCAATACAACAAAGATAAGCCAAAACAGAGAACAATTCAATCAAAAATTCCAAAGAAGGACGAAGAAGTACCTTATAAAAAGCCAAAAATGCAATCAGGCCATCAACAAAAGCCAATCCTACATTCACTCCCACCACCGCCTCTGGATAGCACCGCCCCTTCTCTCTCAATTCCAGCATTGTTTTCCTGTAATTTCGCAATAGTTCCTTTTACAGAATTCAACACACACACGCACCCTCCGTGTGTGTGTTCGTAGAGGAAAAGGTAAATGCGAGAGGAAGGAATTCGTGGAGTGATTCTATCGGTCTAAGTATGTGCATACAGAGTACGAATATAAAATCAAATATTCAATCCTCGTTGACAACTAAGCAAGGAATCAGACAATTGTGGTGGGGCAAGAATCTGAAAGAATATTTTTACTTTTCTGTAGAATTAATCGATGGTATCTTCGCATATCGCTACTCTGCAGATCTAGAGGGGTTATGAGGATTCCCTCACCCCACCACCCTAATTCAATTCTCTCTCCTCTCAGTCTCACTCTCCCTATAGAGAGATGATTGAAGAGAGAGGGCAATTCCAGAAAAGGGCATGGACGTTAAGACCTAGGATGAATGATTTCAAACATGAGGCGGTGCTTGTTTCTTACATTAATTAAATTAATAAGTAAACTTATTTTTTGATCTCTAATTTGTTAGGGTATAAAATGGAGTATAAATTATTTGATTGTCTTTTACATATTTCTTATATTCATAATCAAACCTATTTTTTAATCTCTTCTTTGATATGGTATAGAGTAAATTACTTGATTTTCTAATTAATTTTACACCATTATCAACATTACTAAATTCAAATATTTCATCACTTAATTAATTACTCCATAATACCATAAATGTCATTATTTTATGGATATAAGTGAGTATGGGAAAAATAATACTGTCATAGTATCACGTCTGTATATCGACCAGAGGATGAAGATAAAATGTTTTCATCTCTATATCTCTCTCTCTATATTTATATTCTAATTTAAATTACAAAATGTCACATGATTTTTTAACAAAATAGATTTAATCCTAAAATTATTTTTTATCAAATTTAGTATCAATATCTCTAACAAGATCCAATTTTAATCTCAAATCGGCTAGAAAAAGTGAAATGTCGTTGTTTCTTCTCATTAAGTGGGACATGACGGACAAAATTGGTAATTTTCAATGATGAAGTTCAGTTGTCTGTCATATATTTGTTAAAATTAAATACATGATGTATAATAAAAATTTAAAAGAAAAGAAAAAATCAAATATAATTAGCACACTCATACGGCACATCAGCTCCCTTGCCAAAAATCACAAATCTCGAGCTTAAAAAAGACTGCGTATTGATTTTTCCGATCAATTTGGAATTAAAATTGGACATTGTCATAAAAATTTGGACTAAATCTAATAAAAAATAATTTTGGAATTAAATATATTTTGTCAAAAAATTATGGGACCATATGTAATTTAAACTCATATATATTCACGGTATGATTTTAGAAAAATTAATGAAATTTATAGTGTTAGCTTTTTTTATGAAAATTTAATTAGATGATGTAAATCATTTAAAATGGGCAACACCAAGAAATATAGAATTAAATTTTGAATAGGTCTCGAATGAAGTCGTTTTACTGTAAAATTAAATATAAATTGAGCACAACGTATTAACATTTTGTAAGAGATAAATTGTCAATTTGTGCTAATTTGACGTCTCATTTTGAGATCATCCCACACAAATTTTTACCGCAAATTTTTTATTTATGTATTAAAAATATTGTAATGAAATTTCAGATATGGGGGAAATAATTTTTTGTTTATAAAATTATGTTCTAATTTATAAATAAATTTACTATTCAATAATGAAAAAATAAATATATGTACATATAAGTCTTTACCAATCTCGTGTGAATTGACATTAAATCTTTTTAAAATAATGATTCATTGATAGAAAGAGGATACTAAGCAATAATATATTGCCTGTGCGATTCACGGTTTGTGAATTTAGTGTAAAGTGTATAACTTTGCAATTTATTCTCTTAAAATGATACATTTTCATTGTTCTTTAATCATTACCTGCACACCGCAAAAAAAAAAAAAAATACCTTATTGACAAGGGAAGTTAAAGAGGAAAATGAAGCCCTAAAAAACAAAGAGGGAATTGACGAGGGTATTCTTTGGACGAGGGTTTTAATGTGGGTAATATTTTCCTCTTCTACAAAGAGGGAACTAACGAGCAAATGTGGATCCCAGATTAACCAGACGAGGGAATTCACGAGGGGACAACACTCTGCAATGTCACGAGGGAACAGAACCCTCTGCCAAGCTGACACGATAGGCTCACGAGGGAACCATCCCTCAGCCAAACCGATGCGGTGGTGAGACGAGGGAAATTTCACTTGACAACAATGGATCCACTTTCACGAGGGTTTCATTTCCCTCGGCCTTTTGAATTTTTCTGAGTGTGTATGCAACTTTCTCATGTGTGTGGGACCCCGACCGAATCTATTGGTTGGTGAGGATTTTCCCCTCATTGTTTTCCTCGCTCAAACACACATTAAGAGCACATATCTACCACCATTTTCAGCAAAACTCGAAGAGGAGAGAGCTTGTGCGATTTTTGGCCGCCGGTTGCCGTCTCACCACCGCCAACCTGAAAAATTATCGAACTTTGCTCTACATGTTCACGGGAACGTTTACACGGTAAAAAAAATTCAATTTAATCGGGTGTTAATTAATTTGCATTTTAATTTCATTATGTTAATTGTAATATGTATGCTTGCACATATATATGTGTGTGTGTATATATAGAGGAAGAAGAAGAAGAGCTTAGTTACTTTTCTCAATTATTTAGTATTAGTTGTTTAATGTATAGTATTATAGTTAATTTAATTATAATTGTGTGTAAAATTAGTTTATATATATACGTATATATATTAAATTGCTAGCTTAATTAATGTGTAGTATGTTTTATTTAATTTGCTAGCTTAATAATTAATATGTATAATTTAACTAATATTATTATTATATTATTATTAAATTTAATTAATTAATAATTACTATATTTATAGTTTGTATATATAGTGTACGTATGATAGTGTACGTGTATGTGTTAATTAATTATAGTCATATATGCATGCATATATATATATATATATATATATATATATATATATATATATATTATTAGCTAATTATATGTTATTTTTCAATTAATTGTATTGAATTATAAATATTTTGCATGATATAGGAGCAAAAGGAGCAGCACAATGGTCTGAGAAATTTGTAAGTAATTCTTGCACTACAAGATAGAGAGATTTTAATTATTTGATTATACATATTTTATTAAATATATATATATATATATATATATTGGAATACAGGAGAAGAAATATGATCGACTCCCAACTGAATGGGAATTGGTGTAACATTTCCACAACTGTGGGGAAGGGGAATACACATACGGGAGAATAGCTGAAATAATTGTAAGTGTTTTACATTAACAATATAATTTGAATATGAAAAACATGTTTGTATAATTTTCCATTATCAAATTTTTTGTATTTCTAGGACTCCGTGGAGGAATGAGTCACGCAATTATCGGATCCAGCAGACGACAATGAGTGTTTAAACCGATTGAGTCAAGCGTATGCTGAGGCAGTGAGGCCAGACCACAGAAAAGTTAGGGGTCTCGGCCAAATAAAGACGATGCGCATACAATCTGATCTAGGTGGGACATCATCTGGCACACACATTGGCGACTATGACCAAAGAGATGTTGAACGTTTGTTGGCTGAAGAGCACGAGAGATATCAAAAAATGTTGGAGGACCAACAAAGGAAGTATAATGAGGATTTACGCCAGGAAGTGCATAATCAGATGCTAGAGTGGATCTAAGGCCAACAGGGAAACCTATCTAGTGGGTTTCCCCAACCAGCTGGTTCATATCCTCATTACCCATCTTATCCTTCTTATCCTCCCGCCCCAGGTTACGCCCCTTATCCTCCTGTCGGTCCCTCCAGTAGTGTTTAGAGCTGTCAAAACGAGTCCGGCCCGACGGGCCGGCCCAAAAAGCCCGGTATTAAGGGCGGGCTGGACCCTAAAAATATAGGCCCGAAAAGAACCGGGCTTTTTTGGCCCGGCACAGTAGGCTCGGCGGGCCTCCGGGCTTGGGCCGGGCTTAGCCCGGTTTTTTGGGCTGGCCCGGTTTGTTTTTTCCTTTTTATTTTAATTTTATTTCAATAAAATTGAAAAACTAAAAGACTAAAAAAAAGCAACAATAAGATAGAAAATAAGCAGCAGTAGCGCAGGATAAAAAAATTGTTCCAAATGTATACAACAGAGGAAAAATAATATTATTCCAAGTAAAGTATTATGTAATGATTAATAGGGATTAGTATTGAAGAAAGAGGTAGCATGTATGCTACTTAATCCATGTATTTGGTTATATGTAAGTTACATGAAAAATCTAACCTCGTTCAATACCCTTAAATAATATGGTTTGATGTAATTAATATTTATTACTTTTAATAAAAGTTAACTAGAATTATTTTTATTAATTGTAATAAAAAAACTAGTTTAAGATTGACGGACGGTATTATGGACTTTTCAATTTATTTTGATGAATTTAAATTTATTATGATTGTTGAATTATTATTTTTTAATTTTATTTAAGAATTTGAGTTTTAATTTAATAATTGAATTGTTGTTGACAAACTAAATAATTTTTATAACTATATGAGTATAATTTATATGTTAAATTATAAATTATAAATTAATGAGGTAAATATATAAATCAAGTAGAATAATAATATTAAAAAAATAAAAAATTGGGCCGGTTTGGCCCAGTGGCCCGGTAGCCCGAGACAGGCCAGGACGGGCCTGGAAATAGGTAGCCCGGTAGCAACCGGGTCGGGCCGGCCCGGCCCAGAAAAAACTCAAAGCCCAATGGGCCCGGCCCGACCCATTTGACAGCTCTAGTAGTGTTCCTCTCGTTCATCCTACTGGTTTTCCTATTCCTCATGCCCCTCTTGCTCATCCTCCAGCTTCCGGTGATACTTATAATCCTTCTCAGTCTCATCGTAATGCCTCTTCCATTAGTTTTGCGGATCTACTTTCAGGTCCATGATGATGATGATGAGGAGGAGGAGGAGAGTTAGGATGTCATGAATGTTCATTTTAAGAGATTCTATAACTTAATTTCTGAATTTTCGATTACATATGTTGGTTAGAGGTTTTACTAGTTTATTTGGATTTATATGTCTGAATATTTTTATTAATATTATTGTTGATTACTGTGAACTATGAATATTGTTTGATTAATTCCTATAATTGGTTTATGCATGAGAATTGTTGAATAGAATACTATTTTATTGAATTTATTTGATAAAAAAAAATCAATACAAGTGTATATATGTACACATGTTAGTAAATAGTGAAAAAGAATTAATCTTACAATTATATTGAATTTTTTTATAAAAACGATCAATATAAGTGTATATATGTACACATGTTAGTAAATAGTTGAAAAGAATTTAAAAAGAATTTAAAAAGAATTTATTTTACAATTTTATTGAATTTTTTTGATAAAAACAATCAATATAAGTTTATATATATGTACACATGTTACTAAATAGTGAAAAAGAATTTAAAAAGAATTTATTTTACAATTTTATTAAAAAAAAAAATTTAAAAAAACGATCAATATAAGTATATATATGTACACATGTTACTAAATAGTGAAAAAGAATTTATTTTACGATTTTATTGAAAATCAATATAAGTGTAATATCTATAAATGTTAGTAAATAGTGAAAAAGCATTTAAAAAATATTTATTTTACAATTTTATTGAAAATATTTTACTATTATAAGTGTATATATGTACACATTTGGATAAATAGTGATAATAATATAAACAAGTGATGATTTAATTTTATATGTAATAATATTTTTCAAATAGATTATAACAAACAATTAGTATTAAGTAGTATTACATTTAAAATATATATAACAGAAAATATATGAGACATATACATTTACAAAGACAAACATAACAATTAACTTATTTTTCCCAAACGGCATGACGAAACATGCAAGGCCTCCGCATACAAGGAGGTCGCGTGTTCGATGGCGAATATTCGCCCCAAGCAGCCCCCAATAAGGGCAAACATCAATTCGTTCGTACATAATACTAAGGTGGCTAGTGGCTTAGCGATTCCGTGGTGTGGGTATGGGCGGAAGGTCGCGGGTTCGAAACCCACGGAAACATTTTCTTTGCCTACAAAACTAAACAAGGGAAAGCTCCACTCGCCACGTCAGCCGAGGGAATTTCCCTCGTTAATTGTGTCAGCCTTCTCGAGGGAATTTGCCCTCGCCACGTCAGCCGAGGGAATTTTCCTCATCCAAGATGCAGCCGTTCTCGAGGGAATAGCCGAGGGAATGCTTCTCGAGGGCCTGTCTCCCTCGTCCGATCCCACATTAATTCCCTTGTGAATTTCGAGGGATGTATTTTTCCCTCGTCAAAAAATTGCCGACCAGCATTTTGAAAAGAGAATATTTTCCTCTTCAATACCCTCTTTAAAACCAAACCCCTCTTCAAAACCCTCTTTAAATCAATAGTTTTTTGTGGTGGCATTATCTTCTCTAATTTTAGAGGTTTATTTGTTTTCTACAGTTCGAGAAATCGATTTAGAAATTCATGGAAATTGTTGTTAATTTCATCTCCATTTCTATACAGAGTGATGATTTTTGGATTCGTTTTTTTTTTTTCAAACTTTCATCACATTGAATTGATTATATTCATCGCATATCTAGGTATATATGTTTAGGTCTATCTTTATAGGAATCGTTTTTTTTTTTCTTTTTCCTAACTTTCTTATACTATAAATCTATAAGTTCATGAGTCTATTAATTGTTTATATTCCCCTTTTATCATTTCAAATTTTATTTTTATGCTCTTTTTTATATAATGGTCGATTACTTAAGATCTAAGGTAACTTTTCTCTTCAATTTTCAGTACTTCTCTTGATTTTTTTTTTTTTTCAGTTGTATAAATCACGATGTTGCATGTTGTTTTTATACAATATATTCAAATCAATTTTCTCATATGGAAGTTCCTTGGGCGTAATATTTTTAGGGAGTTAGCTGAGATTTTTTTTATATGTTGTATAGCTATTACTATCGATCAATATAATAAATCTCTCAATTAATTTTCTTTTTTCTTAATAGTTATCTACACTAAATAGTTTAAAATGTTAAGTTTTTAAATTAATTTCTGAAAAATTACTAGATATAAGATGTGCCATGGTGAGAAAATATATTTTTTAATGTGAAAAAATTAAAATTACAGATATATATGTATATTACCTTTTAATCTTGTAATGTTATACTTTTGTTAGTACTTGATATGTTCATTCTAAGCTAACTTTGATAATTTTTTTTGTATCTTCATGTATTTGATAAGCCTTGATGAACCGATAGTGCTTGTTGTCTCTTCTTTAATTCACCTGAAAAATTAATTCAAGTCATTAAAAGGATCCAATTCTATAAATTATGATACGTACAAAAATTAAATATTGTGCGCTAAAGATAATATATACTGTCCAGAGAAACTCAATTTTTTATGATATTTATACCCGTTATGGGCAGTGGGAAGGTGAGAGATTAGTATTAAAACTGCAGTCTAGTTCTATTTTTTTTTGTGTAATTGATTAGGCGTGAAATTGTTATGTTTTGGTGCCCGATTTACCCATGTTTTGAGTGTTTTCGATGAGTGCTTGGAGTCAAATGAGTATCATTTTTATAAAATTATTAATTTGTCTCTTTGGTTTTCATAGATGGATAGAGGGCGAAAAGAGGAGTTCGTAGGACTTTGAATCGGCCAAAACGGACTCCCGGTTGAGGAGATATGAAGATTTTACGAACGAGTGCACAGCAGCCAGCGCTCGAGCGTTTTGCTCGAGCGACCAAAAACTTACAGAACAGTTTCAGCGCTCGAGCGAATCACTCGAGCGGAACCGCTCGAGCGGAACCGCTCGAGCGTTTTGCTCGAGCAACCACGTATTTTCGCCTCCGGATGCGTATTTTCGGCCCATTAACTCCCGGTTCGACCCGGTGCCTATATATACCTCTTCCAAACACGTTTTGAAGGATCCTCGACTTTTAGAAATCACTTTAGACATAATTTTTAGAGAGAGGAAGAGGAGAAGAACGAGCAAGCTTTACTTTTACGTTGTTGAGGTTTTTCATACGAATTCTTAGTTTTCTTTTCGTTTCTTAGTTTCTTTTCATTAGCTTGATTACTTTAAACGTTTTAAACTTCGTTTTAGTTAATTAAATTTCAGTTCTTAGAATTATTTTATTTTAAAACCCTAGTTAATGTTTCTTATTTTCTTCGTTCAATTCATTATGTTTTTGTTCGTTGTTTCTTCTATTGCTTTTATTTTTGTTATAACCATGTCCGGCTAAAACCCTTGCATGCTTGGGTTAGGATGAACTCGTAGAAGTAGGATGTGGGTACGTAATTAAGGTAATTGGTGACGTTAGTTTTAATTCTCTTAATTAATGAATTCATATAATTAATCTTAACTCTACCTTTGAATTTCGTACGAAAGTGTTAGAGAGAGGACGACCGCATCACTCAATAACAATTAGTAGTCTTAACGAGAGGGTTTAGAAAAGGTTAATTCATCTACCGGTTTAGCGAAGGAGGACGACCGCATCACCTTAGTTAAATTAGGGTCTCATTAATTAAGCACAATTCATTAACTTGTTAGTGGATTAGTGAAGTCGATTGCTAGGATAAAGTATTAGGGTAAGAAATCTTGAGCTTTCATTCTACGATCTTTTACTTAGGTTAATTCTTGTTTGTCACGATTACTTTGATTATGTACCTGCTCCGTTAGTATACGTAGGGATTCCTATCCTAAGCATCACCATCTCATACTTGCATATACACCTTAGATACTTAGTTTAATTTTCCTTTTGCATTCGTAGGATAATTTAGTTAGCTTAATTAATCTTTCCAAAAATCCAAAAACAACACACTCATATTAACTACGACGCGTAGATCTTCAGGGATCTATTCGCATATATACCATCCCTTGGGTTCGATAATACTTGGTCCCTATACTTGCCCATACTACAGTGAACATGTTCTCTTGCGGGGTAGCTACTAGTAGAAGCTAGTGTAGTCGCTTCAAGTCAATGGCGCCGTTGCCGGGGATGGCGTTATATGCTTTTTGAATAGGACTTGTAGATAGCTTAGTAGTTAGTAGTGAGTGACTTATTTTCTGTTTATTTTTATTTGTTCAGCAGTTGCGTTTTGATCCTTTTGCTAGTGTTTCAGGTTTATGAAAACACGCTCACAAGGCAATACGAGCGAAGAGAGATTACCTGCAGATCCTGAGACAATAGCTAGAAGGAACCGAGCCTTCTTGAGAAGAATGACTACTGCTGGAGACAAAGACAACATGAATCTGGATGGAGATGGGGACTTAGACAAAATAGCTGCAGAGTATACTGTTTTAGTGGAGCAGGCGGTTGGAGTTGAGAGCAGTAACCAGCAAATACCCATAGGGGAACCGCAGAACCAACTCCCAAACCCGCAAAACTCAATCAACTCTGCACAAACACAACCCCAAAGCCAGAACCAAAACCCTGCTTACCCACAAAACCCAAATAACCCTTTCAACAACCCAGTATACCAACATTACCCATACCCACCTTATCCTTACCCACCATACCCGTATCCTCCACCCCCAGTCTATAATCAACCACCTGTTTACCCACCACCACCCCAACAAGTACCAGTACCTGCTGCTAATCCTCAACACGTTCCTATGAACGTAGATCACAATATTGCTATTCGAGGGAGGTTTGCAGCGCAGCCACAGCGGTACTATGATGGAGTGGCTTTGCCTCCTGTTGAGGCGAACAACTTTTCGATATCCCCGGGGATTTTAAAGTTGCTTACCGAGAATCAGTTCAAAGGGGTGATCGGGAAAGAGAATCCTCATACACATCTGAGGAGCTTTCTCATGATAGCCTCCACATTTAATTATAATGGCATGTCTGAAGATGCCAAGAGGCTTAGGCTGTTCCCATTCTCATTGACGGGAATAGCCAAGGAGTGGTACGATAATACGCTCCCGCAGGGAGGTATTACCACTTGGGCAGAGCTCGAGCGTCTGTTCCTCGAGCGATTCTACCCTCCATCAAGGACAATAAAAGCAAGAATTGAGATATCTTCTTTCCGCCAGAAGCAAGGAGAGGACTTACGCCAAGCGTGGGAGAGATACTCAAACATGCTGATTGAGTGCCCGCAGCACGGGTACAATGAGGGAGACATTATGGCGTTCTTCTATAGTGGTGCCAACAAGGCGGGGCAAGACCATTTAGACGCTTGTGCGGGCGGAGCATTCCTGAACCAAGGCATAGAGAGGTGTAGGGAGATCGTGGACAACATTGTCACAAATGCCGGTGCTTGGGGTGTGGATGCAGATTTGCAAAGAGTGCATCAGGTTGAGGAGGGAGAAGGAACGAGAAGGCTGCAGATGGCCATGATGGAAAAGATCAACAACCTCGAGTTGGGGAAGAGTTTGGGTGGAGAGCATGCAGTAGAGAATGAGAGAGTAGACCAACCAAGTGGGCAGCAAGAGGTAGCCAATTACATGGGAGGTCCATATTACAATCAGAATGGCTACCAATGTGGTAATCAGTATGGAATGCCTTCTTATGGCCAACCATTTGTACTTCCAGGCCCTCAGCCACCTCAAAATCAATGGAGGAACACACAAGGAGTTCAAGGAGGCCAGCAGCCTCCTCAAAACACATGGAGGAAGAACGATAATTTTTCTTATGCTAACCCAAAAGCTGGTGTTACTGTTCCTGCAGGTGTTGATCCGGGGTCTAAGCCTCCTGGTGGAGAAGGCGGTGCATCAACCGAGGAGATGTTGAGAGCGACCCTTCAGAAAGTGGAGGAAGGGAGCAAGCGGTTATCATCCTTGGAGTACGATGTGAAGGAGTTGCATAAGAAGGGTGATCAACGTGATCAAGAGCTCCAGAAGATAAACGTTGAGTGGACTAGAACTCAACAAGAGAACAATCGAAGGTTCACCTCTTTAGAGCTCCAGATGAGCCAGATTGCAAAATCAGTGAATAGAATGCCGGAGGGGAACTCAAAAGAGCAGTGCAAGGCGATCCAGCTAAGAAGTGGAACCAACTACGAAGGTCCTCAGATGCCTGCTGATTCTGAGACGCCCGAAGAAGAGATTGAGCCTAAAGGAGATGAAGTTGAGAAGGGGATTGAAAGTGAAGGGATTGAGAAGCATAAAGATATGGATGAGTCCCAGAAGGGCAAGGAAAGTGAGGAGGTTGAAAGAGTTCCTAAGTGGAAAAAGGCAAAGGAAGCAAGGGAGAAAGTGAAAGAAACTGAGAAAGATGAATGGGGGGTACCCAAATCGGTGATACCTGTCCCATATCCACAGCGCTTCATGAAAAAGAAGCTTGATGAGAAATTCGCTAAGTTCCTTGATGTTTTTAAACAATTGCATATTAATATTCCTTTTTATGATGCTTTGGAACAGATGCCGCATTATGCGAAGTTTCTGAAGGACTTGATCGCGAAAAGACGGCGAGTGGATGAGCCGAAGTTGGTGCAGCTGAACCACGAGGTGAGTGCATTAGTGCACAAGGCGCTTCCACCGAAGCTGAAGGATCCCGGGAGCTTCACGATCCTATGTGATATTGGGAACGGGATCAAGAAGGGAGCGTTGTGCGACCTCGGGGCGAGCATCAATCTCATGCCCCTATCGCTTTTCAAGAAGTTGGAAGGTGGTGAACTTCAACCCACAATGATGGCGCTTCAACTAGCCGACCGGTCTATTACTAGACCTCAAGGTGTGGTTGAAGACGTCCTAGTGAGAGTTGGAGATCACATTTTTCCAGCCGACTTTGTAGTGCTAGAGATGGAGGAAGATGAGCACGTTCCATTGATCTTGGGAAGACCGTTCTTAGCTACGGCGGGGATGGTGCTAGACGTGGCAAATGGGAAGATTACATTGAAGGTTGATGATCAAGAAGTGAAGATCTCCCTATATGAAGCCATGAAGCACCCGAAGAAGGATGAGAGCTTGTATTGCATGGATGCAATTGATCCTAGTGTTGAAGACACACCTCATATCCCTAACTCTTCTCATATTCATGAATTTTATAATTCTTCACTTGATAATTTAACCCATGAGCATTATGTTCTTGAATATGTTGATAGGGATAAAGTGAAGAAGTTGAAGGATGAAGAGGTGAAGAAAGTGGACGTGGTCCAGTTAGAAGGGAAAGGAGGAGTTAAGAAGAAAAAGTCCAAACTCAAGAAATTGTTTAGTAAAACTCCTCCAGATAAAGGTGAGAAGGAGTTGAGACCCATAACACTTGGGGATGAGAAGAGAGCAAAAGAGCTCATGATGGTAGGGCATCAAGGAAAGGAATGCAAGCACCACTCTTATGAGAGTGAGGGAGGTAAATTTGAGTATGATGTCCCATAAGCTCTTTTGAGCTTGGTCCGGCATGAGGACCTTAAAAATAGCGCTGAATGGGAGGCAACCCATTTTTATTTGCTTTTGAGTGTTTTTAGTTATTTTCCTTTTATGTTACTAGGATGTTGTTGAGTCGTATGTTTAACCTCGTATTTGAGTAAGTTGCTTGTAGGCTTGTCTCTAAAGGAGTAAAGGTATCATGGAGTTATTCAGATTGGAGGAACCAATTCAAGCAAGGGAGTGTGCAAAGCTATTGAGAGAAACTGAATTGTTCGGTTGAGGTAACCCACAACCCCAAACTTAGACCTCTAGCAAGGTCGAAGTTTGGGGGGGTGGAGTTTTTTTTATATGTTTTCTTGTTACATTGCACCGGAGCACCCCTTATCTTTGAGTTGAGTTAGTTATTTGGTGCCTTGAGATGCTCCTTGGGCTATTATTAATTTGTTTTGTTACTCAATATTTTATGCCTATCAATCACCTTATGCTTGTTGATTGCTATCTTTGAGTATGATTTGATGAGTAGGGTGAATTGTGAGGCTGAGTTAGGAGTTTTCTTGTGTGAGTGTTTGAGTTAGAGTTGATTTGAGAAAGAACTTGTATGCTTGTAAATTTTTCTTTTGAGTACTTGTGTGATAAGAGTGAGAATTCACTAGGACTAGCATGGATGTGAAAGCCGTGAGCTTTTGAGCCTTACGAGATTTAAATGCATGATTTAATCTCTTCGTTTGTGAGTGGATCGTCACCTTAGAGGATGCTAGAACTTGTGTGTGCTATTGTTCCTTGATTGTGTCTAGTTAGATATGCCGAATGTGATCTTAGGCCATCTTTGATTTAATTGAGTCACTTAGCCAAAATTTTCCTTACCAATGACATTGATCCCTTGTTAGCCCCTTTGAGCCTAGAGCCTATTTTATTTGCTAGCACATATGAACACTATTCCAATTCCTAAGCCTTTTTGTCCCAATTTGAGTGGAGAATAGGAAAGTGTGAATATGAAGGGAGTGAATTGAGTTGAAAAAGGAAAAAGTTGTTTGTTGAGTGAATATGAGAAGAAGGTGTGATGAAGTTTTGAGATGTGGGAAAGAAAAAAAAAATTGAGAATGAGCAAAAGAAAAATTGAGCTCATGTGTTTGTGCGAAAAAGAAAAAAAATGAAGTGATTGAAAAAAAAAAAAGTGAAAGAGTGATGATTGGAAATGTTTGAAGTATTCTGTTCCTAATCTTGAAGTGCCAAAGTTTGACTTTCTATTCTCCATTCACTTGAGTCACTTTACCATATCGTTATCCCACCTGTCCAAAGAGCCTACATTACAACCTTGAGAAAAGTCCTTTTTGATTCGGCATTGATTTCTAGAGTATGGTCGGAGTTGAGAGTGCTTACAAGCCTATGGCTGCCAATATGTGTGATTGATTGATTGAGTGAGTCCCTTAAACACTGTTATACACTTGTGAGGGAGTGAAACACATCGTTGAGTGCACATCCATGTTTGATCTTGGTGGGTCTTGTTGTTGTTGCATGAGTATGATGAAGGGGGTGAGTTAGTATACTTGTGATTGATCTTTAAAGCTCGAGTTCATTTGCTTGCATGATTTGATTCTTTGACTCATTCCTAACAATTTCACTTGACTTATTATTTCGTTGCTTGAGGACAAGCAACATGGTAAGTTTGGGGGGGTTGATTAGGCGTGAAATTGTTATGTTTTGGTGCCCGATTTACCCATGTTTTGAGTGTTTTCGATGAGTGCTTGGAGTCAAATGAGTATCATTTTTATAAAATTATTAATTTGTCTCTTTTGTTTTCATATATGGACAGAGGGCGAAAAGAGGAGTTCGTAGGACTTTGAATCGGCCAAAACGGACTCCCGGTTGAGGAGATATGAAGATTTTACGAACGAGTGCACAGCAGCCAGCGCTCGAGCGTTTTGCTCGAGCGACCAAAAACTTACAGAACAGTTTCAGCGCTCGAGCGAATCACTCGAGCGGAACCGCTCGAGCGTTTTGCTCAAGCAACCACGTATTTTCGCCTCCGGATGCGTATTTTCGGCCCATTAACTCCCGTTTCGACCCGGTGCCTATATATACCTCTTCCAAACACGTTTTGAAGGATCCCCGACTTTTAGAAATCACTTTAGACTTAATTTTTAGAGAGATGAAGAGGAGAAGAACGAGCAACCTTTACTTTTACGTTGTTGAGGTTTTTCATACGAATTCTTAGTTTTCTTTTCGTTTCTTAGTTTCTTTTCATTAGCTTGATTACTTTAAACGTTTTAAACTTCGTTTTAGTTAATTAAATTTCAGTTCTTAGAATTATTTTATTTTAAAACCCTAGTTAATGTTTCTTATTTTCTTCGTTCAATTCATTATGTTTTTGTTCGTTGTTTCTTCTATTGCTTTTATTTTTGTTATAACCATGTCCGGCTAAAACCCTTGCATGCTTGGGTTAGGATGAACTCGTAGAAGTAGGATGTGGGTACGTAATTAAGGTAATTGGTGATGTTAGTTTTTATTCTCTTAATTAATGAATTCATATAATTAATCTTAACTCTACCTTTGAATTTCGTACGAAAGTGTTAGAGAGAGGACGACCGCATCACTCAATAACAATTAGTAGTCTTAACGAGAGGGTTTAGAAAAGGTTAATTCATCTACCGGTTTAGCGAAGGAGGACGACCGCATCACCTTAGTTAAATTAGGGTCTCATTAATTAAGCACAATTCATTAACTTGTTAGTGGATTAGTGAAGTCGATTGCTAGGATAAAGTATTAGGGTAAGAAATCTTGAGCTTTCATTCTACGATCTTTTACTTAGGTTAATTCTTGTTTGTCACGATTACTTTGATTATGTACCTGCTCCGTTAGTATACGTAGGGATTCCTATCCTAAGCATCACCATCTCATACTTGCATATACACCTTAGATACTTAGTTTAATTTTCCTTTTGTATTTGTAGGATAATTTAGTTAGCTTAATTAATCTTTCCAAAAATCCAAAAACAACACACTCATATTAACTACGACGCGTAGATCTTCAGGGATCTATTCGCATATATACCATCCCTTGGGTTCGATAATACTTGGTCCCTATACTTGCCCATACTACAGTGAACCTGTTCTCTTGCGGGGTAGCTACTAGTAGAAGCTAGTGTAGTCGCTTCAAGTCAGTAATCTATTTATTTTGGACTGTAATATATTTTTTTCCCTTTTTCTATATATCAA
Organism: Ballota nigra; assembly: GCA_947034835.1. Lineage (NCBI taxonomy): Eukaryota > Viridiplantae > Streptophyta > Magnoliopsida > Lamiales > Lamiaceae > Ballota > Ballota nigra. Next base: position 14,689,210 of record OX344730.1, read on the forward strand.
GTTTTGGTGATGGAGAAGAGAAAGGTTCATCAATTTAGTAATTCATAGTTAACATGAATTTAGCAATTAATATTAAATATAGTGTAGAAGGAGGTTGAAAGGTTTTCTTTTTAGTGTTGTAATTAAATATTTTTTTTATTTTCATTAATATTTGGGTAAGAGGAGGTTGATAGTGGGTTTGTGACGGTTTATTTACATATTTTGCAAATAAAAATTGGGTAAATTGCAAGGATAGTCCCATGAGAATTCGTACTTGACAGATTTGGTTACATGTTCTTTTTTGGTTCAATTTTTAACAGAAAAGGTCTCATCCATTAACAGTTTCCGTTAAATGGAAAACTGGAGGGAAATACTTTTTTCAAGCTTGATTTTTTAAGGGAAATGTGTCAACTTTTGCTATTAAATAGTCTGCCCATCACTTTCCCAACCACAATACTCCAAAATTTTCAGATTTGCAGCAAGAAAAAAAAAATCACTCACATGAAGGTGCATAAACATGAAGAAGAGAATGCTAAACCCACAATTTCACTACATACTTCAAGCATGAAGCACAAAAACCACAATTACATTACATACTTAAACCACAAAATCCTACAATTCCATATCATAGCACAAAAACCACCTAAACAAGCAAAATACCACTTTAACAAGTTCAACTAACAAGTTCACAGCACAAAAACCAACTTTTATAACAAGTTCATCTTACTTCTCAGAACACAAAAATACCTAAATAACTTCATCTAACAGCTTCAAAGTTCCCCAAAAATCCTGCTCGCAACATTCTGTTCGATTCCTCGTCAGATTTGGTAAACTACAGAGTATCGGTGCGATTCGGATTCCTTATGTGTGCTGTAATTTTTAGGATAAAAGATTCTAGGGCTCCACCATTTGGAATGATATTTGAGCGGTTTGATTGTGAATTTTCTTGGATGAGGGCGATTTGTGAAGTAATTTTGTGAAGGGTTCAAGGACTTGAAATGGTGGCGTGTTCTTGAAAGGGAATTTGGTCCTGTATCTTTTTACCTTTATTGAAATAGTCCTCTAATTATTTACTTTATCGATTTAGTCTTGTATGTATTCAAAATTTGTCAATTTAGTCCTAATTGACTGGAAAACGCTCGAAACGATATCGTTTTGAACATGTGCCGATCATGTGCGTTGATTTTCCGGCTAAAGTTGCTGACGCGGCTATTTTTATACTACGTGGCACACTGTGTGGACAAACTTACCAATAAAATTAAAACATTTGGACATATTATTATATTAAATACCACATCATTAAATTTTAGATAAAAATAATATAATAAATTTATTATCACCATAATAAATTATATAAATTAATCTTTTTTAATTAACAAAAGATTTTCATTCTTATCAAGGAAAAAAAACTCTATGGCCCAAATAATTGAAGAGCCCTCAACCATCATCCTCTGTGCGCCGGGGTTATCTTCTCCGGCGAGTTACCCAACAACATTTTGCTACTACCTCTTCATCATATGATTATCCTCCTTGAATCCATTTTTATAAATAACGCCCAAATTTATCTGGACCAAATCTGAGTTCTACTTGTTTCAAAATCAGAAGAACTGATCTTGTCGTTGGGTAAAATGAAGATATGCAACACCCAAATCTGAGTTCTATTGTTTCAAAATCAGAAAATCTACACCGCAATCTCAAATTAACACTGAATAAATACTACTTCGTAACACCCAAATTAACCCAACTCTTGAGCAAATTCATCTTAAATACTATGAAGGTTTGCAATCTCAATCGAGCAACATAGTTGGGTTCCTCGCCGGCCTTCGTGCCCTGGAATTTGAGTGAAAGCCAACGTCACCACTCCACCGCCTATCCTCTTCAAGATTCAACAATTTTATTTTGTGCATTTTAGGGTTTGAGTGAACCATCAGATTTTGAGATGATACCCACCAAGATTTGGTTGAAGATTTTGAGATATGTTTGCAGATCTTTGAAATGATAATTGATGCGGTCGGATTTTGCAATTTGGATGAGCAATGGGATGTTTTAATTTTCTTAATTAAATTTTTAGTATGTTGGAAGTTTTTTTTAAAATTTTTTTAATAGGTAAAAATAACCAGCCAGCATGCCACCTATACAAAAAGGTCCATGTCATCATTTTTCGCTGGAAAACGCACGCATGTGACATGCACGTGACTGAAACGATGTCGTTTCGTACGTTTTCCGGTGAACTGGGACTAGATTGGCGAATTTTGAATACATACAGGACTGAATCAATAAAGTCAATAGTTAGAGGACCTTTTCGATAAAGGTAAAAAGGTACAGGACTAAATTGGTTTAAATCCCATGAAATGTGTGTAAACTTGAAGCAGTAAATGGGTTTATTAAAAAAAAAAACAGCTGGCATAGGTAAATGAGTTTATTGAAAAAAGTAATTGGGTTTATTTATTAAAAAAAAAAAAACTAACGTGCTCGTGATATTCACGCTTGTAAGTCCGTTAATTTTTGGACGGAAAATTGTATGAGATCATTTGTGTTAAAAAAAAAAGACCAATCTCATGAAACCATATTCTCATGGGATATTTGTGCAATTTGCCCAATAAAAATTGGTTGAAAACAAAAGTTTCTAAATATGGTAGAAGATTTTGTTAAATATATAAATATAGATTTCGTTGTATATTTCGTTGTATATTTCTATGGTGCAATATATATTATAAGTGATATAATTAACAAGGGTGTGTCTCAATGAAAAGATATAGTTATCAAGCACTTTCTTTTTCGTTTTTCCTAAGAGAATTATAAGTCTTCTTAAATTTTTGCCAATAAATTATGCAACAATCATGTGTGAGATGGATTTTTAGTCTCAAACATCCATTCAAATAAAATCATCTTTTTAAAATGACGTGAGTGTTAATAAATTTATTTAATAAACTTTAACTACTCTCACATTTAATACGACCAGAATATAATTAATAGTTAAAAAAATAATTTTTTGAGGATAGTAACAAGTTGTGAATTGTATTTCTCATCAGAATATAATTATTAATTAGAAAATAATTTTTTAGTGGACCATAGCTTAGGGATGACAAATTGCATGTGAATCATATTTCTCTGAGTTGGTAATTTAATTAACAAAAATAAAATTTAAACGTTGTGAACCTAAGCCACACCCACCAAAATTTGACTCCATGATCGGTTTGAATTCAAGTAAAATCGGGTCAATCCGTTCGAACATCAACTTGACTCAGTTTAAATGGTATCAATTAGCCCAATTTGAATTTATTCGAATTCAATTCATAACTTTTAAATATTATTGTTCTTAAATTGTCAATTCCAAAAATTATGATTATCATTTTGTCGCTACCTCTAAATTACTATCTTTAAAAACAAATATTCCCTTTATAGTTAAATACTACAAATGCAAACATTTTTTTTTCTTTTTGTGTACAAATTAGTGTACTACAAAATTACTTTCTCAATTTCACATCTAAATGAACACTTGAAGAAAATTTTAAAATAAGTGTTGTAAATAAGTGCATAAATAGACACGATTTGTTGACCGCGGGAACGACTACGTCTGGGGGCGATCCAAGCCAGGAGTTCCACTAATATTCTTGTGTATGAGAGTACATAATTCATGAATACAATGTGATATATATAATAGTAAAAACCCTAGTCTAATGGATAAAACTCAATATGATTCTTGGTCCTCAAGTAATGTCCACACCAAATCTCCTAGATTTGGAATATCGAATCTTCAAGATTTACAACACTCCCCATTGGACATTACGACATAAATGTCTTGTCATAAAAACTCCACGTGCTAAGGATCGGCCATAATAATAAGTTGGAGGAATGTCATCGATCTTCTAGATCTAAATCTTCCAGATTTATTTCGAGGTTACCGCTCCCCCTGAAGACAACAACACTTTAAGTCTTTGCATCCCTATACCACGAACGTACTTTTCAAAAGTAGACGTAGGTAAGGACTTAGTAAATAGATCTGCTAGATTGTTACTAGATTGCACCTTTTTAATGGTAATCACGCCACTCTTCTGGAGTTTGTATGGATAGAAAAGCTTATGTGAAATATGTTTCGTCAGGTTTCCCTTGACGTACCCATTACTCATTTGTGCGATGCAAGCAGCATTGTCTTCAAATATAACGGTGGGAGGTGTATCGCCCTTGGCGATACCACACGAGTCACCAATGTGTTTTACCAAGGACCTTAACCAAACACATTCTCGTGCGGCTTCAAATAAAGTTATGATCTCTGAGTGGTTTGAAGACGTGGTAACCATGGATTGTTTAACCGATCTCCATGAGATTGCGGTTCCACCACAGAGAAAAATATAACCAGTCTGGGATACGGCGTTGTGGGGATCAGACAAATAGCCAGCATCCGCATAACCTACCAAGGTTTTGTCTTGGCTCTTACGATAAAACAGTCCAAGATCTTGGGATCCTTGGAGGTATTGTAGAACGTGCTTAACACCATTTCAATGTCTCCTCGTAGGAGAAGCGCTATATCTCGCAAGCAAGTTGACAGCAAATGCAATGTCCGGCCGGGTGCAATTTGCAAGATAGAGCAAAGCTCCAACAGCGCTAAGATAAGGAACTTCTGGTCCCAGAATTTCTTCTGAATATTTTTTTGGCCTAAATGGGTCCTTATCCACTTCGAGGGATCGGACAACCATCGGGGTGCTAAGTGGATGAGACTTATCCATGTGAAATCTCTCCAATACCTTTTTCACGTAGGTCGACTGATGAACAAGGACTCCTTCTGGAAGGTGCTCGATCTGCAAGACGAGGCAGTACTTGGTTTTACCCAAGGACTTCATTTTGAATTCAGCTTTCAAGATTGAACTGACTTCTTCAATCTCTTTGCACGTTCCGATAATGGTCAGGTCATCAACATATACGGATATGATGCAAAAACCGTCTTGCGATTTCTTCGTGAATACGCACGGGAAAGCTTTATCGAACGTGTATCCTTTCTTCTGAAGGAATTCACTAAGCCAGTTGTACCACATAAGGCCCGATTGCTTCAGGCCATACAACGACTTATGCAGTTGTATGTTATACATACTGCGATTTTCACCATCCCTTAACTGAGGAATATTAAATCCATATGGGATTTTCATATAAATTTCGGCATCTAGTGATCCGTATAAGTACGCGGTTACTACGTCCATTAATCTCATTTGGAGATTCAATTTAACTGCCAAAGATATCAAATAGCGGAACGTTATTGAGTCCATGACGGGAGAGTAGGTTTGATCGAAATCAATCCCGGGTCTCTGCAAAAACTCTTGCGTTACCAACCTCGCTTTGTACCTCTCCACAGTATTGTTCTCATTTCATTTTCGTACAAATACCCATTTATATCCTACAGGGATAGCGCGCGCGGGTGTACGAACGATTAAGCCAAATACTTGTCTTTTGTTAAGCGAGGCGAGCTCCGCATCAATTGCCTCTTTCCATTTAACCCAATCGTGGCACTTCCGGCACTCTGCGATTATTTTGGGTTCAGGATCTAGATCATTAACAATGGAAAGAGCTATTGACGCTGCAAATGTGTCGTCGACGACATTAATATTTCTATTATATATTTCTCCCATATCTGTGAAGTTCACAGAGACTTCGACGTTTACGTCAACCAGACCTTCCTTATTTCCCATTGTATCTGGGTCTGGTCGTTCCACGGTCCTAGTGCATGGAATGTTTTGTGAACGTGCTTCATCACTAGGACTCTCGTCTCCTAGAGACTTGGGATTATCTAGACGGATCTCTTCTAGAGATTTTCCATTCGACTGGCCAGATTTGTTAGCCTTTCGTTTAGGTGTGTTACTATCTCTTGAGGGTCCCTTACGCTTTTGGCGTGTGGGGGCATGAGTACTCGTTTTGCTTGGGACCTCAACCATTTGGGGAGCATTTACTGTAGGTATATGCGATCTAGTCACACCTCTATGGTCAGTGAACGCGTCTGGCAGGATATTTGCTAAGTTCTGCAGGTTAATGATCTTTTGAACTTCTAGTTCAGATTGATTAGTGCGTGGATCTAGATACTGAAGATTACTTACGTTCCACGTAAGTTTCCGGTATTCATTCAATTTTGAATTCGGATCTCCCCCTAATGCCGGGAAGTAATCTTCATCGAACGTGCAATCAGCGAATCGGGCCGTTAATTGATCCCCGGACAAAGGCTCGAGGTATTTTACGATGGATGGAGAGTCGTATCTGACGTAAATACCGAGTTTCCTTTGTGGGCCCATAGAGGTTCGCTTGAGTATCGTAATTGGTACGTATACCGCACATCCGAAAATACGCAGATGGGAAATGCTAGGTTCTTTCCCACGCACTAACTGTAGGGGGGAATGATCATTATATGCAGTTGGACGGATTTGGATTAAGTGTGATGCGTGAAGGACTGCATGCCCCCAGCATGAGGTGGGTAGTTTTGAGTTCATGAGCAATGGTCTCGCGATAAATTTGATACGTTTTATTAGCGCCTCAGCAAGACCATTTTGGGTATGGACGTAGGGGACCGAATGCTCCACTTTAATTCCCAGGGCCATACAGTAATCTGTAAAGGCCTTCGAGCTAAACTCAGCTGCATTATCCATGCGAATCAATTTAATTGGATAATCCGGGAATTGAGCTCTAAGTCCAATAGTCTTCGCAATGAGCTTCGCAAAAGCTTGATTGCGGGTGGACAGCAAACATGCAAATGTCCACCTAATGGAGGCATCAATAAGGACCATGAAATAACGAAATGGTCCTGATGCTGGGTGAATTGGTCCGCAAATGTCTCCTTGAATTCGCTCAAGGAAAACCGGAGACTCTAGTCCAACCTTAGTGCGCGACGGGCGCACTATCAACTTACCCTTAGAACATGCATCACAGAAATACTCATCGACGGGAGGGATTCTATTAATCGTAATATTATGACCAGTTGAATTAGATAGAATCCTACGTATCATTGTTTGTCCCGGATGCCCTAATCGCTGATGCCATAATTTAAAAGAATTTGGGTCATGGAATTTCATACTCATCGCTAGATGGGAACTAGACGGCCGGATGTAGGTATAGTACAAACCGGAGGAGAGGGATGAAAGTTTTTCTATAACTTGCTTACGGCTACCTCGAGTACAAGTCATCAAAAGGTATTCGTTATCATTTTCAGTTTTAGTTTCAATATGATACCCGTTAATTCTAATGTCTCTAAAACTTAGTAGGGTACACTTAGATTGCGGAAACAATAAAGCATTAACAATTATTAATTCAGTACCCATGGGGAGGACAATGGAAGCTCTTCCAGAGCCCACTATCAATGTACTGTCATTCGCAATTGTACTTATACTCCCCTTACGATTAATCAAGTTATGAAAATACTTCCTATCCTTTAGGATCGTATGAGTGGTGGCGCTATCTACCAGACATAAATCACTATCGGCGTCCATCATGCAAGAGGAAATTGTCCAAACCTAATAGCTGATATGTTTACAAGCCATAAATAAAAACAGCTATTAAGGTAAACACATCAAAGCTAATAAATTCATTCATAAATAAAATATCTGAAAGAAAGGATTCAAAACATAATAAAATTTTATTTTATTCAGAAAAAAAAATACTAAGAATAACTAAATACGTAAATCTACTCGTCATCTCCAAAATCCTTAAGCTCAATGCCTTTGTGATCTGCGTTGTCTAGGTCAGAGTCTGCTTCGAGCAGACTGGCATGGTGAGTTTCAACTCTAGGAGCCTTCCCTTTATCGTCTTTCTGCTGCTTTTGATAAGTCTCGACCAAATGTTTGGGAGTGCGATACGTGCGAGACCAATGGCCCTTGCATCCGCATCTGTAGCAGGACTGTTAACCCTTATCTTGATTCTCAGATTTTCGGGTAGCGGAGTTCATGTTAGGTGCAGCCTTCCCACGAACCTGAGCTTGATTGTCATTCAAGGCACCTGAACCACCGGATTTATTATGACCTCGGCCTTGGCTACGAGTTCGTTTACTCCCTCTCCCCCTTCCACGCTTGCGACCTCTTGTACCACTTTGAGCTACAGCATGTGCTTTGGGCACCGCTGTCGAGCCAACCGGCCTCGCATTATGATTCTGCATAAGGAGCTGGTTGTGCTTTTCCGCTACCAGAAGTGCAGAAATTAGCTCAGAGTGTACAGTGTAGTTCTTAGCCCTATACTGCTGCTGGAGTACAAGGTTGCTTGCGTGAAAAGTCGACAAAGTCTTCTGGATTAAGTCGTCCTCAGTTACAATTTTCTGACATAACTTTAACTGAGACACAATACGATGTAGGGCTGAGTTATACTCCGTTGCAGACTTAAAGTCTTGGAAACAGAGGTTCAACCAATCGTATTGAGCTTGAGGGAGGACTATATCATATTGTTGTTGGAAACGGTCCTTCAGGGACTTCCACAACGTTCCGGGATCTCTTTCAGTGAGATACTCATTTTTCAGGTCCTGATTGAGATGATGTCTAAGAAAAATCAAAGCTTTTGCCTTCTGGGCGTCAGTTGATTTTGGATCATCGACAATCGTGCCGCTAAGATTGTTCGAGGCTAGATGTATTTCGACATCTAGCGCCCATGTCAAGTAGTTACTACCATCAAGAGTAAGCTCAGCAAATTCTCTTTTGGTAATATCAGACATAATTCACCACAATTAAAGTGACATGGGTAAGAGGATTGACCAAAATCATAGACAACGGGGAGACAAGGATTTATCTAGTTATTCTAAGGCACATAGATGCACGTACTGGGCGCCGTCTACCCAAGGCATAAATTCACGGTCCGACAAATACCGTGCGCCGCCTACCCGGGCATAAAGAGCGGACTATAAACTATGTACACAGTGTTAATGCACGTAGGATAATAAAATCACTTAAGCATGCAATAACAATAAATAACGATAATCGCATGAAAATAATTTGCAGAAAATATACGGTTTAATAGACAGAGGAAATAATCATGAGAATAATTATTTCGTATATATTAACGCAATTTAACGAAATATTTTCAGGATTATATAATATAAATTTTGTGATACAAAAACCGAAGTAAAATCAGAATTATCACAAAATTCACAAGGGGTGATCGCAACGTGTGACTAAAAGTGCACGTAAGTCATGCAGGGACCACACGGCGAGAGGAGAGAATCGAAAAACAAAGAAAAACGAAAAATAAATAGAAATAAGGAAATCGGGGCCAGTCGCGCCTGGGGGACACGACTGGCCCTGGAGATCGCGTTCCCCGTGCGCGATTCCAAGCCTCCGATCGCATCTGCCAGGCGCGATCGAGGCCGATTTCTGGGCTTCTTCCCCGGTGCGATTTCAGCCGTGGGAGGACGAGCGCCGCCTCAACGCGACGCCCGGAGGTGGCAGGGAGAAGGGGCGCCGGCAACCGCTCCGTCGGGGGAAGCCACCTGCGTCACGGCGGCGCAAGGCCGCGTCGCACGCGGTGGCTTCCAGCCACGGCGGCGACGCATCGCGCAGGTGAGGAGGCGGCGTCGGGTGGCTGCGCTGGCACAGCAGCGGCGGCGCACGGCTGCGGGCCTCGCGGTGGGGTCGCGCCAGGTGCAGCGGCGGCGCACGGCAAGGACGGCGGCGGAGCGACGGCCACGTCGGTTGGCGGCGGCGTGGCGCTGCTATGGGCGGCGCTTCGGAGCCGTTTCGGGCAGTGCGACGACGTGCGTCTCACGGTGTCAACCGGCGTTCGTTTTTCGATCTCGATCCAGGAAAATAATATTAACGAATTTAACACAATAACACATATAATTCAAACAAGAACGAATATGGGAATCAAACAGGATAATTATATTCGTGCATATAAATTGAGTTCACTAATATTCTTGTGTATGAGAGTACATAATTCATGAATACAATGAGATTTATATAATAGTAAAAACCCTAGTCTAATGGATAAAGCCCAATATGATTCTTGGTTCTCAAGTAATGTCCACACCAAATCTCCTAGATTTGAAATATCAAATCTTCTGGATTTACAACAATAAGAAAGTGATTTAGATAATACATACATCATACATGCACAAAAAATCTCAATCTCACATATAAAAGTCCTGGAGTTTTATGATACTTATAAATTATTTAAAAAAAAAAAAACATAATTCACAAAACCTCCAAAATATGCGTGACTTGGCTCATTACACTTAAATAAAAAAATTCTGCATAATTAATGTAAGAGAAAAGTAGTAATTACACTAAAACATACATGGCAATAAAAATCGAGCGCATTAATTGCAGTAGAGAATCTTGAAAAATCTCCTAACTTATTCAATTATAAATAAGCGTTCCTTTAAGGAAAAAGGACATTCCTCCCCCAGCCCAGTGAGCCATGGTTGTGGGCAATCCTCCAGGGCAGAGACGTTTGGGTCGTCGAAAGATCGAAATCAAAAAAATCGAGAAGAAGCAAAACTTGCAAGTGACATTCACGAAACGCCGAGCCGGTCTATTCAACAAAGCCAGCGAACTCTCCATTCTGTGCGGTGCGCAAGTTGCAATTCTGGTGCAGTCACCGGCGGGGAAGGTTTACTCTTGCGGCCATCCGTCCGTCGACGGACTAATCCACCGGTTTCTGACGGCGGATGCTCCTCCCCCGGCGATGATGGAGATGGATTCATTGGCCCGAAGTGCGTACAAGGAGGCGGTGATGATATTGGAGATGGAGAAGCGGGGGGAGTCGTGGTGGAGTGAAGACCCTGAACTGCACGAACTGGAGGGGTATCTGGAAGCGTTGCAGGTTTTGACGGATAATGTGTCGAGGAGAGCGGATGAGAAGGAGAAGGAGATGGAGGAATTAATGGGCGGTGTTAGTTCGGTTCCGACGTTGCATCATCAAGAAATCAGCGCTTCTACTTCGTATGATGGTGCTGGTGCTGCTGATCTTGTTGATAACTATGATATGTTTGATGTCGCTTTTAATTAATTAAGTACGTACGTACTCATATTATACTTGCATATATTTACTCCATAGGATTAACCATATGAATATGATCTACTGATCTTTTTGCTTCGATTTTTAGTTGATTATTATTAATTAGGGTTTCTGACCGGCCAACTTGAAACTTTTGTAAATCATTAATCGACTTTATTAATTAATTTTCTGCTTTAAATTTATGCTCACAATTAAATGGGTTTTAATTTGTTATTTAATCTTGGAGATCAAAACAATGGTATTTATGAAGTAACGAATTTGTGAGTCTTTTTGTTGTTTATGTATGAGAATTCCAGAATTAAAACTGATTTCGTCAATCCTTTTATCTCCGCTCTAGCCATCCCAGTTTCATTCACTTAATTAATTTGTTCGATCTTTAGTTGATTATTAATTAGGGTTTCTGACAACTTGGTATTTTTCTAAAAAATTCCAATTCTTTACCCTACAAAAAAAACACTGTTTTGCGACGGAATTTCCGTCGCAAACAGTTCTTTGCGACGGACACGTGTCCGTTTTTAAAACAGCCGTAGCTAATTTTTGCGACGGATTTTGGAGGTCCGTCGCAAATTAACGACGGATAAATCCGTCGCAAAAATGGCGGGTCAGACCCGGCCGGGTCGCAAAGATTTTGTGACGGACAATATTCCGTCACAAATCTTTCGGGTTAGACCCGATCGGGTCAAAAACATTTGCGACGGTCATCTTCCGTCGCAAATGTTTTTATATATTTTTTTTTATTTTTTTCTGTTATAATTTGCGAAGGGCTGTTTTCCGTCGCAAAATTAAATATTTGCGAAGGACTATTTTCCGTCGCAAAATTAAAGATTTGCGACGGAATTTGGCCGTCGCAAATTACCGAGCCTATACAAAAAAAAAGTGGCTCGCGTGGTTCGAGCCCGGGCACCCAGGGCGGGCGCGGACCACTGGGCCAATCGGCCCATTGCTTAATATATACGGCCCACCTTCTATATTAGTCTTATTAGGCCTTGAACAATTAATCCATTTTTGCTTCCAAGGGGAATCGAACACGGGACCTCTTGAGCAAGAGGAGGGGACGCGCGCCACTAGGGCACAAGCTACTTTCGTTCATTTTTATGCAATTAATTGTATATGTATTCAAATTAAGTCATTTTTTTTTATATTTCACCAAATTAATTTCTTTTCGTATCTAAGTTGTTTATAAAAATATTTTGCCCAACTATTTTTTTTATTTTGTAAATTTTTTTATTTCGACAATGCATAATTAAACTATAATTCGTTCATATATTTGTACGCAATTAATTGTATATGTATCCAAATTGACTCTTTTTTTTTTCATAATTCACCAAATTAATTCATTTTCGTTTCTCACTTGTTTTTATAAATGTTGGGGCCATCTAATTTTTATTATTTTGGTAAAATTATTTATTTCGACTCCCGCTTAAATTTATAATTCGTTCATTTGTACGCAATTAATTGTATATGTATTCAAATTGACTCATTGTTTTTCCATAATTCACCAAATTAATTCATTTTCGTTTCTCACTTGTTTTTATAAATGTTGGGGCCATTTATTTTTTATTATTTTGGTAAAATTATTTATTTCGACTCCCGCTTAAATTTATAATTCGTTCATTTGTATGCAATTAATTGTATATGTATTCAAATTGATTCATTTTTTTTTCCATAATTCACCAAATTAATTTCTTTTCGTATCTAATTTGTTTATAAAAATATCCGTTCATTTGTACGCAATTATTATTTTGGTAAAATTATTTATTTTGAACTAAAAGTAAATAAATTGTAGTACTTCACAAAAAATTAAATAAAAATAACATTAATTCAAACTAAAAAAAATTGTATTTCACATTTATTAAAATTAAAAAATTTCTACTCGTCGGAATTAAATCCGGCTTCCTCTTCCTCCTCATCCTCGCCCAGGTTAACAATCGGCTGCATTGGGGGCATCGGTGGCATCGACGATTGGGTCGGCGGGATCGGCGGCATCGGTGGCGCAGGCATGAGCTCTCGTGGCACATCAGAGGTGAACAACTGCCACCACTCCTGCATGGCGGCTGTATACTGCTGCATTTGGAGATTATACTGCCTCTCAGACTCTTCCTTCTCTCGTTGTTGCCTCTGCATGTTGCTCATCTGCTCCACCACCGTGGCAAGCTGCCTCTCGACCTCACTGGGATGAGAGTCGATGGAAGACTGAGAGGAGGATGAGCCCGAGCCACGAGGTCGGAAAAAGTTCTTTCCGAAGCCACCCAATCTAGCGAACCGCCCATTTTTAGCCTTGACGTTCTTGAAGTACAATTCATTTTGAACGTCAACAGAAGGCTGTGTGGGGGGCATCGACCCCGACCCCTCTGCCGTTTCCTCAAGCTGAGGCTGGGAGGCAAGGTCCTCGAGCATCTTTCTCTGCAAATTAATTATACAAAATATTAAATAAATTGAACACAAAATATAAAATAATACTTTTAATTTTAAAAATTAAAATAATACTATTAATATTGAAATAATACTTACGTGGATCTCGGTGGTACGACCGTAGGTAGACTTCCCAGTCTCCTCGACGAGTGGGTGGGCGAGCTGCAATCTCTCAAAATGAGAGGGCTCGCGTCCTTGCTCCGCCGCCTAATTAGAAAAAAAGATAGTAAAAATTAATACCACTCATAAAAATTAGGAAAAAAATAATATAAATTCAAAAACTACAAAATTAAAGACGAAACTTACAAATCTCAACTCGTGCTCATAAATGGACCGAGAACCGGCCCGATGTCTCGCCATCCCTTCTCCATCAGGGTCACTACGCCGATTCGCCTTGTTTTTCGCCGACTTCTCTTTGAATTCAGCGGAATCCCAGTAGCGGAGGAATTGATCCCAAATCGGCCGGTTTTCACTGTCAGTCCCCAGGTCGGTGGCCTCTCCCTTCTTGTACCACTTCTCCCTCATTCTAAAAAGGAGGTCTTTGTACCTTTCCGCCGCATATTTTTCGAAATTCTTCCACATCTGGTCATCGTGCTCCGGTGCCCAGACACATTCTTTCTGCAATTACAATTTAAATGTAAATATCTGTTTATATATTTGATATTAATAAATGGTGAATTAATAAATTAAATTAATACCTTAAACTCCTCGAAGTATGTCTTTTTCTTTGCATCGGACACTAGCCTCCAACTGTGAGCGGTGGGCTCGAATCCACATCCAAGGATGGACCGGGAAACCTGATTAGTAGCCTCATGACCAGGAATCCAACTGTAAAATTAAAACTTCAAAGTTAGTAAAATAATTAGGTTTTAATTAATAAAAAAATTTAGTATAAAATATTAAAACTTACGTTGAACCATGTGGCTGGACAGTCATCCGTGCTTGAACAATCGGATGCTGTCGGGAGGAGGATGAGCCCTCAGCAGTCTGCTGTGAGGAGGAGGAGGAGCCCGCACCAGGCTGTGAAGAGGTCTCTGATTGAGACCTCGGTCTGAAAATAGGTGGAACCACGGTTCTTAGTGAGGCCCGTCGTCTCATCCCTCCTCGCTCTCCTCGACGAACCTCCTCATCCCTCGGAGGTTCCTGACTGCCACTGCCTTGTCCGCTCATCTATAACAAAATTCGAAATATTAAATTAAAATCAATGAAAATAAACATGCTTTAAAAATCTATAACATAATTCGAAAAAAAATCAATTCGGCTTTACAATTCAACTATTTCTAAACATGCTTTAAAATTAAATTAAAATTCGATCAACTAATCTAATTCAACTAAAATCAATTCTAAACTTAACAAATTCAACTATTTCTAAACATGCTTTAAAATTAAATTAAAATTCAAACAATTCAACTAAAATCAATTCTAACTTAACAAATTCAACTATTTCTAAACATGCTTTAAAATTAAATTATAATTCAAACAATTCAACTAAATCAATTCTAAACTTAACAAAAATTAAACATGCTTTAAATTAAAATTCGATCAACTAATTAAATTATAATTCAACTAATTCAACTAAAATCAATTCATTTCTAATATAATTCAAACAATTCAACTAATTCAATTCTAAACTTAACAAAAATTAAACATGCTTTAAATTAAAATTCGATCAACTAATTAAATTATAATTCAACTAATTCAACTAAAATCAATTCATTTCTAATATAATTCAAACAATTCAACTAATTCAATTCTAAACTTAACAAAAATTAAACATGCTTTAAATTAAAATTCGATCAACTAAATCAACTAAAATCAATTCATTACTAATATAATTCAAATAATTCATCTAAAATCAATTCTCTAAACATGCTTTAAAATTAAATTTTAAACGGTAAAAATGAAGAAAACTTACGGTTTATTTGTAGAAGATGACGAAACGAGAACTCGGTGGGGACGGATTGGCTCTACAGTGACGGCACCCGACTTCTCCTTCCTTTTCCTCTCTTTTTCCTCTTCTTCTTCTTTTTTTCTCTCTTTCTCCGTCTGCAATTCGGCGGGTCTGTATATATAAGTGGAAAAAAATTTGCGACGGACGTCTGTCCGTCGCAAATTTTGTCCGTCAAAAGTAAAACGACGCCGTTTTTTACTGATTTGCGACGGCTTTTCCGTCGCAAATCAGTCAACGCACAGTTTTCCGATAAGACGCGTAAAATGGTTCGGATTTGCGACGGACATTCCGTCGCAAATCAGTCAATGGGCCGTTTTACCGATAGGTCGCGAATATAAATGTAATATTTGCGACGGCTTAGGTCCGTCGCAAATACTAAGTTAAAAATTGCGACGGCAAATTCCGTCGCAAATCAGTCAAACGGGTCGCTTCATGAACGGTCACCTTTAAACGGGTATATTTTGCGACGGAATGGACCGTCGCAAATACAAAGTTGAAATTTGCGACGATTTTTCCGTCGCAAATGTAGCCGGTTCAAGACGAAGTCGGTGGGCCCTAGTGTTTGCGACGACGTATCCGTCGCAAATTACTATCATTTGCGACGAACTTCCTTAGTCGTCGCAAATTGATATTTTTTGCGACGACTTACAAAAATCCGTCGCAAATTCACTGTATTTGCGACGGATATTCTAGCCGTCGCAAAATTGCCGTCGCTAATCTCCATCTTTTTTGTAGTGGTTTCACCTTAATTAGTTTCAGCCCTAGTTTAACCATCACAAAATGATCAAGAAATTACTGACTGGCGAAGGAGTATATATGAACAACTGATGTTATTTTATTTCCTTTGTAGCTAGCTATTAAAGACTTTTGCTGCAAAGCTTTTGATTGGGAGGGTGAACAATTTTTTAGGGGAGAGAAAGAAATATTGTCTTGTATAAATAAAATCACATTTTTCTTTTTCTTTTTTGTTAACAGGCTGCAGGTTGACTGACATATTTTTTAATTATATGTGGTAGGAGAGAGAAGAAAATTTGATTGTAATTGTTTTTGGGCAAGTAATTCGAAAATTAAGGTCGTTCATGACCTGCTCCACAATTTTGACCTCTGCTGTGGATTAATGTAGCATCTATGAGTGACATTATTCTAGTGGGCAAGACGGAAATTACATGTTTTGGCCATGTGATTGATCCACTAATTACACACGGTTAATTAGCATTCACTACAAAAAAATGTCGAGTTTTAGCGACCGATTTTTACGACCGCCTGAAAGTCGGTCGCTAAAAAGTGTGATTAGCGATCGATTTACGACCGACGAACCAAAATGGTCAAAAGTTTTAGGATTAACAACCGTCTGGTAAATCGGTCGCTAATCTGAGATCGAATTTAGCGACCGCTTGACCGCGACGACATCGTATTTTGGAGATTAGCGACCGATATCGGTCGCAAAATTGGAACCTAATTTAGCGACCGCTCTAGGCGGTCGCAAAACTCGAATCCCGATGTGAGCAAGTGGGCAATAATGACCCGGTTTCAGTCCGTTGTTTAGGCGGTCGCTAATACCTTTTAGGCGGTTGTTAAATGTCTGTTACAGAACAAATTCTTTTCTTCTTCTTCCATATTTTTTTTACGAAAAAAACTTTTGTAAATTCATTTTTCGTCCGTTTAATCTACGACGAAGGTCTTTTTGAAGTGGTGGTAGCAATCGACTGGTTCTATATCACATTGTGCTCGTGGCTTCAACTTCACCATACGTTTTTCACACTTTTACCATTTAATTCTTTTGTTGTATATATTTTAGTTTTTGGTAAGTTTTTAGTATGCATGCTTAAATGTATAGTAGTGATTTAGTATATATGATTGTTATGTTGGATTTATGTGGAAAAAAAAATATGGATATGTCTATTTATAGTCAAAACTCAGCCCAAATTTTTTGAATTAATTAATGTGTTGTATTTGGTTAGTTTATTATGTTTGATGGATATATGTTTGTTTACAGTCGAAATTCTGCCGTTTTTTTATAATTAACTTGTTATTTACTATTAATTTGAAACAGATGGAATTTCTAGATCGTGGTTGGATGTACTCAATGCCTCGTATGATAGGAGGGGTCGTGAATCTTCAATTTTACCGTAAAATTGAAGAATTTATTGAGTTTGCATATAGTCATCCACACTGTCTTGATCGTTTCAATTGGCTTAGATGCCCGTGTAATGGAAGAAAATGCAGGAATATGCAATATTTGAGCATTGGTGAGGTTAAAACTCATCTTTTTAGGATTGGTTTTGTTTCCCACTACTACAATTGGACCAGTCACGGTGAAGAGCGTTGGAATATTGATATCGACACACTTGAAAACTTTTATACTCAGAGGAATATTGGTGAACGATTTGAGATTGGTGGTTCAAGTCATGATCTGTATACTCAGGAGGAACCATCCATGGAGGAGGCCCATGTTCCATTTACTCAGTTCGGACCACCTTTGGAGGAGGTGGATGAAGCCTATATGTACCACATGATGGTTAATGAATCTGTGTTGGGTGGTCACACAACTATGGAGGAGGAACCAAATTATCGGTCAAAGAAGTTTTTTGAGATGCTAACAACCGTTGATCAAAAGTTATTTCCTGACTGTGATACCGAGACACAGTTGTCATTCAATGCGCAAATGTTGTCCATTAAATCCGAAGGCAAAGTCAGTAAAAAAGTCTTCAATCAATTTGCAAAATTGTTCAAAAAGACTCTACCTAAAGAGAACAATGCGCCTGGAAATTTCTATCAAAGCAAAAGGTTGTTGAAGGAGATGGGTCTACCGTTTGAGAAGATTGATTGTTGTACAAACGGTTGCATGTTGTTTTGGGACCAGGATGAGAGTATTGATCAGTGCAGGATGTGCGGCCACCCCAGGTACAAACCATCTGGTCGTAAGAAGGACAAGAAGAAACAAAAGCGGAAGGCATTTAAGTCGATGTATTACCTTCCTATCACTCCTCGTTTGGAGAGATTGTATCAGTCTAGTGCCATTGCTAAAGACATGACATGACACGCTGATGAGTGTTCTGATCCAGAATCTGGAGAGATGCGGCATCTAGCAGACTCGGAGGCATGGAGACATTATGACAGAGAGTTTCCAGATTTTGCGAGAGAGAAGAGAAATGTGAGGTTGGGTTTGTGCACCGACGGTTTTGCTCCATTTGGAATGCACGGAAAGAAGTATTCGTTGTGGCCTGTGCTGTTAACTCTGTACAATCTACCGCCTTGGTTTTGCATGAAGCCACAACATATCTTTTTGACTATCTTGGTGCCTGGTCCACAGAACCCTAAGCATAAGTTGGATGTCTATCTTCAGCCACTGATTAAAGAACTCTTATCTCTGTGGCATACGGGAGTGGAGACGTACGATGTGCATCGAAAGTAGAACTTCACGATGCGTGCTGCTGATTTATGGACCATTAGCGACTTTCCAGCATTTTCTATGTTGTCTGGTTAGCCAACTGCTGGAAAACAAGCATGCACGTACTGTATGGATGGATCTGAGGCGTTCTATCTTCCATTAAGTAAAAAGGTGTCATGGTTTGAAAACCATCGGAAGTTTCTACCTGCTGATCATTCCTTCCGAAAGGACAAAATAAACTTCCTTAAGGGTAAATATGCAGTAGGTCGACCAAAACCACAGATTCGAAAAGGTATGCGTCTGAAACAGTACTTATGTTATCTATCTGTCTCATATAAATATGACTAACCATATATAAATTATTTCAGGTGAGGCGTTGTTGTATGAGGTTACAGTCACTAATTTGAAGAAGACAACCGAGGAGGGTGCAATGGAGCACAACAAACGTATCAAAGGTGGATGGAAAAAAAGGAGTATCTTTTGGGATTTGAGCAAATTGTTGATTCGACACAACTTGGACGTGATGCATATAGAGAAGAATGTGTTTGATAAATTGTTCCACACTATCTTGAATACAGAAGGCAAGACCAAATACACTTCAAAATCCAAAGAAGAGTTGTGTCTGTTATGTTCTCGTTCTGGTCTGTCTAAGGATCCACGGACAAATAAGTATCCACAAGCCAGTTACATAATCACCAAAGCAGAGAAAAAAATATTATTAAGTGGGTGACGGAGTTGAGCTTTCCAGACAATTACGTTTCAAATTTGGGTCGCTTGTTTGAGCCAAATACAGGAAAGGTGAATCCGATGAAGAGTCATGACTGTCATGCGATCATGCAGTGGTTGTTACCGATTGCCTTTCTATATTCACTTCTGAAGGCTGTATGGAGTGCCATCACAGAGTTAAGTCTTTTTTTAGAGTTTTAACCGCTTCAATGATTAATGTCGAAGACATGCATTTGGATAGAGTCATCTCTGTTATACTGTGCAAACTAGCGCGGATTTTTCCACCCAGTTTCTTTGACTCGATGGAGCACTTACCCATTCACTTAGCGCATGAAGCCTTAATTGGTGGTCCAGTGCAGTACAGATGGATGTATCCCTTTGAGAGGTAAACATATTTTATATTTAGATATCTAATATTTTTCTGTTTATCTTGAAACCGTAAATTTACCTTTAATTGAATGCTTTTATATTTAGGTATCTACATAATTTGAAACAGAATATTGGAAATACGGCTCACATTGTAGCATCCATTGTGAATGCATATCTTACTGAAGAGGTTGGAACATTTTGTTCCTATTACTTCGGCGACCAAGTTCAAACCAAGATCAGAAACGAGCCTCGCAACTACGATGGTTGCGGAGTAGAACATCCCCTTCGTGAGTTTGAAGGTATGTTATCCGTATTCTTTCACGCAGGTCGACCACTGGGTAAGGGAGTCAAACGGTGGTTTAAGAGCAACTTGGAAGAGGAGACGATATAATCATACATTTTGATGAATACTCCTGAAGTACAACCTTACATCCAGTAAGTACTTTATTTTTAAATATGTGTTGTTATACTCAATACTTTGTATAATTGTGATTTTTTTTTTCATGTAAGGATGTTTTGTGACCACACTCGACAAGAAGTACCAGGCATCACGGATGAAGCAGTCTATCATTTGGTTTGCAAATAATTTCTATATTGTTTCCAATCCTACGTGAGTTAAAATTAATTATATATATGACTATTATTTAAATACAACTAATCATTATATAAAATGCATTATATATTTACAGGGTCTAAATAACCAACTTCACAACCCACATCTGGATGCTCTCAGCAAAAAGTCACTACGACAGTTGACATCATACAAAGGGTATCACGTAAATGGATACAAATTTCATACAGATGCGTATGCTTCAACGAAAAGAACTACAAACAGTGGTATTTGTGTTTCAAGTGGGAGTGACAACAAAGCACCGATTGATTACTATGGAGTGTTGCAGGAAGTGATTGAAATAGAATATTCGGGGTGGCCATTGAGGAAAATAGTTTTGTTCTTGTGTGAGTGGTTTAATTCAGGGCATGCAGGAAAAAAAGTCGACCCAAACTACAAGATTGTTGATATTCATGTCAACAGGAAGTACGCTGCCGCATTCGAACCCTACGTCTTTGCAACTCAAGCGTCTCAGGTATATTATTGCAAATACCCGGATTCAGGTAGACCACACTTAAGGACAGTTTGCAAAGTCAAGGCTCGGTCTTTGGTGGAACTTTCTAATTCATCCAAGGAAGACACTGCACAACCTGAAAATGCATTTCAAACTGAGGTCCAAGAAGCTCAAACAGAGGTCCTTGAAGAAGGTGTCAATCTCGTAGTGGACTTGGTAGCAGCAAATCCAGAAATGACTATGGTTAGGAGCGACGAGGGGAACGAACAAGAAGAAGAGGAAGAAGAAGAGAATGAAGAGGATGATGAATAAAATTATTTAATTTTTTTGTAGTTTGTAACAATCATTAATTTGATGAATTTACAAAAAAAAAAAAAATGAGACTCACATTGAAATATGAAAACAAAAACTTGATGGATTTAAAAAAAAATGGGAGTAAATTTGAAGTTATATACAATTAAATGCATAAAAACGAATGAGTTAATAATTTATAATATAGTCTAAAATATTAAATTTACAAAATAAAATAAAAATTTAGTAAATATATATATCCTCTATTATACTAATAGGGAGTTGGTTTTGCATATGTGTCGTTATGTGGTTGATTTTGCATATGTGTCGTCTTGTGGTTGATTCTGCCTACGTGTCAAATGCTTATGTGTCATTTATGTTCTACGTGGCATGCTTATGTGTCAATTCATTATGAATATGTGTCATCTTTGTGTCATTATATAATAAAGAATCTAATTAAAAAATATATGCATATGTGTGGATTAGAACCTAGGACCACATGAGTAAAATTTATAGGTTTGACCAATTAAGCTATACTATGAATGTTTACAAAGTTGGAAAATCTATTGTATATAATTTGAGTCCATAAAAATATATTATATTGAATTGATCAATTAAATTTAAAACTCTAATTATATGAAACTTTAATGTTTAATTAACTTATTTTATTGTCTCACTATATTTGAGATTTTCAATTAAAAAAATCTTAATTTGTTAATATAAATTAAAAATAAAATTAAACATATTTAATAGTTTTGATTTTTTTTATCGATTAAATGATTGATTGAATTTTTTTTAATCGCATAATTACAAATTTTAGCATTTAATTGACAATTTTTTATTGTTTTGGAAACACAATGCATCAAAATTTTAATTATTTAATTTTTTTAATCTCAAATCGAAATCATTATGTCGTTATGTGTGACATTATTTTGATTATGTTTATTATATAATATAATTATATTATTTAAATGTGAACAAATTTACAATACTATTGTATATATAATGCATTATAATGTATAATCATTTTTCTATGAAAATTCCGTGTAATACGCGGGACACCTATCTAGTATATATATATAAAAGAATTAGAAACAAAAAGGAATTAATTTGATGAATTTAAAAAAAACGGGAGTCAGTTTGGAATTATATACAATTAAATGAATAAAAACGAATGAATTAATAGTTTAGAATAGTCTAAAATATTAAATTTATAAAATTAATAAAAAAAAGTTAGTAAATATATACATATAAACGAACTAGAAACAAAAATGATTGAATTTGATAAATTAAAAAAAATGGGAGTCAATTTGAAATTATATACAATTAAATGAATAAAAACGAATGAACTAATAATTTAGAATAGTCTAAAATATTAAATTTATAAATTAATAAAAAAGTTAGTAAATATATATATATAAACAAATTAGAAACAAAAATGATTGAATTTGATGAATTAAAAAAAAAAGGGAGTCAATTTGAGCTAATATAAAATTAAATGCAAATAAACGAATAACAATAGAATGTGTCCTAGTGGTTCACACCTCTTCTGGGTTACCCGAAGGTCGTGGGTTCGATTCCCCTTGGGCGCATATTTGCCCATTTATTTCTACAAGCCTCACAAGGACTTATATACAACATGGTTCGCCTAATATAAGCTAGTGGATCAGTGACTTAGTGGTTCGCGCCCTGCGCGACCGATGTCAAAAGACGGTCGCTAATATTAGCTACTCGCTTTTTAACGATCGATTTTTTTCGGTCAGAAATCGGTCGCGAATCACGTTTTTCGACCGATTTAATCGATCGCTAATCCTCGTTTTTTTTGTAGTGATTATAGAACTGCAACTAAAATTTTGTTCATACAGTATAATTGTGTATTATGTACACATTGCAAGAAAATATAAATTTATTTATGAAAATTGTCAATATTACTACAAAATTTTCAACGAATTTTTTTATAGTGGAAATTGCTTACGAGATTGTCTACCATTTCTTTTAATTATATAAGTATTTTCATTCATAACCAATAAAGAATTTGGCTACGGAATTTCAGTAAACAAATTGTTCGTGAGTAAATTTTTGTAGGCAAACTACTTGTAGGTATAATTAATAACTAGAAATTTCATTTTATAGGCAAATTATTTGTGAGACGAGGAATGAAGGTGTCTCCATAATTAGAAAATTTTGTAGGCAATCTTACTATGAAATTTTTTTGTTGAAAAAAATGTCGTTCACAATTTTAATTTCGTAAGCAATTTTTTTTATTTTCGTATAATAACACACTATATGTTAATATATATATATATATATATATATATATATATGAGAATTCGAGTAAACTGAAACTTTCTTTATCGATCTGCAATTCTAAAAAGAACTATATATAGGTTTTCAAAAAAGTTGGTTTAAAATTTAGTTTGTTTCTTTTTACGGATAAATTTAGTTATCTCTTGCGCGCAGTATAAATATGTGTAGGCACAGTAGTTGCATCAAACTGAAACAACTTAATTATTCCATGTTATTATACATTAGATGCATTGTGCAACTTAAATGTAACTTTAAACAGTTTAGAGTTATTTTCACTTAACGATTAAGATTGTTTATTCAATAATTTAACAACTCTAACTATTCAATGTAAACAACACTATACATATAGTACATCTGGTGTACAAGCGCCCCCTTAATACTTAATTATTATACACATACTTAATTATATATTATACACATAAATTCTTGGAAATCAAGTTACTACTTATTGTTAACACCCAAGTTTCTGACTATCTTTCCCAGCAGCGTACCCCCAAAAACAAATTTCTCAAAATATATATATAATACTTTGCGACATAATATATACTTCAATTCATTGATATTTCGATGATTTCTTGGCTTGGGATTTTGAGTTCAAGATTTTAAATAAATAAATGGACGTGTTTTATTAACATTTCTCCAAAAAACGCTATATAAGGGTCCGCTTAGTTGGGGTGATGATTATAGGGCAATGTGAATGATTTCATTAGTAGTGCTTGATATTATCAATACATTGTAATAAGATTGAAAATTAGTTACAATTTATCTATCAAATGACTCATCATTCATTACCCTCTACTTGAATGACTCTTCAATCACTTTAATTCTCATTACTCTATAATCATTACCCCCAACCAAGCGGGCCCTAAATAAATATATAGGTTTAGGAAATGATATTTGTGTACACATTTACAAACCCGTACTGCGGAATCTAATATGGGGTCTTTCTACGGTCAGGAAGGCTTTCGTCCTTCCTGACATCAGGAAATCATTTAACTACCATTTGATCAATGATCCAACGTATAATATTTTTTTTAAATAATTGCACTTTGCACTAAAGCATTTGCACTGTGCATAATGCAATTGTACTGCATCGCCCTACTAATAAATTAAATTACAAAAATACATTTTTTAATAATAATTAAAAATTACACATATATCCCAATAACATTTTATATATAAATAATACACTTTTACACATAATTAAAATTAAAATTAAAATTATAAATCAAATATATCGAAATCTAATCTGTCTGAGCCCTAATTTTTCCAAGAAAGGGTGCACTGTGCGCAGAAAAAAAAAATGATGAACGAGAATTACTCATGATAATCAATCAAAATAATAAATTATATATGCATGTTTTCTCATGATAATCAGATGAATTGGATGTAAGTCTACTGTATTGATCAATAGATCCCTAATTAATATAACCTAATGATTTATTTTCAACCATTCAATTTTAATAGGATTAAGTGCAGGATAATACAATTCCAAACAACTTTTTACAAATTGGTACAACATAATTGAACAGACGCACAAAAAAAAGTTGAACATAAGTATATATTTTTTGAACACTGTACTATCTTGTAAATAGTGGTGTTCAATTGTATTATTTTGTGAATGCCCCATTTTAATATAATAAAGAAATAGATGCAACATGTCAGAATAACAAGAATAGGTAAATTATGGTCGGATTAGCCCTAATCAGAACAGTATAGTTCTCGTTTTTTTTTTCTTAGCACTCATCCAAGTAAGAACGTCAATTGTGCTATGGAGGAAAAATGAAATACCAGTTGTGGGATGAGGAAAGAGAAGCAACTATCGCAAATTCACAATATCAATTGAGGACTTTTTGGGTATTTTAATTTATTGACCAAGTAATCAAACGGGTGTTTGATTAATTGGGTCAAGTATACGACCCGTCTTATGTATGAGACGTCTTAATCGATTTTTTGTCAAATTAAAATTATAAATAAAATATTTATTTATTATAAAAATATTAAAAGGATATTTTAGTAACTTTATATATATATTTTAAAAAATTAATTAATTTGTTTATGGCAAAACTATTTCGCCCTGGACGAAGTTATATGATGTGTCAACTTCTCATTGGTTCACTGACGTCAGATAGGGCGAAAGCTCTTACTGACCATAGAAAAGTCCATCTAACATAGATTCTCTCATCATTATACTAGTTTATATTCAAAAATTCAAAGTTAATGAGCTCATTTTTTTTTAAAGTCTCATATATACATAAATCCGTTAAGGGTATTAGTTATTTTCACTGAAGAGTATTAATTGTTTTTACTGAAGAGTGTTACTGATTTAGACTAGAAAGTGTTAGTTGTTCGGTGAAAATGAACTAAAACTCTTCAGTGTAAACCAATAATACTCTTCAGTAAAAACAACTAATATTCTTCAGTGAAAACAACTAATACCCTTCAATGATTTATATATAAACCAATTTCACTCTATACATACTAAAAAGGGATTAATGTAAAAGAGATCTATGTTGACACGATTTTATTTTAATAGGATTGAATTAAAGAGAAGATTCTATTCTAAAATTAATTGTAAATATTACCTAAAAAAGTCACTAAAAAGTAATTAGAAACTAGTCTAATATATCTAAATTGTTGTAAATAAGTGCGTAAAATAAAAGACGAGATTTGTTCACCCAGTTCGTCGGGAACGACTACGTCTAGGGACGAGCCAAGCCAGGAGTTTTCACTAATGTTCTTGTGTATGCGTAATTACAATTATGAGTACAATAGTCTATATATAAGAATAAAACCCTAGTCTAAGATATAAAACACATTGGGTTATTGGTCCAATAGCAATGTCCACATCAAATCTTCTAGATTTACAACACTCCCCCTTGGACATTACGACATAACATAAATGTCTTGTCATAAAAACTCCACGTGCTAGGTATCGGCCAAATAAAGTTGTGGAGGAATGTAATCGATCTTCTAGATCAAATCTTCTAGATTCATTTCGGGGCTACCACTCCCCCTGAAGACAACAACACTTTGAGTCTTTGCATCCCAATACCACGAACGTACATTTCAAAAGTAGACGTAGGTAAGGACTTAGTAAACATATCTGCTAGATTGTTACTAGATTGCACCTTTTGATTGGTAATCACGCCACTCTTCTGGAGTTCGTATGGGTAGAAAAATTTAGATGAAATATGTTTCGTCAGGTTTCCCTTGACGTACCCATTACTCATTTGTGCGATGCAAGCTGCGTTGTCTTCAAATATAACGGTGGAAGATGTATCGCCTTTAGCGATACCACACGAGTCACCAATGTGTTTTACCAAGGACCTTAACCAAACACATTCTCATGCGACCTCAAATAAAGTTATTATCTCTGAGTGGTTTGAAGACGTGGTAACCATGGTTTGTTTAACCGATCTCCATGAGATCGCGGTACCACCACAGAGAAAAACGTAACCAGGCTGGGATATGGCGTTGTGGGGATCAGACAAATAGTCAGCATCCGCATAACCTACTAAGGCTTTGACTTGGTTCATACGGTAAAACAGTCCAAGATCTTGAGACCCTTGGAGGTACCGTAGAACATGCTTAACACCATTTCAATTTCTCCTTGTAGGAGAAGCGCTATGTCTCGCAAGCAAATTGACAGCAAATGCAATGTCCGTCCGAGTGCAATTTGCGAGATAGAGCAATGCTCCAACAACGCTAAGATAAGGAACTTCTCGCCCCATAATTTCTTCTGAATCTTCTCTTGGTCTGAATCTTCTCTCCAATACCTTCTTCATGTAGGTTGGCTGATGTATAAGAATTCCTTCAGGGAGATGCTCGATCTGCAGGCCGAGGCAGTACTTGGTTTTACCCAAGGCTTTCATTTCGAATTCAGCTTTCAAGATTGAACTGACTTCTTCAATCTCTTTGCATGTTCCGATTATGTCCAGGTCATCAATATAGACGGATATGATGCAAAAACCATTTTGCGATGTCTTCGTGAATACGCATGGGAAAGCTTTATCGAATGTGTATTCCTTCTTCTGAAGAAATTTACTAAGTCGGTTGAACCACATGAGGCCCGATTATTTCAGGCCATACAACGACTTCTGCAGTTTTATGCTATACATACTGCGGTTTTCACCATCCATCATCTGAGGAATGTCAAATCCATCGGGGATTTTCATATAAATATCGGCATCAAATAATCCGTATTAGTACGCGGTTACTACGTCCATTAATCTCATTTGGAGATTTATTTTAACTGCCAAAGATATCAAGTAGCGGAACGTTATTGAGTCCATGACGGGAGAATATGTTTGATCGAAATCAATCCCGGGTCTCTGCGAAAACCCTTGAGCTACAAGCCTCGCTTTATATCTCTCCACAGTATTGTTCTCGTTTTGTTTTTGTATAAATATCCATTTATATCCTACTGGGATAGCGCACGGGTGTACGAACGATAGAGCCAAATACTTATCTTTTGTTAAGCGATGCGAGCTCTGCATCAATTGCCTCTTTCCACTTAACCCAATCGGAGCGCTTCCGGCACTCAGCGATTGTTTTGGGTTCTGGATTTAGATCATTTATAATGGAAAGAGCAATTGACGCTGCGAATGTGTCGTCGATGACAGTAATATTTCTATTATATGTTTCTCCCGTATCTGTGAAGTTCACAGAGACTTCGACGTTTACGTCATCCAGACCTTCCTCATTTCCCATTGTATTTGGGTCTGGTCATTCCACAGTCCTAGTACATTGAATATTTTGTGCACGTGCTTCATCACTAGGACTCTCGTCTCCTAGAGACTTTGAGTTATCTAGACGAATCTCTTCTAGAGATTTTACATTCGACTAACCAGATTTGCTAGCCTTTCGTTTAGGTGTATTACTATCTCTTGAGGGTCCTTTGCGCTTCTGGCGCGTGGGGGCATGAATACTTGTTTTGCTTGGGACCTCAACCCTTTGGGGAGCATTTACTGCAGGTATATGCGATTTAGTTACACCTCTATGGTCAGTGAACGCGTCTGGCAGATTATTTGCAAGTTAATGATCTTCTGCACTTCTAGTTCAGATTGACTAGTGCGTGGATCTAGATACTAAAGATTACTTACGTTCCACGTAAGCTCCCGGCATTCATTCAATTTTGAATTCGGATCTCCCCCTAATGCTGGGAAGTAATCTTCATCGAACTTGCAATCAGAACTGAGTCGTTAATTAATCCCCGGATAAAGGCTCGAGGTATTTCAGGATGAATGGAGAGTCAAATCCGACGTAAATACCAAGTTTCCTTTGTGGGCCCAAAGAGGTCCGCTTTGGTAATATTATCGGAACATATACCGCACATCCGAAAATACGCAGATGGGAAATGTTAGGATCTTTCACACACACTAGCTGTAGGGGGGATGATCATTATATGCAGTTGGACGGATTTGTATTAAGTGCGATGCATGTAGGACTGCATGCCCCCAGCATGAAGTGGGTAGTTTATAGTTCATAAGTAATGGTCTCACAATTAGTTTGATACGTTTTATTAGCGCCTCAACAAGACCATTATGGACGTAGGGGACCAAATGCTCCACTTTAATTCCCAGGGCCATACAGTAATCTGTAAAAGCTCTCGAGGTAAACTCGGCAGTATTATCCATGTGAATAGATTGGACAATCTGGAGACTGAGCTCGAGCTCGATAGTTTTCGCAATGAGCTCTGTAGGAGCTTGATTGTGGGTAGACAGCTAACAGGCATATTTCCACCTAGTGGAGGCATCATTAAGGACCATGAAATACCGAAATGGTCCTGATGCTGGGTGAATCGGTCCACAAATGTCTCCTTGAATTCGCTTCAAGGAAAACCGGAGACTCTAGTCCAACCTTAGTATGCGACGGGCACACTATTAACTTACCCTTAGAACATGCATCATAAATAAATTCATCAACATGAAGGATTCTATTATTCGAAATATTATAACTAATTGAATTAGATAGAATCCTACGTATCATAGATTGTCCTGGATGACTTAACCGCTGATGTCTTAATTTAAAGTAGTTCGGGTCATAAAATTTTGTACTCATGGCTAGATGGAGATTGGACGGCCGGATGTAAGAATAGTACAATCCGGGGGAGAAGGAAGGAAGTTTTTCTATAACTTGTTTACGGCTACCTCGAGTAATAGTCATCAAAAAGTATTCGTTATTGTTCTCAGTTTTAGTTTCAATATGATAGCCATTAGTTCTAATATCACTATAAATGAGCAGGGTACACTTAGATTGTGGAAACAATAAGGCATTATTCATTATGAGTTCAGTACCCACGGGGAGGACAATGGGAGCTCTTCTGGAGCCCATTATCAACCTACTATCATTGCTATTGTAGTTATACTCCCCTTACGTTTTAACAAGTTATGGAAATATTTCCCATCTCTTAAGGTTGTATGAGTGGTGGCGCTGTTGGTGATCAAATTTTATCGGGTGGATTAGTGACTGTTTAAGTTCGGTTTATTGATCATCAATCAATTACGTGTGATTGGTTACCACCGTAAATGGTAAATCGAGGGTCAGGTTATGAACTTGTAAATATGAAAATCGAAATCGGGATAATTTCGTATGTGTGTACATTTAGGTGCGTTAGTGTGTGTTTTGGGAGTGTTTATGAATTTGAATTTGTATTTCTTAAGCTGGAGAGCAACTATTTATAGAGACTAGCAAGCATGAGGTGTTCCTGACTCTTGGTCTCCCTAGCCTGCATGCTTGACATGTGTCTCTTTGACCTTATCTAAGCTGAATCTTAGTTACAAAGTCTTCTTTGGTCTTATCTCGGACTCATTGTTGTTCGCTTAGGTCAGCTTGACGGATCTTGATGATTCTCCAACTGAAAGTTGTTCGCCTCTGGAGATTGTACTTTGGAAGTTGTTCGCCTTTTGGCTTTATTTAGCTTGGCTTTGAGATTTTAGTCCTTTGTTCACTGGTACACACCTTGACTGTCTGTTGTATCATAGTTTGACCAAGTTGTTCGTCATTGACGACTTCGCAGTTGGCTCATTCTTGGTCTCGGGTCTTAATACCTGTTCGCCTATTAGTTGTTCGTCGATGGAGTTGTTCGTCATTTTATACACCTCCCGGATTGGTAGATGCACCCCAATCCTGATTTTCTTTGTTCAAGCCCTTAATTCTTGTTCGCTCCATGCTGGATGATGTTCGCCTATCAACAGGCGCTATCTACCAAACATAAATCACAATCTCAATCCATCATGCCAGAGGAAATAGCTCAAACCTAATAGCTGATATGTTTAATAGCCATGTATAGTAATATCCAAGTAAATTTAATGGACAACGTTAAGGTAAACACATCGAAGCTAAAACATAATATCATCCATAAAATAAAGTATCCGAAAGAAAGTATCCATAAAATTATTTTAATAAAAATAAAGTACTAAACAATCAAATACGCAAATCACTCATTATTTTCAAAGTCCTTGAGCTCGATGCCCAGAGGATCGACATTGTCTTGGTCAAAGTCTGCTTCAGGCAGACTGGCATGGTGAGATTCGACTCTAGGGGTCTTCCCATTGTCGTCCTTCTGCTGCTATTGATAAGACTCAACCAAGTGCTTGGGAGTGCGACACCAATGGCCTCTGCATACTCATCTGTAGCAGGACTGCTCAACCTTATCTTGATTGTCAGATTTTTTATGAGCAAAATTCAAGGTTCTATGACCACCGGATGTACTACGACCTCGGCATTTAGCCCAAATCATCTTACTCTCTCTCTTCCCCTTCCACGTTTGCAACCAATCATATAATTGTCCCTATACTGCTGTTGGAGTATAAGGTTGCTAGCGTGGAATGTTGACAGATTGTTCTGCATCAACTGGGTTACAATACGGTGCAAAGCAGAGTTGTACTCCGTTATAGACTTAAGGTCTTGGAAACGGAGTCTCAACCAATCGTATTGTACCAGAGGGATGAGTATATCATTTTGTTGTTGGAAATGGTCCTACAGGGAGTTCCACAATATTCCGGGGTCCCTGAATGAGGATCTGAATAATGAATTCCTCACTCAGGTGATTCATGAGAAAAATCAACGCTTTCGCCTTCAGGGCGTTAGTGGATTCCGATCCTTCGAGAATTGTTTCACTCAACTCATTTAAGTCTAGATGGATCTCAACATCTAGCGCCCATGTCAGGTAGTTATTACCATCGAGAGCAAGCTCATCAAATTCTTTCATAGTGATGTCAGACATAATTCACTATAATTAATAAAGTGACATGGTAAGGGGCGTGACAAAATTTATTGACAACGGAGAAACAAGGATTTATTTGATTATTCTAGAGCACATAGAGTCAAGGATTGGGCGTTGTCTACCCAAAACATAAATTACGGTCCGACAAGTACCGGGCGCCGCCTACCCGGACATAATATGCGGACTATAAGAAATAAACTATGTGTGGAAGGAATAATGCATGTAAGATAATTAAATCATAGATACATGCAAAATAATTTATTATGAACGATAATCACATGAAATAATTTTAAGGAAAATTTACGACTTAATAAACATGCATATTCATGAGGCTAAATATTTCATGTATATTAATGAAATTTAACAAAATATTTTCAGGATTTTAATTAATTGGTATTTTGTGATATCAAAAAACGAGCCCAAAAGTGGACTAGAGTTTCACAAAATACACGGCTATGTGCGATTGCGGGCGCGACGATGGGCGCGTGGGGGCGGCGCCGGCCTTCGCAAGGCGATGTGCATATATCAATTAAGCATATAAGACAATTTTTGAGAACTAATATTGAAATTAATTCTAAAATTTTCGGGCTTAATTCATATTCAAAAATTATTACCTTGGACACGTCTTCAAGTGAGTGGAGCAAGTATACAAGTATCAAGATCAAAAGAAAGCTCAACACGAAATTGGATTAGCAAATTCCAAAAGACGATTTAAATATAATGCGCATGAATAATTATACAAGTTCTCATGCTTTATTAAAATTACACAAATAAAGCGTTTATAATTATTTAGCACATAAAATTTATGTTTATTTAATCATGAATTCATGCCTTGGGAATAATATTTAATAGGATATTTATAAGATAACACCTTATGGGTATTACGATATGCAAGCCAACTTCATGCCTTATTAATAATTAATAAGTACGCAACCTTTAACTTTGGATTAATCATCAGGATTAATTATTCAATTGATTCCCGTGATTTTAAGGTGACCTCGGAACAATTCTTCGTCACACAGCAGAAGGCATCCATCGTCGCCAGCAGAAGCATCAATTTCGAAGACCGAGATTTTGGATGCTCTCAATTTTTTTTCTTTTTTCTCAATTCGATCCAATTATTCGCAAGCACTATAATAATTGATGCAATAATTCAAATGCACATAAAAATATAATACGCATGGATCAAAGAATTCGATACGACAATTAATAATCATGGAATAAAGAAAATTAATTTAGATCCGTACCGATTAGCTGCGGGCAGAGTCTTGTGTTGATAACGTGTTGTAAATAAGTGCGTAAAATAAAAGACGAGATTTGTTCACCCAGTTCGTCGGGAACGACTACGTCTGGGGGCGAGC
This sequence comes from Ballota nigra, assembly GCA_947034835.1. NCBI lineage: Eukaryota > Viridiplantae > Streptophyta > Magnoliopsida > Lamiales > Lamiaceae > Ballota > Ballota nigra. Next base: position 14,722,262 of record OX344730.1, read on the forward strand.
CAAGCCAGGAGTTTTCACCAATGTTCTTGTGTATGCGTAATTACCATTATGAGTACAATAATCTATACATAAGAATAAAACTCTAGTCTAAAATATAAAACACATTGGGTTATTGGTCCATTAATAATGTCCACATCAAATCTTCTAAATTTAAAATAATAGATCTTCTAAATTTACAACATAAATCAACAAAAAGCTCATGAAGTGAAAATAACAAAAATAATTGATCGAAGAAAAAAAGTGGTTCCAAGGTACCTGCAACACTTGACTATTTCTTTATGAGGTGAAATCCCATTTAAAAGGTGATCGTGTCTAGAATTGATCACTCAATTAAGGTTTAAATGACGAATTAGATCCAATTAAATCAAAGGAAACAATATATTAGCATCCCTTAGCTGACACGTGAGCATGAGTGATTTATGGGTGGCCTTTGTATATTTAAATAGTAGGTTAATTGCAAATAAAATCACAATATTTTCGCAAATTGGAATTTAATCTAAATTTTTTAATCTTTGCAAACAAAATTCCAACTTAACATTTGGTTGCAATTCGAACAAAAAATATATTTTTATAGTCCGAAAATGATGTTTCACTTGCTCGACAATGAATAATTAATTGTATTATCATATTTAGATTGATTCGAATGACAACACATAATTAATCACCATTTTCGAACATATTGAAATCTGACATTTGGTTAAAATTGCTAACAAATTTAAAGTTGAAATTTTATTTGCAACGATTCAAAAATTTAGATTAAATTGCAATTAACGAAAATATGGTGATTTTATTTATTTGCAATTAACCCTTATATAATTGAAATAAAGGGTCGTTTGGTTAACAACTCTTCAATGGTAATGAGAATAAAATTGAAAATTAGTGTAATTAACATGGTTCATGATAACAAAATGACTATCTCTCCTCCTAAATAAGGTAATCACTACTCCATTTTGATTACCCTATTCTCTTCCTACAATCATCCTCCTCAATCACTTCCCTCTTCCTCCACCAACAACCATTTGTTGTCTACTTCTATTCCAAAATTGGGGCATGACACTAGCAATGATGTCACCATTGGAATACTTCTTCCCCTAACATATCATTTTTATTATAAGGGCATAGATGAAAATAAATTTTCACTCCCATTACTATTGAATAATTACTAACCAAACGCCCCTAAATTTCAAAATGGTTGCTGCAAGGCTGCAAAATTGATTTCAAATGAGCTGAATTGGGCCCCAACTAATTCCGGCTTCTTTAGGCAGAAATGTGGGCTGCTATATTGCGAATTTGGATCGAAAAGAGTGCGATATTTTCACCCAAAATTTAATTGTTCATTGCACGATTAAATTTATCATCCAAAACTTTAGTTTATCTCTATAAAAATATCTAAAAACTAAGCAATATTCAAATTGTGTATTTTGAAAACGAAAAATATTCAAAAAAAAAAAAAAAAGAAAGAAAAAATTGTCGAACAAGTATTTGGTGTGAACAAAGTCTAAATCAAATGGCTACAATATGTTTTCATTAAATTGCCCCAAATCATTTTGTTGCTTTCTTATATTAATTTTGCCTTCCTCGGTTTCTTATTTTGTTCGGCTTCACTAAAAATTAGATAATGTGATTTGCTTAAAAAAATTCATTTTTCCTACAATATATACAAAACACGACCTTTCTCGATATCAAGTGTAATTAGTCAAAATTAGGTAATAAAAACATAATATTAAATTAAAAATAAGTTATAAATGACCAATAAAATCATGAGATTTTAACCTGATTACTCGCAATAAAGGGACAAAAAAAAAAAAGTACATATTAATTATGTCATCACTAAGAGGAGTGTATTATATACTCCCTCCGTCCCCTCTTAACTTTCATAGGTGAGGTGGCACAAATTTTAAGAAAATTTGCTTTATTGACTTTTTCAACCAATGAATGAAGAGTATTTTAAATTAAAGTAGATATTGTGAGAGTGTTTTATTTCCATATTTGGGGTGTGAAAATTATTGTGGGACGTTCCAAAAAAGAAAGTGTGAAAATTATTAGGGGATGGAAGGAGTATTTGTGTTAAATTGTGTTCTTTATTTTAAATTTGTGTTCGTTATATACCTTTTTCATTGGCGAGAGTTGTGTTGCAATCACTTTTTTTTTTCCTAGAAAAATAAGATTGACTGGACTCAACCACGCGCCAATCGCCCTATCTAGCCCCGAACTCAGCATCAAGCGACGAGTCAATTTAGTTTTAGATCATTGTACGAAATATATATTGTGTAATGAAGTGTTTAGACGTGATAGGAAAGAAAAATTGCCAAAAAAACAATGGGGTGTGGTAACTTATGTTTAAAATGTCTACTTTAATAAAATAGTAGTTTAATAAAGAATGTGTCCTACCCCAATGACGTAACGAAACTGAGAAGTGAGAAGTGTGTACCGTTTGCATATTATGCACCCGGTATAATAATTACATACAAACTTCCAAATTGGGTCTAAGTAGATATCACGGCCCAACTTAATCGTAAGTTTGACTCGCATTTAAAATTTTGGAATCTAGATTTATTGTACATTCATTACTTTTATTTTTGTTCTTTGTACTTCAACTTTAGAGTAATTTTTTCCTTTTGCAAATCACATTAAAATTAATAAACAAAAAATTTCGCGGGAAATTAAGTACTTATAATTAGATACAAAAAAAAAAAAAATGGCAAAAAAGAAAAAGATAGAAAATTAAGTAGGGCGCTCTGCTTTTCTACTGTTTGGAAGGTTTCATCCTTCCTAATATCAAGAAACCCTTTAAATACCATTGAATTTTTGGTCCAACGTATTTTTATTCCACATGATTGTAATTTGCATTAGCGCATTTACACTATGCATATTACAATTGCATTGCATCGCTCTACAAATAAATTAAATTAATATATATTAAATAACAAAATATCCTTATTAATTTAAAATTATTAACAAAATTACACAAATATCTAGAGAATTGTTTTTGGTCCCTTAACTTATTGTGTGTACGTTTTCACCCCAATAAAAATTAAACTGATTCAGTTTTGTCTCATAATTTAATTGATTGTTCAATTTTTATCCGGGTTCCATAGATTAAACACAAACTAAATCAACAAAAATATATTCTTGCTGCTGACGTGAATGATGTGGTGTATTTTTTTTTTATTCTATTTTTAATACACATAGATAAATAGAAAATATATTATTGATAATATTATAATAATAATGTATTTATTTTATTATTATCATTATTATTATTATTAAATAAAAGTATCCTTTTCCTATTACCCCACCCCTTTTTCTTCCCCAAATGATACAACACACACCCTCCCCCGTAGATCAAGCATCCCTAAGTTAATCTAATTCTTCTCCCGTCGTTAATCGTCCAAAAAGAATAATATAGTAGGGATCAAACAAGTGATTTTCCATTCCAATCGTCTGAAGAGAATAATAGGGATCAAACAAGTGATTGACGATTTAAAAACAATGGACCTCCAAAATTCAATTCACTATTAATTAATAAAAAATAACTTACCAAATTTAATAGAAAACGTCGAAGAGGAAGAATGAAATGTTCAATCGAATTGGGTATTGGATAATTAGGATTTTCAATTGGCGGGAAAATTTAAGATATCTTTTTGTGAGAAATGGCCTCCTATGTACATTTTTTAACATTGATTTACTCCTAAGTAGTCTACTTTTTAAACATTACTTTTAACAACAGAAACCTAGATTCTGAATACTGTCACCCTATCTATCTCCCCTCTGTAAGAATTTCATCCTCACTCCCAAAATTCCTGAATATGTCAAGTCAAATGCCACTTTATTTTGAATTTCGAATTTGCTGGTCAATTTGAGCAATATTCTCAGGAAGATGAAGTCTGTTGAAAGGAAATTCAATTTATTTCTCCTCCTCTTCCACCTTTTCCAGAGCCGACGACTTCAATTGCCTCTCCGTCGGCGACCTCACCGTTCCGGTAATTATTTCATTTTAATTTTCTCTGTTTGAATCATTTTTGTAAAATTAATATGAATATATTGATAATTGATTTGCCCCCAAATTTCCTTCTCCGGCGGTCTCCGGTCGCCGCCGCTCGGCCTCCGATCCGGAGAGACGCCAAGCAGCGGCAGCCTTCTCCCGACGCCTCCTGTCGCGCCGCTGAGCAGCATCCGGAGAGTTGATCAACGGCGGAGGTGGATTACGGGGCTGGCGGAGGGGCTTCGGCTAGGGCTTCCGGAGGGGCTTCGGCTAGGGCTTCCGGCGACGGCGCACTGCATAGCCAATAGCTTGAATTTCTGCAGAGTTGCCATTTAATTTCAATTGAGGAACTCGTGGTTGATATACGAAATTCAATGCGATGGATGGATTAGGAAAACACATTGAATAAATTTGGGGCAAATTAAAACAAAAGATGGAAAAAAAATGGCTGGTGGAGGCGTTGAGATTAGGAAATGGGGAGAAATGTTTTGTTCCCTGTTCTACAGTAATTAGCTTGAAAGAGTTGTTCATGGTGCCTAAATTTCAATAATCATTTTGCAACAAAGAAGAAATGGGGTGAAATATTAATGTAATGGGTGTGGGTTTGTTTTAACTTGTAATATGTAATATCAATCCATTCATCATAAAGAATTTTGAATTGCAATTTATTATGCTTAGTTGCAAATAAATTGAATTCATTCATCATAAACGCAGTCTAATCATATAAAATTAAGGTAAATTGAGTACATATTTGCCATAATTTTATCATAATACATATGAATTTTTAATTGCCAAGTATTCTTTATGGATGATGAATAAAAATATGTAATATGTTAAAAATAATAATAATAAGTACTTAGCAAATTAAGTATAAGATCCTCATTATTATTTTGAATTGTAAATTTTTCATTTTCAATTTTATAATTGAAATAATAATAATTATGAACTTGTGAATATAATATTGAACTTTAATAATATAAATTTGAACTTATAGTCATTTTTCAATTGTACTTAAAAATAAAAATAAAAATTGAACTTTATACATGCATGACCGAACTTTATAGAAAAAAAGTGCACTTTAGAATGCTTCAACAGGGGTGAAAATAATATAGAACTTAAAAATTGTAATTTCAATTATTTTAGTATTTTAATGAATATTGGGTTTGAGTATTTTAATGAATATGATAAATTGTTTAACTTATTAGTAGTAAACATAGTACAAAACTAATGGAATCACACCCATCATTAAACCGCAATTTAATTTGCAAATGTCTCACACAACAATCGCTTGATTTCCAAATGTTTTAGTGCGCTCGTGATATGTAAGGCCACTTTTGGTATCATACCATGAAGGTATGGGAATTCTAAATACATCCTTCTTGAAGCAAATCCTCTACTACTAGAAGCATTGGGCACACCAAAATGTACACTACAAAAGGTACACTGCAACAGAGAGCCCACTAACACCAAGAGGTACTTTCAGTTTAAATACAGAAATTAGGTAGAATACGTTGCCATTAGTTCTATGCATGTGTCAGGATATATACATATTAACATTAGAGGCTTGGTGATAGAAAAAGTATAACCCCCTAAAAACTAACTTGTAGTCCATGTGAGACAGAAGATAATATTGAACTTATGATATTCAATATTGAACTTACATACTACATTTTATTGAACTTATTATGTTATCTATTGAACTTATACAATACATTGAACTCTATAAGAATAGGCAATGCCGAATTTCATTGAAGAAGAAATAAATCACCCTCAATTCTTCATCACCTTTGTGTGGAAAGAAAGCATACTCCATTGCCTGCAGTGTTGAGAGAAAAATATAACATACTGAGTAACAAGCCAAAGCTTCAATAGGCTTCCTTAGTAAGTTAATCATCCAGAATTAAAGGTCTAGATGCAGCAATTTAGGTGACCATGAGGTATGCATAAAAAAAGAGATGGTCTGTACCTAAGGACAATGAAATTATTCTCACCCAACACATTGATCGTAGCATCATATAACAATATTTCCAAAGCAACTATAACTCAATAACCAAGAGTAAAAAAGAAAGCAATTCAAGGAATGAATAAATTTATGGTACAAAATTTGTATGAAGCTATAAAGTTTGCCTATAAGTACAGCATCACCACTTCGAAGGAACATTGCAATTGATGTATCTTCCCTTGATTTCCCCCCAAGCAGGAAAATAGCTTTGCAACCCAAACCGATTAGAGAAAAATATTTTTCAAATGCTAATACAGTAACATGTCAAATATAAGCCATAGGCAGCACAAAATACTACTAACTTTAGACTGAGCAATGCTCTATTATGTTACCTCAAACAAAATCAAGTTGATATTTTCAAAACATCACCCAGTCAAATTACAATTTTTTGAACTTATGATTGTTGATGACCTTTTCTAATCAAGATGATTAGTGGCTGTTTTCTCAAGTTAAGATCACCAAACAAAACTAAGAAATCATGAAATTTGATCAAGTAATATGTAAGGATGAAATTTGCAAGAGTTATGCTACTTTCTTATTTATGGAAAAAATCCTTCCCTTTCATGCAAATGAAGGGGTATTTATAGGCATACAAAGAGGCTAGGTGTCACCATCTTGATGGCTTAGCCATTAGGATTTTGCCAAGTGTTATGACATTTGTACAACATCTAAACTATTGTCCAATGGATGGATGCCAAGTGTTAAGACACATTGACTATTTCTAAAGTTGGTGACTCTTGGAGTTCCCAATGTTGTACTTGGTCTTTGGAACCACTCAGCTGCTCTCCTTGGTGACTAGCTACTCGTCTGTATGTCTTTGTTGGGTGTTGGAAACCTTTATAACCCAAGTTGCTCGCCTGCTCGCCTCTTGTTGAGACTTTAAGTCTTCTTGTTCTTGTTGTTCGCTACCTCGTAATGGCCTTTATGACCGGTTGCTCGCCGCCTTCATATGTGTATTTGTCCCTGTTGCTCGCCTCCTTCATTAGGACCTTAGTCCCTGTTGCCCGCCTCCTATGTCATACAATCCCTGTTGCTCGTCCTCTTCCATATTATTGCTTTTGATGATTTCTTAATCTTACTAGACCAATAATTTTGTTCCCAATATTGTTGGCCGGTTGTTCGCCTATCAACAATGCCCCCTAGTTTGGCATATAAGGATAAATTTTATCCTTTTTGTCAAACTACAGGATAGGCTGTGTTATCCAATAGGAGGCGAGCAACGGGGAAAATGAGTTCCTTCTTTATAGGGAGCGAGCAGCAGGTTTTCAAATATTTAGGCGGGAACCCCGGGAGGCGACCAGCGAGGAATGACCCTTGGTCTTGCGTCGTTTCGTTTCCCGAGACACGGAATACGAAGCGACGCGGTCTGCTCACGCGTGCCCCCCTCTAATTGCATCTAGGGGCCTCGACTTTTCATTTTTCTCCTTTTCGCCCCCAGATCCATATCTATAAATAGCTTCCTTCTTCCTTTTTCTTTCTTTTTCGATTTCTCAAAAGCAAACCGCCATTGAAGAATTTTTTAGCTCTCCTTTTCGTTGTTTTCTTCGATTCTTCAGTGGATATCGTTCTAATCAAAGGTGAATCCTTTGATTCTTCTCATTTATTCTTGTAATTGTTTGTTTTTTCCTTTCAATTTCACAATTTTCGTTCTTCATTTTATTTATCCGCCATTGCCGCCGCCGTATCGCCGTCGCGTTGCCGTCATATCGCCGTCGTGCCGCCGTTGTACTTGTTCACTTCGTCAAATTTCATTGTTTGATTTGTACGAAGGATTTTCAAAAATTTCTAAAGATGACGTCACCTTCTTCGAGTAATACGCCATCTGTTGAGTTTGTTGGGAGAAATCTGGGAAAGAGACCCATGGAAGACGAACCGTCAGTCCCTGTTCCTCGCCGCTCGCTCCGGCGAGCAACTGGGCAAAACCCTAGGACTCTGCTCGTTGACGAAGAGACGGGCTCTGAGGCGAGCTCTGTTGCTCGCTCCATTGACTCTTTTTATGCTGTGGAAAGCTCGGGCGAGCAGGACGTCCAAGGCCCTGTTGCTCGCTCCTCGGCTCGAGAAGGAACTACCTCGGATTTGGGTGAAGATCCTGCTGAGGTCGCTGCTGAAATAGAAGAAATGAGTCTTCCCGAAGACACGGGAGCGAGCAGCGAGCATCTGACAAGGAGCGAGCAGCGAGCAACTGGATCAGGGGGCGAGCAAGTGGGAGTTACATGGGAATTTCTCCGAGAGATAAACTTTCCCGTTTCAAGGCCAATGCCCGAGTCTCTTATTCCTAAAGCTGTAGTCCGAAGGCAAGATTGGATTGACTACGCCAATAAGTATCATAAGGTTTTTCCTACTCCCGCTCGACCCATTATGGAAACTCGTCTATCGGCATATACAGCGAGTAAGGTAGCCAGTGCGGTTTTAGAGGAGGATTTAGTTCGGATACGGTCTCACTACCGTATTCCGTACGATATTCATTTGTATGCCCCTCAACCAGGAGAGAGAGCTGACGATCCACCTCCAGGCTGTACTGCCATCAACCTTGACATACTCAATACGGGGTTCCCTCTCCCTTTACATCCAGTGATCGGGCGATTCTTGAAGGACATAAACCTGGCAATCACCCAGATTACTCCGAACGGTTGGAGTAGTTTGTTGGCTTTTATGACCCTTTTCGGGTTGGAGGGATATCGGAATAAGATCAGCACGGCGGAGATACATTACGCACTGACCATCTCTTCGGCCGTTAATGAAGATGGGCTTGGTTGGTATTACATCAAAGCCCGTAGCGGCGTTAAGTTAATTGAAGGAGTGCCTAATAAAGTCAAAGGTTGGCACAGGCAATTTCTTTATATCGGCGGCGATTGGCGGGCATCCTCCGATTTCTCGGGAGGACCGGGACGTATAGACTCTCCTACGCATTTCGGCGAAATTCGGCGTAGGTCTTGATTCTTAGTTCATCAAACTTTTAGGTGAACTAATTTTAATCTTTTTTCTTGTTTTTGCAGGTCCGCGTATCTTGAGGTGGGGGCATCCGGATTTGAGCGAAGAGTTTTTGTACGTCCTTGCGCTGATTTCTCTGCGGGACGCCAAAGATCGAAGTGTTGAACATCTCTCTCAAGCACACTGCCGCAAGCACGCTCAGCTTACTACTAGTGCTCATCACTTGGAAGCACAGGTGGAGATTCCCGAAGGTAACTTCACATGATCATTAACTTTGTTGCTTGATTTGTACCCGTTGCTCGCCCCCACCCATGTTGCTCGCCTGAGCCCGGCTGCTCGCCGTTATCATGCATGTTTTAACTTTTTGTTGTTTTTGTTTTGTTTTAGCTCAAAGGGTAACAGTTGTTGTTCCCCCTATTCCCGAGAGTTACCACTTGCTTGTGCGTCGGGTTAAGCAAATGGCAGTCAATCAACCTTCAAGGAAGAAGAAGTTTGATCCTTGTACTTCCTTGATCAGACTTAGAGCTGAAGCAGACGAGGATGAAGAAGAAGCTCCTCAGGACCCTCTCCCTGTTCCTCAAGCTCCTACTCCCGTTCCCCGCCCTCCTGCTCGCTCCTCGCCACCTCCCCAAGACACGAGGGGCAAGAAAAGACTTGTCAAGGAAACTGCCCCTCGCAAGGGAGATGACCGTTCTAAACGGACAAAAGGACAGGGTTCTTCTCAGGTGGGTAAGTCTATCGCTCGCTCCTCGCCGGTGGAGGAGGTGACCGAGCAGCAAGTTATTGGCGCGATGATCGCCGGTCAGGGCAGGAGCTCATCCCCTGACAACTCGTATTTGGAATACGACCCCGTAAAAATGAGGGAGTGAGTACCTTCTTATTCAATTTGATTGTTTATTCCTTTGACTTAGTTTTCTGACGGCTTTTTTCTTCGAACAGGTACCGGAAAAACGACTATCCTGGTCGCTCAAAAGTGCTTCACCAGTTTAGCTGTGTGAAGTCTCCTCCGGCACCCCAAGAGATTAAGGACTCCCACGTCCGTAGAGCCATGGAGTATGTCCCCCGCTCGTGGACCAAGACCGGTGAGGAAATCATTCAGAGCCAGAGCCTTAGTGACAACGCTCGTTTATTGAGCTATAATGCAAGCCATCAATCAATCTCAGCTCAACGAGTCTTGGATCAAGCCATCGAGTTAGAGCGAACAAATGGCGGCCTGGGGCGACGGATCGAGCAAGTTGAAGCAGATCGTGATGCTCAACTTGCTCAATTGAAGAAAAAGGATGATGAGCTGAAGAAGAAAGATGAAGAGTTGGCTAAGATGAAGGCTGACTTTGAGAGAGCCAAGCTCACATGGACGCGGGAGGTAAAGGCCGCTGAGGACCGGGAGATGATAGCGTCTAATGCTTCAGAGAAGCTTAGACTGGATTTGGGTGTCACTACTGATCGTGTGCAAGTCTTGGAGACCGAGCGGGTGGGTCTGGTGGAAAGAGTGGAGTGTTTGAAGGTCCACGTCGACCAGCTGGAAAAGAAGAACAAGCGTGCCATTTCTTACACCACTTATGTGCAAGACGTAACCGACAATACCAATCTTGGGTATATCTGTGCGTATGCTGATAGTGTGAGAAATGTGAAGTACGCTCTGGATAATGGTTTGGATGTGATGACTTCGACCATCAAAGACTTCACGGATTATGTCACTGAAAACCCTCCGGCTCCCGGTTTTGAAATCCCGGTGGCTGATTTGGGAGAGATGGGGGTTAATCTGAGTGTTTTCAAAGATGACGTCCGTGTTGTGGCCCCCAGGGAAAGAGTGGAGGCGGATAGGGACATGACTATTTTTTAGGCTCTGGGCCCCCTTCTCCTGAATCCTCTTGGTGAAGCAAGCTCCTCTGCTGCAGTAGGCGAGCAGCAGGCCTCTGGGGTCGATGTGCAAGATGTTCAACCTCCTCCTTCTTCCCAAGATCCTTCGGTGCCACCTGCTCCGCCAGCTCCCGAAACTTAGAGCCTATCCAATTTTTTGTCCTTTTAGTTAATGTAGTAGGGTAACGATTGTATACTCATCTTTTGTAATTTTGGTGCTAATGAATGAAGATTGCACTTTTATTTTATTGTTCGCCTCTTATTCGCCCTCTATTTAATTTTTGCTTAAGTATTTCTTTCTTAAGTTGAAAGTAAAATACTTTTCTTTGCAAATGTATGTATATTGAGTATGTGCCATTTGGTTCTTCTGGGGAACTTGGCTTTTGTCATACTTCTCTTTATGCCCTGTTGCTCGGCCCTTGCTATATTTGTGCATAAGTGCATTTAGCTTCGGAACGAGCAACTATGTATTAGCATGTGCCCTGTTGCTCGCCTCCACTATGCTTGTGCTTTATGCATTTAGTATCTTGGGCGAGCAACTCCGTGTGATGGGGCGATCAGGAGGGCTCCTGAGTCTCATGGACCCTGCTGCTCGCCTCCTTTTGGACTTGTGCTTTCAACACCTGCTTGTCCTCCGGCGAGTAGTTTTTCTTCTTGGCGAACAATTGAGCTTTGATGCCTCTTTGATTTTTTTATGTACATAATTCACTGAACAATCATCTATCTACTTACAAATTTTGCCCAAAAAAGTGTGAAAATTTCATCGATTTTACACTTTACAAAAATATAAACGACACGATAGTCTATGAAAAACTTTACATTGGTTTCCTAATTATTGATAATATTTCTTCAACAAAGCCGTGTTCCAGGTGTATTGGGCCGAGTTGCCTTCCATGTCTTCGAGATCATATGTGCTGTTGTGCCACTTTTGAGTTATCTTGAATGGGCCCTCCCAAGTCGGTCCAAATACACCTGGAGGTGCTGCTAGGATTTTTCGGAGTACCAGATCCCCGACTTCAAATTCCCTAACTTTTACTTGCGAGTTGTAGTACCTTGCAATCCTTCTTTTGTACATCTCATTCTTTATTTCTGCTGAGATTCTTTTTTCGTCAATCAGATCCATTTCTACAGCTAGTGCCTTGTTGTTCTCCTGTTCATTGAACTCGGCTACCCTTTCGGTTGGTATTTTGAGCTCTATAGGTATAACTGCTTCTGTACCGAACGCCATAGCGAACGGTGTTTCTCCAGTGCTTGTTCTATGTGATACCCTATATACCCAAAGCACCTCGGACAGTTCTTCCGACCACTTGCCTTTCTTATCCACCAGACGGATTTTGAGGATATGCTTGATTATCTTGTTAACTGCCTCGACTTGTCCGTTAGACTGTGGATGATATGGTGTTGAAAAATGCTTCTTGATACCCCACTTTTTGCAGAAATCTCTTATCTTCTTCCCTTCGAATTGCTTTCCATTGTCTGTCACTATTGCTTGTGGAACTCCGAACCGGCACACTATACTTTTCCAGATAAAATTGATCATTTTCTCTTGTGTTATCGTTACTAGTGCTTCAGCTTCGGCCCATTTCGTGTAATAGTCCACGGCTACCACTGCAAATCTGGCATTCCCTTTTCCCGTTGAGAAAGGTCCTATGATGTCTATTCCCCACTTTGCGAACGGCCATGGACTATTTACCGAAATCAGTTCCGTTGGGGGCCTATGTATGTTGGGGGCGAATAGCTGGCATCGGTGACAAGTCTTTGCAACTTTGATTGCGTCTTGTAACAAGGTTGGCCAGTAGTATCCTTGTCTTACTGTTTTATATGCCAATGCTCGCCCCCTGCGTGATTTCCGCATACTCCTTCGTGTATTTCTTTCAGAACTTCCTGGCCTTGCCCCCTTGCTAGGCATTTTAATAGGGGCAGTGAAAATCCTCTCTTGTAGAGTTGGTTATCCATGATTGTGAACCTCGCTGCTCGCTTGGCTATCTTCGTTGCTTCTAGGGAATCTTCAGGTACTGTGTTATCTTTGAGGTATCTATATATCGGTGCCCTCCAGTCATCCTCTGTCAATTCTTCTTCGATCTGATTGATTTTGTAGTCACTGGTGGATGGGTTAGAAATTTTCGTGATGATGACTTCTGAAAGTTTTGCTGGTCCTGTACTAGTAGCCAGGCGAGCAAGTGCATCTGCTTGCGCATTGTTATCTCTTGGCACTTGTTCGATGTAAATTTGTTCGAAAAGTGAAGCCAGGTGAGCAACGATCTTTTGATATAAGGCCATATTTTCATCCTTGGCTTCGTATTCCCCACGGACTTGACTGACTATCAGCTGGGAATCTCCATAAATTTGAACTTTTCGAACTCCCACGGCCAGAGCTAGTCGTAACCCGGCTATCAATGCTTCATATTCAGCCTCGTTGTTTGTTGCCATGAATTCAAACCTTACGGCTGAGGTGAACACTTGCTCGTCTGGACTGATCAACATTATCCCGGCTCCTGCTGCTGTATTATTTGATGATCCGTCTACATACATGTGCCATGGGTGATTATGACCTCTCGTCGGATCTTGAGGGAAGGTTAATTCGACAATAAAGTCGGCTAACGCCTGTCCCTTGATCGCTGTTCGAGGTGCATAAGTTATTCCAAATTGGCTTACTTCGAGCGACCACTTGAGGAGGCGACCAGCGGTGTCAGGCCTTTGTAAGATTTGCCTTAATGGAAAAGTTGTTAAGACCTCCACCTGGTGATCGAAGAAGTACGGCCTTAGCTTTCTCACACTCATCACCAGTGCGTAGGCTAACTTTTCCATGGGCGAATACTTAATCTCTGCTTCATGCAAGGCCTGACTCACGTAGTAAATTGGCAAGTGAAATTTCCCTTCTGCTCGAACTAGGACCGAGCTGATGGCCACCTCTGATGCGGCTAGATACAGGTACAGTTTTACTCCAGAGACAGGTTTTGATAGAATCTTGGTATCACTCAGATATTCTTTCAATTGCTCAAACGCTTGTTGGCAATTACTCGTCCACTGGAACTGTCCTTTTTTGATGGCATCAAAGAAGGGTCGGCACTTGTCTCCAGATCTGGAAATGAATCTATTTAGGGCCGCCAGACATCCGGTTAGTCTTTGAACTTCCTTAACCGACCTTGGCGGTTGCATATCCATAATTGCTTTGACTTTTGATGGATTCGCCTCAATACCCCGTTGACTGACCAGGTGCCCAAGAAATTTTCCCGAGTGTACCCCGAAGCTGCTTTTCTTTGGGGTTAGCTTCATGTTATATGCTCGAAGTATCTCAAATGTTTGTGCGAGGTGTTCTAAATGATCCTCTTTTCTCGGGCTTTTTACGACTATGTCGTCCACGTACACTTCCATTGTTTTGCCGATGTGCTCATCGAACATTTTGTTAACGAGTCTTTGGTACGTGGCTCCTGCGTTAATCAACCCGAACGGCATCCTTTTCCAACATAACAAGTTTTTATTGGTGTAGAACGATGTGTGCTCCTGGTCATCTGGGTGCATTGGTATTTGATGATACCCGGCAAATGCGTCCATGAAGGTAAGGAGCTCGTGTCCCGCCGTGTTGTCCACCAGTTGGTCAATATGAGGCAATGGGAAGTTATCTTTAGGGCAAGCGACATTCAAATCAGTGAAGTCGATACATAGCCTCCATGTACCATTTGATTTCTTCACTAACACCGGGTTTGCTACCCATCTAGGACATAAGGCTTCTTTGATAAGATTATTATCAAGTAACTTCTTCACTTCTATGTCCAATGCTTCATATTTATCGGGTCCAAACTTTCTTCTTTTTTGCCTCACTGGTTTCTTAGTTGGACAAATATTTAGCTTATGACAGGCATGCTCAGGGCTGATGCCTACCATATCAGCATGTGACCATGCGAATACATCGAGATTGGACTTGAGAAACTCTTCCATTCTGGATCTGTATGGCTCAGGGAGCTCAGATCCAATGAATAATTCCAAGTCTTCTCGATTTTGGTCAACTCTTATTGCCTCCAACTCCTCTACCGGGGTTGCTCTCCTTTTTTGGTCTTTCCATCGAGGATCGATAATGGGCCCTTCAAGGTCGATCTCATCCTTGATCATTGGTTCTCCCCCCAGTCTTGGTTCCAAGTCTTCAACCTGATTTAGTTCGGGTACGGCCTCTCTTCCCTGTTGCTCGCCCATGCCCTCCTGCTCGTCCACGCCCTGCTGGTCGTCCACCTCCATCATTTCAGTGTCGACGGACTCCATGATTTCATCTAGGATGGGGGATTCACCTTCGTCCCTGCTGCTCGGCTGCTCGTCCATCACGGATATTCTGTTGTCAGTGGGTTGAAGTTGCAGGAGGCATTCTCGGGCTTTCCTTTGATCACCTTTAACCGTACCTGACCCTTTTAGAGTTGGAAATTTAAGACAGTAGTAGTACGTCGAAACGGCCGCTTTGAATTCATTTATGAAAGGTCGACCAAGAAACCCGTTGTAGGCAGACTGCTGATTTACAACTAAGAATTCTACCATTCTAGTCAGTCTCCTTTCGGGATTCTCGGTCGATACAAGTTCGACCGACAACGTAACTAATCCTAAAGGAACGGTTACAGCATCTCCGAATCCTACTATCTTATGATCACATTCCCTAATATACCCCTCACAATCATCTATCTGATCTAGTGTGCTTTTGAACAAGATGTTCGTGTAGGAGCCTGTGTCCACAAGCAAAGGGTGAACTCGGGCCCCCATGATATTAGCACAGATGATTAGTGAGTCATTGTGTGGGGTAAGTATTCCGTCCAAGTCCTTCTCTGAAAACACCAACTCGCCTGTCTTTTTAGTAGCTTGGTTTACTCCAACTTCTCTAACTTGAGCTACCGCCCTCAATTCTGCTTTCCTTTTTCTTTTAGACATCAGTGGCCTACCATCAGAACAGCCTCCTACCGGTCCGGATGGCTCAAGCATTAAGATCTCTCGGACGAGTTCGGCTGGGGCTGTCATCATTTTTTTCCTTTTTTGATCCCTCCTGCTTGGCTGTTCGTCGCTCTCATCATCTTCCGAGTCGGAGGATATCGCCACCCTTGGTTTCTTTCCCGGCTGTCTCTTCACAAATTCTGATAACTTTCCTTCTTCGTAAAATCTCCATAACTGTTTCAAGAGATCTCGGCATTCGCTTGTGAAGTGACCTATGGTCTGATGGTATGCACAGTATTTGTTGGGGTTCATCTTTCCTCGTTCTTGCCGTATCTTACGGGGTTCAGACAGCATATCTTTATCCTTCACGTTGTTGTACACAGCCTCAATTGATGTAGACAGGACATGGTTCAACTTCTCCTTCAGTTCGGACCCTTCATTGAAAGCCTTCATGTTTTTAGGGGCCTTGTATTCCCCTCCTGACTTCTTTCCAGATTTCTTGGTATCAGCTTTGTCTCCCAGCTCTCTTTGTAGAGTTTCTTGCATCGAAATGTATACTCCAGCCTTGTGCCTGAATTCAGAATAAGTTTTAGGGAAAGCTAAGTGCATTTCCTTCCACAGATCTGTTCCCTTCTTAAGCCCTGCCATAACCGCCACTCTCTTGGTGTCTTCACTTACTGGTTCTCCCTCCAGTAGGACTTTGTCGAATCTTTCAAGAAAGGCTCTATCAGACTCCTCGTCTCCTTGCCTCAGATCTGCCAACCTATGTCTCTGCGTAAGGTAAGATCCGACCGTGGAGAAGTGCGAGAGGAATTCCTTGCTGAGTTGCATGAACGAACTGATGGAGCCCGGAGCTAGGGCGGAGAACCACCTGTGAGGACCGTCACCAAGAGTTAACGGAAAATTCCGACATTGAGTTGCATCAGACGCCTTTACCGATATCATGTAATCGGTATACTTGGACAGGTGTACTTTCGGGTCTGAATTTCCTTCGTACAAATTAATGGCCGGGAATTGCACCTTCTTTTGTACCGGCGCATTAAGGATATCCGGGGACAAGGGTGATGATGGCAACATCGTCGATCCGTCGCCTTTCTTTTCCTCCAACTGTTATTGCATCTCTTCCACCGCTTTCTTCAAAGCTTGCCACTCATCTGGAGACGTTTTTCCACTAGAAGGCTGTTCGTCATGATTGGGTTCAATGACCTCTTCATGACGCAGTCCCTTGCTAACAGGATGTTTCTCTTGAGTGGTGTGTCTAGCGATGTTACTGGCTCCATTGGGACCTAATCGCCCAAAGGCTGATCTTCTCAGCCTTTCGTGTACTGAGCGGCGAGCAACATGGTGTGTTTGCCCCGGTGCTCGCTCCTCGCCTCTCATTTGATCCTCCCTACGTGTTCCGTGATAACTTGCCCTTCTTGTGTGATAGTGGCTTATACTTCTTGTGTCCCCGCTGCTCGACTCCTCACCTGTCCCCGGAGTGGACTCTCCTCGACTTCCAAGTCGTTCACTTAAAGGAGCTTTCCCTTTATTCCTACGGACTTCTTTGCTGTCAACCTCGTCATTTCGTACGTCTTTTCTTTCTCCACTTTGCTGCTCGCCCGCCCTGTTGGTCGCCGCCTGCGTCCCTGATGGCCCGACCGTTTGTCGCCTTTGCAATGCTTGTAAAACAGCAATCGTTTTTGCTAGCTCTTCAGGATTTTGAGCAAGAGCTTCCACTTCCGGCGGGATTGTATCAATGGTAACTTGGACGTTTTTTTGCGAAGTTGCTTTTACTGTACGTGCATGTCCTTCAGTGGATGAAACCCTAGTTTTTGACCTACGACTTGGAGACGTGCTCAAATGTCGTTCTTCTTGTGATCGAACCATTTTGGTTACCGAAGTACAGATGGTAAGCAAATGAATGGGGTGATTTTGTCTCCAACAAACACCTTTCTTAAGAGTTACTAGCTTTGTTTGTATGAATATGGTGGTTTGAAAACCCTAGTTCATACACACATGCATTCAAACTCTCAAAGTGATGTATGTATGGATGATTTTGCTTCGAATAGTGTGTATATTTGATTTCCGATGGCTTCCTCCCGGATTCCGGCCAAATTTTGCAGATTCCGGTGAAGATCTTCAACCTTTCTTCGAATTTTTTATGAAACGGAGGTTCGACACCCTCCTTCTAGCGCCAATTGTTGATGACCTTTTCTAATCAAGATGATTAGTGGCTGTTTTCTCAAGTTAAGATCACCAAACAAAACTAAGAAATCATGAAATTTGATCAAGTAATATGTAAGGATGAAATTTGCAAGAGTTATGCTACTTTATTATTTATGGAAAAAATCATTCCCTTTCATGCAAATGAAGGGGTATTTATAGGCATACAAAGAGGCTAGGTGTCACCATCTTGATGGCTTAGCCATTAGAATTTTGCCAAGTGTTATGACATTTGTACAACATCTAAACTATTGTCCAATGGATGGATGCCAAGTGTTAAGACACATTGACTATTTCTAAAGTTGGTGACTCTTGGAGTTCCCAATGTTGTACTTGGTCTTTGGAACCACTCAGCTGCTCTCCTTGGTGACTAGCTACTCGTCTGTATGTCTTCGTTGGGTGTTGGAAACCTTTATAACCCAAGTTGCTCGCCTGCTCGCCTCTTGTTGAGACTTTAAGTCTTCTTGTTCTTGTTGTTCGCTACCTCGTAATGATCTTTATGACCGGTTGCTCGCCGCCTTCATATGTGTATTTGTCCCTGTTGCTCGCCTCCTTCATTAGGACCTTAGTCCCTGTTGCTCGCCTCCTATGTCATACAATCCCTGTTGCTCGTCCTCTTCCATATTATTGCTTTTGATGATTTCTTAATCTTACTAGACCAATAATTTTGTTCCCAATATTGTTGGCCGGTTGTTCGCCTATCAACAATGATATTCAATATTGAACTTACATACTACATTTATTGACCTTATGATGTTATTTATTGAACTTATACAATAGATATATACCCTATTACCAACATCCCATTCAATACACAGTGTTGAAGAAAAAATATTCCCATTGATGAATTTAACCAGGCAGTCTTTATTTTCCAAATTTGCTCACTGAATAATTATATATTGTTTCTGATATCAGTGAGAAAGACTAACAAAAAACTAAATCACAATAATATTACAAAACACCAAAAAATCACTAAGAGATAGATATCAAACTAGCTAAAACAAATAGCAGTAGAAGGAAATAGTTAGCTAATCACATATGATTCAACATTTTCACAAGCAAACCTATATCTATCTTCAACAGTGGCCTTTCGTATACGAATACTAGTGTAGAAAGAAAAATGGCAGAGTAATAGATCTGTGAGCATTGTATATTTCAACAGATACCATATAATAACTCTTCGATATACACAAGTCCGATTTCTTCGACTACTAATTTTTAAAAAAATTGAACATAATTATCATCACCATCTCCATATATAAATGCAAGAAAAAACTGCATCAAATTCACAAACTAAAAGCACTCAAACATCTAAACTCGAGTAATCAAGTCCGGTTTCATCAACCAGTAAACTTGTATATATGAACATTATCAACAAGAATAGTATGCCAAGAAAAACTGCACAATCAAATTTAAAAATCTAATGAGCAATCCCTCAATTAACTTCCAAAGTATCATTTCATAAACTACAGAAAACGTTTACCTTCAATTAATGAAGCCAATGCATTAACAAGTGGCACATTTTAATCCCCTTCTTCAACTGACAATGACCCATATTCCTCCATCATCTCCCATAGATGATTCTGAAAGCTCTGACAACTTGCCAAAGCCTAAATTAAACAGAGGAAATTGCGGGTATTGTTGCATCAGTGAGTGTTAAAACGAGTAATGTTTATGAGATATTAATAAAACCTCACTTTAAGTTCAAACTCTGCAATTGCTGTTGTATCACACAACGAGGTCACCACCTGTAAAATGAGATTTTGGTTAAGATAATTGGAATAATTACACCAATTTATATACAGAAGAGATCCCGGAGCCACCTAGCGCCGCCATCTAGATCCGCCGCCATCGCGGTTCTCACCGATCATCCCAGCGCCGGGTCGTCACCTAACTGTAACACATCCATCTTCGCCGCGCTCGTTGGTGTTCGCCGATCCGGAGTCGCGTCTGTCACCGCCCGTAGCAGCCGCCTCGCCTCGTCGGAGCCACCGTGGTCGCCGTCCCCTGCGCCCTTCCAAATTCTCTTTTCTTGTGGGGAAATTTCAAATAAATGGTAATAAAAGACTGGTTTTCGTGAAATAAAGAGTCCAAAAAGTAAAAAGTGACTGATGGGATGTGAAGCTACAGGCTTATGTACGTGGCAGAGGGAGACAGATGAAATTAGGGGCAATTTTGTAGTTTTTGATTGAATTTTGCACCTCATAGATAAATGGGATTTTTCAGTAACTGGGTAGTAATTAGCACTTACAAAAACTATCCTATAGTAACTAACCCATGTTTTGTTCGGGAACGAATATTAATTTATTAATTATTAAATCAACATAAAAATAAGATATATAGATAGGGGTGGACCAAATACCAAAAATACCATTATACCGTACTTACCATACCGAATTTATCGAAAATTTCGGTATACCGTAATTTTCGGTACGGTATGATACCATACCGAAATTTTCGGTACGGTATCGGTATGAATATTTAGAAAATTTCGGTATACGGTATCATACCGAAATACCAAAATATTTTTGGTATATACCGGTATACCGGAATATTTTCGGTATACTGATAATATTTCGGTATACCAACAATATTTCGGTATTTCGGTATACCGGTATATACCGTACCTTTAATTTATTATTAAAATTTAATATTTAAATTATTTTTATATTAAATAATTAGTTAAATATTTCGATATGGACCGGTATGACTGGTATTTCGGTATGAATCGGTATTTCGGTATGTATTGGTATTTCGGTATGGACCGGTATTTCGGTATGGACCGGTATATACCGAAATATCGGTAAGGTACGGCATACCGAATGTTCGGTACGGTATGCGGTATGCATTTTTGGTATACCGAAATTTCGGTATACCGAAGTTCGGTATACCGAAGTTCGGTATACCGAAATTTTTGGTACGGTATCGGTATGGATTTTTGCATACCGGAATTTTCGGTACAGTATGCGGTACGGTACGGTATGCCACCCCTATATATAGAAATGTTAAATTATAAATTTGTATATAAGAAAAATAATAAAAGGATATTTCAGTAACTTTATATATAATTCTTAAATTTTAATTATTTTATTTAATTGCAAAATTAGATTGTCTTGAGCAAAGTTAAATGACGTGTCAAATTGTTATTTGATTTTTGACATCATGAAGGGCGAAATTCTTTTCTAACCATTGAAAAGCTCAATTAAGTATATGCGACATTTAATTTGAAGCACGGACTTAAAAATACATTACCCACATAAATTAAACACAAATTGTTACATGAAATATTCTACGGATATAAGATCCGTAAAATAATCCATATTTCAAAATTTCGCGGATCTTGACCGGGTTAGGTCGAATTTGGGGATTATTTTTCAAAATCTCGCACAAGTCAAGTTTCATAATTTTTGCTCCAAATTTGTGTTACTATATGGGCAAATGCATATTACTGAAGGGCAAAATGTGTGTTACTATAAGACTAAATATTATTTTTTCATCAATTATATTTTGGTATTTTTAGTAAAAATATATATTTTTCCATACAATATAAGAGCAAAATATGTGTTACAATCTATTCAAATGTTGGTTTTCACAAATATTTATTTACTTTTACAAAAATAATTATTTTTTCATACAATAACACATGTAAGGTAGTGAATGTTGGAGAAATTCGGGGTGCTCGAATCTATTCGGGATGAAATTTAAAATACGAATTTAAATATAATTATTACTAGCATGGATTAATTCTAAATTAATTCAAATAATAATTAAACCAACAACAAATTTATATGCATATGAATATAAATACGTAAAATTTGACGGCGGAAAAACAAAGAATTTCACGTAGATCATACCTCTTGAAGCGACATCCAACCGAGATCTTCGGGACAAACGTACCGATCCTATCAACCGTAAAAACTTCTCAAGTACTCCCTTTCGCCTTATTCGTTCGCCGGTGGAAAGCGCTCACGAACAATTTTAATATAATAAAGAAGAAAAATAATATTTTTTGCTCTTGATTTTCCAACACATGGAATTATGTACTTGGGGATGAAATAATCATCCCCTATTTATAATTAGGAGTGACCGAAAATATGATGCTTGGAATAGGGAGAGAAAATATTTTCTTTATCTCTAAGAAATCTTGAATATATCTCACATATTCTTTTCTCCATAATAAAATATTCCACAAAAATCTCAACCGTAATTTTCGAAAATTATAGTCCAAGAGAATAAAATTTGGATCTTCTTGAATTTATGAGATAATCTTGTATTCCAAGAATACATATCTTACATAATATCTTTCCAAGGAAATCAACAAAATCTTTTCTCTCTTCATATATGCATATTTTCGAAATTAACAAGAAAAATCAACAATTATATTTTCTTTTATTTTAATTACCTTATTATTGTTGGGCTACTTGAGGGGCCTTTAGGAGAATTAAGATTGGACCTCCAATGGGCTTTTGAATTTCAATATTGAGCCACAATATTATTCAACCCATTAATATTAATTATTACCACTAATAAATTAATATTGCACTATCCATCTTATTCCATATTATGATAATATGGGCTCCTGTTTATTATTTTCTGTGTTTAAGATTATTTAGTCCATTAATTAATTGAGTTTCTGAATAGCTCTAAATAATTAATATATTTTACCTCGGAGTAAAGACAGCTCAACATTATTATCCTTACCGAAGAAACTAATTCTTCACTTGCAAGATTTGGTACGATAAAACTTGTGAGCCTACCAAGGGGACAAATCACACGAGCCGTACTCGCACACGTTTCTCCGTATTAAACCTTAGCAACCGTCGTATGATTAATATTACTGCCCAAAACACAAGATTCAAAATCACGATGATTCCCAACATGAATCAAAGCAATAACTATTAACCACACACGGTCCTATTTAAGTGACAGAGATTAAGAAATCAATAACCAATGAGGTCTAATTCTTCACATTTCAGAATAGAAGAATTTATCATTGTTGTAGGTCATCTTCAACACATACTAAATGTGCTAGTGCAATCTCTTGGTCAAGACAAACCAATCTGAGATATACACATCGACCTTTCACGGCAGATTGTTCAATTCCACCTAGGTCGTGAATTTGTACGTAAAGTTACAAGGAAACCGTTAATGTGATCTTCCGTGATCTGGTATCACCACATTAACTACAATGTAACACATACTATATATATTGAACGAGTTGCAATAAATATATAACATTCATTCATATTCAAAGCAAGTGTGATAAAGGAATTATTCTCATAAAACAAAGTGTTTAATAAATGAGTTATACGAAGTAAAAATATACTTTCACGTATAACTCCAACAATGAAAAATGTATTACAATAATAACATAAATGTCTTACTCAATGAATAAAGATGTGTTTGCACAAACAAATAAAATCACCCTCCAATGTTGTGTTATCATAAGGACAATCATATGTTATTGTTGGAGTAAATGTGTGTTACTAATGGAGGAAATATGTTTTGATGTTAGAGTAAATATGTGTTAATGTTAGAGTGAATTTTTGTTAATACAAATATGTGTTACTATTGGAGCAAATGTGTGTTAATGTTAGAGTAAATATGTGTTACTGCAAATGTGTGTTAATGTTAGAGTGAATGTGTGTTACTACAAATATGTGTTACTATTGGAGCAACTTTGTGTTAATATAAGAGGAAATATGAGTTACTATTGGAGCAAATATGTGTTAATGTTAGAGTAAGTGCGTGTTACTTCAAATGTGTGTTAATATTAGAGCAAAAAAAGTGTATTAATGTTAGAACAAATGCATGCTATTGTTGGAGAAAATGTGTGTTGATGTATGAAATAATAAATCTAGATTTAAAGGGATGAAGAATAAATTAAAAGACACATATTTGTTCTTGTAAAAATACATATTTGTTCTTATTGTTATTTTAAAATTGAAAAATCTATTTTCTAAGGACTAGTAATACACATTTTGTCTTACAACAATACATATTTACTCATATAGTAACCAACCTGGGAGCGAAAATCTTGAAATAAGTCTTGTGCGATTTTTTTAAAATCAAATTGACCCGCTTAGGATTTGCGAATTTTGACATGGAGCGGCCCGACCCGCTAATTTTTTAATATTTATTTATTTTAAATATATTTTATACTAAATTAAATCATACGTTCGAGTAGGAGTCACTAGTACAAAAGTGGTCTAAGAGAGCTGTTATATTTAAACTTAGAAAGCGGTTAAAAACGCTCTCTAAGAAACAGCTATCTAAGTCTAAGAGAGCGGTTTAGTAAACGCTGTGCAAAGTAGGAACTAAGACAGCGGTTTCGAACCGCTGTCCAAGAGAAACAACTAAGACAGCGGTTTTTAACCGCTTTCCAAGTGCAACACTTAGACAGCGGTTATAAACCGCTATCCAAGCTCCACTCTTAGACAGCGGTTATTAACCGCTCTCCAAGAGCTTTTTTTTTTTTTTTTTTTAGTTATTAACCACTTTTCAATTATATATATATATATATATATTCAATTATATATATATATATATATATATATCTATATATATATATATATTTTAATAAACCTGCTAATATATTCAAAATTACCAAAACACATATACTAATATTTATTCGTAACATCAAATAAATATAATATAATATCCAATAACATGAAATATTCATCACAAATTAATATATAAGTTACATGCTACCAAAAGTTATAATAATGTTTACAAGAATCGATGGTAAAGATACACAATCCAATCCATTTTCCATTTCTCCATTCTAGAGTGGTTGTAAAAAGGGATCCGAGGCCTATGCACAAACTGCAATTTACATTGAAAATTTAATTAAATAATAAGAATTCTTTATTCAATCAATAATATTTGAAATAAATCGATAAATCAACTTACATCATCAGGAATGGTCGTTTGAGAAGTCAAGATAATATCTTCAATGTAGCAACACACAAAATGTCCACAGTGATTGTCATCTTTCTGTCTCGGAACCTATTGATTAACAAATTACAATCACGTACTACAACTATAATTATTTTCTATTGATTTGAAAATTTTCTAAAGTAATTTACCTTAATTCTAACATTTTAATACTAATTAACATGCACCCTAAAACAATTTCATCTAAAATTCTAACATATGAATCCTAACATGCATTCTAACAATTTCATCTAAAATTATTCCTAAAGCCTTCAATATTTCCCAATCTATAAACCTCTTGAAACAAATTCTAACATTTTAATACTAATTAACATGCACACTAAAACAATTTCATCTAAAATTCTAACATATTAATCCTAACATGCATTCTAACAATTTCATCTAAAATTATTCCTAAAGCCTTCAACATTTCTCATCTATACCTCTTGAAATAAAGTCTAACATTTTAATACTAATTAACATACATCTAAAATTCTAAAAAATTATAATATGTCCATCTAAAATTCTAACAAATTCTAACAATTTCATCTAAAATTCTAACAATTTCATTTAAAATAATTTTAACATATTAAACCTAACTTGCAACAATTTCATCTAAAATTAATCCAAAACCTTCAATTAACCAATATGTTTCACCAATAACATACATACATATATATACATATTTATACATGTTCATATATATATATATATACATATTCATACATTATATTTTTATTTATTTGAAGTTCAATTCATACATATTCATATATATATATATATATATATATATATATATATATATATATACATTTTTATACATTTAAAATACATATTATATACATACCTGGAGGCGGCGGAGAGGCAGCGGTGGAGGGCGGCGGTGGCTCGTCGCGTCGAGGGAGGGCTGGGCGGCAGCTGGCGGCGGACTGGGCGGCGGATTGAGTGGAAGAGAGGCTGGGTGGCGTCACGGCGGCAGGGGAGGAAGGCTACGGTGGTGGCAGTGGGGGAGGAAGCTTCGACGGCGGCGGTGGGGGGAGGAACCGCGTCATCTGGTGTTTGGAGGAAGAAAATCGCATCTGAATTAGGGATTTTCGTGGTCAAAGAGGGTTAAGTAGTGGTCAAAGGCTAAGACAGCGGTTAATAACCGCTATCCAAGTAAAACACTAAGACAGCGGTTAAAAACCGCTATCCAAGTTCCACTTGGACAGCGGTTCAAAACCGCTCTCTAAGTCAGCACTTACATAGCGGTTATAAACCGCTCTCTTGCATCCCACCTCTTACACAGCGGTTTTAAACCGCTCTCTTAGACTAACTCTTGGACAGCGGTTAATAACCGCTGTCTTAGCTTTTTTTTTTTTTTTTTTTAATATAATTATGTAAAACCGCTCTCCTAGCTTTGTTTTGGAGAGCGGTTTTTATAAAAGCTCTCCAAGTATAGCTCTCCAAGTCCAAATGTGTAGTAGTGAGTAGTAATAAGGTGGGGAAAATATTCGATCTCTTTTCAGTGGAGAAGATTATGCATGCCTCAAATAATATAGCTTATATTTATTTATATAAAACGCATAATTAACAACATATATATTCTAACCAATAAATTAAGTAGATGTTGGCCTAGCGCACGACTGGTTATGACCACACAAATTTTAAAAATTAGGAAAAGAAAACAGAACGGATATGTTAGACCAGAACAGTAGAGCCATGTTATTTTTGGGTTTTAAGTGGTTTTTAAAAATTGATTTTTGAAAATTAATGGTTTTTGTAATCCATGGGGTTTTTAAAATCTTTGTTCTTTTTGGGTTTTGAGTAGGGTAGGTTTTAACTTTATTATGTAAAAGTAAATGAGTGTTGTATAGGTTATTTATAGGGTTGTAGGCTTAGGATTTCAAAAACCTATTTTTAAAACCCAAACTAGAATGAGTTTTAGATTTCAAAATCCAAATCCAGGTTTTTAAAACCCAAAAAGATAGGTGTGTGTCCAGTGTTGGTAGCTCAATTGGTTGGTGCCACCACTTAAGACTCCAGAGGTCTTGGATTCGAGACATGGAGAGAAAATTTATTTTCCTCTTGTGGTGGTTGCGGTTCAATAAATCCTTGATGCTAAAAGCATATATTTTTAAATCGGATGATTTTTGTGTGCACTTAAGTGCATAACATGCAATTGAATTTTGAGTCTAATTTTAAATTAATTTGACTTTTCAAGTTCAATTTACTAAATTAATGAATTTGAAAAATCAAAATTAATTTAAAATTTAACTAAAAATTGGATACACGTGTGCTTTTTTAAACCTATCATATAAAGCAAAAGTGAATGTGGCAATCATATATAGTGACACAAATGTTTTGGCGTTAAATTCACCAGTTAATAGATACACAAGTTAATACATTGATAAAATAAGTGTGAAAGTGAATTTGTGCTCTTGTTTCTTTTTCAATAAAAAAATATTAAGTGAATTAATAAAATCAAATGTAAATTAAAAATGCACTATGCATACAGAGAATTATTGGCTGACATATGGGGCCTGCTTTTCATTTTTTCTTTAAATAATATAGAGTGAATTAATAAAATCAAAGATGAATTAAAAATGCAATATGCACATACACATATTTTAAAGATTGGGGACATATGGGGCTTGACGACATGTGTTTGGTTTGCAAAATGTGTCTTGTGGGGTTTTGCTGGACTCTGGAACAATTTCTTGAAAATGCTGGCATAAAGGGTGACACCAAAGCAGCATACTACAGTTTTAGTTATCAGTTATCAGTTATCACTGATAATGATGTCCTAAATCTTGAAGTATAATAATCTATCTTGACCGCAACTTTTATTTTCCAATGTAATTTTCGGATTTAGATTATTTTGAGTTAAGGAGGGAGAGAGAGAGATTTGATGGTGAATTTAATTGCCTGGTAAATAATAACTTAACTAATTAATGTGATCAAATAAAGCTAAATATTTGAAATCATTAGTAGTTTCTTCTTCTAGTTAAAAGTACGTCTGATGTTTTAATTTTGCCCTTATAAATTTATTACATGTAAAACACGTACAATCTCCAAATATATAGTTAAACATGTTTCATAAAAGCAAAAGTTAAATATTTAAATGAGTAGTTCTTTGTTTCACATTGAAATAAAATATAATTTGAAAATGATGTTTTAATAATATAAAATGAGTAAATATTAATTAATTTATACTACTAGGGTAGACAGTCTCACGTAATTTTTCTATCAAAAAATATATTAATAGGGAACACAAAAGTACTCCAACCTTCAAAAACGAATTTCAATTACAACAAAATACGATTCTTCCCTATTTAAGCAATACACAAGGATTTATAAACCACTCTGCCTAACAGGCCTTACTTAAAACCCACTCCCTAGCTAGCTATTAACCAAGACTAAAATTTTGTTTTTTTCTCCTTCACCTTTCTTGGCATGTTTGAAATTTCTACATGGAACACCAATTAAATCATTCATATTCTTACGAATAGGCCAAGAGATCCTACCCAAAGGGAACTTGCCACTTTGGAATTCGAATTTTGGCCAAAGAAATCATCATGTTGAAGCAAAAGGATAAAAGGGTCTCTATGGGGAGCAATTTGAAAGTTAATCCACTTATAACAGGAGTTCCAAATTAATTAGTGTAGCAAATTTGCAACTAAAGACTAAATGAACAACAATTTCATCTTCCTCACCACATAAAGGGCAACTTACTTCTTCATCTCCAATCGACACTCCTCTTCTTTGCAAGTTAAGTTTTGAAGGTAATCTTTGTTTAAGAACCTCCCAAACTATCGCTTGTGTTGTATATATATGGGTAATAAAGTTAATGATAGGTTAGACACAATGAAAAACGATGATATCTTTAAAGGTATCGGTGTAAATGGTTCTCACAAGGAATTGACCTTTTAGGATACAATATCTATCGCACGGAAATTTAATAGTTACACTCTAATGAATTTCAGAAGCAGAATTCACTAGTGTTTTAATAAAACTCGAAGATAGAAGACTCAATATTTATATAGAGAGACTCGACTTTTCAATGATTGAGAAACTATATTCTCAACCTCAATTCGATTATCACAGATCTCTACACATCTCAAGTATTTATAGATGTTCAAGGGTTGCACCGAAAGATTGCAACTCTACTCAAGGGTTGCAGTGAACCTAATGTTGCAACTCTTGCTCACCAAATGGTGCACCTTCACCGAGAAGTCACGTTGAACCTAATTGTTATAATCTTTACTTAAAAGATGCACTTTCACGAAAAGTTTTCTCAGCTAATTATATTATATATGTAAAATATACAACTTGATCCTTCTTGATGCAAAATATCTTCAAAGTCTCTTATACGCCCTTCTCCTTCGCCGTCACACCCATTTTTATCATTTATAATTGTTTCTTATAATTTATAATCAAATAACTTATAATGAAATAGATAGGAATTTCTCATTAATCAAGCAATGCGGTGGGTGATCGTCACATTATCCATTCTTTAATATAGAGGAAACACTCTTTGCCTATGAGGCACTTTTGTTTTTGCTACATCTTCCATTCATTTTCACTCTCCTTTATTCAAGATTGTAGTTTTAATCTTGACCGTTGTTTTTTATTTGATCAATCTCATCCGTTTGTTTTTTGCACCATTTCTCCTATAAATTTCCTATCTTTTCTCCACATTTTTCATACTGAGGTTTTAGTGTTTGCAGCGAAGCATTATCATGGTTGTTCAAGTTTCAATTACATATGTGTATATTATATTATTTTCACAAAATTCATTTTCTGTAATAAACTTTTGAGTGAGAAGGGGAGAAGGAGGGATGAATTGGGCTGCTTTGTGGGGATTTTGGAACGGTAGATAGCTCGGCCGATGGTGAAAGTATTGTCGTTTGTGAGTGTGAGAATGCAAGATTCGACGGCGGTGTGGCCGTAGAGTGATATATCGGAGGATCCGAAGTCGTTGAAGAGGAAGCCGGATATGTTAGCCTTATTTTTTTTCTATTGATGTTATGGTGGATTAGCCTTATTTATTTCATATTATTGTATAATGGCGAGTGGAATGCTGTAAAATTTTGGGTTGTGCGGTTCGGTGTGTTCTTTTTGTTAAATGTATTAGGCAATTTTCCTCAATGAAAAATAGTTTCCTCATTGAATAATTTTCTCATAAATAGTGTGTTATATTCCTTCGGCATTAGTGTAATGTATTGACTGTCTTTCTCTAACTATTGTGAGATTATCCCTCAGTAATTCTTCTGAGATCGTTCGCTACTCAATTAATTCTATTTCGAGAAGTACTAACGTCTAGCGAATCGTGAAAAGTAATTTAAATGAAATTCCCAAATTTGCACTAAATTTAATTAAACTAAAATTCAAATATCAATAGTGTGTTTTTTTCACGCATTCTCACAGAGTCCCGAGAGGAGGATGGATTGGAATTTGGGAGGCAATTTTCCATTTTCTCTCTCTAAAACTTTTCCAAAAATTGCCAATTAAATCTTGCAAATGGCAAATGGCAACACCGGCGAATGAGGTTTTGGAGGTTTCTTCCGTTCCAGAAGATGTTGTTATGGAGCAGAATAGTTATGAATATTGATTTGCATGATGGGTGTGTTTATTGATATTAACATGTATTTAATTAAAAATTAATGCAT
Organism: Ballota nigra; assembly: GCA_947034835.1. Lineage (NCBI taxonomy): Eukaryota > Viridiplantae > Streptophyta > Magnoliopsida > Lamiales > Lamiaceae > Ballota > Ballota nigra. The sequence goes on from OX344730.1 coordinate 14,752,740, forward strand.
TAAATTTCAATGCTTATTGTTAGACTTTCCATGATTTTAGTCGTTACTATGGATGTTAGTGTATAATTTTTGGACATTGGCAATTTTGGATTACATGATGTTGGTTTTGTCAATGTAATTTGTGTTAATCGTATGCGAAAATTTAACTTCGTGGTGGTGGTATTGCCATTAACCGTTCGTTATAGTTGTCTTGCCAAAGCCATTTATTATGTGGAAATTTTGTGTGTTTGCAATTTTAGAGTCCATAATATTGGTGTTTGTCAATATAATTTGTGTTGATCATGTGCGAAAATTCTACTCCATGATGGTTGTAATTCCATTAATCGTCCATTATAGTGGTCTTGCCAATGCTATTTATGGTGTGAAATTGATTATTGAATTATTAAGAATATTAATGTACATGATGGTATTGTTTGGTATTAAAGTGTGTTTTTATTAAAATTAATGCATTAAGTTTGAGTAGCTTATTGTTAGACTTGTCATGCATTATTCTTGGACTTGTCATGGTATTAGTCCTCACAACATAAATTATTTGTTGAAAATTTTGTGCCCATATTAAAGAAAAATCTCTGACAATTCTAATTTAATAGGATTTTTTTTGTTGATCGATAAATAAACTAGGGAATTACGTATTATATTTATTTGTGTGTGAAATTAGTTGGGTTTTTTGATAAATTTATTGTTAGTGTTTTTTTTTTTTGAATGTTAGGGTCCATGGTAGTGGTCTTGCCATAATGGATCACTATACTAATAAATTTTAGTTTAAGTTGTCGTGTGTATTATTAAAATTTGGGCATGTTTAAAATGTGTTATTATAATTTCAATGCTTATTGTTAGACATTCCGTGATTTTAGTCGTCACTATGGATGTTAGTGTACAATTTTTGGATGTTGGCAATTTTTGGATTCCATGATGTTGGTGTTTGTCAATGTAATTTGTGTTAATCGTATGCGAAAATTTTACTCCGTGGTGGTGGTATTGCCAATAATCGTCCGTTATAGTTGACTTGCCAAAGCCATTTATTGTGTGGTATTTTTGTGTGTTTGCAATTATAGAGTCCATAATATTGGGGTTTGTCAATGTAATTTGTGTTGATCATGTGCGAAAATAATGTAATATGTGTTTGATGATATATTTAAAAAAAATCTATCAAATTTGTTAGTACACATAGGTAGGATGCTTCTTCATCTGTCCCAACCTCATTTTCTCATTTGCTATTTGTGCGGGTATTAATATAGGTATTATTTATAATATTTATAGTGATGTAGAAAATGATTTTTATCGCAAATTTGGTTGTAAAGTTTCAATCTTCGTCCATTATGTAGTCATAATTTATTAAAACATTTGGATCCAATAGGGAATATGATCAATTTTGCGGATCCTTTTTTTTTTTTTTTGCACATACGTCTCCAATAATTTTACCTGAGCCCTTATATTATATGATTTTGGGCCGTTGCTATGGATTTTTTTTAGTTGGTGTCTGATGGTACCGTTATACTTATCTAGGGATCATCCAATGATTGGTGTGTATAACGAAGGTATGTTCTGGTTGGCTTTGGAAAGTGCATGCAACACGATTAATTTAGTGTGCCCCATTACTATAATATATGATGAATGCAAGTGTCTTGGTGCATTGGAATTAATTTGTGGCGTGATATCGGTTGATGAGGTCAAATAATCAATGTAATGCTTCAATAATTAATGTTCAAATAATTAATGTAGTGTTCAAGTGTCTTGGTTAAAGAGATGAACAATGGACCGATGTCTGTATTTTATTTTAATGTTTGCAGGGATGGAAATGAAAATATAAATTAGTTTGTGTGTTTCGCATAATGGACGCATTGTGTTTATTTAAATTTAGATTATGAATATTTAAGACTCATGTGTTTTTTTGTGGATCTCTCAGACTACTGTTTAGTGTTTTTTGTGAATCCATCGGACTATTGTTTGGTGTTTCATCCCTTATCTCAAAAAAAAAAAAAAACAAATTTATTTACTTATTAATCAGTATTTTGCATAAGTCTATTACAAAAATACTACAATAGAGCATGTGTGCCTATCCAACATATGTAAAATATTTGTTGATAGTAAAAAAAATTATATTGAAGCCCGCGGGGCTGATACTAGTTGTACTATATTTGCATATCTTTTAATTATATTTTGAATTCATAAAGTTTTCACATTCCACCTCCTTGAATTAAAATTTTTCACCCTCTTTACATTTCATAACCCGTGGTAACGAAATCCTAGATTCATACCTAATAACATCTATTATTCAAATATTACACCAAAAAAAATCGGATTATATATAATATATTTAGAATTTTATATATGGCTAGGCCAGCTATTTAAGAGAGACTAGAGTGAAGGAGCGAGGAAAAAGAAAGGGAAGAAAGTAACGTTTAGGGCGTGGAGTCTCCAGCCTTGAAGGAATATTTGTAGTCGGTTAAAAAGAAATGCAAATTCCTACTCTTTTCGTCGTTTATTTGTCACTTTGGAGACCTTTCTCATTTATTACCACAAAGTTTCAAATCTGAAATGAATATTTCGAAATGTTATCTTTCACTATAAAAGAGATTCTGTCCAACTTGAAGGTGCATTATGAATTTGAATAAGGACGTATCTATATTCTCATGATTGAGAGAGTGACGAGTGTGACCTCTTTTTTTTTTTTTTTAAACAAAATAAATCATAATACTTTTGACTATTTTTATGAAGGAATCAAATCATATATATGTTGAATTATTTTCATAATGTATATTTAAAACAATATTAAATAATGAATCATACATATCATTTAGTGATGACAAAAACTTCTATAAGACCATCTCATGACATGACACCATTTAGTGATATATTTAAGGGGTTATAAATTTCCATATATGTATAATTTTTTTTGTTTAGACATTTATTTTAAAAGTATATATAGTGTGAAATTTGTTTATTATGAAATTGGTTTGGAGTACTTTTTAAGACAATTCATATGATTAGTGAAAACAATTCATACCCTTCAACTCATACTATTTAGTCAAATATTCTTACTAATTGAATAAATATGAAACCTGGAAAATAGTTCATACGTGGTCTGATTTCCATTATTAGGTATTATTTCATTGTCTCACGTCCAAATTAATCAAACTGATTCACATGGGCGGAGCTAGACCAATTTTTTTTGCGGGGGCTGAAAATAAAATTTAAACATATCAATTATAATGTATAGGTAAAAATTTACGTGACACTGTATCATTTAATGAGACAGTACAAATTAATACCTATAAATATAGACGGGGTTAATATAATGTGGAGAGGAAATATTGAGTTGAGACAAAAATAGATTACGAATACTGGAGCATTATTTTAGGGGAGGTCAATTTTAACTGATTACTGAAACTCTTAAAAGTTTCCACTAAATATTAATGTATAAATAAATTTTAATTAGCAATGCATAATTGCATATAATATTTGAGTTTCTGCATGAACTTTGGGGGGGCTGAAGCCCCCACATAGCTGTGGAAGGATACGCCCCTGCTGATTCATTTAATTGATCGTTCATCTTAAATAAAAAAATACAACTAACTCTTCTGTAAAATATTCTACGAGCAATAATAGTATATTTAAGAAAGTGATAAAAAAAATTGTGGATGAGAACTCACTCTCAAATTGTATTACTGTAAAACCAAGTGTGTGTTGTTATAAGGACAAGTAACACACACTTATATTACTTGTCTTTACTTTTTTTTTTTCTTTTTTATCTTGGACAATTTTTTTGAAATGATCCATTTAATCTGGTCTCATTCAATTAGGTACCGTAATTTTTTTCATTTGGACACATTTTACGGATTCTTTCATTTCATAAAAATAATATTTTAGACTGAATACTTGAAATGAAGAATCAATCTCACGATCTCTCTCCCAGAAGAAAGTGTGTTTTATTAATTGTTTATTGTAAAATATTTTTGAGGGAGTATATTTGCATATTTTGAAAAGAAAATTAAACATGATCGGAAAAGGATATGATACTGTTATCTGTTAATTGAAAATCCAAACTCATTAAACTGCATGATATTGTTCGGATTTGTTGCAAATCTTTGGCACCAAGGAATTTAATTGTCACGAAATCTTATATTATGCCACTTAATTTTAAATTTTCATTTCAAAAAATGTTACCCACCATTTTTTTTAATATTCACAACCTCTGTGTTACCTTTGCAGGGACATTTTTATAAAGAAAAATATTGGGTGACAATTTTAAAAATAAAACTTGACTAGTGTAACAATTTTCCAAATTTTCCTTTGTACTCTCTCTGCAAATATTAACTTGGAGTATATGTCTAACATACTCACACCGAAAGTAATTTAATTTAAAATTTATTTTCTGTAATCTATCAATTTTTTTTGGAATCATGTTATCCATCAATAAGAATGTTACTCATTTGAAAACATCTATTGAAATATAAACAGTAATACTAAAATATATAACCACCAATTTTACATATTCTCTTCTAACCTAAGGCGAGACTAGAGAACATTCTGGGGTGGAAGTGAACAGCCTACATGCATAACTATTGAGTAACATTTTGAGGTTTAATTTTAATTCACTAAATTTCAATTAAATAATTTTTCCCAGAACTATTAATTTGTAGACTAAAAATATCAATATTATTCAACATACAAACTAATATATTTTTGTATATGTATTAATATTCTTTGTTGAATTCTTTTGTTGGTTAAAATTGCACTAATTGAAAAGTTTTTACCATAAATAAATAAATAAATATAGTAATACATAAAACTAATTAAATTTACTTTTTCCACCACTAAAGGGAAAGGCACGACATCCACCCCATTCGCTCACGAAAACGCGGAGCCGTTACACTCAAGCCTCACATAAGGGCCCACTTAGTGAATTACCCAACATGCCCTTCTCAAACCCGTTATTCCTTTTCCCTCCACCCTTGTATTAATTCCTTGGAAGTCTAAACAAACAAACCACACAACCCTTCTCCTTGTAACCACCCCATCACCAACAATGGAGAAGAAGCCTTCGACCTCGACTTCGATTTCCAGTCTCTCGTTATTTTTCAAGAGGCTAAACAAGAAGGGGAGCGGCGTCGGCCCGTGGCGGTGGAAGTTGAAGGGCTCCTCAGGTTTGCGGTGGAAGAAGCGGTTCAATTTGCACATTTGGTTCGTCGACGATATCCTCTTTAAGATCGTTTCGGTTTTCGAAGGCATTGTTTTGGTCTCTACCGTCTGTGTCTTCTTCGTTTGCTGCGGATGCCACTTCTGATTTTTTTTTTTATTCTGATGATCAATTGAAAATCGGAGCAGAGCGGCTTTCAATTTTGAATTATGTTCATTAGCTCTTGGGGATGAATTTCAATGGGTGCTAACTGAAGTTGATCCAGTGCTTTTACTGCGATTTTCCATAAACTAGTCTAATTTCAGTGACGATTATGTCTTCTCTAGGGTTTTGTACCTTTTTTTTTTTTTTTTTTTGCTTGGCCTGCCCCTTCGACGATATGATGATGTATAAAGGCTAATTCTAGCTGTTTAAAGTTCTGAATTGATGTAGTTTTCCTATAGCCTATATTGATATGGATATTTTGTTATCTTCTATTCTCTGTATGAGTGAATTTCTGGATGTAGATGCGTCCAGTTTTAGGAAATCGTCAAAGGAAACGGTTCAATTTCGTGAAAGAGAATGAAAAAACAGGGGAGAAGAAAGAAGCTTCTTCCTAGTGGGAATACCCGAGTTACTTTACATCATACTTTTTGTAATCCATACTAATGTCTTACTTCAATTTTGAATCATGTGTGATGCGTATAATATCATTTTTACCATATATATTAAGATTCGGTAATATTTGAAAATTTGAAATACTTTTAATTTTATGAGTTTTAAAAGTATAATTTTTAAGCAGTTTATAAATTGATAAAGTGTTTAACTAATACAATTTATAAGGAATATTTTTTAAGATGTTTTTTTTTTTTTTACAACTGGAAAAAATGTGATGGACGATTTAGATGAATGATAAAATTGTACTTGCATTCTTCCAGATGAGTGTGTTAGATCATCTTAATTTTACAAACCGCATTATCTCCTCTAAATGTCCTTGTAACAAATTTTGTTATCCAACATCGTGCTTTATTCCCCCAATTCCATGGGTATTACAAATCGAGTAAAAGGAATCATGACAACAATATCGCGACACATTTGATTGGAGTAGTCTGTCTTTTAATAAAGTGTATTCAGGCAAAGACTTGCTATGTCATTTCTTTTACAAAATTAGTACACAACATTATAAGAACACACAAATTAACACTTACCTCTATCATAGTGTTAATGAACCAATGTCCTAACTATACACATTCTCATTGTCTCATTCCATGAGACGGTTTCATAGAAAACTTACTCAATTTTTTTTTTTATTATTATTGTATTGGCTAGCAGTTTGTTACGGATGTCTTGATGTAATTTCTATTTATGATTCATCATTTCCTGGCGAAAAAAAAAAACATTGTAATTATAAATGGTCTCATCTTAAGTATTGTACCATTAGGCGTTGTAAATACGAAGTATTTTCTTTTATATATAAAAATATATGCACCAAAGAATCCAACTTCACACATAGGCAATACTCCTTTCGGGGGAAAAAGTCATCTAAAACAATATTTTATTACTCCCATCGTGCTATAAAAACTTTTACACCTTTAAAATAGAAAATTCTTTATAATTTTCATTCTTATAATATTATTTAAAAAAATTTATGGGACGTAAGAAATATTATTTTAAGATAAAATTTTTTTAAAAAAATATGAGATGAGATGTGAAAACTTTTATAAAAAAGACGAAAAAAAATATGTATGAAGACATTCATGTTGCGTATGGAGACTTATTAATAACTGTAATCTGTTTCAAGAATCTGATTTTTTTTTTTAATATAACTATTTGTGATACTATTCATAATATCAAGTTTATGGTAATTGAAATCTCAAGAGGGGAAAAAGAGGGTGACATAGAATACAAAAAAAATTTAGCTAATATTTCACGTTTAATTGGTCAATTTGGACCCTGTGCTTAGCCGTTGTATTGCTTGGAATCAGATTCAACGGTCGAATGTTGTGACAGTTGTAATTAGTAGTAATACTTTTTTGGCAATTATTAATCATTATCGGTATAATCATTCCCCTCCCCTCATTGTAGAAAATATAAGAAAATATTTATGAGCTAATTATTCTGATATATCCAGTCTTACTCTATAATCGGTTGTTCGTGCCTAATTGCATGGCGTCGGACACATGAATGGTGTAATGACATCTTCTTTGACTGAGTGATAAACCATCTTTTAACTAAAAAACTGTGATACAATCTTTAATTAAAACATGATATTAAATTTAAAGGCAAAAACTTGTATGAGACCGTCTCATAATATGAGACCGATCAAATTAAAAAAAGTGATAGGGTTATAATTAAATGTGATATTATTTTTAAAGAAAAGTGATAAGTCACTTTTAACAAATACTATATTATCACTTTTTGTTTAAACTTTATCACTTTTTAAAAGTGACAACTTTTTAATTAATAAGTGACACGTTTTAAATTAAAAGTGGATCAAATATTATTGGTCTCATACTATGAGACGGTCTCACACAAGACTTACTCAAATTTAAAATATAAAATAAAATGTAATACTTATTTTAATTGAAACGTAAGTACATACACCCTATTCACCGTTAAAGAAGGGGTTTGATGTATCAAATTAACAAGAATTAATTAGTTATTGGAAAAGTTGAACAAATAAATAAATACAGAGATATTAAATTTTGATTATCAGTACCTTAAGATGAAAATAAATAAATTAAGATGTACTTAGAAAAATAGAGGAACAAAAGTCAAATGTATTGGATACTTGGATCTAATTTGAATCACTTAATTACTTTCAAAATAAATATAAAATCTGTCATATTCAAATTTAATTATTTAAACTTGAATCTTCATACCAAACTCTCTCGACATGAAAAAACTTCATCCGTTCCTTAATTAATTTTTTAACAAGTAATTTTAGTGTGCGCTTAAATGCATGGTATGCACTTAAATTTTAATAAAAAAATATCTAAAGCAGAAATCAATAATACTCTAATTGCAAAAAAAAAAAAAAAAACAATTATAATAAATACACAGTTCAGCGTGTTAATTTGTATTTTAAAAAATCAAAATAAAAGTAAAATTGAGCTTAGAATCCAAGTGCATGTCATGCACATAAATACATGCTGGAATTTTATTTTTTAAATTCAAAAATTTATTCCTAATTATTTGTCATTTCACATACATTCTTCCTAATTTACCCTCTTCAAATATTTCAATATTTTTTTAATTAATTTATTTATTTGTTCATCTCTCTTATATTTTCTAAGTTATAAATAATTATTTATTTTAACTTTTAATTGATTACGAGTAAAACTATTTAAATGTATGCTTCTTGTTTTTTTTTTCCCTAAATTACTAGGACATTTATATAGGAAAGAATAAAGTACTAATATATATTACTATCAAAGCGTCCCAACTTTTCAATTTTATTTTTTATTTTTCCTTTTGTTTATGTAAAAAGCAAAAAGAAAATCTTAATGACAATCCTCCAAAAAATGTTCGAAGAGAAAATGCAAAAAAAATAGCAAATTTTGGAATTTATTTTTTAAAAATGCAATAAAAAAAAAACCCAAACATAAGAATTTTAGGAATTTTTTTTTGAAAATGATTAAATTTGTTGATTTTTTTTTCGAAGTGTATTAATAAAACATGGTATTTGTATATAGAGTAGGTCTTGCATGAGACCGTCCCATGGCATGAGACAATGAGAATGAGTGTAATTAGGGCATGGGCTCATTAACACTTTGGAAGGGGTAGGTGTTGATTTGTGTGGTCTCATGCCATGAGACGGTCTCATACAAGTTTTTGCCTTGTATATAACCGGCTGTAGTTATATTTGATGGTTAACTAAGGCCCACATTTGCAGTCACAAAGCCCAGTTGGCAAATTGATGATTTGAGCAGTCGGAGAGCATTTCATAAAATTTCATGGCCAGAATCGACACCCGAAATTGCAATATTAATAAGATCCACAATGTCCTCACCGGAGGCAGAACTTTTGGTTTGTTCTTACGGAATTATGCGGTGAAATCGGGTTGATGACCATAGCAGGTATGTAGATTTTTTTAAATGCAATTGCAGACTAAGAAACTACAACCCCCGAATGTGTGTGTTAATCGATGCTTTTAACTATAGAAACTAAAATTTGTACTGCATCTATTCTTATTGAGGCTTATATGTTTCGATCTCAAAGGTGTTCGACGAAATGTCGCAGTGATAAAACATTGCCTTGTCTAGCTTTACCATGGAGTGGTTATACTGTGGAGGCAATCGCTATTTATTAGCTGGGTGTCTCTCTTCGGAATTTTCTCCATCTCAAAAGCTACAATTCTACGATTATGGTGATTATTAGTTTGAATTAATATATTTGCATGCGTACATGAGTAATGAGTCTAGCTTTAACATTGCATATATTGTTCGATTATCGATTTATCTGGATCAATTTCATTTCAATATCTTAATGCGAATTCAAAACTCAGAAATGAATATCCTGGTCCTTGAATCAGATTATTCTCCACTTCCCAGGTTCTTATATTTCACACATTCTCTTAAACTGCATGTTTTAGTTTATACATGTAACATCAAAATCGTAAAGATATTCCACCACAAATTTCCTGGATATAGTGCAGTTATGCCGCATCGCTCAAGTCAAAACTCTTGCCAGAATTATGTTATAATCTTACAAAAATAGCACAATTTCTTCCTAGATTAACAAACTATCAGGATTATGTTATAATCTAACAAAAAATAGCACAATTTCTTCAAAAAACAAAAACAATATATGTATTACATCAAAAACTTTCGAGTCATAGAGCGATTTTTGGTCTAGACTCCTTGGAACATCAAATGACAGATTCTAAATATCGATATTGCTATATTTGTTTCCTATTTGAGCCAGAAGTGTTTACTGATTTGTTTACATTTTATATAATTCTGAAGGATAAGATCTGCTGTTAAACATTATTAGATCTTGTTCCTTCTCTCTATTTCCTTTTTGTTAAATTTTCTGTCTGTGGACGATAGACAAGAGATCAGTTAGAATTGGCATTGGCAGGGATCCTACGAAAGTAGAATTGGTTTATCATGTATGAAAATCTCATTCATGCTTTTGGAAAATGTAGTCACTTAAGAGTTAACAAGCAATGACGATGTCTAATCTTTGGCAAGGTGTTAGGAGAAATTTATTTTCCCAATCCAGAAGACCTGAATATAGAACCAAAGGAATTTCCTTATGGAGATGCCTCTGTTTAATTATTGTGCCTTGTACTATTTCTAGCCAATAGTAGGTGGATTGGGTAGGTCTATCACACTATTGGATAATGTGAGTCTTAAGACTCTTAATATGTAAATACGTAAATACATGTACTAGTGGACGCTAGGGTCATCCTACAGTGCATAAGATAAGAGGACCTTGGCCAACAACTCTGCTGCTATGTAATCTCTCTCTGAAAGCTGGACTTGTGTTTTTTCATGATTAAAATGTCAATTCTTGCTTATTGGAGATTCTGTAGAATGATAAATAGAAAATTTCAGTCGTTGAAAATTCACTATTCGCTTGTCATTTCTTGCCAAATGTAAAAATGTTATTCGATGGTCATACATGGTTCCACGAAGTCTGATTGCCATATGGTATTACCAGCGGCCTGAAAATTTACCGTGTGTATTAATAAGACGAAACCCTGCATTGAATGTTACCAAATTTTTCAACCATTTCAACATGTTATGGTAATCCAACCAGGATTCCCCCTGGCAATTGTCGCCTTAAATTTAATGACCATAGCGTCAAAGCGCTATATAATCCGCAATTGCAATCACTATTAATCACACAATTCCATTGGCTTTCTCTATATTTCTTTCAATCATTTAGGTAGGTCTCATCATCAATGGCTCCTCCGCATGGAAGGAAGAAGTCACTGGGGCGTAGAAAGATTGAAATGAAATTCATTGAGGACGAGAATGCCAGAACTGTGACTTTCTCCAAGCGAAGAGCCGGACTATTCAAGAAAGCCACCGAGCTTTCTATCTTATGCGGGGCCCAAATCGCCCTCATAATTTTCTCTCTTGGTGGTAGGGCCTATTCATTTGGCCATCCTAATGTGGATTTTGTCCTTAATCGTTTTCGTAACAGAGATCCAGTTCCAAATCTGCAGGATTCCATTCATGGTGCTAGAGTTCGGGCTGCTATGCTGCAGGAGCTCAAAGATAAGTGTGATAAAAAGAATGAAGAACTGGAGGCCAGAAAGAGAAGAGGGAGACAACTCGAAGCAGAATTGGATGGCTCATTGTACCAAATCACACCAGAGAAAATAGAAAAGATGGATTTAGAGCAACTGAAGCAGCTGAAAGCAAAGATGGAGAAGCTGAGAGGATATGTGCGTCGTCAAGCCATTGCACGAACTCATGTAAACGTTGCGGGGCCATCAAATGCAATGGATGTTGCCAAGCCTTCAAATGTGATGAATGTTGCTAAGCCTGCTAGTACTTCAAACACAATGAATGTTGCCAAGCCTTCAAACGCGATGAATGTTGCCAAGCCTGCTAGTACTTCAAACACGATGAATGTTGCCAAGCCTTCAAACTCGATGAATGTTGCCAAGCCTGCTGGTACTTCAAGCACGATGAATGTTACCAAGCCTTCAAAAGCAATGAATGTTGCCAAGCCTGCTACTGCTAGTACTTCAAACCGGATGAATGTTACCAAGCCTGCCATTCCTGCAGTTCCTGGAGAGGTGAATCTGGCAAAGTTGAAGAAGAATCGACGTGGTGCTTCTCCAATTCCTGCTGATTGGTTGAAACTGTGATTTGTGTTAATGGTGTTTTTTAAGCCTTGAGTTATGTTTATTGCCTATGACTTGATATGGGCGTAAAATAAAAAAAAAAGTTGCTTTTATGAGGATTATAATTTTGTTTCTTTGTTCTTTATTGCATTTTGCAATCCTTAATCTTTTGTGTTTGGATGGATGGAAGGGAAGGTTGACCGACTTGAAATTGAAATTATCAATACCAAATTCAGTAGTGTTGATTGGATTGTTGAGGATTCCATTTGACTTTCATAGTCTAGATTTTGGTAGTAATTTAGGAAAATTATTTCGAGTGGCTCTTTGACTTTTGAGACAATTTATTAATCTCTTTTGTTTCTTTTTATCCATTCCAATTTATCCATTCATATAAACCAATTTTCTTATTAATTCGGGTATCAAAATATTTTTATAATTTTTATTAAGTTTATACTTACCACAATAAATACTATTTAATAGGGATCTTTTTATTAAAAAAAATAGCTAAATTTGTATAGGTATTGATACAGTGAAAAATAAAAATAAATAAAATTTTGAATAAAATAGAACAATTAAATAAAATGGAGGTAGTAAGTAACAAAGAAAAGGACACAAATTAGTGGGTAAACGGGGTAAAAATATATTTAAGATTATTTTCACTCACTATAAGCTTCAAGATAATAGATATGCCCTTTGGGAGAACATTGTGAAGATTTAGATGTTTTCGAATTTTTATAACATAGGTTTTTTGCGGTTTTCAGTAGCAATCGCAATTTACGTTATTTCTGAGTCTCTAACAAGTAACAACAGGTCTCCAGTTCCCTTAACATATATATATATACTGTTGCAGGTTTCCAGTAATTTGCCTAATTAAATTATTGAGTGAAACATATCATCAAATTATCTTTGGCAAAATATTATATGAAAATAGTCTTAATAAGTTAATAGTTTTAAGATATTAAACATTTTATTAGAAGTATTAAAATTTTTATCAGGAGTATTGATAATCTATAACATTAGTATTATATTGTAATTTTTGTAAATTTTCTTGAACCAAAATTCACAATACTCCTGATCAAATTTTTGATACTCCTATCATATATTCAATACTTTAAAATAAATTTATGATAAATTTATCTGGAATAATTTAATATAAAACCTATTCTTATCTTTTTACTAATACTTTACGATATAAAGTTGTATTAACTCGTAATAAATAAATAGTCTGACTAATATAATCACGAGTTGATTTTTGACTGGGAATTAAATTATGTGGTTTCTTTGGCAAAACATCATAATTAAGGCAATATGTCGTATACGCCAAGTATACGAATCGTATATTCGTATACTTGCAACATTTTAATTAAAATTAGTATCATATTTAAATCAAAACTAGTGTCATATTGTTATCACACGTTTAAATTATATTAATATGCACGTTTTTCAATTAAAGTTGGTATCATTTTTTATAGTATCATTAAAATTAGTATCACATTTTATATATGTACCCAATTGCATGGTACATTTGGTACATATTAGACTGACTCAATAATTAAAGAGTAAGTCTCATGTGCATTGTTCAACTAAGGTGTATTTTAAAAAAATGACTATATTATTACAGGAAAGTTGCTCCTTTTTATATTGAAAAGTCACCCTAGTTAAATTGTAATAGAGATGACTTTTTAGTATAAACAAAGATAATTTTTTAATAATAACGTGATAACTTTTTAAAAATATACTTGAATTGTATGATACGTTTTGTCATAATTAAATGGGCATGTCTCTTGTATAAATTTGTACAAATGGGTAAACTAAAAATTTATGACACAATTTATTTTTAATTGGATCCAAATAAATTGACTTGGATTGTGAATTAATTCACACGAAATTTAGATCCATAAATCCATACAAATTTTCCAAAAAGTATTTTGTGCAATAATTCTTTTTGGCAGGAATACCTATGATTTGAGTTGACATATTAACCAATATTTGTGTTCTGAAAAATATCTCATGATTTATTCAACTTTGTTTAATATATCATTCTACGTTATTCATCAATCCAATTCGTGAGATGTATCTATCTCACAGTTTACCCTTTTCATTGTTCTAAGACAATCTTTGAAGTATAGGGTCCATCAATAAAAATTAAAATTACAAGTATATTACTTATATACTAGTATTTTTTTATTTTTGTTATATGAGTTTTGAGTTACTATCCAACTTCGATTATCTTAATTGATACAACTTTTATCTTTAAGATAAATAAATTGTAACTCTTTATATTATTCTGGAAAAGGTGCTCAATTGAAGCGCGCGGTCTTATAACACCATGTTTTACTTGGTTCATCTACATAAGTTTTAGATAAATTTATTATTTAATAAAAAAATATTTTTAATCTTTATTTGATAGCGATGGCTGAATATAAATTTTATGTCCAGCTAAAATGGCCAAACAAAACATGCATGTTTAGTTTGTCCTATCGAACGACATCATCATTTTCACAGATGGATGGCCAAACAATTTAAGTGGAAGAATATAACTTCACTACTTATTTCATATGCAACCACTAATTCTAACTCATTTTATCCTATCACATAATTCTAATATTATACACCCTAAAGTATTGTATAAATTGGTAGGATTTTGCCCCTCCCACCCCCCAATCTTAAAAATTCGTTTTTTTATAAAAATTCAAGACCCAACCAACCCTTATTTATTTCACATAAATATAAAAAGTTGAGCACCAATCAAATGTTTTAGGAGATTTAACATTTTACTGTCATTAAATGCAATCAGGATACCTATTTTACTTTGGTGTACATATAATGTTTTATTACCCAATGCATGACAAATGTTATTAAATCTAAATGTGATGCCATTTACTATATTTGTTCAATAAATAGTAAAACACAAGATTAAATATCAAAATGAAATAGGGAATCTGTCATGATTGGGTTAATAGAATTATATCAGCCCATCCACTAACAAAAATTCCGACTTCCACTTTTCGAATTTTGGGTGTTGATTTCGAATTTGTGAGGTCCAAACTTCAAAGTGAATGCAAAATTATATATTTTTTAATCTACTATTTGCTTATAGAAAGGGAATTTTGAAAACAATTTTAGTCGAGGAAGAAGCTGGAAATGTAGAATGGAAATAGAGCAAGTGGCCTTTTTTTTTTTTTTTTTTCTTTTTTAATCAAAGGCATCATTCAGGGATGTGGCTATTTAAGAAGGTTTTTAATTTTATTAGAAGAGGCTGTTTGCCCACCTTGTGAAACCAAGAAGAAAATCCAAAAAATATGTGCACGTATACATATATATATGCATTAAATTTGTACACTCAAAACTCCCTGCAACAAGCCTATTACACACTCTTGTTTTTTCTCTGCCAAGAAAATTCACTAGATTCTCCGAGTGTGACGTACAAAAAATCTTGCAAGAATTCTCAAACTCCATCTGGTTAAGGCCAGTTTGGATTTCCAACAATGGTTGAGGAGATTAATGTTAAGAATGCATCAACATTCAATGTCTCAAGATTCATTTTCCCACCTCCTGAAGCTGCCAAAGGAGTCGAACCCTCCTTCACTCACAGTGGCCGATGGCCTCCTCGTCAGCTCTTCAACATAGTTAGTCGAGTTTGAAGACCTCACCGATCCGTTCATCTTGTAAGTCTTGGAGTATTGCTGCACGATCAGCACCGAAAATTTTGACTCAAATTCCGATGTAACCAAGAGATCACCAATGGGGCCCAGCTCCGGGCAGTCGCACCAGTCGGCTAACCCTGACGTCAGCGGGGACAACGTGCCCCTCCCTCTCCCTACAATGTACAGATCATGGTTGTGTTCATCCATTGATTTTATAGCTTTGGTTGTTTCTTCCTCATCATTCAGCACCAGCTCATAGATGCTTACAGACCTATTGTTCTCGGTTGCCATCCTGAACTTGCCTAGGTAATCATCATCCAGCAGTTTCTCTCTCTCATCATCAATTTCCAGACTCACATGGTTTCTCTCACTATGTTCCAGTGAGTCCATTTCCATTTCCATTTCCTTTCCCATTTCCATTTCATCTGTGCTTGAAATGAACCTCACAACCGTAAGCATGCTGTTCGTCCCTTCGACCATTCTCCACGCGTAAGCCAATGCCTCCCGATCATCGGGCCCACCAAAGAACAACACAGCAATGTTTTCAGCATGATCACGAGACTCTGCCATCCCTCTGTCAATCAATATGCCAACAGAGCAAGGTGCATTCGCCAGCACGCCTTCATTCACACTCCGTATCGAAGGATCGATATCCTCCATTTCACCATCTATAGTCTGCAGCTTATGAAACGGGATGATTATGAAAGCGGCACGTTTGTCCCTAGCAACTCTGCAGATGTCCTCATCCATGGTGGTATAAGGGCATCGGGCCGTGAGGACCTGCGTCGCGACGCCTTCTGACCTCAGTTCGTAGTTATCGAAATGAGTGATTATCTGATCCGCTTGAGCCTCTATGTGGCTGGGGTTCCTGGGGCCCGCCTTGCGCGAGTTATGGACCACTATCATCGTGGTGGCCCGGCCCACAAGCTCGACTAACTGAAGGGCGAAAACGCTCATGGGGGATCTCTGGCTGGAGTTTGAAGTCCTGAGGAGGTGGATGATTGTGGGGACGTTACGCGTGTTGTAGAGGCATGCCAGGACTCTAAATTCGTCATCAGATTTTGCTTTTTGTACTGTACGCCTCTTGTAGGGTGCTATATTCTGTGCTGGCTGGAACTTAATAGCTGCTGGAGTGACCAGCATTGTCATCACCATAATCGCCACCACCATTAGTGAGTAAGTTTGTGTGTTGAGAACCTGTTAACAAATGATCATTAGTAAGAAACCAGTTAATCCTGTTTCACATTAAATTGATGCTTATACCCCTTGTATTTGGCCAGCTTCAAGAATGATTAGCGCCATGATGCTCTTTGCGTTGCACAACAATCCAACGATCAGCGCCTCGTCCATCGGAATATCTGAAAATGCAGTGACGACAATGGCGCTAACGACTTTCACACTGCAGACGACGATTATGACCAACACCACCACAACAATACTAGACCCAGTGGAGATGACATCAAGATTAGTTCGCAGCCCACAAACCACAAAGTAAACGGGCATCATAATCCCAATCACAAAGTCTTCCAGCTTGTCCACTATTGTAGCTTCGAGCACTTCATTAGGTATAATGAGCCCAAACACGAAAGCTCCTATCATCGGATGGGTTCCAAATACATCAGTGACAACCCCACTGAGGGCCATCCCGGAGACGATGGAGCATATGTAGAACTCACTGTACCCCTGTCCCTCTGGTGTTTTCCTGATGATCCAATTGAGGGCAGGGCGGACGTAGTAAACACAGACAAGAATAAAGGCAACAGTGCTGATTACTGCCCACTGGATGTTTGCTTGGGAGCCAGTTACTGCAAAACCGAGAGCCAAGAGACCCCACGAGGACATGTCGCTGATGAGGGCCGAAGCCACTGCGGTCTTTCCAACCTCGGTGTGGAGGATTTGCTGATTTTCAAGAATTTTTGACAGCACGGAGAAGCCTGTGACTGTGAGGGCAGCCCCCCAGAAAAAGCAACCTGCTATCTCGGACTTGTCGATTAAGAAAATGAAGTACAAGCCTGCGCCAAGAGAGAAAGGTATGAAGATTCCTGCAAGAGCAAGTTTCATGGCCTTTGGTCCGGTTCTAACAATTCCTTTTACATCCATCTTCAATCCCACTAGGAAGGCATAGAATACAATGGACAAATGTGCCATTGGCTCTAACAAATTGAAAGAATAACTTGGGAATAGCAGCTTTCTGTATGATGTTATTCTCCCCAATGCTGTAGGTCCAGCGAGTATACCGCCCTGTAGTGACGTTGTTTTACCAAATTAGCAACATAATGCTATATTTTCATGAATTAGCAAACAAATTTTCAGAATCGCCATTTTTCAGAAGAATCAAGACTAGTTACTATCGCAATACCCTGCTTTAGCGCTAATGAGGTGGGTGCTTCAAAACAAAATTCCAAAATGCTTGCATAACACAGATCCTCAAATTCGAGGGAGATCGATACTGTTTCGAACAATTGCTTGAAAAGAACAATTTATCTCATGATCTGATAATCATAATTAAATAAACAAATTCCGGATACATTCAAATTAGGCAGAGAGGAGAGGAAGCAATTCACATTTAAACACTAACAACAATTTCTTCCTCTTTCAACACAGTAGATAATGAATGAGGCCATAAATAAACGAAATAGAAAAATTAGGGCGGGAGAACTCACGAGAAGTTCTGCTATAAAGGGCGGTTGGTTGAAGGGTTTAAGGAGGAGAACCATGAGGTGGATGACGGCCATGGAAAAGGTGAGCTGGACGAGGAAGAGAGAAATGAAGGGGATCAAAGGATCGGGTCCGACCCAAAGTCCATTGAACCTGTAGATGGTTTCAGAGTAGCAGAGAATGGTTCTGTTGAGCGATCCAATATTTATCGACATTGGAAGCGTCGCCATTTCTGCCGCCACAACCACCGCCTCCGCTTCCTCCTCCGGCGAGAGCTACAACCACTCTGGTTTTTCGGAACGAATGAACTCATGTTGTGGTGAAGGAAAGGAGGAAATAGGGTAACAGTTGGCATTTTCTGCGACCAAAATCCTACCATGTCATTCCATGGTCCTCCGGTTTCTGTGGAGTCTCATTTCACAAATTCATATTCTACCTGTCTTTATTAATTCTTTTACCTTTAATATTTCATAATTTTAAATGTCAATATAAACAATCTGGAGGATAGCAATGTCGAAAATTACACGAATATTTAACATTTCACACACCCCAATGAACTATGTTTGGGGGACAAATGATCGTATAAATATCGGTGAACACAAATTTATATGTCCCATAAATAGAGAATTTATTATTTATATATTTTTATGCATCATTGTCACATTTGCAATGAACATATAGATTTGTGGCCAATTGCATTATGTAGTTTATGGATGAATGTATGATTGCCTCTTCACTTCTCATTCATTCGAAATCTGGTAGTACCATACAATTTTGTTGATAGACGACCAAATTTGCAGAAAGTGGGATTTTGTCCATATATACTAATGATGCAGAGAAAAAAAGGGTTGGTAAAGACAACCTAAGATGGGTGTGAAAGAGAGGGTCCTGAAAATTGGCTAACAATATTGATGATATAAACACAACTCCGGCAACTCCAACACCTGCACCATGATGATATAGCTGTGAGGGAGAAAGAAATGCAAGATTTTGAACATTTGTACAATTGGGTTACATTATGCAGAATCAAAACCACCTCAAATGAATAGACTAGAGAGTATGATTTTATCCCTGAAATTACAAATGATACAGATACAAAGCTAAGAGATGTGGCATCTATACTTTACATGCTATACTCTACCAGACCAGCTTTATCCAACAAAGTCTTCGTCATCAAAGTCCGACTCCTCTTCATCAAACTCCCCGCTTTCCTGCAAATTGTTTGTCTTGAGATGAAGTTGAGGCATTTCATATTTATTTCAGAGTATACGAGAAAGACGCAAAATATGAGACAAATACACACTGCACAGTACATTTTTAACCTTTCTTTTAGTGAAGTTTGTCATAGCAGTTTCAAACTCAGCCCGCTTTTCTGTAGCAGTGTCATAGTACTGCACCTTTTCCTAAGATCAACAACATAAATAAATTAGAATTGGAGAAGCCTCTTCTTTATCTATCATTCGTCCTTCAGTTTGGTATAAAATAATAATAAATACATGGCGGAATTAAAGCAGCAACCACTCTAGAAACAGGCAATTAATCAACTTCAAGCCAGCCTCTTTAAAAGAACCCCAACATATCTAGCTTGAACTTCTACGTACTTTGTCAATGCAGTAACTAATCAAACACGCAAATTATGTATACATAAAAATTTGCATCGATCTATTGCCCCATGCTTGAAACCAAGTGAAAGGGAGGCACAAGCGATATACTTGTCTCTGCTCTTTAGGTATTCTTACGCTTGTCTTTGAAAAATTTGAACAGACTCCTCATATAGTCAATTAGTTTTCTTCCCCTCAAAATCTGAACCATGTGGATCTATGGTTACAAGACTTTGCACATGAAGGACCCTATCATTTAATATAAAAGAAGGGTAGTGGTGGGGTTTGGGGAAAGGGGGTGGTTAATCGTTGTTCTCTAAGCAAACAAGAAACATCCATAAAAGCAGACAAGTGCCTGAAACAGCCATTATTTTGTACTATTCTTTACAAAAACAATGCCATCACTTATGTAGTGTTCCCCATAATTTTTGTTTTAGTGATATTTCCAGGTAAAAATGATGGTGAAAGGGCAGCATAAATGATAAAAAGATCTTAACGAATGAATGAAAACATAAGATTTCAAACCTCGTATGTCATCGTTTTCCACTTCTCTCCGCATGCTTTGCCAACCTGCAACAATAGGGAAAATCTGAAGTTTAAGTTATCATCAGAAACCATTAAGAGGGATCAAGTTCATATCAGGGTTCCCTCATACATACATGGCGCATTGACTTGACATCTGGATTCTGCTCTTGATATTCCTTACGGAAATCCTCTCTGGAACATTAAATATCATGGATAAGAGTTGTTAGTCTATGAAGTGTAAAAGCCCTGCTTTTGTTCAAGCTTCGGGACAAAAAAATCAATCATTAAGAAAAAAATTACTACAAAGAAGCACCAAATTCAAAATTAAAAATATAGTTCACAAATGCATGAAGACCAACTAAAATTGAGCATCTTGATGTCTCTATCAAGAACACAACTGGTACAACTAAAACATTTTAGAGAGAAACAATTCTTTTTTTTGAATACGGAACTTGAAATAGTAATTCTTTTGGGAAAATTCCCGGCATGACCATCATGATCTGGATAACTAATAAATGAAATCAATGTTGAAAATATTTTAAATATATATATATATATATATATATATATATATATCAGTTTCAGAGTTGTAGACCGTAACTATTTCTCATTTTCCTAAACAACGCCAAACACACCACATATTCCCCAATTACCAACCAATTAATTTTTACCTCTAAATCAATCTTTACTTCAACAAAATATAATCTGCCGTATGATAATTCAAAATAATAGCAAACGTACTACAAATTCATGATACATTTCACAGTTACTATTTACCAAATTATCAAGAATTATTCCCAAAAAAACCATACCAAAACAATATACAAACATAGTTAAATTCCAAAAAGTATTTTCCCAGATATTTTCAAATGAACAAACAATAGAATCCAAACAAAACATTTCGAAAAACAACAATTAACTTGAAATTAAGAAGGTACAAGAAATAGAAGAAAGCAGTGGGTGGTTTCTTAGGCTTCATGGCGTCAATTTTGGCAGTCCTTTTCTTCACCGGTCTCTTCTTCCCAGGCTTTTTCGTTTTTCCATGCTTCAGTGCCCTAGCCGTTTCTCTGGAAAAGAAGAAAAAGCTCTATCAGACGAAATTTAGGGCAGTAGTGGGATACGTGAAAAGCAGAAAATAAGGTGGAGAAACCATAATTATTTCCTCCTCTCTTTTCTATCTACCCGTTACTTGTGGTAGAAGCAGAAGCTGAGGAAGTTCGGGACGATATAATTGTTCTCTTCGCCATTTCTGCGCCGACGCTTGTTGGTGGCGGAGGTAGACGATCGGTGAGCCACCAGTGAATTTTAGGGGAGATGCAACATTCACGAAAATAACATAATGGTGTTTTTTATTGCATTTTTAAATAAATATTTGTTTAATTTTTTCGGCACATTTTGCATTCACGGTGTTCTTTTAATATATAGGTTTAGCTTCCATTTTCTTGAAAATATTTGTTTAACATTTTGGCTTTTTTCTTCGGATTCATATTGGGATAACTTTATTAACCCCTATATAGTATATAGTGTGAATTAAAAATGATACCGCAGTTCATAATGCATTAGTAAGTTTGATTGTCATGATTGGATAGTATATTTTCTTTTAACCAATCATAATTTTTAGTTTAAAAGATCAACCAATGTCTTTACTTCTTGTTTATAAAACTTTTAACGGCTAATTTAAGTTTAATTACTTTAGTAGGGCTTGCAAATACAACTAAAGATAGACATTTTTTTTAGTTGTCCCCTCATAATTTTAATTTTTTAAAAATATTTTTAACCTGTGAATGGAAATTACAAACACTCCCTCAATCATACAATTAGAGGGGCCAGAATTTTATTTTATTTTCCCTTCACAAATTTAGCTTTCATAAATGCTTTTAAACTTGTCTCAAATCAGCGTTTTCAAAACTCCCTCGAACTCAAACATAAATGGTCCCTGAGAGATTAAGTTATTTTGACGACTACTTATTATTATTATTATTATTATTATCTAAGTTAATTTAAATTCATATCACATTATAACATTAGATTTTTACTTGTCAATTTACTCAAATTTGGTTCTCAAAATTAGAAGAATTTTAAACAAACCTGAAACAAAATAAATCTAACATTTCATATGTTAAAAAAAAAAAAAAAGTGAGTTTTGTTAAATATTTATAGATAATTTTCTATTGTGTGCTATAATTGAAACATTTAAGAATTAAACACCCCGAGTATGACACGTTATTAACAATCATTATAAATAAACAACACTTATTTCAAATATATTTCTTAACACTTTCCCCAATATTAAAAAAGAATTACTTACTACCCAAGCATTTGTAATTTGAAAACATAACGGAAGCATTCTAAAACAAATCAAACCTCAACCTTGGCTTCGTATAACCCCCATTTCAATTACAAATTTTAACTCGATAAAAATTGAAATACATATAAATAAGTTAATTATCGAAAGTTAAAATCTGGAAATTGAGACCCAAAAGGCAAAGGGTGGTGTCTTTCATACAACAGACCAAGAACGAAGCAAAACTGAGGCAATAAATTAACACCTAAACCAGCCACAATCAGGTATTAGAATCCAGGAATGACAAATAGTCCTCAAAACTAACAAAGCTAAACTCAACATTATTACACTAAAGAATGGACATCCCTTGTCCGAAATGAGGAAAAGAGCACCTCCAGTAAGCACGATTGCTCTTGCTACAGGAGCAACAGATTCTAACATGATCATTCAGGGCTTGAATGCAGAAAATGCTACAACAGAGTTGTGCCCACCAAATCCGAATGAATTTGAAATGGCTGCATTGATAATGAAAACAAGCAAAATAAGGTTAAGAAGAGTATGAAAAGCCAAAAAACCTTGTTGTTTGACTTTGTAAGGAAGTTCATCTTACCAACATTGACTTCATGCTGCTGCTTTACGTTTGCAACGGTGTCAAAGTCCACGGAAGGCTCTGGATTCTACATTAGTAATTTCAATGATTAGTCAATACTCACCACAAGAATGTCACTTGCAAATAAATTTGTGTAGGAGAAATGGCTATTTTTTTAAGAGCTCCCTTGATCAAATTTAATAAAATTGAAGCCCAAAAATAAAATCTGAACTTACGAATTGATTTATTGAAGGGTGGACCCAGCCAGTATTTATTGCTTTCACAGTTGCAATAGCTTCCAGACCACCAGCAGCTCCAAGGCAGTGCCCTATCATCGACTGGAAAAACATCACAAGTGAGATAGTGAATCAAATATGTGTAACGTGTAAACAGAGGCATACATGCTACACAGCATAGTTTCAGTGAGGGCTTACCTTAGTTGCATTTATTTTTATCTCTGAAGTGTTCTTGAATACCTTCTTAATAGCATTAATCTCAGCTAAATCACCTACTAGAGTCGAAGTTGCATGAGCATTGATGTAGTTAACCTGAAAGAGAAAATGTCTTGAAGTTAAGTTATTTCAACACTCATCCTCAGTTGTGCTCTTAAATCTACAACTTTACAAAATTAATTATTCTCTATCAAATTAGGAGGCAAGCAATGACCTTTTAGATGGATCCATAACAAAATTATAAATCCAAATGAGGTAATTTTTCCAGCAATATCTCATCATCCGTACACAAGATTACAAAAGCTCCGATTTTTTTAATTTTTTTGACAGATGAAATAATATTATCGAGTGATGTATTCAAAACAAGTGGGAAAAACGAGTTCATAAACAAAAATGAGAATACACTCTAACATTAGAGTCCAGAGACCTGGAAGCTTTTCTAAATGGGGAATCTATGATGACTGCAAAGCATATCATGATTTGAGGAGTACTTATTGAAGCATATAATTACTTTGTTTTTCATACTTGTTGAAAGAGGCTGCAGACTGATTATAATGCATGCTAACACAGTGAAAGAAAGCACACCTCCTCGGGTGAAACACCAGAATCTTCAAGGGCATTATGGATACATGAAGAAACACCAAGTCCATCAGCTCTGGGATCAGTCATGTGATAAGCATCACAAGTAACTGCACCTCCCAAATACTCTGCAACTATTGGTGCACCACGTTTCATGGCATGTTCCAGACTTTCCATAACCTGTTAAGAAAGTTGAAGAAGGCGTAAAGATTTCAAGCATTTATGCAGAACCGAATCACATAGTAACAAGGAATAATAAGAAACACTAAACTTGAGAACTATCAAAATCATGGGAAGATAATAGTCACAGGCTCCATCACATATATTTCAAAAAAAAAAAAGGCAACACCAGCTACTTTACCAAGACTCCAGCACCTTCACCCATAACAAAACCATCTCGATCTTTGTCCCATGGTCTAGAAGCAGTCTTTGGGTCATCATTTCTTTGAGATAGAGCTCTGCATGCAACAAAGCCTCCCAATCCAATTGGAATCATAGCAGCTTCTGTTCCACCAGCAACCATCAAATCTGCTTCACCACGACGAATGTGATTTGCAGCAGCATAGAAACAATAATTTGAAGTAGCACATGCGGTTGAAATTGAATAATTTGGCCCCATCAAGCCAAGATCAATTGCAAGCAAGGCAGATCCCATGTTAGTTATGGCATAAGGTATGAAAAATGGAGTAATTTTCCTGTGACCCTTCTCAATTAGAGCCTGAACACCATCAGAGAAAACTGTGAGACCTCCCATTCCGGTCCCAACCAGAACACCAGCTCGAATCTTGTCAATCTGCAGTAGCATCAAAGTAAAATGTTTAGACAATTGTGCCTAATAAAAGCCAGGAAGAGAGAAATTTTCACACACAAACAATGAATTGATGGAACCAACAAAACTTATTGAACTGAGGAGTATGGTGCATCATCAAAGTGTACAAGATATCAGAATGAGATCGTAATTTAATGCATCAATTTAGTGAAAGTGCTCCAGTATACTCATCCAGAAAATTATTGTCCTTTAATGATTATCAAGTGAGTATTTAACTAGCCAGAACCAGTCAGCAATTCAGAAACCACTCACAATTTTCAAGTGTTCAAATGAAATCTCAGGCCCAATTTTAGAAGTAAATTAAGTAGTAATATAAACTGAGACCTGTTGGCAACCAATGTGCATATTAAACAAACAGAACAAGAAGAAACAGAGATGTTTTTTTGAAAAAACATGAGAAAAGTTCAGAATGAGCATTTTATGCAATTCAACGGGACTTTCAACCAGTAGAGCAAACTGGATTCCCAAAAGAAGCAAGAAAAAACATCGAGTCCTAGTATATTCAAAGACGATCCCTTTGAGCAATTTCTCAATCTAGTGCGTTCGAGCATTAATTCAATAAACAAATGAACGGAGAGCAACTCAAAAGCAAAATTAAATAGTAAGCGAGAAGAATTCAACTCCGAAATCAATTAATACCGTGTTGAGCTTCTCGCCGCCGAGATCCGCATCTTCAAGCGCCTTTTTCCCTGCAACAATGCAGTATCTCAAACAATCATCCAATCTCCTATCATTTTTGCCATCAATATACCCCTCAGATTTGAACCCCCTAATCTGGCCCCCGAAGCGCGTTGGAAATTTCGAGGCATCGAACCGGTCTATCAAACTGATGCCACTCTCACCGGCGAGCAGCTTATCATAGTACGCGTCTACATCGTTCCCGAAGACGGAGACGAGGCCCATGCCCGTGATGACGACGCGCTTCTTAGGGTCGGTCTCGCGCTTGGGCGCCGAAACAGTTGGTGCGGATGCGGAGATTTTGAAAGGTATCCTCTTAGCTGAAGCTCTGCCGACATTGTTGCTGGGAAAGGCGGTGGAGTAGTGGGGCTTGCGGAGGGGGGAGGGGCGGAGGGCGGAGGATTGAAGCGATTGCATGGTCGGATTTTCCGATGTAAACGATGTGAGGTGAGGTGAGGAAAATAGAGCGAGAGCCGAGAAGAAGTTGGATTGTCAGTGGACCAATGCGTATTTCTTGCCTACTTTATAGTAATAGGAGTACTATTTTCATTTTTTTTAGTTAAAAAAATAAATTGAAATTATCTATGCAACTAAATGCAGTTGGAGTATTGAACTTCCAACTTTCGTAGGGTAGGCACTAGGCATAGAATTTTCAGAGACTATTAAAACTTGGTCATGAGCATAAAATTAACATTGTTACATATACAATTATGGATACTGTTTTTCAAACACTATTAAAACTTGGTCATAAGCATAAAATTAACATTGTTACATATACAATTATGGATACTGTTACATGTATTTATTGATACTATAGTATTTTGCACTATAAAATATTATGATATTAGTGAATACATATAATCGTACCAATAAGTATATATAATAATATAAATTTCATACTATAAAATTTGTTCATACAAGACTTTGACTTTGAAATTATTAGGGAAAAAACATTGGACAAATTTGCAGGGAAAAACAAAATTAAATGAAAAGATAGAAACACCCGATTTTGGTTGTGTGTTGTGTATTTCTCTGAGGTCTTTTTTTGTACAAATTTAAAAATTCGGTATTATTTGCAATTGTCGAAAGTTCGATTTTCGAAGTGCAATTAGTGACAAAGATGAATCTTGTTTTTTTCAATTTGTCATTAAAAAAAAAAAAAGGTGTGAGAAACGCTGACGGCACTTTCAAAGTTTCATATATTGTTTTCCTCCGCTGGCTCATCTCATCTACAAGATTACAAAGTCTACAAACGCATTAGTGGTGTCGCCGAAAATCTATTACTACTTTTACTAGTTTTGAATTTGATATGATCTTTTCTAATTTTATTTTAAAGACAAAAATTTAACCACTCAACCAATTTTGGAGTTTGAACCTCAAAACATCACAGTTTTGTGTGCATAGTGTAATGCTAAATAAATTCAAATCAAATATATTTTATTCATTTATTATCAATTCAATTAAAAAAATTGTTGACTAATCAATTATTTTTTATCGTTTGAGTGAAATAATCTCACAAGTGTCCAACCAAACATTACAGCGTACATCAAGAAAGTAGACTCAAAAGACAAACCCTCACCATCAAATTCTTGTTAGCAAGACCGGCTCTTTACGTGTGTGTAGGAGGAGTTGAGTGATTAGTGTAATAATAATTTGAAATAGTTTATTTAACTTGATAGAATTTTATATATTACACTTAATATGGAAAATTGAGATTTTGGAAAATATTTATTGAGGTTGACTAAACAAGGTTAAAATTGAGAGCGGAAGAGGCCCATCATCAATTAAATTGCAAATTAAGAAAAGGCCCAAAATATAAAATATTGGAAGCCCAAGTGCATTTTTTGAATTGGAATAGCAGGTAATTGATTTGGTGATCAAGCAACTCGAGCAAAAGCAAACTCAACCACGTGCATAAACTTCTTTTAATCCATATGTTAGAAGCATGTTTCGTATAAATGTGAGTTGCATTATAGTGATTACATCTATAGGTGTGAATTGTGAATGCAATTATATACATTAAAACTACCAGATTAAACGTTGATTACCTGATGAAATAAAATTTTGGCGAAGAAAAAAGAAAAGTGTGTTTGATTACATGGTGAGAATACCTTTTAAAAGTATTTTCTAAAGGAATGTCTCAAGAAAATATAACCCATACGATAGAATATACTACCCTAGCAATCTTAGTACTCTACTAACGCTTGTATTTGCCCGTACCACTATTTATACGAGTTTTAGATTCATTCATCAATATAGTAATTACGTAGTGGATAACATTCAAAGCATTGTCATCCAACATGCATTTCTTCAACGTTAGTCAACTTGTTAATTTAAAGTTTCGTGTTAAATTGAATCTCTTGTTTAAACTAACGTTTAATTTTAATACAACAAGTAACCATGGACTGTAGCATGACATTAGTTGAGACTCATTTGCATTGCCCCACCTAACTAGTTACTCCCTCCATCCCATAATTGTTTGCACACTTTCCTTATTCGTCCGTCCCAAAATTGTTTGCACACCCATAAAAGGAAACATTTTTATAAACTCCACCCTCACAATATTCACATATTTACAATAATTGTCATTATTTTTTACCTTTTGGGCCCACAATACACTCAATTTCTTCACTTTATACCCCACAAAACACTACTCATTATACTTTTATTTTAAAAGTTGTGCCCAAATTATGGTGCAAACACTTGTGGGACGGAGGGAGTACTAGTTACTGGTGAGTAGTGGAATATTTTGCTAAATGAATTTTGTAATCATGAGTGAATACATTGATCAAATATTTCAAGTTTAAATTCTTCCCGTTTAGGACGCTTGGTTTTAATTTTTTCTAAATATGAATGAACATGAGTAATTGTGGTTTAATGAAAAAAAAATAAAAAAAAAATTACCAATTCACTTTAATCCTAATTATATTGGTACATTTTGATTAACAACATTCACTCTCCAACTATTTCAATATTTCTCAACAATCAAATCATTTTTTGTCCGCAAATGATTTGTTAAAAAATGTGAACCAAACATCCCCAATTAATGAATTAATGGAGTATGGCAACAATCAACATCAACTATATGAGAGGCTAATTAATTACGAGTGGAATCTGCCGGAAGAAGCGTAAGAAAAGGTATCAAATAACGAGCCGGAGAGGAGACCTGAAGAATGCTCCCTCTCAGGCGAATAAAGTATATAGACCTGATAGGGTAAACAAAGAAATGAGAAGTAAAAAACAAGATCTCACTCAAGGGAGGATAGGAGTAAAGCATCCCGAGGTTGGACGAGGTGATAGCAAACTCTCCCCCAGGTACAAATCTAGATCTACTAGTCATCTCCAAAAATAAAATATCTTAAAGTTGGGGCAGTGGCCCGATAGCGAACAATGGGCGAAAGCCCGATCCAGCAATAGAGCGTATGGAAGAAGACTGGATGTCCATTAGGCTCTATGTTTATAGGCAAACCACGTAGAATAGTCGGTCTCGTACCCAACTCAAGTGTATATCCCGACTTGTCTAATGATATTTAATTCTTCCAGTACAATGGTCTAGTAGTAATTAATTATTTTTGTGTAAAAATCTATCTTATATTATATGTCTGTTTAATAAATAATGTGATTGCTTTGTAATTTTTTCTTAATACAGGTTAAGTACCTCTTAATAAATTTACTTTTACCGTTTAAAAAAAATTAAGTGATGGTAAAAAATGCAAAAATAGTTTAATAAAGTTATTGTTTCCAAAAAAAAAATATATGAACATATTGACAAAGTGTTGTATGAACAAGATCCACCGTAAAACTTATTTGAAAAATATTAGTTGTTCCATTAAGGATATTATGAAGTGTATTAATTGTTTTCAGTAAAAGCCTATTAATTGAAGGATATTAGTTGTTTCACTGAAAAAAAATTACAAATCAATTTTACCATAAATAAATTTCTCATTATTCATATTCGAACAAATTTAGTGGGCGTGCCAATAAAAGCAAATAAAAAAAATGGGTGAACAATTGGAATAATTATTTTATTATATAATAGTTATAAGGTAAATTTTATTTTATTTTTTTTCTTGCAAGACAACTTTATACTAAAATTTACGAATGTGGCAACGCCACGAGGCTCTCTAAGTATAATTGTGGCGGGTATAATTTGCTGAACCAATTATGTATTTTATTACTAATTAAGAAATAAAAGCAGGCCAATGGCGATGGCTGGAGCTACTACTGCTCATCTCTGCTTCCGCTTCAAAACCTCTCTAAATCATTCCTTATCTTTCACCACTGGAACCCGCACTCTCTGCGTCAAAGCTTCAATGGTGGGTTTCTTCAATCTTCGTCTTCTCCATTTCATTCTCTTTCTCACTCAATTCTGTTCATTAACCACTTTCTGATTTCCTTATTTAATTGGGTGCAGATGGAGGGAAGCGAGATTAAGGAGGAGAACACTGAGGTTGTTAATGGGAAGAAGAAGATATTTGTCGCTGGTGCCACGGGGAGTACTGGAAAGAGGATTGTGGAGCAGCTTTTGGCCAAGGGATTTGCTGTTAAAGCTGGCGTTAGAGATGTAGATAAGGCGAAATCAACCTTTCCTGGAAACCCTAATCTTCAATTTGTGAGTTTCTGGGTTAATTAATTTGCTGAGTTTGTTAGTATATCATTTTATTCTTCGAAATAGGACTGGTATGTTTCCACTTTGTCCATAAATCATGTATTTGAAATTTAGAAAGTATAGTGTGATTGTTGTCTGATTGCACAAGCATATATTCTTTGTTATTAAAGCTGCAATGAGTCTATCCCTCATAATTTATTGCAATTTTGAACTCTCTAAATTGCTGACATCTTTAGTGTAGTAGTTCAATGTGTTGAACTCGATTTACTAGGTTCTGCATTCTCAAAGCATTCTATACTCCTTTACAACCAATTTAAGGAAGAGGTTTCATTTTTCATGGTTCTGTTCTTAGAAACATCAAATATAAGAAGCTTCTTGTGTGAACAAATGTACATATAACTGGAGTCTTTGTTCGTCTAAAAGAGCTTTACCAAGGATATACTTTAAACACCTGATAAGTTGAAAAGCATCTGCTCAAGATCATGGATTTTTATTTGTTGCATAGGTTTGTAATTTCAACCATATATAATCTGTGAAGGCATCATTCTTGTTCGTGTCCTTAACACTCTAATCTCGTAGGGACTTTATAATGATAAATGCTAGTGTTTTTAGGTGAAAGCAGATGTAACTGAGGGTTCAGCAAAACTGGCTGAAGCTATTAGTGATGATTCTGATGCAGTGATATGTGCTACAGGTTTTCGACCATCATGGGACCTATTGGCTCCATGGAAGGTCAGTAAATTGAATTTTGGTGTAGTGTCTAATTTCATGTATATATTTATATGCATCATCTTACTTAACTTCGATGATCCTCCTGCACAGGTTGACAATTTTGGCACTGTAAACCTGGTTGAAGCTTGTCGGAAACAAAATGTTAACAGATTTATAC
Source organism: Ballota nigra (assembly GCA_947034835.1). Lineage (NCBI taxonomy): Eukaryota > Viridiplantae > Streptophyta > Magnoliopsida > Lamiales > Lamiaceae > Ballota > Ballota nigra. The sequence goes on from OX344730.1 coordinate 14,784,004, forward strand.
TTATAAGTTCCATTTTAGTGAATGGGGCAGCCATGGGGCAATTGTTAAATCCTGCATACATTTTTCTCAATGTTTTTGGACTCACCTTAGTTGCAAAGCTTCAAGCAGAGCAGCATATTCGGAAATCTGGTATCAATTACACAATTGTAAGGCCTGGTGGATTGAAGAACGACCCCCCTAAGGGGAACATTGTTATGGAGCCAGAGGTACGATCTTCAGCCAACCCGTTGAAATTCATATTGATCCGTCAACATATGTGTATATATTTCATGTTCCATCGGTTTAATTAGTCCACTCGTTTTTTGTTTTTAAAGGATACGCTTTATGAAGGTTCGATATCTAGAGACCAGGTTGCCGAAGTTGCAGTTGAGGCACTGCTGCACCCAGAGTCTGATTACAAAGTTGTGGAAATTGTAGCACGAACTGAAGCTCCACAACGTTCATTTGTGGAGCTGTTTGGTTCTATTAAACAAAAGTGACACGATGGCTGATTTTTAGCGTGTAAGGATAGACTAGATAAAGTTTGTTCCTTGCTTTCCTTGGTCTCTATGTCTTGAAGAGTTCTGCATATTTGTATACACACTATCGAAATCTACTAATGCATTCAATTCAACCCAGATTTTTAGTATTAATTTGAGCAACATTATTAAAATAAAAGTAAGAAGCATTTTAAATAATAAAATACTTTGTCAACGGGACTGTTCTAGGATATCAACTCTTTCCGTATCTCAACAAAACAATTACAGAACATCACAGAAACATAAAGAAGAGCTTTCTTAATACCCTCTTATAATAACTACAATCACTAAAACATATAGAATCTCTAAAGCATAAACCTCTAGCTCCCGCTCACCTCAGCCTCTGTGGGTTCCTTCAAACTCGCCTCTAGAACAACTTAAATTTCTTCTGGTTCTATCTGGAATTCAGTTTCACCAATTCCATCAACGTGCACTTTTCAGGGCACATAGGCAACAATTGCAGCTGGAGAAAGTGCAGAAGGTTTACCATAATCTGCTATGAACTCCAACCAACACCTTTGCGCCAACAGAATTGACCCAAGACAAACAAAAAAAAAGTTCAATAACATCCATCTGCGTTTCTCATGGCGTGAATTCCCACAATTTTGTGAGAATGAGTTTGTTGTAGATTACTAGTAGTAGTAGAGATTGAGAAATAATTAAATTGTGTTTCAAGATAAGCTGAGAATTACCTCCTTCAGGGTAATTGTGCCAGCAGTAGCAACCAAACTCTCATGTCCTTGTCTTTGATCTATCACAATATATTCAATATTAGAACTAAGCCACATCAACAATCATTTCTAGTAGAACTTTTTTTCAAAAAAAAAAAAACAGAAAATTCAACAGAAAATAAAAACTTTAAAGCACAGCAAGTGGAATGTCATTGAGTGTACGCATTCTCGTGCAACGGGAAGTGTGGCAGACATGAATAGCTTTTGTGAAGATGCCAAAGTTCAGAATAAAAATCCAGAACCCATGAACACACCGGAATACAAAAATAATTATGGTGCTCAAATTCATCAGGTAATCAAGAAGAAACCTGGTTACAGTTTGCTGATATGATGCCAGAGACACGAGAGAACAGGGAACATCGAGTAACCTAATAATCATAGGGCTAAACAAACTTATAACCCCAGGATCTATGTTTCCAACGACTCTACGATCGAACACAATATCCTAAAACTGATAAGTAGACACAACAACCTACATTTTGATGGGGCTCGTCAGACACTAAACCTAATGTAGTTCATGGTAACTCAATTGACATAAAATTTAAAAGGTAATGCCATCATATTAGCCCCTTAAAGCAGAGATAAGACACCAACATCTAGCAAATATGCTGCAATTAGCTATGGCCCAATTTCAAAAAATACATGTGGTATTCATTTATACCTGAACTAAAACTCCAGAAACGCCAAACAGAAATCGACTGCAAACATCGGTGGCGGTTAGCGGCTAACAAAAACCCTTCCACTTCGATTAACCATCTACAATTAAATTAAGAGGACTTAGTAAAATGAACTCTGATTCATCCATTACCAAATGTGATGTAAAAAGCTAAAAAAAAGTCCGATTTAACAAAAGGGCTTGACAGAGAGAGGGAGACAAGGCGTGAAGAATGAAGTTAAAAAAGATACAATTGGGGCATTTCATCAAACATGTGGTTGGCATACTGTTGATGCTAAAATACTCGATGACTTAAAATTCTCAGTTTAAACGACAAGATTACCAATCAAATAGTGAGATAGCTGTAGAAAGCAAGAATGGCAAATAAAAACCGGTGATGCGAATTCAATGACTTAAAATTCTCAGTTTAAACGACAAGATTACCAATCAAATAGTGAGATAGCTGTAGAAAGTAAGAATGGCAAATAAAAACCGGTGATGCGAATTCAAAAAATTGGGTTATAAGATCCACCGAAGTGGAAAGCCTTAACCGGATGTGCTGTTAACAGGTAAGCCCGAAGGCTGTTCCCGTCCCTGTCGGGGGAGATGCCAACCATCTCTCCTTTCTACGAACACATCACAGGGAGTTTTTATGGTTTGTTATATCAGAGAAATTAATTCTCCAAATAACCGATGTGGGATGGGCTGCAAACAAAACTTATGAACCCAAAAATTATGTGGATTTTTTTTTATTAATATCTTGAATGCATATAATTTTGTTATTTTTCTTTTTTGGATTAATATGCAATGATAAGTGTGCAAATTGATGTGAAATGAAAGAAGTAACCTAGAAGACCTTTTAATAAAAACAATAATAACTTTGTTTTAGTTTTATGGGCATACTAAGTTCAGAATAAACATGGTTACTTTCCTTTTGTGGGGTGTTTTAATTAAATGGTTTTTTCCAATGGGCGTTTCATATTTCTTAACTACAAGGCGTACCTAGTATTTACTGCCGATTCATGACGAATTAATTTTAGTCAAACCTAACTTAAGAGTGTATGATCACTCGTTACTTAAATGATTGACTCAACTTGACACTATTTTAATTCCGAAATTTTATACTACATCCGTCCCATAAGCCATAATGATGCATTTCGACGATAAATCATTTGAAATACAAGAAATTTAAAAATAAATAAATTTGAAAATTCATAAATTTCAAATGACATGGTATTGTTACGTATATTTCAAATTATTTCTATTTGAATTAGGATTAAAACTAGAAATTTGAAATCTATCCATTTAAATATTTTAGCAAATTTATACTGTGAATTTAAAATGCATAGTTCAAATCCCTCACTCCAAACACAATTTAAATTTATTAATGTTGAAATGGACATAACTTAGAATAAAAAAGGATAAATATTATAGAATTATTTTGAAGTTAATTTATAGAAAAAATGATTGTGTGTGAAGATAGTAATAAAAATAATAATAATTTTAAACAAAAATAAGAATAGATTTGGAAGAAAAAAAAGGGGCGAGAATAAATACAGAATGGAGGAAGTAACAATTAAAATTGTTCCCAAGAAAGAAAAATATCGCTATGGTTCATTTTCCACAATAAATAAATGATAAAATATAGAGTAAAACTTGTAGCAAAAGGCGAAGCCCTCGCCCCCGGGCCCAAGTATAGAGTAAAACTGATTTATACATGAATCATTAAAAGGTATTAGTTGTTTTCATTGAAAAGTATTAGCTGTATTTACTGAAGAGTATTGTTGATTTACACTAAAGAGTTTTAGTTGTTTATTGAAAATGAACTAAGACTCTTCAGTGTAAACCAGTAATACTCTTTAGTATATCAAACTAATACTCTTCAGTGAAAACAATTAATACCCTTCAGTGATTTATATATAAACCAATTTCACTACATACATACTCTAAATAAATCGATAAGTTCAATTCTATAATATAAGGAAATAAAATATAAACATAAAATAAAACTCATTGTAATTTTAGCTCATCAGTAAATAAATGATGCTAAGCATTGCAAAACTTATCGGTCCAGAGATTTGGTGTTATATAATAATATAATATTTTATGCTACACTTATTAAATGAGTCTTAAATAATTATTGCATCCTATATGAAATATTTGTACATATATAAACACACATTCATGTCCACATCAAATTAGATCTCTCAATTCAATTCCAATTGGAAACTCCTTTAGCCATATTAATTAAGAATTTACGTTATACTCCAGTGATAGTGAGCGATGAGTGACGTCATTCTGAGGCGAAGAGCACCGGTGCAGGAAGAGCTGAGAGAGATAGAGGTGCTAATCTACTCCGGGCAAGACCTGAAGAACGTGAAGCACATCACCAGGATGAGGGCGTTCGCCGAAGTCTACGTCGAGCGGGACGTCCACGTGGCAAGGACAAGCGCCGACGACCACGGCGGCGCCAACCCCGTCTGGAACGAGGTGGTGAGGGTCAAATTCCACAAGGGGCTGCCGGAGAGGGACGTCATGGCGGCGCTGAACGTCGACATCTACGCCGAGTCCCACGTGGGGTTGGAGAAGCTGGTGGGGAGGGCCAGGGTGCTGCTGTGCGACGCCTTGAAGGGCGGCGACGCGGCGGACCCGCTGGATAATCCGATCCAGTGCCTGACGCTCCAGGTTTGGAGGGATTCCGGTAGGCCCCACGGGTGGCTCAATTTGTGGGTCCCGCCTACGGGCAGGTTCTTGATACGGCGGGAGTCGCTGTCATTTAGTGTGAGAGAGAGGGAGAAGAAGGCTGTGGAAGGTGGTGAGGTGTAGAGTGAATGGTGGTGGGTTATGCATGGGTGCCAGCTGTCATTGTTATTCTGATCTGCTATTTTCGGTGCAATTTCAATGATGTACTGATAAACTAATTGCAATTTAAACTGATTTTCCCGTCCAATTTATTCTAATAATTGTCTATTTATTTTTCTTAATGTGTCACTGTAACTGAGTTTGCTTTTTCCAAAGCTTAAGAAATGAAATCATACAATTTCCACCGATTGTGAAGTGATGCTAAATATTGTATTTTTTCGAAATAAATTCATTAATCAAATGGAGCCGAGTACAAACAGAATTAATGAAATTGAGAAGTAATCCCAACAAAACAATGAACATCTTATTGTATTTTTGTGAATAATGAAATGACCTTTAGGAAACTATTGCGGTTATCAACTTTTTCATGGTAATGAGAATGAAATTGAAAATTAGTGTGAGTATGATGGTTAATGAGCACAAAATCACCACCTCCTCACCTAAATAAAGTAATCACTATTCCATTTTGATTACCTTATTCTCTTCCTACAATCCTCTTCCTCAATCACTCCCTCATTCCTCTACTAATAACCATTTGTTGTGATTACCTTTAGGGCATGTCACAAGCAATGGAGTCACCAATGTAGCAAGTCTCCCCTCAATATATCATTTTATTTTGGGGTATAAATGAAAAATAATTTTCATTCCCATTACTTTGAAGAATTGCTAATCAAGCTCTCTCCTCATATTTATGAAAAAATAAATAAATTTCAAGCGTTGTTGAATTGAAAGATTAAGCCCCTTATATAGATCTTAATTGATAACCATAATCACCTCAGAAGTAAATGGATATATTTACAGTGGGGCGTACAAGGGAAACTGATATATTGATTTGGGTAGAGTTTTAGTTTCCATTTACTAGGCATTTGCACATTCCAAAAATTGATAATATTACCTCACAAATCAAATGTACTTAAGTACTATTAAGTATTTTATAGTATTAAATCTTTACTCATCCAAATAAAATGTTTTGAATATATTACTGATTGTTAATTATTTATTAGGCTAAATCAAATAAGATTAGTTTTGGAAAATTGATAATACAACAAATAAATGTAAGAGGGTAATAATTGTCATTTTCTTTAAATTCTATCAACATCAGAACATGATAGTTATTGGTATGATAATGCAGAAATCAAATATATCGTCATGCAAAGATTAAGCAAATGACTCTGTGGCCCAATGGATAAGGCGCTGGTCTACGGAACCAGAGATTCTGGGTTCGATCCGATCCCCAGCAGAGTCGTTTTTGTTGTCTTATATTTTTTTTTATTGTTTTTTATCCCAACGGACTGTTTACTGGATAATAGCATTTTTATTTTTTTCCTTTTTTTCGGTAACAAGTTTAACACCATACATTTTCAGCGCTAATCATTAACTTCTAACAAAATAAATACTGAACTTGTATTTTTGTATTACGGATGAACATTTACTTAAAATTGGAAAATTTAATATGAAATTTCACATGATAGATGATTTCTCACTAGGTACAAACTAAACCCGCTTGTTTACAAATTAAACTGTCTACATTGTATGGATTTTCTTGGCAATATGACTCCTTTTTCTTTCCTTTCTTCTTCTGTCGGCAACATCGAGCGTCTTCAGAGCCCCATTGCACTTGTGAGCATAACCGCACAAACTCTCTACAAGCCCAGACACCAATTTCCAGATTCCGATAGGCAATGTATTCGCTTTCTGTCTGAACTGTCATTCCTCAAAACCGTTTTCACTTGAATGCAGCTTCACTCTCATTGAGCCCCTGAAAATGAAAATTAAGACGCATGGGCAGTAAGCACAAGGTTGCAGGACTCAAAAAGAAAAACTCCAAACCCGCGAAATAATTCAGTTCTTCAATGCAAGAGATACAAAATTGGTTCCCGAAAGTATGTAAGTAAATTGGTCTGTAACACAGATGTCATATTTGCGGTTAACTCAGTCTCAAAGCAAGAGAGGTCAGTATACAGAATAGTCTCGCCTTTTATAATTAAATTTCCTTAACAGCATCTTAAAAGCATGCATCTAAATGACAGTTAACAAGAATGTTTAACAGAAGTAAACATGATTGATCCAGATGTGGAGTAAGGAAACCAACTCGTTTAAAAGGTCAGATTAGGTATACAGCTTTCCCAGGCAAGGTATACAGCTTTCCCAGGCAAGAATGATAACTTTGAATCCCATGAATCATGTGAAATTAACACCATCAGCAACAGGAAAAGAGAAATTATTTTCTCAGGAAAAAGAGCACCAATATAAGTATTCAAATGACAGACCAGATAATCTTGTATCATTTGAGCCAAACTAATGCACCTTAAATTCTTAAAAAATAATAACAGAATGTAGGAGATTAATCACCTTCCACTGGGGTTTTCTCAGCTTTAGATGCTTTCAACTTCTCAAGTTGCTTTCGGAGGTAGGCCTGCTTTAGTTTCTCTCTTCGAGCAGCAACCTGCTCTTGTCTGCGCATTTTGAGCTCAGACACCTTTTCTCTTGCTTGACTTGCTTCTTCATGAACTTCCCTGAGAGTGAATCAATTAAATCAAAAAATTGTTTCCCAAAACATAGGTAGAAACTGAATTTCTCTTGAATTCAGAAGTATATTTGCCTTTATTGAGTTCTGTAACTTCAGCTTTGAGATAGGCATGAAGACAGCATACAAAGGATGAAAGGATCTTACATAAGCCATCTGGATATGAATGTCGTATTTTTTATCACCACCAACCCCATTCCCACCCCCACCCCAAAATAATTAAATATTTATATCTCAAACAGAGCAGCTCGAAAATACAATCAACTCATGGTTCTACATTGATAAATAATGCAACTTATTTTGTACTGTTTGGTTCCTGATTAAAGGAATTCCCTTGAGCCAAAGTTCATGATTTCACAAGCAAGCAAAGAGATTACAAAGGTACAAATAGTTATACTCTCTCAAGGGACAGTGGGAATGTGTTCGCCAGATCCCAAATCAACCATTTTCAGAAACAAGCACAATAGAGTCACAACTCACAGTTCGATAGGGACAACAAGCTCAAGGCCCTGGTAAAGCCTCCACTTACAAAGAAAAGAACACACTCCTAAAATGACCCAAACCACTTTTGGAGCAAAAGCTTTTCATGTATGTTGGTAGAAAACACCCAAATGACATAGATCTTAAAAGTTCTCGATATTAATTCTTAACATGGTTGCTTTAAGTAAACAAAGGTATGAACTCAGGAAACTTCACGTTACAGCACATAGAAGGCCAATTCACCAAATAACTTACATTACAAAATGCTTATGTTGACTCCTGTCAACTGTATCAGATGCCCGCCCAAGCCCTGCTGCTTTTGAATTGTTCAAGAATCCATCGCCATCATCTTCATCTATATCTTGGGCTTGTAGTGTACAAGTATCGGTCCCTTGAGGCACCTCGGATCCATCGTGCTCTACACCTTTCTTAAAGAAATCAACACAGTACTTCTCCTCATCTTCTCCATCAGAAAGTTCCCCCCTCATGATCTTATTATATATCTCCGCTTTTTTCTCCAACGCTGCATAGCTTGCTGAGCCATCCTGAACAGCCTTTAACTCAATTTTGTCCCTGGAAACAGACAAGATAGTTTTTATTATCTAATCGAATTCATACTGTAAAACAAAATCAACTGTACTAGACGTTCCATAGTTTCACATAACCAGTTCCCTTATTTACAGCCACATGAAGTAAACATAAGTTCATTGATCATTATCACCCAATTCTATCTAGTAGTTGTAAAATCCCTAATCGGTGACACCCTAGAACCCTAATCATACACATCTATATACCCTAGACACCACATATGGCCCCATAAAAGAAAATCGCTTAGTATTCGCATACCAATATTAAATTCCAACAAAAAATTAAGTGAAATTAACACAAAATTTAAAGAAAGTTGACGCACTTGGCAGCACGGGCATCGACACCGGAGTTCTTATTGGAGAAAGTATCGTGAGAAATCTTCTTCTTGGCGCGGTGAACCTCGAGATGTTGAGCGTAGTTATGGTCGGCGGAGTGTATGGGTTCTTTGGGATTTCGCTTGGACTCCTCCTGCGACCTGTAAAGTTGGGCCTTGAGTTCGAGAATGGATGAAGCCCCAACTCCTTCAATGGTACGATGTTTTCGGGGCATAATCGATGATTCCGTCAGCCATCCTAATGACTCAACCACCCTCTTCTTCTGGGCTTTTGGTTCTTCTTCGCCCATTCTCTCTCTCTCTGCGCAAGATTTTGATCAATGAAATTCAAAATTTTCTTCGCCGACCCAGAAACCAGAAAAGAAAGGTTGGGGGTGTGTTCGGAAATATGGGGTTTTAGAGGACTGCAATAACTAATATGTGGGCGGATTGAACTTTTTCTCCATTTATTTTGTAATTACTACAGTTTTTGTTTTTTTTTAACACACATAAAGTACTAGAAAACATGATATAAATTTGAAGAAATTATATACAAAATCAAATATCAAATTAATTATCAATCCGTAATACATAATTTGATAGCTTTCTAATTCTTTGTAAACATGAAACCAAAAAGTCCATTGACAAGTTATTATGAAATTTAATCATTAAAAATGATATACATAGTTTTTCTCTGAAATTACACAAAATCAAATTAGAAATATAACTTCAGGTACAATTTAAAAAAATTGTAATTTAAATTGTAATTGATCATTTTTTTATTATGTGGAAACTCAAGTGCAGCTTAGTAATTACTCCCTCTTTTCCAAAGTTAACTACTGCATTACTACTATTTAACACCCCAAATTAGATATAATTTAATTAATAAATATAAATTAATATATGAAAAGTAATATGATATTAACATAGAAAAGTATAATGCTAAAAAATTGTTTTATTATTATTTATAGAAATATGGGTGAAAAAAAAGGAAAAAATAATTTGGGTAGGCAGCGATTAAACATGCGAATGAGGAATTATACCACAAATCATTGCAAGTCCACTAGGAATAGGATCATTCATATTCCTATTACCCTATTCCCTAACTAAAAAATAGAATACTTGGAATATCTGAAAGCCTTACAGCCAGAATTAGCAACAAAGGGAGTCACAAATTCTAAAAATAAGGCTCCAATCCATTCCCATTACATTTTTCATGGAAGTTGAAATAATTTATCCAGCGCATTGCTTCTTGAAAAGTAAGACCCGAGTGCATTACTTTTCCTGCTCCCTTCATGAAACACATCCTTTTGACTGTCCAAAAAATCAGCTGCGGCTCTCATCTCCGATGCACCATCACAAGGTACAACTCCTTGCTTCTGTATGTACTCCCATTTCTCTTGAAAAACATACAAAATGGCCATGAAACATACTTGAGCTGTGAGCATTATGCTCCAAAGCCTTGTGCTTTTTGATGTTCTCTTATGGTAGGCCTGCAATCCTGTGTATATATTCAAAATTCCCACCAATGATATCGTTGTTCCCAGTATCCAGTGTGTGAAGTACCAAAAACACCTGCCTCTGGTTCCCCTGCAAAGTCAAAAATAAAATGAAATCATGATTGAAACAGTCATCTTTGAGATGGAAGTAGAGTTAGTTAGTTAGTTACCTCTTTGGCCTTCGAAATCCAATCAAGATTTGCAGATAAACGGCTGCGTAAAGTGCCAGCCCGATTCTTTGGTGAGCATTGTTGAACGCGTTTTCAAAGTTTCGTATTGATAAAACTGCTCCAATTGTAACAAGAAGCACTGAGAGTGCCTTCAAATTGCAAACAACAATCATTTTAATAAGAATCGTGATGTAGAAAACATGCAAAATCTTGATGATTTGGTCATGTGGGCTATCTTGTTTCCTACTTTTAACAAAAAAAGTTCTTTTGGATTTAAATTCTTAGACCACTATAATAATGAAAGGATATGATTATATATGGCCATGAAGGAACATACATTATAGTTTGATCACATTCTGCCCTGTAGTCCCTTTTGCCTTTTTTTCGAAAAATAAATTATATATAAAATACCTGAAAAATTGCATGAAGATTGAACAAGATCTTGTGTCTTGTGTGATGAAAATTTGTAGTACTAGACATTCTCATTATCAGTATCCCAACAGGCATCAACAACCCTATTGAAGCCCATAACAGAATTCCATGAACAAAAATATTATTGTCAAATGTCTTCTGAGAGATTACCTGCCAAATTGAACAATTGAAACCAATAAAAGAATGATACCAATACTAAATTAGACCAAGCATGATGAAGGAGAAAGATAGTACCGATGAATTTGCATAATCTTGTTTACTAATGTTGTTGATCGGAGGATGAATCCCCACTTTCGTCTGTTCATAGGGCGCGCCGTGTACATGAAACAAAAGGGATAAGCCACAAAGAATCAAGAAAGAATCATACATCTTGTGAAGGAAAAATGCAAACTTTTGAGGCTGTTTTGGTTTGATGCTATCTTTCAGAACCAAACCTTGTCTGGGAGTTTAAAGTGATGTAACAAGAACAAAGATCACGGACCTTATTCTAGCTTAGTAGCAAAATAATTCTAAGGATGCAATGATTGTATGCCTTCTGCTTTTTGCTCCTTTTTCGTATAGAAAAATATGCTGCTTTTTGACATCAAGCAACTTTCTTTACCAACAAAGAATGATAATTATCAATGAATTGTCTTTTATTAATCTACATTGTAATTATAGCACTAATTACATAAATGCATTACAAGTTGTTTTATTTTGAGATGATATTAATAGAGTCCCAGTTAACTAGTTAATTACATGCAGCTTGTTTGTTTATTAAGATTGTGATTAGGCTGGAATAACAAAGCGAAACAAAATTTTAAAACAAATTGAAAGTGAAACACTATTTTAGTATAATGTCAAATGTGATGGTTCTAAAGAGTCAAGAAAATGATGAATTCTAGTCTGAAGACAATAACTCGTATCAGAAGGTCTAACATATGAAACATATATATTTAATTTACTCATGTGATATGACTGCAAGTTTCCCGTAGGCTGCGAGTTTATGGAGCCCCATTCTCAATCACGTTTTAAAAGAAAATATGATTTAAAAACTAAGTTGATGTATGAGATCGTCTCATACAAATTTCTCTCTACTTTTAATGTTTCTCCATAGTACAAGATAGATAATATGTATCACCTGCTAAGTTTTAATAATCCGGTTTATTATCATAATATATTTAATGGTATAATTTTATATAAATAACATTACATTGATAATGTAGTCCCCAATAAATAGTTTCTATAATCAACAGATATAATGAAAATGAGGTGCAGTCAGTATACAAATAAACAAGGCAAATACAAAACTATCTAGTAATGTAAAGATTAAAGTGCACATTTTAGCAAATGAAAGAATCTCGGACATGATTTTTTATTAATTGATTTCACTTCTTTGTTGGGTTCTTCTCAAAAAAATATTAAGTGCAAGCAGAACAAAAAGGAAGCAAGGATTATGTTAGAGATAAGAAAAAGGTTGCATGAAAGTAACTTGATGTCTTCAAATAGAAATAGGAATAAATCCTGAGCAAAAGATCGTCTTGATAATTGGAGTAAATGGAGTGAGAAATGAGATAGGTAGAAAACGGAGCATAAGTGGTTATTAAATGATATTCTTATTCTTGGAAAGTCTCCCCCTGCCCCTTTATAAAAAGAAGAAATGTTTCTTCCCGTGTTTGGTTGAGCTTATAAGTTCTTTAAAACAATTTATAAATTGTCCAAGAGCATATAAATATTATCAATGTGTTTGATAAAATAGGATGTTAATTTGCTTATAATATCATATATAAGCTGTAAAAAAAAGTTGGAATTTTCCAACTTATTTTCCTAATCATCTCCACCCCTCCCTCACCCCGACACCTCTACCTCAACATAAAAAAAAATATATTTATTTATTTTTATATTTTTTATTATAAATTCTAAATAATTTATAAATTGTATGTAAACTACTTAAAAATAACATTATAAGCTCTTAAAATATTTTATAAGATGTTTCAGATAAACGCCTTCTTAATATTTGCAGGGGAGCAGAAGAAAAAACAAGTACTAACAGAGCAATTAGTAATATCCGTCCTTAAGGTCATGGGCTTAATATTTACTATCTTAGAGGCCGACCCCTTGAGCTCGTTATTTCTTCCTAGGTCGATTTGGGCCGGTCTTTTCTGAAGTAGGCCCATCATTTATTGGCGCCAAAACAATGAACATAAAAAAAACAAAACTACGGTTTAGATTGGCAGAGAAGTTTGAATATAGGAAATGGGAAACAAATGAAAATAGTTAAATAGAGTATTTGGTTGGACGTTATAATTTCATGAAGAATGGTTTCATATTCAAAAATCATGAAATTTGAGTGGTCATAGATTCATTCCTCAATTTTATTTTCTTACTAGTGTAAGACCCGCGTATTACGCGGGATTGCTAATTTTTACATTATTATAATATAACAATATTTTTAAAATAGTTTGATTATTGAAATAAGTGTAAATTTTTGTTTTTTTAAATACATGTAAATATTTTATTTGATTAATATTATTGTAATTGTGAAGTAAAATGAGCAATTTAGATAATGTATGATATGTACTTATGTAAGGTTGTAAATGCTTGATTGTATATTTTTAATTATACATGTAATGATTCAAATTAACATTTATAATTCTCTAATTTATATCCATTAATATAAAATGTATTCAAATATAAAATGGAAATATTAAACCTCTAAAAAACAATAATAAAAAAATATATGTATATATTAGATACCAATTACAGTTTTAGTTGAATTAACATAAGAAATAATGTATTTTTTTCATCATTCATGTAGGTACTCTACTTATAAACGTAGCAGTAGAGATGTGTAACAAAATGAATTGAAAGATGTACAAAATGGAAAGTATTTAGTACATATTAAAGAAAGTACGTTGAATTATCTTTGGTAGATAAACAAATAGATAATTGATGGAGTGGAAATCAAATGTACCACAATAAGGGTGTGTTTGCAAAAAATTATTTTTTTAAAAAAAATTGATTAAAATTAGTGATTATGAAAAAATTACTTAATAGTAAAAGTTGATAATGTTTGAAAAAAACTCAAGAAAAGTTGATAGTGTTTGTAAATTTTTTTGATAGAATTCAAATAAAGCTTATAATCTTCTAAAAGCACTCCAATACCAACTTATAGATTATAGTTTTTATTAGATTATATAATCACTTAAAAGAGAAATAAAACACAAAAAAAAATATTTTTCAAAAGTCAAAAAGTAATTATAAGCTATGAAAAGCTCTTGCAAACACACCCTAAATCGAATGCACCGAGAAATCTGGCATGGATTAAAAAATGATTGATGACCAAAAAAAAAAGAACAAAAGGATCAAAGGTCCCCACTTTTTTTTTTTGTCAACTTGATTATCGTAATTAATAGAAAACTCGAACTAATATACAACAATCAACCCTCTACGTTGAATTAAAATCAAAATATTCAATTTTAAAAAGTGTCTAAATTTTGAAATCTTGAGATTTTGAACTCCAGAATTCATTCAATGTAAAATTAAAAAGGACTCGTATTTGTATATTTTCCATATATCTCATGCACTAAGTCCATAACCTGCAACACCGGAGAGAAGAATCGATGAATTAGAATATACATTACTTCGGATTATGAGGAACACTGATTCGGAAAAATTAGAAGGGAAAATTGTCAAGAATCCAAAGAGAAACCAAAAACCGAAATTTGAACCCACCCAAATTCCAAAGCCAATCAATTTAAGAACTCCAACAGATTAACAATCGAAGAACCGAAATCAGAAAACCGCCAAGTATTATAAATCATAGAAAAACAATTCAAAATCATCGGAGATTTTGGTAAAATAATTTTTCAAAAGTGAAATACTTGTTTAGAGAAGAGAGGCTGATCATATAAATTTTTTTTTTTTTTACAAAATATACTTGTTTACAGAGAAGGCGAAAGATCGCAAACGTACACGACAAAGAAAAAAACGTGGAGGTCGTGGCGGACTGAGGATCCTTGTTGGCATTGATGAGAGTACAGAACAAAATAGCGAGATGTAGAAGTCAAGCGGCAGCGGTTTCCAAAAACACAAAAAAAAAATATACAAACTATGATTTAGATGTAGAAACGATTGGAGTAAAAATGGCAGCGACGTAATTTCAAATATGTTCTTAGAAGCGACGATGGAGGATTAATGAAGATTCAAACGGCAGTGTTAATATGGAACGTTGAGATATTGAAACCGTACAATTGGGGAAAAATCAGTAATAATAGAATTTGATATATGATTTGGGAGAAAACAAGTATTTGGCAAGATTTTGAAATCGGTAGTTTCACAAAATATGTGGAAGTTTATTAGCATAACTTATCCAAATAAAAACCGTCTAAGATTTATTTTTATTTTTTTAAAAGGAAAATTGGTAGAAATATAGGATTTCAAAATAATTGCATATAGTGGTGCCACATAGGATAGAGAAGATTCACAAATAGAAGAATTTATGATTTCCCCTGAAAATTCATATTACTAAAAACTTCTTATTTTGCATCCTAAACAAGTACATACTACCATTAGTTTTACTGATTAATGGTATCACTTATCTCATGTTTGAAATTCCAGTTCCCAATGCCCTCAACATCTCTTCAAATGTTTCATTTAATTAACTCACATTATAATAGTAAGATACATTTTAAAAAGGATATATTCATGATGAGTACGTACATCTATAAAATATGAAACAGAAGTATGAAAAATTAAAATCGGATGTCAAGTAAAGTATTAATTAAAGAAGAAGACATGTTCTTCCATGTAACCACCGATTCAGTTCAGGTGGATTCCGCCTTTTGTTTTAATATATAAACTGGCCTTTTGCATTCTAATAATGTGATACATTGATATTACTATAATATGTACAAATCGAGATGGGAAGTTGTTGACTAGAATCTGGTAAACAATGCACCATTTCAAAGAAAAGTCAGCTTAACGAAATTGTAGAAGTCAAATCAAAGTTTGATTAGTAGTATAATATATTTGACAAATATTGTACTAGATAAATTTCTGAGTTGATTAGTATCAATCATTGGACATACAAATCCGAACTTAATTAGAGTATAAAATTGATACAATTAGATGCGTCGATACCATATCATTTTACATTTTGATTTCAGTTTACAAGCAACGGTATCAGTGATTTTATGCTACAAAATTTGTTCATATTAGACTTTGTGTTAGTTCTTTATAAATAATATTTCCTCTCGTCCCATACTTATTTGTTATTTTATTGTTTGCACGAATTTTAAGAAAAATATGTGTTTATTAATATTTAAAGTGATAAAGTAATAAAGTATATGTTTTTATTAGGAGTGTATGGAGAATATAATAGTAAAAAAATTTTATTTTTTTGCCGAAAATGAATGTAACAAACAAGTATGGGACGAACCTACAAGTGTGGAACGGAGAGAATATATAATTTGAATTTTTACAAGCAATAATATTTACTACCGTGCATAAATAATACTTTGTCACATAATACTGAACAAGACTATACTAACCAACCTATATTCGCCTAACATTACTTTAGAAGGCGAAATTTCAATTTAAGGATGGACCCATAAGATTGAATCGCCTAACTTTTTGTTCGTGTTTATTGTATCATGCTCTTGGAATATAACTTGAAGGGCCAACTTTTCAGTATTAAAACATTTTATTTAACACTCATATAACTATGCAAATGTTGGATAGAAGTGAGGTAGCATTATGTTAATTTACACCACTATATAATCATGTATAAAATGAGATTAACTATTTATATAATGTAATGATGGTGTTAAATTCAGAAATGAAACATTACAAAAGATGATGATAATGATCCTAAAATTTGTTAATCAGGAATAACCCAATCCTGTCGGGCCAGGGGGTGAGGGCCCTGGGGGCGAGGGCTTCGCCTTTTGCTACAAGGAATAGCATGCCTCATAGCAAACAATGCACCAACACACGAGAATTATGAGAGAGAAAACACCTGCAAATGGGCCCTTTTTGCAGACTGAACCATCAACATATGCAGTAGAAAAAACACATCACAAACAAAAATAATAATTTAATCAATAAAACAATGCTTTATAGCTCTGGAAACTCAAGATTCTTGACCCTCAAGCCAATCTTTCATGTATATAATATGTATGCATGTAATACACACTTTTTCTCTCTCTCTCTCTCTCACACACATTGTCTTGCAGAAAGAAAGAATTAGTGAAGGTATGGAGTGGCATGCAAAGTAAGTTGAGATTCTTTTCTATAACCTCCATTGATGGTGTTGGTACTTTTCTCTGTATATGATATCATTATCAGTAACCTCCACAGTAAAGCAAGATGGCAACTACCAATGCAAGATAAATGATGCGAAATGGGTTTAAACAACAAATGAATGAGTCTGTAAATTCCATACCAAATAACAAACAAAATTCAGAATAAGAGCCTAAGATAAAGTCTGAGAAAAACCAAACAGACCAAAAGGAGATCACAAGTTAACCTCCAACAAATTTCTCCCCTCGATGTGATGGAAGACGTCTGCATCAGGAACTATCGAATTCTTCGTCTTCGATTTCGGGGGGTAGATTAAGATCTATGGGGGAACGATCTTCAACCAAATTCGTACCTAATTTTGGGGCCTGAAGATGCACTCTCTTGTGGCCTCCAAGAGCTTTCCCTGATCTGAAAACCTTGCCGCAAAATCCGCACTCGTGATTTTCTAATTTCCTAAACTCGCTGTCACAAATCAAATCATCAGACGTTTTTTTGATTTTCTTCTGATCGTGATGATTCGCCCTGTGGCTACCCAGCCCCTGCGTCGATTTGAAAACCCTGTCACATTTATCGCATTTGTAAATTTTCTCTCTCATCTCAGGAGCTCTCCACACATCCCTCGAAAGCATAACCAGGCACAAAGCAACGTGGTGTTCCAATTCCAATTCGGTCATTAATGGCTCTTCTGAAACGCGCTTTTGCAGAAACGCTTTCTTCGTCACCTCCTGGTCATCGTCCTCGCGACTCATCCCCCTCGCCCTCGTGCATCGCGCCCGAGTTGACTCAGACTCGCTCTGCCGATCCACGACGGAATCACAGAAGTCTGGATCTACCAGCCTGAGGCTCTTCTTCGGCTTCTCCCTCAAGCCGTAGGAACCGGAGAGAAGAGACGATTTGTCGGCGCTACTTTCGGAAGAGAAGATCGAGGAAGCCGAATCGGTGAGTGGCTCACTGAGTTCCTGCCTCTGTGGTGTCTTGGGTGGGAGGGGCAGCGTGGCGAAATGGGACCTCATATGGCCACCCAACGCTTTGCCATTAGCGAATTTCCTGGAGCAAAGCTTACACTCCATTCCCACCGATCACAAATCGAAGATCCCCAAGTTGGTAATCTCTTTCCTATTTCCTTCTTGTACCTATATTGAAATCATGATACCAACACTTTTTGTATGTATATGAGTTTCTCTCACTACAATATTCTCTCTCTCTCTTGCTGCTGTACAAGCGCTGTGCCTGTGAAGTGGAAGGGGTAGTTATATAGGTGCAGGGGAAGGGCCCACTCGCCACCCAAACATGTGTAATGTAAATAGGGCGACACACAACAATTAATGTGATATTAACAAGATTGCATTCTTTTCAATTTTTGCAATCTTGTATTATAAAATCAAGATTATGAACCTGGATTCCGGTTACTCAAAATTATTAAAATTAACATTGAGGATTGTTTTTATATATTTAGATAAAACAGGGAATTTTTCTGAACTATGTATGTTCGGTGGAAATAACGCGAGGAGAATTTTACAATTTAAGAATTTAATAAATTGATTTTGTCCGATTAAACTTCAGTATAGTTTAACACACTTTTTTTTTAATGTCTTATGAGAATTTTATTTTAATATAATATTATATTGCAAAAATTTATTATTTTTATTTCAAAAGTGTGGAAAAATAAGATGGGATGAAAACAAAAGTGTGAAATTTTTTATGACGAGGGAATAGTATTTAGTCATCAAATAAAATAAAGATAAACACTTTTCTGAAAAATTGAATTAGCACAAATCGCTTATCAATGCAGCTCTTATCCAAAACTCGCAAATCTAATCTGACACAATTCAAATCTCAGTGATCTTTTTTTCTCTTGATTTAGTATTTTTTGTTTTTCTATAAAACTCACCGTTCCTAGTTAAGTTTTCTTTTTACTTTTTACTTTTTACTTTTTACGCAAAGATTAATAAAAAATGAGTAATAGATCGGTAGAGTGTGAGATAAAAAAAAAAAATGTAAATTGATGTGAGATAAAAAAAATAGTGGTAGATGTAGAGTCAAATAATTTTCATATTAGAAAAATAAAAGTTTAATTTGGAACACTCTGTTGATACCCAATAAATGATTATTAATTCAACCAAGAGCAACATTCAGATAGAGGAGTAGCTCTCTTGTGCACTTGATGCATGATGCACTCACTCAGCAATTAATCATGTTTATACTGAAAAGTATAATTCAACCACACTTTTCATTGTAATTAAAACAAACTTTTCAATATAAACATAGTCAACTGTTAGGTGAGTGCACCGTGCACTTGGTGTATATGAGAATTTGCTCAAACAGAGTCATAGCTTAGTCGTAGACCCCCCGACCATCAGATCACCAGCCTGCTAGTCCATTGGGGCTACCCGTCAGAGTTGCTCGACAAGGCTACCCGCTGACTTGAAGCGAACTACACTAGCTTCTATTAGTAGCTACCCCGCAAGAGTACGAGTTCACTGTAGTATGGGCAAGTATAGGGACCAAGTATTATCGAACCCAAGGGATGGTGTATATGCGAATAGATCCCTGAAGATCTACGCGTCGTAGTTAATATGAGTGTAATGTTTTTGGGTTTTTTGAAAGATTAATTAAGCTAACTAAATTATCCTACGAATGCAAAAGGAAAATTAAACTAAGTATCTAAGGTGTATATGCAAGTATGAGATGGTGATGCTCAGGATAGGAATCCCTACGTATACTAACGGAGCAGGTACATAATCAAAGTAATCGTGACAAACAAGAATTAACCTAAGTAAAAGATCGTAGAATGAAAGCTCAAGATTTCTCACCCTAATACTTTATCCTAGCAATCGACTTCACTAATCCACTAACAAGTTAATAGATAGCGCTTAATTAATGAGACCCTAATTTAACTAAGGTGATGCGGTCGTCCTCCTTCGCTAAACCGGTAAATGAATAACCTTTCCTAGACCTTCTCGTTAAGACTACTAATTGTTATTGAGTGATGCGGTCGTCCTCTCTCTAACACTTTCGTACTAAATTCAAAGGTAAAGTTCAGATTAATTATAAGAATTCATTAACTAAGAGAATTAAAACTAACGTCACCAATTACCTTAATTACGTACCCACATCCTACTTCTACGAGTTCATCCTACCCTAAGCATGCAAGGGTTTTAGCTAGACATAGTTTGAACGTAAACAATAGAAATTAAACAAGTGACGAACATGAACATGATAACGAAAACGAAGAAAAGAACGAACATAAACTGAGGTTTTAATATGTAAAAGATTAAACTGAAATTAATTAACAAAAACTAGGTCTCAACGTATTTAAGAACAAAAGTTATTAAGAATCGAAGCTAAAACGTGAAATCGTAAAGTAAATTCGTAAGCAAAAACCTCAAAACCGTAAATCTATAGCTCGCTCGTCTCTTCTCTTCCTCCTCGCTCTAAAAACTCTATGAAACGTGATGTCTAAAAGTTGGGGATCCTTCAAAACGTGTTTGGACGAGGTATATATAGGCACGGGTCGAAACGGGAGTTAATGGGCCGAAAATACGCATCCGGAGGCAAAAATATATGGGCGCTCGAGCAGAACGCTCGAGCGGTCCCGCTCGAGCTGTGTAGCTCGAATGATGCATTCGCTCGAGCGGTCGCGCTCGAGCTGCTCGAGCGCTGAATCTTCTCTGTATGTTTTGGGCGCTCGAGCAATTCGCTCGAGCGGTGGCGCTCGAGCTGCTCTAGCGCAAGAATTGTTCTGTACGTTTGCGCGCTCGAGTAAGGCGCTCGAGCGGTGGCGCTCGAGCAATGCGCTCGAGTGATCTCTAATCCTTCCAAATGATATTTTTCCTCGTCCGCACTAATACCAATCGTATTTCTTCAATATCTTCTCATCCGGGCATCCGTTTGAGTCGATTCAAAGTCCTATGAACTCCGTTTTTCGTCCTCTATTCACCTATGAGCATCAAAGAGACAAATTTATCAATGTATAGAAATAATGCTCATTTGACTCTAAATACTCTATAAACTCGACCAAAACTAGGGCGTTTCTAGCTACGAATCATGACAATTTCACGCCTAATCAACCCCCCCAAACTTACCATATTGCTTGTCCCCAAGCAATGAAATAATAAGTTAAGTGAAATTGTTAGGAATGAGTAGGAAAACTCAATCATGCAAGCTAATGAACTCAAGCTTCAAAAGTCAATCACCCGTATACTCACTCACTTTCCTTCATCATACTCATGCAACAATAACAAGAAACACCAAGATCAAGCATGGATGTGCACTCAACGATGTGTTTAACTCCCTCACAAGTGTATAACAATGATAAAGGGACTCACTCAATCAATCAATCACACAAATTGGCAGCCATAAGCTTGTAAATGCTCTCAACTTCGACCATACTCTAGAAATCAATGCCGAATCAAAAAGGACTTTCAAAAGGTTGTAATGTAGGCTCTTTGGACAGGTGGGATAACAATATGGTAAAGTGACTCAAGTGAATGGAGAATAGAAAATCAAACTTCGGTACTTCGAAATTAGGAACAGAATACTTCAAACATTTTCAATCAACACACTTTAATTCCACTACTCTCAACACTTCAATGTTTTTCTTTCTCACTCTTTCACCTTTTTTTTCAATCACTTTTTTTTTCTCTTTTTTTTTCACACAAACACATGAGCTCATTTTTTTCTTTTTGCTCATTCTCAATTTTCTTTCTCTTTTTCCCACATCTCAAAACTTCATCACACCTTCTTCTCATATTCACTCAACAAACAACCTTTTCCTTTTTCAACTCAATTCACTTCCTTCATATTCACACTTTCCTATTCTTCACTCAAATTGGGACAAAAAGGCTTAGGAATTGGAATAGTGTTCATATGTGCTAGCAAATAAAATAGGCTTTAGGCTCAAAGGGGCTAACAAAGGATAAATGTCATTGGTAAGGAAAATTTTGGCTAAGTGACTCAATTAAATCAAAGATGGCCTAAGATCACATTCGGCATATCAAACTAGACACAATCAAGAAGCAAGAGCACACACAAGTTCTAGCATCCTCTAAGGTGACGATCCACTCACAAACGAAGAGATTAAATCGTGCATTTAAATCTCGTAAGGCACAACTCTCACGGATTTCACATCCATGCTAGTCCTAGTGAATTCTCACTCTCATCACACAAGTACTCAAAAGAAAAATTCACAAGCATACAAGTTCTTTCTCAACTCAGCTCAAACTCAAACACTCACACAAAAGAATTTCTAACTCAGCCTCACAATTCACCCTACTCATCAAATCATACTCAAAGATAGCAATCAACAAGCATAAGGTGATTGATAGGCATAAAATATTGAGTAACAAAACAAATTAATAATAGCCCAAGGAGCATCTCAAGGCACCAAATAACTAACTCAACTCAAAAATAAGGGTGTGCATGCATGTGCAATGTAACAAGAAACATAAAAAACTCCACCCCCCCAAACTTCGACCTTGCTAGAGGTCTAAGTTTGGGGTTGTGGGTTACCTCAACCAAATAATTCTGTTTCTCTCACTAGCTTTGCACACTCCCTTGTCTCAAGTGGGTTCCTTCAATCTGAATAACTCCATGATACCTTTACTCCTTTAGAGACAAGCCTACAAAATAAAACTCTCAAGTACGAGGTTAAACATACGACTCAACAACATCCTAGTAACATAAAAGGAAAATAACTAAAAACACTCAAAAGCAAATAAAAATGGGTTGCCTCCCATTCAGCGCTATTTTTAAGGTCCTCATGCCGGACCAAGCTCAAATTTACCTCCCTTACTCTCATAAGAGTGGTGTTTGAACTCCTTTCCTTGATGCCCCTCCATCATGAGCCCCTTTGCTCTCTTCTCATCCCCAAGTGTTATGGGTCTCAACTCCTTCTTCCCTCTATCTGGAGGAGTCTTACTAAACAATTTCTTGAGTTTGGACTTTTTCTTCTTAACTCCTCCTTTCCCTTCTAACTGGACCACATCCACTTTCTTCACCTCTTCATCCTTCAACTTCTTCACTTTATCCCTATCAACATAATCAAGAACATAATTCTCATGGGTTAAATTATCAATTGAAGGACTAACAAAATCATGAATATGAGAAGGATTAGGGATAGGAGGTGTGTCTTCAACACGAGGATCAATTGCATCCATGCAATACAAGCTCTCATCCTCACTCGGGTGCTTCATGGCTTCATATAGGGAGATCTTCACTTCTTGATCATCAACCTTCAATGTTATCTTCCCATTTGCCACATCTAGCACCATCCCCGCCGTAGCTAAGAACGGTCTTCCCAAGATCAGGGGTACGTGCTCATCTTCCTCCATCTCTAGCACTACAAAGTCGGCTGGAAAGATGTGATCTCCAACTCTCACGAGGACGTCTTCAACAACACCTTGAGGTCTAGTAATAGACCGGTGAGCTAGTTGAAGCGTCATCATTGTGGGTTGAAGTTCACCACCTTCCAACTTCTTGAAAAGCGACAAGGGCATGAGATTGATGCTCGCCCCAAGGTCGCACAATGCTCCCTTCTTGATCCCGTTCCCAATGTCACATAAGATCGTGAAACTTCCGGGATCCTTCAGCTTCGGTGGAAGCGCCTTGTGCACTAATGCACTCACCTCGTGGTTCAACTGCACCAACTTCGGCTCATCCACTCGCCGTCTTTTCGCAATCAAGTCCTTCAGAAACTTTGCATAATGCGGCATCTGTTCCAAAGCATCATAAAAAGGAATATTAATATGCAATTGTTTAAAAACATCAAGAAATTTTGCAAATTTTTCATCAAGCTTCTTTTTCATGAAGCGCTGTGGATATGGGACGGGTATCACAGATTTGGTTACCCCCCATTCATCTCTTTCTGTTTCTTTCACTTTCTCTCTTGCTTCCTTTGCCTTTTTCCACTTAGGAACTCTCTCAATCTCCTCACTTTCCTTGCCCCTCTGGGACTCATCCATATCTTTATGCTTCTCAATCCCTTCACTTTCAATCCCCTTCTCCACTTCATCTCCTTTAGGCTCAATCTCTTCTTGGGGCGTCTCAGAATCAGCAGGCATCTGAGGACCTTCATAGTTGGTTCCACTTCTAAGCTGGATCGCCTTGCAATGCTCTTTCGGGTTCCCTTCCGGCATTCTATTCACGGACTTTGCAATCTGGCTCATCTGGAGCTCTAAATAAGTGAACCTTCGATTGTTCTCTTGTTGAGTTCTGGTCCACTCAACATTCATCTTCTGGAGCTCTTGATCACGTTGATCACCCTTTTTATGCAACTCCTTCACATCATACTCCAAGGATGACAACCGCTTGCTTCCTTCCTCCACCTTCTGAAGGATCGCTCTCAACATCTCCTCGGTTGATGCACCGCCTTCTCCACCAGGAGGTTTAGACCCCGGATCAACACCTGCAGGAACGGTAAGACCAGCTTTTGGGTTAGCATAAGAAAAATTATCATTTTTCCTCCATGTGTTTTGAGGAGGCTGCTGGCCTCCTTGAACTCCTTGTGTGTTCCTCCATTGATTTTGAAGTGGCTGAGGGCCTGGAGGTACAAATGGTTGACCGTAAGAAGGTCTTCCATACTGGTTTCCACCTTGTGGATACCCCCCTTGTGGGTAATTAGGCCTTCCCATATAGTTGGCCTCTTCTTGCTGATTCGTGGGTGGTTCCACTTTCTCGCTTGCTGCTCCATTCCCTCCAACCAAGTTCTGTCCCATCTCAAGGTTGCTGATCTTCTCCATCATAGCCATCAACAGCTTCCTCGTACCCTCATTCTCTTCCAACTTGCATACCCTCTGAAATTCTGGGTCCTCGTTCCATACACCAGCATTCGTGACAATATTGTCCACGATCTCTCTACACCTCGCTACCCCTTGGTTCAGAAAAGCTCCACTTGCACATGCATCTAGGTGGGCTTGGCCAGCCTTGCTGGCTCCACTGTAGAAGAACGCCATAATATCTCCCTCGTTGTACCCGTGCTGCGGGCACTCGATCAACATATTTGAGTATCTCTCCCACGCCTGGCGTAAATCCTCTCCAGACTTCTGGCGAAAGGAAGAGATCTCAATTCTCGCTTTAATCGTTCTTGATGGAGGGTAGAATCGCTCGAGGAACAGACGCTCGAGCTCGGCCCATGTGTTAACACCTCCCCGTGGGAGCGTGTTATCATACCATTCCTTGGCTATTCCCGTAAGAGAGAATGGGAACAACCTGAGCCTCTTGGCATCTTCAGACATGCCATTGTAATTGAAAGTAGATGCAATCATGAGGAAACTCCTCAAGTGCGTATGCGGGTTCTCCTTCCCAACCTCTCCCTTGAATTGATTCTCAGTAAGCAGCTTGAGAATTCCTGGAGAAATTGAAAAGTTATTGGCCTCAACTGGAGGTAAGGCCACTCCATCGTAGTACCTCTGCGGTTGTGCCGCGAACCTCCCTCGAATCGCCATATTATGATCTACGTTCTGAGGAACGTGTTGAGGATTAGCAGCAGGTACTGGTACTTGTTGGGGTGGTGGTTGGTAAACAGGTGGTTGGTTGTAGACAGGAGGTGGATGATATGGATATGGTGGGTAAGGATAAGGTGGGTATGGGTAATGTTGGTATATTGGGTTGTGGAAAGGGTTATTTGGGTTTTGTGGGTAAGCAGGGTTGTTCAGAGGATTTTGGACAAGATTCTGAGCTGGATTGTTTACATTTTGTGCACCCGGGTTCTGGCTCTGACTATCCACGAACTGGTCTTGAATCTGACCACCACTCCCTCCAGAGCCATCAACCCGGTCTACTGCCTGATTGAAATCGTTGGCAGCATCGTCCAACTCATTATTGATGTCCATTGGTTCCTTTCCTAAGTCGGCAGCGTTCATCCTTCTCAAGAAGGCTCGGTTCCTTCTAGCTATTGTCTCAGGATCTGCAGGTAATCTCTCTTCGCTCGTATTGCCTTGTGAGCGTGTTCTCATAAACCTGACACACTAGCAGAAGGATCAAAACGCAACTGCCGATTGAATAAAAATAAAAAATAAAAACAGAAAATAAATCACCCACTACTAACTACTAAGTTATCTACAAGTCCTATTCAAAAGCATACAACGCCATCCCCGGCAACGGCGCCATTGACTTGAAGCGAACTACACTAGCTTCTACTAGTAGCTACCCCGCAAGAGTACGGGTTCACTGTAGTATGGGCAAGTATAGGGACCAAGTATTATCGAACCCAAGGGATGGTGTATATGCGAATAGATCCCTGAAGATCTACGCGTCGTAGTTAATATGAGTGTAATGTTTTTGGGTTTTTTGAAAGATTAATTAAGCTAACTAAATTATCCTACGAATGCAAAAGGAAAATTAAACTAAGTATCTAAGGTGTATATGCAAGTATGAGATGGTGATGCTCAGGATAGGAATCCCTACGTATACTAACGGAGCAGGTACATAATCAAAGTAATCGTGACAAACAAGAATTAACCTAAGTAAAAGATCGTAGAATGAAAGCTCAAGATTTCTCACCCTAATACTTTATCCTAGCAATCGACTTCACTAATCCACTAACAAGTTAATAGATAGCGCTTAATTAATGAGACCCTAATTTAACTAAGGTGATGCGGTCGTCCTCCTTCGCTAAACCGGTAAATGAATTAACCTTTCCTAGACCTTCTCGTTAAGACTACTAATTGTTATTGAGTGATGCGGTCGTCCTCTCTCTAACACTTTCGTACTAAATTCAAAGGTAAAGTTCAGATTAATTATAAGAATTCATTAACTAAGAGAATTAAAACTAACGTCACCAATTACCTTAATTACGTACCCACATCCTACTTCTACGAGTTCATCCTACCCTAAGCATGCAAGGGTTTTAGCTAGACATAGTTTGAACGTAAACAATAGAAATTAAACAAGTGACGAACATGAACATGATAACGAAAACGAAGAAAAGAACGAACATAAACTGAGGTTTTAATATGTAAAAGATTAAACTGAAATTAATTAACAAAAACTAGGTCTCAATGTATTTAAGAACAAAAGTTATTAAGAATCGAAGCTAAAACGTGAAATCGTACAGTAAATTCGTAAGCAAAAACCTCAAAACCGTAAATCTATAGCTCGCTCGTCTCTTCTCTTCCTCCTCGCTCTAAAAACTCTATGAAACGTGATGTCTAAAAGTTGGGGATCCTTCAAAACGTGTTTGGACGAGGTATATATAGGCACGGGTCGAAACGGGAGTTAATGGGCCGAAAATACGCATCCGGAGGCAAAAGTATATGGGCGCTCGAGCAAAACGCTCGAGCGGTCCCGCTCGAGCTGTGTAGCTCGAATGATGCATTCGCTCGAGCGGTCGCGCTCGAGCTGCTCGAGCGCTGAATCTTCTCTGTATGTTTTGGGCGCTCGAGCAATTCGCTCGAGCTGCTCGAGCGCAAGAATTGTTCTGTACGTTTGCGCGCTCGAGTAAGGCGCTCGAGCGGTGGCGCTCGAGCAATGCGCTCGAGTGATCTCTAATCCTTCCAAATGATACTTTTCCTCGTCCGCACTAATACCAATCGTATTTCTTCAATATCTTCTCATCCGGGCATCCGTTTGAGTCGATTCAAAGTCCTATGAACTCCGTTTTTCGTCCTCTATTCACCTATGAGCATCAAAGAGACAAATTTATCAATGTATAGAAATAATGCTCATTTGACTCTAAATACTCTATAAACTCGACCAAAACTAGGGCGTTTCTAGCTACGAATCATGACAATTTCACGCCTAATCACCCGCTAGCCCATCGGCCACCAGCCCACAAGGGCTACCGGCCAGAGCTGCTTGCCATGGCTACTCACCAACCCACCAGAGTTGTCCGCTAGGCAGTTAGTCACCAGCCCTATAGGACTACCCTAGCCCGCCAGAGCTGCCCGTCAGGGTTACCTGCCAAGTCGTTAGCCACCAGTCTGTCAGGGCTACCCGCCAACCTATCGACCACCAGAGGCCAATCATAGTATAAGATCAATGGATGTAATAAAAATCTTAAAATAAAGGGTCAAGATCATTTGAGTCTAAAGGACCCTATCCCATGTAAAGAGATGGTGATTATTCATCAACATACACACATACACACACATAGTATATACAAGACACACATTTCAAGGGAAGAACTCAAGGGTTCTTTCTCCATTGTTCTTCCATTTTACTCCCTCCGTTCCAGGGGAATTTGGGATTGCACGCGAATTAAGAAAATGGGTAAAATAATGACATATGTGTATATTTATTTGAGTGTACATGTAAATCAATGTTTTCTTTTTAAGTAATGTGTAAATTAGTATGGGACGTCCAAATAAGGAAAGTATGCAAATTTCTCTGGAATGCAGAGTACAATTTATTGTTAATATGATGGGTATCATCTAGCAACCACCACATATAATCCTACACGAAAATACCCATCAACACACTCATTGTAGCAAAATAAGAAATTTAACAAGTGATGGAAGTGGTATTATACAACATAAAAGGTGATATTATTTCATAAAATACGTAATATTGTATTGTGATTATCTTTGAACAATATTATTTTGTATGTAAAGCTATATTACTTCATAAGTTAAGGAACATTATTCAAATATACGTTTGTTAAACAGTATTTCTATATATGCTTAAATAGTATTACTGTGTATATCAATATTATCTTATAAATCAAATAAATATTACATTTGAACGTAATATTACATATATAAATAATAGTACTAATGATCAGAATATCGTTTAACAACCCCAATTAGATTAAATATGCAATTTTTCTTTTACAAATTTTAATTGCAATTAATTTAGCAAAAGAGAAAATGTATTATTGAGGTTTTTTATTAATAAATATTTATTGTAGCATTATAGTAATAGTAGTAATCCTCAATGATGTTTGCTTCTCGTCGTCTGAATTCAATCCTGGACAATTGTTAGTTTTGTTGAATGGTTGACTTAGAAATTTTATATGGCTTTGAATGTTTAACCACTAACCAATTAAATGCTCAAGTGATGGATAAACAAGAACTTAAGAACTCTTGCGTTTTTGTATTAATTGCTTGCAATAAATGATACTCCATACGTCCTATTTGGATAGGTTTGATTCTTTTTCACTATGTCCAATATTAATAGATCTAGCTTAAAATGGAAAATTTTACTCTATCTTTATCATCTATAATTAATCAAAATATTATTAACTTTAATTATAAATAATTATTTTATTTATAAATGGATCACACACTACTTTATAATATTCTCCAATATATCTCGTGACAAAAGATTTAAATCTACCTTAATGAGATGCCCTAGAAATATGATTGATATGATTGAATGAAATTATAACCAAATGAAATAAACTTATGCACAGAATGAAGACTTGGATGGAATGATATAGGAATGATTATTCTTATAATTAGTATTGACTAGGAATGAAATATTATATTGTTTAAATTGATTATAATTTATTAATATTATGGGGTGTTAGAATTATTATTTAATAAGAATAATAATGATTATTGTTATTATTTATAAAAATAATAATATATTATTTTGTTTTTAATAGTTTAAAATAATTATTGATATAGAAGAGTTATTATTATTAATATACATTTGTATTATTAGTATAAATGTATTTTAATTAAGAATACAAATTTTATTTCTAAATAAGTAGGCTATTTTTTTTAATTATTGTAATTTTTAAATCAGTTTATGAAATTATGGTGGTTTTGAAAACTATTTTCAAATTAAGTGCAAACACCACTGGAAGTGGAGACTAGTGAAAAAGCTGACATCTTTTGCAGATTTTTTTTTTAACGAAATCTATCACTCAAAATTAATTATGCAGGTGATGCAAATCATTTATCATAATTATAAAATAATTATGCTTTCAATAATAAAATGATTAGTTTTAATAATGAGATAATAATTTAATAATATGTAAATATATTGCATTTGGTTATAAAGATATTTTATGGATACATTTTGAATATATAATTTTTTAAAATATTTTTTAAATTTCAAGTTTAATCGATTTTCATACATTTAAAAATTAAAAATTACATGCACAAGATAAACTACCAGCTTAAATTAATAGATTAATTCGTTATTTTATACAATCACTATTTATAATCCCCTGTGTCACACTGTGGTTGATGTCTACTTCTATTACTTCGACGAGGCATATTACTTTGAGTTTGACATATCAAGATTCATCTTGCTATATTATATTACCTCCGCCCCGAAGGAACTTGCACACCTCCGGGGACACACTTTTTCTTAAAAAGTCACTTTTTGAATAAAGTATTGACATACGCATAAATATTTATATATTTTTGTGAGTGTGCACACAAATCAATATTTCCTTTTAAATGGTGTGCAAATTCCTTTGGAACGGACTAAAAAAGAAATTGTGCAAGTTCATCTGGACGGAGGGAATATATGATTATTTTATCTTGATATGTCACATTCAAATTAATATGTCTCGTCGAAGTATTAGAAGTAGACATCCGCCACAGTGTGGCACGGGAGGTCATAAATAGTGATTGTATAAAATAATGAACTAATCTATATTTTTAGTTTGTAGTTTATTTTGTGCATGCAATTTTAAATTTTTACATGTATGAAAATCGATTAAACTTGAAATTAAAAAAAATTAAGAAAAATTATATTTTCAAAATGTATCCATAAAATATTATTATAACCAAAAATATATTACAAATTATTAAATTATTATTTAATAATCTCATTATTAAAACCAATCATTTTATTATTGAAAACATCATTACTTTATATTTATGATAAATAATTTGCACCACCTGCATAATTAATTTTAAGTGACAGATTCCGTTAAAAAAAAAACCGGGAGACTGCAAAAGATGTCAGCTTTTCCACTAGAAGTGGAGACTAGTTTGCAGTCTCCACTTCCAGTGGTGTTTGCACTTAATTTGAAAATAGTTTTCAAAAATACCATAATATCATAAGTTGTTTTATAAATTACAATATTTTAAAAAATTAGCCAAATAATTATAATAATTTTTTTTTTATTATTAGTTATTATTATTATTTTATTATAAAATAATAATAATAATTTTATTTTTATTTTTATTAATACATTATTTATACTTATTATATTACTCCCTCCATCCTATTATTATTGGCACACTTTCCTTATTCGTCCGTCCTAAAATTATTTGCACACTCCAAAAAAGAAAACATTGATTTGTGTGCACACTCACAATAATATACACATATTTACTCATATGTCACTACTTTACACAAAAAATGGATTTTTCTTAAAATGTGTGCCGTCTCAACTATGCAAATAATACCTGGACGGAGGTAGTATTATTTATATTGTAGACATATAATATTATTATAGGAAATTATAATATTATGATTCATATTGTCTAATAGTAATATTATTCTTAAAAATTATTATATTATTTCTCACAATTATTTAATATTTTTATAAGTATTAATTATTTTAAAAAAATTTAGAAATAGTATTTTTTTAAAAATTTAATTATTATTATTATTACTGTTATTATTTATAATGTTGAAATTATTATATTGATATTAATATTTTTATTATTAAATAAAAAATTAATTTCTCATAAAAGGGAATAGTTAAATACATGTGTTTTAAAAGGAATGATTATATTTTACTTTTGAGAATCACCATTCTTTATGGATACATGATTCCAATTAAAAATTCTTATCAATCATAACATTAGGAATATATCCATGAATAGAGATTCTATTCCTAAGCTATTCACCATACCATAACCATACCACCTGATCTGATGGAAATTCCTAGGTTGCATGCGATGCCGTGCTTACCTTGAGTCAGTCAACTTAGGTCCAAAATTTTTATGAATTTTTAGGGGCCCAAAATTATATATATATATGTGTATATATATATATATATAAAATTTAAAAATACATATAAAACAATTGTATGATCAACATGTGTATGTGTAATTCTTTATTTTTAGTTCCTGTTAACTTAAATAAATTTATAAATTTTAAAAGTTCTTACAATTTTAAATTTTTTGGTAAAGGATATTGTCAACCAATTTTACCGTGAAACTTACTTGAAATTTATATGTATTTTT
The DNA here is from genome assembly GCA_947034835.1 of Ballota nigra. Taxonomy (NCBI): domain Eukaryota; kingdom Viridiplantae; phylum Streptophyta; class Magnoliopsida; order Lamiales; family Lamiaceae; genus Ballota; species Ballota nigra. Next base: position 14,816,156 of record OX344730.1, read on the forward strand.
CAAGAGTATCAATTGTTTCACTAAAATGTACTCCCTCCGTCCCAATTTTGTTTTTTCATTTGCTTAAAAGGTTCGTCCCAATTTTGTTTTCTCATCCCTGAAATGGAAACGACTTTATTCACCCTTCATCATTCTCAATACTAATTTATTCACCATTCATCATTCTCAATACTACTTTATTAATTTAAATACTAAAATTCAACTCTCGCATTAAACTCCGCGCGCAGTCAAATGGGAAAACAAAATTGAGACGGTAATACTTTATAATAAAAACAAGTAATATCATTTTTAGTTGTAAGGTGAAAGTGGTTTACAAGAGACATGTCATTTATAATTAGTATGGTCCACATACCGTATTCATCATTTTAACTTAAGCATAAAAGTCATGTATTATTTTGCATTCGTAATTTGTAGGATCGGCCCTTGCATGCGAGTCCAAAAGTCATTACGTGAACTTCCGACGGAGCATATGGGCTCAACGTTCGGCACAAGCGTGGGTATATATATGGAAGTCGAGCAGAGTAGATGGATTCGTTAATCTTCAACTTGTACTGTTGATTAACCTTGCCGGCTAGTTTGATGGTATTTTTGTGTTTGCAACCAAACCCAAAATGGCATGGGGTACTCCTATCCTATCCTATCCTATCCTATGCCACAACCCACAATATATGTTGATTAATCAATACTTGACTACCGAACTTTCACTACCTTATTATTAGTTGTCGCCATTTTCACCCTCTAAATTTTTACAAGAGCAGATAAATGCTAATTATGAAAAACCTCCACTAATCTCTCACAAAATCGTAACCGATCTAAATACAAGGATTATCAAAATTAAAAGAAAACATGTAGGACAAAGGGGAATGATATTTGTTTGAGAAATAATATAAATTGATTAATTTCAACGTCCCTCTCTAAATTTGAATTTTTAAATAAGATTAAATTATTTAACTTATGTCTCATTCTTGTTGATAGCAATTCCGTCCGTATTTACTCATTGAACCTCCTTCCCAAAGAGAATAGTTTGATTGATTCCACACCAATTTACAAATTCCATTTTTTGGATAAAAATATAATCTTTCAATATTTCAATTTAAATATCATTATTTATATAATTGACACGTGTCATGTTAATAAATAACCAAAAATATATATTTCAAAGTCAAAAACTATTTGTTTAAGAATGGGGATGAATTATTCTTCATTCCATTCTATTTTGAATGGACACATCTCATTCTCATTCACCCATAATATACACATATACACTTATTTTTACTCTACTTTATACAATTACATTATTTTTCTATTATTCTCTCATGTTTTCTCCTACTTTTCTCTCACAACTCTTTTTACACATTCTTTCTCTCCCCTGTGTTCTCTTATTTTTCTCCACTCAATCATTATCTCACTAACTAACAATAATTAAATATTACAATATTAATTTTGATTTGACATAAAACTCCATCCAACTATATTTCTCTATCTTTAACCAGCCTCAAATTTAAGACAAAAACGTATATGAGACAATACAAATTAACATCCACCTCTATCAAAGTGTTAATGAGTCAATGCCCTAATTATACTCATCCTCATTGTCTCATGCCATGAGATGCGACAGTCTCATACAAGATCTACTCCAAATTTATTATTCATTGGATAATCCACATCCTCCATTTTCTATCTCCATCTCATTCACCATCATCCTTAACCAAACAAACTCGAAAATTTGAACATATTCACCCACAACAAAAGTTACGAAACAGCCCCGCAACTCCCCTTCATAATCAGATGTCTCATTGGCTAACAAACAGCCCCAGTCACACCAACACAAAACCAATTTCTGATTTTAGATGATATGATTTTAGTCCAATTAACTTGTTAACTGTAGCTAATTGTGTGCGCAAGTGAAGGTTGATGAAAGCGATTTCTGTCTCTCTGTCATCTCCAAAACTAATTTTAGAACAAATACAATATAAAACATGATTTTAGAACAATGTTTGTACATACAATTGGAGTTACTACGGATTCAACTTCACTCCATCAGTCCATCCCATTTACTCGATACATTATTATTTGTAGTAAAGAAAATGTCACATTCTGAAGAGTCGAGAAAATATATTATCTGCCGAAAATCTAACCGGTTACCAAAAGCTAGACTAACGCCCAAGATGCTCTTTTATTTATTGCACAAAATAATATACAGTAAAACCTCTATATATTAGTAACGTTGGGACTGGAGGATTTTATTACTTTATAGACATATTAGAGTATGTATAGAGTGAAATTGGTTTATATATGAATCATTGAAGGGTATTAGTTGTTTTCACTGAAGAGTATTAATTGTTTTTACTGAAGTGTATTACTGGTTTACACTGAAGAGTCTTAGTTCATTTTCACTGAACAACTAAGACTCTTTAGTGTAAATCAGTAATACTCTTCAATAAGTACAACTAATACTCTTCAATAAAACAACTAATATCCTTCAGTGATTTATGTATAAACCAGTTTCACTCTATACTTTGTCGAGATATTATTATATCGATAAGTTAATAATTTATTAATTTAAAGAGGTTTTAACGTATATGCACAGTTGACCTTCAAATTTTCAAATTCTTTGAATAACTTTAAGTATACATGCATAGTTATTGATGAAAATTAAGTTAAAATACAAATGTACTAGTAGAATTCCATGAACACAAACTCACGTGGAAGTTGGAATGTCTTGTTTAAATTAATTGGTTTTGGAAAATACAAAAATATGGTTCATTGGACTAACATTTGTGCATTGAGTCATGGATAGAAGTCAGCACTATATATTTATCCATTGGAATCTTGGTAAATCACACACAAAAATGGTCACTCATCTAAAAGGAATTCAAAAATCAATCATGACCAACCAACAACGAAAGATGTTATGTGAGTATAAGAGAGATCAACCTGGATGCACTCAGAATGATTTGGTGAAATTGGTTGAAAAATCTTTCAACTTGAAAGTTAGTCAAGCAACAATTTCGAACACTCTTAAGAGATCTGCAGAATTCCTATCATCTGACTTTGAGAAAGGTGGGTCGTCTAAGCGTTAGAAATCAGCCAAGTATCCGGACCTTGAGAAGGTTGTTTATGAGTGATTTTTCAACCATCAAGAGCGTGTAAATATAACCGGGGAGCTAATCTTAGAGAAGGCGAATGAGGCGCTTAAGCTTTTACATCCAGAGGATCCCGCAGATCATCGCCTTTCACAAGGTTGGCTTGAGAAAATCAAATCAATGCTTGGTATCAAATCATATCGCCGTTTCGGAGAGAGTGGATCAGTCGACATGCATGATATGGAGAATAAATTGGAGTCCATTAGGGAAAAAATTGATCAATTTCCAAGGAAAGATGTTTTTAATATGGACGAAACTGGTTTGTTTTACAGGTTACAGGCTGATCATTCACTTGCAACAAAGCAACTTGAAGGTAGAAAACAAGATAAGGAGAGGTTGACAATTGTTATTTGTTGCAATGAAGATGGCTCTGAAAAAATTCCTCTATGGATTATTGGTATGTATGCAAAACCCCGTTGTTTTAAGAATGTCAATATGAATAGTTTGAATTGTCAATACCGTGCCAACAAGAGAGCTTGGATGACTGGAGTGCATTTCGAAGAATATGTTCGTTGGCTGGATGAACAAATGCATGGAAGAAAAATTCTTTTGGTAGTCGATAACTGTCCAGCTCATTCAATCAATATTCAAGGTTTACGAAACATCGAGTTATTTTTCCTACTCCAAACATGACCTCAAAAATTCAACCATGTGATGTCGGCATAATAAGAGCTTTCAAAATGTATTACCGCAAAAGATTTTACCGTAAGATTTTTGAAGGCTATGAGTTAGACATACCATCTCCAGAAAAGATCAATGTTTTAGATGCTATCAATATGACAGTGTCAGCTTGGACAAAAAATGTTCATCAAGAAGCAGTAGCAAATTGCTTTCGACACTGCAAAATTTGCTCGGAAAATCAAAGCAACTCAAGTGCAAATGATGCAACTCTTGGAGAAGACATTCGTGAGCTTGAGAATTTGATCACCGGTATGCAATATCACCACAAAATGGATGTGAATCAGTTGCTCGACTTTTCGGGTGAAAATAATCAATGTCACGAAATTCAGAGTCTAGAAGAGATAGTGGCCGATGTCATTCATAATCCGGAAGATGATGAAGCAGAGGATGCTTCAATAGCTTTGCAACCGGTCACTCTAAAAGAAGCATTGCAAGCATCAACAACTCTTCATAACTTTTTGTTGCAGTACGAGAAGACAACACCACAACTATTGGGTGCAGTAAGGAGATTTAAAGATGAGATCAACATAGATTTGAAGTTCAAGAAAAAACAAGTTACAGTAGATTCTTATTTTGTCTTAAGAATATTTAAGTGCATCATATATATATATGTGGATTATTTTTAATAATTACTCCCTCCGATTCAAAATGTTTGATGTTTTAGGGTGTTTTTTTTGTTTCAAAATATTTGATGTTTTAGGGTATTTTGCACTTTATTTTCCTATTATGCCCATATTTAAATCACCCTAAAATATCACTCATAATTTTTCCTTACCTTTTAATAATGTTACACCATAAATAAACCACTTGCTTTCCATAAATCTCTTTTTCAATCAATATATCATAAGGGTATAATAGTCACTATATACCACTTCTTAATTCTCACAACAAATCCTAAAACATCAAACATTTTGAATCGGAGGGAGTATTAATTTATAGTTTCGTCGGGACCAATATATATACACTGGGATCTCAAAAAAATTATTATCTTATAATTTTATTGATTGGGTCCAAATTTGTACTGGTCCCAACTTGGGACCGGACAAATTATTAGTTTTAACGAGGTTATTAATTTATCGAGTATTAATTTAACGAGATTTTACTGTAAGTGTGACCGGTTAGCAATCCAAATATTTTTTACAATATAAATTATATCGATAATAGTCCATAAACACCACAGTAATAAGTTTCCATACTCACCAGAGAATAAAAATTGGTGTACGGTAAACATGCAAGAAACAAGGCAACATCAAAACTCTATCATGTAAAGATAAAGTGCACATTTTAGCATATTAGCAAGAATCTCAGACATCCTTGTTTTCTCTTTTTTTAAGCTGTAATTGCAGTTTTGAAATCAGACAAGGAGAATATAAAAAAGGACAGCTGATGATAAATGCATCAGTAAATAGAACTAAACCAAAGGCAAGCTTATATAGGAAGCGAGGTATTATAAAGGTCATAAAAAACAAAACTTGGAAAATCCAGAAACACTAATAAACATCATCTGTCTTCACTCACTTGCACCTCTCATGAAATGGAGAAGGAATATAATGTAACCAAGGAATTACATAAATAAGTTGGGCCTGGATGCCTTGTATGTAGTTTTGAGCTTCCTTGTTGGTGGCCTCACCTTCCTGTACACCAACGGGAACTTGATCTTGGAATTATGGAATTGCTTGGTGCTCTCCCTCTTGCAAAGCTTAGCTGGGATGGTGGCTGTCTTGATGATTTGGATGCAATGAGGACGCACCCTATGACGAGAAGCCATCTCAGTATACATCTGCTCAACACCTCCATTCAGGGTGGTATCACGGTACTCCTTGTACATGTTGTGATAACCGGTTCTGCTTTGGTATCTCAACCAGATTCCATAATTCTTGATGGTGGTTGGGTTTTTCTCAAAAATCTAAGAGAAAAACAAGATTATATTAGAAAGGGGACCTCAGTGCATGATGTAGAGATAAAAAAAAAAAAGTAACTTAATGTTTTCAAATAGATATGGGAGCAAATCCTGATCAAAGTAACATCTTAATTTTGAATGTACTAAATGCAATGAGATATGAAGAAAACAGAGTAACACTGGTTAATAGATGCTTTCTTGAATAGTCCCCTGACCCTTTATGAAAAGAAGAAATTCCCAGGCACAGTAAGAAATGTTGCAGTTATAGTTGCAAAGCAGCAGCAAAAGAAAAAACAAATAACAGAGAAAATAGTAAAAACAACAGAATAATATACACATGCTTTTTTATGTAAAGAATGAATCTTTCTCAAAAGATCAGGAAAAATGGGTCGAAAATTCAAATTTGTTGATGTAAGATTACATTAAAATGCATCAGATTGACAACTAAAGCAACTGTTCTATATAGAACTTCACAAGAGTTGGATTCAGAATTCAACATGAGTACTCTTAATCATATAATTATCTATGTTAAGACTGACAGTACTATCTTAAAATAAGAAATCATGATTGGGCTTTGACAGAAGACTTCATTTTAGTTGAAAAAAGCTGCTTAAGAAATTCAATACATATTACAAATGCTATCCCTATTCGTTAGCCGATTAAATGGTATGATGAGAAAGAGATAATCATAACAGCAAATGAATGAAACTCCAACTTGTCCTGTCTAGAATAAAGGAATCTCTCCTTGATGTAGGATTGCTATTGCCTAACTCACATAAAAATCCATGTCATAAATTATCTTCTGCTTAAAGTTATTGATGTTTGCAAATTAAAGTTACATCGTAGTGTCAACCTGACAAGTGGCAGTGATATCAGCCTAACACACATAAGATCCTTTTGAAGCTGCAATTCATCTCATAAAAAAATATAGCAGCTAACATATAACAATAGTTTTATGGGAGAAAATAGTTTAATATCAAATACTATGCTTTGATCTAGCAGCATGAAACTAATTCCCTGCAAGTCTTTATTACCAGAAAGGAGTAGAGAATGGCATATCATATACCTCATTGATAGCAAGCATCTGTCCATTACTCTTTTTCACCTTCTTAAGTTTCCTCAAAAAGTACCTACAGAAACAAAAATCAACCAATAAATATTTAACTCGAACGACCATAAATTTAGCTCCCACGGTAAACATTATATATAAGTATCAGCTCTAGATCGCGTCACAGAAAATTGAACCAATAGTCTAGTACTGCTTCAATAATAAATTAAACAATTGTCTTTATTTTCGTTTCTCAGCTTAAGATTCACAGGAAAATTGAAAAAAACAACTGCAAAAGGAATGAATAAAACAAAATGATCAACATTTACAAGAGCGATGTACCAGAATTTGGACTTGGCGCGGACTTCATTGGTTGCCCAAAGCTTCATGCGGTAGATCTTCGGGTGCGCATCCGTCTCTGTTGGGAGAGCTCTCCCCACCACCTGGTACTGATGAAACTGCAACAACGAAAAATACATACAAACCATAAATCACGTATATCCGCGTTTCAATCATCATTTCTATAAATCTAACGAGCATCTGAACACATAGGTACGCGTTACAGAAATAAAATTGCTGAATGCAGATATATATCGGCGGCGGCGGCATACCTTGTACACCACCATTTTCCGACGGAGACCAATACGCTCTTTCTTCTCTCTCTGTGGGGCGTGGGGGAGTGCGGGCAAGAGAGAGGCGTTGAAGGCTTTTGTGCTGGTGGTACGATTCATAAAAACCCTAGTTCCTAATGGGCTTCATTATTCAAGGGCCCTTTCAGTATTGGGCTTATTAATTATCTGTTACGGTCCACCTCTGAGCTTATAACTCTTTTTCTTATCTTTCTTTTATTTTTTTCCCGTGATATTTCTGGACCTTTGAATTTTGGAAAAAAAGGATACAAATTTACTCTAGGGGCCTAGAGGATGTTTGATTTCTTAAGAAGGGAATTGAATTTTTTTTTTTCCCTTTTTCAATGGTGGAATAGAAAATGTCATGAAACTTTTGAATATTATTAAAAATAAGTTAGGAAACTTTTATAATAGAATATTGTGAATCAATTTTATCATGAAAATTACTTATATTTTGTATATATTTTATGATAATACTCCCTCCGTCTCTGAGTAAACTTCTCACTTTCCTTTTCGGGCCGTCCCCCAGTAAGTTTCTCATTCCATAAATGGAAAAAGCAACACTCTACTATATATAAACTTTAACCTTCAAACTCACACAATATTACCAAAAATGTCACCCATTCAATTTACTTTTCAACACTATTCATTATTTTATCCCAAAAGTCAACATGTAGCCCACCATATATTAATAAACAAATACACTTTCTTAAATCATTCAACAAAAAGAAGTGGGAAACTTACTCGTGGACGGAGGGAGTATTAGTTAGTTAGTTGCACAGTGAAATTAATTTACAAGAGATGATTCATTTTTTTAAAGTCAAACAAACTTATTATCCCTTTCGGTGATAATTTGCACATATTTTCTTATTGAAATGTCCCAAAATAACTTTTACAATCAAAGGAGTGAAGACTCTTCATAAACTTCACCCTCGCTCATTATCTTACACGTGTCATTATTTTTGGACTCACACATACACTCTATACATCTCATTTCTTTACTTTATACACTAAATTTACAAAATTACCCCTCAAAATCCAACTCAAAACTCCATTTTCTTATTTTGTGTGTCAATTTTGGTGCAAGTGAAACACTACTCCCTCTGCCCATCCAATAAAATTGTTATGTTTTCCATTTTGAATTGTCCAATAAAATTGGATCTATTTTTTCTTAAAATAATATTTTACATTATCAACTTACAAATTCATTTACTTTCACCCACAATATGCTCACTTTTTTTTTTTTCGCAATTAACGGAGGGGTAATAGTTAAAACCTCGTGACCATTTTCTCATAACATCTTATGATGTATTTATTGATTTTGATTACTATATATTGGTTAATTTTGATGCAGGTTAAATTTTTCAGAGTATTTTTATTTCAAGCTTACAAGATATAAAATTAAACTTTCAAAATCCATTAATATGTTTATATTCAGGATTATATAAACTAAATTTTAAAATCCACCAAAAAAAATTCTAACCTATAACACATAGTTTTCTCGTATCTCATTCTTCTACATTTTATAAAAAATTGTACGCATATGTCAAATTTACTTTTTTACTATTAATGAATTTCTCAATCAAAATTTTCACAATCCCCATGCTGCTCGATACAAACTGACCGATCAAACTTCAAGTTCATATTCAAGATTCTAACATTTCATTATACAAGAACTATATCAGCTCTAAATTGTTGTGCAATTTTTTTCGAAACCATGAACTCAATCAAATATTAGTATATCATGATACACAGAGAAAGTAAATTAAATTTTATACACACATTGAATGAAGTATACGTATAAACAATGTTCCCATAGACCAATCCTTTTAACGATGGAAAACCTTCTAACAGAAATAAATAACTTTTGATTATATAATAAAGTAACATTTAGTTGGAGTATATACAAAGAAACTGCGACTTCACCAGGAATGAGTCACCCTCGTCACACCAAGAGTAATAGCAAGAGCAGCTAACAGAGCCTACAACAAATAAAATGAACATATTATTGTGAAAATAGTCATAAAAATTAATATATATTTCAAGTCAAAACTCCAATGAATTTATATATCTTTGATAAGTTTCCCAAGGAAATCTACTTAACAATCAGAACAAGTAGTGATTCTCGCGAAACATGTCCAGTAACTTACGCATGATGGATCGGAATTTTTAATTCAAATTTCAAAACGCCAAAATGAGAAACCTCAAATGTTAATTTTCTAATAATAAAGTGTTAGGGCAAACTATGGATTGAAAATATCTACACTTCAGAAAAAATAAATCACTCAGAAGAGATTGAATACACTTACACCAATCGTACATGCAATGAGCCCAGGTTTCTCTCTGTAATCCATGCGAACACACAACAGTATAAAAGCTCCAATGTACCACGGGACCGCACCCATAAAGAAGCCAGTTATAAACCTTGCAAAACAAAGTCCCGTGAAATCAGCAAAGCAATCACATTTAAGAAAAGAATTGACAGATAAGTCTGATAGAATATGTCTAAAGTGAGCAACGCCCACACGGACCTCTACCCCATCGTAGCACTAAACTAATAGAGATCTCAACAGAGTCAAACATTCAATGCAACAATTACAAAATATTGACTTTCATAAAAAAAATTAGTAGTTCCTTGTGATCTGTAATAATGCAGCTTCCAGGAAAGAAGATTCTTTGTAGTCATTTAGTTACTTTTATCTCCTGAATCCAAAGTAACCGTTCTATTTTTTATTTTTATAAATCTAGAGTCAAAAGACAATGACATCATCACGAAGAAGTTATGGGTGCAAGAACAAATAAAAAGCAAAAGCGGAGACATCAAAGAATCAGGGGGGGCCAGAAACAGCTGTTTGATAGGGTCAAACACATTCTTGATCCCTGAGGGGAAAAAAAAACAAGAGCATAGAAATGGAAATGATGATAACTGATAACTTACAAGAACCAGCCAAGTCCAACACCACAACAAGGTAGCCTCTCCTCCCTAAAAGGCCGCCCTTGGGCAACAGCATAACCTACAATAACCACAGAATAGGGAAAGAAAACACATGTCAAAGCCACACAAAAGATGGAGGCCCTTTTGGTCCGAAAAACAAGTTTTTCACGTTATTACAAGTAAGTTATTTCACATTTGCAAATTGGATCACACAGTATGCATTTGATCCCCCCTTGGGTTTAAATTTAAGATTAAATAGTGAATTACTTGATAAGTGCCACTTCTAGTGCAACCTTCCATGAAATTAAAAGGTATGATCATCAATGATAACTTCCTATCACACAACAATTTCACATGGACACCTTAAAATTATGAGGCTCCAAACCAGTTCTCCAACTGTATTAGAGATAACAGCAGGACACGCCACACGATTCTATAGCCGTTCAAAGGTGAAAGAATTAGGAACGATGCATCCTCAAAAGACAAATAAATCCCATACCTCATCAAACTCGATTAGATTCCCAAATAAAATAAGAAATGCTCAAATCTTTCCGTTGCAAAACCACATACCGAATATCACTGGTAATTCACAAATTTAAGCGCAGAGCGTAATTGATTATTTCTATTGATTCTAGATGTTTGGGATCGATTAAACATAAAGAAAAAGAAATACCGGGAACAGTTTGATATCCTTGGGGATAGTAATGCGCTGAAGCGGCGGAGAAGGCAGGAGGAGGCACAGGCTGAGGGATTCCCATGACCGAATAATCGGGTGGAGGGCGTTGAGGTTGATAATTAGCCACGCCTTGGAAAGTACCGTAATAATAATTTGGCGGTGGCCGCGAAGACTGATCGGCGGTCGCATCAGGGATTTTCCCTCCGCCTTCTTCGCTCATTTTCAAAGATCGGAGCAGTGGTAGGGTTCCGGCTCTTCAAAGCTACGTCGTTTTGCTGATCCGTTGAGATGATTAATGTTATAGGAAGCTGGCCTGGCCGCGTTGGGTGGGTCCCTTTCTTATTTTTTGATTTCCTCAAAACCGACTTGTTCATGTCGGCTCTAATTTGCGTTTATTTGGTAGTATTATTCTTCGATACAAAAATTAAGAAAATATGTCGCTGAGTTTTGTTAGAATTCATAATTAGTTTTTTTTACTCTTATCAATTTTCATCTTTTTAGTATCATTTGGTCTTTTTCACTGAAATTGTTTAATTTTGGTCAGAAAAATTACCAAATTTTGTTGTAACATACATAATTACATGAAAAATGTATTGGAATAACGAACGCAATGAAAAGAAGAAAACATTATATCATTATATGTTTCGACCCACAATTTATCATAAATCACTCGAAATTAACCACATGAATGAACTAAATTCACAATTTGAAGTTGCAATTCTGGGGTAAGTGAAATAAAAACATGAAATTAATTGAGTGTTATTCTTTCTTAGATACGATACGATTCAAATGCTAGTAATGACAGTCGTCAACGAGATCAAAATATAAAATTAGACAATTTTACGGACAAAACTTAAATTTTATGGCGTAAACAACTAAATTGACAAAATAAAAAATATTACAACTATCTATAAACTCACATCATCATTTGTGATTTTTTTTTTTTCCAAAAATATATCCGCTCTTCACTTAGGTCATCTCCAACCATTCTCCATTTTTGAGATTTTTGGCACCAAATGGAGAATGGTGGCCCTCCAACCATACTCTATATTTAGAGATAGAGATAGAGTACGGAGAGAGAATCTTCAAATATAAAGACCGGAGATGAAGATAGAGGGTGAGTTTAGAGGGTGGGTTTATTGCAAAAATGTCATTTTTTTTTCAATTATAAAAATTATGTTGTTTCATTTAATTAATTAAAGTGTTAGTATATTTCATTTATTTTTGTTTGTTTGAATTATCATTTTTTTAATTTTTTTTAAATTCAATTTTTTTTTCTTCTAATAATTGGAATTTAATCCTTAAATTACGAGATAATGACTCACACGAAATAAATATTACATAATTTGAAAATGAATTATTTCAACAATTACCTAACATACTAGAGCACGGATGAAAATATAAATAACATACCCCCTACAATTAAAACAAGTAAATTCAAATTAAATAAATCGGTATTAGTTAATTAATTTGGATGGATTAATTTTATAATTATATAAAAATATTGTTATTTAAATTCTTTAACTTAAGTAAAAATAAAAATAAAATATATATTTTAATGATATAAAGGATGCATTGTTGGAGGTGATTTGTGAAATAGAGTACTCTATACTCAATTTTAGAGGATAGAATACTCTAAAATGAAGATTATAGTTGGAGATGGCCTTAGTAATTATTAACTTTTTGGTTATATATGAGATAGAATTTGAATACGAATCAATATCAGTTTTAATGTATTTTTCCAAGTAAAAAGTAGTTTTATAAATGCGTATTCTTAAATTTATAAATATGATGCCCTTGGTTCTAGTGTACACTTGAGTGCATAATAAGTACTTGAATTTTAAAAAAAAATACTCCAAATAAAAATCAGTAATACCCCAAAAAGTAATCAATAATACCCTAAAAAATAATTAGTAATATCCCAATTAAAAGAAATACATAATTCTTTGAATTTGTTTGTGAATTCAAATGCATGTTATGCACTCAAATGCATGCTAGAATTTGTGAACCGATATAATATATCCACTTCAATTTAAAATAGGACCTTTTTTCATATAAAATCATCTATTTATATTAAAGAAAAAAAATTATAAATGACCTCGTAACTTTGTCTGCGTCTATATATAATCCTGTAAAAGAATTATTTTAATAATTTTGGTCATTTTGATATCAATAGTGGTCTTTTTTTATACAAAAAATAATTTTTGATTGAAAAATTGCCCTAATTTTTCTTCTGGTCACATTGATGGTCATCGTCACTCTCATTTGTACTGTATATCATCCAATAAAAAAATCCCTCAATTAATTTTATATTTAGATTATACCTACCCCAAGATTCACAATTTCAAAATTGCAAATTTCATCCATTCTCGTAGTTAAGTTCAAATAATTTATAAGGAGGTGAGCGTCAAGGTATACTACTCATCTCATTGAACTCGTTATTTTGATATCTTATTTTTGCCATTACGTATGTTATAAGAGATTTTCAACAACTTTTCCAATAAAAATTCAGAAATTTCACCGAAAAATCCAAAATTGAGAAAAAAAAAATGACTAAAATCTATAAAGTAAAAACTTACCAGATTATTTATAGACTCATAGGATCATTCTTTTTAAAAAATTTCCCACTTAAATTATGTGATCCATGAATATATATAGGCTCCAACTGACTATACTTTTAAAAGAATATACGGTGTAATTATTCAAATGGATCATATGAAATCGTTTCACGCAAGAATTTTTTTTTTTTTTTAATAAAACTTCCAATTCTATACTAAGAGCAGCTCCAATAGCATACGATGTCCATGGGAATGAATGGACATTCATCATCACCATTGTGAATTTCTTTTATGTTTTTTTTTTTAATTGAGAGGTATCACCATTGTGAGTCTTGCATGGAGAAGGAGAGAATGTTTTTGCCCATTCTGTCACACCCCCATGGACATCCATATATTATTTTATGTGGGAATTTCCTTGTGCAACCGATTTTCCCCACTTCCATGCTTTTTTTTCCTTTTTTTGTTTCATAACTTTTAAATATACTATATTTGTCCAATAAAAGTATACACACTTTTCTGTATATGGTTTAATACAAAATACCGAAAGGTATTTTAAGGGTTTTCTGAGGTTCATTTATAAATTAAGTGATTGTTTATGGAACATATGTTATGCATAATTACCATAAACAATTATTTTTTTTCATAAACGAACCTCACAAGACTCCAAAATATCATCCGATATATCACATTAAACTATGTACAGACTAGAGTGCACACTATTGGTGGACTATTAGATATGAATGGATGAACTATTGAGAATGTGTGTTTTAACAAGTTAGTGTTTAAAGAAAGATGAGGTGGAGATGATATGGAAAAGAGAGAGGACTTGGATGGATGAAACCCTTGTTTGTTTCGGGATTTAGGTGGGCGTCCACAAGATGTAAAATCTTAGATGATAATAGAAAGTATGTGTTTGTTTTGGAATTTTAGTAGGGTGAGATTTTACTTTATGTCAAATCATGTGTAAGAGTAAAGTAGGATGTGTAAGAGAAAAGTAGGAAAGAGAGTGTAAGTGAGAGAAAAGTGATATTGTATTGGGATGAGTAATAATAGGTATTTATAGGTGTAGATGAAGAATAGGATGTAAAAAGTGGATGTTACATCTCTAACTAGAATGAGACGGGGCCATAAAGTTCTAATCATGTCCGTGTGAATCCCAAAACAGGTGTTGATGCTGTAATAATAGTTAGTGACAGAAATATAAAATTCACATAAACTAACCACCTAATTTGTTTAGAAGTTCTAATCCCCACCATAATAAGAGAAATATCACACTTAATAAACAACTTGTACGATTTCAAGATAAAATATATGAGGCTTATAACTCTTTAAGAAAAATATCAAACTCATTCTAAAATCCTAATAATCTCCTCTTTTAATCACAATAATAATGTTACAAACACTTTCCTATCAAAAGTTATAACTGGTAAAACATTTCAAACAAACTCGGTCAAAATATCTTTTAAACTAATGTAGATGATCCACAATATGAGGACTGCTTACAGATGAATCTTCAACATTCGTATGCTAGATCGATCATAAGATCTCATATAAGGTAGAAAATCAAATACTTTGATCTTTACCGTGAGATCTGTGACCACAAGATTTGCTTGTTCAGCCAGCTCAAGGAAATAGTTGAAAGTGTCGACGTTACGAACCACAGACGTGATATATGCAACGGGACCTTCGACTGGAGGTTGGATTGGATGTTCGTCTGCAGGTTTGTGGTTCAAAAGTGCGGATAAAACTTGTACGAGATAAGTTAGGCATGAAGGATCGTATATAATATCAGCACCCAAACTGCGGAAAGAAATATAGTGATTTAAATTAAATGGACAACAAATATTAGGAAACCCAACACAAAGAGTGTAGCTTTTATACTTGTATAATGTACTTACATTATGTCTGGGGCAAAGCTGCGGAGATCTTCATCTGATGCAGATTCCCAGGGCAAATGAACACAATGGACCTAATGACAATAATAGGTCAGCTCTGTTCATGATTCATTAAGGCTGCGTTTCAGCGGTAACCGTAATGAAAATCATCGAATAGTGCATTTCAATGAGAATGGTTGCTACATTGCTAGCATAATAGCATATTGCTCCAATCTTGGAATAAGTTTGGATAAAAAAAGATTGTTGGTTGAGGAATAGTGGAATGATCGAGGAAAAATAATTAACTTATTATGGGTTTCATTACCTTTTATGAAGTATGATGAAGGTGTATTGAAAGGTGTAACTTCTCAGCCTCACTAAAAATTCATGCAAATGATTTATCTGGATTTACTAGTTAATATCACTAATTGTGAGTATCCTTAGCACTGAAAAACTGGCCTAAATGTCTCTGCCAGATGCCAGTGCATAATGTGAATAGTTAGTTCATCTAAAAAAAAAAAACATTTGGTATTAACTATTAAATGGCAAGAGGATACTAAAGTGTTATAAATCATTAGAGCCGAATTATTATAACTCACAGATCATGAGAATGCTACATCCATCACAGCAATTGAAGCCTTGAAAAGAATGAGGAAGTATGAAAAACCTAATCAAATATACAAACATTACTTTTACTAACCATTTCATCACGTAAAAGGTTGCCTAATGTGTGATTTTCTGTACTCAGGTGGTTCAGTTCCAGGTTGGCCTTCATGTTTGCCAAAGTTGAGAGGTCCCCATCAGTTAGTATCACCTGCAGCATCGTGTAAATCGTTCATAGATAAATAAATGAAAAACTTCTGTAATAAATGTAAAACAAAACTATATAGTTTGAGGCTTCGTAACCAGTTTGCCTATAAAAGGTAGTAATAATATGTATCAACTCCCAAGAATTATAAATAACAATTTTGACATGTTTGTTCAAGCTTACCTTAGAGGCTTTCACATGGGATAGACAAATGCCAACCAATCCAACCCCCGAACCAACCTGTACATAAAAGGAAATTATAATTCCACTAATGCCATCAGAGGCCAGAAAAATCAGCAGCTCAAGAAACAATCAGTTTAAAAAGAAATAGAAAACACATGTATAGCGTTTGGTAACAGAGATGGGAGATAGGTTAGGCTTTTAGCTTAAGCAGGATAAAACAGATAAAAAGCACATATACAAAATTGAAATGCACAAATCAAGCAGGAAAAAGAAGATAATTCTTGACTTGTGCATTTTAAGTTTGAGAACATTTACAAATAATACCAGGGGGAAAAGATATAGACATATAGTTATCGTAGCACATCATTTCGGGAAAATAATCTCACCTCAAAGCAACATTTATTTGCGAAAAGTTCGGGGAAAGAAAGTATAAATTCCGACAGGAAAAGGCTTGATGGCCAAATAGAGCACCTACACAGCATTTATACAAATGACAAATAAATAAAACAAACTACAGGTTCAAACAGAAAATTAGCTACTGAAAGCGCATTAAAGTCAAGCTAAAAGAAATTTCCAATTAACTTAAAAGACAACGGTATAAAAATTACACTTAAGTTGTATATTAATTACAGCCTGACTAAATGAAGTGGCTGGTTAGCAAAACAATGAAACTGAATATACATCAATGCAGTAGCTGATTCCTAGAGTTAGCAGTCACGACAAAAGGAGTCAGAGATGTAAAATTTCGCAGGAAATCTACATAAGGTTTGTGTTAAAATAGGTCTCTAAGCTATTGTACTGAACAACTAATGGATAAGCAACATACACAAGCCGTACTCAGCAGATCGAGTAAAATAATTTAGTTTATTAATATCAAAGTATGTTTTCTCTTTCACAATTTCTCTTCTTAAGGGCATGTGCAAATCATGTTGCCCAAAAAGAAAAGAAAAACTTTGCTCATTCCTCAAGAAAAGAACATGACATTCTTCAGTTCAACTGCAGTTTTATATTATCTCAATCACAGAAAGTATTGAGTGGCATATCAATTCTATAGCAGTCTTTAAGTACATCGTGCATCACCACAGATGCAATATAGGTCGGCATAACAAAAAAGTGAAGATGCTATCTGACTGAGTTTTTCCCTCAGATTCAAACTTCCAATTGAAGAGAGTATTTTGTTTCTTACTTGAACTAAAAAAATTCCAATACAACAGCAAGTCCCAAATTATTACATCCAAAACAATATATTTTCCCATTAAAGTAAAATGAGGAAGAACGCATTAAAATTTGAAGGAATATGATAAGAGAAAATAAATCATATTTATGTTACCCAGTGTCTCCTTCAAGCATGTTGACAGAAGATCTAAGTCGAACTTCCAATTTACGAGATTTTGGACAACTCGTGATTCCAGAAGACTCTACCCGTGCATCAACATAGAACACACTACTCAACCTCTAAACCACCATTAACAAGAATATATGATCAAACATGGAAACCATAAAATGTTACCTTTAGGATAAAGATATGAGATAGTTTTCAAGACTCTCAAGTTCCCTGCACCGGCAGCATTATCCTAATAAACAACGAAGAACATTCAACGATTCATTCAGGAGGAAAGGAAGAACGTTAACCTCAGTAAATAACAATCAATTTAGGGGAAAAGAAGTAGGAGTATCAGTTACCCTTAAAGAGATCACAGATGACGCGTAAAATTCGTACAATTCATCCAAAACGAGGCCGCCCCCTGATTCGATTTCGAGAATTAATTTCTTGAGAAATCTTTTCAAAAAAGGACCGTGCCACTTCAAATCCTGAAAAAGACCGCGTTAGTTTTCTATCTTTTTCTTGACTAGAAGAAAGGCGAAAGACTCACAGCTTTGCTAATGCATCGGTGCCAAATACAAGTCTGTACACTCTCAGTGATGGAACCGCCGCCAAATTCCCTAGTGTCCATAAATGTTTGATTAAATCAAACTGTAAATCGATAGAGGGGGAGAATAATCACTTGAATTGGGGTTTAAGGGCGAGGGTTTTAGAAACGACCTGGCGAAGGAGATTACGACGTCGGGGGGTTCCAAGGCAAGAAATGCAGAGACCATATCAAGGCACGAACGGACTGAGGTATCGAGTTCTTCTTCCGCCTCCATAATCAAATTTTGCGAGATATTTTCAGAGTGGTTGCTTGATTTCATGCGTCCCAACCGTTGGGGTTACAGATGGGAGCACGGCTGCTTTCTTACGAAATAACGGCCAATTTAGAATATTTCTAAGTTGGATAATTGTATAATACACCATTACACAATTTTTCATAATATTTTTTTGGCAACCCAATTTAAAACCTAGATTCAATTAGTTTCAGTTCATCACATTATATGCTTTGATGCTTTGACATAAGGCAAACTATTATATGAAAAATAGTTCATGATAAATTTATCATGAAAATATTTTAAAATATCATTAATTTCATCAGGAGTATCATTAATCTCACAAGGGGTATCATTAATCTGAGTTCAATAAATTTTTTTTAAATTTTTTGAAGTCAGACTAATGATACCCCTGTCAGGTTCAATGATACTCCTGAAGAGATTAATGATACTCTAAAACTATTTCATGTTAAGCTTATTATGAAGTGTTTTCATATAATACCTACTCTTGATATAAAGCCAATTTTAATTACAAATCCAAAACGAAAATCAAATTTGCATGCGTTACAAGCATAAACATATAAATTTGTGTGTACATTTATAACCACAAAATTAAATTTAACCATTTGACTATGAATTTCTTCAAATAACCACTAACAATTTCATCGAGGAACTCCACAAGTCATGATGAACTGTGAATGCTTCATCCAATTATCAGACAAAAATTCCTATCAAGAAAACAAATCGAATGACAAGAGACATATTTAAGATTAAGCATCCAGCAATCGATGTCTTAAAATAGGAGCAGCTACTGCAACATGTTTATCTTCAAGTAAATTGTCTCTTTTTCTGCTAGGGCCAATCACATTCATCATAGAGGAAGTATTCAAAATAAAAAAGATCGAACGGTTGGTATCACTCATCATCACCATCATCTTGATCTTGATGTTGATCATAATAACGACGAGGTGATGAACTCCGATTCCTGATTATATCATCACCACCATCTTGATCTTGATCATAATAACGACGAGGTGATAAACTCTGATTCCTGATTATATCATCACCATCATCTTGATCTTGATCATAATAACGACGAGGTGATGAACTCAGATTCCTAATTATATATTGGTACTTGGCGGGGTGGTCGTACCACGTTGGGGTGTTTATGATCTCTTTCTCCAACCAATATGGATCGAACTCTGACTTCTGTTTCATCCTCTCCATAAAACTCGTCCACTCATCCATCAGACGGCTTAGACGTATACTTTTTTGTCGTGTGAAGAGGAACCTGAGTAAATCTTTTGCTATTACAGTAATCTCTTCACCTTCAAGGATGTAAATGTACTGAAATAAAACAAATAAACTTAGTTCAGTATCATTCCAAGGATGCACCAGAAATATATCAACGTCTGAACACAAAAACTTGTATGAGATGCGATACTCTTGTATGTTTTTGTGATATTCAAATTTCAAAATTATCACAAAAACATGCAAGAGTATCATGTCTCATAGTTTGAAAGGACAAACTGAAGATGGATGATTTTACAGTCCTAGTAATAGTTTATGTGATATGGTTTCCTCAACTTGGCCAATATTCACAATGCAATCAATTTAAAACTAAATCCAGACGAAATATATTAAGATTAAGAAGAATTAAAGAGAGGCACTCGAAGAGAGTTATTCATGAGGATAGTTATACCAGAAATATAAAGCCCAGAGTTGCTAAAATCACTTGGGTGAACTCATCCAACATTTCTGAAAAACCTTCACCTTCAGCTTCCCCAAAACCGCCAACGCCACCGCCGCCGCCACCCCCACCGGGAGGTTTCCCGGGCGGGTCCCCATCACCACCGTAGTATTCTTGTTTCTGAATCTGCTGCTTCAATACATCCTCGATTGACTGATCCTTCTTGAAATTGCCCATGGCATTCTCAAGAGCTTTCCATGGAGAACCCTGGTACATATGATCTTGTGAATTGCATTTCCTAAACAAATCACATGAGCTCTAACATCTTAATGGATCAACAAAATGGCAGCGATATCATGATTGTAAACTAGAGCAAGTTCACAAAGGACAAAAACTGATACGAGCAAATCTTACGAGGCTCTTTATAATGCTATACAAGTGAAGGGGATAGAACAATTAAAACAGAAAAGCACTTCCAGATATGTACCAATTAAACTTAAAGAGTGGTATGGATAATTTGACATCCAACCATCCTCTATTATTAACTGCAGAACACACGTGTGACGGTTAAACATATGCTATAGTAGTTTCAATTTGGCAGAATTTCTACAAATTGAAAACCGATTTTAGTATTGGTAATATATGCTGAAGGGAAGAGACTAAGAGAGAGAGTCTAATCCTGGTCATCAGTATAGAGAATTTCTAAAAAATAATATAAATATACATAGAATCAACATATTCTTTAAGAGTTTAAAGGCAGGAATCATTAAGTAGCAATCCAGAACAAAATGTGTGCATTAATATGCTAAATGGTTTATAATAATCTAACAATTGGCAGAATATCCAACTGGAGTGCAAGTGATTGACCAATGCCTCTCAACACAATCAAACACAAATATTAAAAACATGATGAAAACTAATTCCTTCAAAAGTTGAGAAATAAATAAAGCCTAGTATCATGTGATAACAAACTTATCACAGATAACTATGTTTCAAATAACACATGCTTTAACATAACGTCAAAAGGATTTTCTGTTATATATATGAGCAATTAATTTCATACAATAAGTTTAATCGACTCAATTACCTCATTCCCATCCTCCGGCTTTCCTTTACCACCAAACAAAGAGACAATTGGAGATCTCCGGTACCGAGATGTTGCAGAGGTCAACCTAAAAGAGATGTTAGGAAATATTGTTCCCAGGTAAGTGGATGGGCAAGTAGATGCTTTACTCAGCTGAAAAAACTGCACAGGAAATGCGCAAGGTGAAGAAGCAGGCTGGCAGGCAGTGATATGGATGGAACTCATCTCAACAAATGCCTTTACTTCATAATCCTCTACCGGCTCTCTAAACTACAACTGCACAATTAAGCAATTTTTTTTTAGTTAATCAGCACCCAACACACACTAGAATTGAAAGAAATTGGAGAATTGCTGTAACGCCCCTAATATAATTAATTAAAGAATATACAAAGGATAACGTTTATCCCCAAAAATCTTGAAATGGACCATAATTTTTAATTCTACAGATAACACAAAACATAATCAATAAATCCATTAACTCAATCCGCAATTTTGCAACGGTGCTTAAATCTCAAAATGTTCTTTTATCTTCGAATCCTGCTTAAACCACAACTCAAAACTCAGAAGAAGAAGGAAAAAAAAATGCATTACCTCTTCTCACACTGTGACCTAAAATCTTGTTCGAAGAACCGATCGGAGAACCTCTCTCTCCGTCGCCGAAACCACAGTAACTTGTTTTTATCTCTTGTTGGCCTGAGGCTGAGCAACAGCAGATGCCAGTTCAAGGGAAATAAACGAAACCCATGGGCCAGTCGTGGGCCGCTCAAAGAGCCAAAGCCTTTTCATTTTGGCCCAGGTTATATGAGCCACATCATTTTTAACTACATATAAAATTACACACATACCCTCATTGTTCTCGCTCAACAAAAAACTGATGCACCCACCACATAAATCAAAAGAAACTTTGAATGAGAAATTCAAAAACTTCCACCATCTATAAGCATTACCACCCAATCAATACTATCGTTATTTTGCCACACAACACAAGGGGAAAAATAAACTCTGGATTCTGGAAGACTACAAGTCTGGAACAATAATACTTAAAAAGGGAAAAAAAAAATTGAATAGCTTGATTCGAAAAACATAATCCGAAAATTTTGCATTATTTAATAACATCATATTCGAAAAAAAAAAAGAGAGAAAAGAAATAAATTGCAGACCTGAGTTATGGTGGCAGACGACTCACGACGGGGAAAATGAAGGAGGAAAAGAAAAAGGATGAGGATGCGTGAGTTAGAGGAAAGAAAATGGAGGAGAAAAAATAGGAAGAAGCAACGTGAATTTGAAGAATAGAGGAGGGAGAGAGTGGGACTGTAAGTGGAGTGGTTGGGGGTGTGTTCAACCGTGGGAAGGGGGAGGATGAGAGGGAGGAAATTAGGGTTTTTTTTGGAAAGGGTAAAATTTATACTTTTGAGATGTGTGTGAATTTTGCTTTCTTTTAATACCTAAATAAAACTATTAATAAACTTTTATAATCAATATTTAACTCTCATAATAGGAACATCATACACAACATCCTACAAGTTCCAATCACGAAGGGTATGTTTGTTTTGGGACTCACACGGATGGACTTTGGACTTTGCAATCCACGCCCCATACGAGTTCGGGATTTAAAATCGGGTTTTCAAATCCCAAACTCAATCCCTACCTATAAACCTATTACTATTTTTCATATAATTAAATACAATCACATCATCACTTTTTTATCATCCACTCAACCTCTCTCCTACTTTTCTCTTACACAATATAATAAAATAATACAACATCAATCACTAATAAACATTGATTTGACATAAAGTAAAATCCCACCCTACTAAAATCCCAAAACAAACACATACTCATATTATTCATCAAGATTTTCACATCCTAAGATTTCAAAGTCATGACTTCCCCCGCACACTTAAATCCCAAAACAAACGTACCCGAAGGGTCAGTTCGTTCCATTATTTAAATGCCCGAATCAAGGTTTGCTCGGTGGAATTTAAATTTTCTTCGTAAATTGTTTATACTTATACCATAATTCAAAAGATTTCGTTATTTCGTTTCCTTAAATTATACAAATTCCCGAATATGTCTCTAGCCTGAGGTGTATATAAATGAACGATCAAATCTACAAACACTAAAAATCTAAAAAATGAAACATGAATCACATTGGTGATTTTGACCGTAGTGAGACGGGACTTATTCCCAAACATTACATGACTAATTTTCTTAGAAGAAAACAGAAAGGGACCAAAATTAAGAACAAATAATACTCCAGTAAAAAAGTGACGCTACCGAAATGGCATCAGCAGAGTGAGCAGGGGCTCTGGATACCAAAATTGGCTAGTTACTATACAGTATACACAACTCTTTTCTACACCTATTAGATCTTAATGCTCAAGATACTCAAGACACCCTCCCCCCTCGAAAAAAGTATCAAAACTGGTGGCAGCTCAAGCAGAAGACAGACCCACGTATGCTGCACATAAGATCAACAGACTCGCAACAGCATATGCAGCACCTACTATTATTGGTTCTTTAATTCCACATAGCTCCAGATGGTGATGGAAAGGTGCCATTCGAAAAACCATGCAGCCTCTTCTCCTGAAAAGTTTTGCTGCTTGGAAGATGAATACCTAAATATAAGGCGGTAATTAGTAACAAAAAGCCACCAACAAGTATATATAAATCATGATGTGAAGTGAATATAAAAGATGATATAGAAACTATCACCAGATGTCGATGTCGATGTCATACATATGTGATGAGGAAAAGAGAGAAGAGGATGCAAGTTCAGATAGTGATGTTATGTAAAGTAGAGACACAACACATTTGGACAACTCAATGTGAATGATGAAAAATCAAACACAATAGTACAAGCTGATGAGTGATGACGTATACCCGTGACCTCCTGCAAACGCCCATAAAATAGCAAATTTTCAGACACCAAACAACATTAAGTACCTGTATGATGACTGAAAGTGTTTCCAAGACAAATATTCCTGATGAAATCAACAAGGGGAAGAACATCCCCGTGCAAGAAGCCATTGCAGCAAGAGCCCCACCTAAGGCCAACGATCCTGTGTCCCCCATGAATATAGATGCCTTATATTGGTTTTGGAAAAGAAAACCAACACATGCTCCCGCCATTGATGCTCCAAATATAGACAGGTCTGAAAGTTTTGGCCACATACTACAAGTTAAATATAATTTTGCATGCTAAAAAATGCAAAGGTAAAAAATAACTATCAAACAATTTTGATATTAGAGTGGGAGTGTTAAGAACCCATAAAAACAAAGATAAATCTATTACCAGAACATATTGGAAGGACCACAATAGACATTCCAATAAATGCTAATGCAGCAGTCCCCGCAGCCAATCCATCAAGCCCATCAGTAACATTTACGCCATTTGCCATGGAAACCAAACAGAATGAAGTCAAGACTGGATACAGTTTTCCAAGGCAAACAAGGCCCAATGGTGCAGGTAAAGGAACCACTGTTTTCCTGACATAAAGATTATGCCATAAGTAACATAGAAATAGCATAAACCTTCATTCACCTAACAGAAACGCACTTGAAAATGCCTTATTTATGTTGGCAATTGAAGACAATATGTGGCGAGCTAGCTCATTTTTTAAAGTATAGTTATACGTGCAAAAGTGAAAACTTTAACAAAACCATTAATAGGCATGTAAGATCAGATCCTTGATCAGCATAGTCTTTTCATTACGCCGAATGATGAAAGCAAATAATGGTGGACCTATAACTAGTGAAGTGTTAGAATGATCAACTTTACCTAACAAGAAAATGCCAGCTACTAGTGAGCAAAATATTAGAGTGAATTTACCACTTCTTACAAAGATGATGCAATTAGGTTCAAAATTATGATGGTAGGAGACATCCGTTTCAAATTCAAGATTATAAGCATGGATGTGAGTTACCCTTTAAAAAAGGTTGATCAAATTAATGACTAGAAGTATACATGTTGTAGGGTGTTGAGATTTTTGTTGTGCACAACCAGTAGGAGAACCACGCCCCAATAGCTACCTGAGAGACAAGAGAACATGACATTATAGCAATAATCTAAAATGGGGAGCTCTATAACTAAAAGTCTAAAAGTAGACACCACAATTGAAGACCGGTAACATGCTGTACCTCCAACAGAACTCTTATCCAAAAAGGTAGGCCATCATTTTTATAACCAATACCCATATAATCATCCAATAGACCAACTGCAGCAAACGCAGTAGTAGCTGCTGCTGCTCCCGTAACTTCGATAGAAGAAAATTTTAGTACAACTTCTGCAACAAGTAAGCCAATTGGTACAAAATAAACTCCGCCCATTGTAGGGGTTCCTCTCTTGGAAGAGTGCCGCCTATTCCTAACTATGGACCGAACCTTGAACATACGGAATAATGGGACACAAATATAGCCAACACAAGACACTATAACTACAGATATCATAAATGGTCGCATCAAGTGAAATGGTGCAAGAGGCACTCTCACAATCCTCCATGCACACTGATCTACAAGTAAGAGAATGAATGTTGAGAACGACAAAAGGCCAATATTGTTCCAAAATCCGTGAATGGTCCTGCAAGCAGAGAGTTCCAGAAAGGCCTAAGTTAAAATACATATATTTTGCACAAGCCAGTCATTGTGTTCAACTTAAAAAGTTAAATCACTTCCAATCCACAAGCAAGATCAACAAAGAAACCACATAGCAGAAAAATGGCACACTGATCGCAATGCCGCATACCAAATTAGAAAGGCACAAAAATAAAGTGTAAAATCCTAAAGTGCACATCGCATAATTCAAATTAAGGAAGGTCTCAAATCAAATTCCGATGTGGTAAGCGAGTTTACCTTTTTCTCTTTCTTGAACTGCCAAG
Source organism: Ballota nigra (assembly GCA_947034835.1). NCBI lineage: Eukaryota > Viridiplantae > Streptophyta > Magnoliopsida > Lamiales > Lamiaceae > Ballota > Ballota nigra. Next base: position 14,842,390 of record OX344730.1, read on the forward strand.
CGTTGCAAGCCTATGTGCAGTCACAGTAATGGAGTCATCAGAAGGACGAAACCTCTCTTTTGAGGTGGGCAAATCAATATCAGTAATTGGCTGTAAAAGAATGTCACCATCACTGTCTTCACCTTCGCTTGATGAGAACATATATTCACCTTGTCTACTATCATTGTCACTCCATTGCTCAAAGGAAGCACCGAAATCCTGAATACAGAAAATATTCCGTCAATTGCATTTAGTAAAAAAAATGAAAAAGACTAAACCACTTGCCCAAAAATGAATTACAACTCATTTAAATTGTAAATTAAGGAAACCTAATCCCATTTTCTTAATCACCAACAGTTGCTACTGTTATATATCTGATGCTCAAACCAATCAAGTCATGAATGGAAAAAAAAGAGGGAGACGGAATCAATCAATACATCATCCATTGCAAAGACTCGTTTCCGCACGCGAAACCCATGCCCTCGAGCCCGTGATTCCAATAACTATCCCAATCAGAAACAGACAAAGAATTAGCCACAGGAATCGTAAGCATAAATACAGATTCTATTCCGTCATAGGAGCCACATTCACCTTGCAATCAACATAACTAGCTATACTCCGGCAATCAAATGAAACGCGCGATTTTCCGATCCTCGAGAAACAGAATTTATGCGCAAGAAGCCCTATGTGATTGAGATTTTTACTACTTGTTGTACATAACGCATGGGATTCCATGGCTACGTGTTCATGAGATCGATTTACAGCGTGGTTAGCCCTCCAAGAAACGCTAAATTGAGTGAAAATTGGTGCGGGAGCATATTCGATTATAGAAGGAGAGAATGAAATTAACTTCCGGGTCCGGAACTTCGAAATTTCCGAAAACTTTTAAGAGAATCCGACGCGCCTCCTGAGCGCGTCGAATAGTAGCTACCAGATTTCAGTTACTCAGCTGGCTCTTCAGCAAGGTAGATAGCCTAAATATATATTTGAATGTATAATTTAATTTTGTACAAATTGGTAGTATGAAATTGATTGGAAGGGATTTTAGTTCATTTAAACGCACTACAGATAACAGAAAAACATAAAAAAATCTGAGCACACTCTATAAATGTATCCATCTCACAATAAATATCTCCATAAAAATGGATGCTATACACAACTTTTTTCAAAATTAATATTATACACTATTTTATTTAAAAATATCACCTTCATCCAAACATTTCGTGCATGTACATCCAATATATAAAAAATACATAGAGTCTAATATGCATTTAAGTACATGACATGCTCTTGAATTTTAAATTTAATTATTTTTAAATGCATACTAAGATACCGAATTGTGTATATATATATATATATATTTTTTTTTTTAGAGTTAGTGTATTATTGATTTTAGTTTGAAGTTTTTTTTTTTTTTTAAATGAAGTATATACCACTCAAGTACACATTAAAACTACTCATTCTGAGTCATGAACTGCCTGACAAAGTTATCCATAACAATTTTGATTTTTCAATTTGTGTTCTGCATTCCAAACATATACATATGGATGGTGTAAAAATGATTATCGCTCTTTATATTTTATACTGACAAATGTTAATAATCCAAAGGATAAAATTCATTTATTTATTTATTTATTCCCTAACAATCCATAATCGACTTCTCAAAAGAATCAAGTATCATTCTATCCAGTACAAACTGCCTAGTTGCCGAAGGCATTGTGAAAACTGGTTCCCAGAAACAATCATACAACACTTTCCATGATGAATTTTTGCTTTATCTCAACTCCATCAAAAGCATTTTGTTTGTCAGATAAAAAAAAGTTTCACTGCCTTAAACATCCTGAATATCAAACAATGACTACCATTACAGGTCTGGACAAGGTTCCAAACACTGTCCTGATTCATCTGGCGAATGTGGAGTATTAGCCTCCGGAAAGACGATATGATCTGATTTACCCACTCATCCACCGTTTCTGGTGGAAATAGACTCGTCCAAAACTCCAACGACGTAATAGGAAAATACGTCATTGGTATATGGTGTTCTTGTGACTTTCAAGTTTTAGAGAGATAAAATTATAAAAATGAGAGACTCTATCTTAATATACTTGGAGGGAGGGTCGGTTTATTTTTCTTAGGTGCTACTGCTATGAGAACACCCACTTCAAAAAATTTGATACACCTTCGATTCGAACACACCTCTGTAATTATATTTAAGGAAATAAAAAAGGTAGAAGATATTTTCTCTGACTTCAATTTCATAGGTACACTAACACCTTTTCTTATGGCAAAGCCTCGTATGCACCAAGTGCACGGTGCACTCACTCAATAGTTGATACTGTATACACTAAAAAGTTAGTCACAATTACACTGAAAAGTTAGTCTCAATTACACTGAAAAGTTTACACTGTCAGTGTAAACTTTTCAGTGTAATTGAGACTAACTTTTCAGTGTAATTGTGACTAACTTTTTAGTGTATACAGTATCAACTGGTGAGTGCATCATACACCAAATGCACAAGAAACTTACTCTTTTCTTATAGGTCTTTTGGTTTGTTCTTTATTATCCATCAAAAAATTCAAAAACTAATGTTTAATAATAATTGTTTTAATAAAGAATTGTTTTTAGATAAATTTTTACTAATGTATAAGTCCTTTTTAATAGAATAATTAATATTTTAGAATGGTAAAAATAATGCCTATAAATTTGTACATTTTTATAAAATAATTAACATGAATAAATAAAATATAAATTAATTGTACGATAAAACTAATTTACTTAAAATCTAGCATAAAATAAAAATATAGAGTATTGTTCTTGCTTAATTTTGCGGTTGATTTTTTTCTTGTAGAAGTAAATTACCACCTCTTTCTTGGCTCATTTTGAGAATGTTATTCCCCCAAGTCTTAGTAGAAAGAAAACATCTTGGAAAAGTGTGATGTATAAAAAATGTACAGTGTTTATAGATATTTACCAGGTTAAACGTAGAGTTTTAAAAATCAAATTCTAAAATTCCAAAACAGAGAGCCAAATTCACATTTTCTCAAATTCAATTTTGTAATTTTAAATCAAAACACCCTTCCTAGGAATTTTCAAGGCGGTCTGGTTATAAATTAATTCTCTCCCACGTATATTTTATCAAATACCAATTGGCAATTACCACAAGAATCCACCTCCCACACACAAACACAGAGTAAGGTAATAAGGAAGCAATTTCAAATCTTCGCAAAATACCAAGGGCTGTTTCTGTGTTTCACATATTACAGGGATCGGCATTAATCATGACACCGCTGATCTAAAGCACTCAAGACACACATACTGGAATTCCACGACTGTCAAGGTTGCAAGTGACAGAACAAATGTATTTACTCTCAAGGCAAGGATTATCATTAACAACCTCCTATTGACCTTGATTGTCGGTAACCACTGCCAGAGGCCGTCCCCTGCCCAAGGAGAATCCTCTCGTTCCATCCGGCATTCTTGGGCCTGGCGGCGGCTTTGACACTTCAGTACCATGGCACGAGTACTGTGTACCATGACCTGAAAAAGAAAAGAAAAGACAGTTTTATATAAAACAAAAATATTGGGAAGAAAGTCGCGATGACAAATTACCATGTCCATTTGTCCCGTGATACTTTTGTCTCCTTCCACGTCCGCGACCCCGACCTTTGTGCCCAATTCTGTCGTTAGACAAATTCATCCCATTTTTGCCTTTAGATGCCTCCACGTCCTGCAGAAGCATTTGAAATATGTAAAATCGCATGTACTTGATTCTCCTAACTAGATAAATAAGACTATTAATCTGCAAGATTGAAGAAGTACCTCCTCTTCGTGTGAATCATCATGTTGTTCACTTGAATCATGATTCTCCTCATTCCCAACTAGTTCGGTTGTTTGAACAGTGTTACCCTTGTCAGGCACTGATTCCCTCCAAACTTTTTTCTTCTGCCCTGGTTTGTTCTAAAGAATCAAAAAACAAATATGGTCATTCTTAATGTTGTCAAGGAGGAATGACTTGCATATAGTTCTCATCGCCAAAATGAGAAGGAGGTAATAGCAATGTATACCGGTTTTTTTAGGAGCTTGACCCGCAACCCATATCTCCAGTCTTGTTCATTGTTTAAAGTCCCCACCTAAATCAGATCAAGGAAACAACGTTCTTGAGGCAAAAACATAATAAAGAAAAGGTGAAAAGCATCACTAGTGCCTCACTTACAGCTTTCTCAGCAGCTTCTATGGAGTCATACTCCACAAGAGCATGTAACTGCATAGAAAATCAGGCAAATCGTAAGCCAAATTAAATACAAGAGCTCATACACAAGATTTATTTGCATAAACTTCAGGTTACTAGCCCATTACTCATAACTAGTTGTGTGTGCACGTGGATCACATTTACATTGTGTGAACTCACATGGAAGATCACAATAAAAAGGGAAGGAAGAGAAACAAATAAATCTATTCATTACTACAACTATAAATTACATAGCAATGCGTAGACATGTTCCTCAATGGCTGTAATCTTATGAGTAGGACCAATTTACAAGTACGCAAAATTGTTTCCAAGACAAATTCTTAGAGATCAAGAAATATGGAAGATGAAAAATACAAGATCGGAAGATATCTATAAACCATCAAAGAGGAACACATGGATTCTATGGTGTTTAGTAACCAGTGCAGGCTTCAAACTACAAGGAGTCATAAGTTGGCACTATAGGGTTGCTATTTCCATAAGTAAGAACATTGCAGCATTCACGTCCTCTATTAGGTAAAGCTTGATAAAGATAAATCACTTTAAAAGTACACCTAGACAAAGTGGTATAGCTCAAGTAGTTAGAGCCCCACTACCTATGACCCAAAGGTCATGGGTTCGATTCACAACTTTATCGATCAAAAAAAAAAAAAAACTACACCTTTCCACTTATGAGCTTCTCCGCAACAGTGCACTTTTTTTGCTCTCTCACATCATGCGGGTCACGGATTGTAATATTCTTTATGCTGCCATTCATTCAGCAGAAAAAAGCTGTTATATGACTGAAAAATAGAGTAACCATCTAAAATAACAAAAAATAAAATGCCTACTTTCCAGCTTCACCAAATACTCGACGAAGGTTCTCTACTGAATGGTCCTCAGGTAGATTCTCCACCAGTACAGTGCATACCTAGAATATGATGAAGAATTGAAATTCTTTCTGGAAAACCATTTACAGAATAAAAATTTCAAAATCAGTGAAGAAGACCAATACCATGGGATCCTTGACTTCAGCTAATGGAAGAGGATGAAGTCGCTTCACCTTTTTCTCATTAGAACTGACAACCTGAAATACAGCACAAATAGATTAGATAGGTATCACTTATAAGGAAGTTAATGTTGCTTCTATTTTTATATGCTTCAGCAAATTCATATGAATGTGTTTTCTCACTAAAGCTCATCCACTTACAAGGAGGCTAGATTCCTTTAGTGCAGCAATGATGAATGACATGTCTCTAGTCAGCTTCTTCATTTTTCTAAAAGAGGCAATAACTCCAATAGGAACTGCAACATAGAGGATTCCTTTTAAGCATGAGACAGTACAACTTGAGGATGGCAATTTCAAAAAAAGCATGATCATCACAAAAGACCTGTCACGCGATTTTGGAATTACAAAAACTCTATGGATAAAAAGTTAAAAAACCTATAAAAGTACACTGAGGTCATCCACTTGACTGTGAGATCAATCACAAAAATCTCATGGAAAGTATGATGAAAATCTTACTCCTTTTCTGAAAGACCTAGGGAGCATACAAAATGTTAAAATAACAGGGTCAATGTCAATAGACAAATTCACCCATGGTTCAAGCTTATCCATGTTTACAAGCTAATATTATTTTTCCTTGAATACACAAGCAACTGAATCATTGGAAACTATCTTGATTTAATTCATCCACTTCACTTTCATTCTTAAATTGTTATGGTTCAAAAGAAAAGCATAAAAGGAAATCAAATGTCCCGAAACATACACTAATTAATTTTCTTAATCCAACCAGGAGGTGGGAAAGGAACCGTGCTATGAAATTTTTCATTATCATTTACATTTATTTAATGCCACACTCCCATCTGAATATCCTTAAGGGACTTATACATCACATCATTGAAATTTCAGGTGAAAGAACGTGCCAATATCATAGATGTAAGAATCTAGTACAGTTTATTATTGTGCCTCACTTCACTGAAGCAATAAATGGTGTTTGCTTTCTAGAATCTAACTCGAGAGCCACTCACAAACTTAATGAGTATAACAAACTAGTAAAACTAAGGGTAGAACAAAGTCTGAATCTTACCATATCCTTCCACATTCTTTGCAACATATTTCATCAAAAACTTGTCAGTTGGCAGATTTTCATCGCTGAAGTAGTACTCTGCCTGGAAGGTGGAAGGTTTCAATACATATGAGTTCATAACAAATCCAACAAAGACAGAAAATTCAATTTGAGAATCCACGCAGGGGATAACAATGCTACAATCACACCCCTAACAACTCAAGCGCAGGGAAACAAAACACATGTATCTACACCACAAAGATATACTAGATCCAGCAATTATCAAGCAAAACATGTAATACAATACACGTTATATTAATAACACAATATATATAAGAGCCCCTAAAAAATAAAAGCAACAATAACAAAATGGAAGTGTAAAATTCGGAGCATGAATTCTATAAGAACGGCTTGAATCACAGTTGAAACTTAACTAACACTCTTAAACAAATGTCCCAGTTACGGAAAAAATAACTATTCAAGAAACCCAAGAGCACAAACTCGCATTATGAAATCTCGTTCAAGAACCAATAATAATAGAATCTTCAAAAATCCGCAGGTCCATACTGGGTGAGACTCAACCAAGAAACAGGAAATATAAAACTGTAGATTATGTAATAAAAATACAAGAGCTATACTAGCTCAGCGCTTATATTTAAACCCTAGAAACAGTTATCAAGAAACCAATAACAATCGTCTTTAATCATCAACGAAAAAATTCAATTACTTAAGATTAAGTTAATGGTAAAATTACAGCTAAATCTCTACTATAACATATTGACAAATGATAACGATAAAAGAAATATACTTAGAAGATAGGCGCCCAAATATTCAAAGAAAAAAGCAACAAAAGAAAAGTAGAGTAGTTGCCTGCTTGATAATCTTGCGGCGGAGATCATCGGAGAGCTCGGATGACTGCGGCTGCTCCAAGGGCAGCGGGAGGTGAGAATCGGTGAGCTCAGGGGAGCCGACGGGAGAAAAATCGGGATGATCCACATCGTGATCAAAATCCTGATCAGACGGCGGAGATGAAGCGGTGGGGATTTGGATCCCATGCCCTTGGGATTCCGCCATAGGACAGGAGAGGAAAGGAGAGAGAAAGAAGAGACGTCAATAATGGAGAAAGGTAAACGTAAAACCTCCCGCTCTTTCTTTTCCCCCTTTTCTTCTTTCTCCTTCCTGATCTCTCGAAGCGGTGTCTTTCTTCGAGGGTCAAATATATACAGTACCCATTGTGCCAGCCTGGCACAGCCGGCGGTAAAATATAGCCGTTTTTACGCCAGGGTTAAATTAGCTGTTCAAGGTTAATTCGTTTCACGCCAGGGTTAAATTAGATGTTCAAGGTTAATTAATTTTGTCAAATTCCTTATTCTTCTCTCACGTATTTTGATAATTGTTGTAAATTTAGAAAATTTATTATTCTAAATCTAGAAGATTTGATGTGGACTTTACTAATGGACCAATAATCCAATGGGTTTTATATCTTAGATGGGGTATATTCTTATAAATAGACTATTGTATTCATGATTGTAATTGTTGTAAATCTAGAAGATTTATTATTCCAAATCTAGAAGATTTGATGTGGACATTACTAATGGACCAATAACCCAATGGGTGTTATATCTTAGACTAGGGTTTTATTCTTATAAATAGACTATTGTATTCATGATTGTAATTACTCATACACAAGATCATTAGTGGAAACTCCTGGTTTGGCTCGCCCCCAGACGTAGTCGTTCCCGACGAACTGGGTGAACAAATCTCATCTTTTATTTTACGCACTTATTTACAACACGTTATCAGCACGAGTCTCTGTCCGAGATTATACGGTACGCCCTAAATTAAATTTCATATGAATTACATACTTTGATGTGTACCCTTGTTATGAATTTATTTGAATCATATTTGTATTCGAATTAAAAATTATTGTGACTCGAATTGACGAGCAACGGCCGACGTCCCGAAGGCGTACGACCGCCGCCCGTCCGCCGCCCGTACCGTCGCTCCGTCGAGCGCGCCTTCTGATCGCGCGCCGCGCGCCTGTGCCGCCCGCTCCCGTCGTGCCTACCGCGTGCCGCCAGCGCCGCGCGTCCGCGCACCTGTGCCGCCCGCGCTGCGCGCCTGCCGCTCGAGCCCTCTGTTGGTGAACGAATCTAATCGAGAGGATTAGTGGCTGTTTTAATCCGTTTTTACGTCACCAATCAATAACGTGTGACTGATTACCACCGTAAATGGTAAAACGAGTTTTGGGTTAACGAATTCGGGTAAAATGAAGATCGAAATTTAAATTATTTCGTATATGTGTAAGTTTGGGTGTATTTGTATGTGTTTTTAGTCTGAAATTCGAAAATTACATGAATAAGCTGGAGAACAACTATTTATAGAGACTAGCAAGCATGAGGTGTCTAAGACTCTTGGTCTCCCTAGCCTGCATGCTTGACATGTGTCCCTTTGATCTTATCTAAGCTGAACCTTAGTTATAAAGTCTTCTTTGGTCCTTATCTCGGACTCACTGTTGTTCGCCTAGGTCGGCTTAATTGATCTTGTTGATTCTCCAACTGAAATTTGTTCGCCTCTTGAGGTTGTACTTTGGAAGTTGCTCGCCTTATGGCTTTGTTCAGCTTGGCTTTGGGATCTTTGTCCTTTGTTCACTTGTACACACCTCCTTGGCTATTTGTTGTATCATATTTTGACCAAGTTGTTCGTCATGGATGACTTCACAGTTGGCTCATTCTTGGTCCCGGGCCTTAATACCTGTTCGCCCATTAGTTGTTCGTCGGGAGAGTTGTTCGTCACTTCATACACCTCCCAGATTGGTTAATGCGCCCAAATCGTGATTTTCTTTGTTTTAGACTTCAATAATTGTTCGCTCCATATCTAGTTGATGTTCGCCTATCAACACCCTCCGCACGCCGTCTCTTGTGCGCCGAGCGCTACCCACGTGGTGGTTTTTTCCCCGGATTTTGTGATTTCTTAATCCAATTGCGATTCGGTTCTTGATATCACAAAATCCGTATTAATTTATTTTAAAATCCTGAAAATATTTCGTTAAATTTCATTAATATACATGAAATATTTAGCCTTATGAATATGCATGTCTATTAAGTCGTAATTTTTTCTAGAAATTATTTTCATGTGATTATCGTTCCCAAATATTTATGCATGTATACGTGATTTAATTATCCTACGTGCATTATATTTGCGCACATAGTTTATTTTTTATAGTCCGTATATTATGCCCGGGTAGGCGGCGCCCGGTATTTGACGGACCGTAAATTCATGTTTTGGGTAGACGGCGCCCAATACTTGTATATATGTGCTCTAAAATAATCAAATAAATCCTTATTTCTCCGTTGTCAATAAATTTGGTCACAACTCTTACCATGTCACTTTAAAATCATAGTGAAAAATGTTTGGTATTACCATGAAATAATTCGATGAGCTTGCTCTCGTTGGTAATAACTACCTGACATGGGCGCTAGATGTCGAAATCTCCATCTAGCCTTAGATGAGTTGAGCGAAACAATTCTTGAAGGTTCGAAATCCACTAATGCCCTGAAGGCGAAAGCGTTGATTTTTCTCATGAATCGCCTGAGTGGGGAATTCATTATTCATATCCTCATTCAGGGACCCCGGAATGTTGTGGAACTCCCTGTAGGACCGTTTCCAACAACAAAATGATATACTCCTCCCTCCGGTACAATACGATTGGTTGAGACTCCATTACCAAGACCTTAAGTCTATAACGGAGTACAACTCTGCTTTGCACCGTATTGTAACCCAGATGATGCAGAACAATATGTCAATATTCCACGCTAGCAACTTTATACTCCAGCAGCATTATAGGGACAATTATATGATTGGTTGCTAACGTGGAAGGGGGAGAGAGAGTAAGATGATCTAGGAAAAAGACCGAGGTTGTAGTACATCCGGTGGTCACATAAACCTCGAATTTCGCTCTTCAAAATCTGGCAATCAAGATAAGGTTGAGCATTCCTGCTACAGATGCGGATGCAGAGACCATTGGTCTCGCACGTGTCGCACTCACAAGCACTTGGTTGAGGCTTATCAAAAGCAGCAGAAGGACGACAATAGGTAGGCCCCTAGAGTCGAATCTCACCATGCCAGCCTTCCTGAAACAGGCTTTGACCAAGACAACGTCGATCCTCTGGGCATCGAGCTCACGGACTTTGGAAATGATGAGTGATTTGCGTATTTGATTGTTTTAGTACTTTATTTTTGGATAAAACAGTTTATATTTTTGGATCCTTTCTTTCGGATACTTTATTTTATGGTAGATATTATGTTTTAGCTTCAATGTGTTTACCTTAACGCTGTCCATTAAATTTACTTGGATATTGTTGTACATGGCTTGTAAACATATCAGCTGTTAGATTTGGGTTATTTCCTCTGGCATGATGGATTAAGATTGTGATTTATATTTGGTAGATAGCGCCACCACTCATACAATCTTAAGAGATAAGAAGTATTTTCATAACTTGGTAGAACGTTAGGGGAGTATAACTACAATAACAGATGATATTATGTTGATAATGGGCTCCAGAAGAACTTCCATTGTCCTCCCCGTGGGTACTGAACTCATAATCGATAATACTTTATTGTTTCCACAATCTAAGCGTACCCTGCTCAGTTTTAGAGACATTAGGATAAATGAATATCATATTGAAACTAAAACTGAGAACAATAGCGAATACCTTTTGATGACTATTAATCGAGGTAGACGTAAACAAGTTATAGAAAAACTTCATTCCTTCTCCCCCGGGTTGTACTATTCCTACATCCGGTCGTCTAATTCTCATCTAGCCATGAGTATGAAATTTTATGACCCGAACTACTTTAAATTATGGCATCAGCGGTTAAGTCATCCAGGACAATCTATGATACGTAGGATTCTATCTAATTCAATTAGTCATAATATTTCGAATAATAGAATCCTTCCTGTTGATAATTTATTTGTGATGCATGTTCTAAGGGTAAGTTAATAGTGCGCCCGTCACGCACTAAGGTTGGACTAGAGTCCCCGGTTTTCCTTGAAGCGAATTCAAGGAGACATTTGTGGACCGATTCACCCAACATCAAGACCATTTCGGTATTTCATGGTCCTTATTGATGCCTCCACTAGGTGGACATATGCCTGTTAGCTATCTACCTGTAATCAAGCTCCTGCAGAGCTCATTTCGAAAACGATAGAGCTTCGAGTTTAGTTCCCAAATTATCCAATCTATTCGCATGGATAATACTGCCGTACCTCGAGAGCTTTTACAGATTACTGTATGGCCCTGAGAATTAAAGTGGAGCACTCGGTCCCCTACGTCCATAATGGTCTTGCTGAGACGCTAATAAAACATATCAAACTAATCGCGAGACCATTACTTATGAACTTCAAACTACCCATTTCATGCTGGGGGCATGCAGTCCTACATGCATCGCACTTAATACAAATCCGTCCAACTGCATATAATGATCATTCCCCCCTACCGTTAGTGCGTGGGAAAAAATCTAGCATTTCCCATCTGCGTATTTTCGGATGTGTGGTATATGTTCCGATAACATTACCTAAGCGGACCTCTATGGGCCCATAAAGGAAACTCAGTATTTACGTCGGATTTGACTCTCCATCCATCGTGAAATACCTCGAGCCTTTGTCCGTGGATCAGTTAATGGTATGGCTCGTTGATTGCATGTTCGATGAAGATTACTTCCCGGCATTAGGGGAAGATCCGAATTCAAAATTGAATGAATGCCGGGAGCTTACGTGGAACGTAAGTAATCTTCAGTATCTAGATCCGCGCACTAATCAATCTGAACTAGAAGTTCAGAAGATCATTAACTTGCAAAATTGAGCAAATAATCTGCCAGACGCGTTCACTGACCATAGAGGTGTAACCAAATCGCATATACCTGCAGTAAATGCTCCCCAAAGGGTTGAGGTCTCAAGCAAAGCGAGTACTCATGCCCCCACACGCCAAAAGCGTAAGGGACCCTCAAGAGATAGTAATACACCTAAACGAAAGGCTAGCAAATCTGATCAATCGAATGTAAAATCTCTAGAAGAGATCCGTCTAGATAACTCAAAGTCTCTAGGAGACGAGCGTCCTAGTGGTGAAGCACGTGCACAAAATATTCCATACACTAGGATCGTGGAACGACCAGACCCAGATACAATGGGAAATGAGGAAGGTCTGGTTGATGTAAATATCGAAGTCTCTGTGAACTTCACAGATACGGGAGAAACATACAATAGAAATATTACTGTCGTCGACGACACATTTGCAGCGTCAGTTGTTCTTTCCATTCAAAATAATCGCTGAGTGCCGGAAGCGCTCCGATTGGGTTAAATGGAAATAGGCAATTGAAGCTGAGCTCACATCGCTTAACAAAATATAAGTATTTGGCTCTATCGTTCGTACACCCGCGCGTGCTATCCCCATAGGATATAAATGGGTATTTGTACGAAAACGAAATAAGAACAATACTGTGGAGAGGTATAAAGCGAGGCTTGTAGCTCTGGGGTTTTCGCAGAGACCCGGGATTGGTTTCGATTAAACCTATTTTCCCGTTATGGACTCAATAACGTTCCGCTACTTGATATCTTTGGCAGTTAAACTGAATCTCCAAATGAAATTAATGGACGTAGTAACCGCGTACTTATACGGATCACTAGATGCCGACATTTATATGAAAATCCCCGATGGATTTGACAATCCTCAAATGAGGGATGGTGAAAACCGCAGTATGTATAGCATAAAACTGCCGAAGTCGTTGTATGGCCTGAAGCAATCAGACCTCATGTGGTACAACCGACTTAGTGAATTCCTTCAGAAGAAGGGATACACATTCAATAAAGCTTTCCTATGTGTATTCACGAAGAAATCGCGATATGGTTTTTGCATCATATCCGTCTATATTGATGACCTGAACATAATCGGAACATGCAAAGAGATTGAAGAAGCCAGTTCAATCTTGAAAGCCGAATTCGAAATGAAAGTCTTGGGTAAAACCAAGTACTGCCTCAGCTTGCAGATTGAGCATCTCCCAGAAGGAATCCTTATCATCAGTCGACCTACGTAAAGAAGGTATTGGAGAGATTTCACATGGATAAATCTCATCCACTTAGCACCCCTATGATTGTTTGATCCCTTGAAGTGGATAAGGACCCATTTAGACCAAGAGAAGATTCAGAAGAAATTTTAGGGCCTGAAGTTCCTTATCTTAGCGCTGTTGGAGCATTGCTCTATCTCGCAAATTGCACTCGGCCGGACATTGCATTTGCTGTCAATTTGCTTGCGAGACATAGCGCTACTCCTACAAGGAGATATTGGAATGGTGTTAAGCATGTTCTACGGTACCTCCAAGGATCTTAAGATTTTGGACTGTTTTACCGTAAGAACCAAGATAAAACCTTAGTAGGTTATGCTGATGCTGGCTATTTGTCTGATCCCCATAACGCCATATCCCAGACTGGTTACGTTTTTCTCTGTGGTGGTACCGCGATCTCATGGAGATCGGTTAAACAAACCATGGTTAACACGTCTTCGAACCACTCAGAGATAATAACTTTATTTGAAGCCGCACGAGAATGTGTTTGGTTAAGGTCCTTGGTAAAACACATTGGTGACTCGTGTGGTATCGCTAAAGGCGATACACCTCCCACCGTTATATTTGAAGACAACGCTGCTTGCATCGCACAAATGAGTAATGGGTACATCAAGGGAAACCTGACGGAACATATTTCACCTAAGTTTTTCTACCCATACGAACTCCAGAAGAGTGGCGTGATTACCATTCAAAAGGTGTAATCTAGTAACAATCTAGCAGATTTATTTACTAAATCCTTACCTACGTCTACTTTTGAAAAGTACGTTCGTGGTATTGGGATGCAAAGACTTAAAGTGTTGTTGTCTTCAGGGGGAGCGGTAACCCCGAAATAAATCTAGAAGATTTAGATCTAGAAGATCAATAACATTCCTCCCTAACTTATTATTTGGCCGATACCTAGCACGTGGAGTTTTTAAGACAAGACATTTATGTTATGTCGTAATGTCCAAGGGGGAGTGTTGTAAATCTAGAAGATTTGTTATTCCAAATCTAGAAGATTTGATGTGGACATTACTAATGGACCAATAACCCAATGGGCTTTATATCTTAGACTAGGGTTTTATTCTTATAAATAGACTATTGTATTCATGATTGTAATCACTCATACACAAGATCATTAGTGAAAACTCCTGGCTTGACTCGCCCCCAAACATAGTCGTTCCCGACGAAATGGGTAAACAAATTCTGTTTTTTTAATTTTACGCAATTATTTACAGCAATAACAAAAGGGAGGAAAATGATCAAAGTGAAAATTAATTTTAAGAACTACAATTAAAACTATTCTATGTGATACCACCCCTCTCACTCCATCCCATAACAATAACATTTTTTTAAATTTGTTTCAAATTATAGTCCTTCTTTAGAAGTGTGTAAATAATTTTAAATATCTTCATTTTGTGAACTTTGGAATTAAAATGTTATCATTTTAAATAAAGTCGTGATTAATGCGTGAGAGAAAAACCTTTGTTAATGTTATCTTTTGTTCATTATTGTTTTGGATGCAATAAAATGAGAAATAATAGAAGTATAATAGAAATTTTATATGTAAAGTTCAAATTTCAAATACAAATATGAAAATATTTTATTGATTTGTTTAAAATTTAAAGTGTGGACATCTTTGTAGGATGGCAAAGAGGATAAATTGACACTTAATTCAAAAAAAATTCAATGATAATGAGAATAAATATAGGGTAATTATAGTGGTTAATGAAAATAAAATTAGATGATTCAAAATACAATTTTTTTTTTCTAAATAAGGTAATTATTAACTCATTTGTTTACCTTTCTATCTTCTTATAATCATTCTCCATAATCACCCCCATGACACAACCAACTACCTCTCATTTTGTCCATTTTGTTTTTTAAAATTAGAGCACAACTTATCCAACGGCGGAGAAGGAAAACAATTTTGTATTCTCATTGAAATTCGCTCCAAGTTGTTGAAATATGGACACTTTTACTTTAATTTTTTTTATTTGTCTATTAATTTGTGCCCTTCAAATTTTGTACAATTTACGCTTAAATTTTATTTTATCAAAGCGAGTGTATATTAAAAAGTTCACCTAAACTTCTTATTGAACATCATTTAAATGGTGGTAATGAAATCAAGGCAAAAACAGGTACAGTAAAACCTCTAAAAAAGAATACTCTATTAAGGAATAAAAATTCATGGTCCCAACTTGGGACCAGTTATAATTTGGAATAAACTCCATATTGTCATAATTCATATTTTTTCAAGTCCCAACATAAAGAAATACACTTCCATTTAGGAATAAATCATAATAATATATATAATTTTACAATAGATTTAAGTTGATTTAAAATACTTGTTCAAGGTTGATTGTGACAATGATTTAATTTTTTGTGTTGTAACCTTATCCTTCAACTTGTGTGTGCGCATTAGCTCGTCCACATGACCACCTTCTTGTTGAACCCAAAACATTTCCAACTTGTCGAGTAAGCTTAAAGCTTCTTCACATGAAACTTTTTGTACTTCTATGCTATCATCCTCTGGATTATTTTCCTCATTTTCTTGCCTAATTCCTTCAATAATTTCTTCATCCTTTAAAGCATAAACAATTTGTTGCTCATTTGGATGATTAAGGAAAATATCCATCTCCATCTCGTTGGTGTAGTGAAGATCTTTTACCTGACTTTTCAACTCTTTAAGTAGTTTTTTATTCTCCTCATCCATTTCTTTTGCAACTTGCAACTCGTCAACTTCAACGGTCCGAATTTTGCAGTGCTTAAAGCAATTCTCGATCGTCCTTGGTTTCAAATCTATTGACCATGCAGCAACTGCATTTATCATTCCATCGAGGAGAGAGATCTTTGACGGTTCCAAAACACGATCCTCGATTCGTTTCAAAAGTAGACGATTAAATCGCTGACGATAATAACCTTTAAAATTTATAATGATACCTGCATCACATGGTTGAATCTTGGAAGTGCTATTTGGTGGTAAGAACATAACATTTGTGTGGTGAAGTGGCGGGAGATGTTCTTTCTTCCCATGAGCTGTACAATTATCCAAAAGAAGCAAGACATTTCTGTCTAAACGGCTATCAAACCACTTTAGCCATTCAACAAAGAATAAAGATGTCATCCATGCATTTGAATTTGTTCGATAAGTGCAATTGAGAGTAGTACGGTTAACATTCTTCAAGCATCTAGGATTAAGAAACTTGCCAATGATCCAAAGAGGAACTTTGTCAGATCCATCACCATTGGTGCAAATGACAATTGTAATTCTCTCTTTGTTTTGCTTTCGTCCCTCGAGTTGCTTCGTTGCAAGAGAATTATCAGCTTGCATTCGATAAAATAAACCTGTTTCATCCATGTTGTAAATATCCTTCCAATCCCATTTATCCAATTCTTCTCTTATTGATGGCAAACTTGCTTCAATTTTCTCAATATCAACTGAGCCACTCTCCATTTTCGTATGGGTAGATTTATGTGGCTATTTGGGTTATGCCCGACAAACAATAAATAATAAACGAACACGAACGATGGGGGAAGAACTTTCGTTCTTCCCTCGAATGAGTGCTTTTTGCATATATGAGAAATGAGGGGGTGACCCCCTATTTATAGAGGTTCACCCCCAAAGGCCCAAAAGTGGCCCTGAACTCGTCTCAACCCTTTATTTAGGGATTTATTACAATTATTAATATAAAGATCAACAGTAGACCTATAATACATTAAATACTCTTTTCTGACGTAGACTCTCGATCTTGTCGGGTCAGTGTATCTTTGGGAATTTGACCTCCTGTCAGGCGAGGATATTTCCTGCTGTAACAATTGCCCCCAAGATTGGGCTCTGATTGCGGCCAGAGTTCGATCTTGATCTGCGCTTCAAATAGGTTTTGTTCCCGAGCCTGAAAATGGGATAGCTCAGATGCCCCTAGGGAATCTTCGATGACCGGGTCCTTGATGGGCGAGTCTTTCGTGTCACCTTCGAATCGTCAAACTTTTACTTAAACTGGTCGGGTTAGGTGGGGTACGATCTTCCGTCGTGCCCCCGAGTCGAGTACCGTGACGTTCAATTAATAAATAATTCTTGCCGCTGGCCGGCATTGATTTTAGTAATAGGACGATGAGGACCGCGATGATAAATTAATGAAGTGCTTAGGCCGCTTGCGGGTAGCGACTTCACGGACAACAGATCGACTTAACAATCAATTAAAAGATAAATCAACAGATTAATGAGTGAAGTGCTTTAGCCGATAGACGGGCAGCGACTTCACGGGATACATGATTGAATTAACAATCGATTAAAAGATTAACCAACAGATTAATGAGTGAAGTGCTTTAGCCGATTGACGGGCAACGACTTCACGATGATGGGATTGAATTAACAACCGCTTAAAAGATTAACCAACAGATTAATGAGTGAAGTGCTTTAGCCGATGATCGGGCAGCGACTTCACAAAGATGGGATTGAATTAACAACCGCTTACAACATTAACCAACAGATTAATGAGTGAAGTGCTTTAGCCGATTGACGGGCAGCGACTTCACGAATACAAGATTGAATTAACAATCGATTTGTTGATTAAACAAAGCGTCCAAGACGCGATATATTATGGCCGCAAGTGGGCAAAAGCGATGCGGGTCAGTCGATGCCGGTGAAGACGGACTGGTCGATGCCGTTAACATGGATAAACCAAAGCAGAGAATAGATTAGTTAACGCCGGTGAAGACGAACTAAACAACACCTCGCCCATTAAGGCGGAAAGTCAACACTTAAAATGCGGACTGGATCCACGCCGAGAGGCGGATTAGTTGACGCCGGTGAAGATGAACTTATCAAGGCCGAGTGACGGATCGTCTTGAGAGGCAGATTAGTTGACATCGGTGAAGGCGAACTAATCAATATGTCAACGCATAAAAGATGGACTAATCAACGCCGAGAAGGCGGATTAACTCGAGAAAGAGATTAGTTGACGCCGGTGAAGGCGAACTAATCAATACGTCTACGCCTGAAAGGCGGACTAATCAACGTCGAGGAGACGGATTACTTCGCCACTCCAGGCGGATTGTCGACGCCTAAGAGGCAGATTAACTCGAGTAGATTAGTTGACGCCTGTGAAGGCGAACTAATCAATACGTCTACGCCTGAA
This sequence comes from Ballota nigra, assembly GCA_947034835.1. Classification (NCBI taxonomy): domain Eukaryota; kingdom Viridiplantae; phylum Streptophyta; class Magnoliopsida; order Lamiales; family Lamiaceae; genus Ballota; species Ballota nigra. The sequence continues at coordinate 14,860,902 of OX344730.1, forward strand.
AGGCGGACTAATCAAAGCCTAAAAGGCGGATTACTTCGCCACTCCAGGAGGACCGTCAATGCCTAACAGGCGGACTAATCAACGCCTAAAAAGGCGGATTACTTCGCCACTCCAGGCGGATTACCTCGCCACTCCAGGCGGACCGTCAACGCCTAACAGACAGACTAATCAACGCCTAAAAGGCGGATTACTTCGCCACTCCAGGCGAATTACCTCGCCACTCCAGGCGGACCGTCAACGCCTAACAGGCGGACTAATCAACGTCTAAAAGGCGGATTACTTCGCCACTCCAGGCGGATTACCTCGCCACTCCAGGCGGACTGTCGACGCCTAACAAGCGGACTAATCAACGCCTAAAAGGCGGATTACTTCGCCACTCCAGACGGATTACCTCGCCACTCCAGGCGGACCGTCAACGCCTAACAGACGGACTAATCAACGCCTAAAAGGCGGATTACCTCGCCACTCCAGGCGGACTGTCGACGCCTAAAAGGCGGATAAACTCGAGTGGATTAGTTGACGCCTGTGAAGGCGAACTAATCAATACGTCAACGCCTGAAACGGTGGACTAATCGACGTCGAGAAGACGGATTACTTCACCAATTTAGGCGGAATGTCGACGCCTAAAAGGCGGATAAACTCGAGTGGATTAGTTGACGCCTGCGAAGGCGAACAAATCAATACGTCAACGCCCGAAACGACGGACTAATCGACGTCGAGAAGATGGATTACTTCGCCAATCTAGGCGGAATGTCGACGCCTAAAAGGCGGATAAACTCGAGTGGATTAGTTGACGCCTGTGAAGGCGAACTAATCAATACGTCAACGCCTGAAACGGCGTACTAATTGACGTCGAGAAGACGGATTACTTCGCCAATCTAGGCGGAATGTCGACGCCTAAAAGGCGGATAAACTCGAGTGGATTAGTTGACGCCTGTGAAGGCGAACTAATTAATACGTCAACGCCTGAAACGGCGGACTAATCGACGTCGAGAAGATGGATTACTTCACCAATCTAGGCGGAATGTCGATGCCTAAAAGACGGATAAACTCGAGTGGATTAGTTGACGCCTGTGAAGGCGAACTAATCAATACGTCAACGCCTGAAACGGTGGACTAATCGACGTCGAGAAGACGGATTACTTTGCCAATCTAGGCGGAATATCGACGCCTAAAAGGTGGATAAACTCGAGTGGATTAGTTGACGCCTGTGAAGGCGAACTAATCAATACGCCAATGCCTGAAACGACGAACTAATCGACGTTGAGAAGACGGATTACTTCGCCAATTTAGGCGGAATGTCGACGCCTAAAAGGCGGATAAACTCGAGTGGATTAGTTGACGCCTGTGAAGGCGAACTAATCAATACGTCAACGCCTGAAACGGCGGACTAATCGACGTCGAGAAGACGGATTACTACGCCAATCTAGGCGGAATGTCGACGCCTAAAAGGCAGATAAACTCGAGTGGATTAGTTGACGCCTGTGAAGGCGAACTAATCAATACGTCAACGCCTGAAACGGTGGACTAATCGACGTCGAGAAGACGGATTACTTCGCCAATCTAGGCGGAATGTCGACGCCTAAAAGGCGGATAAACTCGAGTGGATTAGTTGACGCCTGTGAAGGCGAACTAATCAATACGTCAACGCCTGAAACGGCGGACTAATCGACGTCGAGAAGACGGATTACTTCGCCAACCTAGGCGGAATGTCGATGCCTAAAAGGCGGATAAATGTTTGTAGTCGAAAGGTGTGACCATGTTTTAAATATTGAGTTATTTATTCGGTGAGCAACCTCAATAATTTTTCGAAACTATATTCGAAGTTTCAAATAACCGACTGTATTTAATAAATACTCAGTGTCAAATAATTTATTTTTGATATCACAAAAATGAGCATAGGATGTGTATATCCGTGCCCTCGCTTTTAATATATATAAAAACTTACGAGTTAGGATATATATTAAAAGGAAGTATCAAATGAAAATTGTATTTCAAAAATTGCCCCATTTTGAATTTTCGAAATACGAGTATATGCCCCCGCTTTTAATTTATATGAAAATTGCGAGGTGTAATATATATTAAAAGGAAATTGTCGAAATAAACCTGATGCGAGTGGGCAAAGGACTGCCCGTAGATTTTTCGTTGTCGAAGAGGTCCCGAATGCTCGTCTCAGAAGCTGATGCCCTCTTTTTTTTTGTTTTGGTGTACAAATTAAACCGGGCCTAATACTTAAATAAAACTGGCCCAACGGATTAAATAAAAAAGGGCCCAATATACTAAATAAAAGAGGCCCAAAAATTAAATATTAATAAGGGCCCAATGGATTAAGGATTAATAAAGGCCTAACTGCCATTCTTGTGGCCCCTTTCTACCTGCTGGATTGTCCAGATCGCATCTCAAAATCACAGGGGTAGCGGATAAATCGAGAGTGGGGGCAATCATCGACGGAAAGGTCGGGTAGCGGTGCGGGAAGGTTGGCCGCGAGGGGCGGCGGCTGGCGCGGTGAGCGACGCGAACCGGGGAGCTGAGGCCGTTGGTCGACGATCATTGGTCGGAGCCCCGTGGCTGGGCTGCGGGCCTGAGTCGGCGTGCCCGACGGCGACGTGCGGCGAGGGGGTCTGAGCGAGGAGGCCGCGCGGCCGCGAGGTGGCCCTTATGGGCGGCGACGGGTATGCCGGGGAGGAGCTGGCGGCTTGCGTTGACCGAGCGCGTCGCGGGTTAGCGGTGCGGTGAGCGGCGAGAGGTGAAGAGCGGGGAGCCCGCGACGGTGAGGATAGGAAATCGAGTAGCGCTTGGCGGCGCGCGAGCAGGAGGAGCCCGCACCGGCGGCGGCGCGGTGCGTGGGGAGGAAGCCGCGAGCAGCCCGTCGCATGTAGTGTTGGAGTTATACGTGAAAGTATGCTTTTACTTTGTATAACTCGTGTATCAAACACTCGTTTATGAGAATAATTCTTTTATCGCATTTGCTTTAGTTATGATTGAATGTTGAATTTCTATTGCAAACCGTTCAATATATAGTACGTGTTACATAGTAGTTAATGTGGTGATACCCGATCACGGAAGACGACATTAACAGTTTACTTGTAACTAAACGTACATTTTCACGGCCTAGGTGGAATTGAACAATCCACCGTGAAAGGTCGATGTGTAAGGCTCAGATTGGTCTGTCTTGACCAAGAGATTGCACTAGCACATTTAGTATGTGTTGAAGAGGTCCTACAGCGAGGAGAAATTCTTCTGTTCTGAAAGGTGAAGAATTAGACCTCAGTGGTTGTTGATTTCTTAATCTCCGTCACTTAAATAGGAGTGTGTGTGCTTAGTAGTTACTGCTTTGATTCATGTTGGGTGAGAATCATTGTGACTTCGAACTTTGTGTCTTGGGCAGTAATATTAATCATACGACGGTTGCTAAGATTTAATACGGAGAAACGCGTGCGAGTACGGCTCGTGTGATTAGTCCCCTTGGTGGGCTCAGAAGTTTTATTGTACCAAATCTTGCAAGTGAAGAATTAGTTTCTTCGGTACGAATAATAATGTTGAGCTGTCTTTACTCCAAGGTGAAAGATGTTAATTAATTTAGAGCTATTCAGAAGCTTAATTAATTAATGGACTTGTTAATCTTAAACGCGGGAAATAATAACCGGGAGCCCATATTATCGTAATATGGATTAAGATGGATAGTGCAATATTAATTTATTAGTGGTAATAATTAATATTAATGGGCTGAATTATATTGGGGCTCAATATTGAAATTCAGAAGTCCATTAGGAGGTCCAATCTTAATTCTCCTTAAGTCCCCTCAAGTAGCCCAATAATGATAAGGTGATTAAAATAAAAAGAAAATAATATTGCTGATTTTTCTCTCTTAATTTTCGAAAAATGCATGTGTAGGAGAAATTAGATTTTGTTGATTTTCTTGAAAAGATATTATGGAAGATATGTATTCTAGGAATACAAGAATATCTCATATATTCAAGAAGATTCAAATCTTGGATTTCATCTATAAAGTTTTCGAAAATTGCATATTTATTTAGGGGTGTGAGATTTTTGTGGAATATTTTTTTTGGAGAAAAGAATATATGAGATATATTCAAGATTTCTTAGAGATTAAGAAAAGATTTTCTCCAAGCCCATTAATCTCTAAATTTTCGATCAATACCTCTTATAAATAGGAGATGATTATTTCATCTCCAAGTACATAATTCCATGTGTTGGAAAAATCAAGAGCATAGATATTTTTCTTTTTCCTTAGTTTATTAAATTACTTGAAAGCATCTCCCACCGGTGATCAAGTAAGGCGAAAGGGAAATACTTGAGAAGGTTTTTGGGTTGATAAAGCGAGATCGTGATTGTCCCGTTTATTCAAAGGCCAATTCTACAAGAGGTACGTTAATCGCATATTTAATTGTTTATTCCGCTTAATTAAATATGTGAAATTAATTCAACATGCATGATGATAATTAGTTGTTGGAATTATTATTTTAATTAATTAGGATTAATTCATGCTAGTAATAATTGTATTTAAATTCGTATTTAAAATTCATCCCGAATAGATTCCGGGCACCCCTATTTTCCCAACAACTGGTATCAGAGCCACGGTTTCGGGCTCTGAATTTTGAATTGGAATTTAAATTGTTGAACATTAAATTTGAAATTGGATAGTAGAATTGTTAGATCTTTTTTGCAGGTATCCAATTGTCATGGTTTTTAATGTTGTTAATTTCATGCGTGTGAATTAATTTGTTTTTTAATTCGATTCGTTCGAATTCGTTTTTCTCGTGAGAAAATCCACGAGTAGATTAGTTGTTTTTATTTTGATTCGATCATTGTAATAGACTAGTCTAGATCTAGTATTTATTTTTGTGTAAAAATAAATTGTAACCGGATCGTGACGAAGAACGAAGAATTAAAAACGGCGTACCCGGACGACGCATACAAGCGTGGAGCGTTTATGGAGGTAAAATCATGCAAGGGGTGAAAAAAACGAGGACGAACGGCGAAAAAACGGCGCACGGGGGTGCACGGCACACACCGTGCGCAACGGGCGCACGGCGCCGCTCGCACGGCGCGCGCGCGCCTCGGCAGGCACCTGCAGCGCCTCGGGGCGCCTCGGGTGCGCCTCCGTGCAGCGCCTCGGGTGCGCCTCGGGGCTGCGCTTCGGCGCGCCTCGGGCGCTTTTCCAGCGCTTCTCGGGCCGGGAAGCGCGCGGGCCCACTTCGTGGGCCGACGCGCGCTGTATCTCAGGCCGTGGAATTTTTTCGGTTCGTGTTTTTTTTCCGTGTGATTTTAAACGTCGTCCCGAACCCCAAACGATGCTGTTTTTGAAGAAGTGTTGTTGTTCGAGTGGGAGCACGTCGAGACGAACGTCGGAAAGCAACAAGGACGATTTTTTCGCATCAAGACGTGAAGAAATTAAACCGTGACAATTGGATTTGAGTGCTCCAATGTGTTTAATTTTGTTTTGATGGATGTTTTATTTCGTGCACTTATTATTATTTGTTAATATGTGTTTGCATGAATTTAATTGTCCAAGAAAAACCTTACTTTCGAAAATTACTAAGTATGTTTTTATAATCGCAATTTTATTCCGGATATTAAAATTGGATTATTTTGAGCTCCATAATTTATTTATTTGTGAAGTTCTTTTGGAATACATTTCCCCCTCGGATCGGCCAAAAGAACGGATTTCACATGAATAAATTCCGAAAGGATGATTGTGGATTATTACTAGTGGCGGTATTGACCCTCACCACGAGTGGCTTGCTCAAAGCGAAATAATAATCCTGTATTTAATTATGGTTATTACTTAGGCATAGGAAATTGATATTAACTTACTCCCCTCGGAGTCCCTGTCAGTTTCTATGTGGTCAAAGTGGGAGCTAACTATTAATTTTGAATTAAGGATTTGTAACTTTTAAGTTTGTAATCCGCTTGAATGTATTTAAATGTATAGACCACCCCTCGTGGCGCATTTAAATTGTTTCGAGATGTTGGCTGATGCATGATTATATTGTTTTAAGGTTTCAATATAATTGATGTGATCGAATTATGTGATAATTTCATATTTTTCTAGATATTGATATGAATGTATGTTTTATTCTCATTTCATCATGTCGTAACCTTTTAATCCACTGTTTAATATACTTAAAGTTAATAAACTTTTTGGAGAGAATTATATCGATTGGAAATGTTTTTTTTTAAATTTGTCCTTACTGCACGAAAACACAATTGGGTTATTTATGTTAATATACCCGGCAAGCCTAATGATAAGTCAAGCAATGGGAAGAGGCAGTTTATGATCGGAAGCGTGACAATGAATGAAGTGCATCATCTTGACATTTCTGTCTGAGGATTTGAGGCGCGTTCATGAAGACATTGTATCCGCTGTTGAAATCATGAAACGCCTTGAAGAGATGTTTTCACATCAGAATCCCATGACTAATCAGTTCACCAAACATGACTCGGTCAAGTTGGAAATGGTGGAAGGAACGCCCGTGAGGGAGCACGTTCTCGAGATAATGGCATACCTTAACAAGTTGGAAGTACTTGGTGCGGATTTTGATTGATTTCATATACCATTCCCTACCGAGAAGCTTTGAGTAGTTTCATCTGAACTGTCAGATGAATGAACGAACAAGTCGTTTGCCCGAGCTCTTGCAAGCTTTAGTTTCGGTGGAGGTGATAATGGAGCACCAGTCTAGTGCTATGGTGGCTAATGGTTCGTCTACCTTTTTTGGTCCCAAGGGAGGGAAAAGAGGAAGAGAACCAAAGGCCGGATCCAAGCAAATCCAATTGTTGCGAAAGGCAAATGCAAAGGTAAGCATCGAAGGGGAAGTGTTTTAGTTGCGGTGAGAGAGGACAATGGAGGTCTGCCTGTTCCAAGCCTAAGAGGCTAGGAAAGTTAGGTAATTCACACACCTTAGTCGTCGAAACTTGTGAAGTGGCGTATGCTGTCTATTCGTGGATAGTGGATACGAGAGCTACTGATCACATTTGTTTCATGGGTTTAAGCTAACCCGACGACTTAACGGAAGTGAGATCCCCATCACATCGGGCAATGCTACGAGAGTGGCAGCTGAAGCAGTGGGAGAAGTGCGCCTATCTTGTGAAGATAGAGTTATGATCTTGAGAGACATTCCTCATGTTCCTAGTTTAGAAAGAACTCAACCTTCAGTTTCTAAACTGTTTTGAATAGATACTCAGTTTCTTTTAATGAGGATGTTATTATTGCTTGAAACGATGAGTTTATCCGTTCCGGAACTTTAATGGATGATCTTTATACCATTTTTTGGGCACACCACTCACAAAATTGAATCTAATAACACATCGATTATTTCGAGTAATAAAAGAAAGCGTTCTTCGGAGATGAACGAAACACTTCTATGGCATCTTAGACTAGGTCATATTAATCTAAAGTGGATAGAGAGATTGGTGAAAGACGGATCCTTGGAATTATTCCAAGTCGAACCGTTTCCAACTTGTGAATCCTGTTTAGAGGGTAAAATGACCAAGAGGGCATTTGGAGCCAAGGGGAATAGAACTACGGAAGTGTTAGAACTCGTTCATACCGATATGTGTGGTTCAATGACGATCATAGCAAGAAGAGGTATGAGTAATTTGATGATTACTCAAGATACGGATACATCTACCTTATGATGCATAGGGTAAGAAGTATCAAGTCTCTACGATTTGTTCGTGGAGGCGAATACCTTAGCAATGAATTCTTGAACTACCTATCGGAAGAAGGGATTGTATCCCTGTTGACCACATCGGGAACCCCTCAATAGAACGGTGTGGCGGAACGAAGGAGCCAGACTCTTTTAGAAATAGTCAGATCCATGATGAGTTATTCAGATTTACCCAAGTCGTTATGGGGTAACGCCTTGGAAACAATGACTTATATTCTGAACTTGGTGCCATCCAAATCGGTTCGTAAAACCCCAATGGAATTGTGGACCGGGGCGCAATCCCAGTCTAAGACACTTGCAGATTTGGGGTTGTCCGGCATACGTGCTAGACAAGGAAGCCGGTAAATTGGATCCATGTTCGGAATTAAGGTTGTTTATAGGATATCCCATGGGAACGAAAGGGTGTATGTTCTATAGTCTCAAGGATTAAAAGACCGTGATTAGTTCGCACTTTAAATTCTTGGAGAAAGACTATATGAACAAAAGAAAACCCAAAAGTGAGATTACCTTAGACGAGTTAAGAGGGCAAACTCCTATACCAAGTATACAAGATGATATACCACATGTCATACCTTCACAACCGGAACCCCGTCGTAGTGGGAGGATTGCAAGGCAACCCGAGAGATTCATGGGAATTGGAGAATCTTCGGATTTGATTCCCAGCGATGAATCAGACCCATGAACGTACGACGAGGCAATCCAAGACAAAGACGCGGAAGTGTGGCAAACCGCAATGGAAACCGAGGTGGGTTCGATGGATTATAATCAAGTGTGGGAGTTGGTTGATCCACCTAATGGGGTAGAGCCCATTGGATGCAAGTGGGTGTACAAGAGGAAAAGAGGACCGGACGGAAGGGTAGAGACCTTCAAAGCAAGGCTTGTGGCCTGTGGCCTGTAGCTATGCTTAAGTCCATCCATATTCCCTTGTCAATCGCTGCGCACTTAGATTACGAGATCTGGTAAATGGATGTCAAGACAGTTTTCCTTAACGGAAGTCTTGACGGGATCTATATGCAACAGCCCAAAGGTTTCGTTGAAAAAGGCCAAGAGCACCTCGTATGCAAGCTTAAGAGATCCATTTATGGACTTAAGCAAGCATCGCGTACTTGGAACTAGTGTTTGATCAATTAATTAAGTCTTATGGGTTTATGATCAAAACAAGTTCGAAAGTTGTGTGTACAAAAGATGTGACGGAACTGCGGTGGTATTCTTAGTATTATACGTAGACGATATTCTGCTCATTGGAAACAATGTAAAGGTATTGTCAGACGTAAGGGTATGGCTGTCAAATCAGTTTGATATGAAGGACTTAGGGAAAAGCCGGTCACATCCTTGGGATCAAGTTCACTCGAGATCGCAAGAGGAAGATGTTGGGCTTATCGCAAGTTTCATACAAAGCCACTGTTTTGAAGCATATCAGCGTGCAAGATTCCAAGAAAGGTTTTGTACCTTGTAGGCACGGAATCCATCTATCCAAAGAAATATGCCCTAAGACGCAAGTGGAGATAGATGACATGAAAGATATTCCGTACGTTTCGGACGTAGGAAGTCTTATGTATGCAACGTTGTGTACGAGACCGGATATCTGCTTTGCCGTGGGCATGATGGCAAGATATCAAAGTAACCCCGGGAAAGCACATTAGATTGCAATTAAATGCGTTCTTTAGTTTCTGAAAAGAACTTGGTATGGAATGCTGATTTAACAATCAGACAATCTAATTCCCATGGGATACACGGACTCAAATTTCCAATCAGACATAGACTCCAAAATACCTACCTCGGGTAGTGTGTTTTGCATGGGAGAAGGAGCCATGACATGGAGAAGCGATTTGCAGAAATGCATCGCAGATTCGACCATGGAAGCCGAATAAGTAGTTGCTTGTGAAGTAGCGAAAGAAGCGGTTTGGCTCAATTACTTCTTAGTGGACTTGGACGTTGTTCCGAATTTGCCCGACAAGATAACTGTCTTTTGTGACAATGCCGGAGCAGTTGCAAATTCAAGGGAACCGAGAGCCCACAAGGCCAGCAAACACATTGAAATAAAACACCATCTTATGCGAGAAATCGTTAAGAGAGGAGATAAAGAGGTGGCAAAGATAAACGTCGGAGGACAACCTAGTATATCCATTCACAAAGGGTCTGCCTCTGAGTACATTCGAGAGACATGTGGATGGAATGGGAGTCAAGACTATTGCCAATCTGCTTTAAGTATAAGTGGGAGGAATTATTAGGTTAGTGTAGGTTGACATGAGATGTCACGTAGAGCTACTACACTAAGACATGCGTGATGTATACTAAAAGCAGACTTTAAGTATAAGTGGGAGATTGTTGGAGTTATACGTGAAAGTATGCTTTTACTTTGTATAACTCGTGTATCAAACACTCGTTTATGAGAATAATTCTTTTATCGCATTTGCTTTAGTTATGATTGAATGTTGAATTTCTATTGCAAACCGTTCAATATATAGTACGTGTTACATAGTAGTTAATGTGGTGATACCCGATCACGGAAGACGACATTAACAGTTTACTTGTAACTAAACGTACATTTTCACGGCCTAGGTGGAATTGAACAATCCACCGTGAAAGGTCGATGTGTAAGGCTCAGATTGGTCTGTCTTGACCAAGAGATTGCACTAGCACATTTAGTATGTGTTGAAGAGGTCCTACAGCGAGGAGAAATTCTTCTGTTCTGAAAGGTGAAGAATTAGACCTCAGTGGTTGTTGATTTCTTAATCTCCGTCACTTAAATAGGAGTGTGTGTGCTTAGTAGTTACTGCTTTGATTCATGTTGGGTGAGAATCATTGTGACTTCGAACTTTGTGTCTTGGGCAGTAATATTAATCATACGACGGTTGCTAAGATTTAATACGGAGAAACGCGTGCGAGTACGGCTCGTGTGATTAGTCCCCTTGGTGGGCTCAGAAGTTTTATTGTACCAAATCTTGCAAGTGAAGAATTAGTTTCTTCGGTACGAATAATAATGTTGAGCTGTCTTTACTCCAAGGTGAAAGATGTTAATTAATTTAGAGCTATTCAGAAGCTTAATTAATTAATGGACTTGTTAATCTTAAACGCGGGAAATAATAACCGGGAGCCCATATTATCGTAATATGGATTAAGATGGATAGTGCAATATTAATTTATTAGTGGTAATAATTAATATTAATGGGCTGAATTATATTGGGGCTCAATATTGAAATTCAGAAGTCCATTAGGAGGTCCAATCTTAATTCTCCTTAAGTCCCCTCAAGTAGCCCAATAATGATAAGGTGATTAAAATAAAAAGAAAATAATATTGCTGATTTTTCTCTCTTAATTTTCGAAAAATGCATGTGTAGGAGAAATTAGATTTTGTTGATTTTCTTGAAAAGATATTATGGAAGATATGTATTCTAGGAATACAAGAATATCTCATATATTCAAGAAGATTCAAATCTTGGATTTCATCTATAAAGTTTTCGAAAATTGCATATTTATTTAGGGGTGTGAGATTTTTGTGGAATATTTTTTTTGGAGAAAAGAATATATGAGATATATTCAAGATTTCTTAGAGATTAAGAAAAGATTTTCTCCAAGCCCATTAATCTCTAAATTTTCGATCAATACCTCTTATAAATAGGAGATGATTATTTCATCTCCAAGTACATAATTCCATGTGTTGGAAAAATCAAGAGCATAGATATTTTTCTTTTTCCTTAGTTTATTAAATTACTTGAAAGCATCTCCCACCGGTGATCAAGTAAGGCGAAAGGGAAATACTTGAGAAGGTTTTTGGGTTGATAAAGCGAGATCGTGATTGTCCCGTTTATTCAAAGGCCAATTCTACAAGAGGTACGTTAATCGCATATTTAATTGTTTATTCCGCTTAATTAAATATGTGAAATTAATTCAACATGCATGATGATAATTAGTTGTTGGAATTATTATTTTAATTAATTAGGATTAATTCATGCTAGTAATAATTGTATTTAAATTCGTATTTAAAATTCATCCCGAATAGATTTCGGGCACCCCTATTTTCCCAACATGTAGGCCGTGCGGGCGGCGACGGCGTTTGCGGGGAGAAGGCCGCAGCCTCTAGCGGCGAGCACGGAAGGAGCCCGTGATGGATAATGGGTTGCGCGGGGAGGCGTGCTGGGAACCGTAACGAGCGACTATTCGGGCAGGAGCCGCGCAATGGGCGACCAAGTGGGCGGAGTCGACGAGGCGGGACGGCCAGGCGGGCAGGACTCGGAGAGGCTGCGATTGCTTTCGCGGGTAGGCATCGTCGGTGGAGTCGACGATGCCGGACGGGCCAGGCGGTGATGTGGGGCGGCAACGCGGGTAGACGGGTACCGACCTCGGCGGCGCGCGAACCAAGACTGGAACTTTTTGACTTTTCAACGTGTCTTGGGAAACGCGCCAAAAGCAGACTGCAAGCCTGTGGAAAAGCGGCCCAAAAACCGAGGGAAATAGAGAGAGATTCAAGGCAGAAAAATGATTGTTCCGTTTGGAAATTTTCTGGGTCTGAAGTGATTTCACGGGGGCGATGGTGGTGCTGAAGCTGGCTTGGGCTGCGACGGTGCCGGAAAACTTCGCGAGCTCCGTTGCCGGAAACGGAGTGACAGCAACAACAACACCTTCTTCTATTTTTCTTTTCTTTTCTTTCATCATCTGCGTGCCTTTCTCTGTTATAAGGAAACATGGGATTAATCATTGGAATTTTGTTTGGACATTGTATGAGCTTGCTGCTGTACATATTAGAAATTGATTTCTTGACAGATTGATTTGGCTTGAATCCTTGCAGGGTGTTTTTCGATTTTTGCTTGTATGGAAAAGGGTTTAACGAAACTTTGTGTGGATGATTTTTTGGATTTGAAAAGGTTTATGGAATTTGGTTTTTTGATTTTTTGAGGAGAAGATCTTCATGTTCATCATCGAGATGAACACGAATCTACCCTCCTTCTAGCGCCTAATTGTTGACAGACATTTTCGTATGGGTAGATTTATGTGGCTATTTGGGTTATGCCCGACAAACAATAAATAATAAACGAACACGAACGATGGGGGAAGAACTTTCGTTCTTCCCTCGAATGAGTGCTTTTTGCATATATGAGAAATGAGAGGAAATGTGAATCCCTTACAATGAGGGGGTGACCCCCTATTTATAGAGGTTCACCCCCAAAGGCCCAAAAGTGGCCCTGAACTCGTCTCAACCCTTTATTTAGGGATTTATTACAATTATTAATATAAAGATCAACAGTAGACCTATAATACATTAAATACTCTTTTCTGACGTAGACTCTCGATCTTGTCGGGTCAGTGTATCTTTGGGAATTTGACCTCCTGTCAGGCGAGGATATTTCCTGCTGTAACAGTTGCAAGAGAATTATCAGCTTGCATTCGATAAAATAAACCTGTTTCATCCATGTTGTAAATATCCTTCCAATCCCATTTATCCAATTCTTCTCTTATTGATGGCAAACTTGCTTCAATTTTCTCCATATCAACTGAACCACTCTCCCCGAAACGCCGAAATGACTGAATTGCATGTCGATGCTTGAACTTCTCTAACCACCCATTAGAAAATTCAAATGAAATTGCTTCTGGATAGAGACTCTTTAAGAATATGCGGCCCTTCTCCTTGAGTAATTCACCACTAATATTGACATGCTCTTGGTTGCATACAAACCATTCATAAAGAGCCGACTCCATCAATGGGTACTTCAACGGTCTCAAACGTTTTGCATTTGGATTAGAAAGAGCCTGCTGGTCGTCATTGTTGATTGACCTCTTGAACGCCTTCGATATTGCTGATTGCGATAGCTTAAGATTATGAGTATCCTCCAACCACTTGGCAAAATCTTTTTGCTTCCAACCTGGATGTAGTTCTTTCATTTTGCACATCTCCACACGAATTTTTCCACTCATTTGAGTTCTCTTTTCTATTTTTGGTGCCATTATATGCGTGAAGAAAATGTTGATTTGATGTAATTGATAAAAAAAATGTATTATACATAGTATTTATAGATGAAAAAATTAAAGCAATCAAAAGCAAGTACATGCATCTATGGTGGGTGACTCTTGAGTATTGCCTGTTGATGACCTTTTCTAACTAAGGTGATTAGTGGCTGTTTTCTATAACTAAGATCACCAAACAAGATCAAGAAATCATGGAATTTGGCTAAGTAAAGCTCAAGAAATAATTTGACAAGAGTTTTGCTATATATTGAATTCTCTCCTCCTTTTCATGTACAAGAAGGGAGTATTTATAGACATACAAAGTGGCCATGTGTCACCATCTTGATGGCTTAGCCATTGGATCTTTGCCAAGTGTTAGGACACTTGTACAACATCTACACTATTACTCATTGGATGGGTGCCAAGTGTTAGGACACTTGGACCATATCTAAGCTAGTGACTCTTGGGATTCCCCATGTTGTACTTGATCTTTGGCACTTCTGAGATGCTCTCGACGGTGACCGGCTGCTCGATTGTACGTCTCTGTTAGATGTCATGGTCCTTTGCGTTCTGAGCTGTTCGCTCCTCGCTTGGGATCATTTTACGATTCTGCTCGCTCTATTACGTCCTTGTTCGCCCATATTGACTGGCTTGAACCGCTGGCACAGCTGTTCTTTGCAAGGCTGCTCGCCACAATTCTGATTGCCGCATTAGTGCTTTTCTACAAAGATGTTCGCCCTACGAATCTGCTAGCTCCGCTACGAAGCTGTTCGCTCCACGAGGCTGCTAGCTCATTTGATTTGCTATCCTGTTATCAAGTTTAATGATAATCTTTCGTTGATTAAATGCGAAGTTGTTCGCCCATCAACAATTGCCCCCTAGCTTGATCTTATGTTGAATATGGAGTGATCAACTGAGACCAAGCTATAATTTCATCTTCGAATAATGGGCGAGCAGGAAGAGAGTATAGTAAGCTACATGGGCGAGCAAACGCGTAGGCGAGCAAACGAGCAATGGGAACTAAAGTGCGCGACCAGCAGCGAACGCCCTTTCGTGTCGCGACGGTTGGATTCCCGAGGCACGGAATGCGAGGCGTCGCGTCAGTCACGCGCGACCCCCAATTTGCTCATAGGGGCCTACGGAATTTTGCGAAAATTGCATTTTCGACCCAGCCTCATTCTTATAAATAGGCGATTTCCCATTCATTCCTCTTTCTTTCTTCTTTCGATTTTCACGCTTCCGCCATTGACAAACGCTTCGAAGCTTTCCCGTCTTCGTGATTCTTGTGCTTGAATCTTCTCTTGTGTCAAATAGATCTTAGTTTTAGAAGGTAATTCATCTTGTATTTCTTTTTTCTACTCTTAATTTCGTAATTTCTGCACTTTTTCCGTATTTCTCGCGACTGTGGGTGTGATTCCGGTCGTGAACCGCCATCGCGCCGCCGTGTTGTTGATTCCGTTACCATCGTAACTCCTCCGTCGCCGGCGTTATCCTTGTATACTACCTCACACTTAGCCAAATCTCTATTTTTTTTGAATGGATTTTTCCCCCTCAAGTTCCTCCCAATCCGGACCCGGGCGAAATCCAGAAAAACGACCCGTAAATCCGGATTCTCCGCGCAGATCTGTTCGCCAAGCATTGGCGAACAACCCACGCACGTTGTTGGTGGACGAAGATATGGACTCCGATGCGAGCTCCGTTGTTCGCTCGGTAGAGATGTGCGCCGCTGACCGTTCAGGCGATCAAGAAGAGACTCACCACCCTGCTCGCGAACCTGAGACGTCCTCCGACCTTGGCGAAGACTCTACCGAAGTGGCCGCGGAGATAGAGGGTTCAATCGACCTCGAGGGTGACCAGGCTGATGCTGCTGGCGAGCAGCAAGTTGGCGAGCAAGAAGGTCCTATGCTTTCATGGGAGTTTTTAAGGGAAATCAATTTCCCAATCTCTCAAACTACGCCAGAATCCCGGATCCCAGAAGGAGTTGTTCGCGACAACGAGTGGGCAGACTATTCTGCTCGCTACTCGAAGACTTTTGCCCCCACATCGAGGGTAATCATGAAAGCTCAGGACGGGGATTATGCAGCGAGCAAAGTTACCAGTGTTGTCATTGAGGAGGATCTGGCGAGCATTCGTGCAACATACAAGATTCCTTACGATATTTTCATGTATGTGCCGAAGAAAGGAGAGACTGCTGATCGCCCCCCTCCTGGCTGCACGGCGATCAACTTGGATGTGTTGAACACGGGTTTCCCGCTCCCCGTTCATCCTCTCATCGGCCGCTTCCTATCCGACATGAACCTGGCGATCACCCAAATTACTCCAAATGGTTGGAGTAGTCTTCTAGCCTTCATGACTCTCTTTGGTCTTGAGGGCTACAAGAATAAGATAACAACCGCGGAGATCCTCTACGCCTTGACCATTTTCGAGGATGGTGCTGGATGGTATTACGCCAAGGCGAAAACCGGATTGAAACTCATTGAGGGAGTTCCCAATAAGATTAAGGGTTGGCATTGCCAATTCTTCTTCATTGGTGGAGATTGGCGAGCAACTGAGGGATTTGCTGGCGGGCAGGCGCGCATCATGTCGCCTGAAGGCTTTGGAAAAATCAAACGTAGGGCTAACTTTGTCTTGCTAGTTCATAAGTAGGACTAATTTTAATCCTTTTCGTTGTTTTGCAGGTCCAAGGAACTTGAAGTGGGGGCACCCCGACATCAGTGACGAGTTCCTCTTTACCTTAGCCATCATCTCTCTTCGCGACGTTGCTAGCCGCGACATACACCATCTCTCGAAGGCTCATTGTCGCAAACTTGCTGGCTTGGTCACGAGTCCCCACCATCTTGAAGCCCAAGCCGTCGTTCCAGAAGGTAACTTTTTATTTTTGCTCGCCAATCATTTTTGCTCGTTCATCATTCTTGCTCGCCTAACACTTGTATTTTTCTTGTCAGATCAACAAGTCACTGTTGCTATCCCAGCTGTGCCCGAGTCATATTATCTACTCGCCAATCGAGTTAAACAGATGGCTGATGCTTCAAGGAGAAAGATGGATCCTCCCCTCGCTATCATGCGTCTCCGGGCCGGAGAGAACCCTTCTGGTCGCCCAGCCGCCGGAGCTGGTCGCCGCAAACCTGCGGCCAAATCTACTCCCTCTCCACGGGATGTAAGGAAGGATAAGGAGAGGGAAAAAGAGAAGGAGAAGAAGAAGGCGCCGCGAGGCGATGATGCTCGCGGCGATGATCGCGCCTCTAAGCGATCAAAGACCATGGCGGAGGCGAGCAGTGCTGCTCCCCGATCTCCTGCTTCTAGATCCACCTCTTTGGAAGTGGTGGACGAGCAACAGGTGGTCGCTAGCGTGGCGGCGACCAAAACGGTGGTGTACCCCAAGGATCTCTCCTACTTAGGTTGGGATCCTTCTAGAATTAAAGAGTAAGTTGTTCGCTTTTTCAGGTTTTGTTGTTCGTCTGATCTTAGTCATCATTTTTGTTCTTACTCTTAATTCTTCATTTGGTTAGGTACAAACCGGAGCGTTATCCCGGTCGAGGAACTGCTCTTCACCACTTTGCTGTTGTGAAGGATGCCCCCCCCAGCTTTCGCGATATTCCCGATGCTCCTGTCCGTCGAGCAGCTGAGATGGTCCCGAGAGCTTGGACCAAATCGGCGAACACCCTTGTCACGGGTCAGACTGTGAGCGACAATGTTCGCCTGATGGCGTACAATGCTAGCCATCAAGTGGTCCAGGCTCAAGTGCTGCTCGATCAAGTTCTGGATCTCGAGCGAACAAACCGCGATTTGGGCCGTCGCATGGAGAGGATGGACGAGGAAAGAGCCTCTGCCATCAAAGAATGCAAGGCCGAGCATGCTAAGATGCTGGCTTTGATGGAGAGGAAAATGGAGGCCTCGTTAACTGGCGAGAAGAACGCCTTGGAGAAGGCTGAGAAGATGCTGCTGGAGGTGAAGTCCTCAGACTTGAGAGCTGAGAGAGCTGAGAAGGAGCGAGCAGACTTATCCGCTCGGTTGCTCGCTGCCGAGGAGCATGTCAAGAGGCTGGAGGAAGAGCGCCAGAATCTGATCGAATACGAAGTCCATGAGCAGGAAGTGATGGACAAGACCAATTTTGGGTACATTTGTGCCTTTGCAGAATGTTTACGGTCTGTCCACTTCGCTCACGATCATAACCAAGATATCCGTGATGCGGTGAAGGCGGACTTCGTTGAATACGTGAAAAATTATCCTCCTCCTCCTGGCTCGACTTTGTTCGTCTCCGATTTGGCCGACCTCGGCTTTCCTTTGGAAGTCTTCGGCGAGGACGTCGACATTGCTGCTCCTACTTACGGCGGTCAGCCTGACCCTGCTTCAGCGGCGACCAACGCGGCAGCCGCTGATGAGGTTTTTGAAGGGTTGTCTTCGCTTCCCTTGACCCCCATAGACGGGGCTGGTACAAGTGCCCAGGGCGAGCAGCCGAGCGCGCCGGCGACCAGGACTGAAGATGCTCCTCCTCCTCCTCTTCCTTGAAGACTTTAGTTTTTTCTTACAATAGGATGTATAACATTTCTGTATTTCTCATTCCTATTGTAAAACTTTTTGATCTAATGAAATAAAGATTTTTTGTTCGTCTACAAGCTTATGCTTCTTCATTTGTCTTTACTTAACTGCTCGCCTCTTTGTTTGTCTTACTTAGTTGCTCGCCTTTTTTTTTTTTTTTTTTTTTTTTTTTTTTTGCTCATGACTGTTAAGTGTTCCTTTTTTCTTAAGGTAAACACTTAAATTTTAAACTGGTCATTTGGTTCTTATAGAACTTGACCTTTAGTTGTTTGGGCCATTTTGGTCGCTCGTGGACTTGGCCTTGCATTAATGAGGGCTATTGGTCCGTTATGGACTTAGCCTTATTTTTGCTTTTAAAAAGCTTTTCTGTTCGTCTTATAACAGACTTGTATTTTGTCAATTTTTGGGCGAGCAACTAAGTAATTTGGACTCAAGGCTCAAAAACTAAAATTCAGCAAGACAGAAGATAAAAACAATTCTGCTCGCCTAGTAAGATAAATGCAAATCTGCTCGTTTATAAACTTGCGCAAAAATTTCCAAAATTTACAAAGGATCTATTTACAAACTTCCTAAGACTTACAGGACTTCATTGGTAGTACTTCTTGAGTAAAGTTGTGTTCCAGGAGTATTGGGACGACTTGCCTTCCATGTCTTCAAGGTCGTATGTGCCGTTGTGCCACTTATTCGTCACCTTGTATGGGCCCTCCCAAGTCGGGCCGAATACTCCTGGTGGTATTAAAACTTTTCGAAGTACCAAGTCCCCAATTTCGAATTCTCTTGCTTTTACTTGAGAATTGTAGTACTTTGCTGCTCTTCTTTTGTAAATTGCATTTTTCAATTCTGCTGTTATTCTTTTTTCTTCAAGCAAGTCCAACTCTGCTGCCATTGCAGAGTTGTTTGTTTCTTCGTCGAACGCAGCTGTTCGTTTTGTCGGGACTTTTAACTCAATCGGAATTACTGCTTCTGTCCCGAATGCCATTGTGAACGGTGTTTCGCCTGTGCTTGTTCTGTGGGATACTCGATATGCCCACAATACCTCTGGTAGCTCTTCTGACCATTTTCCTTGCTTGTCAACCAAACGAATCTTCAGTATATGCTTGATTATTTTATTCACTGCTTCCACTTGACCGTTTGATTGGGGGTGGTATGGTGTCGAGAAATGTTTCTTTATTCCCCATTTTTCGCAAAAATCTCTGATCTCTTTTCCCTCAAACTGCCTTCCGTTGTCCGTTACTATCGCCTGGGGGACCCCGAAACGACAAACAATGTTTTTCCATATAAAGTTGATCATTTTCTCCTGTGTGATCCGCCCGAGTGCTTCTGCTTCCGCCCATTTCGTGTAGTAGTCAACAGCCACTACCGCGTATCGAACATTTCCTTGTCCTGGGGGAAAAGGCCCGATAAGGTCAATTCCCCATTTCGCGAACGGCCATGGACTATTGACTGAAATCAATTCATGTGGGGGTTTGTGAATGTTTGGGGCGAACAATTGACATCTATGACAAGTTCGGGCAATCTTGATTGCATCTTGAAGGAGAGTTGGCCAGTAATATCCTTGCCTTATTGTTTTATGTGCCAAAGCCCGTCCTCCGGCATGATTTCCGCATACACCTTCATGGATCTCTTTCAGCACTGTTTGTCCTTGCCCCCTAGCCAAACATTTCAGAAGTGGGAGCGAAATTCCTCTCTTGTACAACTGTCCGTCCATCATGGTGTATCTTGCCGCTCTTTTAACCAACTTGTTAGCTTCGAATGGGTTGTCCGGTTTTTTATCGTTTTGCAAATATTCCACGATCGGCATCCTCCAGTCGTTTTCTTCGAAATCTTCGTCGATCTGGTAGATCTTGTAATCTTCGGTTGATGGTTTGGACATTCTTGTTAGCGTCACTTCCGACAATTCTGCTGGTCCGGTGCTGGTTGCTAGCCTGGCTAATGCATCTGCTTGAGCATTATTGTCTCTTGGTATTTGTTCAATGTATATTTGTTCGAACAAAGAGGCCAAGTGAGCAACAATCTTTTGATACAAAGCCATGTCTTCATCTCTTGCTTCATATTCTCCTCGGACCTGGTTGACGATCAATTGTGAATCTCCAAAGATTTGCAACCTCCGTACTCCAACTGCTAATGCTAGGCGTAACCCAACGATCACAGCCTCGTACTCTGCTTCGTTGTTCGTCGCCATGAACTCGAATCGAACAGCTGAAGTAAAAACTTGCCTGTCCGGACTTATCAAGACTATACCTGCTCCCGATGCTGTATTTGTTGATGAACCATCAACATACATGTGCCAGGGATGGCTATGCCCTCTCATTGGATCTTGGGGGAAAGTCAGTTCGACTATAAAGTCTGCTAAAGCTTGCCCCTTGATCGCTGTTCGAGGAACATACGAAATCCCGAACTGACTAATTTCCAAGGACCACTTTAGGAGACGACCAGCCGCATCGGGTCTGTGCAGTATTTGCTTGAGTGGGAACGTTGTCAACACTTCCACCTGGTGGTCGAAAAAATATGGACGAAGTTTCCTGACACTCATTACCAGCGCATATGCTAGCTTTTCTGTTGGTGAATATCTGAGTTCTGCTTCGTGCAAGGCATGACTTACATAGTAGATGGGCAGGTGGAACTTTCCTTCTGCACGAACGAGCACTGAACTGATTGCTACCTCTGAGGCCGCCAAATACAAGTATAACTTTTCCCCTGGGATTGGCTTGGCAAGAATTTTTGTATCGCTGAGGTAATCTTTCAGCTGCTCGAACGCTTGTTGACAGGCGTCTGTCCATTGAAACTTTCCTTTCTTGATGGCCTCGAAGAATGGCCTGCACTTATCTCCGGATCTCGAGACGAACCTGTTCAAGGCTGCTAGACATCCAGTTAGTCGTTGGACTTCTTTTACCGATCTAGGTGGTTGCATTTCCATGATTGCTTTCACTTTCACTGGATTTGCTTCAATTCCTCGTTGACTAACCAGATGTCCCAAGAATTTCCCAGAATGGACTCCGAAACTGCTTTTCTTGGGGTTCAACTTCATATTGTAGGTCCGAAGTATCTCAAATGTTTGAGCCAGGTGCTGCAAGTGATCTTCCTTTTTTGAGCTCTTGACAACAATGTCGTCCACATATACTTCCATCGTCTTCCCGATGTGATCATCAAATATCTTGTTGACCAGCCTCTGATATGTAGCTCCAGCATTGATTAGCCCAAATGGCATTCTCTTCCAGCATAGCAAGTTCTTGTTGGTATAGAACGCAGTGTGTTCTTGATCATCGGGATGCATCGCGATTTGATGATATCCTGCGAATGCATCCATGAACGTTAGCAGCTCATGTCCGGCGGTGCTATCAACTAGCTGGTCAATGTGAGGCAATGGGAAGTTGTCTTTCGGGCAGGCGGCGTTAAGATCTGTGAAATCGATGCAGAGTCTCCATGCTCCAGTTGCTTTCCTGACCAAAACTGGATTTGCCACCCACTGCGGGCATAACGCTTGTTTGATTAAGTCGTTATCCAGCAGTTTTTTGACTTCCACGTCAAGCGCCTCGTATTTGTCGGGTCCAAATTTTCTCCTTTTCTGATGGACTGGCCTCTTCCCCGGGTCGATGTTGAGTCTGTGACAGGCATGTTCGGGGCTAATGCCTACCATGTCTGCATGCGACCATGCGAACACATCGAGGTTTGCTTTAAGAAACTCAATCATGTTGGTCCTGTACGGCTCTGGTAGCTCGGACCCTATGAAGAGTTCTAAGCCCTCTTGGTTCGGGTCGACTTTTACAGTTTCCAACTCTTCGACTGGGGTAGCCCTCCGTTTCTGGCCTTTCCATCTGGGGTCAATAATGGGCCCTTCTGTCTTTGGCTCATCTTCGGTCTCCATCGGTTCTGCCCCCAGTCGTGGCTCGATGTCCTCTGCATCGACGTTCATTGCCCTTGCTTGTTCTTCCTCGTTGCTAGTAGTAGCAGCTTCTGTACCTCTTGTTTGGGCGAGCTGCTCGTCTTCGCGTTCCTGCTCGTCCTCGTCCAACTGTGCGCCTTCGCACATCTGTTCGCTCATGCGCATCTGTTCGTCTATGCATAGTTGTTCGTCGCTGCGTGACTGCTCGTCGACTTCCATTATTTCAGTATCAACGGAAGTCATGGCCTCGCTATCATCTCCGTCCTTGTCTGAGCACTTGTCCGCCATGTTGACTTGATGATCCTGCAACTGTATTTGCAACAGACACGCACGAGCTTTCCTTTGATCTCCTTTAACTGTACCTGCACCCCTCTTTGTTGGAAATTTTAAACAATAATAGTACGTTGAAACAGCTGCTTTAAATTCATGCAAGAAAGGACGGCCGAGGAACCCGTTATAGGTGGACTGTTGGTCTACAACCAGGAAGTCTACCATTCTATTCATTTTCCTCTCCGGGTCCTCGATTGATACAAGCTCAACTGCCAACGTAACTATTCCTAGCGGGGTGGTCACAGCATTCCCGAATCCTACAATCTTGTGATTACAATCTTTGATGTACTCAGCACAATCTCCTAGCTGGTCCACCGTGCTCTTGAACAGGATATTCGTGTAGGAACCAGTGTCGACAAGTAGACGATGTACTTTTGTCCCCATAATATTGGCGCAAATGACCAATGAGTCGTTGTGGGGGGTAAGTATCCCGTCTAAGTCTTTTCCTGAGAAAGTCAGGTCCCCTGTTTGCTTGGTCGATGGATTTACCCCCACTTCCATTACTTGATCTACTGCTCTCAGCTCTGCTTTCCTCTTTCTTTTTGACATAGGTGGTCTCCCATCAGAACAACCACCTACTGGCCCAGTGGGTTCCAGCATCAGGATTTCTGGGATATGCCTTGCTGGAGCTGCTGGGACCTTCCTTCCCCTCTTACCAACTTTGTTTGGTTGGTCATCACTATCTTCGTCATCCGAACTGGATTGCACTGGCGCCCTTGGTCTTTTACCTGGTTCCCTCTTCACGAATTCGGACAGCTTCCCTTCCTCATAGAACCTCCACAACTGCTTCAATAGATCTCGGCACTCGCTCGTGAAGTGGCCGATGTTCTGATGATAAGCACAGTATTTGTTCGGGTTCAGCTTACCTTTCTCTTGTCTTATCTTCCGCGGCTCTGACAACATCTCCCTGTCCTTAACGTTGTTGTACACAGCATCCACGGACATAGTAAGGACTTGACTCAATTTTTCTTTCAATTCAGCTCCATCATTGAATGACTTCATGTTCTTCGGAGCTTTGTAATCACTTCCTCCCGACTTCTTGTTAGACTTTTTTGGATCAGTCTTGTCTCCCATCTCTCGGTGTAAGGCCTCCTGCATTGAAACGTGAATTCCCGCTTTGTGTCTGAACTCTGTGTATGTTTTCGGGCAAGTTAGATGCATTTCCTTCCACAAATCAGTTCCTTTCTTTAAACCAGCCATCACTGCCACAATTTTCGTGTCCTCACTCACCATCTCGCCCTCCAGTAAGACTTTATCAAATCTTTCCAGAAATTGCTTGTCAGACTCCTCGTCTCCTTGCCTAATATCTGCCAGACGGTGTCTGTGGGTCAAGTAGGACCCGGCAGTTGAGAAGTGAGACAGAAACTCTTTGCTTAGCTGGGCAAAAGAGTTGATGGAGCCAGGAGCCAGTGCTGAAAACCATCTGTGCGGGCCATCTCCCAGGGTGAGTGGAAAATTTCGGCATTGCGTGGCGTCGGTCGCCCCCATTGAGAT
The DNA here is from genome assembly GCA_947034835.1 of Ballota nigra. Classification (NCBI taxonomy): domain Eukaryota; kingdom Viridiplantae; phylum Streptophyta; class Magnoliopsida; order Lamiales; family Lamiaceae; genus Ballota; species Ballota nigra. The sequence continues at coordinate 14,884,782 of OX344730.1, forward strand.
CATAAAACCCGAATACTTCGTCACATGAATACGGGGGTCCGACGTTCCCTCGTACAGATTGATGGCTGGGAACTGTGTCTTCTTCTGGATCGGTGCACTGAGGATAGACGGAGATAATGGTGAGGATGGGAGAATGGTTGATCCGACACCTCTCTGAGACTCCAACTGTTTCTGCAATTCTTCAATTGCCTTTCTCATTTCCTGCAACTCATTCGGGGGAGTTCTCCCGATGGAAGGTTGTTCATCGTGATTGGGTTCAGTGACCTCTTCACGATGCAGTCCCTTGCCAACGGGACGTTTTTCCTGAGTTATCTTCCTAGCAGCGTTGCTAGCTCCATTTGGCCCTAGCCGGCCAAAAGCTGACCTCCGGATTCGGTCATGCACTGATGGGCGAGCAGGATGGTGTGATCGCTCCTCATGCCTTCGGGATGGCTCCCTCCTATTCACATTCCTTGTTCCTAATCTCTCCAAAGCACTTGTCCGGGAAGTACTTTTGCTTGATTCATCTGCTTGACTCGGTGATGATTCTCCTCTACTTCCTAGACGTTCGCTCAGTGGAGCTTTTCCTTTATTTCTGCGAACTTCCTCGCTGTCGGCCTCGTCCCGACGTGCATCTTCTCTCATTTTACTCCTTTGTTCGCCAGTACGCTCCTGCTCGCCTGTTCGTCTGGTCGTCACAGGTGCTCTTGACGGTCCTGCTATATGTCGATTTTGCAAGGATTGAAGAACAGCAATGGTTTTTGCTAGCTCTTCGGGATTTTGAGCAAGAGCTTCAACTTCTGGTGGAATCGTGTCAATAGTGACCTGTATATTCCTCTGCGAAGTTGCTCTCACTGTCCGTGCATGTCCTTCGGTGGAAGAAACCCTAGTTCTTGGTCTACGACTTGGAGATATACTTGAATGTCGTTCTTCTTGCGATCTAACCATCTTGGCTATCGAAATGTGGGTAAATAAGCAAATGGATGAAGTGATCTTGTACTTACAGACACCTTTTCCAAGGATTACTAGCCTTGTGTGTGATTGTAAAGGTTTGAAAACCCTAGTTCATGCACACATGCATTGAAATCCTTAAAGTGTTGTAAATCTTTGTCCTAAGAATATGCACTTTTGTTTTCCGGCAGCCTCTCCCCGGATTCCGGCGAAATTATGCAGATTCCGGTGGTAGTCTTCAATCTTTCTTCGAATTTTTCTACAATCGAAGGTTCGAACCCTCCTTCTAGCGCCAATTGTTGATGACCTTTTCTAACTAAGGTGATTAGTGGCTGTTTTCTATAACTAAGATCACCAAACAAGATCAAGAAATCATGGAATTTGGCTAAGTAAAGCTCAAGAAATAATTTGACAAGAGTTTTGCTATATATTGAATTCTCTCCTCTTTTTCATGTACAAGAAGGGAGTATTTATAGACATACAAAGTGGCCATGTGTCACCATCTTGATGGCTTAGCCATTGGATCTTTGTCAAGTGTTAGGACACTTGTACAACATCTACACTATTACTCATTGGATGGGTGCCAAGTGTTAGGACACTTGGACCATATCTAAGCTAGTGACTCTTGGGATTCCCCATGTTGTACTTGATCTTTGGCACTTCTGAGATGCTCTCGACGGTGACCGGCTGCTCGATTGTACGTCTCTGTTAGATGTCATGGTCCTTTGCGTTCTGAGTTGTTCGCTCCTCGCTTGGGATCATTTTACGATTCTGCTCGCTCTATTACGTCCTTGTTCGCCCATATTGACTGGCTTGAACCGCTGGCACAGCTGTTCTTTGCAAGGCTGCTCGCCACAATTCTGATTGCCGCATTAGTGCTTTTCTACAAAGATGTTCGCCCTACGAATCTGCTAGCTCCGCTACGAAGCTGTTCGCTCCACGAGGCTGCTAGCTCATTTGATTTGCTATCCTGTTATCAAGTTTAATGATAATCTTTCGTTGATTAAATGCGAAGTTGTTCGCCCATCAACATTGCCTTTTCATATTACGTGAGTAAATTAGTTCAATTAAGTTCAACACATTACATGTACATGTATCTACTAATTATACCATTATATAATATACATGCATTTAAAAAAAAAAAAAACCTTATAACTCTATTTAGGAATAACCCTCATTTAGGAATATTTTTTTGTGGTCCCAAGGATATGACTATAGAGAGGTTTTACTGTATTATCAAAATTATGCTTTATAAGAGCCCATTAAGGTAAAAACAGGTATTATCAAAATTATTATTTGGAAGTCATTCAATATGACACCTCAAAAACTAATATTCCACATAGGTTGGTTAATGGGTATAAATATTTATCATTTTCTATATCCTACCATCCAAATAAAAAATTAAAAAAAAAATTATTTTCTTTAACCCACCATCCAAATTTTGTCTTGATTGATCAAACAATCGAACTATGATCATTTCTACACACACAAGATTTTTTGTTTCAATTCATCATAGCTCATGTTCCAGTTTATCATCATGGACCAGTCAAATTTCAGATGCAAAAATATGGTGCAACTCGAGAAGGTTATTTTATGTCATACATGAATAACCATCGCAAGATTAAACACAGCGTAGATTTTCAATTTGCACAATTTTTCTTTCCTTGAAAAATTATTATTTGTGCAATTGCAACAAAGAGTCGCTATGTGGAACCAGGAATGAAGGCTAATTATTTCCTCCTTATAATCTTCGGATAGGAATATATAATATTTAGTCTGTACTTGCAATATTCAAGAGGCATTTCCATTTGATGCCAAACATTTTTTTTTTAAAGGCGTTTGATACCAAACTTGATTCAACAAGTAGCATGCATGCATTTCAATGAATTACAACAGTGCAAACTGGTTTTCATTCAATCCAACATTCAGAGCTGAAAGATGGCTATGCCTAGAGAGCAGAAAATGGGGCAGCGACACAACATGCTACTAAGTTCCACAATAGCTCATCAAGGAGGAGAGAGCCATGGAAATGGATAAAGTCTCGGACAAAAGTTTTAAGCAGTCATTTGTAACAGGAAAGTAGAATCATCACAATCCAAGGGCGTGAAGCATTATAGCATTTTGGGCATGCATCCGGTTTTCAGCCTGGGGGAACACTATGGAATTAGGGGCTTCCATTACGCCATCAGTAACCTCAACGCCCCTCTCAGCAGGTAAACAGTGCATGAAATATGCTTTTGGACCAGCCAATTTCATTAGCTCCTCATCGACCTACAAGTTATTTAGTCAGCATTAGAGATGTTAAGTGGGTCCACTTACCCCTAGATAGCCCTGATATAATGCAAGTGGTCACCCAAGTTCAACATAAAAAAACACAATAAGTGATTGGGGAAAAAAGAAACCGAGGAAATATCTGCCCTCCATCAGGGGAGATGTGACAATACTTTCCAGTAGACTTCTTAAAAGTGCGTTTAGAACTCCTAAACCCAAACACCAGACATTGATAACTCAAGCTAATAAATGGACCCATTTCTTACTTATGTATGATTCAAGTTGTAACATATTTGTCTCTTAGAAGGATGGTTCCATACCTGGAATCCTTTAAAAACTTTACGGCGGTATTCAGCCTCTTCCTTCTGCCCCATGCTAGCCCATACATCTGAATAAATAACATCAGCTCCCTTTACAGCTTCTTTTGGATCATTTACTATTTCTATCTTGCTGACTCCAGCCTTGATTGCTTTCTTAGCTGTCCTTGGATCGGGCTCAAAACCTTGGGGGCAGGCACAAACAAAGTGGAAAGGAATGACAGATGCCAATAACAACCAAGAATGGACAATATTGTTCCCGTCTCCAACATAGACAACCTGAAGATTTTACACCATACAAAAAACTAAATGTCATATAACTCAACATGGATAGATAATTACGCTGAACAGCTGCATATAGACCAACCTTTGTCCCTTCCAGCTGACCAACATGCTCAATGATTGTGAGTGCATCAGCCATAATTTGACAGGGATGGTTGAAGTCTGTCAAGCCATTGATCACAGGGACAGTGGCATAGTTAGTAAGATCTAGAATGTCCTGCAAGATGAAAGAAAAACTTCTGTAATATCTGTCGTTAACTTCAAGACAGAACTATAACCAGTGGACAAGACAGAAAACCAGTTCTGTTCTGTTGTATCAATGTTAAATAGACAAAATAAAAAGAAAGAATATCCATTGAAGTTGGCACAGTCAAGAAAGTGTTCAATGATCAATCCTGCTTAATTTAATGCAATTAGAAAAAGGGAAACATCTTCTTACTGTACGAACAAGAAACATTGAAACCCATGTATTTCTGTAAGAATTAAGAGGCCAGGCCATACTACCACCTGCCCTATTAATAATTTAATATTTGATTTTTAAGCACATTAATGGTTTGTGACACAGGTCATGTTGAACCCAAGTCCCTAAGAGATCATCAATATAAAAGAAATTGAATTTCCTATTATTTATATGATTATATCATAACACAAATTATGACATTTAGAAAAATAACAATCAAAAACTAAGATGAAGAGCTATAAATTAAGAGGTTATCAAATGAATATTAACCTGCAGAGAAAGAGAGGGAAAGAGAACAAAAGGGCTTTGACCTTAAACTCAGCCAGCAAAACCAAAATACTATGCAAAATCAAAAGTTGGATGCCCTTAATCAATAACTCACCACTCACCAGCATACCTGATGAGCAAAGACTCGTGCCATAATGATATCATTGTAGCGTGACAGTACGCGAGCAACATCACGAGTTTCCTCTCGCTTACCCATTTGAATATCATCAGGCCCCAGATACAGGGCATGCCCTCCCAACAAATGAAACCCAGTCTCAAATGAAACTCTTGTTCTCATAGAAGGCTTGGCGAATATCATCGCCATAGTTTTCCCTTTAAATGGGAGATATGTTCTCTCTCCTGATTTAAGAAGTGCCTTTACCTCCTTGGCTCGATCTAAAATCTTTAAAATTGTATCCTTGTCAAAATCGGTAATGTGAAGAAAATCCTTCAGACCTGCTTTCTCTGGAAATATATAAAAAAAAAAATTACCTAGGGCTATTAGAAATTGTAATAGGCATTGAATGAGACGTCATCACTGGCGCCTGTTGTTTGCAACATTTATGCATGTTTTTATTTACACGAGTTCAATTGTGTGGAAGATAGTGTGATCATAGACAGGGGAGAATGCTTCACTATTGGGATAATAAGATTTATCAATTTGCTCAATTTTGACACTAAACATTATTGACATTCAAATTATGTGACACCAGAAGACACAATAGCAGACACTTCGATTCCAGGGAGGATAAAGGACTTCCAAATATAGGCTTGAGGTAACACACTATTACTGAGATGTCACAGTGATATCTTTCTAACACAAAAGCTAAAAGCGTAATAGAAGCACATCAACTGATATAACGAAACGGACACAAATTTCGAGCATGAGTAGCTAAGCCAAACAATGGTATTGATCTTTTTAATTTTCTCAATATCTATCAACAATCTAAATTCTGTTGACCAAAAAGTTGTACAATAAATGTTTTATATGTTTAATTTATAAATGCACGAGGTGCTCAATTATCAAACCAGTCAAAGATGACACTTAAGACAATGTGGACAGATTTTAATCATATAAATTAAAACACCAAAAGAGCAAAAACTAGAGATATCCAATTCCAACATCCACTTAAGAAGCAGAGGTTTTAGCAATAGCGTCCACCTCATAAATTAAGCATGGCACAGTTTTTTTCGTGCATTTCCAGGAAAATAAGAAAGAATGAACAGTAAATTCACAAGTAAAATAAAAAAATCAATAGTAATCATTGCCAACACACAAAAAAAATTGAAGATCAGGAATCGGAACCTTTGAGAAGAAACACAGATACCTTTAACATTGGCAGGTGAGGAGGGCGCAGAAGAAACAATCTGGCACGAGATTCGTCGACAGATTGCCGGAGCGGTTAAGGAGACGCCCGTGAATCTGCGGATGTTTTGAGCGCCGCGCGAAAGAGAAGAGGATGAGGACAGAGAAACGGAGTCCGGTGAAGAAACGGAGGAGAGGTGGCATGAGATGGTCGCCGCCATTGATTTGGTGTTGGTGTGCACTCAGTGAGGGTGAGTGGGTAGGTCACTGTGAATTGTGATTGACTGAGACTATACCAACATTTTTCACTTAGACGACGTCGTGTATCTGTGTGAATTGTTGATAACTTGAACTTCGTCCTCTTTGTGATTTTTTTATGGGAATAATTTTTTTTTTTTCAGAAGTGTTACAACTTAATTTGATATGCAATGAATATAGGGGTGTCTTTTAGAAAGATTTTAAGTGTGTGCATGAGCTGTCTTAGGTAAATTTATGTATATATGGTGAATAGTAAGTGGGATTGATAATATAGAGGGGTTGTGAGATTGTTTATGAAATTAGAGGGAATCGCCTTTGGGAGGGACGAGTTTCCCTTTTTTTTTTTTTTTTTTTTTTTATCTCGCCTTTGGGAGAGACGTGTTTTGCTTTTTTTTTTTATCTCGCCTTTGGGAGAGGCGTGTTTTGCTTTTTTTTTTTTTTTTTTTTTTTTTACATCGCCTTTGGGAGGGGCGATTATGTACCGATTTTTTTTTTCGTTCGTTTTTTACGATTGTTCAATGATTAAGTGGGTTAGTAATTATTGTTCAATGATTATGTGATGATTATTCAATGATATATTATAACTAAACCCAAATTGCTATTGAGATGGTGTAAAACCCTAATTGTTAGTGGAGATAAATATAATTTTGTATTGAAATTGGTTTATATTTATACTATCTTAAAAAAAAATTATTTTATTGGTTCAAAAGAAACTATAAACTATTTCATAAAAATTGAAAATTATTTTAAACACTAAATAATATTTTTAAGTAATAAATGTAAAATGTAAAAAAAATGACATTTATAATAATAGTACCAATACAATTAGTGATGGCCCAATCGACCACCCGTTCCACATTGCGGCGGACGTCTTTCACGATAATTACGACGAGGTTGTTGTTCATGTTGGCTTGGTCCGGGCTCCTCTCCGTATGTGTCCGCATATGGTATAGGCGTTGAACTGTAAACTGGGCGTTGTGCGAATTGAGGTCGATGTTGATAATAGGTACTCATATTAATACCCGTATTTAATATGTCAGTAAATGAACCAGACCATGATGTAAGAAGATCTGTCACAGATTTAGTTAATTTAGATCAATAATATATATTAAAATATATATTATTTATAAGTTGATATTATATACCTGGTTCATTATAAGGTGTCTGAAAACTGGGTTGATGTATCTCCTGTTGCAACGTCGATGTAGAAGCAGGCTGGGGTACCCCCTCAACGCTTTCCCAACCAACTATCAAGTTAACAATAACATATCATAAGTAAATAAACATAATCTTTAAAAAATATTATTTATTAAGGGTTATGTGTAACTTCCATACCATTTCTAGCAGGATGTGTGTAAGCTCCAAGTCCAAATGAGGGCAACTCATAACTTGTGTGAGGCGTAGGCTGAGGTGGCCACTCATTTGAATGCCGAGCGTCTATCAAATTAATAGAAATATACATAAACAAGTAAATATAATTTCTTGAATAATTTTAATTTATTATTGTAATTTTGATAATATTGAATTACACACCATATGCAGTTGGTGTGTTGCCCAAAATTCGAGACGCTCCATACTGTTGGCCCATCGATGTAGAAGCATCTGTAACATGTTATAAAAATATTTAATAATTAAATAAATATAAACCCAAGGAATATCATATTTACAAGTGTAATTCCGTAAATTGCATACCATTTCCAGCAGTATGTTGTGTGCGGGGCGCAGATTGAGGTACTCGATATTGAGTACCTTGTCGGGGAAAAGGGGAATCTGATGGCACTGCCGAGGAATGTCTTCTTCGACTCGCAGACGTTGAAGGACCTTCATCGCCGTCACGCTCTACAGACCTCCTTCTTGTTTGTCCTCTACTTGTTTCCCCGACTTCTACGTTTTCAACTGAGGCTCGTGGATGTTCAAGATAAGTAGGAGATTCAATAATAGGCTCCACTTCAGTGATGAAATTCTCAGCTGTTTCTAAAAATTCCTCCATTGATGGTCTATTATCAATGTGAGCCCGTCGTTTACTGATTTTAAATTTTCGAAACCAGCTTACCTGTAACAAAAAAAAAAGTAGAATGTTATTCATATTTCAAACATAAAAAATCAATATATAATAAAATTTGTGATATATAATTTACCAAAACATCACTGACAGACGTTCTTGGTGGTTGGAAGCCTCGGACCGGTGCTGCAGTATACTCCACTGGTGAAATCAATCGTCGTGTAATGTCATAGTACCACTGCATATAGTCATTCGTGACCGGATCACCCCCGTTGATAGGCGTGCAAGTCATGAATGGTTGCCTGCTTCTCCAATATCTAATCCATTTGTCATGCTTGGTCGTCCAATCAAAGCCGGTTCTCCCCTGGCGGTTATACTCATGCAAGCTCTGGTCCCTTTCCTCTACATGACTTGGAATGTTTTGGACCATTCCAAATTGTCTGAGCACCCTATTCGGATAGTGAAGCTCCACTATCCAAATATTGATCAATGGACATTGCGACCTCCAATTTAAGGTCCAACAACGAGGTTCGAGATTCCTGATCTCCTCAGCGTCCACATCATAGGGATCCCAAATAAACTGTAAAGACACACACAAAACATTAATATCAATATTCTCAAAAATTAATTTATATTAGTTTGAATCATTATAATAATAACTTACTTGACCATTAGACAAACGATCAAATATGTCGCGATATACACGAATTGAAAACCTCGTGCTGTGAATATGACTGTGATAACGTATCCACCTATAGTAGGTAAAAAAATAAGTATGTATATCCAAACGAATTATAGATAAATGTGTCTATTGAAAAATACCTAGCTCCATACGGTGGAGGCCCCAAATTACGACCATCTACACTTATCTGCCCTTGTTGGAGCATCGGATGTGCGTTCGATGGTTGGATCGTTATTATCCTTGACCATGCCCATATCTGTTGTTCAATGATAAATTTATTTCAATGTACAATTAATCAATGAAATATTTAAAAGTAATTTAAATTAACCAAGAATTACCTGCAACAAGCATAATGGTCCAGCGATGCTCTTGCATTTATAGTTGCAAGCCATACAGAGTTCGCGATATAAACTCGCTAACACAGCACTTCCCCAGCTGTATTCCCCGACTGTATTCACGTCCCGCAGAAAATATAGATAGACTAATGGGACAGAATTTCGAGAATGGTCGGGCATCATTAATGTTCCCAGGAGTAAAAGTGCACACCCCCGTGCATATTGATCAACGACCTCCTGTGGTGTATAGTCATCAATATCAACAGAATGTCTCACCAATTCATTTAGGGAAGTCAATTTGATCGCACTATTGCCCCTTATATCATCTGGTTGTATGGTGATGCCCATCAACTCTTCACACAAGCTTTTCCACTGATCAAAGTTATTATATTCATCTCGCCGTATAATGGGCTCTCCTTCTATCGGTAAACCCCATAAAATGGAAACATCTTGCAATGTGACGGTCGCCTCTCCGACGGGGAAATGGAACGTATGCGTCTCTCGACGCCATCTCTCCACTAATGCAGTGATAAGATGACGATCGAGTCTGAATGTCCCACAACGAAGGGGACCGTAAAAACCCATCGTCTTGAGTCTGTCCACCTCACGGGAATGGAGTGCGATCTTATAAGGATTTGGGTCTTCTAGTCTAAATGTCCAGAATGGCCCATCACCTCCATTGTATGTATGTAGCACTGTCTCGCTTGTTTTCCTATTAATATAATCTAGCCTCGACCGATGGGTTTGTTGCATGGTGAGTACAGATCTGTTCTTCGGTCCATATAACAGTGCCTCTCTATCAGAATTCATCTATAATTCAAACATTCACACAGATGTATTAGAATTAACACAAATCATACACATAAAACATAAAGCTCAAACACATAAAGGATAATGTATATGAAATTATTCAACATTATTGTCAACATTTTGATTCAATCCTACAAACTAATTTTATTCAACATTTTGATAACATTTTGACAATATTTTGATAGCATTTTGATAGCTCCTAGGGATTCACAACATCAATGTGAAGGACCAGCTCTATCTTGTGCTTGGTACTGTTATCTAGCGCGGGTTTGGGCCCAATCCATTTCATTATGAATCCTGGACGTCACATCCCGACCACGACGCCTTATCCTGCGATCTGGATTATGTCTCAGCTGAAAATAGGGTTCATCCCACTCCTGAGGATCCGGCAATGGCTCAAAATACCTAGAGGTGTAAGTTGAGGAATACACTGTTGTACTGTAGCATTCGGGCACATATACACTTGGATCGATTTGGAACGCTCTGCACACCTCCAACGCATGTGAGCATGGGATACCATCCAACTTCCATTGTCCGCAATCGCACTCTCGTCTTGATAATGCAACTCTATATGTGCGATACTGTACTGAGCCCTTAATACGGGCAGTAACTCTGGCTGATCCCACCGAATGATTATAAAGTTCTACTCGATGTTTCATCCCCTCTCGCTGCGCTGAATCATATTTGTCACTAACATGATCAGGCCACTTCCGATGTCTCTGCACTAAAATCCCTGCTTCTTTAGCACGTTCCATAAATACATTTTTGGATCGTGTGAAGGTTGCACTAACTATAGCTGTAATTGGGAGGCGTCGTGCACCCTTAAGAACACCGTTGATGCATTCGGAGATGTTAGTTGTCATAACCCCATAACGGTGACCTCCATCATGACTAAATGTCCACTTGGCAGGATCGATATTTCGTAGATACTGATGACCCTCTTCACTTAAAACTCGGATTTCGTTCATCTTTGTCTCAAAATATCTTACCGACAATGCTGTTCCCGCATTGTAACACAAGTCCTTCATCTTTTGACTCTTGAACTGAGTATTAAAATTTGAAGCGACATGTCTTAAACAATAACGGTGCACTCCTCTTGGTGGTGAAAATGCTGGGACTTCTTCCACTACCTTCAAAATACCCTTATGCCTATCAGAAATAAGGCATATCCCCTCCATATCACCCACAACATGTGTAGCTAACATTCTAAGAAACCATTTCCAAGACCTATAACTTTCGTCATCAACAATGGCATATGCTACTGAAATGATTTTCTGATTAGCATCAAGGGTGTTAGCAATCAGCAATTTGTGTTTGTACTTAGTGTAAAGGTGAGTACCATCTACACAAAGTATTTTGCGACAATGCATGAATGCTTCAACGCATGGCTTGAATGCCCAGAAGACATATCCCAACGTGTGCACATTCCACTCAATCATATCCCTGTGTTTCCACTCCACAATGGTCCCGGGATTGTATTTCTGCAAGGCTCCCATGTACTTGGGCAAATACTGACATGAACTCTCCCAAGTTCCGAACACATTCTCCCTAGCACGTTTCAACGCTTGCCATGCCTTTTGATATGAAATAGTGTAATTATATTTCTTATCTGCATGCTCCACGACATATTTGACGTCGTATGCTGGATCAACTTGTATGAGACTCTCCATGTCAGCTGCAAGCAAGTTTTTACAGAGATTTGAATGATTGCGCGAGTCAATATTCATCAAACAGGTATGTGGCGGCCCCAACCTAGTGATTTCCCAATAATCGTATCTTTTACGGTACGATGCGCGTAAATGCCACTCACAACGTTGCGATGTCGAGCAATTATCATTTTCACTGGCATAGTTCTGCTTACACACCAACTTCATTGTCTTCGAGTTGCTCTCTTCGACTCTATACTCACGCCTTGCATGTCGGACCGAATAATCCTTCACGACATTGATCACAGCATCTTTGTCTTTGAAAATCATCCCTAACCTCAAAACCCCATCATCCGCATCATAGCTTAGATCACCACTTCGAACGCCTACTGAATCGACAGGTACATCATCACATGACCTATAAAAAAATGGCACTCCAACCAAATTTGGATGAGGTCTCACTCTTGGCATTAGGGAATTTGGTACAGCAACAGTTGGCATCCAAGGATTGTCAGTGGTACCATCCTCATCAGACGACCCCTCGTCCTCAGAACCATTATCGCTTGGTTCAGAATTACAAGTAAAGTCTGGATATATATCACCAGCTATATCAACTATGGAGGTCCCAACAGGGGCCATCTCAGTGATAGCAGAAGGTCCAATATTAGGATCTGAACCACCGGCATGACTAGACCCTAAATGTTGGTAGGGCTCATCCCCCCAAGCACCCCACTCATTATGGCTCTCTTGTAGGGCCTGATATTCAACGTTGGAAGGTCTATCCATATTGACACCACCATGACCTGGCCATTCAGAAGGATAGTACTGGTTCCCCCACTGGCCATGGGATGTTGGGTACTGCACCTTCATTTCAACCTCCACTAATAGCTCAACGGAATTGAGCCCAGCTTGTGGATGGAAGAAGTATCGTAGGTCGTTGTTGTTCCTAATAGGACAACTAGACGAGGCATTCCCATTTTTTATTATGCAAGACACATTCAAAGAATACACTCGCAAATCTAATCCCGTAACCTCAGACAACTCACCTAATAGATCGTAGAAATCAAGCATACGATCAACTCTTCTTTTTCCAATAACAGCTCCGCAAGAGCGCACAATGATTCCAATGTCGCGAGAGGTTGACATATCTTCAACAACACAAAACACTTATAAAAAAATTATCTATAGGCACTAAATTAATTATTAGCCTCAATTATGTTTACATCTAGTATAGTAAATCAAACCCAACACCCTAATTTCGATACATTTTTAGTGTTTTTTTTTTTTGCAGTATTGAAATTTTATTCCGAACACTTTTTGATGGGTGTATTAACAAAAGATAGGAATATATATAGTCTTATTGTTACATTTAATATTCTTAATTCCATTTCTTAATTTTTAACAAATAAAAAGTATTTAATATTCTTAATTCCATTTCTTAATTTTTCACAAATTAAAATTTTCTAAATAGAAAATTCTCAAATACATTGAGAATATAAAATTAATTCGTTTTATTTTATTTTATTTATTTTATTTTATTTTATTTTGTTTTTTTATTTTAATTAGTTTTATTTTATTTTATTTCGTTTATTTTATTTTATGTAATTTCGTTTATTTTACTTTATTTTATTTAATTCATTTTATTTTATTTTATTTTAATTTCGTTTTTTTATTTTAATTAGTTTTATTTTATTTTATTTTATTTCGTTTAATTCATTTTATATTATTTTATTTTATTTTTTTAATTTATTTTATTTCGTTTATTTTATTTATTTTAATTTTGTTTTTTTTATTTTTTTATTTTTTATTTCGTTTTTAATATTTTATTTAATTTCATTTATTTCATTTTATTTTATTTTATCTCTTAATCTCTTATTATAGTTGAATAAAATTATCTTATGATTGCAAAAATTAAATTTTAAAATGATGATCAATATTTTCATTAAGTAAGTAATCTAGAGTTTTTTAATACACTATATATATTAAATCTAGATTTTTTAAAACACTAAAAACACTAGAATTTTATAAAAATAAAACTTACATTGTATACATAATGGTTATTAACATCACGTTAAAAAAAAGTCAAATTTTACTTTAATAACTTTGATTGATAAAATGTCTAATTCACTCTTCGATTCTTCAAATGTATAAAAGTTATGCATCACCAAAACATTCAAAAAATTAAAAAAGTGTATCATTTTTTATTAAATAAAATTCTACATATATTTGATTAAATAAATTGAAGCCCAATTAAATAAATAACACACTATGAGCTTATTAATGGAATTTTAAATCAAAATAAACCAAAAGAACAACACTACTACCAATTTTAAATCAAAATAACAACACTATGACCTTATTAATGTTATTTTAAATCGAAATAGCAACACTACTACCAATTTTAAATCAAAATAAATCAAAAGTAACATGCTAAAACATGTAATTTCTCTAACATATATATATATATAGACATTATATATATACTATATATACACTATTTCAAAAAATTGCATGCAAAATAATTCTAAAAATATACAAAAAATTTTGAAATATTTACCACTTAATTGTAGTGTCTGTACTCCTCAGGTAGATAGCAAAATATCAATTCCTCAAGTACGTGAGACTGCAAGTTTGTATTTTGGAGGACAAATTTTTTTTTTCTTATGGACTAGCCTTCATTTGAAGAAGAAGAAGAAGAGAGGAAGGAAGGAGTACGAAGAAGTATAATGAGGAGAGGAGTGAGGTAGGAAGGAGTAAGAAGTATTAGTGGGGAGGAAGGAGTTATATATTAGTGGGGAGGAAGGAGTTATATATTAGTGGGGAGGAAGGAATTCCACGCCAAACATAAAACGCCAAAGGGGGAGGGATTCTTACGCCAAACAGATAATGCCAAACAGATAAGGCCCATGACTGGCAGGCGCGCCTCTGGTAGGGGCGAGTTTAGTAGACGACAAATGCCACGTCGGAACTCGCCTCTGGTAGGCGCGAGAACATTGCCTGATACACCAAAGTCGCCTCTGGTAGGGGCGAGTTTAGTAGACGACAAACGCCACGTCGGAACTCGCCTCTGGTAGGCGCGAGAACATTGCCTGATACACCAAAGTCGCTTCTGGTAGGCGCGATTCCCTACGTCCAAAAGCTTATATCGCCTCTGGTAGGCGCGATTACCTTTAATTTCGTAAACACCCACCCTCCCACCCTATTTTCACCACCCCCTTTCAAATATACCCCAAAATAAAAAATTTGCCGCTGTCTTAAGTGTCTTCAAATTCAATGATTCTTCCTAGATTAATCAATTAGAATCTATAATTTAAAAGATGAGAAAGACATGTTTCTACCTTATTATAGCTTCTTACTAATAATTTACTCTATTAAATTTTTTTATCAAACAATCAATATTAATATTACACAAATTTTACAAACACTCACCACTTTAAGCAATTGTTTTTCACAATCACTAAATTAAATCACTTCCAAAAAGCATAATTTTTTTACAAACACATCCATAATTAGTCTGAGATTTCGCTTATTCGATAGTCAATATTCACAAGATTAGAGTTGGTATCTTATTTCAAACTTTATAGTAATTAGGTTAAAATTTTTTTAAAAATTTGTACACTAATATCTTGAGTCTCACATTATTATTGTATTAAGGCTTCCCTTGGTACCCTATAATAGGGTATATTAGGTCTATGTCATGCTTCTTATTATTTCAGTGGGTTGCTTGTAGAAAATATAAAAATAATATTGACTTGATTGTAATATGTTTGATCCGATTATAATATGTTTGTCCCGATTTTATGCACCAAAATCAAGATAAGATTATTCCGTCTCACTCTTACAATTTTTATTATGTTTTTTCACTCCTTATATTATCTTATCTTATGTAATTTTCCCTACCAAACAACATATTAAAATATTATTTTATTTTATTATATCCTACCAATTAAAACACTTGTCTTATTTTTTCATACTAATGATATTCATGTTATTATACCATTTTATCTCTCTTAAATTATGCACATCACTACCAAGTGGAGCCTAAAATATTTGTGTCATTCAACGCCTTATCTAAATTACATGATTTTATTATGATAAGTTTATTAGGAAGACAAAAACTTGTATGAGATCGTCTCATGGCATGAGACAACACAAATTAACATCAACCCCTACCAAAGCGTTAATGAGTCTATGTCTTAGTTACACCAATTCTCATTGTCTCATACTATGAGATTGAGACGGTCTCATACAAGACCCACCCATAAAGGAATAACACTTGTGATTCAATTTTGACCCATTAAGAAAATGAGTTAAATTAAAAACTCAATGGATGTTATCATATTAAAAGGGTTGAAGCGCAATTTTTTCTTTTACAAAACAACACTGATGTCCCAACGATAACATGCTCTTTTCTCGTGTTTAGCGGCGCGTGTTCGATTCCTTAGTAGTTGTAGTCAACAATACACTAAATAGTAATCAATAATACTCAGACAACATTATTGCGATAATTAACAATACGTACATCAATTAACAGTAATCAAATATACCCACAAGTCAAAGTATAAGTGCTTTGAAGATTACTTTAAAATTTATGTACTCATGCAGGGATGGACACACACTAGTGCCAAGGGAGACATGCTTAGATTTGAAATATTTTTATTACTGATATAATAGGATTAATTTTATGATATGTTTACTGTCTTGTCAAAGTGGTTGACGTGCTCTTTTTTCTCCAAAATGTCAAAGGATCAACCCTTGCCATTTATTCCAATTTCAAATTTTTACCTACGACCTATAACTATAATTTTATCATAATATTTATTTTTTTAATTTCAGCACACTAATTCTATAAATTATTTATTTATACTTTTATTGGTTGGACCTCCTATACAAAAATTTCAATGTATACATTTATATTATTGTCAATCGATTTTTTTTTTTTTAAATTTATAGTTCACTTAAAGAATTTGACGAGGGCAACAACGATTTTCTTTTGGTTCTTTGTTATTCTTATAAATGGGAAAAAGTACTTGCAAGGGTTGACATTTTTAACAAATACAAGGGAATTAGCAAGTGCATAATAACCTTCATTATTTGGCAAGTGTTATAGTGTGGGAGCTGTTAGGATAAAAATGCACACACACAATCACGAAATAGAACACGAGATTTGTTTACCCAGTTCGTCTTACGACTACGTCTAGGGGCGATGCCAAGCCAGAGATTTTCACTATATTTTTTTTATACACGATACAAGGAGAAAACGTGTATATATAATAAACGAATCCTAACCCTAAAAATTAGGGCCGAAAAAGTGGGCCAGAAAGTGGGCCAAAAAATTCGGCTTCTCCATGTAACCATATCTTCTTGTCTCTCCTCCCTCATCCACCTAGCATCGCGAAGCCTTATCTTCAAGTTCCAAGGCCAATTGAAGCTTTGCACATCTTCAACTTCTCTAAGGTCACCACCTTAGTAAACAACTAAACATGTCTGCTGGATTCTCACTTCCTAG
Source organism: Ballota nigra (assembly GCA_947034835.1). Classification (NCBI taxonomy): domain Eukaryota; kingdom Viridiplantae; phylum Streptophyta; class Magnoliopsida; order Lamiales; family Lamiaceae; genus Ballota; species Ballota nigra. The sequence continues at coordinate 14,901,857 of OX344730.1, forward strand.
GATCTTCATAAGTTGCAAGACCTTCTTCTCCAAAAGGTGACAAATGTAGTGATACTTCAACTCAATATGCTTTGTCCTTGAGTGAAACACAGGATTCTTCGCCAGGAATATAGCACTTTGACTATCATATAAAAGATTGCTATTCCCATTCTCCTTCCCAAGTTCACCCAAGAAATTCTGCAACCACATCATCTCCTTACTTGCCTCTGTCACAGCTACATACTTTGCCTCCGTAGTGGACAACGCAACAATCTTCTGTAACTTAGAAGTCCAAGATATAGCAGTACCACCATAAGTAAAAACATACCCGGTTGTAATTCTTCTTCCATCAAGATCATTTGATGCCAAGTCTGCATTCACATAACCCACCAGCTCCATACTCTTGCCATTGAAACACAAAGCCTTGTCTGTGGTACCTCTCAAGTAACGTAGGACCCACTTTACTGCTTCTCAATGTTGTTCGCCCGGATCACCCATGAATCGGCTCACTACTCCCACTGCATGAGCAATATCTGGTCTTGTACACACCATGACATACATGATGCTGCCAATTGCTGAGGCATATGGTACTTTCATCATTTGGACACGTTCCTCCTTGCTCTTTGGCGACTCCTTTCTTGAAAGCTTGAAGTGACTGCCCAAGGGGACACTCACGGGCTTCGACTCCGTCATGTTAAATCTTTCTAAGATCTTCTGAATATAATTCGACTGTGAAAGATACACACTTCCCGTCACCTTATCACACTCAAATCTCATGCCCAAAATCTGTTTTGCTTCTCCAAGATCCTTCATAGAAAACCGTTCTGACAATTGCTTCTTCAACTTATTCACTTCACTTGCATTGTTGATAGGCGAACAACTAATATTATTGGGCGAACAAAAATTAAGGCTTAAATGAATATTATGAAGTCCAGTATCCAAACCAAGGATGATTAATGAAGAAAATCAAAGGGGAGTGCATATACTAATCCGGGAAGTGCATTTTGTGACGAACAACACTCTCGACGAGCAACACTCCCGATGAACAACATACCTGTGAATAAGTCCTAGGGCTCGAGACCAGATATGAACCTTACACTAGGCCCAAAACGACGAACAACATTGCCAACAGAGGCTCACCCACCTTAAACATCCGAGCGAACAACTTATGAACCTCCCAGACAAAAGACGAACAACTTATACGAAAGAACTCCAAGTGAACACCTACCAAGCAAACAAGGATGAACAATAATAGATCCGAGATAAGACCAAATACAAGACTTTGTAATTAAGTTTCAGCTTAGATAAGGTCAAACATGGTCAAAAGGACACATGTCAAGCATGCAAACTTGGTAGTCCAAGAGTCATGTACACCACCTACTTGGTGGTCAGTATAAATAGTTGTTCTCCAACAATAAATTTCAAGTTCAAATTCACAAATACTCCAATTACACACACTTATACACTTTAACTTACACATACACGAAATAAATACGAATTTGATACTCGTATTTACGATTTTAATAACCCGAACAATCGAATTTACCATTTACGGTGGTAATCAATCACACGTTCTTGTTTGGTGATCCTAAAATCGGTTAAAAACAGCCACTAATCCATGCGATTAGAACCGATCACCAATAATTTGGCGCTAGAAGGAGGGTTCGAACCTCCGTTTGAAGTGTGATTATCAAGAACTTCAAGTTTAAAACTTGAAGATTTGAAGGAATCCTCAAGAAATTCTTAAAGATTCAAACAATAGTGTTCTTGGTGTTCTTCAATATCAAATTTAAAGATTCAAGGAGAGATAAGATAATTCAAATCAGGATGCCTCAATCCAAGAAAACTAGGATTTCACATCCCTCGATGGGAGTTTCCCCAACCCAGGTCTCATCTACTGATCATCAGGATCGTGACCCACGCCATGCGAACAAAGTCCAGCCTTCAGCTGCAGCTCATGTAATGCCTCCAGATTTAGAGGCATTGGCTAGAAACCCCCAAGAATTGGCCAAAACAATAGTTGTTCTCCAGGCAATTCAGAAGCAACAACAACAACATGGACCTTCACAAGCAAGGTCTAAATCTCGCCACCTAGAAGTAGTGAGAGCACGGTCTGTTCGTGGCGAGCAACATAAGGTCAACAGTGCCCAAAATCGAGGGGATAAAGGCAAAGCTAAAATAGTCGACCAAACGGAAGGTCAAGCTGAGTCTGCCCATGTGCAAACAACAATATCTAGTTGTTAGGAAAATTATTGTATAGTTTTGATGAGTTAAAACAAACTAGAAGATGTAATAGGACCATCTGGACCTGTTAGCCAGATGATGATCTAGATTAGGACTTAGTCTAGGGGGAACTGCCAGACCAGAAGACTTCACCAGAAGAGTCACCAGAAGACCCCACCAGAGGACTTCACCAGAGGACTTCACCAGAGGACTCCACCAGAAGACTTCACCAGAAGAGATCTGACCAGAGGCAGTGAACCTTTCCCCAGACCAGACGAGTCCGGACCAGACGAGTCCGGTGGAACAAAAGATGCTCAGTTTGATCCCCTGTTTCTACTGAGTATTCTGGTTGTTAACCAGATCTGGACTAGAAGACACCGAGGTTGCCTTTTGTCTGGTCTTGCCTTCTCTGGAGAGAATCAGAGTTAGGAAGAGGAAGCATTTGACCGTTGGTGATTCAAATCAAGTCAACAAGATCGGATTGGAAAGTATTTGAAGTTAATCAATCCAAGGATCTCACCAACCCAATCAATCAATTAGGGAATTGATTGATTGAAGCTTCCTTAAATAGAGGATCTGATTGGATTAGCTCTCCAACGGCTAACCCTAATCTCCTCTATAAATACAAGAGTGCAGTATCAAGAAAAAGTTCTAGAGACTCTCACGCGCACAAGTCATATTCCAAACTTTTGATAATCACTCTTAGCACTCTTATTGTTCACATTACATATCTACTCTTAAGGAGTTGTTGGACTTTAACCTGTTCATCTTTAAGATAAGGTTGAAGGTTGATTACTTTAGATTGTGGTTAGATCTAAAGGAGTTGTAAGAAGGAACTGGTACTTCGAAAATTCCAGTACGTGAGTAAGTTGGTTGGTTGATAGTGAGACCCCTTGGATAAAAGGTGAGTGGACGTAGGATATTCAGATCCGAACCACTATATATCCGGTGTTATTTATTACTTTCGTTTATTTAATCTCTTACTTGTTTTGTGCTCTTATAATAAGAATTTTGTTAAGACATAACTTTAAAGCTTCCGCAATCAACCTATCCAGTGGGACCAACACTAGCCACGGAACATCTCGTTCCAGTGCACAGGACAGACTTTCGACAAGAAGTTGCTCGCCAGGGGGCAGGAGTCGGGCGAGCAACTTTTGAGCAGGCTAGCCCGTCGGTGCATGAGAGACTCATTAGGTCCGCCTTTGGGCGCCTAGGGCCAAATGTGGTGAGCAACCCAAGGAGACAACCTCAGGAGATTCTTCCTCCAAGAGAGGGGCTACAACGAGCAGAAGAGCAAACGTCCTTGCTCGCCGAACAACCTCCAAGTCAGGGGGCATCTCTTGATGAATTTGTTGATAGGCGAGCAGGAACAACATTTGGACGACCAGGATTAGCACAAATCACACAAGAATTAAAATGGAGTTAACACATGATTTACCCAAGATATCCGGCGAGCAAAACCTACATGCGATCAAGACACATAGGCGAACAAAATCAAATCAAAAGCCACATGACGAGCTCAAACGGCGTCCTGCCGATCAGACCCAACCACAGTGCCGAAATAACAATTAAACAAGATAAAAGACCATCAGAATCAGACTGAAGACTCCTCAAGGACAAGTCCAAAGTGACGAACAGCTCCTGACTGCGAGCAAGTCCAGTAGATAAGGATACAATTTAGTTAAGATAAGGTCAAATTAGTCAAAGGACAGGTGTCGAGCATGCAGGCTTGGTCGGCCAAAGGTCGTGCCACCTCATGCTGGGCAAAAGTCTATAAATACTTAGATTTTTCCAGCAAATAAAACAAGCACAAATTATTATACACGGCCAAACTTCGATTACGAATCTAAAGCAGCTCGATTAACTTACAATCGAACTTAAACACGTGAGCTTTCGTACGATTCTAATCCATCTAAACCCGAAAATTCGTATTCACTAATTACGTTAGTGATCAATCACACGTAATTGTTTGATGATCAATTAACCACCTAAAACAGCCTAAAACAGCCATTAATCTTCAAGATTAGAATTGATCGTCAACAAATTGGCGCTAGAAGAAGGGTGATCGAACCTCCGAATCATTGAATACGAGAAGATTACCCCAGAATTGAAGAACAAGTTTGAGTTTTTGAAGAAAAAACTCAAGAACACTAAGAACAACACTTGATATCTTCTGTGAAAATGCCTCAATCAAGGGAGACACAACGTTCTCAACATATAACCCGGGATTCACACTCCCGAATGTCCCAAGCTGGTGGGCGAGCAGGGGCGAGCAGAAACAACCAAGAAAATCAAACTAATGTTGCTCGCCAGTTAATACCACCAGAGTTGGACGCCATTGCCCGCAACCCCGACGAATTGACGCGTACAATTGCCATGCTCCAGGCTTTACAAAGACAACAAGCCCAACCTGGCCCATTATATGTGCGAGCAAGGGGTAGCCCCACAAAGACCCGCGAACATGATAAGGCTAGAGGGGATCATTTGAATGAGGCTGATAGCGCCCAAGCTCGTAAGGCCAAAGGCAAAGAAAAATTGAACGTTGAGGCCGCCAGTCAGGGAGGTTCGACTCAAAACCCGGCCATGGCGGCAAGTCAGGGCACACGCCAAAGTACTCTTGAAAGATTGGGTCGACGTGGCCGGGGAATCCTGGAGGTCCATCCCCCTGCTGGAGCAGCTCGCCCAGCCGCAGTACCTGCTCGCCAATCAGTCCTTGACCGGCTGACTAGGTCAGCTTTTGGTCGCCTTGGCCCAAATGCAGAGCCCAATCCCAGGAGGCCAATCCAGGGGGTTCCCGCTCCCAATGAGGGACTGAAGCGAACAGACGGCTGTGCGCCTCTGCTCGCCGAACAGCCTCAGAGTCAGGGGGGATCCTTAGAGGAGCTCGCCTCCATGAGAAAGGCCATCGAAAGCATGCAGGGCCAGCTAGATCAACAGAGAGGATATGGGAGCACGACTCTTCCGGTCTCACCCTTATCTGTGGTAATTCTGAAGGCTCCAATTCAACAAAAGATCCAGTTTCCAGCAAGTATCCAATATGAGGGCACGGCGGATCCCCGAGTGCATCTGATGAAGTATACCAATTATATGGTATCAATTGGGGCAAGTGACGCAACACAATGTCGAAACTTTCCTTTAACTCTCAGGGATCGTGTCCATAAGTGGTTTTCGGCCTTGCCACCAGCTTCAATTCATTCGTTTGCCCAGCTGGGCAAAGAGTTCTTATCCCATTTCTCTACAGCCGGGTCTTATCTATCCCAAAGACATCGGTTATCCGACTTGAAACAAACTAATGACGAGTCGGACCGATCGTATTTGGAAAGATTCGACAAGGTCTTGTTAGAGGGAGAATCTGTCAGTGAAGATACAAAGATTGTAGCCGTCCTAGCTGGACTCAAGAAAGGCACTGAACTCTGGAAATATGTGCACTTAAGATGCCCGAAGACATACGCCGAGTTTCGGGATTGGGCAGGTGTTTTTGTCTCCATGCATGAAGCCCTGCAGAAGGATATGGGAGACAAAGGAGAGCAGAAAGAGGGTGCGAAGAAGCCTGGAACTGGTTATCGAGCTCCCAAAAATATGAAGGCATTTACTGAAGGAACGAAGCTGAAAGACAAACTGAACCACATTCTTACCGTATCAATCGATACAGTTTATAATAGTGTCCGAGACAAAGAATTGCTAACACCTCCCTGTAAGATACGTCAGGAAATGAGCAAGTTGAACCAGAATAAATATTGTGCCTACCACCAGAGTGTAGGACACTTTACAAGCGAATGTCGTGACTTGCTAAAGCAGTTGTGGCGTTTTTACAAAGAGGGAAAGCTATCAGAGTTCATGAAGAGACAGCCCGGCAAAAGAACCAGAGACGAGGATTCTGATGAAGAAGACCAGGACCAGGCACCTCATCGGAATCGAGCTGGACGACCAGCTCAGGCGCCTGCCGGGGGATCAGTTCCAGACATCCAGATGATGGAACCTGCAGGACCCATAGGCGGTTATTCCGATGGACGATCACCAATTTCTAACCGGAAAAGAAAGGCAGAATTACGAGCGATCGGACATGTACAAGAAATGAGGGTCATTCCACCTACCATGCAAACACCGGAATTAACTTTTACCGACAAAGATTTGGAAGGAGTACTGACCCCTCACAACGATTCGCTTGTGATATGTGCCAAGATTATGGAAACAAGGGTGCATAGATTGCTGGTGGATACTGGAGCCTACACTAATGTCCTTTTCAAAAAGACGCTTGATAAATGGGAGATTATGCAGGCTACATCAGAGACACAAATCACCGTATCCTGGGAATCGGGAATGCTGTGACAATCCCATTGGGAATAGTAATTTTCGCTATGCAACTTGTGACGGTCAAAGAGCCTGAGAAGAATATCGCAAGAATGGTGGATTTCCTGGTCGTCGATCAAGAATCGTCATACAATGGATTCCTGGGTCGACCTTTCTTAAACGAATTCAGGGCCGCGTGTTCAACTTACCATTATTGCATAAAATTCCCAACAGCAAGTGGAGTTGGCACGGTAAAAGGAGACCAGAGAAAAGCTCGAGAATGTCTTCTGCAAATTCAGTCAAGACAGGGACAACTATCTATGATGGAAGCGTCAACTAGTCAACTCGAAAATGAACCCTCAATCTTGGAGGACATTCTTGGAGCCCAAAACGATAAGATGGACATTGACGACCAACCTTCGCCCACGGGCGATCAGGCACAGCAGGGCGACGAGCAAAACCAGCCAAAAGCAATGTTACCCCCTGTAGCCGACCGTTCATGCCCAAATGATAACCAGGGGAGTCCAACTTTGGTGGCCGAGTCTCACCCAAAGCCCGCAAATGATTTTGACCCCCGGTTGGGCGTTGAACCCATGGACATCAAGGATGAGCTAAGTCCGAAAGGACCAATAGTTGACCCTCGATGGAAAGGGCAAAAACGACGGGCAACTCCCGTTGAAGAATTGGAGGCCATCAAGATTAATTCTGAGCGTGACAGTCTTGAACTTTACATCGGGTCTGAACTCCCTGAGCCTTACAGAACGCACATGACGGACTTTCTGAAGGCTAACTTGGACGTCTTTGCGTGGTCTCATGCTGATATGGTGGGAATCAGCCCGAAGGATGCCTGTCACAGGTTGAATATCAACCCAGTCCGAAAACCTATCCACCAGAAACGGCGAAAATATGGACCAGACAAGTATCAAGCTTTAAACGAAGAAGTCAAAAAGCTGCTGGACAACGATCTAATTAAACAAGCGTTATGTCCACAATGGGTTGCGAATCCTGTCCTGGTACGGAAGCCGAACGGAACCTGGAGGCTATGCATAGATTTTACAGATCTTAATGCAGCATGCCCGAAAGATAACTTTCCGCTCCCGTACATCGATCAACTGGTGGACAGTACTGCCGGTCATGAAATGTTCACATTCATGGATGCTTTCGCAGGATACCACCAGATTCCAATGCACCCGGACGACCAAGAAAATACGGCCTTTTATACAAATAAAAATCTGTTATGCTGGAAGAGGATGCCGTTTGGTCTAATCAATGCTGGAGCAACCTACCAGAGGCTGGTCAACAAGATGTTTGACGAACTTATAGGGGAAACAGTGGAAGTGTACGTCGACGACATAGTCGTCAAGAGTACACAGAAGGAAAATCACCTCCATCATCTTTCCCAAGTATTCGACATACTCCGAAAATACAATATGAAGTTAAATCCTAAGAAAAGTAGTTTTGGAGTACATTCTGGGAAGTTCTTGGGCCATCTGGTCAGCAAACGCAGAATCGAAGCTAATCCAGCAAAAGTGAAGGCGATCGTCGATATGAAACCACCACACTCTGTTAAAGAAGTGCAAAGGTTGACCGGTTGCCTAGCAGCTTTAAACAGATTCATATCACGATCAGGAGACAAGTGCCGTCCATTTTTTGAGGCCATAAAAAATGGCAACTTTGTCTGGACATAAAACTGCCAGAAAGCCTTTGATCAATTGAAAGAATATCTGGGAGATGTAAAAATTTTGTCAAAACCAATTCCCGGTGAGAAGTTATATTTGTACCTAGCAGCGTCTGACACGGCCATAAGTTTGGTACTAGTTCGGGCGGATGGCAAGTTTCACCTGCCAATCTACTATGTCAGCCAGGCCCTGCATGATGCTGAGGTAAAGTACTCACCAACTGAAAAGCTGGCCTATGCTCTTGTCATGAGTGTCAGGAAATTAAGACCATACTTTTTCGATCATCAAGTCGAAGTCTTGACAACTTTCCTACTCAGACAAATATTACATCGTCCTGACACCGCTGGCCGTCTTTTGAAATGGTCCATAGAGATCAGCCAGTTTGGCGTGACTTATGCACCTCGAACCGCGATTAAGGGGCAAGCGTTAGCCGACTTTATAGTTGAACTAACCTTCCCTCAAAATCCAACGAGAGGGCTGGATCACCCATGGCATCTTTACGTGGATGGTTCGTCAACGAATCTGGCCTCGGGGGCAGGAATAGTGCTCATCAGTCCCGACCGACAAGTATTCACTTCAGCAGTCAGATTTGAATTCATGGCCACCAACAATGAAGCTGAGTACGAGGCCCTCATTGCAGGTCTTCACTTGTCACTAGCAGTTGGAGTAAGACAACTCCAGATTTTTGGAGACTCCCAACTCATTGTAAGCCAAGTACGAGGTGAATATGAGGCCAGAGACGAGCAAATGATCGAGTATCAACGAATAGTGGCTCACTTGATATCTCTTTTAGACCAAGTGTTTATCCAACAGATACCACGAAAGAACAACACACAAGCTGACGCCCTAGCAAGATTAGCAACAAGCGATGGACCAGCAGACCTGACGGATATTGTCATTACCAGAAAAGTTCAACCATCAACAATGGACTACGAGGTAAACCAAGTAGTTAAACACGACAACGATGAAGATTGGAGAACTCCTATAACCAAATACTTGAAAGACGGGGAGTTACCAAGCAACTCATTTGAAGCTGAAAGGATTAAAAAACAGGCGACCATATATACTCTGGTAGACGAACAGCTTTACAAAAGAGGCTTTTCACTCCCGCTACTCAAGTGTTTGACTAGGGGGCAAGAAAGGACAGTCCTGGAGGATATACATTCTGGAGTTTGTGGAAATCACACTGGGGGGCAAGCTTTGGCTTACAAAACTGTAAGGCAAGGTTACTATTGGCCAACCTTACGGAAAGATGCAATCCAGTTAGCCAAGGCTTGCCACCAGTGTCAGGTTTTTGCTCCAAGCATCCATGCCCCAGCCCAGGAGCTTGTATCGGTTTACAGCCCATGGCCATTTGCAAGATGGGGAATTAACATTATTGGTCCTTTCCCGGCAGGAGTGGGAAGTGTTCGATTTGCCGTCATAGCAGTCGACTATTATACGAAGTGGGCAGAAGTGAAGGCCATGGTGAAAATTACACAGCAGAACATGATCAACTTCATATGGCAGAACATCATCTGTCGCTTTGGAATTCCACGAACAATTGTGACAGATAATGGCCCACAGTTTGACGGAAAGGAGTTGAGAGACTTCTGTGCAAAATGGGGGATCAGGAAACACTATTCGACTCCCTACCATCCCCAGTCAAACGGGCAAGTTGAAGCTGTAAATAAGATCATCAAGCATACATTGAAAATATGTCTGGCAGAAAGCAAAAGTAGCTGGTCAGAAAAACTCCCGGAAGTCCTGTGGGCATATAGGGTTTCTACCAGGTCAAGCACAGGAGAAACACCTTTTGCAATGGCTTTCGGGACAGAGGCAGTAATACCGATTGAATTAAAGACTAACACAGTCAGGACGACCAGCTTTGATGAACAAGCAAATCATTCTGCTCTGGCCACAGAAGCAGATTTGCTCGAAGAAAGAAGATTACATGCTGAGCTAAAGAATGCCACGTACAAGCAAAGAGCAGAGCGTTACTATAATTCCCAAGTCAAGATAAGAAAATTCGAAGTTGGTGACCTCGTTCTAAGAAAGAAGCTTGCCCCGCCTCCAGGCATATTTGGCCGGACTTGGGAGGGCCCGTACAGGGTAACAGATAGGTTACCCAATGAAGCATATGACATAGAGGACTTAGATGGTAACTCGGCCCAATATTCCTGGAATGCAGCTACTCTAAGAAAATACTTTCAGTAGGCGACCAGTTCTGCCTCATGAGAAAGTGAAGTTAAGATGGGCGAGCTACTAAGTCCACTGGGCGAACTGGAATGGCAAAGATACAGGATGGGTCCAAAAAACTTGCCTAATTTTTTGAAATTTTCACCAAGTATAAGTGGTCGAACAGAGTTGAATGGGGTCAAGTCTGGTCGCGGGCTAGAAGGCCACTATCTTGTATGGTTTTATTTCTTTTTAAGAAGTCTAAAGGATGCCTTGACAAATTGTATAGTAGTCGAGCAACTTTGACTCCTGGTGTAAATAATGTTTTTTATTGGTTGGAGGCTTAACATTGTCTTGGTCGAGCAGATCCAACCTAGCTAGTACAGGATTACTTTTTTTGGTCGCTTTCAGCACTTGTAATTTTTTAAGATCTTTTCAATATTAAGTTGTTCGTTTAAGCAAAAATGTAAGCTCAAGGCGCAAGTTGATTATACAACCAAGCCCTTTGAAGGCTGTTCGTTTTTAAATGAACATAGCCTAAGGCCAAAAGCCCATTAAATCCTAAGGCCAAAAAAGTTCTTAAGGAACAAGGCCCAGTTACATTAAGATTGTTGAAGCACAGATAAAGATGCAAAGAACAATTAATGTAAGATAAAAGACGAGCAATTAAGCAAAATATATTCATTGAACACAAGGCTTGATCGCCCAAAAATTACAAAAAAGACGAACAACTACAACAACAAAAAAAAAAAAAAAAGAAGTACAAGTCCCTAGCTAATCCTGTCCGCTAAGATCCTTGCCCGGCAGGAGGAGATATGTTGTCATTTTTGGGGTCTTCAAGAGGAGAACCTTCAAGGGCAGGAGCGATTAATCCCTCAGCATCAGCACGCTCTTTTAGAGCTCTTTCACTTTGATCGGCAGGAAGGATTTGCTCGCCCTCCGCAGCATCGCCCTCTTCTTCTTCCTCGTCCTCGGGAGGACTAGTGATAATTATTTCAGGGCCAAGGAAGTCAAGTTTGACTCCATAATCAGGCAGGTCGCCAATTTGGAGAGTTGTGCCCGGGGCTGGAGGGTTCGATTCGACGAAGTTGCACAACTCCTTGCCGATCTCCTCAACGACTGCGGCAGCCTTGAATTCATGGGCAATACGGATGCTCTCCGCATAACCAGTTACGTAACCAAGAATCGAGCTCACCTCCATCTTAGGAATAAATTCCTCTTGGGTAATGGAGTTGGCGAGCTGGATTTCAAGGTCCGCAATTTTGGCTGTCGCCTCAGTCGCAAATTTCTCAGCGATCTCCTTCTGCTGCTGAGCGCGGGCAAGTTCTGCCCGCATTTGCTCGACCTCGGCCATCTTGACCTTCAGCTCTTCGGAGACTTTGACATGCAGGTCTAGGGCACGTTGCTCGCTAACTTGATGAGATTTAGCTTTATTCTCAAGGTCGGCAATAATCTTCTTTGCCTCAGCCTTAGCGTCATCGCGCTCCTTAGCAATACGGCTGACGGTGGCCTCGTGCTGACGTGAGTCCTTCTCAAGGTCTTCAACCTGGTCGACCAAGCGCTGCACGGCCGCCAGGGTGTTGCCTGCCTCAACAAGACAGAGACGGCCATTGTCACGAGGCGCCTGTGTCTTGACAGTCTCGTTTAGCTCCTTGGTCCAGCTGCGAGCAACGACCTCGGAGGCACGGTGGACAAAGGAATCCGGGATCTCGCGAAGGTTGGTCGGCACCTTTGAGCAGGCAAAACGATGCACCAAGTTAGATCACCCTGGGTACTGCTCGGGCGAGTAGCTGAAAAGAAATATTCAGTTAGTAAAAAATGAATGAAAATGATGAAAAAGAAAATGCTAAGTGTCCAGGGCGAGCAGGGTTGTACCTGTCAAGACGACCCTTATCCCAACTGAGGTAGGTGGGGTCGGATGAAGGGCCAGAACCTTCACGGGTAGAGACGACCGAAGCTTGCTCGCCGGGGCGCTCCACAGAAGGAGTTTGCTCGCTATCGCCTTCGGATGGTCGGACAGCCACAGTTACTTTTTCTTGAGCACTCTTTGCTCGTTTGGCTGCCTTCTCAGCCTCAGAGACGGGAGTGCCATCTCCGCGAAGAAGCCTCTTCGTCCTCGGGACCAGTGTCTTGGTCGGACTCGCCACTGGGGCAGGAGGTTGTGCCGAGGTCGACCCTCCGGCTTGTCTAGGGTCACCTTTTCCACCCTTGGCTGCAAGGGCGATGATCTTCGAGAGGGGATCCGACTTCTTGCATCCTTTTTTAGTCGGCATCTCCCAAACACGGTTATCAAGCTCTAGGAAGGAAGGGTGAAGCGCAACTGAGGCGAGCTGATCTGTAAAGGACATGGAAAACAAATTATTACTAAGTGTAAAGTCGACCAGATCTGTTCGCCCAACATGAAAATACTTACCCTCAGGGATACGAGCTAGAGCCTCGAGATGGTGAGGGTAGGTCGTGAGATGAGCAACTCGCAATGTATCCTCGGAGAAGAGATGGCCAATACTTCGATCCTCTCGGCAACGAAGGGCGATCAAACACGCAACGAACAGGAATTGATCGCTTATGCTATTCTTCACAGTTCGCCACCCCAAGTTCTTGGGACCTGAAACAAAGGAAAAAGAGAATTAAAATTAGTCCAACCACTTCAAAGATATAGAAGAGGTAAGACTCACGCTTTAATTCCCTAAACTCCGCCGGGGTCTCGATTCGTTCAGAACTCCCTGAAGAGCGAGCAGAAGCACGCCAGTCGCCTCCGATCCAGAACTAGTCATGCTTCCAATCTCGCACTTTCCCAGGGATGTCCTCGACTAGTTTTTGGCCTGGTCGCGCCTTCAGATAGTACCAGCCCGCCTCTTCCCCAGTGCAGCCGGTCATCGTCATCAGGTAGCCAACTTCCTCGGCGGACAGCCTGTTGGGATACCCCTCCAGGGCGAACATCACCATCAGAGCCATCAGATTTATCCACCAAACGGGAGTAAGTTGGGTGATAACCAAGTTCACGTCATGTAGGAATTGACAGACCAAAGGTTGCAACGACAAGGAAACTCCAGCATTTAGGGTGGCGAGGTTGATCACCGTCAATCCGCGTGGTGGGCGATCAGCTCTGTCGTCCACCAGAGGAGCATACATCGGGATGTCAAAGGGAATCTTGTAATCCCTCCGAATCTCGGTCAAGTTTTCTTCGGTGATGGCGGACACAATACAACTTGCTGCGAACTCGGTCGCCTTTAGCTTCCGTACTCCACGAGTAGGAATGACGAAGCGGTTGGAGTGCTCCTTTTCGTACTCATTCCAGTTCACACGGCGAGCAACCACGACAGGAACCCGATGCTCGATCAGTCTGGGCACAGGGAAGTTGATGTCTTTGAGATAGGCCCAGGTTAGTTCGTCAAGGTTCACCGGCTGAAGTACCTCGACCTCTTCGTCCTCGTCTTCGTGGAGGTCTTCTAAGAGCTGGCGAGCAGGATTTGCTCGCTCCTCTCTTTCCCCGGAGGGATGAGCTCCAGAATGGACCGAGCGTGCAACCGAAGCCGCCTCAGGATCGGATTCCAAATTAACTATAGGAGGATTCTCTTCGACCGGCCGTTTTTCAGGATTCCGGGGAGAAAAAGAACCGGTCTCAGAGTGCGACGCCATCCAATAAGTTAAGGGAAAGAAGTAGGGTTTTGCAGATTCCGGCAAGGGAAGAACACGGCGGCTCAGAATTTTCCACGGCGGAGTAGGAATTCTCGGTGAGTCTAGAACGCACACGACGCAAGAAAAGAAGAAAGAGAAGAAAAAAGCAGAGAAGAAACTACCTTGACGTTGTTTGAAGATCGCCGGAAGCTGGAAATGATCGCCGGAAATTTGAAAGAAGGAAGAAAGAGGAATTCGCGCTTAAGAAACAGTGTGAAAATGAAAAAAATGAAAAAAAATTTCTTATATACTTCTGGAAAAATGGGGTACCGGGCGAACAAAGTTGAAAATGGAAGGACCAAATTGCAAATTCTGGGCGCGCGCAGCACCTGTCCGACAAAACGGGAAGACGCGTTACCTCGGGATCGTGTGCGCGTGGGCGGCAGCAATCATTCCGCCTACGTCACACCTCAAGCCGTGCCCAGACCTTGGGATTCCAACCGTCCCCGACCCAAGTCTGCTCGACCAATGTTGTCCGCCCGTGAAAAGCTGCTCGCCCCCGGGACATTCTTGCTCGCACTAGTGACACTTAAAAGTTGCCAACCCAAAAAGTGCTCATTCACCATCTTCACAATTTATTGATCGGCAAGGGGGCAATTGTTGATAGACGAGCAGGAACAACATTTGGGCGACCAGGATTAGCGCAAATCACACAAGAATTAAAATGGAGTTAACACATGATTTACCCAAGATATCCGGCGAGCAAAACCTACATGCGATCAAGACACATAGGCGAACAAAATCAAATCAAAAGCCACATGACGAGCTCAAACGGCGTCCTGCCGATCAGACCCAACCACAGCGCCGAAATAACAATTAAACAAGATAAAAGACCATCAGAATCAGACTGAAGACTCCTCAAGGACAAGTCCAAAGTGACGAACAGCTCCTGACTGAGAGCAAGTCCAGTAGGTAAGGATAAAATTTAGTTAAGATAAGGTCAAATTAGTCAAAGGACAGGTGTCGAGCATGCAGGCTTGGTCGGCCAAAGGTCGTGCCACCTCCTGCTGGGCAAAAGTCTATAAATACTTAGATTTTTCCAGCAAATAAAACAAGCACAAATTATTATACACGGCCAAACTTCGATTATGAATCTAAAGCAGCTCGATTAACTTACAATCGAACTTAAACACGTGAGCTTTCATACGATTCTAATCCATCTAAACCCAAAAATTCATATTCACTAATTACGTTAGTGATCAATCACACGTAATTGTTTGATGATCAATTAACCACCTAAAACAGCCATTAATCTTCAAGATTAGAACTGATCGTCAACAGAATTGTCAAGCTTAAGAAAAGTTATGGAGAGCATGCAGGGACAACTTGATCAACAAAGAGGAGTCGGGATGACCAGCATGCCATCTTAACCTTTATCATCAATTATACTAAAGGCCCCAATCCAGAAAAAGATACAGTTTCCGGCGAGCATACAATACGAAGGCATTGCTAATCCCCTAGTCCATCGAACAATATATTTAGACTATATGATTTCTATGGGAGCCAATGATGCTACTCAGTGCCAGAATTTTCCCCTAACTTTGGGGGACAGGGTACATAAGTGGTTTTCAGCAATGCCACCATCATCCATTCACTCTTTTGCTCAGTTAAGCCGGGAGTTTCTCTCTCACTTTTCAACTGCCGGATCATACCTTTCCCCAAAGCAACGACTATCAGATTTAAAACAAAATGATGACGAATCGGACCGGGCTTTCATGGAAAGGTTCGATGAAGTATTGTTGGAAGGAGAACCGGTTAGTGAAGATAACAAGATCGTAGCCGTCATGGCCGGGCTGAAAAAAGGGCCAGAACTATGGAAGGAGGTACATCTAAAGGACCCAAAAAGTTATGCCGAGTTCAGAAATCAAGCCGGCGTATTTGTCTCCATGCATGAAGCTTTACAAGCAAACTTGGGGGACAACAAGGCTGATCCAAAGGAGAACAACAAGAAGCCCGGTGGAACAGGCTATCGGGTCCCTAAAAATATGAAGGCATTTACCGAAGGGACAGAGCTGAAGGAAATACTCATTGATATTGTGTACAACAATGTGAAGGAAAAAGAGTTGCTCCCCCCTCCTCGGAAGATCCATCAAGAGACTGGCAAACTCAACCCAAACAAGTATTGTGCCTACCACCAAAGTGTGGGGCATTTCACGAGTGAGTGCAGAGATTTGCTTAAAGAATTGTGGCGATTCTATGAGGAGGGAAAACTCTCTGAATTTATCAAAGGCAACCTGGGAAGAGAGGCCGGGAGAACAGTTCGAGAGATGAGATTGACGATCAACCTCCACGAAACAACAAACTTGGACGATAAGCTCCTGCCGCCGCTGCTTGTCCAGTAGAAGATGCATACATGATGGAACCCTCAGGACCTGTTGGAGGGTGTTCTGATGGACGACCACCAATATCTAATCAAAAAAGAAAGACGGAGTTGCGAGCGATTGATTATGTACAAGAAACGGGGGTTAATCCGTCCGTCCTATAAACATCGGAATTAACTTTTACCGAAAAAGACTTAGAGGGAATATTGACCCCCCATAATGACTCTCTCGTAATTTGCACTAAGATTATAGGGACCAGTGTGCATCGTTTGTTGGTGGACACAGGGGCTTACACTAACATCCTCTTCAAGAAGACACTCGATCAACTGGGGGATTATGCAGGCTATACCCGAGACTCAAATCATCATATTCTAGGCTTTGGAAATACTGTAACAATCCCTCTGGGAATAATTAGTTTGTTTGTGCAACTTGTAACGGTCAA
Source organism: Ballota nigra (assembly GCA_947034835.1). Lineage (NCBI taxonomy): Eukaryota > Viridiplantae > Streptophyta > Magnoliopsida > Lamiales > Lamiaceae > Ballota > Ballota nigra. Next base: position 14,918,626 of record OX344730.1, read on the forward strand.
GGAACCCGAGAAAAATATCACGAGAATGGTAGATTTCTTGGTCGTAGATCAAGAATTGACTTATACGGGTTTCTTGGTAGATCATTTTTAAATGAATTCAAGGATGCATGTTCAACCTACCATTATTGCATAAAATTCCCAACAACAAGTGGAGCTGACTCGATAAAGGGAGACCAAAGAAAAACTCGTGAGTGTCTCATACAAATACAATCAAAACAAAGACAAGCTTCCATGATGGAAGCCACCACCAGCTACCCAGTTGATGAACCATCAGTGCGGGAAGACATGATGGAGGCAGAGGAGGACCATATGGACACTGACGAGCAGTTTCTTTCCACTGATGAACATTTGTTGGGCGAACAACTCGTCACCACCCAGGAGGAACTCACACTTGACGAACAACATATGGGTGGTGACGAGCAACATACAACAAATGGCTTGGAGGGCCGGATTTTGACTAACAACAATGGGCCAGGGCCAGCATATGATCTAGAGCCCCACCTGGAAGTAGAGCCCATGAATATCGAAAATAATTTCAACCCTGAGGGACCAATACTTGATCCTCGTTGGAAAGGACAAAAACGACGAGCAACTCCAGTCGAAGAACTGGAGGCGTTCAAAGTTAATCCTGAAAACGAGGATCTTGAGTTATATATAGGATCTGAGCTCTCTGAGCCTTACAGATCTTAAATGAAAGAGTTCCTCAGCAGGAATCTAGATATTTTTGTATGGTCACATGCAGACATTGTGGGGATAGATCCAAAACATGCTTGCCACAAGCTTAACATCAATCAAACAAGAAGACCAGTCCATAAAAAACGAAGAAAGTACGGCCCAGACAAGTATCAAGCTTTGAATGAAGAAGTGAAGAAGTTGCTAGACAATGATCTAATTCGGTAGACACTTTGTCCACAATGGGTATCAAACCCAGTCCTTGTGCGGAAGCCAAACGGAACCTAGAGGTTATGCATAGATTTTACAGATCTGAATGCAGCATACCCGAAGGACAACTTTCCTCTCCCACACATTGATCAATTGGTAGACAGCACTGCTGGACATGAAATGTTAACATTTATGGATGCCTTTGCTGGATATCATCTGTTGTTACCGATTTTACCGGATCTATATGACGGATTTATGTGGCTATAGGGGTAGTCCCGATTAACCGATAACGAACATATAAAAACAATATGAACACGAAGAACACAAGAATGGGGGAAGAACCGATGGGTTCTTCCCTTGAAGATGGCTTTGGGAGTCCCCAAGAAGGGTCTCCCTTGCCTCGTATTTTATTTATGTGGGGAGGAGAAAGCTAATAATGAGCCCTCTTTACAATGGATTGGGGCCTCTATTTATAGATCCCCAAGCTTCTAACTAAGGAAGTCATCCCGACTCTTTATTGTAGGGTATTTATTACAATCGTAGATCTAATAAACAATTATGAAAAGCAATAAATCTATTATTACAATATCTTGTCAGTACTTCGATATCTTTACTGATGTTGACCTTTGATTCTGTCGGACTATTTGATGCCGTAATCCTGTGGTCGGGGCCTAAACCCCAGTTCCGGTATACCCCGGTTCTGAGACAGTATTTTAGGCCAAATATGAGATTATTTGTGCCACAACAATTGCCCCCAAGATCGGGCTTTGACTTTGGTCAGAGTTCGATCTTGATTCGTGCTCCGAACAAATTTTGCTCCTTACTGCAGATGAGATTTCCAACTTATGCCCCCGAGCCTGTTGATAAGATAGCTCAGGTGTCCCATGGGGACTTTGGTGGTAAAGACCTTGATGAAAAGGTCTTCAGTGTTATCTGTGGCTTGGTGTATTTTGATCGGACTGAGTCAGGTGGGAATCGATCTTCTGTCGTGCCCCCGAGTCATCAATCTTTAGGTGCTCGTAATTCGAGGGCTATGGCTTCCTTGATGTGTAATTATGTGCTCGTACTTCGAGACTAGGCTCTTCGTACGAGGCTTTTTATGTGCTCGTACTCAAGGCTAGGCTCTCCGTACGAGGTTTTTTCTATGCTCGTACTCAAGGCTAGGCTCTTCTGTGCTCGTACTCGAGGCTTGGCTCTTCGTACGAGGCTTTTTCTGTGCTCGTACTCGAGGCTAGGCTCTTCGTACGAGGCTTTTTCTGTGCTCATACTCGAGGCTAGGCTCTTCGTACGAGGCTTTTTATGTGCTCGTACTCGAGGCTAGGCTCTTCGTACGAGGCTTTTTATGTGCTCGTACTCGAGGCTAGGCTCTTCGTACGAGGCTTTTTCTGTGCTCGTACTTGAGGCTAGGCTCTTCGTACGAGGCTTTTTCTGTGCTCGTACTAGAGGCTAGGCTCTTCGTACGAGCTTTTTCTGTGCTCGTACTCGAGGCTTGGCTCTTCGTACGAGGCTTTTTCTATGCTCGTACTCGAGGCTAGGCTCTTCGTACGAGGCTTTTTATGTGCTCGTACTCGAGGCTAGGCTCTTCGTACGAGGCTTTTTCTGTGCTCGTACTCGAGGCTTGGCTCTTCGTACGAGGCTTTCTCTGTGCTCGTACTAGAGGCTATGCTCTTCGTACGAGGCTTTTTCTGTGCTCGTACTCGAGGCTAGGCTCTTCGTACGAGGCTTTCTCTGTGCTTGTACTCGAGGCTAGGCTCTTCGTACGAGGCTTTTTCTGTGCTCGTACTCGAGGCTATGCTCTTCGTACGAGGCTTTTCTGTTTGCACAGCTGGTGGCACTATGGCCTATGTGATAGGTCGACCGCTTTGGGGCCGGCCTAATTTTTGTACTAAGTGTGGAGGGCCGACCGCTTGGGGATGGGCCCCCGCTTTTAAATTAGATTTTTTGGGTGGACCGACCGCTTTGGGGCCGGCCCATTTGGTACTAAGTGTGGAGGGCCGACCGCTTGAGGGCGGGCCCCCGCTTTTGAACTTAGATTTTTTGGGTGGACCGACCGCTTTGGGGGCGGCCCATTTGGTACTAAGTGTGGAGGGCCGACCGCTTGAGGGCGGGCCCCCGCTTTTGAACTTAGATTTTTTGGGTGGACCGACCGCTTTGGGGCCGGCCCATTTGGTACTAAGTGTGGAGGGCCGACCGCTTGAGGGCGGGCCCCCGCTTTTGAACTTAGATTTTTTGGGTGGACCGACCGCTTTGGGGCCGGCCCATTTGGTACTAAGTGTGGAGGGCCGACCGCTTGAGGGCGGGCCCCCGCTTTTGAACTTAGATTTTTTCATTTTGTTTCTGACCGATTGTAATCGGGTGGTCAACGCCGGTGAAGACGGACAAATCATCGCTAATTAAAGCGGAAAATCTACGCCGATGAAGGCGGATAAAGAACGTCGACGCCCAAGAGGGCGGACGAGAAGTCGACGCCACGGAGGCGGATGGATCAACGCCGATGGGGGCGGATAAAACACGTCAACGCCTAAGAAGGCGGACGAGATGTCAACGCCACGGAGGCGGACGGATCAACGCCGATGAGGGCGGATACAACACGTCAACGCCTAAGAAGGCAGACGAGATGTCGACACCACGGAGGTGGACGGATCAATGCCGATGAGGGCGGATAAAACACGTCAACGCCTAAGAAGGCGGACAAGATGTCGACGCCACGGAGGCGAACGGATCAACGCCGATGAGGGCGGATAAAACACGTCAACGCCTAAGAAGGCGGACGAGATGTCGAGGCCACGGAGGTGGACGGATCAACACCGCTGAGGGCGGATAAAACACGTCAACGCCTAAGAAGGCGGACGAGATGTCGACGCCACGGAAGCGGACAGATCAACGCCGATGAGGGCGGATAGGATGTCGACGCCACGAAGGCGGACGGGAAGTCGATGCCACGGAGGCAGACAGAAAGTCGACGCCACGGAGGCGGACGGATCAACGCCGATGGGGGCGGATAAAACACGTCAACGCCTAAGAAGGCGGACGAGATGTCGACGCCACGGAGGCGGACAGATTAATGCCGATGAGGGCGGATAGGATGTCGACGCCACAAAGGCGGACGGGAAGTCGACGCCACGGAGGCGGACGGATCAACGCCGATAGGGGCGGATAAAACACGTCAACACCTAAGAAGGCGGACGAGATGTCGATGCCACGGAGGCGGACAGATCAACGCTGATGAGGGAGGATAGGATGTCGACGCCACAAAGGCGGACGGGAAGTCGATGCCACGGAGGCGGACGGAAAGTCGACGCCACGGAGGTGGACGGATCAACGCCGATGAAAGCGGATAAAGATACTGAAATTTGAGATTCAAAATTTTTGTTTTGGATTACCCAAAATCATCTCCAGATACGGGTACTCATGCCCCCGACTTTTAATGTATTGTAAATATATTTGGGTTGCAATACATTAAAAGGAAGTAATTAGAGAAAACCTGAATCGAGATGGGCAAAAGGACTGCCCGTAGATTCCTTTGAGTCGTTGCAGTGGCTCGGAGCTGATGTGTAAATTAAATTTTTTTTTTTTTAGCTGGAACGGCCTTTGTTGAAATTACAACTCTTCTTGGAGAGATAAAAAAAAAACCCAGCTAGTTTGTATACCTCTTGGCCCAAAAGCCTCTTGCATAATTGATTAGGCCCACTGGCTACTTAAAATTAGTCCCATCCACTCGAAGACATTTCGGCCACGAGTTAAATCCAACAGGCCCAAAAGCCTGGAATTAAACTTGGCCCCATCAGTTGTTTTTATTCCTGAAGTGAAGAGCCCATGTCTACTTCCATAGTTCCAATATTACTCGGTCAAATGCCCAAATAATCGCGGATTTGGCAACATAGGGCTCGCGATTCCCGACTCGAAGCTTCTCGATCAAAAAATCTTGAGGTCGGCGATTGTGCGGCCTCGATTGAATTCGCACAGGGGTTATTCGGACCGAGTATCGAAGATCGAAATCGAGCGGCGGTAACCAATGTCGGCGCGAGCTCCCGGTTGAGATCGAGATCGGAGAGTGGCGGCTAAGAGTCGAACGACGGTGGCCTACCGATCGACATAAAAGCTGTCAGAGTCGATGAGCGGTCGGCAGTCTCAGGGGCCGCGTTCGGCGAACGGTGGCTTTTTATCGACAATCGAGAGCCGAGTTCTTCAATTGCGAGCCGAGGTTGGTGATTGTGAACGGAGATCGGCAGCTGTGCATTGACCTGGGGGATTTCGGACCGAGGTCGGTCGTTGCGGTGCGAGGCCGGAGGTCGGCCATAGCGGTGCGAGGTCGGGGGTCGGCCGTAGTGGCGCCGTGTTCGGTAACTGCGGGTCAAGGTCGGCCCTTGCTGTGCCGTGCTCGGAGTTTATGGCCGAGGTCGGCCGCTGCGGGTGCGAGGCCGGAGGTCGGCAGCTGCGGTGCGAGGCCGGAGGTCGGCCGCTGCGGTGCGAGGCCGGAGGTAGGCCGGAGGTCGGCAGCTGCGGTGCGAGGCCGGAGGTCGGCCGCTGCGGTGCGAGGCCGGAGGTCGGCCGCTGCAGTGCGAGGCCGGAGGTCGGCCGCTGCGGTGCGAGGCCGGAGGTCGGCCGCTGCGGTGCGAGGCCGGAGGTCGGCAGCCCCTTTTTTTTTTGAATACTCACTTTGGCAATTCTTTACCGTGCCGCGCGATCGGGAGTGAATGTAGGCAGATAGTGCTTGGGCTGCCATTGAGAGGCGACAAAGAGGTGTGGAAAGACCGCTTAGGGTGGTCAGTGGAAACCCGAGATCACGCACCGAGGCGGCGTTGTATCTCACTGATCGTTGTGAAGCGATCATGACGACCCTGCTTTATCCAAAACACATAATTAATAATTTTATTTTATTTTTACTTGGATTTTTCAAGGTGGAGCAAAGTATGGGTTTCGTTTCTAAAATTTTGAGAGCTTGTAAAATAAAGTCACGGACAGTAAACTTAATAGATCAGGTTGTTGCCATGGGAATTGTTTGTCGAATTTTTTGTTCTCTCGAACACGGAATGTTTTGGGATTTTTGAGCTGATTGTAATTTGGCCTGAGGATTTGAGTTTGAAGGGTGTTTTTAGAGAGAGGGAATTTCTAATTTTTGGAAAGTAAAAAAGGTTTATTGTAACTTTTGTAAAGATGAATTGGATTGAAGCCACAGATTGTAATTCGTATGGTGTATGGTTTCTTAAACAATTGAAATAAATTATAGTTTCAAATCGCAGTGGATTTTTGGATGAATGGATGTGTATAGATATCTAGAGGACTGGATTAATTTTTTAATGTGATATTTGGATCTCTGGTTTCATGGATTTGAAATCTTTTCAGTACGGTTCCACTATGAAAATAGACAAACAATGGTGAAAGAATAATTATAAATAAAAACCAAAAAACACCATTGATGGCTATGGAGGTAAGCTATGAAAAGTAAAACTTAGCTTATGTTCTTGGTGATTTTCTTGAATCGGATCTTCGTGTTCATCCATGGATGAGTGAAATTGTTGAGGATACCCTCCTTCTAGCGCCATTTGTTGTTTACCAAATATATTTTGCTGGGATTGAATGGCTATTTATAAAAGTTTTTGGTAAAAACATCAAATGATTGGGTTCTTAAATGCTAGAATGGATGCTTGAATGAAGAAAAACAATAAATGCATAAGAACACTAAGAACACTCAGAATTGCCAGGGGTTGTGGATCCCTGGACTTGAATGAGTATGTGTATTGATTATACTGAGAGAGATTGAACCTCTTTTACATTACAAAAGTGGGGGTATTTATAGTTTTCTCACTATAGGGGTATTTCGGTCATTTCCGGCCTCTCGGGGGACAGGTGCATTAAATGTCTCCTGCCTCTGAGGACGCGCGGGCTCTGGTATGTCAGGGCTTGCAGGTGGCCGGCCACTAGGGAGTTGACGCGTGTCCAAAAAGGACGATTCTCTGGCGAATTTCCTCATTTGGATGGAATATTCTCTGAGTCTCTGGGTACGGAGGCGGCCTTTTTCCCTCTTGGGAGAGGATCTTGCCTGATTCTATCACGTGCTCCAGATCTCTCTTGCCGGCCGGGGGCCTTGAGTGATCGGAGGCCGGCCTCCTGGCGGGCAGCGAGGTTGGAGATTGCTCCAGCCGGTCGGTCGTGTCTGGGCGATCTCTGCTGGACTTCACTGATCTTGGTCGGGCCGGTCCGGCCACGGCAGGACTTGAACGTGGCTGGGACGGACGTGGATGAGGGTCTCAAGCGGGTTTTCGGCCTCGCTTTCGAGGCCGGAAACTCGTGGTCGGAGCCCGCTGAGGTCGGATTCAGGCCGGCCGGGTCGGTCCCGGCCTCTGGGTTCCTTGTTGCCTTTTCCGACTTTCTTCCGGTCGGATCCAACACGTGGTCTGAAACGGTCACAACATCATCAAATCCCAATGCATCCGGAAAACACAGCATTTATACAAACAAAAACTTGTTGTGCTGGAAAAGAATGTCGTTCGGCCTCATCAACGCGGGAGCAACATATCAGAGGTTGGTGAACAAGATGTTCGATAAATAAATTGGAGATAATGTGGAAGTCTACATAGAAGATATCATGGTCAAAAGCCCCCGAAAAGAAGATCATCTCCAACATTTAACCCAGGTGTTCGAAATTCTTCGACACTACAACATGAAGTTGAATCCCAAGAAGAGCAGTTTTGCAGTTCATTCAGGGAAATTCCTGGGCCATCTCGCTAGCCAACGAGGAATTGAGGCCAACCCAACAAAAGTCAAAGCCATTGTGGATATGCAACCTCCACATTCAGTAAAAGAGGTGCAAAGGCTTACAGGATGCTTAGCAGCATTGAACCGGTTCATATCCCGATCAGGAGATAAATACCGTCCATTCTTCGAAGCCATTAAGAAAGAAAAATTTACGTGGACGAACAACTTAAAGACTACTTGGGAGATGTCAAAATTCTATCAAAGCCCATCCCAGCTGAAAAGCTCTATTTGTATCTAGCAGCATCGGAAGTGGCGATCAGCTCTGTTCTGGTGCAGAAGGACGACAAATTTCATCAACCAATCTACTACGTCAGCCAAGCTTTATATGAAGTGGAGATCAAATATTCTCTGACCGAAAAGTTGGCGTATGCACTTGTTATGAGTGTAAGAAAGTTACAACCATATTTCTTCGACCATCAAGTTGAGGTGCTAACAACTTTCCCACTCAGATAAATTCTCCATCGCCCAGACACAACTGGTCGTCTATTGAGATGGTCACTAGAGATCAACCAGTTTGGGGTGACCTATGCTCCTCGAACAGCGATCAAAGGGCAAGCTTTGGCCGATTTTATTGTCGAACTAACTTTCCCTCCAGATACGACGAGAGGACTAGATCATCCCTGGCATCTCTATGTCGACGGGTCTGCTACCAACATAGCCTCGGGGGCAGGAGTGGTTCTTATTAGCCCTGACATACAAGTTTTCACCTCGACAATCCGATTTGGTCTCATGGCTACCAACAACGAAGCTGAGTATGAAGCTCTTATTGCTGGTCTCCACTTATCCCTTGTAGTAGGTGTCAGCCGTTTACAAATATTCAGCGACTCACAATTGATCGTGAACCAAGTCCGAGGTGAATATGAAGCAAAAGACGATCACATGATCGAATATTAGCAAATTGTTGCTCACCTAATATCCTTACTGGATCAAGTTTTCATTGAAAAAATTCCAAGGACAAGCAACACTCAAGCAGATACATTGGCTCGACTAGCAACAAGCGAAGGACCTGTAGAGTTGGCAGACATTATAATCACAAAGATGAATAACCCTTCTCAAATGTTTGCCTAGGGGGCAAGGACGAGCAATACTTGAAGAAATACATGCCGGAGTATGCGAAAATCACACTGGGGGGCAAGCCTTGGTATACAAAACTATCAGACAAGGTTATTATTGGCCGACTTTACTTCAGGACGCAATCAAGAAAGTAAAGACTTGTCATCAATGCCAGATTTTTGCCCCGAACATTCACACGCCGGCTCAGGAGCTCGTGTTGGTTTACAACCCATGGTGATTTGCAAGATGGGGGATGGACATTATAGGTCCATTCCCAGCAGGAGTTGGAAATGTTCGATTTATTGTCGTGACAGTCGATTATTATACGAAATGGGTAGAAGCAGAAGCCATGGTGAAAATCACACAACAGAAGATGATCAACTTTATATGGAAGAATATTTTTTGTTATTTTGGAGTTCCACAAACAATTGTAACAGCCAATGGTCCGCAGTTCGACGGGAAAGAGTTGAGGGACTTCTGTACAAAGTGGGGGATCAAAAAATATTAGTCCACTCCCTATCATCCCCAGTCAAATGGACAAGTCGAAGCTTTTAATAGTTGGTCTGAAGCAAAAGTACGATTGGCAGAAAGCAAAAGTAGTTGGTCTGAAGAACTTCTGGAAGTCTTGTGGGCATATAGAGTTTCTCCCAGGTCGAGCATCGGAGAAACACCTTTTGCAATAGCTTTCGGAACAAAAGCCGTAATACCAATTGAGTTAAAGGCCAATACAATCAGGACGACCAACTTTGATGAACAGGCGAACAACTCTGCTTTAGCTACTGAAATGGATTTGCTCGAGGAAAAAAGATTAAATGCCGAGCTAAAAAATGCTACGTACAAATAGCGAGCAGAATGTTATTATAATTCTCATGTCAAAATTAGGGAATTCAGAGTCGGAGATTTGGTTCTAAGAAAGTTGCTCGCTCAACCTCCAGGTATTTTGGGACCGACTTGGGAGGGCCCGTATCGTATAACGGACAAATTCCTTAATGGTGTATATGATATCGAAGATATAGAAGGAAAACCGGCCCAATACTCCTGGAACGTTGTACATCTAAAGAAGTACTATCAGTAGGTCGAGCAAGTTCAACTCTTGGGCGAACAAGTGTCTGAGGGGACAAATGAACTAAATGAAACAAAAACTTGCCTAATTTTTTGGAAATTTTGTTAAGTATAGAATGAAAGGTTGTTCGGCACATTGTATAGTTTGGTGTTGATTCATATCTTTTGGTTTTAGATAGAATTGTTCGGGAAAAATATTATAAGCGAGCAAAAGTTTTTGTTAGTGTTCAAAGTTGTTCGTCAGATTGTACATGTTAATGATGAATAGTCTTAAAACACTTGTAAATTTTCATGATGTAAATATAGTTCGTTGGAAGACAAGTCTAAAGCTCAAGGTATAAATCCAATTTTAAGGATCAAAGCCATTTAAAGGTTGTTCATCTTATAAGATGAGCAGAACCGAAGGCCAAACCCTTATTCTATCATTAAGGCAAAGTTCAAATCGAACAAAGCCCAAAATAATCATAAATATATAATAGCAAAATGAATTCCATAAATAGTTTTGGAGGGAGAGATTGTGAGCCCTTGATCTTTCATTCACTAACTCATCATAACCGTCCATTCTTATATCCTACAACATATGAAAATTTTGTCAATCAAGGATCCAATTAGCAATCAATTATATGTTGGATCAATTGCCAAAATTTTAGGAACATTTATATTTTTGCTCCTATTTATACCCTTCATCATTTGTTGATTTTCAACATGTTTCTTTAGTTTCATTGTTCTTTTTTATCCGATTAGAGATATATAGATCAGTGAATTCATGTGTAATATTTTTTAGTGGATATAAATTTGTGGTAAATATTTGAATCAGTATAGGGAATCATATTTGTTACCAATGTTGATCGGATTTTCAAATCATTGAATAATGTGTGTGAATACATATAGACTTCACTAAGTTACACATGATTTTGTATATAGTCAAATTAGTTTGATTGCGAGAGTTTAGAAATTGAGGGATGAAGGATATGAAGACGATGATGGACGGAAATGAAGATTGAGGCCACAACTATTTTGGACTTCAAGGCTAATTTTAATTCACGTGTATTTTGATCCCTACTTTTAAATTTAATTTAGAGTTTAATTTTTATTATATCCACTCACCTAACTTGGTGAAAATAGTTTTCCGTAAGTCCATGGACTTGACATCCATTTTAGTTATAGAATTCTACCACTTATAATATTTAAAAAAAATTAATTGTTTATTTTCTAATAAAATACCCCTAATAAGTATATTTGTTTTATGTAGAAATTTAATATATATGGGTATAGTTTTGATATTCTAATTAATGAGAAAATTGGTTTATGTGAATATATAAAATGAGATAGACAAAGAGAGTATTATTTAATTTCACAATTTTTTGTAATTTGGACAAAGGATTTTTTTTTTTTTCAATTAGCGATGTTGAAATATTAGTTTTAAGGATCAATTTAATAATTGTGTATATTAATTTACCTAATAATTGTCATTCATATGGATAAATTAATTATTTGTCTATATTTACCTAATAAATTTCCATCAATATTATTTTTACTAATCTATTTTTGGAAGGTTAAATTAATTAAGTCATATATTATTTATATTTACTAATTAATTTTTTTTTTATATCAAGGTAATATAAGAAGATTAGTATATATATATTTTTATAATAAATAATTTTTTTAACTTTATCTACTAATTAATTTTTTTTATTTCCATTTAGGAATAACACTAAGTCACTAATTACGGATTTAAGGTTGATTGTATTACAAAATTTGAAAATTCCAAATCCAACATCTTTTTTTTTTTGAAAGATTACATCATTAATGATTAATCCATCGTGTTTTTTTTTAAAATTAAGGTATTATTACCCAATATTTCTATTTTTATGTCTAAAATTTTGTTCGTTGGTTATGATTTTTTATATTCATTGATTAATAATATCAGTTATTCTTTGAAAATAATTATAAGAGAAAATTACCAATGACAAGACTAAGTATTTCAATTGTTCTTATATATTGAAAATATATTCGTCAAATATTTTAAGGCATCATATCTCATGTTTCCAGATTTTATTGTTTTTTATTGTTTACAGATTAATTGAATCAGTAATGTTACAATTGAGATTTGATATTAAATCCTAAAACCCCAAATCCCTATAATAGTCACTCATTTAATAATATATATATATATATATATAATTTTTTTAATAATTTTAAATTTGAAAAGATGCACAAGTCAATGTAGATCCATATATATGATGTTCACAACAAAATTTATATATCTATTTTTTTATTATCTCCCAAAATATTAATTATATTTGAAATAATTTATAGTTTATCTACTAGAGGATATTTAATTAGATTGTAAATATATATGATTATATTCTAATATTATCTTCCAAAATCTTCATTTAAAAAAAAATAAAAATTGAAGAACTATTTTTCTACAGCTTTCACTTAGTTAATTAATGTGTATTATCTTATATTTACAAGTTTTCCATTTAATATTATATTTTATTTATAACTCATTTTGAATTTTAGTATATTAATTTTATAAATTAGTCATGAAAACTCAGTTCATTAAACATATCAAATAATTGATTCAAAATGATGGAGAATCTAAACAATTTACTAAAAGTATAATTTTAGTAATTTTAATATATAATTATTAAATGTTATAGTTTATAGGTGCGTAAGTTTTGTTTATAATTTGTTGAATGCCAATTTATTGGAGCTAAGTTTAAGATTGAAACAAAAATTCATATTCCTTATGTCCCTTGCAACATTCAATTTGCTAAGGTTATTTTAATTTAATTTTACAAGTATTGTATTTTCTAATTGACTTATGTTTCTGACGTATAATCATTTGTTTTCTCTTCTAATTTCATGAAATAAAAAAAATCAATTTATGAAGCAATTATATATGAGTTCTAAAATTTGTAATTATATATTCTAATGAAATACAATTTATATATTATCAGAGTTTTAGTTTTAGTCATAATTATATAATTGTTTGTGTATTTATGAGGTAAAATCAACCTTTCTTAAAATATTATTTATTGTGTAATAAGTTACATTAAATATAATTAAATTTTGTACTTAATGTGTCAGGTTATTTTTGTTTATAATACACTTTTTCAACTTTCCATAATTTATTCACATATTATTCAATTTGATTCTAGGTCTAAGACTAATTCAATGAGTTTGTCCATGTATATGTTGGTAGGAAATTTATTTTTAAGATTAAGATTGATGAATATAATTAGTAACTACTCAAGTTCACAATTGATTGTTGGTGTACATAGACAATGAATCAGTGACTAAATTATAATAGAAGTCTTGTGTGAGACTGTCTCATAGTATGATGAGACCAATACTATATGACTCACTTTTAACTTAAAATGCATCACTTATTAATTAAAAAATAGTCACTTCTTTGAAATGGGTCTCATATTATGAGACGATCTCACATAAATTTTTGTCATTATAACATAATATATATATATATATATATTATTATTATTAATTAATTATTATTCAATTTAATTACTTCTGGATTATTTTGCTATTTTATATAAATTTTCACATTACATGTTAATGATTACAAGTTTACAACATGTTAATGATTTTTACCAAATCTAATAATGTTAATATTAAAGAAAAATATAACTTAAATATCATCATTAAAGTTAATTCATAAAAGAAACTGTACCACACAAGTGTTATTCATTACACACAATTATATGAATTCCCATTTACAGACTTCTTTATACATATGTCACATAATTCTTAAGAATTTATCTTTTTCTTTTCAATTATACCATCTCAAAATCAAAACCACATTCTTTAATTCGTACTTCGAACACATATTTTTATAAGCAAATATATTTATTTTACCCATTTCATCTTCTAAAATATTGTCGTAGTAGTACTATATGAGATATAAATATTTATTATTTGAGAATTATTATTTTTACCAAATTTTTATCTTAATATTCATGATTTTTTTTATGACTCAGCATCTGGCTCAAGGTTCGACTAATTCAAGGGACCCACAATCCACCATCCACTTGCGGGAGGGCCCCATTTAAAGTCAGGACATTTTTGCTTTGTATGAATTACCCCCCCCCCCCCCCCCCCCCCTCCAACCAAGAGATGATAGTAACTTGAAGGTTTCAAATCTACGGAGGAGCACACTCCTAAGTGTCCGCCCTACACCACCGGTCAACTCTCTAGGGTTATTATATTCTTAATTATAATTTATGACTTTACGTATGTACTGAATAATTATTGAATTAATATAATCGTAAGTATTTTACTTCTTTATAGATTATATTATAATGTATAATTGCTTGATTCTTTCCACTATAACCAAAGATAAAAAAAATTCTAAAATATAAGAATTGAGACGAATCTTAAAACATGTATTATGTTTCATTATTTGGATATGTTACACAATTGATGGTGACTTATATTGATGGTGTGAAAGCCTGAGGGAGTACTTGATTAGCAATTCTTCAATGATAATGAAAATTAGTTTAAAATCAGCGCAGTTATGATGGTTTATTGAAACAAAATCATTATCTCCCCCTCTAAATAAGATAATTACTACTCATTGATTATCATATTTCACACCTACAAGCATCCTCATCAATCACTCTTTTATTCCTCCACCAACAACCACCAACAAATATTTGTTGTCCACTTAATTGGGGCATGACACTAGCAATGCAACCACTATTGAAACAAGTTTTCCCCCAACATATCATTTTTTTATTATGGGGACATAGATGAAAAATAAATTTGCATTCCTATTACCATTGAAGTGTTGTTAACCAATCACCCTCTCATAACTAAACCACCAAAAACCTTACAAAGAGTCAAAAAATATTAAGGTATATAATATAAGTTGTGATTAATTATATTCATATATCATACACTATTTTTTCTTAAAAGAGTCTATTTTGTTTTCAAGGAAAATGATTATATATTTGTGTCGATAGAATGTGAATATGCTTGTGCTTTAGTGATAGGAGATAATATTTATAAACCACAAAAACCTTATTCAGTTGTATAGATATCCAAAATAATTCCCTACACAGTGTTAGTTACAAATAAAAGACTTCTTTTTATGTCTGTCGGTCTCTTCTGCAATATATCAACAAGTTCTCACTTCTTTTTTTGTAGGTATATTTTGTGCATATCTTTGTTCAAAGCACGATGCCTAAAATGACATTATCACAAGGGGAGTCTCAATCTTCATATAATAACTTATTACCTTCGTTCTTATTTCAAAGATATGAATTTTCACCAAAGGTACACTACAATAAATTTGTTTATCTAATTATTTCACAATTTTTTTGTGTTCAATATTGAACGACGGTGCATTGGATGTGACACTAAGATATACGAAATCCATCAATTTATTTCTTTCAAGTCTCTCAAAATTAATTTATCTATTAATTTTCATAGGTGGGGTGACACACTTTTAAGAAAAAATATTTTATTACCTTTTTGGACCAATAAATGAAGAGTATTTTGAATAAAGTGAGTAGTGTGAGAGTGTTTATTTCCATTTTTTGATATGAAAGTGTTAGGATAAAAGTTGTTAGTTTTGATGAGTTAAAACAAACCAAAAGATGTAATAGGACCATCTGGACCTGTTAGCCAGATGATGATATAGATTAGGACTTAGTCTAGGGGGAACTGCCAGACCAGAAGACTTCACCAGAAGAGTCACCAGAAGACCCCTCCAGAGGACTTCACCAGAGGACTCCACCAGAAGACTTCACCAGATGAGATTGACCAGAGGCAGAGGACCTTCCCCAGACCAGACGAGTCCGAACCAGACGAGTCTGGTGGAACAAAAGATGCTCAGTTTGATTCCCTGATTCTACTGAGTATTCTGGTTGTTCACCAGATTAGGACCAGAAGACACTGAGGTTGCCTGGTGTCTGGTCTTGCCTTCTCTGGAGAGAATCAGAGTTAGGCAGAGGAAGCTATTGACCGTTGGTGATTCAAATCAAGTCAACATGATCAGGATTGGAAAGTATTTGAAGATAATCAATCCAAGGATCCCACCAACCCAATCAATCAATTAGGGAATTGATTGATTGAGGCTTCCTTATATAGAAGATCTGATTGGATTAGCCCTCCAACGGCTAGCCCTAATCCCCTCTATATATACAAGAGTGCAGTTCAAGAAAAAGCTCTAGAGAGAGACTCTACACGCGCATAAGTGATCCAAGCTTTTGATATTCATACCAAGCACTCTTACTGTTCATAATAACTATCTACTCTAAAGGAGTTATTGAAACCACAACCTGTTCATCTATTAGACAAGGTTGTTGGCTGGTTGATCTTTAGATTGAAGTTAAATCTAAAGAGGTTGTAAGAAGGAACTGGTACTTCCCAATTCCAGTAAGTAAGTTTGTGAGTTGGTTGGTAGTGAGACCCCTTGGTTATAAGAGAGAGTGGACGTAGGATATTCAATCCGAACCACTATACATCTTGTGTTCTTTATCGCTTTATTACTTATTGTTTGTTGATTATTGTTCTCTTGTAAAAGACTTTGAAAGACATTTAACTTAAGCTTCCGCAATTAATCTAACTAGTGGGACCAACAGAAAGTTAGTGTAGGATGTCCAAAAAAAAAAGTATGAAGTTTATTAGGGGACAAAGAGAGTGTATGATAGCTATGAGTGTATATAAATATGTTTGCTACTTCATTCATGCCAACAGTAGTAAAATCTTTAAAATTTTGGTCAAAGGTGAAAAAGTCGGAAATCGGTGATCGGACATTTTCTAGCTGACTAGCGCTAGAGAATTTATTTATTTATTTATAATTCTTTATTATATAATAGGGCCGTTTAGGCACACCTATGGTCGGACCGCCTACGATCGACTACAGCCACCTAGGTGGGGCCTTGGCTAAAAAAATGTCTAGAACCACTGATTTTGCAGAAATTAGATCATGGGAGGCCGTCTAGCCCCATTCTGCATCACTGATTTTAGTTGATGTAATCACCTTTGCAACTTTTTTATGTATACTTCAAATTGTAATTTTAATTGGATATTTCTTTTCAAGGACCCTAACTTAGTAGGAGTGGCAAGATAAGGATTATAACTTTTCAAGCAAACAAATTGAGGATAATAATTTCTTAAGTTGGAAATTTAAAGACCGTGACTTCTAAAAGTGGCAAATTAAGCCCAAATCAGTTCGAATTAACCAAAATCGAGTCATATTCAGTTTGAACCCAAGTCAAATCGAGCAAAATTGCCATATTTTAGGTTTATTTTGCCTCAATTTGCCACCTTTTTAATTTATTGTCATTAATTTGTCAACCTGAAGAGTTATGTTCCTCATTTACCCCTATAAGTTATTATCCTTAAATATAAACTTGAAGATCTACGTGTTGAGTATATACATTTTTCCATATCAATTTAATTCAATCCAATTTCAATATTTTTACAATTAATTTCCTATTAATGTTGAAAAGATTGATAGATTTTGATGTCCCATGGTATCTAAGTTTTATCTTTTTTAAATGTGTTTTTGTTTTTTATTTATACTTTAGTTATGAGTAGGATGAGTGTTAAATTGATTAAAAACATGGTCATTAAAAATATATATGTTCTAATACCTTATGTGGTTGTCCAATATTATATGATAAATAATTTCAAATTGAACAAACTCAATTATATGGAGAGAATTATAAAATGAGTAGTTTTAGCATCAACTATTTCTCTAAGTTCACCTACTTCAAATTTCACCCATCTTATTTCATAATATGTACTAAATATACCCATTATAAAATTATAATTTTATTCAACATACATGTACATCCCTGAAAATATTCAACTACTAATGTTATTCAATTTCAATAAAACCACATAAAATATCTATTCCCCCACCTCTTTAATCCATTGGTAAAAATCAAGATTAACATATTTACACAAGAGTGTCTATTAAACAGAATGATTGAAAGTTGAATGTGAAAGAAACCACCAAAACAAAGTAATTTATTGATCCGTATTATATTTTTTTAATGTCAATGCGATAGTCTTTTTTTTCTTTTTATTATATTCTTTTATTAGTTTCTGTTTGAATAATAAAAAATACTACCATGCATAGGAAATTAAGTTTTCCTCCAAATAAATTTACTGAAAGTTAAATTGATTATTTGAAAATTATGTTGAAGGAAAATTAGAGCCAATAAATGTTGGTAAAATTACTGGACTTTGTATGAAATGATATAATGTTTAAAGTACTGGATATTGAATCGGATTTTATTATATTGAAGTACTAGATATTTTGCCCAATTTCTTATCAATACATGTTTATTGGTGGCACGAATCTATGCATGCTTCTGCTCACTAAATCTTGGTTTAAATTTGATAGAGTGTTGGATTTTGTAAAGATGATTAAATTATTTTTAACAAGTATAATGATATTGATATCAGAGTAAGAATGGTTTTTTTTTTTTTTTTTTTTTTGTATACCAAGGTTGTTTGGTTGATATGATTTTTTTTAAGGATTGTAACTTAAGGATGGTGGCAAACCTAGGATGTTAAATCTCTGGACGAATAATTTAAGAGCAATAATTTTAAAAGTCATAAATTGAGGTCAAAAACTAAAATCAAGTGGGGCTAATTGACTGAATTTCGCTTTGATTAGGGTTGGTTCGAACCAATTTGGCGTGAATTTGTTATTTTTAAAAGTTATTGTCCTTCAATTGTTACCTTGAAGAGTTATGATCTTCATTTTGCAAGCTCGAACAGTTACAATTCTCATTTTGTCACCATAAAGTTATGGTTCTTAAAAAAATTACTTGCCCGCTTGATTGGATCTTTATAATTGAGTCCATTTGTTGGATATTTTTTTTTTTTTTATAAATTTCATCAACAGTATAATAATTTGTTATTTTATCGAATATTTATTATTTATGGATGTTAATGTTTAAATATATGTTAGAAAATTGATTTAGTACATAATGATATGAAATACTATACATATATTTTATTAAATCAATTACAAAAAACTTATCATTATTTATTAAAAAACTAATGTAAATTGTTTGAGTCTTTTGTATATTGCTATATTTTTTAAGAAATAGTGAAACATTTAACATAAGTATATATTTGAGTGTTCTTTTATTACTGTAACTTTATTAGTAATTGATGTTATAACTTATACCTATTGATCATAAAATATGCATATTCTAATGCCTTTCGTGGTTATTATATAATGTTTTGTAAATAATTTTAAACTTTACAGGTTTAGGTTATTTACAATTTATATAAGACACATAATTTCACTAAAATGAGTTGGTAAGAATTATAAAATAATTTATTATTCTTTATAAATATATATTTTATAATAAAAATAAGAAAAAACGTGTGTGAGATGGTTTCACGGTGAGACGGTTCACAAACTAGCACAAAATAACACACATCTCTTATAAAATGTTAATACGTCATGTCCAACTTATGATCCATCACATGCAAACCTACTTAAGAAAATAATTTTTTTTTTAATAATACACTTATGTATAATAAAAAAAAGGTTGTATTAAAAAAATTTGTTATAAATCATTGCCCTAAAATTGTAGCCTTTTAGTTTTATAATTAAAATTTGGTAATTATTATAGTTTAAATAATTATTTAACAATTTCCGACCGTGCGAAGCACGTGATTTACGATCACTAGTATGTTATAATTGCAAAAACATTAAACAATAATTTAAAGGCAATTAACATATAAGAAGAAAATCAGCGAACAAAAGACGTGTCCATTAATAAAAAGGCTTTAAGCCTAAAAAATAGTACAAGGATTCTGGAAGAGTACTACAAAAGTGACGAACAACTACTACAAGAGATTACATCAAGAATTTCTAAAGTTCTAGTAAAAGAATACTAAGTCCTATTCTTGATGTTGCTCGCCTTGAGGAAGATCTTGGGCTTGGTTGGCGGAAGGATCTACAATCATGTCACTGGCCAAGTCTTCAGCCGCTTTCTGCTCTTGCTCGGCGACAGTCTGTTCGTCGTCAGCAGCTTGCTCACCTTTATCGGCTGAAGCTGGAGGGCGGGTAACAATGATGCTTGGGTCAAGATTGTCAATCTTGATCCCATAATCGATCATATCCCCCAATTGAAGTTCAATGTTGTTAGGAGGGGGATAGTGTTCGACGAACTCAGTTAGATCTTTTCCCATCTCTTCCACCATGTCGAGCTTCTCGTATGAGTGAGCTAGACGGATGCAGTCGGCATAAGCACATATATATATCCTAAGTTTGTGATGGGTCCAGATCGGCTTTGTAACTCGGCCTCCAGCTGCTCAGGAGTGAGCATGTTCTTAATCACCTCTTTGAGGCGAGCAACCTCAGCCTCAGATTCAGCTAGCTTTTGCTCGGCAGCAGATTTTTTCCTTTCTTCTCCTCCTCAAGCTCAGCATCCTTGCTTTTGAGCTCGGCCAAGAGCAGTTGATAGTCTTCAACATGCTTCTTCTTGATGTCATCGGCAAGCTTGAGTTGGTTATTCAGGCGAGCAATTTTAGCCTCGTATTGACCAACGAGACCATATTTCTCTTCAGTTAGTTGCCGAGCAGTGCTTGCGTAGCGGCGAACAGCTTCTTCCAGATCGGCAAGCTGGGCCATCCCCTTCTGGGCCGTACAAGTGCATTGGCGTGCTGCATCATAGAGAGATGGAAATTATCCGCCACACCTTGCATGGAGATGGTTTTCTCCATGGGTCTGGTCCAGGCCCGGGAGATCAACTCGGTGGCCCTGCGAACATGCTCGCCTGGAATCTCCCTGATGTTCACCGGAGTTTTCGAGCAGGTATATTGGTGAACAGGGCTTGCTCGCCCAGGATGGCTCTCTGCCCGGTATTTGCGAGCAAGAACGTAAGATACGGTCAGAAAGACTTCGAAAGTATAGACAGTTCAAAAAGATTAAGTCGGAAAAGATACTTACTCGACAAATTTCTTCTCGTCCCAGCCAAGGTGGGTAATGTCTTCCGTACCTCGGGAAGGAGTAACATCCTTTCCAGACTTGCTTGCCTTTTCAGCATGCTCGTTTGAAGTGCGGCGAGCAACTTCTCCTTCCTAGTGGGTGCGAGCGTGACTTTTTCCCACCTCTTCCTTCCCCTTATTGCCGGTGGGGACAGGTTGTGCCACGGGAGTCCCATCTCCCCTTTTTAGATGTTTTGCTCCGTGAGGAGATGAAGAGGGGGGGGTGGGGGTGGGGGAGATGGGGGTGGAACGCTTGGTGGAGGGGCAGCTTGTCGAGAAACTTTTGCTCCCTCGGGTTTGTTCGTCATTGCTAGCACCTTGGAGGGCGGATCTCCCTTTAGTTTCCTTCCCTTCGGCGGCGGTATCTCGTGCTCTCTTTGCTCCAGAAGTCCGAAGCAAGGGGGAACGACTATTGTAACTTGCTCGACTAAAAAAAAGAGTGTTAGTGACGAGCAAGAGTTCAAAGTGGCAAACAAATATAAAGTTAAAAGTTAGAAATTTTCTCATACCTGGGGGCACTTCAGCCTCAGCCTCGAGATGATGTGGATACGTGTAGAGGCGAGCAGCTTTTTTGCACTTCTCCTTGTTCACGTGTTGAATCGTCCTTTCTACTTTATTTCGAAGGGTGACCAAACAAGAGGTGAAGAGGAATTCTGAGCCAATCTCTCCCTCTTCCGTATTCCACTTGAGGAGACGAGGACCTGCGAGCAAACAAAAAAAGTTAAATTAGAACAACACAATTTCAAGGTGAACAGAAGTAAGCTTACGTCTAATTTTCCCATAAGAAGCTGGGGAATTAATACGCCCAACACTACCGTGTGGGCTAGAAGATGCTCGCTAATCACCCCCCTATGATGAAGAAGTGTTGCTTCCAATCTCTGATCTTGTTCGGCACCCCTTTGACAATCTTGAGTCCGGTTCGGGCTTTCAGATAATAATACCCCTCCTCCCTAATTGGGCATTTAGTGATCGTCATCAAATAATTCACCTCCTCAGCTGTAATACGATCCACGTATCCTTCTAGGGCGAACAAACCCATTACGCTGAGCAGGTTCATCCACCCAATCGGAGTAATTTGGGTGATGGCCAGGTTGATTGTCTCCAAGAAGCGACCAACGACTAGGGGCAATGGTAACCTTAACCCAACAATTAAAGTGTCGATGTTGATCGTTGTACATCCAGGCGGAGGACGATCAGCTCTTTCCCTCTTTTTTGGAGCCCACATGAAAATATCGTGTGGAATCTGATACGTTTCACGGATCGAGGCTAGCTCACTCTTGCGAACAACACTACGAATTCTGCTCGCCTGAAAGTCAGTTCGCTCCAAATTGAGTACTACTCGTGGGGGAGGGGGAAACCTGTTCGCAAATTCGTCTGCGTATGCTCGCCAATCAAATGGGCGAGCAACTCCAGATGGGATTTCGTTCTTGAGCATTTTGGGATTGGGAAAGTCAAACCCCTCTAAGAATTCACGAGTTAGCTCGTCGAATTCGGGATCTGACTCTTCAGATTCAGAACTCGAGGAAGGTTTCTCGTCAGAATTTCTGCTCGCCGCCACTACAATTTCCTCGCCGGAGTAACGAGCACCAGTATCCTCCACGGATCGGACAACAGAATCAACATTGGGGTGCATCTCCGATGAAATTTTGAATGGGGGTTGTGTTTCGAATGACACGATCGGAAAAAGAGGGTCTAAGCTCTCCTCAGAACTTCGATTACTTGAATGGGAGGACATAGAATCGGAGATAGATGAAATATAGGTTCAAGGGTTCTTTCTGGAGAAGATAATTGTGAATTTCGGTGTCAATCTTTACGGGAGACGGCGGCGATGAGTTTCACACGGTGGTGGTGGTGGCGCGATTTATGAGGAAGAAGAAAAGAATGAAATTGAATAAGTAAATAAGATAAAATAGCTACCTTGGAAGAACTTAAAGGCCTGGAATACGTGAAATTGCACCGGAAAAAGTTTGAGATCGCCGAAGATGGAGAATTTCGCTGGAAGTTTCTGTAGCAAAGGAGGGAGAGTGGGAAAAATTTCATTTCCCACTCGTTTTATACTCCAAGGAAAAACGGGGTATTTCCCGAATTATTTATAAATTATGGGGCCAGAAAGGAAGAAAACGGGGTTCCAAATGAGCAAAAATAAAACTTAAAGGACCTACACGCAATTATAGGGACACGTGACCTCGGGCCTGATTGCACGTGGGCGGCGCGTAGTCATGCCGCCCACTTCATCATTGGACGACTCCCAGATCTTGGGAAGACAAAATGGTGGCCCAAAGCTGCTCGTCTAAGGGAAGTTACTCGGCCTAATCCTTACCGAGATAATATCCTGACTACAGTTGCTCGCCACAAAGTTACTCGTCTAGGACAACATCTAGCCAGGATAGGGGGCAATTGTTGATAGGTGAACAACTAATATTGTTGGGCGAACAAAAATTAAGGCTTAAATGAATATTATGAAGTCCAATATCCAAACTAGGGATGATTAATGAAGAAAATCAAAGGGGAGTGCATATACTAATCCGAGAAGTGCATTTTGTGACGAACAACACTCCCGACGAGCAACACTCCCGATGAACAACGTACCTGTGAACAAGTCCTAGGGCCCGAGACCAGATATGAACCTTACACTAGGCCCAAAACGACGAACAACATTGCCAACAGAGGCTCACCCACCTCAAACATCCGAGCGGACAACTTATGAACCTCCCAGACAAAAGGCGGACAACTTATATGAAAGAACTCCAAGTGAACACCTACCAAGAAAACAACGACGAACAACAATAGATCCGAGATAAGACCAAATATAAGACTTTTTAATTAAGTTTCAGCTTAGATAAGATCAAACATGGTCAAAAGGACACGTGTCAAGCATGCAAGTTTGGTAGTCCAAGAGTCATGTACACCACATACTTGGTGGTCAGTATAAATAGTTGTTCTCTAGCAATAAATTTCAAGTTCAAATTCACAAATACTCCAATTACACACACTCATACACTTTAACGTACACATACGCGAAATAAATACGAATTTGATACTTGTATTTATAATTTAATAACCCGAACAATCGAATTTACCATTTACGGTGGTAATCAATCACACGTTCTTGTTTGGTGATCCTGAAACTGGTTAAAAACAACCACTAATCCACGCGATTAGAACCGATCACCAACATGCATCAACTCCTACAATCAACATAGCAAGAGAATAAGAAAGCCATTGTCAAACCTCTTGTAGTAACAACAATGATCAGTGTGGCATCTCAGGTAACCAATCTCCATCATGAAAATGTCAAACTTTTTGTACCACTGATAGGGAGCTTGCTTCAAGCCATACAAGCTCTTCTTCAACTTGCACATAAGTTTCTCATTTCCCTTCACTACGAACCCTTCAGGCTGTGTCATGTACAACTTATGCACCAAGTTACCGTGAAGGAACACCGTCTTCACATCCATCTGTTGTACCAACAAGTTCTCTGCATCTACCATACTCAACACCATTCGAATAGTGGTCAGTTTCACAACAGGAGTAAAAACATTAGTATAATCAACACCATATCGCTGCTCAAACCCTTTGACAACCAGTCGGGGTTTGTAACGTTTGCTCCCATCAGCTTCATTCTTGATTCGGTAGACCCACTTGCAGTGTAAAGCCTTCTTGCCTTTTGGGAGCTCAACAAGTTCCCAAGTGCTGTTCACCAGAAGAGATGCTAACTCATCATCCATAGCAACTCTCAATTTTCGTTTATCTACAACCTGCTCTGCCTTTGCATAACATTCAGGTTCACCACCATCAGTAAGTAACAAGTAGTAGTTAGCGGGCGAATACCTATCAGGTGCATGTCGCTCTCTAGCTGGTCTCTGCAGCGGATTCTCCGGTGGTGGGTGTTGGGAAAAAATGGGTGCCCGGAATCTATTCGGGATGAACTTTAAATACGAATTTAAATACAATTATTACTAGCATGAATTAATCCTAATTAATTCAAATAATAATTCCAACAACTAATTATCATCATGCATGTTAAATTAATTTCACATATTTAACTAGGCGGAATTAAACAAGTAAATATGTGATTAACGTACCTCTCGTAGTAATGGCCTTTGGATATACGGGACACTTGTAATCTCGTTCTATCAACCCAAAGCCTTCTCAAGTATTTCCCTTTTCACCTCACTTGATCGCCGGTGGGAGACGCTTTCAAGTAATTTAATAACTAAGGAAAAAGAAAAATATCTATGCTTCTTGATTTTTCCAACACATGGAATTATGTACTTGGGGATGAAATAATCATCCCCTATTTATAGAGGGTAGGGCCGAAAATTAGAGGAGATATGGGCTTGGAAAAAATCTTTTCTTAGTCTCTAAGAAATCTTGAATATATCTCATATATTCTTTTCTCCATAATAAAATATTCCACAAAAATCTCACTCTTATTTTCAAGCTTATAATTTTCGAAAACTTCAAGGATAAAATCTAAGATTTGGATCTTCTTGAATATATGAGATATTCTTGTATTCCTAGAATACATATCTTGCATAATATCTTTCCAAGAAAATCAACAAAATCTTATTTCTTTTTTATTCCTAATTTTCGAAAATTATCATGAAAAAATCAGCATTGATATATTCTTTATTTTAATCACCTTATCATTATTGGGCTACTTAATTGGGCTACTTGAGGGGCCTTAAGGAGAATTAAGATTGGACCTCCTAATGGACTTCTGAATTTCAATATTGAGCCCCAATATAATTCAGCCCATTAATATTAATTATTACCACTAATAAATTAATATTGCACTATCCATCTTAATCCATATTACGATAATATGGGCTCCCGGTTATTATTTCCCGCGTTTAAGATTATCAAGTCCATTAATTAATTAAGCTTCTGAATAGCTCTAAATTAATTAATATATTTCACCTTGGAGTAAAGACAACTCAACATTATTATTCGTACCGAAGAAACTAATTCTTCACTTGCAAGATTTGGTACAATAAAACTTCTGAGCCCACCAAGGGGACTAATCACACGAGCCGTACTCGCACGCGTTTCTCCGTATTAAATCTTAGCAACCGTCGTATGATTAATATTACTGCCCAAGACACAAAGTTCGAAGTCACAATGATTCTCACCCAACATGAATCAAAGCAGTAACTACTAAGCACACACGGTCCTATTTAAGTGACGGAGATTAAGAAATCAACAACCACTGAGGTCTAATTCTTCACCTTTCAGAACAGAAGAATTTATCCTCGCTGTAGGACCTCTTCAACACATACTAAATGTGCTAGTGCAATCTCTTAGTCAAGACAGACCAATCTGAGCCTTACACATCGACCTTTCACGGCGGATTGTTCAATTCCACCTGGGTCGTGAAAATGTACGTTTAGTTACAAGTAAACTGTTAATGTCGTCTTCCGTGATCGGGTATCACCACATTAACTACTATGTAACACGTACTATATATTGAACGGTTTGCAATAGAAATTCAACATTCAATCATAACTAAAGCAAATGCGATAAAAGAATTATTCTCATAAAACGAGTGTTTGATACACGAGTTATACAAAGTAAAAGCATACTTTCACGTATAACTCCAACAATCTCCCACTTATACTTAATGTCTGCTTTTAGTATACATCACGCATGTCTTAGTGTAGTAGCTCTACGTGACATCTCATGTCAACCTACACTAACCTAATAATTCCTCCCACTTATACTTAAAGCAGATTGGCAATAGTCTTGACTCCCATTCCATCCACATGTCTCTCGAATGTATTCAGAGGCAGACCCTTTGTGAATGGATATACTAGGTTGTCCTCCGACATTTATCTTTGCCACCTCTTTATCTCCTCTCTTAACGATTTCTCGTATAAGATGGTGTTTTCTTTCTATGTGTTTGCTGGCCTTGTGGGCTCTCGGTTCCCTTGAATTTGCAACTGCTCCGACATTGTCACAAAAGACGGTTATATTGTCGGGCAAATTCGGAACGACGTCCAAGTCCACTAAGAAGTACTTGAGCCAAACCGCTTCTTTCGCTACTTCACAAGCAACTACTTATTCGGCTTCCATGGTCGAATCTGCGATGCATTTCTGCAAATCGCTTCTCCATATCATGGCTCCTTCTCCCATGCAAAACACACTACCCGAGGTTGACTTTCTTGAGTCTATGTCTGATTGGAAATCCGAGTCCGTGTATCCTTCGGGAACTAGACTATCCGACTGGTAAATCAGCATCTGCTCCCGAGTTCTTTTCAGATACCTCAAGATGCACTTTACGGCAGTCCAATGGTCTTTCCCGGGATTACTTTGATATCTTGCTACCATGCCTACGGCAAAGCAGATATCCGGTCTCGTACACGGCATTGCATACATAAGGCTTCCTACGGCCGAAGCGTACGGAACACCTTTCATGTCATCTATCGCCGCTTGCGTCTTAGGGCTTATTTCTTTCGATAGATGGATTCCGTGCCTAAAAGGTACAAAACCTTTCTTGGAATCTTGCATGCTGAAACGCTTTAAAACAGTGTCAATGTATGAAGCTTGCGATAAGCCCAACATCCTCTTCTTGCGATCGCGAGTGATTTTGATCCCAAGGATGTGACCGACTTCCCCTAAGTCCTTCATATCAATTTGTTTTGACAGCCATACCTTTACGTCTGACAATACCTTTACATTGTTTCCAATGAGCAGAATATCGTCTACGTATAATACTAAGAATACCACCGCAGTTTCGTCACGCTTCTTATACACACAACTTTCGAACTCGTTTTGATCAAACCCATAAGACTTAATCACTTGATCAAAACACTGGTTCCAAGTACGCGATGCTTGCTCAAGTCCGTAAATGGATCTCTTGAGCTTACATACGAGATTCTCTTGGCCTTTTCCAATGAAACCTTTGGGCAGTTGCATATAGATCCCATCAAGACTTTCGTTAAAGAAAACTGTCTTGACATCCATTTGCCAGATCTCGTAATCTAAGTGCGCAGCGATCAACAAGAGAATACGGATGGACTTAAGCATAGCTACAGGCCACAGGCCACAAGCATTGCTTTGAAGGTTTCAACCCTTCCGTCCGGTCCTCTTTTCCTCTTGTAAACCCACTTGCATCCAATGGGTTCTACCCCACTAGGTGGCTCGACCAACTCCCACACTTGATTATGATCCATCGAACCCATCTCGGCTTCCATTGCCGTTTGCCATGACTCCGTGCCTTTGTCTTGGATTGCCTCGTCGTACGTCCATGGGTCTGATTCATCACCGGGAACCAAATCCGAAGATTCTCCTACCCCCATGAATCTCTCGGGTTGTCTAGGAACCCTCCCACTACGACGGGGTTCCGGTTGTGAAGATGTGACGTGTGGTACATCATCTTGTATACTTGGTATCGAGGTTTGACCTCTCAATTCTTCTAAGGTAATTTCACTTTTAGGTTTCCGATTGTTCATATAGTCTTCCTCCAAGAATTTAAAGTGTGTACTAATCACGATCTTTTGATCCTTGGGACTATAGAACATACACCCTTTCGTTCCGGCCGGGTATCCTATAAACAGCCTTAATTCCGAACGTGGATCCAACTTACCGGCTTCCTTGTCTAGCACGTATGCCGGACAACCCCAAATCCACAAATGTCTTAGACTGGGCTTGCGCCCGGTCCACAATTCCATTGGGGTTTTAGGAACCGATTTGGATGGCACCAAGTTTAGAATATAAGTCGCCGTTTCCAAGGCATTACCCCAAAACGACTTGGGTAAATCCGAATAACTCATCATGGATCTGACCATCTCTAAAAGAGTCCGGTTCCTTCGTTCCGCCACACCGTTCTGTTGAGGGGTTCCCAGTGCGGTCAACTGGGATACAATCCCTTCGTCCGATAGGCAGTTCAAGAATTCATCGCTGAGGTATTCGCCTCCACGATCTGATCGTAGAAACTTGATACTCTTTTCCCTATGTTTCTCGGCTTCGGCCTTAAACTCTTTAAACTTTTCAAAAGTTTCAGACTTATGCCGCATAAGGTAAATGTACCCATATCTTGAGTAATCGTCAATGAAGGTAACGAAATACTCATACCCCATTCTCGCTTTGATCGTCATTGGACCACACACATCGGTATGAACGAGTTCTAACACTTCCATGGCTCTATTCCCCTTGGCTCCAAATGCCCTCTTGGTCATTTTACCATCTAAACAGGATTCACAAGTTGGAAACGGCTCAACTTGGAGCGATTCCAAGGATCCGTCTTTCACCAATCTCTCTATCCACTTTAGATTAAAATGACCTAGTCTAAGATGCCATAAAAGTGTTTCGTCCATCTCCGAAGAACGCTTTCTTTTATTGCTCGAAATGATCGACGTGTTATTAGATTCCTTATTTGAGTGGTGTGCACACTTAATCGTATAGAGATTGTTTACCAACGTTCCATGACAGATAACATCATTCTTAAAAGAAAACAGTAACAACTTTATTAAAAGTAACTGAATATCCATCAAAACAACTCAGAAACCGAAATTAAATTCTTCCTAAAGTTTGGAACGTATAAAACATCTCTTAAAACTCTATCTTCAAAAGATAGGCGCACGACTCCCACTGCTTCGGCTGCTACTCTCGTAGCATCCCCCAAAGTGATTGTGATCTCATTCTTGCTAAGTCGCCGGGTTAGCTGGAACCCCTGAAGAGTGAAACAAATATGATCAGTTGCCCCGGTATCCACTACCCAAACATGGGCAGCATACGCCGCAACAAATGTTTCAACGACTAAAGCATGAGACTTACCTTTCTTTCCACCCTTCTTAGGCTTAGAACAGGTCGCCCTCCAATGTCCCTTCTCACCACAATTAAAGCACTTACCCTTAGCAGCTTTCTTTCCATCTCCTTCTCCCTTTGCCTTGGGTTTTGCAACGGTTGGATTTGCTTGGGTCTGGCCCTTCGTCCTCTTCCTCTTCTTCCCTCCCTTGGGACCTGAAGAGGAAGACGGACCGTTTGCCACCATAGCAACGGTTTGGTGATCCATTAGAGTCTCCGCCGATACCAAAGCTTGCAAGAGCTCGGGCAAGCTATTTGCTCGGTCATTCATTTGATAGTTCAATTGAAACTGCTCAAAGCTCTTCGGCAGAGAATGGAGAACGAAATCGACCTTAGTAGGGAGGTCAAATTCCGCACCAAGTACTTCCAACTTGTTGAGATAACCCATCATCTCGATTACGTGATCCCTTACGGGCGTACCTTCCACCATTTTCAACGAAAGCATCTTTCGCATGGTGATTTGCCTAGCCGTACGGTTCTGATGTTGAAACATCGCTTCAAGATTTTGCATTATCTCAGAGGCGGTCTCCATGTGTTGGTGTTGGTGTTGCAACACATCTGACATTGAAGCCAGAATAGTACACCTAGCCATCTCATCGGAGTCTAACCAACTCTTATGCTCTTTCTTGTCCGCTTTCGTGGCATCTTCGGCAAGCTCTTGGGGCTTAGGAGTGGTAAGTACCCACTTGTGGTGTTGAGCGGTTAGGACAATATTAAGGTTACGTTTCCAATCAACATAGTTCTCACCAACAAGTTTGTTATCTTTAAGTATACTAAACAGTGGATTAAAAGGTTGCGACATGATGAACTGAGAATAAAACATACAATCATATCAATATCTAGAAAAATACGAAATTATCACATAAATTTGATCACATCAATTATATTGAAACCTTAAAACAATATAATCATGCATCAGCCAATATCTCGAAACAATTTAAATGCGCCACGAGGGGTGGTCTATACATTTAAACACATTCAAGCGGATTACAAACTTAAAAGTTACAAATCCTTAATTCAAAATTAATAGTTGGCTCCTACTTTGACCACATAGAAACTGACAGGGACTCCGAGGGGAGTAAGTTAATATCAATTTCCTATGCCTATGTAATAACCATAATTAAATACAGGATTATTATTTCGCTTTGAGCAAGCCACTCGTGGTGAGGGTCAATACCGCCACTAGTAATAATCCACAATCATCCTTTCAGAATTTATTCATGTGAAATCCGTTCTTTTGGCCGATCCGAGGGGGAAATGTATTCCAAAAGAACTTCACAAATAAATAAATTATGGAGGCCAAAATAATCCAATTTTAATATCCGGAATAAAATTGCGATTATAAAACATACTTAGTAATTTTCGAAAGTAAGGTTTTTCTTGGACAATTAAATTCATGCAAACACATATTAACAAATAATAATAAGTGCACGAAATAAAACATCCATCAAAACAAAATTAAACACATTGGAGCACTCGAATCCAATTGTCACGGTTTAATTTCTTCACGTCTTGATGCGAAAAAATCGTCGTTGTTGCTTTCCGACGTTCGTCTCGACGTGCTCCCACTCGAACAACAACACTTCTTCAAAAACAGCATCGTTTGGGGTTCGGGACGACGTTTAAAATCACACGAAAAAAAACACGAACCGAAAAAATTCCACGGCCTGAGATACAGCGCGCGTCGGCCCACGAAGTGGGCCCGCGCGCTTCCCGGCCCGAGAAGCGCTGGAAAAGCACCCGAGGCGCGCCGAAGCGCGGCCCCGAGGCGCACCCGAGGCGAGCCCGAGGCGCTGCCGACCCCAGCTGAGGCGCGCGCGCGCCGTGCGCGCGGTGCCGTGCGTCCGTTGCGCACGGTGTGCGCCGTGCACCCCCGTGCGCCATTTTTTCGCCGTTCGTCCTCGTTTTCTTCACCCCTTGCATGATTTTACCTCCATACACGCGCCACGCATGTATGCGTCGTCCGGGTACGCCGTTTTTAATTCTTCGTTCTTCGTCACGATCCGGTTACAATTTATTTTTACAAAAAAAATAAATACTAGATCTAGACTAGTCTATTACAATGATCGAATCAAAATAAAAACAACTAATCTACTCGTGGATTTTCTCACGAGAAAAACGAATTCGAACGAATCAAATTAAAAACAATTAATTTACACGCATGAAATTAACAACATTAAAACCATGACAATTGGATACCTGCAAAAAAGATCTAACAATTCTACTATCCAATTTCAATTTAATGTTCAACAATTTAAATTCCAATTTAAAATTCAGAGCCCGAAACCGTGGCTCTGATACCAGTTGTTGGGAAAAAATGGGTGCC
Source organism: Ballota nigra (assembly GCA_947034835.1). Taxonomy (NCBI): domain Eukaryota; kingdom Viridiplantae; phylum Streptophyta; class Magnoliopsida; order Lamiales; family Lamiaceae; genus Ballota; species Ballota nigra. Next base: position 14,950,511 of record OX344730.1, read on the forward strand.
CGGAATCTATTCGGGATGAACTTTAAATACGAATTTAAATACAATTATTACTAGCATGAATTAATCCTAATTAATTCAAATAATAATTCCAACAACTAATTATCATCATGCATGTTAAATTAATTTCACATATTTAACTAGGCGGAATTAAACAAGTAAATATGTGATTAACGTACCTCTCGTAGTAATGGCCTTTGGATATACGGGACACTTGTAATCTCGTTCTATCAACCCAAAGCCTTCTCAAGTATTTCCCTTTTCACCTCACTTGATCGCCGGTGGGAGACGCTTTCAAGTAATTTAATAACTAAGGAAAAAGAAAAATATCTATGCTTCTTGATTTTTCCAACACATGGAATTATGTACTTGGGGATGAAATAATCATCCCCTATTTATAGAGGGTAGGGCCGAAAATTAGAGGAGATATGGGCTTGGAAAAAATCTTTTCTTAGTCTCTAAGAAATCTTGAATATATCTCATATATTCTTTTCTCCATAATAAAATATTCCACAAAAATCTCACTCTTATTTTCAAGCTTATAATTTTTGAAAACTTCAAGGATAAAATCTAAGATTTGGATCTTCTTGAATATATGAGATATTCTTGTATTCCTAGAATACATATCTTGCATAATATCTTTCCAAGAAAATCAACAAAATCTTATTTCTTTTTTATTCCTAATTTTCGAAAATTATCATGAAAAAATCAGCATTGATATATTCTTTATTTTAATCACCTTATCATTATTGGGCTACTTAATTGGGCTACTTGAGGGGCCTTAAGGAGAATTAAGATTGGACCTCCTAATGGACTTCTGAATTTCAATATTGAGCCCCAATATAATTCAGCCCATTAATATTAATTATTACCACTAATAAATTAATATTGCACTATCCATCTTAATCCATATTACGATAATATGGGCTCCCGGTTATTATTTCCCGCGTTTAAGATTATCAAGTCCATTAATTAATTAAGCTTCTGAATAGCTCTAAATTAATTAATATATTTCACCTTGGAGTAAAGACAGCTCAACATTATTATTCGTACCGAAGAAACTAATTCTTCACTTGCAAGATTTGGTACAATAAAACTTCTGAGCCCACCAAGGGGACTAATCACACGAGCCGTACTCGCACGCGTTTCTCCGTATTAAATCTTAGCAACCGTCGTATGATTAATATTACTGCCCAAGACACAAAGTTCGAAGTCACAATGATTCTCACCCAACATGAATCAAAGCAGTAACTACTAAGCACACACGGTCCTATTTAAGTGACGGAGATTAAGAAATCAACAACCACTGAGGTCTAATTCTTCACCTTTCAGAACAGAAGAATTTATCCTCGCTGTAGGACCTCTTCAACACATACTAAATGTGCTAGTGCAATCTCTTAGTCAAGACAGACCAATCTGAGCCTTACACATCGACCTTTCACGGCGGATTGTTCAATTCCACCTGGGTCGTGAAAATGTACGTTTAGTTACAAGTAAACTGTTAATGTCGTCTTCCGTGATCGGGTATCACCACATTAACTACTATGTAACACGTACTATATATTGAACGGTTTGCAATAGAAATTCAACATTCAATCATAACTAAAGCAAATGTGATAAAAAAATTATTCTCATAAAACGAGTGTTTGATACACGAGTTATACAAAGTAAAAGCATACTTTCACGTATAACTCCAACAGTGGGGTCCTTGGTTCTTCAATAAGAACCTCTTCTTCATTCTAGCTCTCCTTACTCCCACTCGAGTTTGAGATGTTTAACTCGACCTCTCGGGTATCAATCTTGCCAGAATCTGATGCCTCCAATCTGTCCTTGTACATAACCTGTTCATTGAAAACCATATCTCTACTGCGAATAATCTTTCGGTTATTCTCATCCCATAGTCTATAACCGAACTCATCACCACCATAACCAATGAACGTACACTTAACAGATCTAGCATCTAACTTACTTCTATCCACAGAACTAACATGAGCATAAGCAATACAACCAAAGACACGCAAGTGAGACAATTTTACCTCTTTTCCTGTCCATTCTTCCTCAGGTATTTTGTTCTCTAGCGGAACTGATGGACCTCTATTGATCAGGTATGTTGATGTGCTTACTGCATCTGCCCAAAACGTCTTAGGTAGTCCACTCTTCAACCTCATGCATCTGGCTCTCTCATTCAACGTTCTGTTCATTCGCTCTGCCACTCCATTCTGCTGGGGAGTTCCTCTCACTGTCTTCTCCATGCGAATCTCATTCTCAGCACAACTTCTTGAACTCACGAAGTTCATATTCACCTCCATTGTCAGAACGGAGACACTTCACTTTCAGGCCTGTTTCGTTCTCTACAAGGACTTTCCACTTATCAAACGCATCAGTTTTATTTTTCAGAAAATAAACTCATACCTTTCGAGTGGAATCATCGTTGAAGGCCATGTAATACTCCTAATCACCAAGGGACCTCACGGGCGCTGGTCCCCATAGATCACTATGCACCAGCTCCAGCTTTTCCACCTTCAAGGTTCTGCCACCTCTCGAGAAACTCACCCTTTTTTGTTTTCCGAAAACACAGTCCTCGCATAGGCCAACTTCAATAAATTTCAGCCCTGGAAGTCTCCCTTTCAAACACATTACCTTCATCCCCTTCTCGCTCATGTGACCCAACCGACAGTGCCACAAATCAACGTCGGTTGTAGCTCCTGCAAGATCAATGCAATCTTTGGAATTAGTTGTCATATACAACGTACCTTCCTTTTTTCCCCGAGCTACAATCATGGCTCCTTTGCTGATCTTCCAACTGTTGCTGCCGAAAGTCACTGAGTATCCCTCTACATCAAGTTGCCCGATTGAAAGCAAGTTTCTCTTCAATTCTGGAATGTGCCTCACACCATTTAACTTCAACATCGATCCATTTGGTGTAGATACCCGGACATCTCCTTTTTCCACGATCTTCAGGGGCTCATCATCAACAAGGTACACTTGTCCGAATTCGCCAGACACATAGTTCTCCATTATTACAACATCACTGCATGAATGGAATGATGCTCCAGAATCCAACACCCATGATTCCAGCGGACTACTAACACTCAAGACCAACGCATCTCCAATCTCATCCGTGGTTGCGTCTGCTGTCTTCTTCTCGTTCTGTCCCTTCTTATTTTTCTTGGGTGTTGTACACTGGTTCTTGTAGTGACCAAACTCCTCACAATTCCAGCACTGGATCGAGTCTTTCCCTTTCTTGGATTGACTCTTCCCTCTGGACTTTGATCTGCCACGATTGTGCCTATTCTTCGATCTGCCCCTTTCCTCCGTGTTCAGCGCTGACCCTGAGGTGGATCCGGAATCTTTTCTGCGAACTTCCTCGTTAATCATTAGACCCCCCACTTCATCAAACGTCAACTTGGACTTTGCGGATGAAGCGCTAACTGATGTTAATGTAGCAGCCCAACTATCTGGCAGATAAGATAACATAACTAAAGCAAGTACCTCATCACTGAAGTCGATCTCAACTGAGTTCAATTGCCCAATGATCATGTTGAACTCGTTTAGGTGTTGCTGCAAAGGTGTGCTCTCCGACATCCTGGAGTTGAACAACCGTCAGATCAAATGAACCTTGTTCACGGTTGTGGGCTTCTGATACATCTGCTCTAAGATCTGCAACATATCCTTTGCTGACTTGGCTTTAGTCGTGTGGTAGGCTACGTTCATAGGCAATGATAAACGTATCGCACTCATCGTCTTTCTATTCAACAGATTGCACTTCTTCTGTTCCATCATTTCAGGTTTTGCCTCCTCCTCTAGGGGCACATACAAATCTTTACCGTAGAGATAATCCTCGATCTGCATCTTTCGAAACTCGAAATTCGTCCCATCAAACTGCTTGACTGGAAACTTTTCGCCGCTCATCGTGACTGCACCCTCCGAACCTGAGGCTCTAGATGCCAGTTATTATGATAAAAATGCACACATGCAATCACGAAATAGAACACAAGATTTATTTATCCAGTTCGTCTTACGACTATGTCTGGGGGCGATGTCAAGCCAGAAATTTTCACTATATTTTTCTGATACACGATACAAGGAGAAAACGTGTATATATAATAAACGAACCCTAACCCTAAAAATTAGGGCCGAAAAAGTGGGCCAAAAGAATCGGCTCGGGGCTACCGCCCCCGAACCCCTGTCAACTCAGCGTCAAGTTGCATCGCCGGTATTGGGCCCAAGTGTACAGTCCATTCAGCCTCCACACTCCAATAGGAGCAAGCTAAAAACAGTATTTTAGTTGGACCCCCTGTGCAAAATTCCTGTGTCCGTCACTGTACCCATGTATCTACTTGCATATATTGCTTGTTACCAATCTATACTAATATAATAACAAAATAGTCTAAAAATAGAAACTAATTAAAAAGTCATACCAAAAGTTTTTTCTAATTTTGATAAATATGATATTTAATATTTTGATATAATTAATGTGCAATTAATTAATGAAGTATTTTTCATTGTATTTTTTTTTAACTCTAGAAAAATGTACTATTAGATTTTGTTTGGTTATTTTCTTTTACATCCTTTTTCTTCCTCTAATTATTGTAACTTATTATATTCTAATATTAATTTTAGCAATAAAATTTATAGCAACATATTTTATTTATGAGGGACTTTTGTGTGAGATTGACTCATATATGAGACGATATTTCACAAAAAAAAAAAAAAAAAAAAAAAAAATTGGGTCATTGTCTCCTTTAAACTTATTGGTCACATAGTATAGTAAATAAAAATATTATAAAATTTATATGTTACATAAATTTTTAAAATTTTAGTGTGTGACGGTTTATCTCATACACATGAGATGATACTCCACTTAATAATTGTGTCATATTCTCCTTTAAACCAACTATTGAATCTCATAAACTCATAAGCATATAGTAAATGAGATTCGTTTCATGTATAAGATGTATCATAACTATTCTAATAAAATATTAATTTGAGAAACGAAAAGTTTTATAAAAAAAATTCATGCAAATGTTGAAACACTAACGCTCCACTTGGTAGGTCTTCTTATTTGAGGTGGGATAATAGTAGGCGATACAAATTTAGTAGTGATTAGGTATATTACACTACTCGATAGATTGTATTAGACAATTTTTTTTTTCAATCTATAATAAATCTGTAGGGGTAGAAAGCCAAGACAATTTATCGTTGATTTGAGTAAAAACTCATTTTGTGCTGATACAGGGGTAATAAATTCGAATCAATTTTAAATAATATGTCTTATCAAGCAACTTATAAAGAGAAAAACAAATCATAATATATATGGACAACACATATATTTATGGAACACTTATTAAAATAATATTTATAAGTGTACTTCAAATATAATATAGGGATGTTTTAAACTATTAAAAAAATAATAAAAATTATTCTATATATTTATAAAATACATTAAGACTTTTAATCTTGTTGTATAAGTTATATGTAAGATTATATATAAAGTGTAGAGTCATCTTAGATGTATAAAGAAAAAAACATCCTAAGTAACAATTTGGACAAATTGAAATCATCATTAAATTACACATTACATGTTCTTTAAATTTGCACGAAAAATGTCATCATTAATAAAAATGTTACAAAATTTCTATGTTAACTAAGTTTTAAAAAATTTAGGAGGTACAAAAATAAAAATTGTAGAAAAAACTTATATGAGATGATGTGCATGAGACAAATCTAATTTTTCATATTTTGAAAGTGGGTATAACGTAAATACGAAAATGAAAACTCATCTCATATATTAAATTATCTTATGTCAAGAGTCAAAGCTCCCTCAAATATACATAATCTATTTAAATTAAAAAAAATTATAATACACATTATACATCTACCGATTGTGCACGTACGGGTAACATACTAGTAATAATAATATGAGAAAATTTGTTTGATACAAAACATATTAAGATCATATTAAAATAAGTAAATTAAAAATTTACGCAGTAATTTGATTAGGATCATAAATGTGAATAATCTGACAGGGGATTTGCAAACTTGCACAAAATTATTTGAGTATGTATAGAGTGAAATTGGTTTATATATGAATCACTAAAGGGTATTAGTTGTTTTCACTGAAGAGTATTAGTTATTTTTACTGAAGAGTATCACTGGTTTACATTGAAGAGTCTTAGTTCATTTTCACCGAACAACTAAGACTTTTTAGTGTAAATCAGTAATACTCTTTAGTAAATATAACTAATACTCTTCAATGAAAATAACTAATACCCTTCGGTGATTTATGTATAAACCAATTTCACTCTATACTTTGTCAAATTATTTTTGTATTAGTATAATTTACGCTACAAGAAAACATAAAATTATCTGTAAAAATTGCCAATATGACTATAAAATTTCCAATAAAAAATTCATAGTGGAGATTACCTACAAATTGCCTACATTTTTTTTATTGTATAGACATCTTCCTTCCCCACCTAAAAAAAGAAATTTGCCTTCCGTAGGTAAATTATGTTATAGGTAAAATTTTGAAGGCAAATGACTTGTAGGTAATTATATCTAGAAATTTTATTTCGTAGGCAAATTAATTCCGTAGACAAGTTGTTTTTAGGTTGAGAAATGTAGAAGCTTTTACAATTAGAAAATTTTGTAGGCAGATTATAGGTAATTCTTATTACGAATTTTTTTGTTGGAAAATTTTTGTAGACAATTCTTTATTTTGGTGTAATGTTACTGTCCAACTCCAATATTGGAAGAATTACAGTTCACAATATTATTATACGCATTTTTTTTTTTCATTTTTTAATTACATACCAATATCATGTACCTACTACGGAATTAAAATCAACAATTAATGCTGAAATTGGAAGCAACTTGTACCCAATATTAAAGTCGTATTCGACACGATGAAAAGTAGGCAGATTTGTGTCATCTTCGAACAATCGAAAGTTATGAGAGTAAATATGATCATTTTACATATTTAAATATACTACTCACTTTTGCATTAACCTGATTTTTTTATAAATTAATTTATTAATTTTGATTCATCTTCTCTAATAGAATAGTGTTGGGACATTGTCAGTTTTGATTAAGATTCCAAAGCCCCTGAAAAGATGTTTGCATTTGTTTGTCAGACTAGTCTTGGTTAGGATTTGTACTTAGTCATTTTACAATTCACAGGTACTCAGTAAGAGGAGCACTTACTGATGACAATCAAGACTCAGAGCCTGAAGACGAAGTTTACCATCCTAAACTTATGGCAGTCTCCTAAGCTGACTGAGTAAGTCTCAGTGATGAAGAGTATGACCCTGGGGTCAATACCACTCAGTCCTGAAGGGAACAGGATAAACCTGAGTTTATGGGAAGACTTGGAGTAGAGCCAAGCAATGCAAAAGAAATGTCAGCGTCAGGACAAGACCGGTGAGCTCAAGACAAAATGAACTTAATAAGACAAGCCTGAAGCTCAGGAATAAGTTCTGACATTCTCACCAACCTGATGACGTGGATTTATCCGGGAAGGACACGCACATATGGAACCTGACAAGAAGACTGATTTCAGACTGCATATTCAACGGGCAAGCATTTAATGTGCATTTAATGCAACTACCAAATCCATGCAAGGACGGCTGCTGCATGAAGATATGTCCGTTTGAAGCCACTCTACATAGTTGACAAGAAAGGCTATCTCTCCAACGGATAGTTTTTCAAATCACCTATAAATACAGAAGGCCTTGAACCCATTCAAGGTTACGGGAAATTTCCAAGCCAGAAATTACTCAAACTCTCAAAGCATTCAAAAGCAATCAGTCTTTTGAAGAAGCACTCGAAACCATCTAAATTTCCCAAGTGTTTCTTAGTTACTGAGAGTTATTCTGTATTCCAAGAGCGAACTAGCATTATCTTAAGCTTAGAGAGATTATCCAATCCTTAGCATAGCTTTGTCTTGTAAGGATAGTCTCAACCTAGTTGGAATCTGTTGGGAAAATGTATAAGACTCGTTTTGATTAGATGCCAACATGTCCCTCCTAAGTTGTTTTGTAAGTAAATTATTCAGTAGAGTTGATGTTTAGTTCAACAGTTCAAAGTGTTATGAACTGGAGTACAATTAGTAATAACTAGAGTGTATTTTAGTATGAAGTCTGCTGAAGATGAAATCCGCTGAAGTGAAGTCCACTGAAGACTAAGTGATCTGAGAAAGAAGTCTAAGTCTTGAAAGTTTTCTAAGTACATTCTCACTAAGACTAAATCTATCAGTAGAGGACGAAGGTCCACTGATAAAGAAACTAACAAGTACATTAAATGCTAAACATATTTAAAGCTGTTAGTTAATCCGGTTAGAACAAGGCAAAATGAATTTCAATGAAGCTTACAATAAATGAAGGAATAAGAAGGTTCTCTCAGAGGAGTTCCACCTTAAAGCAAGACAAGAATCTGGGCATACAGACTTAAGGTCCAATGAAAAGATGACACGTCAGTGTACTTTACTGACAGCCGACCTGCCCCAGCCTGACAAGTACCAAAAGTCTTTCACCTAGCAATCTACAGAAAGTTGGTGAACAGCATGGTTTTGCAGCCGTTTCTTGACAAGACTTAAAGCTTCAAATAGAGCCGTTTGAACCAATCAGATACAAGAAGACTTACTTGAGAAGATTCAAAATCCAACGGGAAGATTTTCAAGGAAGCCTATAAATACAGAAGGACGTGCACATTTACAAGCACGAGAAACTCACAAGATCAAAGCTATCTCTACATTCATAATCATCTAGAAGCACTCGAAATTATCATTGTTTCCCAAGTGTTTCACAATTGTAGAGAGCCTAACAAACCTTCTGTAACCAAGCTTAAAGCTATATCCAAATCTTAGAAAGAGATAATCCAATCCTAAGCCTTGAGCTAAAACTTGTAAGGATTATCTCAAAATAGTTGGAACCAAAACCCTACTCAAAACCCTACTCAGTGTTTAGGTTGAGAGCTAGTGTTAAGTGGTGTTAGTAAGCTGATTGTTGTATCAGTCTGAAAGCTGGAATTTCCTAGTGATCAATCATCCTAAGAGAGGAGAAGTTGATCAGTGCACCTTGGCACTATAACACAAGGAATTCCAAGTGAAAGGAATTCTCCTGTTTGATCAGGCCAGTGGACGTAGGAGATTTATCTCTGAACCACTTTACATCTTGTGTACTTACATTCTGCTATTTCATAAGTGTGTGTTAATCTCAAGTTTATCAAAGTAAAACGAGTTTTCTAAAGGGCTCACTAATCCGCATCTGAAAGCTAATTAGATAGTAGTTCAACTGAAAGTCTTGTGCTTTCAGTGGAGGTATTATCTCAGTAAGCTTTCACAGAATAACTCTCAGCAGACCTCAAGTCCACTGACGAGCTATTGTCTTAAGTAACCTGATAAGTTTTGAAGAAGTTTTAATTTGTAATCACAGGTGTATTCCCCCCCCCATACACCTGTTTACTCGTTTCGGGACCAACAGAATCCAAACTGAAACCAAAACCTTAAGTTAGGTTTGTTGGGAGTAAGTCAGTTAGTGAGTTAGTAAGTGGAGTTGTATAGATCAGTGAGGTTAGCTGGTCTTGGTGCACCTTGGCACGTTAAAAACAAGAGTCCCTTGAGTGGATTTCCTGTTAAATTAGGTCGTGGACGTAGGAGCTTGAGTCTCTGAACTACGTTAAACTCCCTGTGTCTCTATTGCTTTGATATTGTGCATGCTTGCTATATTACTTATTCATTCATTGCATTCGGTTTATCAGGCTTGAATCAATCAGCCTGATCCTTAAAAAGAGCACTGCCCTACTAGTCACTATTCAGTTTTGAGTAAAATAAGTTTTTCAGAAAGCAAACTAAACAAGACTTTAAACTATCAGGGCTCACGCATTTTCGCACTGAACTTGAACTGATAGTTAGCCAACTGACCCGCACCAAGTGTAGTCAGTAGGTGTGTTATCAGCTCCTAGTTCTTTACCACTCTGAGTAAAGGGGACTCAGTCAGGTTTTAAGTTTGAAAAATTGGTATACGTGTATTCTCCCCCCATACACGTATTCCCCAGTCTTGTACCGGGACCAACAAGTGGTATCAGAGCAGTGGTTCAAAAGACCACTGACTTTGAATACTAATAGTTTCAGAGGAGAAACTGTTGGTGGTCACTGAACAGATCTGAGTTTGCTTTTCATAAAACTTGCATCATCATGACTTCGAGGAGACTTGAAGCTTCATTACCTGAATTCTCTGTATCTAACTTTGTCTATTGGAAGTTTAGATTAGAAGCACATCTAGATGCCATCCTTGACCAGATGCCGCGAGTTCTCAGGGAAGGACCGATCAAGATCACTGTTCCCAACACCAGAGGAAGAGGATATGATGATCTTGATATTGGTGTACCCATTCCTAAGGAAAGGAAGGATATGACTACTGATGAGATCAAGATGATGGGGCTGGATAATGTGGCCAGAAATATCATCTTGCATACGGTGCCTTTCGAGGAGTCAGCAAGGCTGATGAATTTAAAGACGGCAAAGGAGGTTTGGGATGAGCTGACCAGGATGTGCGAGGGGTCAGAGAAGATAAAGGAGAACAAGAGAAACATTGTCATTCAGAAGTTCGAAGCGTTCGAGATGTTGCCTGATGAGACAATCGATCAGATGGAGTCAAGATTCATCAAGTTGATGAATGAGTTGGTGATGCTGGACAAAGATGTCCCAAAGAGAGATGTTGCTTCAAAAATCCTGAATGCCCTTCCTGAGAGATGGGATAACGGTGTAATTATGCTTAAGAATACTCAGGATATGAGCAACATAACCTCTGCTTTACTTTTTTCAGAGCTAAAGGCACTGGAATTTGATCTTAACAAGAGAAAGAAGAAAGTTCAGCCAGAAGAGGAAGAAAAGGAGAAAACTCCTGAGAAAAGTGTGGCGTTCAAGGCTAGGTCTGAACCTGTTGAGTCTTCATCAAAGTCACTGATGGAGATGAGCAAGGAAGAGCTTGCTGAAGAGTACAGCCTGATGGCCAGACGCTTTGATAAGCTCAATTCCAGGTTTGGTCGTTATAAGAAATTTTATCAGGACTCACGTGACAGGAAACCTGAAGGAACCCACCAAAGCTCAAGGAGATATGAGGAAAGGAGAAACACTAACCAGAGGAGAGATCGTGGCGAAGAAAGAAGATATTCAGATCCAAAGCCCGATCGTCGAGATGAACAGAGACGTACTCATGATGACAAGCACTCAGGAAAGACTGAAAGCTCATCAAGACAGAGGGAACCTGACTCAAGGAGGAACCCTGAACCAATGAGAGAAAGATGAGATGAGCAACCAACATGTTACAACTGTAACAAGAGCGGACACTATCAGTATGATTGTCCGAAGTTGAGTGCAAGGGAAAGAGAGGACAGGAGGGCCAAGAGAGACCAGAGATTTGCTGACCGGAGAGCCATGCTCGCTGAGGATGCAACTGACTCCGATGGTCCTGAGGAGAGGTCGCCTGAACTCTTTTCTGATGATGAGTACGATGATGTCTGCCTTATGGCAAGGGAGGAACCTGAGGTAACATCTAACTCTGTATGTGGTTCCTACACTGGTCAAAATCCTGAGCTTAGCTCAGAGTCAGTTAGAGAAATAAACCTTCAGATCTGTCTGGATCAATTGATGGTTGATTTCTCCAGACTGCAGAAAACTAATGTCTTCTTGGTAGAGGAGAACAAGAAATTGAGTACTGAGGTTCAAAACCTGAATGAACAACTCACTCAGTCTGATCTTAAAGAATCAACTCAGATTGTGAGACTAACTCAGGAGATTGATTTAATCAATGCTGGGCATCTCCCAAGAGAGAAGATTATGAAGGAATTGGCTGAGGAAGAATTGGTCAGGAAGGAAGAACTGAAAGTACTTAAGAGTAAGTTTGATGACCTCTTTACCAGACATGAAATCCTGAAAAAGAGTGAGGACTCACTCAAGCAAAATGTTGCAGCAATGAATAAATCCTCAGTGGCTAGAGAGGAAATTAATAGCAGTCAGATGCTTGGGAATGAGAAAAAGGGACTTGGATATGTTCCTAAAAAATCCTCACAAGGTCAATCTCATGTTGCTTCAGGGAGCAACACTGAGAGGGTATTTGTTCAGGCAGGCCAGAGTACACCTAAGGTTGTACTCCAGGCCCATCAAACTGATAAGGGCAAGGAAACTGTTGACACAGTCAGGGTTGCCCCCAAGGTAGAGGGAAAGGCAAAGCAACCTAGGGAGGCCCCTGAGAGCTCAGGTCAGGGAAAACCTCAGCGAAAGCAGAGGAAGACTCAGTCCAAGAGTTCTCAGACTGGTCAGCGAGGGTACCGTCATGCGTGACAATACCAACAGGGAAGACCAAACATGATGACACCCCCATGGTTTTGGCATCCTGAGGTCTTTAACTGTTTTCCATTCCCTCACTTGCCTAGGGGGAATAGAACACAGGGCCCTTATCAAGAACAAGGCCCAAGACCTGCTGCACCCAGACCTAGGAAGAACAGGAAGCCAGCCCAAAAGGCACCCACTCAGGCTCCTGTGAAGCCTAAGTCTAGCATACATACACCATCTTCCTCTCAGGCAAAGAAGAAGAAAGTTGTGTATGTCGATGTTTCAGGGAGACAGATTTACCACTCTGAGGTAATCAGGGTTGTTAAGCAAGTCTGGATCCCGAAGGGTACAACTGACACGATAGGACCCAACACCCAATGGGTACCTAAAGCCTGATTTGCTTGCAGGCGGCTGTGGATCACAACAAGAGGGGAGGAGACTCAATCAAAGCTGTTTAGTACCTAGACAGTGGTTGCTCAAGGCACATGACAGGAATGAAGAGTCTTCTCCAAGAATATCAAGCTAAAGATGGTCCACAGGTAACCTTTGGTGATAACTCAAAAGGTGTTACTAAAGGTTTTGGTGTTTTAATAATAGGTACAGTCAGAGTGGAAAATGTGTCCTTTGTGGAAGGACTGAAGCATAACCTGTTGTCAGTAAGTCAATTCTGTGACAAAGGTTTCAGTGTTGAGTTCTCATCGAATATATGTTCAGTCAAAGACAAATCAACACAAGTGCTTCTATCAGGTATCAGGAAAGGTAACGTTTATCTTGCTGATTGGAGCAGCACTATTCCTAATACTTGTTTAGTTGCTAAAAGCTCTCTAGAGCTCAGTTGGTTATGGCATAAAAGATTAAGCCATCTGAACTTCAAGATTCTTAACAAAATTTCTAGACAGTCACTTGTTGAAGGTCTACCTAATGAAGTTTTTAGCAAAGATCATGTGTGCAAAGCTTGTCAGGAAGGGAAGCAGGTCAGAGCATCATTCAAAGAGAAAGCTTCTCATTCCACTGACAGGATACTTCAGCTCTTGCACATGGATTTATTTGGTCCCATAACACATGTGAGTATGAATGGTAGGAAATATACCCTTGTGGTTATTGATGATTATTCTAGATATACTTGGGTTATTTTCTTGTTGAGCAAGAAGGAAACACAGGTGAAGCTTCCAGAGTTGCTCAGGAGACTCAGCAATGAGAAGAATCAGTCCATTACTAAGATCAGATCTGACAAGGGCACTGAATTTATAAATTCATATATTTTTGACTTTTGTAATAAACTTGGTATAGCTCATGAGACTTCTGCAGCTAGAACCCCACAACAGAATGGTGTCGCTGAAAGAAGGAACAGTACACTGAAGGAAGCTGCAAGGACCATGCTGGCTGAGTCAGGATTGCCCAAGAAGTTCTGGGCCGAGGAAATCAACACTGCATGCTATACTCAGAACAGATCCATGCTGAACAAACAACATGCACAGACCCCATATGAGACATGGAATAAGAGAAAACTGTTGGGAAAATAGGGGTGCCCGGAATCTATTCGGGATGAAATTTAAATACGAATTTAAATACAATTATTACTAGCATGAATTAATCCTAATTAATTCACATATTAACTAGGCGGAATAAACAAGTAAATATGCGATTGACGTACCTCTTGCAGAATTGGCCTTTGGATATACGGGACAATTGTAATCTCGCTCTATCAACCCAAAGCTTTCTCAAGTATTTCCCTTTTCACCTCACTTGATCGCCGGTGGGAGACGCTTTCAAGTAATTTAATAAACTAAGGAAAAAGAAAAATATCTATGCTTCTGGATTCTTCCAACACATGGAATTATGTACTTGGGGATGAAATAATCATCCCCTATTTATAATATGTAGGGGCCGAAAATATCATGTGTAATATGGGTTTGGAGAAATCTTTTCTTAGACTCTAAGAAATCTTGAATATATCTCATATATTCTTTTCTCCAAAATAAAATATTCCACAAAAATCTCACCCTACATATTTAGGGGCAATTTTCGAAAATTCCATGAGAAAAGAATCTAAGATTTGGATCTTTTTGAATATATGAGATATTCTTGTATTCCTAGAATACATATCTTCCATAATATCTTTCCAAGAAAATCAACAAAATCTTTTCTCTCCAACATTCAAAATTTTCGAAAAAACAAGGATAAAATCAGCATGATATTATCTTTTTATTTTAATCACCTTATCATTATTGGGCTACTTAATGGGCTACTTGAGGGGCCTTAAGGAGAATTAAGATTGGACCTCCTAATGGACTTCTGAATTTCAATATTGAGCCCCAATATAATTCGGCCATTTAATATTAATTATTACCACTAATAAATTAATATTGTACTATCCATCTTAATCCATATTACGATAATATGGGCTCCTGGTTATTATTTCCCGCGTTTAAGATTATCAAGTCCATTAATTAATCAAGTTTCTGAATAGCTCTAAATTAATTAATATATTTCACCTTGGAGTAAAGACAGCTCAACATTATTATTCGTACCGAAGAAACTAATTCTTCACTTGCAAGATTTGGTACAATAAAACTTCTGAGCCCACCAAGGGGACTAATCACACGAGCCGTACTCGCACGCGTTTCTCCGTATTAAATCTTAGCAACCGTCGTATGATTAATATTACTGCCCAAGACACAAAGTTCGAAGTCGCAATGATTCTCACCCAACATGAATCAAAGCAGTAACTATTAAGCACACACGGTCCTATTTAAGTGATGGAGATTAAGAAATCAACAACCACTGAGGTCTAATTCTTCACCTTTCAGAATAAAAGAATTTATCCTCGCTGTAGGACCTCTTCAACACATACTAAATGTGCTAGTGCAATCTCTTAGTCAAGACAGACCAATCTGAGCCTTACACATCAACCTTTCACTGCGGATTGTTCAATTCCACCTAGGTCGTGAAAATGTACGTTTAGTTACAAGTAAACTGTTAATGTTGTCTTCCGTGATCGGGTATCACCACATTAACTACAATGTAACATGTACTATATATTGAACGATTTGCAATAGAAATTCAACATTCAATCATAACTAAAGCAAATGCGATAAAAGAATTATTCTCATAAAACGAGTGTTTGATACACGAGTTATACAAAGTAAAAGCATACTTTCACGTATAACTCCAACAAAAACCTCGTTTTTCTCATTTTCATGTATTTGGTTGTAAGTGCTTCATCCTCAACAATGGGAAGACCCAACTGAAAGCCTTTGATAGCAAATCTGATGAAGGAATATTCTTAGGATATTCTGAAGTTAGTAAAGCCTTCAGGGTTTACAATTGTAGGACCCTTGTTGTGGAAGAATCACCTCATGTCGTTTTTTATGAATCTGCTAATGAGTCTAGGGTAAAAGTGTTGAATCCTGACACTGAGGAGGTCACAAAGAGAGTGACAAGGCTGAGCTTGAAGAATCAACCTGATCCAAAGGTCAAAACTGTGCCAATTCCAAGATGGGACGATGACGATGATCAGGATGATGAATCAAGTGCCACTCCTAAACCCAGGACATCAGGGATTGTTGAGCCTCAGACTGAGGAACAGGCTCAACCTGAGGTAAGTACCGTCTATGAAGATGCTGTCGCAGCTGAGACGGTTCCTGAGTCACCTCATCAAGGGGGAATCAATGTCCCTGACATTGAGCTTGTTAATCCCTTTGGTATAGACTCAGGATCATCCCCTTCTGTTCAATTTCCTGAATTTTATGAGCCTGTAGACACTAACATTGCAGGAACTTCAGGAACAACTCCTGGCAAGAGAACATGGCTAGAGGATCATCCCACTGATCAAATCATTGGTGATCCAACTGAGGGAGTCAGGACCAGACGGTTCCATGGTGAGAGTACATTGTTCTGTTGCTTTCTCTCTGAGCAAGAACCTCAGAACATTGAAGAAGCTCTCACTGACTCGAACTGGATCATTGCCATGCAAGAGGAGTTGAATCAGTTCACAAGGAATCAGGTTTGGGAACTGGTAGATAGACCTATGCATCAAGGAGTAATTGGTACCAAGTGGGTCTTCAAGAACAAGAAGGATGAAAATGGTGTTGTGGTAAGGAACAAGGCTAGACTGGTTGCAAAAGGGTATTGTCAATCTGAGGGAATAGACTATGATGAGACTTTTGCTCCAGTGGCTAGGTTGGAAGCTATCAGGTTGTTCCTTGCATATGCGACATATAAGAAGTTCAAGGTGTATCAAATGGATGTCAAGAGTGCCTTCCTGAATGGTGTACTCAATGAAGAGGTATATGTTGAACAACCTCCCGGGTTTGAGGTTGGAGATAGAGTATACCATTTGAAGAAAGCACTCTATGGACTTAAGCAAGCACCAAGAGCTTGGTATGATACCCTCTCTCAATTCCTGACAGACCATGGGTTCAAGAAGGGAACTGTGGATAGGACACTGTTCAGAATCACTAAAGGTGATGACATTCTCTTGGTCCAGATTTATGTGGATGACATAATATTTGGATCACCAAATCATCAGCTCTGTGAGAAATTCTCTAAGTTGATGACTGGTAAATTTGAGATGTCAATGATGGGAGAGATGAACTTCTTCTTAGGAATGCAGGTTAAGCAGACTGATCAAGGTATCTTCATTAATCAGGCCAAGTATACAAGAGACTTGATTCATAAGTTTGGTGTTCAGAACAACAATCCAGCCAGGATCCCTATGAACACAAATTGGAAGATGAATCCTGACACTGAAGGGACTTCAGTAAATTAGACTGAGTATCGAGGGCTGATAGGTTCTTTGTTGTACCTGACTGCAAGTAGGCCTGACATTACGTTTTCAGTTGGTGTGTGTGCTAGGTATCAGTCTGATCCCAAGAGAAGTTATTTGGAGTCTGTTAAGAGAATACTTAAGTATTTGAAAAGGGCAGTCAATATGGGACTATGATATCCTTCAGATGACAACTTAGAACTGACAGGTTATTCAGATGCAGATTATGGAGGTTGTAGGATTGATAGGAAATTAAGCTCAGGGACATATCAGTTTTTGGGGAGTAAGTTGATCTCGTGGTTTAGTAAGAAGCAGAATTCTGTGGCGACATCCACAACTGAAGCTGAGTATATGGCTGCAGGTAGTTGTTGTGCTCAAATTTTATGGTTGAGGCAACAGTTGAGGGACTACCAAGTATTTGCTAATGAGGTTCCAATCTATTGTGACAACAATAGTGCAATAGCAATTACTCAGAACCCAGTGCTTCACACAAGGTGCAAGCATGTGGATATTAGGCATCACTTAATTCGAGATCATGTGGAGAAGAAAGATATCAGGATGGAGAAGATTCACACTAACAGACAAAGAGCTGACATCTTGACTAAGCCTCTGGCTGAAGCAAGGTTTATGGAACTGTCAGTGGAGTTAGGACTCTTAGATCCGGGAGAGCAGTCAGTGTAGGGTTCTAGGGGGAACTCAGGCCAGACTCGACTCAGCGAGGTATCAGGGTGCTACAATGTCTCCCTGACAGGTATGAGTTCTATCCTGACTCTTGTGAATTCCAAGCGTCTCCCTGAGTCCTTCGTCCTGAAATTTTTTATTAAATGCATTCCGTTTTCATTAAAAGCGCGCCTTTTCATATTTAAACCCACGCGCAATGGAGCATTTAATGCCTCAATTACTTTTTCATATACGTGTCCGTTTTATACGGAATATGACTGACGTAGGTAATTGATTAAAACTGAGATTAATCCTGGCCCTTCATTTCAAAATGTTTCGAATTCAGGGATTAATCTCAACCCCACGTCTGAGTAACTGACTTAGTCATATCAATCAAGAATGTCATTCGAGGTTTTTACGCAAACACAAAGCACATCTGCACACTGAGTTTTCTCTTGCTCAAGCAATCTCGGAATTTTCAAAAATCTCTCTTCTTCAAAATCAAATGGCACTTCTTGATTCCAACTGGACAACCAACAAGATCAAGGATGTTGTCAACAACAAGCTAGTACATATGGAGCAAGTCATCTCCATGGAGGGTACCTGTCTTACAGTGGAGGAAATCAAACCCGTTTTCAAATGGATTTCCAAAGCTGGGTTGGAAACATACTTTACCACTCGCCCTATCTCCGTGCTTCCAAGAACGGTTGTGGAAGCCTATCTCAACATGTTCTTACGAAGGGATGAACTCTTCATGAAAGTGACCGCGCTCAAGCCGACAGGGGAGAAGGACGGCAACGACGAACCTCTCTACAACTCAGAGGTGGTCACCATCGACATTCGGAGGGCGGTGAGAGAAGTTTTTGGACTGCCATCCTCAGGCATCAACCCAAGGGTTTACAAGGAGAACTCGGAGGGAGAACTCCTGGGTAAATGGACCAACGAAGGGTCATCTGTGTTCAGGGCTCGTCAGAATTAGAACACGCTGAAACCTGAATATAGAGCGCTTGTGGACCTTGTGTCCAAGATGGTGATGGGATCCACGGGATCTCATTAGCAGTTGAGCCTGCCCAAGTTGAGGCTGATGGGGGCGATTGTAGATGGCGTGGAAGCCAACTGGGAGCAGTTCTTTCTGGACCAACTTCATCAGGCTGGTCTGGACAAGCTGAAGAGGGATGAGGAGAAGAAGCACATCTCCGTTGGTGCTATTCTGCCTTTCGGAGCCAGGCTCTCGGTCCTGATTACTCATGCTTGCCATGGGTACACCTTCGACTTTGAGGATAGTCTCTCCTCGAAGAAGGTGATGTTTGCCTCACGGAGCGATACCTACTCAGTGCTAGGGCTGACTGATCCCAATGCTACAGCAAAGGGTCAGGTTAAAAAGCCAGCTGGTAAGGCCAAGAAGGTGGCTACCAGTCTCATTGAAAGGGTAGATGACCTCTTTGAGAGGAGCAAGGAGGTAGAGGAGGAGGTGGCAGCTGAGAAGGAGGTGGATCAACCTGCAGTGGAGGAGGCTGAGAAGAAGAAGAAGAAGGTACGGGTTGTGCTGTCAGGGAAGAGTACTGCGTCTGGGACTGAGTCTGATCCCAAGAGAGCTATTTCAGAGGCTGAGGGAACTGACGATGACGCCAGGAAGGAGAGTGATCAGGGTGAGAGGCCCTTAAAGAGACTAAGGAGAGGGGCCAGAAAGTCTCCGGCTAAGAGCCTGCCGACACTGAGTGAGAGGAAGAAGTCAAGCTCTCCTGGAGCCTCTGACTTAGAGGAGGTGAGAAAATCTATCGAGATGGCTGAGTTGTTGCAGCCTGAGATAGTACCCCCTAAATCACCCACACCCCAAACTCCTGAACCCCAAACTCAATCCATCCCTGATCCAACACCTCAACCCACCCAAACACCCCAAACCTCAGAGCTAAACTTTTCCACTGAGTCAGTGCCATCAAACTCACCCACGAATGAGCCTGACCAGTCATCTGAGCCATACCTTCCCGATCCCACAGATTTTCCCTCTTACCCCAACCCCAAGGATTGCCCCAAATCCTTCCAAACTGAAGAGGACGATTTCCTTGTCATTCAGGAGGAGGAGAAGCTTGATGAAAACATGATAGGGGGAGTGCTGGAGAACACCCTTAGGGGTAATGCCACTGAATGGGCAGCTAAGTCCTGGCCCGGGCTAAATAAGTACAAGGAGCTGCTGGAAAATGTGATTGAACTGAAATTTTGGTTGGAATTCAAACAATCAAATATGCAAGAGCAACATTTGCTGGTGGATGCTCGTGGCTGGGAGCACTGGGAAACCGATGAGTTGTGCTCCTACTTTGGACTGACTAGCTGGCTTCAACTGCTCAACTTCGAAAATCTGAAGGAGCTAGTCAACAGCATGATATCCAAGAGCAAGACTGACATCCTATCTGAGGATGAAGAGGATGATGAAGATGCTCAGGGTGGAGCAATGGAGAAGGCTGTGGAGGAGACAGCAAGTGAAGTTGAAAATATGGACTCTGAGCCTCAGGCTCAGGGGGAAGGTGAGAAGGACACTGGTGCCAAGGGTGGAACAGTGGCTGAGGATGTTTTGAACATCTCAGCCGCCGATGAGACATCTGTCGATGAAGGGATTCCCTGCCCTGAGATAAGGGAGAAAGATGTTGAGGCGTCTAAGGAGACTCCCAGTTCCGAGGGACAAGTTCCTAAGGTTCGAGATGGCATGGCTGAGCCTGAGCAGGCGGCCTTGACCACTCAACAGCCGCCTTCAGTGCACCCTGAAGAGGGGACTGAGGATGCAGGGGCTGACAAGGGAAAGCAGCCAATCACTGACAAGGCTGAAAATGAAGATCCAGATGTTGTTATAACTGGGGTCGGTCGTGCTGAGTTTACGAGCATTGTGGAGGTCAAGAAGGAGAAAACCACATAAAATCTAGCTGAACTTCAAGAGGAAGTAATGAGGCTACGAGCTGAAAAAGAAGAAGACTCCAAGGCCCTGGCGAAACACATCAGGTGGACGAAGTCAGCCTACAACACCTTTGCCAACAAGGAGCTGACTTTGTTGAAGAGAACGATGGCTGACACGGCCAAGTCAGTGAGAAATGAGCGAAAGAGAACGAAGAAGATGCTAAGGCAGACCTTGAAGCAATTAGCTGAGAAGGATGAGCAAAGAAAGGAGGATCTCAACCAGGCTGTGGAGAAGCTTGCAGCTCAGGCTGGAGCTCTATTCACTCAGGCCATTTCTGGCTCAGCCTCAAAGTTGGAGCTGGAGTCAGAACGATTTGCTCAGACTTCAAAGGATATTGCTGAGAGGCTGACTCAAGCAGATGAGCGATCTGCTCTGGTGGAGGAGAAGATCGAGAAGGCTGAACAAAGACTCCAACTCTCCATGGAGGTCTTTGAGAAGAAGGTGAACGCTGCAATCAGTTCCGTATCATTTGCAGGGACTGGAATCTCGATGGGAGTTGAGTTACTGAAGGAGGGAATCAATGATGTCCATTCCTTAGCCTCCTTCGTAATCAACAGCGGATCTGACGCATTCCCATCCGAGGCCAATGATGATGCCAAAAAGGGGGAAAAGAAGAAGAAAAGATCCCGCCCTGAGGCAGTCAACCAAGGCGAAACAGTTCAAGCCAATCCTGAAGCCGATCCTGAAGGAAATGTGCTGAGGGTAAGGAATTCAGCAAGGTTGGCGGCAGTGGAGAAGGAAGGAGAAGAAATTGTTGCCAGGCTGAGGGCGGAGGCAGAAAAGACAAAGGCTGATGAACCTTCCAAGCAACCTGAGCCAGTTCAGAAGTCTTCTCCCATGAGCTCAAGAAAAAACCCCATCACTTACTCAGCTGAGGCAGTGGCGGAGTTATGCGCTGAAGCATGGGGAGTTCCTTCTGAGAAATCTGAGGTTGTGCGCAGAGCTGAAATTGCTCAAAAGGAGAAGATGCGCATCTTGGAGAAGAAGGTTGAAAAGCTGACTGACATCACTAAGCTTCAACAAAGAGAACTGGATGATGCGGTGATCAGTCTGCTGAGGAGGAAGAAGGCAAAGCCTGAGCCTAGGAAGTACAGAAAGAGGCCAACAGTAAGGAAGTCATCAATTCTTCAAGTCAGTAGGCCAGAATCAGGAATAAGGGAAACTTATGTCGATGAGTTCATCTCAGAGGCATTGAAGGAGTTTTGGGCTGATGCAAAGGATGAGTTTGTGAAATTGTGGTATGTTGTGAAGAAATGGGGCGACACTGAAGATATCAATGCCCACTTCACTGACTACATGATGGACAATCATCCTGAGTTGTTCCAAAAGATCTTGGAGGAGGCTGATGCAGCTCAAGTCCAAGTGAAGGCTCCTGAGTTCACCATTCGAGCTCCTCCCTTAGTTCCTGGAACTCAGAAGTACAACACGAAGGCCATTATGATGGAAGTCTTGAAGATTGTCAAAGCTGAAGGATACGTGAACCAACCTAGAAGACTTGACGAGCTGAAGGCAAGAGTCTATGCTGGATATGGACTCGAACCTGAAATGAGATTGGTCTAGGAGTTCATTACCTCTTTGTAATAGATTAGATTCATTGTAACCACTGTCATATCAATCAATGAAATCTATTACTTTTGCCCACAGATAAAAACTCATTGTCTTTTTGGCTGTTGTTTAAATTATGTACTTTATCAAGAATTGCTCTAATACTGTCTTATCTTATAGATAGGTCTTTATTTTTCCTCTAAGTGTTGTGAGGATCTTTTTAGTATTTTGGCATCATCAAAAAGGGGGAAATTGTTGGGACATTGTCAGTTTTGATTAAGACCCCAAAGCCACTGAAAAGATGTTTGCATTTGTTTGTCAGGCTAGTCTTGGTTAGGATTTGTACTTAGTCATTTTACAATTCATAGATACTCAGTAAGAGGAGCACTTACTGATGACAATCAAGACTCAGAGCCTGAAGACGAAGTTTACCATCCTGAACTTATGGCAGTCTCCTAAGCTGGCTGAGTAAGTCTCAGTGATGAAGAGTATGACCCTGAGGTCAGTACTACTCAGTCCTGAAGGGAACAGGATAAAACTGAGTTTATGGGAAGACTTAGAGTAGAGCCAAGCAATGCAAAAGAAATGTCAGCGCCAGGACAAGACCGGTGAGCTCAAGACAAAATGAACTTAATAAGACAAGCCTGAAGCTCAGGAATAAGTTCTGACATTCTCACCAACCTGATGACGTGGACCAATCCGGGAAGGACACGCACGTACGGAACCTGAGAAGAAGACTGATTTCAGACTGCATATTCAACGGGCAAGCATTTAATGTGCATTTAATGCAACTACCAAATCCATGCAAGGACGGCTGCTGCATGAAGATATGTCCGTTTGAAGCCACTCTACATAGTTGACAAGAAAGGCTATCTCTCCAACGGATAGTTTTTCAAATCACCTATAAATACAGAAGACCTTGAACCCATTTAAGTTTACGGGAAATTTCCAAGCCAGAAATTACTCAAACTCTCAAAGCATTCAAAAGCAATCAGTCTTTAGAAGAAGCACTCGAAACCATCTAAATTTCCCAAGTGTTTCTTAGTTACTGAGAGTTATTCTGTATTCCAAGAGCGAACTAGCATTATCTTAAGCTTAGAGAGATTATCCAATCCTTAGCATAGCTTTGTCTTGTAAGGATAGTCTCAACCTAGTTGGAATACAAACTGAAACCAAAACCCTAAGTTAGGTTTGTTGGGAGTAAGTCAGTTAGTGAGTTAGTAAGTGGAGTTGTATAGATCAGTGAGGTTAGCTGGTCTTGGTGCACCTTGGCACGTTAAAAACAAGAATCCCTTGAGTGGATTTCCTGTTAAATCAGGCCGTGGACGTAGGAGCTTGAGTCTCTGAACCACGTTGATGGTCCCGTTTTCGAAGGGCAAAATGGGAATTCAGGAGCACAAAACAATTTTTTTTTTTTTTTTTTAAAAAAAAACCTTTTTTCAGGGAGTTCAGCATGAGTGAGAAATACTCAAGTCACTGCTCTGCTCAGAGGCTGAGTTACCAAGTCAGAGAGAAGGCTTGGAGACTCATGCTCTGAGCAAGGACAGTGGCTTGAGAAGCTGAACTCTAGAGTGCGTTATCAAATCACAGCTTGCACTCTGACTGAGTTCAGTGATGGAATACTCAAGTCACTGCGTTGCTGAGAGTCAGAGCTATCAAGTCAGAGATGAGACTTGAAAGCTCAGGCTCTCAACAAGGCAGTGACTCGAGAGACTGAACTCTCGAGTGCCTTGCCTGATTTAGTCAGTGAGATGGGATCTCCCTGACCTGAAATGCTTAACTAAAGTTCCTTTTTAAACAATGCTCTCAGTGAGCAGATTTTCGCAATACTTTAGAAGAAAAGACATTCCAAATAATGACACTTGGTTTAACGTGGTTCGGAGACTCAAGCTCTTACATCCACGGCCTGATTTAACAGGAAATCCACTCCTTTGGATTCTTGTTTTTAACGTGCCAAGGTGCACTTACAACTGGACTCACGCCACTCCCTGGGCTGCCCTTCTCCTTCTAACAACTTACTCCCAACAAGCCTAACTTAGGGTTTTGGTTTCGGTTAAGGTTTTCTCCAACTAGGTGAGGTTTTCCCTTTACAATGTGTTAGCCAATAGCTAAGATAGGGAAAACCTCTCTAAGCCTAGAGTTACAAGCTGAACACTCATATGTGTATATTTGAAAACCCTAATGGTCAGTGTTTAAGATGTGAGTAGAACCCTCCTTATAACTCCCATGCACGTATGCTACTACCCACACCCTCACAGCTCGTAGGTGTTTGTTTTCTTACAATTCTTACAACAACATAACATAACACAACACAACACGCTCTAACAACAAGCTATGAGCTTGTATTTATAATGGGGATTCAAATGTATCCGTTGGAGAGGAAATACATTTGAATCCAGCATTAAATGGTTTCAACCACTTTTCTTGGAATGCGGCCTTTGTCAGTGTCAGAGTTGCTGCCTCGTGCTGATTGGTCCACGTGGCCTGAATTCACGGATCTTTGACTCAGTAGGTTTGACTAAGACCCACTGACTTTAGGTAGCTTTCTCCTTCACTGACTCTGATCTTCAGTGGACTGACTCGTCCTCAGTGCAGTTGTCCTTCAGGGACTCTTTGAAGATCTTCCCAAGAAGTTTGTCATAAGGCTGAATGACAAACTTCCCTGACCACAGTAGCCTGACTCCTTCAGGGCCTACTTGGTGCAGCACTGATCCACCTGATCAGGCTCTTCACTGAGTGGTCCATCAGACTCGGCTTAGATCAGCCTGACTTGCACTCAGTGGGACATCCTTCAGGCTTCTCCATTGGTTCAGGTTGGTGGCATGTCTTCAGTCAGCTCTTCTGGTTGTCATCTTGATATCTTCAGGCTGTGTTGAGAAGTTCCCCCTCGCTGAGTTCCCCCTCAGCTGAGCAACCTATTCTCCTGAGAGCTAACCTAGCCTGACCTGATCTAAAGGAAACTATCCTGACTGCTTTCATACCTATTACATGTCGTTTTGGAAAATCATCAAAACTAAACATATCCCAACAATTTCCCCCTTTTTGATGATTCCAAAACTTCTAACCAAATGATTTTCTATTACAAGAATGATGTCAGAATGCAAGTACTAGTATGAAATATGCAGAAATTCCCATAGTGTAAAACGTTTAAGATCTGTTCGGTAGACCATTTTTCTTGACAAAACTGGATCAGTGGTCATGTGAACAACCCGCTCTGATACCAATTGATGGTCCCGTTTTCGAAGGGCAAAATGGGAATTCAGGAGCACAAAACAATTTTTTTTAAAAAAAAAAAAAACCTTTTTTCAGGGAGTTCAGCATGAGTGAGAAATACTCAAGTCACTGCTCTGCTCAGAGGCTGAGTTACCAAGTCAGAGAGAAGGCTTGGAGACTCATGCTCTGAGCAAGGACAGTGGCTTGAGAAGCTGAACTCTAGAGTGCGTTATCAAATCACAGCTTGCACTCTGACTGAGTTCAGTGATGGAATACTCAAGTCACTGCGTTGCTGAGAGTCAGAGCTATCAAGTCAGAGATGAGACTTGAAAGCTCAGGCTCTCAACAAGGCAGTGACTCGAGAGACTGAACTCTCGAGTGCCTTGCCTGATTTAGTCAGTGAGATGGGATCTCCCTGACCTGAAATGCTTAACTAAAGTTCCTTTTTAAACAATGCTCTCAGTGAGCAGATTTTCGCAATACTTTAGAAGAAAAGACATTCCAAATAATGACACTTGGTTTAACGTGGTTCGGAGACTCAAGCTCTTACATCCACGGCCTGATTTAACAGGAAATCCACTCCTTTGGATTCTTGTTTTTAACGTGCCAAGGTGCACTTACAACTGGACTCACGCCACTCCCTGGGCTGCCCTTCTCCTTCTAACAACTTACTCCCAACAAGCCTAACTTAGGGTTTTGGTTTCGGTTAAGGTTTTCTCCAACTAGGTGAGGTTTTCCCTTTACAATGTGTTAGCCAATAGCTAAGATAGGGAAAACCTCTCTAAGCCTAGAGTTACAAGCTGAACACTCATATGTGTATATTTGAAAACCCTAATGGTCAGTGTTTAAGATGTGAGTAGAACCCTCCTTATAACTCCCATGCACGTATGCTACTACCCACACCCTCACAGCTCGTAGGTGTTTGTTTTCTTACAATTCTTACAACAACATAACATAACACAACACAACACGCTCTAACAACAAGCTATGAGCTTGTATTTATAATGGGGATTCAAATGTATCCGTTGGAGAGGAAATACATTTGAATCCAGCATTAAATGGTTTCAACCACTTTTCTTGGAATGCGGCCTTTGTCAGTGTCAGAGTTGCTGCCTCGTGCTGATTGGTCCACGTGGCCTGAATTCACGGATCTTTGACTCAGTAGGTTTGACTAAGACCCACTGACTTTAGGTAGCTTTCTCCTTCACTGACTCTGATCTTCAGTGGACTGACTCGTCCTCAGTGCAGTTGTCCTTTAGGGACTCTTTGAAGATCTTCCCAAGAAGTTTGTCATAAGGCTGAATGACAAACTTCCCTGACCACAGTAGCCTGACTCCTTCAGGGCCTACTTGGTGCAGCACTGATCCACCTGATCAGGCTCTTCACTGAGTGGTCCATCAGACTCGGCTTAGATCAGCCTGACTTGCACTCAGTGGGACATCCTTCAGGCTTCTCCATTGGTTCAGGTTGGTGGCATGTCTTCAGTCAGCTCTTCTGGTTGTCATCTTGATATCTTCAGGCTGTGTTGAGAAGTTCCCCCTCGCTGAGTTCCCCCTCAACTGAGCAACCTATTCTCCTGAGAGCTAACCTAGCCTGACCTGATCTAAAGGAAACTATCCTGACTGCTTTCATACCTATTACATGTCGTTTTGGAAAATCATCAAAACTAAACATATCCCAACACACGTTAAACTCTCTGTGTCTCTATTGCTTTGATATTGTGCATGCTTGCTATATTACTTATTCATTCATTGCATTCGGTTTATCAGGCTTGAATCAATCAGCCCGATCCTTAAAAAGAGCACTGCCCTACTAGTCACTATTCAGTTTTGAGTAAAACAAGTTTTTCAGAAAGCAAACTAAACAAGACTTTAAACTATCAGGGCTCACGCATTTCCACACTGAACTTGAACTGATAGTTAGCCAACTGACCCGCACCAAGTGTAGTCAGTAGGTGTGTTATCAGCTCCTAGTTCTTTACCACTCTGAGTAAAGGGGACTCAGTCAGGTTTTAAGTTTGAAAAATTGGTATACTAAAAAGTATTATAGAGTGATTTATGTATGAATCAATTTCACTCTATGCATACTCTTTATTTTTTTGTAGAAAGAGATATTATCTACATTAATTACTTTGAAAAATAAATTATAGTAGATATATAACAATTATGAGTAGGTTTTGTGTGAGAACATTGTTGATGATCTTGAATCGAATATGTAATTAGTGGCTGTTTTAGCTAAGAAGATCACCAAACTAGATGTTTAATACTAGGATTATATATTGAATTTGTATAAGTGGAGATCAAGAAAATAATTTGCAAGAGTTTTGACATTTTTTGAATAATTGAACCTCCATTTCCCTTCTCATGAAGGGGTATTTATAGATTACAAGCAAGCATGAGGTGTCACTTTCTTAGCCATCCTAATTTATATGTTGACAAGTGTTTAGACACTTGTTTTATCCTTAAGCTATTATATTTTGTACAATGACAAGTGTTGAGACACTTGTTTGTTTATAATGAAATGCTTAATTAGTGGAATTCTTGGTTGTCTTCCGAAGTGTAACACTGCTCGTCTGTTCGTCTTTAAAGTGGGCATTTTGACCTTTCTTTCGAGCTGGTCGCTTAGCTCCTTTGATTTTTGTCCAGCTGGTCGCCTGGTATGCCTTGACATTCTGACCAGCTGTTCGTCTTTTTGTAATCAGTGATATATGCTCAGTTGTTCGTCTCTTGAGCATGACACATTAATACTTTGATATGGATGAATGTTAATTCAATAATTTGTGATATTCTGTCATGAGAAGGCCTCACACAAATTTTTGCCAACAATTAATAAATCAATATATTCTATTAGGCAAATCACCAAATACATATGAGCATATCTATCATATTGGAATAAGTTCGAGAGATATCTTTGGGTTAATTAATTAACATACAAAAAAATATATAAGTTAATGCAGTTTGTCGTCTACAAAGCAAAAAAAAGGGTGAGATCTTCAACAAACTTTATATTCCTCAATATTTTTACCTCTAGTTTCGGAATAATTTTACGGGATAATAATATGAACAATGCATTTCAATTGAATACAGAGCAAAGCTCTGTATGGATTGACCCAATGCAGGAATGGATAGAAAATGAGGGTTTCAAGTCTCAAACTTAGATTAAATCGGGAGGAACATAATAACGTTAGTTATTTATTTATAAAAACATATGTAAAATGTATACATTCTTAAATTACATAATTTTTAATGCATGCTTTTATCTCAATATTATAAAAATTAATTTTAAAAAATTAATATGTACGAGTAATGTATGAAACAAATTACTTCATAGATGAATTTTTTTGAATGAAAAAAGAAAGAAGTAAAAAGACTCCATTAATAATTTTTAAATATTTCTTTCAAAACTACATTTAAAGAATATTGTGGACAATTTGAATTATTTGAAGAACAAAGCTATACTTGAACATACACTAGAATAACTTGAAGTGCTATGGTGTGTTGAATCATAATTTGAATTTAGAAGTTGAGACTTCAGTTATGTAAATCATAAATATAGGTAATTCAAGAGGATTGTGCAACAGAACTAGATCGACTCTAATAAAACTAGGTGACAGTATTTTAGCAGGTACATATATAAGCAGAAGCAATCTAAGACGAGATGTGTTAATCACTATACTTTCACGGACTCCATTCGACTCAAGACTTACGTTCAAATTTTAGAAGAGACAGTTCACATTAGTTGTCTCATATAAAATATATACCAATCACTCGCTACTGTTGTCATATTTTTGAAGAATCAGTTTTCAGTCACAACCAGTCATATGTGGATGTTTTGAGTGTCACCAATCACAATAATTTGAAGATTTTGATGC
The DNA here is from genome assembly GCA_947034835.1 of Ballota nigra. Classification (NCBI taxonomy): domain Eukaryota; kingdom Viridiplantae; phylum Streptophyta; class Magnoliopsida; order Lamiales; family Lamiaceae; genus Ballota; species Ballota nigra. The sequence goes on from OX344730.1 coordinate 14,979,846, forward strand.
GTGGTGACTGACGATGAACGTTCATCGAAAATTTAAAAAAAATGTGATTATTTAGAGGTGTTTCGAAATTTATAGTCCTTTTGATCTTTTTTTACATCATGTTTAATATGAATTCATAGGTATTACAAAAAATTCTTATTGCGTAAATCATAAAAAAAAATTATATGATTAAATACTAATAGTATTAAAATTATCTCTTATAAATAAAATATATTCCCTTCCTCCCATCTTTATTTTCATATATGGAAGTTGCACATTTTTAAGAAAAAAGAGAGTATGTGAATGTGAAGTTGAATAAAATAATGATAATTTTATACTTTATTGACTTCTGTGAGGGAGATTTATTTCCTTTTTTTGGTGTAAAAATAATTGTGGGACGTTCAACTAAAGCAAACGTGAAAGTAATCGCGGGACAGATGGTGTAATATTAATTACAATTTGCTTTCACAAAAATTTCTTGACATTTGCATTACGTTCGCTTACAAAAATCTTTCAAATAAAAAAATAATAATATTATTTTGAATTGAAAAATATTTTAATAAGAATACTAATAAACACTCTTAAACCTAAACAAACAGATTGCAATGTAAATTAAAAATCCATAAATTAATTGTACAATTATGGTCGTGCATCGCACGGGTTCAATTACTAATAATAAAAATAACTTTTAAAAAAATACACTAAAATTGCATGGTGTAACTCATGAAAGATTTACTCTAAATTTCTTTTTAAAGTAGAGAAATAAATGGTGAAAGGATGCTTCCACATTCCCACTAATTAAGATGAGACTAGTGTGTAACCCGTGCAATACACGGATCTGTTGTGGTTGGTATGTATAAACTGATTTTTGTAAATGATAGTTTTGAATAGAGCTATTTTCGGTACGGAGCAAAATGAATATTTAAAAATATCTGTGTCCGTATCTAAGTATGGTTGGTGCGGTATGGTATAAATATTTTATTTTTCCGTACGGATTTTTCGATTACAAGTGGAGCAAATTGGATCGTTACGGAAAGGAGCGGAGAAACATATTTTTTTAACCATTTTTAATCATTCTCTCCTTTTTTTTAATCGATTAAAAAAAATATTGATGCATGCACACGAATACTACACAATTTCAACCTCAATCAAACATTATATGATATGGATGGTTAAAAAATTAACGCAAATCACCACCAATAGAGTATATAAAATATATATTAATTTTTTTTTTGAAATATCTTGTGAATGGAAAGTGCAATATTAAAATCACGTTGATTGTAATTTTTGACACAGGGTACACCATATCCAACTTTTTGTAAGAAATGAATATACATGAACAATGACATTAAAAGAATAAAAAATTCATTTTAAATTATTTTGATGTACACTTAAACATAAGTTAACGTTTTAAGAACTTAATAAGATAAATAATATAGTGTTTGTATTTTGAAAAGGAGGAGAACTTATATTATCGTATAGTTGTACTTGAATTCAATAACATTATAATAATGTTTGATAAATAATAATTAAATTTAATACTTATTTAATTCGGTACAGTACGGTTCAATACTATTCAGTTTTTCGGTACGGTTAATTTGGTAATATCCATATTTTTAACAAAAAAAATATTTGGTTCCATTTCGGTACAATTAAAGTAAACTATCAGTGATTTTTTCAATTTAATTTTTTTCGGTACGAATTCGATAATCTCCAAACTACTTGAACATCCCTAGTTTTGAATTTTGTAGCATTTGTAATTACAATTTTAATTCAAATTTGTAGGTGAATATTTTTTGAAATATTTTTTTCTTTAAATAGAATGTTTTAAAGATGAAAAGTGGCCAAATAAATTTTGTTTTTCTTGAAATATTGTTAAACTTATTATTTTTCTAATATTCGTTGTTTTGTAAGTCCTAAGTAAATGCGAGGAATTTAGTATAAATGAATAAAGATCTTTAAAAAATTTTGTTTTTTGAAAGATTATTATTGCTAACCCCTTTTTGTTTTTAATAATAAAATAAGAACCCTTTGCTTGTGTTTTTTGCGGAAAAAAAAACCCTTTGTTTACGCTTTCGTAAAACGCATCTCTTGTTTATCTCCATTGTTGCATTTCATTCGGACATTTTTCCAAATTCTGTCAATTCATCACACAAAAACAACATTTTTTTTTATCTATACAAGTCTCTTTGGTCGGCTCTCAGCAACGGTCCCGAAGGTCCTTGAATAAGACAATCCTAAAATTCAAGGATTCATTTTAAATATAGTAGCAGAGTGCAAATGGAAGGTTGATATTTTTATGAAAAAGCTCAAGTAAGGCATGGTTTTGGGATGCAACTTGGTTCGGGACTTTTAAATTGTGGAATCAATTCATGAAATATGAGCTCCATAACATTGACAAAACCAACAATTCACTACACTTGATATGTAATAGAATGGTGCATAAATTAGTAATAAATTAAATGAATGCTAGTCTCCTATCCAAGTTAAACCAAAGCAGATAATCTTGAACCCATACATGCAAAGTACCGAACATTGCATTAATTCAGATTCGAACTCAACCAAGAATAATTGCCAACACAAATCGAAATTAACAGGCCATATTACACCTTTAAGAATAATTGAAAACATCATCCACATGTACATTAATACAAGAAATACTTGTATACTCTTGGGAAAAAGGCTTAATAAAATATGTTATTAGTATGTGTGAAGCCTAAACATTAAAACTCTAATAAGTTGAAATTCACTTCCTATAAAAAAACCAATACACGAATTCATAAATTGAATAAAACAATTTTTTCCATCATCAGAAAATAACAGACATACCGTTCAAAAAAAAAAGAAAACAACAGACATATATCTTAACATCTTAATACCTTCTTATTCAACAATAAAAAAATCAACACTGCGCGCCTCCCATTTACGTAGAAGATAAAATTATTGTTGAGTTTCAGATCCGCTAAGCACATGTATGATGGAACAATTTTCTTTTTTATCGTATTTTTATCTTCCATATTGTGCCGATATGATTGCTGACTATTGGGGTCATTTTTAAAGGTGGCTTTGAGACCTTTGGACTGTCTTCCTCAATTCCCAAAGCCTGCACGATCAAATGAATATTCAGAATCCATAAATTTTATTCCTTCGCCTACCTCTACATTGTTATCGTTTTAGAAAATTAATGTGTAATATGCAATTAATCTATGCCTTCCTACACTGTTTTTTTACGGCTTTTGAGGAAGGGAGATGCTACTTTTAATATATAAGATTTTAATTAAAATACACATGGCAGCCAGTCAAGGTGTACACTTGGCGGCTTTTGAGGAAGGGAGATGCTACTTTTAATATATAAGAATTAGAAAAAGGGAGGTCGGACCATTAACATAGGAGATTTTTGCACTTTTGATCTGATTGGACATGTAATGTTTTACTTTCAGTCCCACCCAAAATATTTTTGGTCACATAGGAATATTTTTTGACACTTTTAGTTCCAAACGTTCCCAAACTTGCAAAATTAGTTCCAAACTTGACGACAACTAACGGCTAATTAACGAACTTGCACATTTGGTCTCATAGGATACACTTGCAGATTTGGTCACATAGGATAAAAAAAATTCACATTTTTTTACCTTTATTTACCAAAATAATTTTATAAAAAGAAATATAATTATAATATATATACAAATTTATTTTTATTTGACAATAATATATATATATATATATATATATATATATATATATATATTATATTTTATTAAAAAATTAATTAGAATAATTCAATCTATATTAATTATTTTAAAATTTGAACAACTTTTTTAACTTTTGTGCCATTTTTTAAATAATAATAATTATTTTCTTAACATCTTATTTAATTAATAGTTCACTAATCATCCCCTATAAAAATCTCTAAGTTACATATCATTTCACTAACTAAAATATATATACAAATTTATTTTTATTTTACAATAATATATATATATATATATATATATATATATTATATTTTCATAAAAAAATTAATTAGAATAATTTAATCTATATTAATTATTTTAAAATTAGAACACTTTTTTTTTTTTACTTTTGAGCCATTTCTTAAATAATAATAATAATTTTCTCAACTTCTTATTTAATTAATAGTTTACTAATCATCCCCTATAAAAATCTCTAAATTACATATCATTAGTGAAAATTACACACAAGAATATCTTTTTCTTTTGTTTCATTCCTAATATTTAACAATGCACCCACATAAAAACCATATTATCCCTTTTAATGCCAATTTTTCAATAATAATAATTTACTCTATGGTTTATTTAATTAAAAAATAAATAAATATTTATTTTAAAAATTAGAATAACTTAATATTCATTTAATCTAATTCAATTTAATTTTTAATAAGGTTTTTATTAATTATTGTAATTTTTAGATATATAATAAATAAAAATTATCTTAATTTTTTTAAAAAAATTACTCACCCAGTCCCATAATAACTTGCACATTTTCTTATTCGAACATTTCAAAATTAACTTGCACACCACAAAGTTAGAAAAATCCTCCACATACTTCACCTTTCAATTTTCCATAGACTCAACCACAGAAAAATTTAGGTAATTTAGAATATGAGTGTCTGTGTTCATACCAAAATTTCTGTATATGTTAGTACCAATTTTTGTACGATTCAATATTTATAACATAGCGAAGTTTTTTTGTAGATGTTAATATAAATTTTTGTACCAATTTTTGTTCAATTTTATTTAATAACGAACCAATTTTTGAATGAAATCAACATACCAATTTTTATAACGTACCAATTTATAAACATTTTCTATAACGTAACAATTTTTGTACATGTTAAAAACCTTATTAAAAATCAAATTGAATTAAATTAAATACAAATTAAATTATTCTAATTTTTAAAATAAATATTTATTTGTTTTTTAATTAAATAAAATATAGTGTAAATTATTATTATTGAACAATTGACATAAAAATGGATAATATAGTTTTTATGTGGGTGCATTGTTAAATTTTAGGAATAAAACAAAAGAAAGATGTTCTTGTGTGTAATTTTCACTAATGATATGTAACTTAGAGATTTTTATAGGGGATGATTAGTGAACTATTAATTAAATAAGATGTTGAGAAAATTATTATTATTATTATTATTATTTAAGAAATGACTCAAAAGTTGAAAAAAAAAAGTTCTAATTTTAAAATAATTAATATAGATTAAATTATTCTAATTAATATTTTTATTAAAATATAATACATATATATATTTATTATTGTAAAATAAAAATAAATCTGTATATATATATTGTAGTTAGTGAAATAATATGTAATTTTGAGATTTTTTATAGGGGATGATTAGTAACTATTAATTAAATAAGATGATGAGAAAATAATTATTATTATTTAAAAAAATGACACAAAAGTTAAAATAATTGTTCTAATTATAAATAATTAATTTAGATTAAATTATTCTAATTAATTTTTTATTAAAATATATATATATATATATATATATTATTGTAAAATAAAAATAAATTTGTATATATATTGTAATTATATTTCTTTTTATAAAATTATTTTGGTAAAAAAAGGTTAAAAATGTAATTTTTTTTTACCCTATGGGACCAAATGTGCAAGTCCGTTAGTTGCCGTCACGTTTGGGACTAATTTTGCAAGTTTGGGAACGCTTGGGACTAAAAGTGTCAAAAAATATTCCTATGGGACCAAAAGTATTTTGGGTGGGACTGAAAGTAAAACATTACATGTCCAATGGGACTAAAAGTGCAAAAATCTCATTAACACAGTGGCACACCTTTTCGTTGACCAGTAATATTTGCTAGGGAGATATGGATCGGATTCTTTAAAATCGAGCTATTGTTTTTAGAAATTTATTTGACCTTTATTTTAGAATTTAGTGTTTCCTCCCAATTAAATGTAGATCGTATCTAGACTTTTTGCTAGGAATGTACTTTTTTTTTTTCATATGGTAACACATAAAGTTGTGTGGAAGAAAATAACATAAGAAAAATGTAGTAATTTATTTTTTTAATTAAGTAACACATAAAAAATCATGAAATAAAATCATAACCTGAATAAATAAATAATTTTTGTTCATGTAGTATCTCATTTAGAATATATGTGCAACAAATTTTTGTTCGGGAAAATTGCACTTTTGTTCTAAAAAAATGGGTGCAAAACACTTTTGATACCTATATGCGAAAGCGGTCCTTTTTTTTTTTTTTTTGCACTTCTTGTCGCATCAATTAAATTTTAAGACCAAAACTGTAAATTTACCTAAATTTTTTGGACCAAACTGCAATTTATCCATTCTCTGGGGACCAAAATTACAATTTATCATATTCTCTCTGGACCAAAAGTGTATAAAAAAATTACGGGACTAAAAAATAATTTAAAAATAACCATTTTAAAATGGAGGCATTCTCTTGTGATTAAAAGTGCAATAAACACATTTTTGTTCATGTATTACCATATAAAAAATGTGGGGAAAAATAAATTAAATAGACAAAAAAATGTGTAAAAAAACATGAAATAAAAAAAAAAAGTTATACCCTCATTCATAATCTTGTGAACTTTTGCTTTAATTAATTAGAGCGAGGATCAAACCACCAAGCTACATAAAAGTATAAATATATTTGTTCTCAAATAATTTTTATTTTTTTTATCAGACAAAAATGAAATTTATTCCTCAAACTCCACAAGTATAAGAAATACTTGTGGAAGTAGATTACAGATTACATCATGAGATTATACTTTCAAAGTCAATCTAGGATGATCTAACCAATCGGTTAAAGAGCACTTACAAAGTACAAATTTCTTCGCCACTAACTAACTCCAAATTCCATCTTTTATCTCTTCCATTGTTTCTCCAAGCTCGTAACGACTCCCTCAAAAATAATTTTGTTTCCGTTCTTCCACATCACCCACACCACACATTCTCAAATCGAAATAGCAAACACTTTACCTTTTTTACGACGAAGAAGACCCGAAAAAAGGAGAAAATGGTCGATAATGGATCTTGGAAGCACGACTGGTGAATTTAACCAAAGTAGACATGAATTCCAGATACTTACAGCTATCGAACATGTAAAGAAATAATGCTCCGCTGTTTCTTCCTCCTCCTCGCAAGCCGGCATTTTGTTTCCAGTCCACTTGTTAGGATTCCCCTCCTAGCTAGATTGTTCCGTGTAGGGGTCTATCATGAATTAGTCTCCAACTCAAATCTGTCACTTTTGCTGGCACCAGTTTGCTCCACACCAACGTAAACTCCTCCCTTCTTCTATGATCCATGGGCTCCTCCAGCTGTCTCAGGCTCAGATAGTCATAGGTTGTTTTAGTGGTATACCACCCACCTGGAGTGAGCTTCCACACCCACGAGCCCTCCTCGTACTCTGACAACCTGCAAGAATTTAATAGAGATAACAAATCGTTAACAACACCATGATTCCTCTCCAAAAACTCCCTACGCCACTGACATCTCCACTCCCACACTCCCCCCACACACAAACCCATTGATTTAATCGAGCAATCCTTATCCCTACTTAACCTGAAGAGTCTCGGAAACTGCTCCTTCAAAGAAGAATTACCTACCCACAACCTATTCCAGAAACTTGTTTTTTCCCCATTCCCCACCCTTAGTTCCAAGTTATCCAAAAACCATCTCCCACTATCACCCTCACCTAATTCTACCACCTCTCTCCACAACTTAGACCTAATTTTCCTCCCATTCTTTGTGACCAACCCCCATCCCTTACCTCCAGTCCACCATGAATGGAGGTGATAACCTTCACCCATAGATCTTCTCCACCCGCTAAGAACCTCCAAACCCATTTACCCATGAGAGCCCTATTAAAACACCCCAGATCCCTTACCCCTAAACCCCCCAAGATCTTTAGAAACACAAATTTTATTCCATTTCAGCCATGCGATTTTACTCTCTCCCACACTTCCCCCCACAGAAAGTTATGAAATAAAGCAAAAATATCACTCAGGGTTTTTTTAGGAACAAAATAGAAAGACAGGTGGTAGACCGAAATAGCAAGGAGAACTGCCTTCAGAAGTGTAATTCTACCTCTGAACGAAATTTTCCGGTGTTCCCAAGACTTCAGCCTCATTCTCACCTTATGCACAAGAGGATCCCACTCAGAAATAGACTTGTAGTTCATCCCTACTTTAATACCAAGATATGATAGAGGAAAAGAACCAACCGAGCAATTGAGAATCCCTGCCATTTCGCCCAAGATCTCAGCACTGATGTTAACTCCGAAAAGACTGCTCTTATTGTAGTTCACCTTTAGGTCCAAAAGTACTTTGAAATTTCTCAGGATGTACTTCAATACCCTTGCGTTTTCCACCTTGGGAGAGGCTATAAGTATAGTATCATCTGCGAACTGTAAATGAGTTAGAGACAGCTTATTGTGACCTACTAAAGCTGATTCAAGAGCACCGATTTGGACAGCTTTGTTAATCAGCAAGCTCAAACCTTCTGCCACAATGAGGAAAAGGAAATGAGACAATGAATCTCCTTGTGGGAGTCCTCTTTCAAGCTTGAACTCGCCACTAGGACTCCCATTCACCAGAACATTTACCGAGGCTGTAGACATGCATTCCATTATCCATTTCCTTCACTTATCATAGAAATTTAAATTTTCCATCATGCTGTCCAAAAACTTCCAATCCACAGTATCATAAGCCCTTGCAAAGTCAATCTTGAGGAACAACCTGCCCAATCTATTTTTTTTTTTGCTTCGTCAATTGATTCATTGAGAATTACCACTCCATCATGAATAAGCCTCTCTCCAACAAATGCACTCTGATTTTCCGATATGACTTCCTCGATAACCTTGCTCAGCCTTCTTGCCAGGACTTTGGCAAGGATCTTGTAAGCACACCCTATGAGAGAGATAAGCCTGTAGTTGTTCTATAATAAAGTGAATAATATTAAGAGATACCATTAACATTGATTTTTATATACATACATATATAGGTATATTTATATTTATTTATAATAGATATATAAGTTTAATTATAAGTGTTTTTATAAATTTTACGAATTTTTTAATCAATTTAAATTTAATAATTCTTAAGTTTTTATTAAATAATATGTACTCATCCCCTATTAAGTTTAACATTTTTCGAAATCGGTTATCCCATGTTAAGTCTAACATTTCTTTTTTTGAAAAGTATTTTTAATAAAATATTATATTCATTACACATTTTCTCCATTTTTTACATTCTCTATTTTTTTATACTTTATACATATTTCATTAACAATTTTATAATAAAATATTATATTTCTTAAAATTTGTTTCAACTCTTTGAATTCTAGTTTCAACTTTTCAAATGTTGAATTTACCTCGAGACGAGGTTGTATATTTTTAAAGTATATTACAATAAACCGCGTAACAAAAAAAGTACATATTTAATGATAAGGTGAAAATTAATTAACAGCTTTTCTTTCAATTAGAATCCAGAGATGGAGATAAAGAAAAAGTAGGGATGGCAACGGGGCGGGTTTGAGACGGGTTTGGTCAATCCCAGGACCCGCCCCGTCAGAATTTTAGACCCGCCCTGTTTAATTTTTTAATTTTATTTTAAATTAATTTTTAAATATAAAATATATAATTTTTACATTCGAAAAATTAAATTTAAACATATATTTGCTTCAAATATTATTTAATATTCATCTAATACTTAAACATAACATATATAATCAATATATTAATAAATTTATGTACAATAATTTAAAAATAAGTCTATATATATATGCATATAAATACATAAAATAATATGAATATATTATGAGGCGCCGCGGGTCCGCGGGACGGGTCCCACTACAAAAAATTTGCGTTTTAGCGACCGAAATTAGCGACTGATTAGCGACTGCCGTAGACCACTGGTCTCAAATCCAAATATTTTGTGACCGATGAGGTAAGCGGTCGCTGAATCAAAGGATTAGCGACCGCCTACGACCGCCTAGACGGTCGCGAAAACTCAAAGGTCAGTCAAACTATTTACCGTCTGTTTAGCGACCGTAAGGACGGTCTCTAAATTCAATTTTTTGATTAGCGATCGCCAGTTTGCGGTCGCAAATCGGCCAGTTGACCCATTTTTGGAAACGGGCAAGGGTCACTTAATGCTGGGGGATTAGCGACCGCAAACTGGCGGTCGCTAATAAAAAATTTGAATTTAGAGACCACCCCTACGGTCGCTAAATAGTTTGACTGACCTTTGAGTTTTTACGACCGTCTAGGCGGTCGTTAATCATAAATTTGGTCTTTTGGGATCGTCCATATACATGATTAGCGACCGCCTTTTATTTACCCTTTTTAGTCACAGGCGTACTCACTTTCGATCTACGCTAAAAAAAAACTCCGCCGCCACCGCCGTCCGTCGAGCTTTCCGTTCCGGTCAATACCCTCCTTACTTCTCCGTCTATCTAATAAACGTAAGTTTTTCAAACTTTAGACGTTTATTATATATCTTTGTATATTTGAATAATGCATGACGTTAGATATATATATATATATATATATATATATATATATATATACGTATATATATGAATTTAATTGATTTATATTCGTAGTTGTGAATTTAGTGATTTATATTCGTAGTTGTGAATTTTGTTGATTTATATTCATAGTTGTGAATTTCGTTTAGGGATATTCATAGTTGTGAATTTAGTTGATTTATATTCGTAGTTGTGAATTTAGTAATTTATATTCGTAGTTGTGAATTTTGTTAATTTATATTCGTAGTTGTGAATTTCGTTTAGGGATATTAATAGTTGTGAATTTAGTTGATTTATATTCATAGTTGTGAATATAGTTTAGGGATATTCGTAGTTGTGAATTTAGTTGATTGGTATTCGTAGTTGTGAATTTAGTTTAGGAATTTTCGTAGTTGTGAATTTAGTTGATTTATGTTCGTAGTTGTGAATTAAGTTGATTTATATTCGTAGTTGTGAATTTAGTTTAAGAATTTTCGTAGTTGTGAATTTAGTTAGGAATTTTCGTAGTTGTGTATAAATATAATATGTTATGTTAATCTTTTGAATTTAAATTTATTACAGATGAACTCTCATGATAACCCCGATCAGAGTGGGTCACAGGGTCGGGGGAAGAGGAGGTCGGGGTCGTTGAGACCGGTGCTCCCGGAGGTTCGACGGGCCCCGGAGATGACATCATCTGTAATACCCTAGACTTTCATGATCTTATTTGCTTTACTAAATGCTTTATAATTCTTCATAAATCTATGTGACGCATTTACATCCAAATTTATGCAAAGACACGTTCATGTGTTTTATTTACTCGATATTTACAATTAACGTATTATTTGCTCAATACATGCTTATTCTTGAGACTTTATAATTTTTATATGTTCTTTATTTTATGTCATGAAGTGTTTAATTTAGAAATTAATATATAGTCCTTAAGTATAGTAATTTTATTTCATAAGTTATAATTTTTAAAATGAATGTTTCTTTAAGAAACGAGTTGCGTATCGATTACTCGATATATTTTTATGATTAGTATATAGACTTTGTAATTTATTTAGAGTCTTAGAAGGGTTTTAATTTTATTATATAAGATAGTATAAGTAAATTTTATTAGAATTATCCAATAATCACAATTTCTACTTATTAAATTCATAGTATATATGTGTTATTTCTACAAAATACAAGACTACTCTTGTACTCCTCTTAATTTTTGAAAATTTGGGAAGAATTAGAAAAATTAGAGAAGCTTCAAGATTAAGATAAGATAAGATAAAATAAGGATAAGTAGAAAGAAAAGTACAAATTTGCAACTAACCTTAAGTTGCCATGTGTTTAACTTACTTAACCTCCAAGATTATCCAAATTTCTCCACAAGCTTCCTAAAGTGTCAGTCAAGAGGGGGGATTGAGTAGCCTCCAAGCACATCTTCTCCTATAAATACATGTTCTTCATGCAAAAATATTCATAAGAAAAAGTTTAAAACAAATACTACTACTACTACACTTATAGAAAGGAGGAGAAGAGATTTCTTGTAGCTGCCTATCTCTAAGTAAGTTTCTCTTCTTGATTGAGTAATTAATTAAGTGGTAGTATGAAGTTTATGCATGATATGTGGATTAATTGATAGGAAAATGAGTTTTGATGAGTAAATTGCATGTTATCCATGTTTTACTTCATGTTTGAATGTTTAATTCAATTTCTTCATGAGTTATGACCAAAATCATATTTATTACTTGAATATATATGCTTTAGAAGTATAAATCATAAAATTATATGATTTAAAGTGAGTTTAAGATGATATGTTCTTCATATATGCATAAAACCAAATTTCTGGACCAACTTTGGGGTGAATTTCGTTTTGACCAATTCATTCAGTGGAAAATCCTGAAAATTTTATATGTGAAAATAGATTTGTGAAGAAACTTAGGTTTCAAATTTCATATCTTTTGGAGCAGTATTCGATGCATGGTGATTTTTCAAATTTGAACTAGGGTTTTTGACTCTATAGCAGGAACAATAGAAACTTGCTATGATCTGAGAATAATTGGTTAGATTTTTATAGAAAAACAAAGTATGTTGATAAATTCCATGAAGTTGGGAGTTCATGGTTAAAATTTCAGGAGTATTGGACTTATGGTTGATTTATGGTGAATTTTTAAAGTTAAGTGACCAGAATCTGAAACAGTGTGTTCATCACAAAATATTTGAGGTTTGATAAAGATTTTGAGAAATCTGAAAATATGGTGATAAACTTTATTGAGTTGGGAATCTACTGTTAAAATTTCATAATTTTTGGACGTACGGATAATTTAATATGAATTTTCAAATTTAGGTGTGTAATCTGCCGAAATCGAAATTCTGTATGAAAGGTTCGAAATGGTCCGATTACATTTTTACAGTCGATATTTATTTATAACTTGTTATTTGATGATTTTATATACTTAATTGATATTTTGTGCTTTAATATACAATATTTGAGTATATATTGAAATTGAATTCAAGTCATTATACGAGTATAATATGTGAATTTTGCAAATGAAGGGATAAGTAACAATGTTTCTATTTTTAAAAATTTTACTTGTAGGTACAAACCTGCAAGGTGGGGATTCACTTCGCTCTTCACGGAGTGTTCTATTATTATTTAATTGCACTTATTAAACGTTGAATGTTAAATTTTGAGTCTGGCCCGCTATCGACTGGCCCCACATATAAGTCCAACTTTACGTTGGCAAGCATATAGTCCGGTCATTCCGGCACCACGGGTTGGTCACGCCACCCAAGCATATACCCGGTGAAATTCTGGGGGCTCACATATTATAAATAATTGATGTTTAGTTTGTGCAATTAACAAGAGGTTTCTCACTAAGTGTTTTCAAGCATTTATCCCTTCCACTTTAAAATTTTTACAGATGTTGTAGATCCGGACGTGGGTGAATGAACTCGGCGAGCTGTGGAGTTTTCTTAAAAACTTTATGTTTCAAGAATTATGTTTTTTAAATTTTGGTTTGTAACTTAAGCTACGGTCATACTTATTTACTACTTCCGCTGTGTAGATGTGTGGCGTGTGTATATTTTAATACAAAGTACTATTTTAGTGTCATTCCTACTTGTGCCACATCATATTTTCCGTACTATATTAAGTGGGGACGTCACAAGTGGTATCAGAGCAGATTCGCCTGCTAAAGTATTTAAAAAAAGAGTGTGTTTTAAAATTTTAAAAGGAAACAACCGCACCGAGATCATTCTCCACGACGGGATCAGGTAAATGATTTATATGTGCTTAAATTATGTTATTTATTTGAAAAGTGTGATTGATTATTTGAAAGTTTGTATAGTTATTGCATTACATTGTTGCTTGAATAGAACCATGAGTCGTAGGGGAAACCAAAACAACTCAGACATGAGCGAGGATCTAGCTTCCCTTTTAAGGGGGTTAGCTCAGCAACTAGGTCAGCAAAGCCAATCATCCCAAACACCTGTATCTTCAGCCCAAAACCATGATATTGTTAGTCAGTTTAAGAAATTTAGACCCTCAACCCTGACCGGAAAAGAAAACTCTATGGAAGTAGAAAACTGGATTCGGAGCTTGGAGAAGATATTCGCTTATCTTAAGTGCACCGATGAGCAGAAAGTTTCTTGCGCTATATTCCAGCTGACTGAAGATGCAGATTATTGGTGGGAAGCTCACTGTAGGACAATGACTGAAGAAGAACGAACTACAGTTACTTGGGAAAAATTTGTAGAAGCAGTGGTTAAGAATTATATACCACAATCATTCTTAGATCAGAAAGAGACTGAATTCCTACAGTTGAAACAAGGGAACCTGACAGTACAGGAATATGAAAGGAAGTTTAATCAATTGGGAAGATATGTTTCTCATTTGATTAATACTGATGAAATGAGAGCAAAAAGATTTATGCAGAATTTACGACCGGAAATCAGTACTATCTTAGCGGTACAAGATATTAAATCTTATGCCTCAGCATTCGAGAAAGCTCAGATGATAGCAGCATATATGAAATCAGAGGACGTAAGAAAGCCGGAATCACAACAAAATAAAAGAAAGTGGGTTGGTGCGAAATAAGGAGGAAATTTTAAGCAAGTCAAAAGGACGGGGATAGTACCACAACAACAACAGAGGCCATCTAAATGTAGAAATTGTGGAAAATAATATTCTGGACAATGCCTGAAGGGAACAGGAATCAGTTACAGATGTAAGGAACCAGGACATGTCATAACTAATTGTCCAAAGTGGAAAGAACAACAGAAGATGGCACCTGCTCGAGTGTTTGCCAGGAGTCAGCAGGAGGCGACAGCAAATCCGAAAGTGATGGCTGGTATGTTCAAAATATTCCAAATACTTGTTTTCACGTTATTCGATACTGGTGCTACACATTCATTCATCTCTACAAAGATGTTTGAACAAATTGAGACTGCCCATATTATGGTAGAAGAAAATTTCCTAGAAGTAAATATTCCCTCTGGTAGTACGATACAATCCTTAGGACTGTGTAGGAATGTGAAGATTGATTCTGAGCATGTAATACTCCCGGCAAATCTACATATAATAGAAATGAAGGACTTTGATATTATCTTGGGAATGAACTGACTTATAGCTAATCATGCTCTCATCAAGTGTCAAGAATAAGAAATATCAGTACGGAGATCAAAGGATGAGAACTTTACACTATGTGGTACTAGAATTGGAACTATACCTCAAGTAATTTCAGCAATGAAAGCCCGGAAATTATTGAGGAAAGGAAAGAATACGACATTTCTAGTAAATATTATAGCAACAGAATCCAATGGTCCAACACTAGATGATGTGCCGATAGTATGTGAATACAAGGATGTATTTCCAGACGATTTGCCAGGATTACCCCCAGATCGTCAGTTGGAGTTCACTATTGATTTGATACCTGGAGCCGCGCCTGTTTCTAAAGCACCTTACAGAATGGCACCAAAGGAGTTACAGGAGTTGAAGGTGCAATTACAAGAATTATTGAACAAGGGCTTTATTCGACCAAGTGTGTCACCATGGGGTGCACCAGTATTATTTGTGAAAAAGAAAGATGGATCATTAAGGATATGCATCGATTATCGAGAACTGAATAAGCTCACTATCAAGAATAAATATCCACTACCCAGAATCGAAGACCTATTTGATCAGTTAAGAGGAGCTTGTGTATTTTCAAAAGTTGATTTGAGATCGGGATATTATCAGATAAAGATTAAAGAAAGCGATATTCCGAAGACGGCATTCAGAACCCGATATGGTCATTATGAGTTCGTAGTGTTACCTTTTGGACTCAGTAACGCGCCATCTATATTTATGAATTTGATGAATCGGGTATTTCATCAATATTTAGATCAATTTGTGATCGTCTTTATTGATGATATTCTAGTATATTCAAGAAATCAGAAGCAGCACGCAGAACATCTTCGAATTACATTGGAAACTCTGAGGAAAGAGAAATTGTATGCTAAATTCAAGAAGTGCGAATTCTGGTTGGATAAAGTTGTATTTCTTGGACATAGGGTTTCAGCTTTGGGAATAGAAGTTGACCCAACAAAGGAAGAAGTTGTAAACCAATGGAAGACACCAACAAATGTAAACGAAGTCAGGAGTTTTCTTGGTTTAGCCGGGTATTATCGAAGATTCATTGAAGGGTTTGCTCGGATTGCAAAACCTTTGACTCAGTTGACTCGGAAAGAAACAAAGTTTGAATGGACAGAAGAGTGTGAAAGGAGTTTTCAAGAACTAAAGCAAAGATTAACAACGGCCCCAGTTCTTACAATTCCTGAAGATACAAAAGGATTTATTGTGTACAGTGATGCTTCTAAACAAGGTTTGGGATATGTACTTATGCAGAATGGGAAAGTAGTAGCATACGCATCAAGACAATTAAAACCACATGAGCAGAACTATCCTACGCATGATTTAGAACTAGCAGCAGTTGTGCATGCACTCAAGATTTGGAGGCATTACTTGTATGGAAGTAAATGTCAGATCTACACAGATCATAAGAGTTTGAAGTATATTTTCGAATAGAAGGAATTGAACATGAGGCAAAGAAGATGGTTAGAGTTGGTAAAAGATTATGATTGTGAAATATTATACCATCCGGGAAAGGTAAATATAGTGGCTGATGCCTTAAGTCGCAAAGCGAAGATAAAGATCAATGCCATGGTTGTGAAACCAACCTTGAAGGAAAGAATAACAAAAGCTCAATATGACGATGCATTCTTAGAAAAAATAAAACGAAAGATCAAGGAAGGTAAAGCAAAGGAGTTTGCAGTATGTGAGGATGGTACATTGGTATGTCAAGGAAGAATATGTGTCCCAGAAAAAGAAGAACTCAAGAAGGAAATATTGGAAGAAGCACATTCTACACCATATACAGTACATCCTGGAGGAACAAAGATGTACCAAGAATTAAAGAAATTGTTCTGGTGGAGAAACATGAAGAGGGATATTGGAAATTTCGTACAGAAATGTTTGACATGTCAGCAGGTGAAAGCTGAGTATCAAAGACCATCAGTATTATTAAAGCCACTTGAGATTCCTGAATGGAAATGGGAACATATTACAATGGATTTTGTGTTAGGATTACCCAAGTCAATACAAGGAAATGAAGCTATTTGGGTAATTATCGACAGATTGACCAAGACGGCACATTTCTTACCAATAAAGATGACATTCACATTGGATAAATTGGCTTAGGTTTATATTAAGGAAATTGTCCGATTACATGGAGTTCCAATTTCTATTGTGTCAGATAGAGATCCACGATTTACATCAAGATTCTGGTACAGTCTTCAAGAAGCTATGGGCACCAAGTAGGAATTCAGTACAACTTTTCATCCTCAAACAGATGGTCAATCGGAAAGAACAATTCAAACTTTGGAAGATATGTTGAGAGCTTGTATCATTGATTTTGGAGGAAGTTGGGAAATGTACCTACCTTTAGTGGAATTTGCCTACAACAATAGTTATCAGGCTACAATTGAAATGGCACCATACGAAGCATTGTATGGAAGGAAGTGCAGATCTCCACTATGCTGGGATGAAATCGGAGAAAAGAAATTGTTAGGACCGGAATTGGTGGAAGAAACTAACAAGGTGGTAAAGAAAATTAAAGAAAAGATGCAAGCGACTCAAGATCGACAGAAAATGTATGCGGATAGGCGAAGGAAATAATTAAGTTTTGAGATTGGAGACAAGATATTCTTGAAGGTATCTCCAATGAAAGGAATTTTCCGCTTCGGGAAAAGAGGAAAGTTGAAGCCTAGATATATTGGACCTTATGAGATATTGGAAAAAGTTGGAGAATTAGCTTATAAATTGGCGTTACCACCATCATTGGCAGGAGTACACGATGTATTCCATATCTCGATGCTCCGAAAGTATGCACCTGACCCTACCGACATAGTAAACCAACCTGAATTAGAAATTGATGCCAACTTAACCTATGAGGAAGTCTCTATAGCCATACTTGATAAGAAAACTTCATAGGTTAAGAAATAGAGATATTCCTATGGTTAAGGTCCAGTGGAATAGACATGGGGTAGAAGAAGCTACATGGGAACGAGAGGATGAAATCTTAGCAAAGTACCCCTACCTCAATATCCACGGTAACACTTGAAATTTCGAGGACGAAATTTATTTAAGGGGGTTAGACTGTAATATCCTAGACTTTCATGATCTTATTTGCTTTACTAAATGCTTTATAATTCTTCATGAATCTATGTGACGCATTTACATCCAAATTTATGCAAAGGCACGTTCATGTGTTTTATTTACTCGATATTTACAATTAACGTATTATTTACTCAATACATGCTTATTCTTGAGACTTTATAATTTTTATATGTTCTTTATTTTATGTCATGAAGTGTTTAATTTAGAAATTAATATATAGTCCTTAAGTATAGTAATTTTATTTCATAAGTTATAAGTTGTAAAATGAATGTTTCTTTAAGAAACGAGTTGCGTATCGATTACTCGATATATTTTTATGATTAGTATATAGACTTTGTAATTTATTTAGAGTCTTAGAAGGGTTTTAATTTTATTTCATAAGATAGTATAAGTAAATTTTATTAGAATTATCCAATAACCACAATTTCTACTTATTAAATTCATAGTATATATGTGTTATTTCTACAAAATACAAGACTACTCTTGTACTCCTCTTAATTTTAAAAAATTTGGGAAGAATTAGGAGAATTAGAGAAGCTTCAAGA
This sequence comes from Ballota nigra, assembly GCA_947034835.1. Classification (NCBI taxonomy): domain Eukaryota; kingdom Viridiplantae; phylum Streptophyta; class Magnoliopsida; order Lamiales; family Lamiaceae; genus Ballota; species Ballota nigra. The sequence goes on from OX344730.1 coordinate 14,998,606, forward strand.
TTAAGATAAGATAAGATAAGGATAAGTAGAAAGAAAAGTCAAAATTAGCAACTAACCTTAAGTTGCCATGTGTTTAACTTACTTAACCTCCAAGATTATCCAAATTTCTCCACAAGCTTCCTAAAGTGTCGGTCAAGAGGGGGGATTGAGTAGCCTCCAAGCACATCTTCTCCTATAAATACATGTTCTTCATGCAAAAATATTCATAAGAAAAAGTTTAAAACAAATACTACTACTACTACACTTATAGAAAGGAGGAGAAGAGATTTCTTATAGCTACCTATCTCTAAGTAAGTTTCTCTTCTTGATTGAGTAATTAATTAAGTGGTAGTATGAAGTTTATGCATGATATGTGAATTAATTGATAGGAAAATGAGTTTTGATGAGTAAATTGCATGTTATCCATGTTTTACTTCATGTGTGAATGTTTAATTCAATTTCTTCATGAGTTATGACCAAAATCATATTTATTACTTGAATATATATGCTTTAGAAGTAGAAATCATGAAATTATATGGTTTAAAGTGAGTTTAAGATGATATGTTCTTCATATATGCATAAAACCGAATTTATGGACCAACTTTGGGGTGAATTTCTTTTTGACCAATTCATTTGGTGGAAAATCCTGAAAATTTTATATGTGGAAATAGATTTGTGAAGGAACTTAGGTTTCAAATTTCATATCTTTTGGAGCAGTATTCGATGCATGATGATTTTTCAAAGTTGAACTAGGGTTTTGGACTCTATAGCAGGAACAGTAGAAACTTGCTATGATCTTAGAATAATTGGTTAGGTTTTTATAGAAAACCAAAGTATGTTGATAAATTCCATGAAGTTGGGAGTTCATGGTTAAAATTTCAGGAGTATTGGACTTATGGTTGAATTATGGTGAATTTTTAAAGTTAAGTGACCAGAATCTGTAACAGTGTGTTCATCACGAAATATTTGATGTTTGGTAAAGATTTTGAGAAATCTGAAAATATGGTAATAAACTTTATTGAGTTGGAAATCTACTGTTAAAATTTCACAATTTTTGGACGTACGGATAATTTAATATGAATTTTCAAAGTTAGGTGTGTAATCTGCCGAAATTGAAATTCTGTATGAAAGGTTCGAAATGGTCCGATTACATTTTTACAGTCGATATTTATTTATAACTTGTTATTTGATGATTTTATATACTTAATTGATATTTTGTGCTTTAATGTACAATATTTGAGTATATATTGAAATTGAATTCAAGTCATTATACGAGTATAATATGTGAATTTTGCAAATGAAGGGATAAGTAACAATGTTTCTATTTTTAAAAATTTTACTTGTAGGTACAAACCTGCAAGGTGGGGATTCACTTCGCTCTTCACGGAGTGTTCTATTATTATTTAATTGCACTTATTAAACGTTGAATGTTAAATTTTGAGTCTGGCCCGCTATCGACTGGCCCCACATATAAGTCCAACTTTACATTAGCAAGCATATAGTCCGGTCGTTCCGGCACCACGGGTTGGTCACGCCACCCAAGCATATACCCGGTGAAATTCTGGGGACTCACATATTATAAACAATTGATGTTTAATTTCTGCAATTAACAAGAGGTTTCCCACTAAGTGTTTTCAAGCACTTATCCCTACCACTTTTAAATTTTTACAGATGTTGTGGATCCGGACGTGGGTGAATGAACTCGGCGGGCTGTGGAGTTTTCTTAAAAACTTTATGTTTCAAGAATTATGTTTTTTAAATTTTGGTTTGTAACTTAAGCTACGGTCATACTTATTTACTACTTCCGCTGTGTAGATGTGTGGTGTGTGTATATTTTAATACAAAGTACTATTTTAGTGTCGTTCTACTTGTGCCACATCATATTTTCCGTACTATATTAAGTGGGGACGTCACATCATCCTCCTCCCAGTCCAGTGCTGCTAGCTCTACTACTGTTGCCGGATCTTCGGCTTCACAGCAGCATCCCCTAATTGATAGTCGTCTCACTGTTGTTCCTAGCGATAACATGTAAGTATTTTTTAGATAATGAATTAAATAATTTTAATTGTATTCATTAATATTAACTTGAATTTTTTTTTATGTTACAGTATGCTTTCAGGCCATGAGACTAGCGGTAAGGTCTCGGAGGCCATTAAGAAGCTCCCGTTCGAGGTTGGTGCCCACTTGTGGTCCATGGTGCCCGAGCGAAAGAGGAGGGAGAGTTCATGGTATATTTATTATAATTTTAATTACATTTAATATTTTATATTGAATTTATTTGTTAATATTTTATTTTTAATTTAACTGCAGAAGCTATACGTCTGGGACCCAACCCATGATAATGTTATGTACGGCTTGTTCTGCGCGAAAGCGCAGGAGCGGTACAAGAACATTATCTACGGGCTGAAGAAGAAGTACGATAGTGGGGCGCAGCTGGAGCTAGAACGAGGGCCAGACGGACGTTCTGTCTGGGATCAAAGCCAAGTCTGAGAAGTCCAGGGAGAACCGGTTGAAGGACCCCACCGGGCACGGTGTCGCCAAACATCGGGCTGGATCCCGGTCCATCTACGAGCACTCTCTCGCCTTTGTAAGTATCTATTGAATTTTAATTACATTTGAATATTAATAAATTTTTAAATGTTTAACATATCATTGAATTTGGTTCGAAACAGGAGAGAGAGCACGGACGAAAGCCCTCTCTCTATGAGCAGATGGAGATCTCCCACCCAGTGAACCTGGAGACTGGGACGTCTACCTACGCCCACACCACCGAGATCCACGTAAGTATTTTTTTAATTTTAATTAATTTTAATTTAATAATTTCAGAACCAGTTTAAGGATCGTATCGCCCAGGCCTCGCAGCAGGTGGCCCCTGGAGACGACAGCGGGGAGAACCCCACTCCTCCCCAGATGGATGGGGACCGCATCTATTTAGATGTGGTCGGAGTCAAGAAGGGGAAGGTCATGGGGCAGGACGGTCACAGTAAGGCCATCCTGCAGACCTACCACCAGAGCAGTGGATCGTCCTCCTCGATCGGCTCCGCTCCCTCTCAGGTAGAGCGTGAGCTGAGAGCCGTTCGAAAGCAGATGGAGGCCCTCACGAGCTACAACGTGAGTCTTCGGGATTGGTTCACCAGCATCACTCAGCAGATGGGCATTAACGCCCAACCCCCACTCCCACCATATTTTGATGCCGGGGTGAGCGGTGCCGGGGTGAGGGGACACGGAGGTGGTGAGGGCGAGGGCGATGGTGGGGATGATGATATTGATATCAACGAGTTCCTCCCTGGAGAGGATTGACGAGAGAGAGATGAATTTTTTATATTTTTTGTTGAATATTTTATTTTATTTATTGAATATTTTAATTTTGTTGAATATTTATTTTTTATTGAATATTATAGATTTACATATATTTTTTTATTGAATAAAAAAGTTAGTAAAAAAAAAAAATATATATATATATATATATATATATATATAAACGAATTAGAAACAAAAAAATATTTAATTTTATGAATTAGAAAAAACGGGAGTCAATTTCGAATTATATACAATTAAATGAATAAAAACGAATGAATTAATAATCTAGAATAGTCTAAAATATTAAATTTATAAAATTAATAAAAATTTTAGTAAATAAATATATATAAACGAATTAGAAGCAAAAATAAATTAATTTGATGAATTTAAAAAAAATGGGAGTCAATTTGGAATTATATACAATTAAATGAATAAAAACGAATGAATTAATAATTTAGAATAGTTTAAAATATTAAATTTATAAAATTAATAAAAAAAGTTAGTAAATATATATATATATATATATATATATATATATATATTTATATATAAACGAATTAGAAACAAAAAGAAATTAATTTGATGAATTTAAAAAAAAATGGGTGTCAATTTGGAATTATATACAACTAAATGAATAAAAATGAATGAATTAATAACTTAGAATAGTCTAAAATATTAAATTTATAAAATTAATAAAAAAAAAGTTAGTAAATATATATATATATATATATATATATATATATAAACGAATCAGAAATAAAAATAAATTAATTTAATGAATTTTAAAAAAATGGGAGTCAATTTGGAATTATATACAATAAAATGAATTAATAATTTAGAATAGTCTAAAATATTAAATTTATAAAATTAATAAAAAAGTTAGTAAATACATATATATAAACGAATTTAAAAAAAACGGGAGCCAATTTGAGGTTATATACAATTAAATGCAAATAAACAAACAAGAATAACATGTGTCCTAGTGGTTCACACCTCTTCCGGTCTACCCGGAGGTCGCGGGTTCGATTCCCCTTGAGCGCATATTTGCCCATTTATTTCTACAAGTCTCACAAGGGCTTATATACTACATGGGTCGCCTAATATGAGCTAGTGAGCCAGTGGCTCAATGATTTGCACCCTGCCCAGACCCTAATGGGCGCGGGTTCGAACCCAATGAGCCACTTCTTTTAGGCCGGATCGCTGATTAGCGACCGCCCCGGGTCGGTCGCTAATCAGAAAATAAAATAAAAAAGATTAATTTTATTTCAAAAAATAAATTAGCGACCGCCTTAAGACGGTTGCTAATTCATGACCCGACCGGGTCGGATCCGATTGATTCAGCGACCGACTATAGGCGGTCGCTGATATTAGCGACCGCCACTACGGTGGCAGATTAGTGACCGATTTAATAAAGCGATCGCTAATATTAGCTATCCGCTTTTTAACAACCGATTTTTTTCGGTAAAAAATCGGTCGATATTCATGTTTTGCGATTGAAAATCGGTCGCTAATTTCCATTTTTTTGTAGTGTCCTACCTAAACCACGATCGTCCCGTACCCGCTTGACCGGGTCTAAACCCGCCCCAAGCAGTTTGGGTTCAATGCGGGTCCGGGTTTGAACCTGCGCCTAGGGGTTAGCAGAAAACAAAAAAAAAAAAAACCGAACCGAACCGAGGAAATTTTGTCCGCTCGGTTCGGTCCGGTCCGGTCCTAAAATTTTAAAATCGAACGGACCGAAAAAATCGAATGGACTGAATTTTATAATTAAATAATGTATATGTATATATATTAAATAAAAAAAATATATTTGTATATGGACTAGTAGTCATGATTGAATGAATTAAGTGATTTGTATACCAACTGAATGTACCGAATATTTGTATAAAATAAAAACCGAATGGACTGAATCTTTATAGTCTAAACATTTTGTTTGTAATTTTATATAAAAAATTATATTAACTGCAGGTTTGCATGATATTGGAGGATTGAAGCCATGAATGAAGTGATTTATATTTAAATACTAAAATTCGACTCTATTTCGTATTGTATGAGTATCTCTTTAAATTGTTGGTATTGAATTAGATTTAATGATATTTATAATGCATAATAATTATTATATTGCAATACATATTTTTTTTATATAAAATGGTATTTTGGATCGAATTGACCCTAATGGACCGAATGGACCGAACCGAAAAAATTCGGTTAAGTCCGATTCGGTCCTATCCCTAATTCGATTCAGTTCGGTCCATACAATTAAAATTTCGGGTATTTCGGTTCGGTCCAAAAACTGGACCGAACCGACCATTTGGACCGAATGAGCACCTTACCTGCGCCCCATTGCCAAGAAAAAGGCATGACAAACACGTTATTGGCTTCCCCATGTGCAAGCAAGAGAGTTGAAGTATCCAAATGCTGTTCATTAATTTCAACGCGTTATTAGCTGAGTATATATTATATGCACTTTAGTATTCCCTTCTGCCCTAATCTTCACACACACATGTGTATATATATATTTTAAACGTTTCATAATAATTTTTACATCTCAAATATATAATAAAATACATTGATAATATTTATTTTACTTTAACATATTCTTAATTCATTTATCCAACAAATCAATAAAATGATTTTCCTTAAAAAATTACCCTACATATAAAAATTAATTATTACTTTACAAATAATTATCATGATAATAATTTTTATTAGTGGTGTATGACTCACAAAGTCACGTATTACTTTGCCTTATTGACTTTAGGCTAGAACAAGATTTGACCAAATGAAAGCAGTATACAATATCCAAGAAACACCAAAGAGACTTCCCCGTAGTTTCTCTGATAATGTAGATACAAGCGCATGGACCCCACATGCATATAATAAATTTTCAACAATATCAAAAACTAATTATTCCATTCCATGTAGTGGCTCGTCTGAGCTTGATCAATATATGATAATACAAATCATCTCTTCCAACACAACGTAAATCTGTGTTGTTCTTTCTTTAGATCTATGGTTATTTCTGGCATCTCGTTATAACATTATGTCTCGAAACTATGACAACTGGGAGAGGCTTGTGGAAGCCGTTATAAAGAGACAGAAGATATGGGAACTGTGTCATCAGCCCTCGAGATCCCCCAGCATCTGCTCTGAAGCATCGTCGTCGGATATTAGTTCGAGTTTCCGGTCGAACACCCAAGAATCTGGTCAGAGATATAGATTGTTTAAATCTGTTCTGCCTCTTAAATTCCAAACGGTGGCTGGACTCAAAACTAGATTAAATTTGGTGACTAAAGAAAAGCTAGTACTATTTGAGGATTCCCCTTTGCAATTTGGGCGTGAAGAATTATTGATGGCCCCTTGCTTTATTCTTGGAGATGAAGTAAAGACATTTTCGAGCGCGTATGTGGTAAGCTTTAAGGAAGATGTTAATGCGGTGGTGAGGTATTTGAGAAGAAGCTCCTTGATGAATAAGAGATGGAAGATCATTCAGTCTATGAAGCATGAGAATGTTGTTAGGTTAAGGGGATTATTCATCAGTAGTCGGGGCGGAACCTTCGAGATTTGTGATTACTTTCATCAAGGGAGTCTTCACACTATGTTACATGGTGTGTATCCTAAATTTAATCACTCTTTTATTTTTCCAAAAAGATCAATGTTAGATATTCACTACCACTCTTCTGATTTGAGCACACTTAAAATGGTGTAATGAATTGAGTGTGGAAAAATAATTTTCTAATATTTTCGGTTTTGTTAACGTAAAAAAATTGGAAGGATTGAGTATACAAATAAAATGTGGCACAGATTAAAAAAAAAAAAAAGAGTGAAAATCTATTCGGAACAAATCCAAATTAAAAAAGGTGTGAAAACTTGCTCAGAGAAAGTATTACTATAGTATTCCAATTGAAAAAGAAAAACAACACAGTTTAACATGTTAATATGTATTTTTAAAAAAATTAAAATTAAACTTAAAATTCAAGTGCATTTTAGAATTTATATGCATGCAATACATAAGACTCTCATGCACTGGCCCCGGTGGCGGAGTTGATACATAATATTGAACTTTTAAAAATCTTCAAAGTGTTAAGAAATATTCATTCAAAACCTTTTGGTTATGAGATAGTATTATTCAAGTTTTTAAAGTTTACTATTAAAAAATATATAATTGCTTACGAAAATTATCAATCTGGTTACAAAATATTTAACAAAAAAATTTAATAGTGAAGATTGCCTACAAAATTTTCTAATTATATAGACATTTTTATTCCTTATCTACAAAAAATTTACATAAGAAAAAATTTCGTAGATAAATTGTTTGTGGATAAATTTTTATTGATAAATTATTTGTCAGTAATTAATACTTGAGAATTTCATTTCGTAGACATGTTATTTGTGGATGGAGGAATAAAGGTACCTACATAATTAGAAAATTTTGTGGGCAAAGTCGTAGGCAATTCCCGCACATAAATTTTTATTAGGCAATTTATTATTTAATAATTGAGTGTTATTCATCATCATATATATTTCCAGGAATAAAAGGTGAGAATCGAGTGGATTTAGATTGGGAAACCCGGATCAGAATCGCAATAGGCGTAGCCAAGGGCGTTCTTCATATGCATAAACAGGGTAGGAATTTTGTCCACGGGAGCATTAAGGCTTCAAATATTTTCCTCAACTCACAGCAATATGGGTGTTTAGATGTGAAACCTGATTTTGACATATCTTTCGAAAACCGGATGTGTCACGCCCCGGAGGTCAGTCGAACAAAGGACGTCTCGCAGGCGGGAGATGTGTACAGCTTCGGAGTGGTGCTGCTCGAACTTGTCAGCGGACGCTCGCCTTTGCACTACAGGGGAAGGCACGACAAGTTTGCTGATTGGGGGCTTCACAATGCTCGCGATGAATTGACAACCATGCTGGATACAGAGCTTCTGGATTATCCCATCGCCACGCAAGCATTAATGCGGGTGATGTTGGGAGTGGCGTCCGCGTGTGTGAAAAAGAATGCAGAACACAGACCAGACATGAACGATGTAGTGCAGATGTTGGAAAACAATTTTTGTCAGTGAATATGAGTTTCTGGCTTGATACAGTAAAATAATTTCATTTCATCTGAATTTATAAAGATGTGTGAAATTAATTTATTTAATTGTTTTTTTTTTACACCTGTTAATCCAAAGTCTTGAGATTCTTTCTACAGACAGAAAAAATGTTCAATTTTTTTTCATGCATCATTAAAAAAAATTAGCACCACATGAAGCAAACATCTTTTCACTTGTTTGAAGGAATATAATGAATTGCTCTAGAGGCGAGATCATGGTTCAATTTTTCTCCATTTGAATTCGTTAAAAGTGTAGAATTAATTTCAAAATAATTGTTAACAAGTAGAAACGAATTTGTTTACGAAAGTATTTTCGATGAATCAAATGAATATTTTACAATTAACTTCTGTAGTTGTCTTAATTCTCTGCCACGAACAATCAAGAAACCCCAGCCTCCTGAAGTGGCTAAGGATGCCCATCACCGGGGCAACTATGGTTGGATGTACATGCTGCTGTTGAATTGGCAACGGGAAAGATGGGGTTGGATTCGTGTTGCGAAATCATCAGGGTAGTCTTGTAGTGGTGGTATATCACACTTTGCAGTGGCCTGGTTTAATCGTAGTGGCGGAATTATCTACGATTTGCCTATAAAAAATTATAATCATTAAGATATCTCCATTTTTTAACCTATAAACAATTTGTCTATGGAATAAAAATCCTAAGTATTAATTAGCAATTTGCCTATAAAAATTTACACACAACAATTTGCCTATGAAAATTGCATAGGCAAATTCTTTGTAGATAAAGAATGAAAGTGTTTATATAATGAAAAAAAAAATTGTAGGCAATCTCTACAAATAATATTTTTTATGGAAATTTTGTAGTTATATTGTCAATTTTCATAGACAGTTTTATATTTTCTTAGAGTGAGAGGTCATACTACCACTTTCTTGATTTGAGCACACACTTTGAGAAAAAAGTGTGATGAATTGAGTGTGGAAAATAATTTTGTAAATTTCTTTTTGTTAAAGTAAAGAAATTGGAAAGATTGAGTTTTTTAAGGGTGAGATAGAGTATAATAATAATGAAATTTTGTATAAATATGTGATTATAAGTGAAAACGGGGCTTGTGAAAGAAAATTATTTTTCTGGATGTAAAAATTGACGTGGGACAAAAAAAAGTGTAAAAAATAATTTGGGACAAACCCAAATAAAAAATAAAGTGTGAAAATTGACGTTGAATGGAGAAAGGGGTAAATTGCATTTTTGATCCTATGAGAATAGGTTGTCTGCAAAAATATCATTTTTTTCTGCATTTTTGGTACCGTGGTTTATTCACCATCTTTTGTCCCAAAAAAAAGTGCAATTTTGGTCCAAAAAAAAATGCATAAATTGCAATTTTAGTCCCAAAAAATTAATGGAAATGACCAAATATACAAAAAAAAAAAAGGGACAAAAAAAACATGGGACCAAAATTGTTATTGATTTTTTTTAGCAAACATGAGGGCAATTGAGTTGCAAGTTAAGACTCGTCTAGATAACGTCAATAAGATTCAAGCAAACATGAGCGCAATTGAGCGTGAAATCCTAAACGTGAAAAGTTGTTGTTAATCGGTTTTGATTCACAAGAAAACTTGTAATCGGGAATCGGAATTATGACAACAGCTTAAGAATGAAATTGAAATCAACGAAAATTAAAGAAACACCAGATTTACGTGGTTCGAAGAAAAATACTCCTACATCCACGGGATCGGAGAGGATCAATCTTTCACTAAGAAGAATAGAGAATTTACAACTCACTCAATCTCGCAATATCTATCTGTATGTATGCACTCAATTCACTCTTCTTACTTCTCTCAGTTGAGAAGAACCCTTTATATAGTTACAGAGATTGAGATGAACCCTAGATTCACAATGTTAGGTAGTTATCCAGCTGACTAACGACTTCAATAACCGCCTTAGTTGATTCAGTCAGAACCGCCTTCGCGTTAGCTTCATTTTGATGTATTTCGCGAGTAACGATCTTCAGAGCAGATGACTTGACCTCCTCTGGCTCTGGTCATACTCATCTGGCTCTGGTCTCTTCTACCAGACTCCTCTGGTCTTCCTCCTTTGCCAGACTCCTCTGGTCAGTCTCATATGGTCCAACTCCTCTGGTACCCCAAAATGACTAACTTTCATGGCTAACACTTTAACAACACAGCTTTCTATTGAAACTCAAGTACAACAGATTAGATACTTCACATATGACTCTCACAATTCTCCACCTCAGATGAGAAGTATCAATCCTCTCTTCCTCTCCTCCATGCTTCAGCTTGGACTAAGGAACATCCCATACACACATCTTTACCAATTCAATACAGAATTTGAATTTCGTACCTGGTAAAGACTTTGTGCACATATTTGTAGCATTGTGTTCTGTAGATATCTTCTGGATCTGAACTACTCCTTTGTCAATGATTTCCTTTACAAAGTGCAATCTTACATCAATGTGTTTTGACCTCTCATGGAACACTTGATGTTTAACCAGATGAACAACACTCTGATTATCACAATGAATGACCACAATCTTTTGATTTATGCCAAAATCCTTGATAATTCCTTTCAACCACAAAGCCTCCTTAACAGCTTCAGAGACTGTAACAAATTCTGCTTCTGTAGTAGATAACGCAACCCCACTCTACGGAACAGATCTCCAGCTAACAACGGTATTGTAAAGAGTAAAGATATACCCTGTTAAGGACCTTCTGGTATCCAGATTAGCAACAAAATCAGAATCTACAAATCCTTCTAGTGGACTCTTCTGGTCAGTCATCTTTTCAAACATCAAACCCAGATCAGATGACCCTTTAAGATATCTGAATATCCATTTCAAAGTTTCCCAATGTAATCTTCCAGGATTAGACATGTATCTGCTTACCATACTCAATGAATAAGCTAAGTCTGGTCTGCTGCAGACCAGAGCATACATCAAGCTTCCAACCCCATTTGCATAAGGTACTTTCATCATAGTCTTCTTTCTTCTTCAGACCTTGGTTCCATCTCTTTAGATAGTTTAAACTGTTGTCCTAGGGGTGTTGACACAGACCTACTCTCATGCATGTTAAACCTCTTCAGGACCTTCTCAATGTAACTCTTCTGGGATAAGAATAGTCTTTCAGCTGCTCTGTCCCTAAGAATATCCATTCCAAGAATCCTCTTAGCATTTCCCAAATCCTTCATATCAAATCTGGCACTTAACTCCTGTCTGATACTCTGAATTTTCAATAGGCTCTTACTAGCAATAAGCATGTCATCTACATAAATCAGAAGATAGGCTATCACATCACTTCCCTGTTTTTCCAAATATACACAAGTGTCATACTTGCTTATTACAAAACCAATGGATAACATAACTTCATTGAACTTCTTGTGCCATTGTCTCGAACTTTGCTTGAGGCCATACAATGATTTCTTGAGTAGACACACCTTTCCTTCTCCTCCTGGTTCAACAAACCCTTCTGGCTGGTGCATGTATAGATTCTCAATAAGATCGCCATGCAGGAAAGCTATCTTCACATCAAGTTGTTGTAGCTCCAGATCATCTTGGACCACTATGCTCAGAAGTAATCTGATAAATGCTTGACCATAGGTGAAAATACCTCATTGCAGTCAATCCCTTCTCTTTGAGTAAATCCTCTGGCCACTAACCTAGCCTTAAACCTCACTTGATCCTTCACACCAGACTCAAACTTTCGTTTAAACAATCATTTGCAACTGATTAACTTCTGTTTAGATGGCTTGTCAATAAGAATCCAAGTATGATTCTTCTTAATAGACTCCATCTCTTCTGTCATGGCTGTAATCCATGACTCCCTATCATCACACTCAAGGGCTTCTTTGTAGCTTTTAGGTTCTTGGTACACTATGACTTCTGCTGTAACAAGTGCATAAGAGACCAGATCAACACGACCAAATCTTGCAGGGGGATGTATTTGTCTTCTGGATCTGTCTCTTGTCAGACTATAATTTCTCAAGTCTGCTTCTGGCACTTCTCCCTCCTCTTCTTCTGGTGTATTATCCTCATCAGATAACTCATTATATCTTGCTTCCTGCTCTGGTTCAGAACCATATGAGCTATCCCGTTTATCATAATCAGGCTCCACCTGAACTTGAGTAATTGGCTCAGAAATAACACAATCTATCTCTTCGGCTAATGGCTCTCCATCACCTCCACCAGACTTGTATCCCATGTGTAATTCATTGAACACTACATCTCGGCTGGTAATACACTTCTGGTTCCTAGGCTCGAGACACCACAATTTATACCCTTTAACCCCTTTTGGATACCCAATGAAAACACATTTTAAAGCTCTAGGTTCAAGTTTGTCTTGTTTCACATGAACATAAGCTAGGCATCCAAACACTTTCAACTTTGAGTAATCTGATATCTTTCCATACCAGATCTCATCTTGGGTTTTAAATTCAATAGTAGATGATGACACTTTATTAATGAGATACACAGTTGTGTTAACAGCTTCACCCCAAAAAACTCTTAGGTAAATGAGCATCAGATAACATACACCTAACCCTTTCCAGAATAGTTCTGTTCATTCTCTCGGCTAGGCCATTTTGCTGGGGGTTTGAAGGAACAATTTTATGCCTAGTGATACCCTTCTTCCTACAAAATTTTTGAAACTCTTCTGATAGGAATTCAAGTCCATTATCAGTCCTTAAGTGTTTAATAGTTCTACCCCTCTTATTCTCAAGTTCAGTAAACCATTCTTTGAACTTAGAGAAAGCATCACTATTATGTTTGAGAATATAGACCCAAACCTTTCTGGAATAATCATCAATAAGGGTAACGAAATACCTGCCTCCACCATGAGTAGATACCTTTGCTGGTCCCCATACATCAGAATGTATGTAATCCATAACCTCCTTGGTGGTATGCTTCCTCTTCTGGTATGCTTGTTTCTTTGATTTCCCTATAACACACCTCTCATAGAATTCCAGCTTATATATCCTCTTCCCAGGGATTGCTCCCTTCTTGGATAACTCCACCAGACCCTTCTCACCAACATATGCCAATCTCTTGTGCCACAAGTTGACATCAGAAGACTCCATAGCAACATCAGCTGATCATGTTACTGTTCTGCTTATCAAAGTATACAATCCATTCTTGATTACCCCTCTCATAACAATCCTTCCAGACTTGGTTATTGACAGAACTCCCTTGTCTGTCTTGAATTCAAAACCTTTAGAATTCAAAGTATCAAGAGAAACAAGATTTCTCTTCAGGTCAGGTACAAATCTTACCTCAAATAAGATCTTATCAACTCCATCAAACATCTTAATCTTGATAGAACCAGATCCTTGCACTCTACAACTCTCATCATTACCCAAAAGAATAAGACCTCCATCAAGCTTCTCAAGATTCAGGAACCAGTCTTCATGTGGACACATATGAAAAGTACAACCAGAGTCTAGAACCCACTCTTGACTTAGTCTCTCATGACTAACCATCAAGACTTTTGCACTATCATACCCTTCTACCTCCACCACAGCTGCATTTCCATCTTGATCATCTTGACTGTCTTTCTTCCTTCTTTCTGGGCAGTTCTTTCTCAGATGACCTTCCTTGTGGCAAGTGAAACACTTTCTCTTTTCAACAAAACCAGATTTCTTCCCACCCTTATTCCCTTTTCCACCATCATTCTTCTTGGATTGAAACCCCTTCTTCTTCTTGAATTGAACATTCAATCCTTCAGCAGGCTTCTTCCCTTCAGTCTGGATCTGTAGAAACTTGGTTTTCAGGGCAATTTGAATATCATCAAACATCACCTGATCTTGTCTTCCAAATAGCAAGGCATCTTTGAAATTCTCCAGAGACTTAGGTAGAGATTCAACATCATTAAAAATTTGTCCTCATCATCAATAGTAATATCCAAACTCTCCAGATTATCCACCAATCTGTTGAACTCGTCCAACTGATCACCAAGATTCTTGTCTTCACTCATCTTAAAGACTTGAAGCTTCTGTTTCATGTATAACTTGTTCGTAACAGATTTGGTCTGGTATAACTGCTCCAGTTTATTCCAGACTTCAAGAGCGGTTTTCTCATTCGATACTTCCCTCAACGGTTTATCCCCAAGACACAAGATAATCGCACTGTGTTCTTTCCTGTTATTCTCCTCCATCTTCGCCGGATTAGTTCCAGAAGCCACCTGATCGGGTAGCAACAAGGCTTCATACAAACTGTTGTGTACTAGGAGAGCCTTCATCTTAATCTTCCATAAACTGAAATCGTTCTTCACCGTGAACTTCTCAATGTCGAACTTAGTTGTAGCCATGATTGCTTCCCATAGACGGCACCATTTGTTAATCAATTTTGATTTACAAGAAAACTTGTAATCAGGAATCGGAATTATGACAACAACTTAAGAATGAAATTTAAATCAACGAAAATCAAAGAAACACCAGATTTACGTGGTTCGGAGAAAAATACTCCTACATCCATGGGATCAGAGAGGATCAATCTTTCACTAAAAAGAATAGATAATTTACAACTCACTCAATCTCGCAATATCTCTCTGCATGTATGCACTCAATTCACTCTTCTTACTTCTCTCAGTTGAGGAGAACCCTTTATATAGTTACAGAGATTAAGATGAACCCTAGATTCACAATGTTAGGTAGTTATCCAGCTCGCTAACGACTTCAATAACCGCCTTAGTTGATTCAGTTAGAACCGCCTACGCGTTAACTTTATTTTGATGTATTTTGCGAGTAACGATCTTCAGAGCAGATGACTTGACCTCCTCTGGCTCTGGTCATACTCATCTGGCTCTGGTCTCTTCTACCAGACTCCTCTGGTCTTCCTCCTCTGCCAGACTCCTCTGGTCAGTCTCATCTGGTCCAACTCCTCTGGTACCCCAAAATGACTAACTCTCACGGCTAACACTTTAACAACGCAACTTTCTATTGAAACTCAAGCACATCAAATTAGATACTTCACATATGACTCTCACAGTTGTTCTTTGGCAATCAAATCACGTTTTGCACTAAGTAGAAAAACTATGAAGATGGCCGCAACTATGAAAGAGCTTCAAGATCATGGAAAGTTTGGGCAAATATCTTACCATGCTCCCCCAGCAGCGATGGCATTATTTCCTCTTGGACAAACTTACGAGTTTAGATCTAGAAAATATTTTGAAAAAGACATAATGACAACTTTAATTGAGAAGAAAGTGAGTATGATTGGAATATGTGGGATGGAAGGAGTCGGGAAGAAAACTATGGCAAAAAAAAATCATGTGTAAGGCTAAGAGAGAAAGTTTATTTAATGAAATCACAATGACAGTTGTTGGTCAACCAATTTACACGTTCAGAATTAAGAGATAATTGACTAGATTACTCGGTTTGAGATTAGAAATTGAAAGCATACCAGCAAGGGCACATTTATTACGCGCTATTATAATGAACACCAAAAGTATCCTTATACTCTTTGATGATCTTTCGAAATTACTTAAACTGGAGGATTTGGGAATACCTGACAGGGGAGTTGAAGAAATGCAAAATGCTTTTAACATCTCGTGATAAAGATGTTTTAAGTTCAATGAATGTTGAAAAGAGTTTTCATATGAAAACCTTGGAGGATGTAGAAGCATGATCTCTCTTTAAAGAAAAATTTGATGCTTGTGAAGATAATCAAAATTTCTTTCCTATGGCACATGAAATTGTACGAGAATGTAAAGGTTTACCAACTGCCCTTGTAACCATTGGTGTGGCGCTGAAAGATACGATAAATAAATCTATTTGGAAAGATACAATCTATGAATTAAGAGGTTGCAACCCACGAGATATCCCCCATTTTCTCGCACAAGTTTATACTTTTCTTAAAGTAAGTTATGACTTATTGCAAAGTGAGCATGCCAGATTAATATTCCTATTATGTTGCCTTTTCCTGGAAGATCATAACATTCTTATATCCGATTTATGTCTTTATGCTGGGGGATTAGACATGTTTAAAGGAATAACAAGTCTACAAGTCGCAAAGAATAAACTGCAAGCTTTAGTCGAAATGCTCAAAAGTCGTTCTTTGCTACTAGATGGTCGTGGAGATGAGTTTACCAAAGTGCACGACGTTGTTTGTTGTGTTGGCATTTTCATCGCTGCAAAGCAAGGGTGATGGATCCCATCCTTAGTTGGAAGAAATGTCCAAGAGAAAAGAATAATTATAGCATTGATTGCATTTGGATTTCTCTATTTAATGCAGACAAAATCATATTTTTGGAAGGGTCTATTTTTCCAAACCTTCATTTCTTATCGATCGAGGGACCGCATTCATGGCCCAAATCAACAATGATATAACTTTCACTCTGTGATAATTTTTTTTGAAAGCGTTAAATATCTTAATGCGTTGTCCATCGGACAGTATATATTGAGATCCCTACCGCAAAATAGAATTGCAAAAAAAAAAAAATCTCCGGACGTTGATCTTATACGATTGTTCATCTTTGGAGGACATATCAATTGTGGGCGAGTTGGCAAGTCTCTAAATTCCCTATTGTCATCATTGTCGTTGGATCAAGGACTTACCAGTGGAGATAGGAAGACTAAATCAGTGGAAGCTATTAAACATCTCATTTTGCCCTAGTTTGAACACAATAGCTAGAGGGGTAATATCAAAGATTGGAGGAATTGACTCTGTTCGAGAGCTTCACAAAATGGGTATCGGGAGCTTTAGAAGGGAACAATGCAGCTCTGTGTGAGCTTAATTCCTTATCTAGTTTAACTACATTGAGAATTGAGACTGAGGATGCTTCTTTAGCTGCGGAACAATCCATCTTTCATCAAATTTGGTAGAGTTCCACATTCAAATTCGGAACCTTATGAACATTACACGTTCACAAAGTTATGAAAGAGAGATACAGATGGATTTGGGAAGCGAGGTTAATATTGTAGGTGATTGGATTCACCAACTTCTAAAGACTACTGAATGCTTAGTTTTGCAAGGAGAAGGTTCAACCAAGCTGGTCCCACTTCTACCAGATTTCAAGAGTTTGAAGAAGTTGAGCATATATCCACCAATAAAAATGACAAGATTAATTGTTGGGAGATCAAGTGGTACTACTGCTGTTTTTCCTCACTTGGAGTTTCTTAGCCTCCAAAGAAATGGATGACTTAGAAGAGATACACATTGGTCCAATTTCTTGAAATTCTTTTGGGATTCTCCAGGAACTATCACTTGAAAGTTTGTTGAGACTGCAACATTTGTGGAACAATTATCTTTTACGACTCAAAAGCCTTTCAATCCAGTCTTGCTTGATGTTGGAACAAGTAGTGTTGTGTAATGAAGAAGAAAATCTACAAAGTAGTCGTCATATCACTTTCTTAAAATTGGAAAAATTGTTCCCATATGATTTTCCGAGGCTCACCACTCTTTGTAAAGGAATTGATAGCACAGAATTCCCAGCACTGACTCGGATGGAGATAATGAAATGCCCAAACCTGAAAGAACTAGTTTCATCAATAGATAGTGATCATAATAAATGCTCAAGAGCCATGAAGCATGATGATGATGATTCATAACATTTATTTTTCAAATCAAAGGTATGTGTGAATATCATTTTTATTTCTCATCTGAGATCTGTTTTTCTTAAATGTTAAGGTATATATCTTAGTATTTTAAATTAGTAACTCGAATGGAACCTAATTTATCTTAAAATATCTTCGTATGAGACTAATTTCGCCTATTTTGTTTAAGTTTTACACTAAAAAAAGATGAATTTTTGCGACCGAAATTAGTGACCGCCATTGAAATCGATCTCAAACTCATGTATCAGCGACCGATCAGCGACCAAAGATGACATGTGGTCTCAAAGTAAAAAGATTTGCAATCGCATTTGAAATCAGTCTTTAAATTGAATAATTAGTGACCGCCGAGGACTGTTGGTCCCTAATTGAACACGATTAACGACCACCATGACAGTCGTTAAACCCAAAGGTCGGTAAAAAAGACCGGCATTTTTTAAATGCCCAATCAGCAACCGCCACTAGGCGGTCGCAAATCGGTAAGTTTGACCCGTTCTTGGAAATGGGTAAGGCGCATTAATGGTCGATTAATTAGCAACCACCCTCCGTTGTCGCTAACCTTAAAACTGGTCAATATGATCAATAAACAGTCGCTAATTTTTTTACCCTTTTTAGGGAGAGATCGTACGTCATTTTCAAAACCCACGTTCAACACTTGCCTCCGCCGCCTCCGTCGAAGAATTCAATTCGGTCAAAACACTCGTTGCATCACTGTCTACGCGATAACCATAAGTTTTTTAACTTTTAACCGTTTAAATTATTTTTAAATCATGTTTTATGAATTATATGATAGTTATATGCATTTTTATATGTATTTATATATATATATATATGTTTGTAGGATAGTTTTATATATATATATATATATATATATATGAAGGATAGTTATATGGATTTATATATACATATATTGAGAAAATTATATATTTATGTGTTTGTTGGAATTGATATACATGTTTGGTATATGAAATTATATATGTTGTTAGGAATATACATGTTTACATGTTGATTGGTATATTATTTGATATATATGTTAGTTGACATGATATATATAGTTGATTGATATACGTAGGTATGATTTTAGTTAATCGATATACGTATGTATGAATTTAGTTGATTGCTATTCGTAGATATAAATTTAGTTGATTGGTATACGTAGGTATGAATTTAGTTGATTGATATACGTAGGTATGAATTTAGTTGATTGATATACGTAGGTATAATTTAGTTGATTGGTATTCGTATGTATAAATTTAGTTGATTAATTGATATAAGTATGTATGAATTTAGTTGATTGATATTCTTAGGTATAAATTTAGTTGATTGATATCCGTAGGTATAAATTTAGTTGATTGGTAAACGTAGGTATGAATTTAGTTGATTGATATACGTAGGTATGAATTTAGTTGAATGTGTATTATAAATATAACATGGTATGTTGATCTATTGAATTTATAATTATTGCAGATGAGCTCTCAAAACCACAGTAATCAGAGTGGAGGTCAAGGTCGGAGGAGGGGTAAGAGGAGGTCTGAATCGTTGAGACCGGAGCTTAACCAGGAGAAAATAAAAAAATTAACCACAACACATCAATTACAGGGGAGCTTGGTTAACCAACACTCGATCCCTATGCAAAAAACCACCAACTAATAAATAAGTAAAATCACAACCAAAATCAAGATCAATCCCACTCCCACTCCCCAAATCCTAACCCTAAACGAGCCCAATTGTTCGACTCTCACATCATCAACAACGGGACCACACAAGGAGCTCATATCATCCGTTCTGGTGTTGTAATACACACTGTAGAATGCAACACGCATCATGTCAGCCTTGGTGGTGAAGTTGAGGTGGGTTGTCTGAAATGTGGAGTTAGAATTTGGAGTGTAGTGTATGTTTTGAGTCTGATCACCAGCAAACGCCACGACAGCCAATGGCTGCTTGCAGGCATCTGATGCATGCCCTAACAAAAACGTCAATCTGTAAGGCTCGTTGGTTTTGGTTTCCACCATTTGTGAGATGATGCATTCCTTTCCTGAAAGCAACTCCACGGCTCGTTTGCCTCCTGGGACGGAGAAGTGGTTTGAATCAATGTAGCGGACCGCCCTGTTAGATTCCACGATCCAACCGGGCAATGAGGACGTGTCTTCGTCTAGGTTTGTCGGGAGCAATACACCTAGTGACTCATTTCTGAACATCCATGGACCTTCTTCGAAATCTCCGTTCATCACAGCATTGCCTGTTGTACATGCATAAAAAATATATTGGCGAAATCCTAATGCAAGAATTACTGAAGAAAAATGGTCTATCATGTAACAACACTACAATATACCGCCTTAATCAAGAAACCAATTTTTAAAATGAGTTTCATCTTCTATTCTAAAAAATTCTAATTGTTGCATTGTCATTTACATATCTAAGAAAATTTACCAAATGGAGATTCTAAAAATAAAATTGGATTCACTTCAATGGTTTGAATATGATGAGACAAATTTTGAGATAATATCATGAAAGAGCCACTTGATATGGATTAGTTTTAATTTTTTTAATACTAATAATTAAACGTCTTATCTCCATAGGAAACAACCAAATACTAGTTACATGTTTTATAACTTCACATATTTTCTGCTCTAAAATTTACGGAATGTCCTATTTTTAGAAGTTCAATGGAGCCGGATCAGTCACACCATTTATTGAAGTCACATATATAAAATGTAGAAACCACAAAGTTTAATGGGCCGCTGGGTTACCATGATTTACCTCCTCCACCCAATCCTATCGGGCCAGGAGGTGGGGGCCCTGGGGGCGAGGGTTTCGTCTTTGCTACAAGAAACCACACAGCTTAGCATAAAGATGAAACTAACCTTTTGACTTATCCGGAACAAAGAGTTTCTTGATAGCAACGTCATCAATGATGGGCCCACAAGTAGGGTCGTCCTCCATGCCGGGATTTCTAAAAGTTACACGGGCGTCATCCTCCTCCGCCTGAAACGCCCACGCGTAAGAAATAAGAATCCTAGCCCTGGGCGCTGTAGAGGGTCTGCAGATCAATGGTCTGTGAGACTGAGGGAACTGAAACGTTGAGTGTATCTAGCTGTGCGCACGTGCGAGCCGCGCTGAACGTGATGGAGTAGAGGGAACCCCTCTCAACCTTCACCTCCTGGCTTATCTCGGCGTCGTTGCCCAGCCTCGCCGCGTGTGCACCCTGCGGTATGATCAGGATCATTCCACCTTGTTTCTGACCCGACGTTACCAGCTCCACCGTCCCATTGGTCTTCCACCTGGGGATCGCGACGGGGCCGTCCGAAATTTCGGCATCGGAGGAGAATTCTCCCGTCGAAGGTGTCTCGAAATCTCCATTCACGAGTGACCCTGCCAAAACTTAAATTCCTTATCAATTCTTGATTTCTCGACTGTGTTTAAAGTAATAACGTGTAATATTAAAAATCAATATTATTATATTGTTATAAAAATATCAATTAAGTAAAAAAGAATGGTAGTTTCAACAAATAACAATTAAATTTGAAATTTGAAACAGATGAAGTGGATTTTTCTATTAAAAATTACTACAAAAGTAATTTATTTGTGAACGGATTTCATTTTATACCTACATTACATTTATGATTTATTGATTTAAATTTTATTACTATGATGTGAAATTAACCAAATAAAAGAAAATAACAAATAAAGAACTTAAAAATGATAAATGGGGCTGAATAATCAGTCAACATGTGTGTGACCCAATTTTCCCTTTCTTCCTTCTTCTATACACATGACATTCACTCTATGAAAGCATCAATACGGTGGCCCAGAATGTGCTAAAACATCAAGGTTGCGCTCATATCTTATCATTCTTCACAGATTCATCAAAATCAACAACAATATGCGCAATAAAATTGGATTGAAATGAATCTTGAATATCAGATACCAGGCATTTGAATTAATAACAGAAAACGCATACATGAAGAGAGAGAGAGAGAGAGAGAGAGAGAGTACCGTCCTCAACTAGTGCTGCAGCTGAGCAAGCGAAAAGAAGCAGAAGAGAAGGCCATAGCCATAACACCACCATTTTAATGCCCGAAGAGCACTGTGGTATATAGAAGAGAAAGTATGGATGGTATTGTAGTGGGACTGGAAGTAGAACGGAGATATACAGAGAGAAATGGAATTAGAGCAAGTGCCACTTTATGCAACAGTTTCACCTTTGCTCTTTCTACTCTTTTTCAATCTTAAATATGTCCCACATGTCGCAAAAGCTATGTCTTAGGAGTAAAAGTGTTAATCTTTTACTTATTGTATTAGTATTACTCACATTGTATACTAGTATTAGTTACCTTTTAGTATTTAAAGGGCTTTGACCCTTCCTTTGTAGAATAACAATTCATTTCCTTCATTTTGTGAAAATATACGAAAGCTCTCATTTCCATTTCATCATCACAATGACAATTTCTCATTTCATCTTGAATCTTCCATTGATTCATAAAACTCTACATGGTATCAGTTGATTAGGTTCTCAATCTATACCGATCCGTTTGTTTTTTTTTTTTCGCTTCCGATTGTTTTTTTTTTCCCTCTGCGATTTACTCAATCGCAATTAGGGTTTTGACGATTCGTACGTTTTTCACGAATCGACACTTCAGATTCTTTGATCTGTTTCTTTATCTGGTTCTTTATGATGGCTACTGATTCAAACTCTTTGAATCCATTACTGAATCCGCTATCGCCGTTGGCCTTACACCCAAATGATAATCCAGCGATTTCCATTGTCCTCGATCCGTTGACGGGGCCAAATTTCGTGTCCTGGAGTCATGCGATAAAGCGAGCTCTCAGTGTTAAGAATAAACTGAGGTTAATCGATGGTTCTCTGCCTCAACCTGATGCTTCCGATGCGGTCATTCATTCGGCTTGGTTTAGGGCTAATGATTTAGTATTGGCCTGGATCTTAAATTCGATTCATGCTGATATTAAACATACCCTAGATTACTTCACATCGGCCAAAGAGGTATGGGAAGAGTTGCATGCCAGGTATTCTCAATCTGACCTAACTCGAGTTTATCATCTGGAAAAATCTTTGAGTGCTATTTCAAAGGGAAATCAGTCTTTAGTTGCCTATTACAACCAGTTTAAGTCTCTTTGGGATGAATATATGAGTTATAGACCTGCTCTTAAATGTGATTGTGGAGCTATGGTTAATTGTTCTTGTGAATTACCTTTGAAACTGAGTAAGACACAAGAGAAGGATGCATGTGTTAAATTCTTGATTGGTCTTGATGAGTCTTATTCTGCTATTCATAGTCAATTACTGCTTCAAGTGCCTTTCCCTCCTCTTGCCAAGATTTACAGCTTGTTATTGCAAGAAGAGTCTCAAAGGACCTTGAATACTAATACTGACTCTGTTATTAATACTGATTCTGTTGCTATGCTGGCCAAAAATGCTAAGTTTTTCAAAGATAAGAAAAGACCACTACATTGTAGTTACTGTGATGGTCCTGGACACACTGTTGATAGGTGTTTTCAGATTATAGGATATCCTCCAGGATGGAGGGGTCCTAAACCTGCTAAAAACACCAAGCCTAGGCAGGACACTTCTGTGTCACATGCTTCTGTGAAATCCCCCTCTCATGACTCTGTGGTTAATCATGATATTGATGCTTCTAACCCTTTGTTTTCCAAAGACATGTATGAGCAGTTTCTAACCTTTGCTAAGAAGCAAAAGAACAAAGATAAAAATCACTCTGCTGCTGGAGCCTTTGCTCAGACTGATGACTCATCTGGTTCAGGTTTACACTTATGCTTGAATTCTGTTTCATATGGTATATCTACCTGGATTATTGATACTGAAGCCACTGACCACATGGTTTTTGATAGAAACTTGTTTACCTCTCCACCTACAGTTTCTGATATAAAAATAAAACTTCCAAACAATGCTTTTGCAGTAGCAACTTTAACTGGAGAAGTAAAGTTAAATGATGATTTAATTCTGCAAAATGTATTATATGTCCCTGAATTCTGTTTTAACCTTTTATCTATTTCACAACTAACAAAAACTAATGATTGCATTGTTAGTTTCTTGTCCTCACATTGTCTTTTTCAGGCCAATGCAACCAAGAAGGTGATTGGTTTTGCTGAGCAACAGAATAGGCTATACTTCCTTAAAGCCTCATCTCCTGTAATGGGATCTTTTCTAAATAATGTCTCCACAATTGACTCTTTTACATGGCATACTAGACTAGCCCATGCTTCAAGTAAGAAACTTTCACACATCCCTTCTTTGAATGTAAAATGCAAAGACATGCCTACTATATGTGAAATATGTCCTCTTGCTAAGCAAAAGAGGTGTGTGTTTCCTGTCAGTCATTCTAGAAGTTCTGCATGCTTTGATATGATTCATTGTGATGTGTGGGGTCCCTTTTCTGTTGAATCTCATGGTGGTTATAAATATTTTTTAACTATTGTGGATGATTACAGTAGATGTGCCTGGATTTATTTGTTAAAACATAAATCCGCTGTTAAAAGTTCCCTTGAAAATTTTAGCAACATGGTCAAAACTCAGTTTGACAAACAAATTAAAGTGTTAAGATCTGACAATGGAACAAAATTTCTTTTAAATGATTTTTATCACAAAATGGGCATTATTCATCAAACCTCTTGTGTTGAAACTCCTCAGTAGAATGGCTTGGTTGAAAGGAAACATCAACATTTATTACAAGTTGCAAGGTCTTTTGTTGTTCCAATCATGCTTGCCTTTAAAATTCTGGAGTTTTTGTATTTTGACTGCTGCACATTTGATAAATAGATTGCCTACTGATGTACTTGATAACAAAACTCCCTTTGAACTCTTGCATGGTAAAATTCCTGACTATATGCATCTAAGGAACTTTGGATGTCTATGTTTTGCTAGTACACTTGTTGCAAATAGGCATAAGTTTGATCCTAGAGCTATGAAATGCATCTTGTTGGGTTATCCTTTTGGCACTAAAGGTTATAGATTAATGGACATTTCCACTTGTAGAATTTTCAATTCAAGAGATGTAATTTTTTTTGAAAATGTCTATCCCTTTTCTGATAAAGCCTCTACAAACAAGTTTATAAGTGATTTGATTTCAAAACACCAAAATCAGGAATTTAATGATTCTGATTTGATTTTTGCTGAAAACAATGTGGGTCACACTTGTTTACCAAATAGTGTGACAATCACATTTATAATCCTCAAACCACTGAGCTAATTCATAATGAGCTTATTGAGAAAATAAGTTCTGTTACTACTCAAAATTCTTGTATTTTGCAAAATGAAGATTCTGATGAACCTCTTAGGAGATCCAGTAGATCAAAAGCCCCACCAGCCTACTTAGATGTTTATAAAACTAGTTTACCAGCTTCTCTCAACCATAAACCTGTTTTACAAGCTTCTAATAAACAAAGCTCAGTGAATCTTACCTTTTCCAAAGGTGTAAAATATCCCATTTCTGATTTTTTATCAACTAAACTTCTCTCTTCAAATTACACCCATTTTATTGCCAACATCTCCCAAATTTGTGAGCCTAAGACTTATAAACAAGCTCACAAAGATGAGAATTGGCAGAAAGCAATGTCTTCAGAGCTTGAAGCTCTAGAAAGGACAAAAACTTGGACTTTAGAAAACTTACCCCCTGGTAAACATTGCATAGGTTGTAAGTGGGTTTATAAGGTTAAGTATAAACCTGATGGATCTATAGAAAGGTATAAAGCAAGATTAGTTGCCAAAGGATACACCCAAGAAGAAGGCATTGATTATTTTGACACTTTCTCACCTGTTGCAAAAATAACTACTGTTAGAATCCTGTTATCTGTTGCAATTGCTAAAAACTGGCATCTACATCAGTGTGATGTTAATAATGCTTTTCTGCATGGTGATTTATATGAGGAGGTATATATGTTACCACCTCCAGGATATATTGATGTAAGTGATACAAGAGTTTGTAAATTAAATAAAAGTCTTTATGGTTTGAAACAAGCTTCAAAACAATGTGTTAGGATATAGATTAGATGTTTTGAAGATGTTAAAACAAGAACTTGTAATAGGACTAGCTGAACCTGTTAGTCAGCTACAGATTAGTCTAGGTCTAGAATAGGTCTTTGGTTAAGGGGGAAGAAATCTGTGCAGACCAGAGAAGGTACCAGATGAGGTGACCAGAGAAGGTGACCAGAGAAGGTACCAGGTGAGGTGACCAGATGAGATGTCCAGAGCAGAAGAGTCACCAGAGCAGAAGAGTCGCCAGAGCAGATGAGGTCCAGAGGAGTCTGACCAGAGGAGTCTGCCAGAGGAGACTGACCAGAGGAGTCACCAGAAGACCTCTCCCAGATGACGACCAGAGCTGGAGTGTTACCTGACCAGATGAGACCAGACCAGACCAGATGAGGGAGATGGATTAGTTCACCCTCCCTGTAGCTTCGTAGTAATCTGTAGACAAGAAGACTTTGGAGATCCTTGATGGAGAAGAAGGCAATCTGGAGAAGTCAACTGATGGAGGATCTGATTGATTGATTGCTTGATTGAAAGTCAACTAATCAATCATATAATCAATCTTTGATTGATTATAATCCTCCAATTATGGTTGTTTGAATTGCTAGTTCCCAACGGCTAGTTTATTCCACAACTATAAATAGGAGTGCTTGGATTAGTTCAACATACAAGAATCGCGCGAGAGCACACCAAGAACACACGAGCTCTTCCAATCACTCACCTTTGTCCTTTCTAGTTTATATACACTCTATTAGGAGTTTAGTTGGATTATTACTCAACCTGTTCATCTAGTTAGACAAGGTTGTTGTAAGTTGTAAGAAGGAGCTGGTACTTCACAATTCCAGCGGTTCGTGAGTAAGTTGGAGAGTGAGAAAGACCCCTTTGAAGAAAGGGAGAGTGGACGTAGGACAAGTTGGTCCGAACCACTATAAATCTGGTGTTCTCTATTTTATGCTTTTAAGTTTTCTGCATCTTAATTTTAGCATTTTTTTAAAGGGTTTTCATTAAAATATTTCAAAACGTTTCCGCTGGATAACCTTTTTGGGACCAACACAATGGTTTACAAAGTTATCTGATACTTTGATTGATTTTGGATATGAACAATCTCTTGCTGATACATCACTTTTCACAAAACAAACTGAACATTCTTTCACTGTTATATTATGTTATGTTGATGATATTATTATCACTGGAGATACACTATCTGAGATTTTGAATGTCAAGAGTTTCTTGCACAATAAATTTACTATCAAAGATCTTGGTGTATTAAAATATATTATGGGCATAGAGGTTGCCAAAAGTGACAAAGGTCTGCAACTTTGTCAAAGAAAGTATGCTCTTGATCTCTTAGCAGATTGTGGTTATCTGGGCAGCAGGCCATGTACAACACCCATGGATTCAAAACAAGGTTTTTCCAATGATGATTCTCCTATTATTGAAAATGCTTCTGAGTATAGAAGAATAGTTGGTAAACTTCTATACCTAACAATTACTAGACCTGACTTATCATATGTTATACAAACTTTGAGTCAATACATGAGTAATCCAAATAAATCACATATGGCTGCTGTTCACAGGTTACTAAGATACCCAAAGTCCACCATTGGCTTAGGCATACTTTATTCTAACCAATGCTCATTTAAGTTACAAGCTTTTGCAGATGCGGACTGGGCTAGATGTGAAACAACAAGAAGAAGCATAACTGGATATGCAGTCTACCTTGGGGATTCTCTCATTTCCTGGAAATCAAAGAAGCAGAGCACAGTTAGCAAATCATCAGTCGAGAGTGAATACAGGGCAATGGGTGCCACAGCCTCCGAAGTCCAATGGATTCTATACATCTTAAAAGACTTAAGAATACACCATCCACAGCCTGCACTCATCTATACCGACAACAAGGCCGCTTTTTGCATTGCTCACAACCCAGTCCTACACGAGAAGACAAAACACATCCAAATAGACTATCACTACACAAGAGAAAAGATCAAAGAGGGTGTAATCAAGATTATTCAAATCCCAACCACTGAAAATATTGCTGATATGTTGACAAAACCACAAGGGCCTAGCCTCTTTCAAGAGTTCAAGTCCAAAATGGGATTGATCAACATTCACTCCCATTTTGAGGGGGGGGGGGGTCTTAGGAGTAAAAGTGTTAATCTTTTACTTATTGTATTAGTATTACTCACATTGTATACTAGTATTAGTTACCTTTTAGTATTTAAAGGGCTTTGGAGATCCTTGATGGAGAAGAAGGCAATCTGGAGAAGTCAACTGATGGAGGATCTGATTGATTGATTGCTTGATTGAAAGTCAACTAATCAATCATATAATCAATCTTTGATTGATTATAATCCTCCAATTATGGTTGTTTGAATTGCTAGTTCCCAACGGCTAGTTTATTCCACAACTATAAATAGGAGTGCTTGGATTAGTTCAACATACAAGAATCGCGCGAGAGCACACCAAGAACACACGAGCTCTTCCAATCACTCACCTTTGTCCTTTCTAGTTTATATACACTCTATTAGGAGTTTAGTTGGATTATTACTCAACCTGTTCATCTAGTTAGACAAGGTTGTTGTAAGTTGTAAGAAGGAGCTGGTACTTCACAATTCCAGCGGTTCGTGAGTAAGTTGGAGAGTGAGAAAGACCCCTTTGAAGAAAGGGAGAGTGGACGTAGGACAAGTTGGTCCGAACCACTATAAATCTGGTGTTCTCTATTTTATGCTTTTAAGTTTTCTGCATCTTAATTTTAGCATTTTTTTAAAGGGTTTTCATTAAAATATTTCAAAACGTTTCCGCTGGATAACCTTTTTGGGACCAACACAATGGTTTACAAAGTTATCTGATACTTTGATTGATTTTGGATATGAACAATCTCTTGCTGATACATCACTTTTCACAAAACAAACTGAACATTCTTTCACTGTTATATTATGTTATGTTGATGATATTATTATCACTGGAGATACACTATCTGAGATTTTGAATGTCAAGAGTTTCTTGCACAATAAATTTACTATCAAAGATCTTGGTGTATTAAAATATATTATGGGCATAGAGGTTGCCAAAAGTGACAAAGGTCTGCAACTTTGTCAAAGAAAGTATGCTCTTGATCTCTTAGCAGATTGTGGTTATCTGGGCAGCAGGCCATGTACAACACCCATGGATTCAAAACAAGGTTTTTCCAATGATGATTCTCCTATTATTGAAAATGCTTCTGAGTATAGAAGAATAGTTGGTAAACTTCTATACCTAACAATTACTAGACCTGACTTATCATATGTTATACAAACTTTGAGTCAATACATGAGTAATCCAAATAAATCACATATGGCTGCTGTTCACAGGTTACTAAGATACCCAAAGTCCACCATTGGCTTAGGCATACTTTATTCTAACCAATGCTCATTTAAGTTACAAGCTTTTGCAGATGCGGACTGGGCTAGATGTGAAACAACAAGAAGAAGCATAACTGGATATGCAGTCTACCTTGGGGATTCTCTCATTTCCTGGAAATCAAAGAAGCAGAGCACAGTTAGCAAATCATCAGTCGAGAGTGAATACAGGGCAATGGGTGCCACAGCCTCCGAAGTCCAATGGATTCTATACATCTTAAAAGACTTAAGAATACACCATCCACAGCCTGCACTCATCTATACCGACAACAAGGCCGCTTTTTGCATTGCTCACAACCCAGTCCTACACGAGAAGACAAAACACATCCAAATAGACTATCACTACACAAGAGAAAAGATCAAAGAGGGTGTAATCAAGATTATTCAAATCCCAACCACTGAAAATATTGCTGATATGTTGACAAAACCACAAGGGCCTAGCCTCTTTCAAGAGTTCAAGTCCAAAATGGGATTGATCAACATTCACTCCCATTTTGAGGGGGGGGGGGGGGTCTTAGGAGTAAAAGTGTTAATCTTTTACTTATTGTATTAGTATTACTCACATTGTATACTAGTATTAGTTACCTTTTAGTATTTAAAGGGCTTTGGAGATCCTTGATGGAGAAGAAGGCAATCTGGAGAAGTCAACTGATGGAGGATCTGATTGATTGATTGCTTGATTGAAAGTCAACTAATCAATCATATAATCAATCTTTGATTGATTATAATCCTCCAATTATGGTTGTTTGAATTGCTAGTTCCCAACGGCTAGTTTATTCCACAACTATAAATAGGAGTGCTTGGATTAGTTCAACATACAAGAATCGCGCGAGAGCACACCAAGAACACACGAGCTCTTCCAATCACTCACCTTTGTCCTTTCTAGTTTATATACACTCTATTAGGAGTTTAGTTGGATTATTACTCAACCTGTTCATCTAGTTAGACAAGGTTGTTGTAAGTTGTAAGAAGGAGCTGGTACTTCACAATTCCAGCGGTTCGTGAGTAAGTTGGAGAGTGAGAAAGACCCCTTTGAAGAAAGGGAGAGTGGACGTAGGACAAGTTGGTCCGAACCACTATAAATCTGGTGTTCTCTACTTTATGCTTTTAAGTTTTCTGCATCTTAATTTTAGCATTTTTTTAAAGGGTTTTCATTAAAATATTTCAAAACGTTTCCGCTGGATAACCTTTTTGGGACCAACAAGTGGTATCAGAGCAGTGTGTCCTACAGACCACTGTTTTGAAATTATCTCGATGGTCACCAGGGCAAATCCATATTTTTTTTTTAAAAACCCAAATATTTGTTGTGCTAACAAATTTTGCAGAAATGGGCTCAAAGAGATGCAGTAGAAGAGACACCAGGAGGTACTCCAAAAGAAGCATAGCAGATGAGGAAGATGAGGTATCTACTTCTGGTTCATCATCAAATTTTGGACCAGACGAAGAGATATGTCTGGTAACAGACGAGGTATGTAATCGAACTCCCTCTTCTTCTTCTCATTCTTCTTTTTCTGAACAATCAGAGGAGTCTGATATGCAGAAGATGCTATTAGATCTCCAAAATTCTATACAACTTTGTCAAAAGTTGGAAGAAGAGAACACAAAGTTGAAAGCAGAAAATCAAAAGCTTTCACAATGTTTTAACAACCCAACTGATCTACCAGCTGAACAAGTTCAAACTCTGGTAGAAGAGTCCACTGACTTGAAAACCAGATGTGATGAACAAACTAAGCTAATAGAAAAGTTGCTTGCTGAAAACATTGAGAAAGATAATGAATATACTCTGCTGGAAGCTAAGTTCGATGAACTCTTCCATCAAAACAAAATTGTAAAAGATAGTGAGGACAAGCTCAAGCTGAGACTGGAGCAGCTGACTAAAGCAAACAATGCTGTGTCACATATAGCTGCCTCATCTCAAAGAGAGCATGATAAAACAGGCATTGGTTATACCAAACCTGAATCCTCACATGTTCAGAAAGAAGAACAGACTAGTAATTTTATTGATAAGGGTAAAAGGCCAGCTGACCAGGCAACTCAGCCTAATGGGCAGATGAGTCCTAAAACTCAAAAATCCAAAAGGCAGAGGAGGAATTTTAAGAAGGGTTATACCCAGAATAAAATACCTCAGCCAGGCCAGCAGAGTAGAAGACAGTCTGGATCTTCTCAAAAGAAGCAGAACCAGATGACTCCTACTCACCTGCAGAGGACTTTCAAGTCATCTGCCAGACCAGCTGGAACCTTTGATGGTTCTAGTAAGACTTATCCTTATCAAAAGAATTTCAAGTCTGTTGCATTAAGACAAGTTATTCCTTCTACTGGACAAGCTCATAAGAGAAGAAGAGCCTCTAGAAGAAATAACCATGTCGAAGCTTCTTATGTTCAGTGTGTTTTTGTTGATATGTATGGAAGAAAGATAAGATCACCTGATTCAAAAAGGGATGATCTATTCTTGTGGCTTCCTAAAAATTGTGCTAACCCCCCTGGACCCAGTAGGGTACCAAAAAGTTGATTGCCCGCAGATACACAAGAAGACCAGCTGATGTTTTGCCCCAATATCAGCTGAGCATACTTTAAGGGGGAAGATCAGTTGACCCAGCCTGCTAGAATCTCTATTAGTTATTTCAATATTTTCTTGTCTTGTTTTATTTAAGTTCTTCCAGTTTTAACATCATCAAAAAGGGGGAAATTGTTAGGATATAGATTAGATGTTTTGAAGATGTTAAAACAAGAACTTGTAATAGGACTAGCTGAACCTGTTAGTCAGCTACA
This sequence comes from Ballota nigra, assembly GCA_947034835.1. Taxonomy (NCBI): domain Eukaryota; kingdom Viridiplantae; phylum Streptophyta; class Magnoliopsida; order Lamiales; family Lamiaceae; genus Ballota; species Ballota nigra. The sequence continues at coordinate 15,030,669 of OX344730.1, forward strand.
GATTAGTCTAGGTCTAGAATAGGTCTTTGGTTAAGGGGGAAGAAATCTGTGCAGACCAGAGAAGGTACCAGAGAAGGTACCAGATGAGGTGACCAGAGAAGGTGACCAGAGAAGGTACCAGGTGAGGTGACCAGATGAGATGTCCAGAGCAGAAGAGTCACCAGAGCAGAAGAGTCGCCAGAGCAGATGAGGTCCAGAGGAGTCTGACCAGAGGAGTCTGCCAGAGGAGACTGACCAGAGGAGTCACCAGAAGACCTCTCCCAGATGACGACCAGAGCTGGAGTGTTACCTGACCAGATGAGACCAGACCAGACCAGATGAGGGAGATGGATTAGTTCACCCTCCCTGTAGCTTCGTAGTAATCTGTAGACAAGAAGACTTTGGAGATCCTTGATGGAGAAGAAGGCAATCTGGAGAAGTCAACTGATGGAGGATCTGATTGATTGATTGCTTGATTGAAAGTCAACTAATCAATCATATAATCAATCTTTGATTGATTATAATCCTCCAATTATGGTTGTTTGAATTGCTAGTTCCCAACGGCTAGTTTATTCCACAACTATAAATAGGAGTGCTTGGATTAGTTCAACATACAAGAATCGCGCGAGAGCACACCAAGAACACACGAGCTCTTCCAATCACTCACCTTTGTCCTTTCTAGTTTATATACACTCTATTAGGAGTTTAGTTGGATTATTACTCAACCTGTTCATCTAGTTAGACAAGGTTGTTGTAAGTTGTAAGAAGGAGCTGGTACTTCACAATTCCAGCGGTTCGTGAGTAAGTTGGAGAGTGAGAAAGACCCCTTTGAAGAAAGGAAGAGTGGACGTAGGACAAGTTGGTCCGAACCACTATAAATCTGGTGTTCTCTATTTTATGCTTTTAAGTTTTCTGCATCTTAATTTTAGCATTTTTTTAAAGGGTTTTCATTAAAATATTTCAAAACGTTTCCGCTGGATAACCTTTTTGGGACCAACACAATGGTTTACAAAGTTATCTGATACTTTGATTGATTTTGGATATGAACAATCTCTTGCTGATACATCACTTTTCACAAAACAAACTGAACATTCTTTCACTGTTATATTATGTTATGTTGATGATATTATTATCACTGGAGATACACTATCTGAGATTTTGAATGTCAAGAGTTTCTTGCACAATAAATTTACTATCAAAGATCTTGGTGTATTAAAATATATTATGGGCATAGAGGTTGCCAAAAGTGACAAAGGTCTGCAACTTTGTCAAAGAAAGTATGCTCTTGATCTCTTAGCAGATTGTGGTTATCTGGGCAGCAGGCCATGTACAACACCCATGGATTCAAAACAAGGTTTTTCCAATGATGATTCTCCTATTATTGAAAATGCTTCTGAGTATAGAAGAATAGTTGGTAAACTTCTATACCTAACAATTACTAGACCTGACTTATCATATGTTATACAAACTTTGAGTCAATACATGAGTAATCCAAATAAATCACATATGGCTGCTGTTCACAGGTTACTAAGATACCCAAAGTCCACCATTGGCTTAGGCATACTTTATTCTAACCAATGCTCATTTAAGTTACAAGCTTTTGCAGATGCGGACTGGGCTAGATGTGAAACAACAAGAAGAAGCATAACTGGATATGCAGTCTACCTTGGGGATTCTCTCATTTCCTGGAAATCAAAGAAGCAGAGCACAGTTAGCAAATCATCAGTCGAGAGTGAATACAGGGCAATGGGTGCCACAGCCTCCGAAGTCCAATGGATTCTATACATCTTAAAAGACTTAAGAATACACCATCCACAGCCTGCACTCATCTATACCGACAACAAGGCCGCTTTTTGCATTGCTCACAACCCAGTCCTACACGAGAAGACAAAACACATCCAAATAGACTATCACTACACAAGAGAAAAGATCAAAGAGGGTGTAATCAAGATTATTCAAATCCCAACCACTGAAAATATTGCTGATATGTTGACAAAACCATAAGGGCCTAGCCTCTTTCAAGAGTTCAAGTCCAAAATGGGATTGATCAACATTCACTCCCATTTTGAGGGGGGGGCGCTCTTAGGAGTAAAAGTGTTAATCTTTTACTTATTGTATTAGTATTACTCACATTGTATACTAGTATTAGTTACCTTTTAGTATTTAAAGGGCTTTGACCCTTCCTTTGTAGAATAACAATTCATTTCCTTCATTCTGTGAAAATATACGAAAGCTCTCATTTCCCTTTCATCATCACAATGGCAATTTCTCATTTCATCTTGAATCTTCCATTGATTCATAAAACTCTACACTATGCGATATTATTCTTTTTTAATTGCTACTTAATTTGCGTAATGGGAGACTGGGCTCTTTTTTCACATAAAAAATTATCGGTTAAAATAATAGTATTAAATCATTCTGTTCGAATTTAGTCATATTTTCGATTTGTTCAATACAAAGGTTCTCATCATAAATTTAGCAACGTGCGATACTTAAATTCCGTGTTATTGTCCTATATCTATGTGGTCTGTGGGCCCAGCGTCATGTAGGTACTTCTCAATAACAATGCAAAAGTAATTAAAGAATATTACATTTCTCAATAACTGATTAACGTAATTACAAAATTAAATTATTACTAAGTACTTTTCGATTCCACTATCGACAAACCCGAGGTAAATTCCTGTGATAATTGCAGGCTAAAGTGATATTTTAGGTACACAAAATGTGCAACTTTTATCGCAAAAAGAGGAAAAATAGAAAAAGTAAAAATCAGTAAATTTGCCCTAGGATAATTTTCTTTTACTGTTTTTACTCCCATAGTCCACTAAATTGCGCTCTTTTATTTGGACACATATTTAAAAAATAAATAAATTAAGAATAAAATATATATGAGTAAAATAATTATTTATGAGTAAAATGAATATTGTCAACAAATAAGTAATGAATACACTTTTAATGGATAAACAAATAAAAAAAGTGAACACACCAATTAAACTATAAGCCCTTACGGATCTCTACATGCAATTCGCCCACCTCGCTTAGCTTAGAACCTAGAGCATCACATCTATAGTACACCCTCAACCTGTTCCAAAAAAAAAAAAATTCTTTCAAAGTAGTTCCTCTAGCCCGTGGATTGAGATTGCATAGACGATTTTGTTTTGAACGGTAAAAGGAATTTTATTATAAAAATTGGAGAACAAGGGATACTCCAACCCTTACAATAAATCAGTTGATGAATTTCGATCCTAACAATAACAAATTAATTCCGGCTACAAGATCTAGGATCTCTATTCCAATCGATATAGGAGATATAGGAGAGATTGCATAGACGATTGACAATTCTTCCCCGTAAGAATTCACCGTCCGATTGAATCTGCTTGATAGATTCATATCTGAAAGAAGTTGACTGTAAGTTCTTTCAAAATGGACTACCCAGACATGAATGTAATTTTGAAATTCTAACTAAAATTGAATTCTGAATAGTACCTACATTTTTAATCGCAATAATTTTATTTGAATTTTGTCAGCAGGACATATAAAATTATTTCGGAAGGGGAATGAAATTATTTGAGAAGTTTGAAAATAATCTTATTTTAAAGTTGAAATAAAATTGAATTTTTATAAGCTGATTTTTTTAAAATATAAGTTAACTAGTGTGTACCCTCTCGAATTTCGTGGACTGGAAAAAAAATGTTATTTTTATTTTCAATTTATAAATATAAATATTTTTTATTTTAAATATCTTGTAATTTTGATATAATATTAAAATTGTAATTATAATTCGACGAACAATAAATTCTAACTAATTCACACATTTCATTTGAAATTATTATAACACAATATTACTTAAAATTAAATGTTTCTGAAAATTTCTCTGTAGACTACATTTGTTGTATACTTGCACGGTCTTCCATTAGAATCAAGACAGAGAATTTTCAATCCTCTTTTACTTTTAATTCTCGAGACTGCAACATATAATTGTACATGTGTAAAAACTGGTTTCGGAAGGTACACACGGACATTGGACAAAGATTGAACTTAACTTTTATTTATAGTCATTGCAAAACAGAAAAGAACCGGAAACTATCTCCTCTAAATTCTAAAAGACAAAGTATCACCATAATTAGTTAGGGTCATTCTGAGAATATATACCTTGCTCCGAATATTTCTTCCAAATATGATTTCAGCTTTGTTGGTGATCAATTTTTATCGGGTGGATTAGTGACTGTTTAAATTCGGTTTAAAGATCATCAATCAATTACGTGTGATTGGTTACCACCGTAAATGGTAAATCGAGGGTTCGGGTTATGAACTTGTAAATATGAAAGTCGAAATCGAAATAATTTCATGTGTGTGAACGTTTAGGTGTATTAGTGTGTGTTTTGGGAGTGTTTATGAATTTGAACTTATATTTCTTAAGCTGGAGAACAACTATTTATAGTGACTAGCAAGCATGAGGTGTTCCTGACTCTTGGTCTCCCTAGCCTGCATACTTGACATGTGTCCTTTGACTCTAGTTTGACCTTATCTAAGCTAAATCTTAGTTACAAAGTCTTCTTTGGTCTTATCTCGGATTTCATTGTTGTTCGTCCATGTCGGTTTAAATCGATCCAGGATAGTTCTTTCATAGAAGTTGTTCGCCGTTCGGGTGTATGGCTCAGAAGTTGTTCGCCTTTGTGTCTTGCACAGATTGGCTTTGGGATCTTGGTCCTTTGTTCGTCAGCATACACCTCTTAGGCCGATAACTGTAACACTTTTACCAATGTTGTTCGTCATTATTGACTTGGTGGTGGGTCCATATTTGGTCTTTGGTCTTTAAACCTGTTCGCCAATATCTTGTTCGTCGGTATAGTTGTTCGTCACTTTATACACTCCTTGGATTAGTTTATGCACCCCGACTTGATTTTCTTTATTGATTTGATTTGGAGTTGATTTCTCGTAATCCTTCTTATGGCTTTAATCCTTGTTCGCTGATTAGGCGTGAAATTGTCATGATTCGTAGCTAGAAACGCCCTAGTTTTGGTCGAGTTTATAGAGTATTTAGAGTCAAATGAGCATTATTTCTATACATTGATAAATTTGTCTCTTTGATGCTCATAGGTGAATAGAGGACGAAAAACGGAGTTCGTAGGACTTTGAATCGACTCAAACGGATGCCCGGATGAGAAGATATTGAAGAAATACGATTGGTATTAGTGCGGACGAGGAAAAGTATCATTTGGAAGGATTAGAGATCACTCGAGCGCATTGCTCGAGCGCCACCGCTCGAGCGCCTTACTCGAGCGCGCAAACGTACAGAACAATTCTTGCGCTCGAGCAGCTCGAGCGCCACCGCTCGAGCGAATTGCTCGAGCGCCCAAAACATACAGAGAAGATTCAGCGCTCGAGCAGCTCGAGCGCGACCGCTCGAGCGAATGCATCATTCGAGCTACACAGCTCGAGCGGGACCGCTCGAGCGTTTTGCTCGAGCGCCCATATACTTTTGCCTCCGGATGCGTATTTTCGGCCCATTAACTCCCGTTTCGACCCGTGCCTATATATACCTCGTCCAAACACGTTTTGAAGGATCCCCAACTTTTAGACATCACGTTTCATAGAGTTTTTAGAGCGAGGAGGAAGAGAAGAGACGAGCGAGCTATAGATTTACGGTTTTGAGGTTTTTGCTTACGAATTTACTTTACGATTTCACGTTTTAGCTTCGATTCTTAATAACTTTTGTTCTTAAATACGTTGAGACCTAGTTTTTGTTAATTAATTTCAGTTTAATCTTTTACATATTAAAACCTCAGTTTATGTTCGTTCTTTTCTTCGTTTTCGTTATCATGTTCATGTTCGTCACTTGTTTAATTTCTATTGTGTACGTTCAAACTATGTCTAGCTAAAACCCTTGCATGCTTAGGGTAGGATGAACTCGTAGAAGTAGGTTGTGGGTATGTAATTAGAATAACTTGTGACGTTAGGTTTTAATTCTCTTAATTAATGAATTCTTAAAATTAATCTAGATTTTACTCTTGAGTTTTGTTCGAAAGGTGTTAGAGAGAGGACGACCGTATCACTCTTTAACAACGAGTAGACTTAATGAGAGGGTTTAGGAAAGGTTAATTCATATACCGGTTTAGCGAAGGAGGACGACCGCATCACCTTAGTTAAATTAGGGTCTCATTAATTAAGCACAATCTAATAACTTGTTAGTAGATTTGTGAAGTCGAGTGTTAGGGTAAAGTATTAGGGTTTAGAATCTTGAGCTTTCACCTTGCATTCTTAGACTTAGGTTAATTCTCGTTTGTCACAGTTATTTTGATTATGTACCTGCTCCGTTAGTATACGTAGGGATTCCTATCCTAAGCATCACCATCTCTTATTTGAATCCAACCCTTAGTTAATTCGTCTGCTTTAGTATTTTAGTTTAGTTAGTTTATTTTAGTTTTAATTAATCTTTATAAAAATCCAAAAATAATACACTCATATTAACTACGACGCGTAGATCTTCAGGGATCTATTCGCATATACCCTGTCCCGTGGGTACGATATACTTGGTCGTTATACTTGCCAATACTATAGTGAACCCGTTCGCTTGCGGGTGAGCGATTAGTAGAAGTTAGTAAAATCGCTTCAAGTCAATGGCGCCGTTGCCGGGGATGGCGTTATATGCTCTTTGAATAGGAATTGTCGATAGCTTAGTAGTTAGTAGTGGGTGCTTATTTTCTGTTTTTATTTCTTATTTTTATTTTCATTTATTCGGCAGTTGCGTTTTGATCCATCTGCTAGTGTGTCAGGTTTATGAGAACACGCTCACAAGGGAATACGAGCGAAGAGAGAATACCGTTGGATCCTGAGACAATAGCTAGAAGGAACAGAGCTTTCTTGAGAAAAATGAACGCAGCCGACTTAGGGATGGGACCAATGGACCTCAATAATGAGTTGGACGATGCTGCCAACGATTTCAATCAGGCAGTAGACCGGGTTGATGGCTCTGGAGGGAGTGGTCAGAATCAAGACCAGTTCGTAGATAGTAGTAGCCAGAACCCGGGTGCACAAAATGTAAACAATCCAGCTCAGAACCTAGTCCCAAATCCTCTGAACAATCCTGCTTACCCACAAAACCCGAATAACCCTTTCCACAACCCAGCATACCAACATTACCCATACCCACCATACCCTTATCCACCATACCCGTATCCTCCACCTCCTGTCTATAACCAACCACCTGTGTACCAACAACCTCCAGTTCAAAACATACCAGCACCACCTGTCGCTCCTCAGCCTGCGCCCCAGAACGCAGATCAGAATATGGCAATTCGGGGCAGGTTCGTGGCACAACCGCAGAGGTACTACGATGGAGTGGCCTTACCTCCAGTTGAGGCCAATAACTTTTCAATTTCTCCAGGAATTCTCAAGCTGCTTACTGAGAATCAATTCAAGGGGGAGGTTGGGAAGGAGAACCTTCACACGCACTTGAGGAGTTTCCTCATGATTGCATCTACTTTCAATTACAATGGCATGTCTGAAGATGCCAAGAGGCTCAGGTTGTTCCCATTCTCTCTTACGGGAATAGCCAAGGAATGGTATGATAACATGCTTCCACAGGGAGGTGTTAACACATGGGCCGAGCTCGAGCGTCTGTTCCTCGAGCGATTCTACCCTCCATCAAGAACGATTAAAGCGAGAATTGAGATCTCTTCCTTTCGCCAGAAGTCTGGAGAGGATTTACGCCAGGTGTGGGAGAGATACTCAAATATGTTGATCGAGTGCCCACAGCACGGGTACAACGAGGGAGATATTATGGCATTCTTCTACAGTGGAGCCAGCAAGGCTGGCCAAGCCCACCTAGATGCATGTGCAAGTGGAGCTTTTCTGAACCAAGGGGTAGCGAGGTGTAGAGAGATCGTGGACAATATTATCACGAATGCTGGTGCATGGAACGAGGACCCAGAATTTCAGAGGGTATGCAAGTTGGAAGAGAATGAGGGTACGAGGAAGCTGTTGATGGCTATGATGGAGAAGATCAACAACCTTGAGATGGGACAGAACTTGGTTGGAGGGAATGGAGCAGCAAGCGAGAAAGTGGAACCACCCACGAATCAGCAAGAAGAGGCCAACTATATGGGAAGGCCTAATTACCCACAAGGGGGGTATCCACAAGGTGGAAACCAGTATGGAAGACCTTCTTACGGTCAACCATTTGTACCTCCAGGCCCACAGCCGCCTCAAAATCAATGGAGGAACACACAAGGGTATCAAGGAGGCCAGCAGCCTCCTCAAAATACTTGGAGGAAAAATGAGAATTTTTCTTATGCTAACCCAAAAGCTGGAATTACTGTGCCTGCAGGTGTTGATCCGGGGTCTAAACCTCCTAGTGGAGAGGGCGGTGCATCAACCGAGGAGATGTTGAGAGCGATCCTTCAGAAAGTGGAGGAAGGTAGCAAGCGATTGTCCTCTTTGGAGTATGATGTGAAGGAGCTGCATAAGAAAGGCGATCAACGAGATCAAGAACTCCAAAAGAGAGACATCGAGTGGAATCGAGTTCAACAAGAGAACAACAGAAGATTCAATTCCATCGAGTACCAAATTAACCAGATCGCAAAGTCTCAGCCAAGAGAGCCTGGCAAGTATCCATCAATGCCCGAGGATAACCCAAAGGAACATTGCAAGGCTATTGAGTTGAGAAGTGGGACCAAATATGATGGTCCCGAGATTCCTGCTGATTCTGAGACGCTCAAGGAGAAAGATGAGACAGAAGGGATAGAGTCTCAAAGTGATGGAGTTGAGGTTGAGAAGGAAGGAGTTAAGATGAAAAGTGATGATAAGAGTCAAGATGTGGATGAGACCCAGAAGAGCAAAGTGCCTGGTGAGGAGATTGAGGAGATAGAGAGAATTCCAAAGTGGAAAAAAGGCAAAGGAAGCAAGGGAGAAAGTGAAAGAAACTGAGAAAGATGAATGGGGGGTACCCAAATCGGTGATACCTGTCCCATATCCACAGCGCTTCATGAAAAAGAAGCTTGATGAAAAGTTTGCTAAATTCCTTGATGTCTTTAAAAAGTTACATATTAACATCCCTTTTTATGATGCCTTGGAACAGATGCCGAACTACGCAAAGTTTCTGAAGGACTTGATTGCGAAGAGACGGAGAATAGATGGACCCGAGCTAGTGCGCTTGAACCACGAAGTGAGTGCTATGGTGCACAAGGCACTTCCGCCTAAGCTGAAGGATCCCGGGAGCTTCATCATTCTTTGCGATATCGGGAACGGGATCAAGAAATGGGCCTTGTGTGATCTCGGGGCGAGCATTAATCTGATGCCCCTTTCATTGTTCAAGAAGTTGGAGGGAGTTGAGCTGCAACCCACGATGATGACACTCCAGCTTGCTGATAGGTCCATTACTAGACCTCAAGGAGTAGTGGAGGATGTTCTAGTGACGGTGGAGAATCACGTTTTTCCCGCCGACTTCGTAGTACTTGAGATGGAGGAGGATGAGCATGTTCCGCTGATTTTGGGAAGGCCGTTTCTAGCTACTGCCGGGATGGTGCTTGATGTAGCGAATGGGAAGATCACGGTCAAAGTTGATGATCAAGAAGTGAAGATAGCTATCTACGAAGCTATGAAATACCCCATGGGAGATGAGAGTTGCCACTTCATTGACATCACGGATGCTTGTGTTGAAGACACACTTCTAGACCCTTGCTCTTTTTATGTTCATCAATTTGATTATCCTATTCTTGACGATATGTCTTATGATTCTTATAATCTTGATTATTTTGACAGCTTGAAAGACAATGAAGACGTCAAGTTCTTGGAGTTGAAGAAAGTGGAGGATGATGATGACTTGGAGGCCGAGGAGTCAACTTTCGAGAAGATGTTCGATAAGGCGCCACCATTGGAGGCGAAGAAGGAGTTGAAGCCGCTGCCCGACCACCTCAAGTACGCTTACTTGGATGAGACCGACAAATATCCGGTAATTGTATCTGCCCTTTTATCTGATGATCAGCTTGATAGACTTTTAGTGGTGCTTCGTAAGCACAAATCTGCTATAGGATGGTCGATCGCGGATATAAAGGGAATTAGTCCCTCGATTTGCATGCATAGGATTAGATTAGAAGAGGGTAGAAAACCGATAGTGCAAAATCAGCGTAGAGTTAATCCGGTTATTCAAGAGGTGATACATAAGGAAGTATTGAAGTTGTTAGATAGCAACATGATTTTTGCCATTTCTGATAGTCCATGGGTGAGTCTGTTACACGTAGTTGCTAAGAAGGGGGGGTACCACAATGATTAAGACGGAGTCTAACAAATTGGTAGCCACTAGATTAGTGACGGGTTGGCGTGTATGTGTTGATTATAGAGAGTTGAACAAGGCAACGTGTAAGGATCACTTTCCTTTACCGTTCCTTGATCAAATGATAGATAGATTAGGTGGTTTTGAGTATTATTGTTTCTTAGATGGGTACTCGGGGTATAATCAGATCATGATAGCCCCCGAGGATCAAGAGAAAACCACCTTCACCTGCTATTATGGGACTTTTGCTTTTAGGAGAATGCCGTTTGGGTTGTGTAACGCACCCGCCACCTTTCAAAGGTGTATGATGGCAATTTTTCATGGCTTGATTGAGAAGATTATGGAGGTTTTCATGGACGACTTCTCCGTTTACGGGGAGTCGTTTGATAAATGTCTAATCAATCTTGAAGTTGTGTTGAGCAGGTGTGAAGAGACGGACTTAGTGCTTAATTGGGAGAAGTGTCACTTCATGGTAAGAGAGGGTATTGTTCTTGGACATCATGTGTCCTCGAAAGGTATCCAAGTGGACAAGGCAAAAGTGATTGCTATCGAGAAGCTTCCACCACCTTCGACCGAGAAGGGGATTCGGTCATTCTTAGGACACGCGGGTTTTTATAGACGTTTCATAAAAGACTTTTCACAAATAGCTAAACCCCTTTCGCGGCTTCTTGAAAAAGAAGTCGCCTTTGAGTTTACTAATGAGTGTTTAGTGGCTTTTAATAGGTTGAAAGAAGCGTTGGTGAATGCCCCGATACTTGTCACACCGGATTGGTCTAGCCCGTTCGTGCTCATGTGTGATGCTAGCGATTATGCGATGGGGGTTGCTTTGGGGCAAATTCGAGAGAAGCGTTTTCACGCTATTTATTATGCCTCGAAGATGCTGAATTCTGCTCAAGTGAATTACACTACGACCGAAAAGGAGCTGTTAGCGGTCGTGTATGCTTTTGATAAATTTCGACCCTACTTAGTAGGGACGAAAACAATTGTATATACGGACCACGCAGCGATTCGGTACCTTATGAGCAAGAAGGATGCAAAGCCCCGTCTCATTCATTGGATCTTGTTGCTCCAGGAGTTTGATGTAGAGATTCAAGACAAGAAGGGGTGCGAGAATGTGATAGCCGATCACCTTTCAAGATTGGAGCTCACAAAGGAGAACACCGTGGAGGATCGAGAGGTGAACGATGAATTCCCTGATGAGAAGCTCTTTGGCTTAGGAGACTTCCCTGTGTATAGAGTTGAGGGGAAGGCACCTTGGTTTGCAGATTATGCTAACTATTTAGCAAGTGGTGAGTTGCCCGTTGAGATAGACTCGGTGCATCGGAAGGCATTTTTGAAGAAGGTTCGGGAGTTTATTTGGGATGACCCCTATTTGTTCAAAAGAGGGATCGATCACGTGTTGAGAAGGTGTGTGCCAGAGGAGGAGTGGAGTGATATCATAAGGCATTGTCACGCCTTGCCATGTGGAGGACATTTGTGTGGAGAGAAGACCGGAAGGAAAGTCCTGCAATCCGGGTTTTATTGGCCAACTTTGTTGAGAGATTGCATGGAATGGGTTAAGAGGTGTGAGAAGTGCCAACGATTCGGCTCCATTACTAAGAGGGACGAGATGCCTATGCACGTGTTCATGGAAGTCGAGATATTCGACGTATGGGGGATTGATTTCATGGGTCCATTTCCTCCTAGCAATGGATTCTTGTACATTCTCGTATGCGTTGATTATGTCTCGAAGTGGATTGAAGCTGTCCCAACTCGCGTGAATGATTCCCGTGTCGTCATCGAATTCTTGAGGAAGAACATCTTTGCGAGATATGGAGTTCCAAGAGCTTTGGTAAGTGATGGGGGAAGCCATTTCGTGAACAAATGGATGGAAAAGCTGCTGTCAAAATACGAGGTAAGTCATCGAATCTCTACTGCTTATCATCCTCAATCTAACGGTCTTGCAGAGGTTTCTAACCGTCAAATCAAGGAGATCCTTGAGAAGACGGTGAGCATAAGTAGGAAAGATTGGGCGATGAAGTTGGATGATGCACTTTGGGCATATAGGACAGCTTTCAAAACTCCTCTTGGTATGTCTCCATATCAATTGGTGTTTGGAAAGGCATGTCACTTGCCCGTGGAGTTGGAGCACAAGGCATATTGGGCGATCAAAAAGCTGAATTTTGATAGTGCTTTGGTTGGTGAGAGGAGATTACTCCAACTTCATGAGTTGGAAGAGTTTCGAGACGTTGCCTATGAGAATGCCCGAATTTTCAAAGAAAAGACGAAGAAGTGGCATGATGCACGGTTGAAGAAGAAGGAATTCAAGGTGGGTGATCAAGTCCTCGTATTCAATTCGAGGATGAAGCTTTTTGGTGGAAAGCTAAAGTCCAAGTGGAACGGGCCGTATATTGTAAGGGGAGTGCACAAGAGTGGATTCCTTGAAGTTGAGACGGACGATGGACAGAAATTCATGGTGAACGGGCATCGAGTGAAGAAATTCTTTAACTTCTCTTATGAGAATAAGGGAGGTATTTTAAATTCTCAAGTCCCGTGAGCTCCTTTGAGCTCAGTCCGGCATTAGGACCTTAAAACTAGCGCTTAATGGGAGGCAACCCATTTTTACTTGCTTTTTAGTGTTTTGTTTATTTTTAGTAGTTTGGGAATCGTAAGTGTTAACTTCGTTTGTTGAGATTTGTGATGTAGGCTTGCTTCGTGGAGTGAAATTCTGAGAGAGGGAGCTTAAGGAGGAAAGTCAGGAAGTTGAGCACGTTTCGAATAGGAAAGCATTCAATTCTTGAAGTTAGAGGTAACCGAACCCCAAACGTCGACCTCTTTGCGAAGTCGAAGTTTGGGGGGGTGATGTTTCTTTTCGTTCATTAGTCTGCATTGGTAGAAGTCTAGTTCATACGAATTTTGTGTACTTACTCTTACGTACTCATTCGTTTCAAACTTTGTCATCGCATAGCAAGAACAAAGTTTGGGGGGGTGTGTATTCGTACTTCGGGTTCGTACACGAAATTCTATGAAAAATTGGTCAAATTTTTTCGAAAACATCAATGCTTGAGGGTCGTTAAGTCGAATTGAGTGAGAGTGCTAAGTTCGACTTGAAGTGGATTGGTGATTTGCACGTATGGAAGAGACCCCAACTCCTCGGTCGAATGAGCGACCTGGCTTAAATCGAGGAGTTCTCAGGTTAGTCGTGTTTTGGGTTGAATGTGATAAGTTGTCGAGCTTGGTTCGGATGGAAATTTCAAGTGTTGAACATAAAAAAACGAGGTTGAAATTTTGGCGCGCTCGAGCAGCTCGAGCGCCACCGCTCGAGCGCATTGCTCGAGCGCTTAAAACATACAGAACCATTCTCGCGCTCGAGCAGCTCGAGCGCTACCGCTCGAGCGTATTGCTCGAGCGCCCAAATCTTACAGAGTGTTTTAGACGCTCGAGCGAATTGCTCGAGCGCGACCGCTCGAGCGAATCGCTCGAGCGGGTCGCGGGTTGACCCATCGGATTTTCCCCTCTATAAATACTCTTTTCACACATTTACACACACTTTCACACACTATTTGGGGCGATTTGGGGGCGATTTGGGGGCGATTTGGAGCACTTCTCACGAATTTTGCTTGGTTGCTCACGTATTCACTCGAATTTCTTCACACTCTTCCTTAAATCTTCGAACAAGGTACGTAATCTCTAACTTTTGTGATTCAATTCGTAGTTTATGGTTGAATTAGGCATGAGTTGATGCATATGAACTAGGGTTCATGAGTTAGTCGAAATTTTTGGGGATTTTTGCGAAACTTGTTGATTCTTGATTCCTTGATTGATGAATGTTGATAATATGCTATGGGTTTGCTTGGTTTACTTTCAATTTTGGAATTGAATGAGTAGAAGGGGTGAATTTCTAGAGTGAGAAGTAGGAATTTGAGAAAAGGAAATGGGTTTTGCATATTGAGAAGAATTTTTTTTGTGAATTGAGATGGAATTGAGCATGAATGAGTATGAGTTGAGTCTTGAGCATGTAAATTACATAGTTTGTGTAAAGTTACTTCATGATAGACTTAAATGTGGGCAATTTTGGGTTGAAATGGAAGAATTAAGTGTTGAAGGCTTGAGAACTTTGAACGAAAAACATGGGTTAATTGTTGTGAATTACGTTGAACTTGATTGAATGCTTTGAAATGAATATTGCTTTGAACTTGAGAAAAGCATGAATAGTGAGTTGAATCGAATTGAGATGCATTACTTGGAATTGCTTGAGTTTGAATGAATGATGAACTGTTGTGAACTTAAGGAATGTTGCTTAAATCCTTGCTATGTCATGATTAGGTACAATGGCTCCTAAACACAAACTCCTGAGCGACGAAGAAGTGAGAGTGCTCACGGAACAGCTTAGACAGAAGAACTTATTGCCCTCGAGATGGGGAGGGTTAGACTATCACGATGACTGGAAGTACGTGGCTTACAGATGGAGCCTCATAACCGGGAAGGTTGAGAAAACCCGGAGACCCGTGGTAAGCTTCATGAAGGACCTGGGGATTGAGGAGGAAATACGAAGGATATTCACCAGGAACAACATGGCTGAGTTCTTCGGCATGCTGCTAACCATGGAGACTAACGCCGATCTGGTGGAACAATTTATGGCCACAGTGGAAAAGACGGGCACCGACACCTTCAAATTCAAATACCAGAACGAGTGGCAATACCACGAGGTGGGAGTTGTCAACCTCGCATTCGGGCTCCCAGCCCTATCTCGTCCCAACCGTGAGCTAAAAGCGTACAACGCTAATGCATTTTGGAAGGAGATAACGGGCAGCTTGGTTGGGGACTACAAGGGGCAGTATGCGAGGGCATCGGCTATCCGAAACCCGGTGATCAGATTTCTGGAGCGGATACTGGGGAACACGATTTATGCCAAATCTGAGACGGTGACGGTGACGAGCAAGCAGCTGTACGGAATCTGGTGCCTTTTGCATAAAAAGGACTGTTGGGATATGTTTAGTTTTGATGATTTTCCAAAACGACATGTAATAGGTATGAAAGCAGTCAGGATAGTATCCTTTAGATCAGGTCAGGCTAGGTTAGCTCTCAGTAGAATAGGTTGCTCAGTTGAGGGGGAACTCAGCGAGGGGGAACTTCTCAACACAGCCTGAAGATATCAAGATGACAACCAGTAGAGCTGACTGAAGACATGCCATCAACCTGAACCAATGGAGAAGCCTGAAGGATGTCCCACTGAGTGCAAGTCAGGCTGATCTAAGCCAAGTCTGATGGACCACTCAGTGAAGAGCCTGATCAGGTGGATCAGTGCTGCACCAAGTAGGCCCTGAAGGAGTCAGGCTACTGTGGTCAGGGAAGTTTGTCATTCAGCCTTATGACAAACTTCTTGGAATGATCTTCAAACAGTCACTGAAGGACAACTGCACTGAGGACGAGTCAGTCCACTGAAGATCAGAGTCAGTGAAGGAGAAAGCTACCTAAAGTCAGTAGGTCTTAGTCAAACCTACTGAGTCAAAGATCCGTGAATTCAGGCCACGTGGACCAATCAGCACAAGGCGGTAAATCTGACACTGACAAGGCCGCATTCCAAGAAAAGTGGTTGAAACCATTTAATGCTGGATTCAAATGTATTTTCCTCTCCAACGGATACATTTGAATCCCCATTATAAATACAAGCTCATGGCTTGTTGATAGGTGTGTGTTGTTTTGTTTAAAGAGTTGTATTGTTGTTTAATAAACAAACACCTACGAGCTGAAAGTGTGAGTAGTAGCATACGTGCATGGGAGTTATAAGGAGGGTTTACTCACATCTTAAACACTGACCATTAGGGGCTTCAAATATACGCATATGAGTGTTCAGCTTGTAACTCTAGGCTTAGAGAGGTTTTCCCTATCTTAGCTATTGGCTAACACATTGTAAAGGGAAAACCTCACCTAGTTGGAGAAAACCCTAACCGAAACCAAAACCCTCTAGTCAGGTTTGTTGGTAGTAAGTGAGGAGAAGGGCAGCCCAGGGAGTGGCGTGAGTCCAGTTGTAAGTGCACCTTGGCACGTTAAAAACAAGAATCCAAAGGAGTGGATTTCCTGTTGAATCAGGCCGTGGATGTAAGAGCTTGAGTCTCCGAACCACGTTAAACCAAGTGTTATTATCTGGAATGTCTTTTCTTCTAAAGTATTGCGAAAATCTGCTCACTGAGAGCATTGTTTAAAAAGGAACTTTAGTTAAGTATTTCAGGTCAGGGAGATTCCATCTCACTGACTGAATCAGGCTAGCACTCGAGAGTTCAGTCTCTCGAGTCACTGCCTTGTTGAGAGCCTGAGCTTTCAAGTCTCACCTCTGACTTGATAGCTCTGACTCTCAGCAACGCAGTGACCTGAGTATTTCGTCACTGAACTTGTTCAGGGTGCAAGCTGTGATTTGATAACGCACTCTAGAGTTCAGCTTCTCAAGCCACTGTCCTTGCTCAGAGCATGAGTCTCCAAGCCTTCTCTCTGACTTGGTAACTCAGCCTCTGAGCAGAGCAGTGACTTGAGTATCTCACTCTTGCTGAATTCCCTGAGGAATAAGGTTTAAAAAAAAAAAAAAAATTTGTGCTCCTGAATTCCCATTTTGCCCTTCGAAAACGGGACCATCAAGGACCATGACTTTGGAAGGGACTTCCTAGAGCACCATTTCGAGGCTCCGTTCAAGCTGGGAACGAGAACCTCGAAGATCCGAGGAGGAGGGCTGATTTCAGTTTTGATGAAGCACCTCGGATTCGAGCCGTGTTCGGGACCTTGCAAAGGCATGGATTTGGGATTCGAGCAGATGAACAACACTTGGATGTTTGAGCACTGGATGGGCAAATACTGCATCAGATACAATGATGATGGCTTGTTCCCGCTACCGAACAAGAAGCTCGTGACTCTGGTAGGGATGAAGAAGGATAACGTCGGGATGAACGGAGAGCAGCACCTCGTTATAGGTGCTAAGTACACATCAGAGATAGATGGCAAAGGACTCCGGGACGTTAGGCCGGTCAAGAGGAGCAGAGGAGAAGGCACGAGTGGTGCCGGATCGAGTGGAGCAGCGGAGCTGCAAGAGGAGGAAGAACAAGAGTACGAGGAAGGAGGAAACATGGCTGATGAGGAAGAAGCTAATGTGGGTGAAGGAGGTCAGGGACCTCAAGAGATGGAGTTTGGGATGCCTGATGCACCGACTCCAGAGCCGTGGTACCCAAACCAGATGGAGTGGTACGGAATGCGAACTGACCTTCAGGGCCTGAGGGCAGATGTCACGGAGCTTCGCACCACTCAAAATCAGTGGTACGCGGAAGCTTCTAGCATGAGAGGGGAGTTTCAAGGAGTTCGATCGGAGGTTTCAGATTTGAAACGCTGGATGGAGGCACTCTTTGTCTCCCACTTAGGATCCGATCACCCTAGCTACCGGCCACCACCACCTCCAGACGCTTGAGAGACCTGGGATGCCCCCAATTTTCTTTTCCTTTTTCTTTCCTCTTCTTTTTCCTTTCTTTTCTTATTTATTTCTGTTCCTGAGTATGAATTGTAGTGATTGCGTGGAGTGCATGTTCTTGGGGATTGTATTGGAAGTCTTTTAACTTTTGAGGGATTTGTTTCGATTTGCTTTGATTGATGATTGATGATTTCATGCTTATTAACTCTTCTAGACTGCTTATTTTTATTCTTGAGTATGACTTAGTGAGGAGAGTGGAGTTGTGAAAGTGAGTTGAAAATTTCTTTGTGTAAGTATGTGAGTTCGAGCTGATTAGGGAGAGAACCCGTATGCTTATGAGTTTTCTTTTGAGTGCTTGTGTGATGAGAGTGAGAATTCACTAGGACTAGCTTGGATGTGAAAGCCGTGAGAGTTGAGCCTTACGAGATTTAAATGCATGATTTAATCTCTTCGTTTGTGAGTGGATCGTCACCTTAGAGGATGCTAGAACTTGCATGTGCTCTTGCTTCTAGATTGTGTCTAGTTTGATATGCCGAATAGGATCTTAGGCCATTTTTGAATTGAGTAAGTCACTTAGCCAAAATTTTCCTTACCAATGACATTGATCCCTTGTTAGCCCCTTTGAGCCTAAAGCCTATTTTATTTGCTAGCACATATGAACACTATTCCAATTCCTAAGCCTTTTTGTCCCAACTTGAGTGGAGAATAGGAAAGTGTGAATATGAAGGGAGTGAATTGAGTTGAAAAAGGAAAAGGTTGTTTGTTGAGTGAATATGAGAAGAAGGTGTGATGAAGTTTTGAGATGTGGGAAAAAGAGAAAGAAAATTGAGAATGAGCAAAAAGAAAAAATGAGCTCATGTGTTTGTGCGAAAAAAAAAAGTGATTGAAAAAAAAAAAGGTGAAAGAGTGAGAAAGAAATTTTTTTTTGAAGTGTTGAGAGTATGGAGTTGAAAGGGTGTTGATTGAAAATGTTTGAAGTAGCCTGTTCCTAATCTCGAAGTGCCAAAGTTTGATTTTCTATTCTCCATTCACTTTAGTCACTTTACCTTATATTGTTATCCCACCTGTCCAAAGAGCCTACATTACAACCTTTTGAAAGTCCTTTTTGATTCGGCATTGATTTCTAGAGTATGGTCGAAGTTGAGAGCATTTACAAGCCTATGGCTGCCAATTTGTGTGATTGATTGATTGAGTGAGTCCCTTTATCATTGTTATACACTTGTGAGGGAGTTAAACACATCGTTGAGTGCACATTCATGCTTGATCTTGGTGTTTCTTGTTATTGTTGCATGAGTATGATGAAGGAAAGTGAGTGAGTATACGGGTGATTGACTTTTGAAGCTTGAGTTCATTAGCTTGCATGATTGAGTTTTCCTACTCATTCCTAACAATTTCACTTGACTTATTATTTCATTGCTTGGGGACAAGCAATATGGTAAGTTTGGGGGGGTTGATTAGGCGTGAAATTGTCATGATTCGTAGCTAGAAATGCCCTAGTTTTGGTCGAGTTTATAGAGTATTTAGAGTCAAATGAGCATTATTTCTATACATTGATAAATTTGTCTCTTTGATGCTCATAGGTGAATAGAGGACGAAAAACGGAGTTCGTAGGACTTTGAATCGACTCAAACGGATGCCCGGATGAGAAGATATTGAAGAAATACGATTGGTATTAGTGCGGACGAGGAAAAGTATCATTTGGAAGGATTAGAGATCACTCGAGCGCATTGCTCGAGCGTAATGACTTGAAGCGATTTTACTAACTTCTACTAATCGCTCACCCGCAAGCGAACGGGTTCACTATAGTATTGGCAAGTATAACGACCAAGTATATCGTACCCACGGGACAGGGTATATGCGAATAGATCCCTGAAGATCTACGCGTCGTAGTTAATATGAGTGTATTGTTTTTGGATTTTTATAAAGATTAATTAAAACTAAAATAAACTAACTAAACTAAAATACTAAAGCAGACGAATTAACTAAGGGTTGGATTCAAATAAGAGATGGTGATGCTTAGGATAGGAATCCCTACGTATACTAACGGAGCAGGTACATAATCAGAATAACTGTGACAAACGAGAATTAACCTAAGTCTAAGAATGCAAGGTGAAAGCTCAAGATTCTAAACCCTAATACTTTACCCTAACACTCGACTTCACAAATCTACTAACAAGTTATTAGATTGTGCTTAATTAATGAGACCCTAATTTAACTAAGGTGATGCGGTCGTCCTCCTTCGCTAAACCGGTATATGAATTAACCTTTCCTAAACCCTCTCGTTAAGTCTACTCGTTGTTAAAGAGTGATACGGTCGTCCTCTCTCTAACACCTTTCGAACGAAACTCAAGAGTAAAATCTAGATTAATTTTAAGAATTCATTAATTAAGAGAATTAAAACCTAACGTCACAAGTTATTCTAATTACATACCCACAACCTACTTCTACGAGTTCATCCTACCCTAAGCATGCAAGGGTTTTAGCTAGACATAGTTTGAACGTACACAATAGAAATTAAACAAGTGACGAACATGAACATGATAACGAAAACGAAGAAAAGAACGAACATAAACTGAGGTTTTAATATGTAAAAGATTAAACTGAAATTAATTAACAAAAACTAGGTCTCAACGTATTTAAGAACAAAAGTTATTAAGAATCGAAGCTAAAACGTGAAATCGTAAAGTAAATTCGTAAGCAAAAACCTCAAAACCGTAAATCTATAGCTCGCTCGTCTCTTCTCTTCCTCCTCGCTCTAAAAACTCTATGAAACGTGATGTCTAAAAGTTGGGGATACTTCAAAACGTGTTTGGACGAGGTATATATAGGCACGGGTCGAAACGGGAGTTAATGGGCCGAAAATACGCATCCGGAGGCAAAAGTATATGGGCGCTCGAGCAAAACGCTCGAGCGGTCCCGCTCGAGCTGTGTAGCTCGAATGATGCATTCGCTCGAGCGGTCGCGCTCGAGCTGCTCGAGCGCTGAATCTTCTCTGTATGTTTTGGGCGCTCGAGCAATTCGCTCGAGCGGTGGCGCTCGAGCTGCTCGAGCGCAAGAATTGTTCTGTACGTTTGCGCGCTCGAGTAAGGCGCTCGAGCGGTGGCGCTCGAGCAATGCGCTCGAGTGATCTCTAATCCTTCCAAATGATACTTTTCCTCGTCCGCACTAATACCAATCGTATTTCTTCAATATCTTCTCATCCGGGCATCCGTTTGAGTCGATTCAAAGTCCTACGAACTCCATTTTTCGTCCTCTATTCACCTATGAGCATCAAAGAGACAAATTTATCAATGTATAGAAATAATGCTCATTTGACTCTAAATACTCTATAAACTCGACCAAAACTAGGGCGTTTCTAGCTACGAATCATGACAATTTCACGCCTAATCATTCGCCCATCATTGATTTATGTTCGCCTGTCAACAATTGCCCCCTATCCTGACTACATGTTGTCACAGATGAGCAACTTTGTGGCGAGCAACTATAGTTAGGATATTATTCTAATGAGAGTTGGGACGAACATCATTGGTCTTGGTGAGCAACAAACGGTCCGTCGTTTCGTCTCCCCGAGGTCTGGAGGTTGTACGAAGATGACGTGGGTGGCATGATTGTGCGCCGCCCACGCGCGAGCAATCCCGAGGCCACGCGCCCCTATATTTGCATGTTGGTCCTTCAATTTTCACACTTGCTCGAATTTTACCCCGTTTTTCTTCAATTTGGCCTACACTTTGTTGTAAATTGCACCTCGTACCCCATTTTTTGCTTGGGGTATAAATAGAAAGGGAAACAAAATTTTTCCACTTTTTTTTTATCTTTGCTACAGTGCTCCGGCGATTCCAAGCTTTTCTGGCGTCCGTTTCTCTTGCAATTGGCTTCTAATTTCAAGACAAGGTAGTTACTTTCTTTCTTCACCTCATTACTTTTGTTTTTCTTCAAAAACCTCTATCGCCGCCGTGTGGGGCTTTGCTCTGCCGTCTTCTCCGACGAAACGCCGCCGTCTAGTTCTTCTTCTCCCTTCTCCTTCCATGTCTTCGCACTCGAGCAACAAATCCGAGGAAACTCTTGAACCCCTCTTCCCCATTGTGGCACACGAGAATCAACCTCCTTTTGAGATCTCCTCGGCGTCAAATCCCCACGTTGATTCAGTTGTTCGTTCAGTTGAGGATACTGGTGCTCGTCCATCGGGGAGGGAAGTGGTGGTCGCTGCGAGCAGAGATTCCGACGAAGACTCTTCGTCCAGCGCTGAATCGGAAGATCCCCAATTCGACGAGTTGACTCGCGAATTTTTGGAAGGGATAGGGTTCCCATCTCCAAGGATGATGGAAAACGAGATCCCCACTGGAGTTGCTCGGCCCTTCGAATGGCGAGCATATACTGAGGAGTATGCGAACCACTTTGCTCGCCCGAAAAGACAAAAAATGGACCTGGTAAAAACTGATTTTCAGGCGAGCAGAATCAAAAGTATCGTCCTCGAAGAGGATCTTGATCTGATCCGAGAGACCTACAAAATCCCTTTTGACATTCATATGTGGGCCCCTAAGAGTAAAGAGAGAGTTGATCGCCCACCTCCAGGATGCACCGCGATCAATATTGACACACTAATCGCTGGTCTAAAGCTGCCACTACCTCCAGTTGTTGGTCGCTTCCTCGAGGTGACCAATCTTGCCATTACACGGATCACACCAATAGGATGGATGAATTTTCTCGGCGCCATGTGTCAGTTCGCCCTAGAAGGATACGTTGATCGCCTTACCGCAGAGGAGATCAACTATCTCATGACAATCACCAAATGTCCCATTGGTGAAGAAGACTACTACTACCTCAAGGCCAGGACAGGATTGAAGATGGTAGAGGGGGTGCCGAACAAAATCCGCGATTGGAAACAACATTTTTTCTTCATCGGGGGTGACTGGCGAGCATCTTCCGGTCCACACGGTGGCATTGGGCGAATAAATTCTCCCGCAGCCTATGGAATAATTAAGCGTAAGTTTATTTTTGCTCGCCTTCGAATCCTGTTGTTCTAATTTAACTTTTATTGTTTGCTCGCAGGTCCTCGACTACTAAAGTGGAATTCGGAAGAAGAGGAGATTGGTGCGGAGTTCCTGTTCACTTCTTGTTTGGTCGGCTTGCGCAATAAGGCGGACAGGACCATCCAATATCTAAGCGACGAGAAGCGTCAAAGAGCTGCTCGTTTGTTTACCTACCCCCACCACTTGGAAGCACAGGCTGAAGTGCCCCCAGATATATCATAAATTTCTAAGTTTTCATTTAGACTTTGCTCGTCATTGACTTTCTCAACTTGCTCGTCTAACTCTTTTAACTTCTTTTTTTTTAGCCGAGCAAGTTAATGTTGTTGTTCCCCCCTGCTTTGCTCTCCTCGAACAAAGAGTCTTTGAGATGGCGCCTCCGAAAGGCCGAAAAAGGAAGGGTGACCCGCCTACCAAAGTACTGGGAATGACGAACAAGGCTGAAGGAGCCAAAGTTCCTCGGTCTGCGGCACCTTCTGGCCATGCTCGGCCAGCTCCTCCGATTTCTCCTCCTCAAGGGGGAAAATGCTTAAAGAAAGCGGATGGAACTCCACTGGCCCAAGATGTCCCCGGTGGTGGCAAGGGGAAGGAGAAGGTGGGCCACATTCATGCTCGCCCAGAGGGGGATATTGTTCGCCACTCATCCGTCGAGCCTGTGGAGACGATGGGCAAAGCGGGCAAAAGCGTTACCCCAACTCGCGGCCCTGAGGATATCACCATACTAGGTTGGGATGAACGAAAGTTCCATGAGTAAGCATATCTAACTTTGTTGCCGGCGAACAACTTTTAAGAACATCTTATAACTTGGGTTTTTGTTCGCAGGTATCGGCCTAATAATCATCCTGGGCGAGCAGCTGCGGTCCACCAATACGCCTGCTCAAAAACTCCGGTGAACATTCGAGAGATCCCGGGCGAACATGTTCGTCGGGCAACTGAGTTGATCGCCCGATCGTAGACCCGGCCACTGGAGACGACCGTTTCTGCTCAAAGCATTGCGGACAACTTCCACTTTTCCTTGATGCATTATACAAACGGCCTTGCCATCGCCCATAAAGGAATGATCCAGCTCGTCGAGCTCGAAGATGCTGTTCGTCGTTATGCCAGTACTGCTCGGCAGCTAACCGAAGAGAAGGACGGCCTGGTCGACCAGTATGAGGCCAAAGTTGCCCGTCTTAATAATCAAATCAATGTTTACATTGATTCTGAAAAGAAACACCTTGAAGACATTCAAGGTTTGTCTAAGGAATTGAAAGGCAAAGAGGCCATGCTCGGCGAGGGGGAGAATCGCTGAGCTCAAAGCGGAAGTTGCTCGTCTTCGGGAGGCAGAAGCCAACCTCTTCACAAGCGAGCAACTCGAAGCTGAAGTTCAGGCTCGAACTGCCCCCATTTCCAATCTTGGGTACATTTGCGCCTACGCGGACAGCATCCGCACGGCCGATGCCTATGATTATAAGGATATGGTGGAAGAAATGAGCAAGGACTTGAATGAATTCATGGAGAACTATCCACTGCCGAGCAATATTGAGATCCAGCTGGCGGATTTGGCTGTACTAGGGGTTAAACTTGACAAACTTGACCCCAGTATTGTCATCACTCATCCTCCTCCTCCAGTTGATGAAGGCGAACAAGAGGAAGAGGTGGCTGTTGTTGACGAGCAAAATGCTAAAGAGGCGGAGGATAAGGCAGCTGAAGACTTGGCTCGAGATTTGATCGTTGATCCTCCCGCCAAGCAAACTCAAGATCCTCCTCCCGCCGAGCAACAATAGTTATTAGGACTTAGCTTTTTTCTTTTCTTCTTCTCTGTAATAGTTGTTCGTTCCTTTTATAGTACTTGACTTCTAGAATCATTGTACTATTTTTTAGGCTCAATGCCTTTTGATTAATGGAATGTCTTTCTCATGTTCGCTCATTTTCTTTATATGTTAATTGCCTTTACATTTTTATCAATGCCTTTGCAATTATAACATATAGTGTTGGGCTTTTGTTCGAATTGAACTTTGCCTTTAGTGGAATCAGGGTTCAGCCTTAGGTTCTGTTCATTTTAAAAAATGAACAACCTTTAAGTGACTTTGGTCTTTAGGTTCTGTCCATTTTAAAAAACGAACAACCTTAAATCGGACCTGCACCTCGAGCTTTGGACTTTTCCTCTTGACGAACAACTACTATATTTACATAATGAAAAATTTACAAGTGTTGTAAGACTGCTCGTCACTAACAAATATAATCTGACGAACAACTTTGAACATTGACTAAAACATGCTCGCTTATAATATTTTTGCCGAGCAACTCTGTCTATAAATAAAAGATAAAACAACACTAAACTATACAATGTGCCGAACAACTTTACATTCTATACTTGGCAAAAATTTCAAAAAATTAGGCAAGTTTTTGGTTCATCTTACTTGATTCACTAGCCCCCCAAGACATTTGTTCGCCCAATTAAGAACTTGTTCGTCTCATTGATAGTACTTCTTCAGATGTATAGCATTCCAAGAGTATTGGGCCGGCTTGCCTTCCATATCTTCGATATCGTATACACCATTAACGAATTTTTCCGTTATACGATACGGGCCCTCCCAAGTTGGTCCCAATACACCTGGAGGTTGGGCGAGCAACTTTCTTAGAACCATATCTCCAACTCTGAATTCCCTGATTTTAACATGGGAATTATAATAGCGTTCTGCTCGCTGCTTATAGGTAGCATTTTTTAGCTCGCCATTCAGACTTTTTTCTTCGAGCAAATCCATTTCAGTAGCTAGAGCAGAGTTGTTCGCCTGCTCATCAAAGTTGGTCGTCCGGTATGTGTTGGTCTTTAACTCGATTGGTATTACAGCCTCTGTTCCGAAAGCCATTGCAAAAGGTGTTTCTACGGTGCTTGACCTGGGAGAAACTCTGTATGCCCATAGGACTTCCGGAAGCTCTGTAGACCAATTGCTTTTGCTTTCCGCTAGCCGTACTTTCAACGTATGCTTGATGATTTTGTTTACGGCTTCGACTTGTCCATTCGACTGGGATGATAGGGCGTAGAATAATGTTTCTTGATCCCCCACTTTGTACAGAAATCTCTCAACTCCTTTCCATCAAATTGCGGACCATTGTCTGTCACGATGGTTTGTGGAACTCTAAAACGACAGACAATGTTCTTCCAAATGAAGTTGATCATTTTCTGTTGCGTGATTTTCAACATGGCCTCTGCTTCTGCCCATTTTGTATAATAGTCGACTGCCACAACGGCAAATTGAACTCCTCCAACTCCCGCTGGGAAGGGACCAATAATGTCCATCCCCCATCTTGCAAATGGCCACGGGCTGTAAACTGATACGAGCTGTTGAGCCGGGGTATGAATGTTTGGTGCAAAAATCTGGCACTGGTGGCAAGTCTTTGCTCTCTTGATTGCATCCTGACGTAAAGTTGGCCAATAATAGCCTTGTCTGATAGTCTTGTATGCCAAGGCTTGCCCCCCAGTATGATTTCCGCATACTCCGGCATGTATTTCTTCGAGTATTGCTCGTCCTTGCCCCCTAGTCAAACATTTGAGAAGTGGGATTGATATTCCCCTTTTGTAAAGCTGCTCGCCTACCAAAGTATATCTGGCGGCTTGCTTAATTAGCTTGGCAGCTTCAAAAGAGTTGTTTGGTTTTTCTCCACTTTTCAAATATTTGACTATATTTGTTCTACAATCTTCTTCTTCACTTGCTTGTTCATCAAGTTGATTGACATTATAACTTCTTGTTGATGGATCATTCATCTTTGTAATTATAATGTCTGCCAACTCTGCTGGCCCCTCACTTGTTGCTAGTCGGGCCAACGCATCTGCTTGCGTGTTACTTGTCCTTGGAATTTGTTCAATGAAGACTTGTTCTAACAAGGACATCAAGTAAGCAACAATTCGCTGATACTCGATTATGTGATCGTCTTTTGCTTCGTATTCACCTCGGACTTGGTTCACAATCAATTGTGAGTCGCCAAATATTTGCAGCCGCCTAACACCTACTGCAAGGGATAGGTGGAGACCAGCAATGAG
The DNA here is from genome assembly GCA_947034835.1 of Ballota nigra. Lineage (NCBI taxonomy): Eukaryota > Viridiplantae > Streptophyta > Magnoliopsida > Lamiales > Lamiaceae > Ballota > Ballota nigra. Next base: position 15,057,401 of record OX344730.1, read on the forward strand.
AGCTTCATATTCGGCTTCGTTGTTGGTGGCCATGAAACCAAATTTGATTGCCGAGGTGAATACTTGTCTGTCTGGACTAATTAGAACTACTCCTGCCCCCGAGGCTATGTTGGTTGAAGATCCGTCAACATAAAGATGTCAGGGGTGGTCAAGTCCTCTCGTCGGATCTGGTGGGAAGGTTAGTTCGACAATAAAGTCGGCTAACGCTTGCCCTTTGATCGCTGTTCGAGGAGCATAGGTTACCCCAAATTGGCTAATCTCCAGTGACCACTTTAATAGGCGACCAACTGTGTCGGGGCGATGGAGAATTTGCCTGAGTGGGAAAGTTGTTAGTACTTCAACTTGATGATAAAAAAAAGTATGATCGTAACTTCCTCACACTCATAACAAGTGCATACGCCAGTTTTTCAATTGGGGAGTATTTGATCTCCGCATCGTGTAAGGCTTGACTGACGTAGTAGATAGGTTGATGAAATTTGCCGTCTTCTCTCACCAGAACAGAGCTGATTGCCACTTCTGACGCTGCTAAGTATAAATATAGCTTCTCTCCTGGGATAGGTTTTGATAGGATTTTTACATCTCCCAGGTAATCTTTGAGTTGGTCGAACGCCTTTTGACAGTTGTTAGTCCATGTGAACTCTCCTTTCTTGATGGCTTCAAAGAATGGACGACATTTGTCCCCCGACCTGGTAAGCCTTTGCACTTCTTTTATTGAACGCGGAGGTTGCATATCCACAATTGCTTTAACTTTTGTTGGATTGGCTTCAATCCCTCGTTGACTAACAAGATGGCCCAGGAATTTTCCTGAATGAACTCCGAAACCGCTCTTCTTTGGATTCAGCTTCATGTTGTAGTGTCGAAGGATTTCGAACACCTGGGTCAAATGTTGAAGATGGTCTTCCCTTCGGGGGCTTTTGACTACGATATCGTCCACATAGACTTCTACCGTATCACCGATTTGTTCGTCGAACATCTTGTTCACCAATCTCTTGTATGTTGCTCCGGCGTTGATGAGGCCGAAGGGCATTCTTTTCCAACACAACAAGTTTTTGTTTGTATAAAATGCTGTGTTCTCTTGATCGTCTGGATGCATTGGAATTTGATGGTACCCGGCAAAGACATCCATGAATGTTAGCATTTCATGACCTGCAGTACTGTCCACCAACTGGTCAATGTGAGGGAGTGGAAAGTTGTCCTTCGGGCATGCTGCATTCAGATCTGTAAAGTCTATGCATAGCCTCCGAGTCCCGTTTGGTTTCCTCACAAGGACTGGGTTTGCAACCCATTGTGGACAGAGTGCTTGTCGGATTAGGTCGTTGTCTAACAATTTCTTTACTTCTTCGTTCAAAGCTTGATACTTGTCTGTGCCATACTTTCTTCATTTTTGATGGATTGGCCTTTTTGCTTGATTGATATTGAGCTTGTGACAAGCATGTTTTGGATCTATCCCCACCATGTCTGCATGAGACCAAGCAAAAACATCTAGATTTTTGCTGAGGAACTCTTTCATTCGGGATCTGTAAGGCTCAGGGAGCTCAGATCCTATGTATAATTCAAGATCCGGGTTTTCAGGATTAACTTTGAACGCCTCCAGCTCTTCAACTGGAGTTGCTCGTCGTTTTTGTCCTTTCCACCGAGGATCAAGTATTGGTCCCTCAGAGTTGAAATCATTTTCGATGTTCATCGGCTCTGCCCCTAGGCGGGGATCTAGATCATCTGTTGGCCCTGATTCGTTGTTGTTAGTCAACACCTGGCCCTCCAAGCCATCATATGAATGTTGCTCGTCACCACCCCTTTGTTGTTCGTCAGGATGATGTTCCTCATGGGTGGCGAGGAGTTGTTCGTCCAACACCTGCTCGTCATGATGTTGTTCGTCAGTATCCATGTGGTCTTCCTCTATGTCCATCATGTTCTCCAGTATTGATGGTTCATTTGTAGGACAGCTAGTTGTGGCTTCCATCATGGATACTGATACATGTTTGGCCTGCAACTGTAAGAGACATTCCCTGGCTTTTCTTTGATCTCCTTTGATAGTGCCTGCTCCACTTGTTGTTGGAAATTTCAAACAATAATGGTAAGTGGAACATGCAGCTTTGAATTCATTTAAAAAGGGTCGACCAAGAAACCCGTTATAAGTTGAATCCTGGTCTACAACCAAGAAGTCAACCATTCTCGTAATATTTTTCTCGGGTTCGTTGGCCGTTACAAGTTGTACTGCTAAAGTAACTATTCCCAATGGGTCCGTTACAGCATTTCCGAAGCCTATTATTCTGTGAGTCATATCTCGGATATAGCCCGAATAATCTCCAAGATGATCGAGCGTCTTTTTGAATAGGATGTTGGTGTAGGCTCCGGTGTCCACCAACAATCTGTGGACTCGTGTTCCCATAATTTTTGTGCAAATTACGAGCGAATCGTTATGTGGAGTCAATATTCCTTCCAAGTCATTTTCGGTAAAGGTCAGTTCTGCTGTCTGCATGATAGATGGTTTGACCCCCATTTCTTGGACTTGATCGATCGCTCGTAATTCAGCCTTTCTTTTTCGGTTGGAGATTGGCGGTCGCCCATCAGAACATCCTCCTGCGGGACCTGCAGGTTCCATCATATACAAATCTTCCAATGGACGAGTAGGAATGGCAGGAACTGGTCGCGCCGGTTTATTGTTCTTCTGAGGTTGATCATCCTCGTCCTCAGAGTTGTTCTCCCGAACTCTCTTCCCGGGTTGTCTTTTGACAAAGTCAGAGAGCTTTCCATCCTCGTAGAAACGCCATAGCTGTCTGAGCAAATCTCTACATTCACTTGTAAAGTGCCCCACGCTTTGGTGGTAGGCACAATACTTGTTAGGGTTGAGTTTGTCAGTGTCTTGGCGAATTTTACGGGGAGGGGAGAGCAACTCCTTATCCTTCACACTTTCATAAACAGTATCGACTGACACTGTTAGCACTTGGTTCAACTTTTCTTTGAGTTTTGTCCCTTCTGTGAACGCCTTCATGTTTTTAGGGACTCGATAGCTTGTTGCACCAGGTTTCTTGTTGTTCTCCTTGGGATCAGTTTTGTTCTCCCCCAAGTTTGATTGCAAAGCCTCATGCATGGAAACGAATATACCGGCTTGATTCCTGAATTCGGCATAACTTCTTGGGCACTTCAGACGTACCTCTTTCCATAGCTTTGATCCTTTCTTCAACCCGGCCATAACGGCAACGATTTTCGTGTCCTCACTGACGGGTTTGTTGGAGTTATACGTGAAAGTATGATTTTACTTTGTATAACTCGTGTATCAAACACTCGTTTTATGAGAATAATTCTTTTATCACATTTGCTTTAGTTATGATTGAATGTTGAATTTCTATTGCAAACCGTTCAATATATAGTACATGTTACATAGTAGTTAATGTGGTGATACCCGATCACGGAAGACAACATTAACAGTTTACTTGTAACTAAACGTACATATTCACGACCTAGGTGGAATTGAACAATCCGCTGTGAAAGGTCGATGTGTAAGGCTCATAATTGGTCTGTCTTGACTAAGAGATTGCACTAGCAGATTTAGTATGTGTTGAAGAGGTCCTACAGCGAGGATAAATTCTTCTGTTCTGAAAGGTGAAGAATTAGACCTCAGTGGTTGTTGATTTCTTAATCTCCGTCACTTAAATAGGACCGTGTGTGCTTAATAGTTACTGCTTTGATTCATGTTGGGTGAGAATCATTGCGACTTCGAACTTTGTGTCTTGGGCAGTAATATTAATCATACGACGGTTGCTAAGATTTAATACGGAGAAACGCGTGCGAGTACGGCTCGTGTGATTAGTTCCCTTGGTGGGCTCAGAAGTTTTATTGTACCAAATCTTGCAAGTGAAGAATTAGTTTCTTCGGTACGAATAATAATGTTGAGCTGTCTTTACTCCAAGGTGAAAGATGTTAATTAATTTAGAGCTATTCAGAAGCTTAATTAATTAATGGACTTGATAATCTTAAACGAGAGAAATAATAACCGGGAGCCCATATTATCGTAATATGGATTAAGATGGATAGTGCAATATTAATTTATTAGTGGTAATAATTAATATTAATGGGCTGAATTATATTGGGGGCTCAATATTGAAATTCAGAAGTCCATTAGGAGGTCCAATCTTAATTCTCCTTAAGGCCCCTCAAGTAGCCCATTAAGTAGCCAAATAATGATAAGGTGATTAAAATAAAAAGATAATATCTTGCTGATTTTTTCTAGTATTTTTCGAAAATAGCATCACAAGGAGAGATTAGATTTTGTTGATTTTCTTGGAAAGATATTATGGAAGATATGTATTCTAGGAATACAAGAATATCTCATATATTCAAGAAAATCCAAATCTTGGATCCCATCCTATGAATTTTCGAAAATTACACCCCTTAATATGTAGGGTGAGATTTTTGTGGAATATTTTATTTTGGAGAAAAGAATATATGAGATATATTCAAGATTTCTTAGAGTCTAAGAAAAGATTTTTTCCAAGCCCAAAATATATCAAAAATTTCGGCCCCTACACTATTATAAATAGGGGATGATTTTTTCATCCCCAAGTACATAATTCCATGTGTTGGAAAAATCAAGAAGCATAGATATTTTTCTTTTTCCTTAGTTTATTAAATTGCTTGAAAGCGTCTCCCACCGGCGATCAAGTGAGGTGAAAAGGGAAATACTTGAGAAGGCTTTGGGTTGATAGAACGAGATTACAAGTGTCCCGTATATCCAAAGGCCAATACTACGAGAGGTACGTTAATCACATATTTACTTGTTTAATTCCGCCTAGTTAAATATGTGAAATTAATTTAACATGCATGATGATAATTAGTTGTTGGAATTATTATTTGAATTAATTAGGATTAATTCATGCTAGTAATAATTGTATTTAAATTTGTATTTAAAGTTCATCCCGAATAGATTCCGGGCACCCCTATTTTCCCAACAACTGGTATCAGAGCCACGGTTTCGGGCTCTGAATTTTAAATTGGAATTTAAATTGTTAAACATTAAATTAAAATTGGATAGTAGAATTGTTAGATCTTTTTTGCAGGTATCCAATTGTCATGGTTATTAATGTTGTTAATTTCATGCGTGTGAATTAATTGTTTTTTAATTCGATTCGTTCGAATTCGTTTTTCTCGTGAGAAAATCCACGAGTAGATTAGTTGTTTTTATTTTGATTTGATCATTGTAATAGACTAGTCTAGATCTAGTATTTATTTTTTTTGTAAAAATAAATTGTAACCGGATCGTGACGAAGAACGAAGAATTAAAAACGGCGTACTCGGACGACGCATACAAGTGTGGCGCGTGTATGGAGGTAAAATCATGCAAGGGGTGAAGAAAACGAGGACGAACGGCGAAAAACGGCGCACGGGGGTGCACGGCGCACGCCGTGCGCAACGGGCGCACAGCGCCGCGCGCACCGCGCGCCTCGGCGAGGGCCGCAGCGCCCCGGGGCGCCCCGGGCGGCGCCTCGGCGCGCCTCCGTGCAGCGCCTCGGGTGCGCCTCGGGGCTGCGCTTCGGCGCGCCTCGGGATGTTTTCCAGCGCTTCTCGGGCCGGGAAGCGCGCGGACCCACTTCGTGGGCCGACGCGCGCTGTATCTCAAGCCGTGGAATTTTTTCGGTTCGTGTTTTTTTCGTGTGATTTTATACGTCGTCCCGAACCCCAAACGATGCTGTTTTTGATGAAGTGTTGTTGTTCGAGTGGGAGCACGTCGAGACGAACGTCGGAAAGCAACAAGGACGATTTTTCGCATCAAGACGTGAAGAAATTAAACCGTGACAATTGGATTCGAGTGCTCCAATGTGTTTAATTTTTGTTTTGATGGATGTTTTATTTCGTGCACTTATTATTATTTGTTAATATGTGTTTGCATGAATTTAATTGTCCAAGAAAAACCTTACTTTCGAAAATTACTAAGTATGTTTTTATAATCGCAATTTTATTCCGGATATTAAAATTGGATTATTTTGACCTCCATAATTTATTTATTTGTGAAGTTCTTTTGGAATACATTTCCCCCTCGGATCGGCCAAAAGAACGGATTTCACATGAATAAATTCCGAAAGGATGATTGTGGATTATTACTAGTGGCGGTATTGACCCTCACCACGAGTGGCTTGCTCAAAGCGAAATAATAATCCTGTATTTAATTATGGTTATTACTTAGGCATAGGAAATTGATATTAACTTACTCCCCTCGGAGTCCCTGTCAGTTTCTATGTGGTCAAAGTGGGAGCCAACTATTAATTTTGAATTAAGGATTTGTAACCTTAAGTTTGTAATCCGCTTGAATGTGTTTAAATGTATAGACCATCCCTCGTGGCGCATTTAAATTGTTTCGAGATGTTGGCTGATGCATGATTATATTGTTTTAAGGTTTCAATATAATTGATGTGATCAAATTTATGTGATAATTTCGTATTTTTCTAGATATTGATATGAATGTATGTTTTATTCTCAGTTCATCATGTCGCAACCTTTTAATCCACTGTTTAGTATACTTAAAGATAACAAACTTGTTGGTGAGAACTATGTTGATTGGAAACGTAACCTTAATATTGTCCTAACCGCTCAACACCACAAGTGGGTACTTACCACTCCTAAGCCCCAAGAGCCTGCCGAAGATGCCACGAAAGCGGACAAGAAAGAGCATAAGAGTTGGTTTGACTCCGATGAGATGGCTAGGTGTACTATTCTGGCTTCAATGTCAGATGTGTTGCAACACCAACACCAACACATGGAGACCGCCTCTGAGATAATGCAAAATCTTGAAGCGATGTTTCAACATCAGAACCGTACAGCTAGGCAAATCACCATGCGAAAGATGCTTTCGTTGAAAATGGTGGAAGGTACGCCCGTAAGGGATCACGTAATCGAGATGATGGGTTATCTCAACAAGTTGGAAGTACTTGGTGCGGAATTTGACCTCCCTACTAAGGTCGATTTCGTTCTCCATTATCTGCCAAAGAGCTTTGAGCAGTTTCAGTTGAACTATCAAATGAATGACCGGGCAAATAGTTTGCCCGAGCTCTTGCAAGCTTTGGTATCGGCGGAGACTCTAATGGATCACCAAACTGTTGCTATGGTGGCAAACGGTCCGTCTTTCTCTTCGGGTCCCAAGGGAGGGAAGAAGAGGAAGAGGACGAAGGGCCAGACCCAAGCAAATCCAACCGTTGCGAAACCCAAGGCAAAGGGAGAAGGGGGTGGAAAGAAAGCTGCTAAGGGTAAGTGCTTTAATTGTGGTGAGAAGGGACATTGGAGGGCGACCTGTTCTAAGCCTAAGAAGGGTGGAAAGAAAGGTAAGTCTCATGCTTTAGTCGTTGAAACATATGTTGCGGCGTATGCTGCCCACGTTTGGGTAGTGGATACCGGGGCAACTGATCATATTTGTTTCACTCTTCAGGGGTTCCAGCTAACCCGGCGACTTAGCAAGAATGAGATCACCATCACTTTGGGCGATGCTACGAGAGTGGCAGCCGAAACAGTGGGAGTCGTGCACCTATCTTTTGAAGATAGAGTTTTAATTTTAAGAGATGTTTTATACGTTCCAAACTTTAGGAAGAATTTAATTTCGGTTTCTAAGTTGTTTTTTGATGGATATTCAGTTACTTTTAATAAAGTTGTTACTGTTTCTTTTAAGAATGATGTTATCTATCATGGAACGTTGGTAAACAATCTCTATACGATTAAGTGTGCACACCACTCAAATAATGAATCTAATAACACGTCGATCATTTCGAGCAATAAAAGAAAGCGTTCTTCGGAGATGAACGAAACACTTCTATGGCATCTTAGACTAGGTCATATTAATCTAAAGCGGATAGAGAGATTGGTGAAAGACGGATCCTTGGAATCACTCCAAGTCGAGCCGTTTCCAACTTGTGAATCCTGTTTAGAGGGTAAGATGACCAAGAGGGCATTTGGAGCCAAGAGGAATAGAGCCACGGAAGTGTTAGAACTCGTTCATACCGATGTGTGTGGTCCAATGACGATCAAAGCAAGAATGGGGTATGAGTATTTCGTAACCTTCATTGACGATTACTCAAGATATGGGTATATTTACCTTATGCGGCATAAGTCTGAAACTTTTGAAAAGTTTAAAGAGTTTAAGGCCGAAGCCGAGAAACATAGGGAAAAGAGTATCAAGTTTCTACGATCAGATCGTGGAGGCGAATACCTCAGCGATGAATTCTTGAACTACCTATCGAACGAAGGGATCGTATCCCAGTTGACCGCACCGGGAACCCCTCAACAGAACGGTGTGGTGGAACGAAGGAACCGGACTCTTTTAGAGATGGTCAGATCCATGATGAGTTATTCGGATTTACCCAAGTCGTTTTGGGGTAATGCCTTGGAAACGGCGACTTATATTCTAAACTTGGTGCCATCCAAATCGGTTCCTAAAACCCCAATGGAATTGTGGACCGGGCGCAAGCCCAGTCTAAGACAATTGCGGATTTGGGGTTGTCCGGCATACGTGCTAGACAATGAAGCCGATAAGTTGGATCCACGTTCGGAATTAAGGCTGTTTATAGGATACCCTGCGGGAACGAAAGGGTGTATGTTCTATAGTCCCAAGGATCAAAAGACCGTGATAAGTACACACTTTAAATTCTTGGAGGAAGACTATATGAACAATCGGAAACCTAAAAGTGAAATTACCTTAGAAGAATTGAGAGGTCAAACCTCGATACCAAGTATACAAGATGATGTACCACACGTCACATCTTCACAACCGGAACCCCGTCGTAGTGGGAGGGTTCCTAGGTAACCCGAGAGATTCATGGGGATAGGAGAATCTTCGGATTTGGTTCCCGGTGTAGAATCAGACCCATGGACGTACGACGAGGCAATCCAAGACAAAGACGCGGAGTCATGGCAAACGACAATGGAAGCCGAGATGGGTTCGATGGATCATAATCAAGTGTGGGATTTGGTCGAGCCACCCAGTGGGGTAGAACCCATTGGATGCAAGTGGGTGTACAAGAGGAAAAGAGGACCGGACGGAAGGGTTGAAACCTTCAAAGCAAGGCTTGTGGCCAAAGGGTATACTCAGAAAGAAGGGATCGATTATGAGGAAACCTTTTCGCCTGTAGCTATGCTTAAGTCCATCCGTATTCTCTTGTCGATCGCTGCGCACCTAGATTACGAGATCTGGCAAATGGATGTCAAGACGGCTTTCCTTAACGGAAGTCTTGACGGCATAGATATCTATATGCAACAGCCCAAAGGTTTCATTGAAAAAGGCCAAGAGAATCTCGTATGCAAGCTCAAGAGATCCATTTACGGACTTAAGCAAGCATCGCGTACTTGGAACCAGTGTTTTGATCAAGTGATTAAGTCTTATGGGTTTGATCAAAACGAGTTCGAAAGTTGTGTGTATAAGAAGCATGACGGAACTGCGGTGGTATTCTTAGTATTATACGTAGACGATATTCTGCTCATTGGAAACAATGTAAAGGTATTGTCAGACGTAAAGGTATGGCTGTCAAAACAATTTGATATGAAGGACTTAGGGGAAGCCGGTCACATCCTTGGGATCAAAATCACTCGCGATCGCAAGAAGAGGATGTTGGGCTTATCGCAAGCTTCATACATTGACACTGTTTTGAAGCGTTTCAGCATGCAAGATTCCAAGAAAGGTTTTGTACCTTTTAGGCACGGAATCCATCTATCGAAAGAAATGAGCCCTAAGACGCAAGCGGAGATAGATGACATGAAAGGTGTTCCGTACGCTTCGGCCGTAGGAAGCCTTATGTATGCAATGCTGTGTACGAGACCGGATATCTGCTTTGACGTGGGCATGGTGGCAAGATATCAAAGTAATCCCGGGAAAGACCATTGGACTGCCGTAAAGTGCATCTTGAGGTATCTGAAAAGAACTCGGGAGCGGATGCTGATTTACCAGTCAGATAGTCTAGTTCCCGTAGGATACACGGACTCGGATTTCCAATCAGACATAGACTCAAGAAAGTCAACCTCGGGTAGTGTGTTTTGCATGGGAGGAGGAGCCATTTCATGGAGAAGCGTTAAGCAGAAATGCATCGCCGATTCGACCATGGAAGCCGAGTATGTAGCTACTTGTGAAGCAGCGAAAGAGGCAGTTTGGCTCAAGAACTTCTTAGTGGACTTGGACGTTGTTCCGAATTTGCCCGACAAGATAACTGTCTTTTGTGACAATGCCGGAGCAGTTGCAAATTCAAAGGAACCGAGAGCCCACAAGGCCAGCAAACACATAGAAAGAAAATACCATCTGATATGAGAAATCGTTAAGAGAGGAGATATAGAGGTGGCAAAGATAGCGTCGGGTGACAACCTAGCGGATCCATTCACAAAGGGTCTGCCTCAGAGTACATTCGAGAGACATGTGGATGGAATGGGAGTCAAGACGATTGCCAATCTGCTTTAAGTATAAGTGGGAGGAATTATTAGGTTAGTGTAGGTTGACATTAGATGTCACGTAGAGCTACTACACTAAGACATGCGTGATGTATACTAAAAGCAGACTTTAAGTATAAGTGGGAGATTGTTGGAGTTATACGTGAAAGTATGCTTTTACTTTGTATAACTCGTGTATCAAACACTCTTTTTATGAAAATAATTCTTTTATCACATTTGCTTTAGTTATGATTGAATGTTGAATTTCTATTGCAAACCGTTCAATATATAGTACATGTTACATAGTAGTTAATGTGGTGATACCCGATCACGGAAGACAACATTAACAGTTTACTTGTAACTAAACGTACATATTCACGACCTAGGTGGAATTGAACAATCCGCCGTGAAAGGTCGATGTGTAAGGCTCAGATTGGTCTGTATTGACTAAGAGATTGCACTAGCACATTTAGTATGTGTTGAAGAGGTCCTACAGCGAGGATAAATTCTTCTGTTCTGAAAGGTGAAGAATTAGACCTCAGTGGTTGTTGATTTCTTAATCTCCGTCACTTAAGTAGGACCGTGTGTGCTTAATAGTTACTGCTTTGATTCATGTTGGGTGAGAATCATTGCGACTTCGAACTTTGTGTCTTGGGCAGTAATATTAATCATACGACGGTTGCTAAGATTTAATACGGAGAAACGCGTGCGAGTACGGCTCGTGTGATTAGTTCCCTTGGTGGGCTCAGAAGTTTTGTTGTACCAAATCTTGCAAGTGAAGAATTAGTTTCTTCGGTACGAATAATAATGTTGAGCTGTCTTTACTCCAAGGTGAAAGATGTTAATTAATTTAGAGCTATTCAGAAGCTTAATTAATTAATGGACTTGATAATCTTAAACGAGGGAAATAATAACCGGGAGCCCATATTATCGTAATATGGATTAAGATGGATAGTGCAATATTAATTTATTAGTGGTAATAATTAATATTAATGGGCTGAATTATATTGGAGGCTCAATATTGAAATTCAGAAGTCCATTAGGAGGTCCAATCTTAATTCTCCTTAAGGCCCCTCAAGTAGCCCATTAAGTAGCCAAATAATGATAAGGTGATTAAAATAAAAAGATAATATCTTGCTGATTTTTTCTAGTATTTTTCGAAAATAGCATCACAAGGAGAGATTAGATTTTGTTGATTTTCTTGGAAAGATATTATGGAAGATATGTATTCTAGGAATACAAGAATATCTCATATATTCAAGAAAATCCAAATCTTGGATCCCATCCTATGAATTTTCGAAAATTACACCCCTTAATATGTAGGGTGAGATTTTTGTGGAATATTTTATTTTGGAGAAAAGAATATATGAAATATATTCAAGATTTCTTAGAGTCTAAGAAAAGATTTTTTCCAAGCCCAAAATATATCAAAAATTTCGGCCCCTACACTATTATAAATAGGGGATGATTTTTTCATCCCCAAGTACATAATTCCATGTGTTGGAAAAATCAAGAAGCATAGATATTTTTCTTTTTCCTTAGTTTATTAAATTGCTTGAAAGCGTCTCCCACCGGCGATCAAGTGAGGTGAAAAGGGAAATACTTGAGAATATTTTGGGTTGATAGAACGAGATTACAAGTGTCCCGTATATCCAAAGGCCAATACTACGAGAGGTACGTTAATCACATATTTACTTGTTTAATTCCGCCTAGTTAAATATGTGAAATTAATTTAACATGCATGATGATAATTAGTTGTTGGAATTATTATTTGAATTAATTAGGATTAATTCATGCTAGTAATAATTGTATTTAAATTTGTATTTAAAGTTCATCCCGAATAGATTCCGGGCACCCCTATTTTCCCAACAGGGTTCACCTTCTAACAACACTTTGTCGATCCTTTCCATGAATGCCCGATCTAACTCGTCGTCATTTTGTTTTAGGTCCGACAATCGATGTTTCTGGGACAAGTATGATCCCGCCGTGGAGAAATGGGAAAGGAATTCTCGACTCAGTTGAGTGAAAGAGTGGATAGATGCTGGTGGCATCGCTGAAATCCACTTGTGCACTCGATCCCCCAAAGTTAAGGGGAAGTTTCGGCATTGGGTGGCGTCGCTGGCTCCCACTGAGACCATATAATCTGAGTACTTTGTAAGATGAACTCTGGGATCAGCAACACCGTTATACTGTATGCTTGCCGGGAACTGGACCTTCTTCTGAATTGGGGCTTTCAGAATGACGGGTGATAAGGGTGAAGATGGCAAACTGGTCGTCCCCACACCTCTTTGTTGGTCCAACTGTCCCTGCATGTTCTCCACTGCCCTTCTTAAACTTGATAGCTCATCCAAAGATGCCCCCTGACTTGGATGCTGTTCGGCGAGCAAAGGTACTAACCTTTCTGCTCGTCGCAGTCCCTCACTTGGAGTGGGCAACTCCTGGAGCTGTTTTCTAGGGTTGCTCGCCGAATTTGGCCCTAGACGCCTGAAGGCAGATTGAGAGAGTCTCTCATGAATTGATGGGCGTGATTGCTCAAATGTTGCTCGCCCGCGCTCAGCTTCCTGGCGAGCAACTTTCTCCTGTTGCTGGGGTTGGCCAAGTTTGTCCTGGGCACTGGAGCGGGTTGTTCCGTGGCTCGATATTGTTGTTCGCCCGCGAGCAGATTCAGCCTGGCCCTCTCTTGGTTCGACCATCTTTGCTTTGCCCTTATCCCGCCTGACCTGGGCACTGTTCACCTCGTGTTGTTCGCCCCTGGTCGATCTAGCCCTAACAACTTCTACGGCTCTATCTTTAGGCCTTACTTGTGAAGGCCTATTTCGATCTTGCTGTCTCTGTAGAGCCTGTAGAGCAGCAATGGTTTTGGCCAGTTCATTAGGGTTGTTCGCCAGGGATTCCATTTCAGGTGGGAGATTATGAGTTATGGCCGTGTGCTGTGATCTATTCATATGTCTAGGATCATGATCCTGGTGGTCGATCGACGAGGCTCGGGTAGGAGATGCTCTCCTTGACAAACGTGATGCTTGGGTTTCCTTGGATTGAGGCATTCCGAATTAATTTGTCTTAATTAATATGATAAAGAACACCAAGAACACTTTTGTTTGAATCTTCAAGTTTTTCTTGAGGTTTTCTTTGAATCTTCAAGTTTTTAGCTTGAAGTTCTTGAGTAATCACACTAATCGAAGGTTCGAACCCTCCTTCTAGCGCAAAAATTGTTGATGATCAATTTTTATCGGGTGGATTAGTGACTGTTTAAATTCGGTTTAAAGATCATCAATCAATTACGTGTGATTGGTTACCACCATAAATGGTAAGTCGAGGGTTCGGGTTATGAACTTGTAAATATGAAAGTCGAAATCGAAATAATTTCGTATGTGTGTACGTTTAGATGTATTAGTGTGTGTTTTGGGAGTGTTTATGAATTTGAACTTATATTTCTTAAGCTGGAGAACAACTATTTATAGTGACTAGCAAGCATGAGGTGTTCCTGACTCTTGGTCTCCCTAGCCTGCATGCTTGACATGTGTCCTTTGACTCTAGTTTGACCTTATCTAAGCTAAATCTTAGTTACAAAGTCTTCTTTGGTCTTATCATGGATTTCATTGTTGTTCGTCCATGTCGGTTTAAATCGATCCAGGATAGTTCTTTCATAGAAGTTGTTCGCCGTTCGGGTGTATGGCTCAGAAGTTGTTCGCCTTTGTGTCTTGCACAGATTGGCTTTGGGATCTTGGTCCTTTGTTCGTCAGCATACACCTCTTAGGCCGATAACTGTAACACTTTTACCAATGTTGTTCGTCATTATTGACTTGGTGGTGGGTCCATATTTGGTCTTTGGTCTTTAAACCTGTTCGCCAATATCTTGTTCGTCGGTATAGTTGTTCGTCACTTTATACACTCCTTGGATTAGTTTATGCACCCCGGCTTGATTTTCTTTATTGATTTGATTTGGAGTTGATTTCTCGTAATCCTTCTTATGGCTTTAATCCTTGTTCGCCCATCATTGATTTATGTTCGCCTGTCAACAAGCTTCCAGAATATGATTTTCAAGTTTTGTAACGACCAATCTGGTGTCGTTACATAGTCCTGACTTTTGATCAATATTTCTGAGAAGCATTACAGGGACACCAACCTTCAATACCAAACTGTGGTGTGGAAGTCTGGAACACTTGACCGAGTTCAGTAATCAATAGAAAGCAATTCTCCACGACCACCAGGTCTATACACGAATCTACAAAGAGTATCAGAACTCAAATACTCTCTTGTTTCACCAGGTATCATAGACAGAACCTTCTCATTAATGCATTCCACTTCTCTGTGAGTTGGAGCAAGTATTGCTCTATCCTCAAAATAACCACGCATGCGAAAATTTTCTAAAATTGAAGGGTATATACATTCTATTATGGCAGTTACATGGTCAACTACATCATAAATAAAATTTTCTTTATGAATTTGAATATCAGTAAAGTCATCTCTGCTACTCCTAAGTTCACCATCTCCAACTTTCAAAATCCAATCTAAAAACTCAGATATCTTATCAGAAGTAGATGGAGTTAGACACATGTATTATGGTTCACGGCTTTAATAAGCAATTAATTTAAGTTTATAATTTAACATTGTATGCTTAAGTCGGCATACACATGTTACGCATCATAAAAATTATTATGGTTCGCGAGTATTTTTTTTGGTATGCTTTAGTACATTATCAATTTTTTTAAAATTTTAGTACGATATTATATCATGTTTTATATGCATATTGAGTGTAAAGAATATAATAAAAAAATAGAGCAACATCAACATTATTTAAAAATATTCATAATAAAGATACTCAAATATAGAACACAAATATCTGAAAATATAGAACATATACTGAAATAATTGTAGCAACGCAAACATATTCAAACTAAAATCAAACTAAAAAAAGATATAGTCTAGTATGAAACGATCAGATCTTCATTATACCGAACACTCCAGATAGATCCACATTAACATGCATCTTGATAGCCATGATATCATTTGTGAGATATTTCTCTGGAAAAAAATAGAGTTTATTTAATATAATTATATATAATAATAATTTTGGTTGATGTTGGTCCCGTTTTCGAAGGGCAAAATGGGAATTCAGGAGCAATTTTTTTTTTTTTAAACCTTTACCTCAGGGAGTTCAGTATGAGTGAGAAATACTCAAGTCACTGCTCTGCTCAGAGGCTGAGTTACCAAGTCAGTGAGAAGGCTTGAAGACTCATGCTCTGAGCAAGGACAGTGGCTTGAGATGCTGAACTCTCGAGTGCGTTATCAAATCACAGCTTGCACCCTGACTGAGTTCAGTGACGGAATACTCAAGTCACTGCGTTGCTGAGAGTCAGAGCTATCAAGTCAGTGATGAAACTTGAAAGCTCAGGCTCTCAACAAGGCAGTGACTCGAGAGACTGAACTCTCGAGTGCTAGCCTGATTCAGTCAGTAAGATGAATCTCCCTGACTGAAATGCTTAACTAAAGTTCCTTTTTAAACAATGCTCTCAGTGAGCAGATTTTCGCAATACTTTAGAAGAAAAGACATTCCAAATAATAACACTTGGTTTAACGTGGTTCAGAGACTCAAGCTCTTACATCCACGGCCTGATTTAACAGGAAATCCACTCCTTTGGATTCTTGTTTTTATCGTGCCAAGGTGCACTTACAACTGGACTCACGCCACTCCCTGAGCTGCCCTTCTCCTCACTTACTACCAACAAACCTAACTTAGGGTTTTGGTTTCAGTTAGGTTTTCTCCAACTAGATGAGGTTTTCCCTTTACAGTGTGTTAGCCAATAGCTAAGATAGGGAAAACCTCTCTAAGCCTAGAGTTACAAGCTGAACACTCATATGTGTATATTTGAAGACCCTAATGGTCAGTGTTTAAGATGTGAGTAAACCCTCCTTATAACTCCCATGCACGTATGCTACTACCCACACCCTCACAGCTCGTAGGTGTTTGTTTTCTTACAATTCTTACAACAACACAACTCCCAACTACGCAACTATGAGCTTGTATATATAATGGGGATTCAAATGTATCCGTTGGAGGGAAGATACATTCGAATCCAACATTTAATGGTTTCAACCACTTTTCTTGGAATGCGGCCTTTGTCAGTGTCAGAGTTGCTGCCTCGTGCTGATTGGTCCACGTGGCCTGGATTCACGGATCTTTGACTCAGTGGGTTGACCAAGACCCACTGACTTTAGGTAGCTTCCTCCTTCACTGACTGATGATCTTCAGTGGACTGAACGTCTTCAGTTTGGTTGTCCTTCAGAGACTGCTTGAAGATCACTCCAAGAAGTTTGTCATAAGGCTGAATGACAAACTTTCTTGACCACAGTAGCCTGACACCTTCAGGGCCTACTTGGTGCAGCACTGATCCTCCTGATCATGCTCTTCACTGAGTGATCCACCTGACTTAGCTTAGATCAGTCTGGTTTACACTCAGTGGGACATCCTTCAGGCTTCTCTTCTGGTTCAGGTTTCTGGCGTTGCTTCAGTCAGTTCTTCTTGGTGTTATCTTGATATTCTCAGGCTGTGTTGCAGAGTTCCCCCTCGCTGAGTTCCCCCTCAACTGAACAGCCTATTCTACTGAGAAATGACTTAGCCTGACCTGAAATAAAGAATACTATCCTGACTGCTTTCAAACCTATTACATGTTGTTTTGGAAAATCATCAAAACTAAAACACATATCCCAACAGTTGAATATAAAAGTACTAACCTCCATTTGGATGGATGATCTATGAATATTCAAGAATAATTGTCACAGGAGGCTCAGGTTCTCGCACAACACAATTTATAAATTGTTCACATAAATCTCGCTCTAATATACATTTCATAGTCGTACCTTTATAAAAAAAATTGAGTACAAAAAATGAATACCTACATCAAATTAACAAAAAGAAAAATTGCTACCTTCCATCTTCAAGTTCAAGTTCTATTGTCCTATGCATGATATCACCATATCCATGGACTGTTTCAACTTGTCCAATGAAAATAACATGTGCATGAATATCTGAAGAAAAAAAAAATTAATTTTATGTGAATAAAATTTAAATAATTTTAGACAAAATATAAAAAGAACTTACCTAGAAGAATTGAATCTTCTTCATAAGTCTGATTAAGTATATATTGAAATGTAACTAACTGAAAAATAGGCTTCATAATAATAGATTCACCACATTTAGTCATTTGAGTTGAATGAAGAAATTTGAAGCAGTAGTTATGTTTGGTGAACTTTATGATATTAGAATTTGAAGTAATGCAAATATATTGTAAAATGTACTTCTTCCCCTCAATCACAACATTCTCATACGTAGAAATAAGATTCTTTGGAATAAAAGCATGAATTCTCGTACACTTAAAAAATAACTTAACTATATTAATTTCATAAATAAATTGACAATAAAAAATAAATGTTATCAATGTGTATGCATCAAATAACAAAGACATAATTTCTTTTTAAAAGGATGAAATGTATAATTTGTAAAACTTAACATGTATATCTTAGAATATTATCACTATGCTAAGATTCCCCACATAGTATGAAGATGCAACATAAATCAAACGTAAAAGTTTAACTCTAAACATAGATTCACAAATTTCGGATCTAAATGTAACATTTGACAAAAGAGATGTCATACTTAAAATGAAATAATGTGTAGATGTTTGTGTGGGAACAATTGATTAATATGTTGATACTTATATTGGAAAAATCCAATGATAAGAATTATTTAAGCGCCAATCGAATTATATTAAAAAAAATTCAATTCCCTCCTAAACATTTCATGTATACATATATTTTGAATTTTTTTATTAAAAAAATTAAAAATCTATACTATATTAAAAAAATGGCTTGAGTTTGTGAAATATTTTTTGACGGATTTACCCTTCTGTAATTTTTTCTTGTGCAGTTTTCCCCCTTGCTACCGCCACCGCTTCCACTCCCTTCTCAAACACTATGATGCTTCAACTCCTTCTAACTGTTCAAACCTATGCGCGAAAGCCCTAATGATTCAACATTTAAACTCTTAATAAACGCTTCAAAATTTATTTCTTTTTTCTTGGATTGACTGACCCCTCCCAATTCATCTTTCCTCTTCTCAATCAACCTTGGTCCTTAAAGAAAACAAGAGACATAATGCCGATGAAGGGCAGCCTCTACTGAGAGCGACGACTCACGGATTTCGGCGGCCGACAAAGGTACTGAACTAGATTTCAATAGGGACTTGCCAAAGATATGACTTTTAATTACAGAACCGCACATATATATAATGGCGAATAAGAGATATCAACTAAAACGAGACTTGCCCTTTGATTCCCTTAAATTAAATGAAGCAATTTCGTAAATTTGGGCCTCCTTTTTATTTCTAGATTTTATTTGTTAATTATTGGTTCTTCCATTAACTTTTGGCAGTAGAGGAGACACATCAACTATTTTCTCCAGTCTCAGTTGTGGAAGAATTTCGTTGTAAGTATCATGATCATCTGATATTTTTTGGGTGTGTTTTATATACTACGTCATAATAATACTGACGAATTGTGGCGCTCGGTTCTACAGTCATCTCCATGATGTATTAAAAAAAATTGGAGGTTGAGAATTGTTGAGCTAAGGCATTTGTGGATAGTGGGGAGGATAGAATGCATGAGAGGGCCATGTTGATTAAACATGTAAATTCTTTTACTTTTTGAATAATTTTTATCCTGTCTGTGTGATTGCATATTTGGTAGTTTTTGGAAGTAAATTTGTAATAAAATTACTATCATAAAGTTTATAGTGATTTTGATCTCAAATTCTATGTTATTTCGCAAATTTCAATTCAAGTAGGCTTAATTTTTATTTTTGTCAAGAGTGCAAAAAGAGTTATTCCGTTGTTTAAACCCGCTGACTCAGTAATACACATTTCATTCATTCTCAAAATGGTAAAATGACATAGATTTAGTGAGATGGACTGTCCAGTCACTCGACATCCAGAGTTTCGTGATAAAACTTAATATCAGAGACACGAACTGGAGATATTTTCGAGTATCAGCTCATCTATTCAGAATTAAGCGAATTCATGGCACAAACAGCGATCCTACTGGGACATGATCTGGTGGTGATTTTGTGTACAAGTAAGAAATTTCAAATTTTTTAGGTTGATGAATGTAAAGTCGACTTCTTTTGTATTACGTGAGAATTTAGTTCGCATTATCTGATGGGTGGTCCATGTTGGTTTTCCATAGTCAGGTCTTTATGAGTGATCTTAAACATTTTCATTTGCCTTCTATTTTTAGTAATTTCTAGGCTATTACTATTCAATTTGATTTGCCTGGAGTGATCCTTTATGATTACCGATTCTTATATGGTGTAGTTAAAGTTTTTTTTCCATATTACAGATTCAATAGCCAAGAGCACTGTTATCAGAATCACGCAGTCGAGGTAATTTGATTCTTTGCATGTTGAGACATATTAAAAAAATGTCTGATGATGATTTATTTCATCTTGATTGAAATTCCGTTTCTTAAAATAGGTATGTTCCATATTACTTTGTTGGAATCAAGTGGATGATAGAAAATAAGAGATCAGAAGCTTACAGTCTTGGTGCTCTTTTACCATTTTGTTCTTTGACCAAGACCCTAAAACTTGAGGAGATTATGATAAATATTTTGGTAGGACAAAAGGGGAATGAATTGCAGGATGGTCATACTATTGCATTAGTAACAAGGAATGTAACACATATAGAAGATGTTATGGAAGAACCTTACAGGTTAGCTCCAATTCTATTTGCTTTTTCATATGTGCTTTATAATATGGTATTCTCAAGGACACCACATATACATTACTGACTTGACTATTTAAAAATGCATATCTTATCTTTTTGTTTTAATTTTACATATATGATTAATTTGGAATTTTGGCCTGTCAAATCTACTGATTTTCTTTGTTTTGCTCATTGAAATATTTGACAGAGAATATTACTCATATACATCATACCAAAAAGAACAAAAAAAGTTTATTAAATTGAGCAGATTTTGAGCTTACTGATCTTGTCTTAAAAAGAAAGATCTAATCTCAAGTTGTATTAGTTCATATACTCATGATGTTTCTTTTCTTTCTATTATTTTTTGGGATCAAATTCGGATTGATCCTAGCAAGATCAGAATCCTTATGTATTGATTTAACTATGTTTATCTTATTGGTCAATTGTTAATGGTGGACAACAAGATACAAATATATTGAGTAGAGTGCATTTTCTAATTACTTAGTTGGTCACATAATTGGTAATTGAATATAATAATGGAGTCTCATTTACATGTTTGACACAGAACCAGCAAAGAGTTGTGTATTACAAATGTTTAGGATGTTGTTATTTGTGTCTGGTTTCATCAGGATATTTACAATTATATGATTTGTCAAGTGTAAGATGCAGGGCTCAAGGGAATTGTAATATATGATCTGGTTAATTTATGCAATGATTTATTTGTTACTTTTGTTCTTTATATTTGGTGAGTTGGTTAATCCAAATTACAGGATATATACTAATTTAACCCTCGATCGACTTCAGAATAACCAGAAAAGCTAACTAAAAGTTCACATATTAAGATATGGCATATAAGTAATACAAATGGGTTTTTTTTTTTACTTTTGGAAGAACCAACACAAAATAATTAGTCGACTATGCTAGCACATAGGATAGTTTTGAAAATAAAAATAGAGCGATTTTTATATGCACCAAAGTGCATAATATGGACTTGGTTTTTCTTTTTATATATATAAAATAATTCAAGCAATAATCAATAATACCTCAAAAGTAATCAATAATACTTCAATTGCAAAAAATACACTGTTCAGTGTGTACTCTGTGTTTTGACAGTAATATCACAAGTAGTAATTAGTAATGCCTCAATTTTTTTATTACTACATATATTTTTAATTTAAAAATTCAAAATTGAGTTTGAAATTCAAGTGCATATAGGAATTTGGGATAAAAAATATATATTTTAATTTCTTTATTTATTACTCTTTGTAAAAAGTGCGAGTCTAAGTATTCATTCTAAACCACGGACAAATTAAATAAATCCCTCTTAAATTATCAATATATTGTGGTATATCACTTATGTATTCAGTAACAAGGTTAGTAATTGCATAATCTTGAAACTTGTGTTATTCAACATGAGGTTAAAATTAGTGATGGTAAGGTTCAATTATTCACAAATACACCTACAAGTCATTAAATAGTTAAAAGAAATAGCATGTCAGCTACTCCAATGAAATTACCGACAACGTACAACGCACGTAAAAGATAACTAGTAAAAAAAAAATGCTAACTTTCAGTGACATAGTATTATACATGGTTTGTATATCACGACAAATTTTTTTGGGAATAATGTGTTATTTCATTGACAATTTCTTTTGGGTAGTAAAATTTTGTCCAAAAAAAAAAAAAATTAATGTTACAATCTATTATTCATGGTAAGTTATGGTATTGGATGACATGGTTCTTTGGAAATCTTGTCATCTTTTACGTGACAATATCTTTTACAAAAATGTTTATTTCAAAAATATCTATTATTATATTATATATGGTAAGATAGTGCATTTTATGGCAAAAAATTTGGGAATAATATACTATTTCAGTGATAATATCTTTTGGATAGTAAAATTTTGTCCAAAAAAATAATATTGTTACAATCTATTATCCATGGTAAGATATGGTATTGGATGACAAGATTATTTGGGAATATCTTGCCATCTTTTACGTGACAATATCTTTTACAAAATATTTCAATATACGCCTACAAATATTAACATATATAAATATTTTGTAAAAATAAATTCAAAAAATATCTAAGTAAGAAAATCGTTGAACTGTGGAAAAAATATTTGTTTTACATCTTAGAGGACATGTCGGTGGTGGTGAGACTGTTCAATGGAGGATGAAAAAACTAAAAAAAAAAGGCGAGAAGAGAAAAATTTAAGACCAAGAAAAATACTATAAAAAATCAGTATCATACATTCGGTTCAAGGCCGCGGTATTAGATGGCGGGAGTAGAGCAACGAGGCGGCGGGAGTAGAGCAACGAGGCGGCGCCGGTTTGTAAACAATTTGACAGGAAATAGATGACGGAGTGAAAAAAGAATAGAGGAGAGACGGTGGCGGTACGTGATCTACATACCTTGGATTTATCCCTATTTTGCATATCCACTTTCGACACGCTCGACGGAGTCCACGATAGATGTCCGCCACTTGAATCACTGGGCTAGACGGAGAAGTCGCCTGAGATGGGTTCGGAGTAGGCACAATGATCGATCAAGTTGGAGCAACGACGACGCATAAGCAATATTGGTGACGACGATGCCGACTGTAATAGAGGAGACGGCGCGATGATGGCTGCAACGGGAGAGAGAAACATGCAGCGTATTTGAGAGAAAGGGGATGGTGTGTGTGATACTCTTAATAAGAGATTAATAAAACCTAAATATAAAATGAATGTTTTAGATTTAATTTTTTGAGATGAATGGTCGAGATCAAAACTTAAACCAACTTTTAATGATAGCGCAATATTTCGAAATGAAGAGATTTGAGATATACCACATCAACTTAAGAATAAGATGGTGTTGATACATTATCTTAAAAATGTTTGAAAATATATTATAATAAGATTGCTGCTCAATGATTAAGGATTTATGCAAGGTATCAATTTCCCCCAACGCTTACAAGCTTTATATATTTTTTTATCTTGTTAAGCATTTATTAAATTTTAAAATGATAATGATGATATAATAATGCACAATACAAAATATAGAAATTGTTAGGAAAATTAGGTTTGCATCAAATATTCCTAAACCATTGATTGGGCCGAAGTTCACCAGAATGGAAGGTTCAGGTTAAATATAGTCTTTATATATTTTTTTTTAATACATTCCATCCAAGCATATCGATGAAAATCCAAAAAAATTAATAATTTTTGGAATTTTTTTTATGAAATTCAAGAAAAAAATCATACACAATTTTTCATAATTATTGTTAAACTTTTGCCAATTTTTTTCCGAACATTTTTTTTGAATGAAGTGTATTAACTAAAGATGGATTGTATTTAACTTGGGCCCACAATTGCGTGCATGGGCCTAATAGATAATGGGCAAGAGTTCTACTATATACCCCTCCATATTTATTTGATATCCCCACCCTATTTTTTTACCTATTATAATATATTTTTGAATGACTTTTGTGCCCTTATAATAAAAAATAAAAAAACTGAATACTTAATACACCAACTAGAATATCAAAAGTCACAAGAAATACAAACACAAAGAAGAACATCAATACATGAAGAAAAGAGAAGAGACAATACATATTGTCCACCATTTTATCATCTTTACGACGGTGATGCAAAATCAGTTCGTTGTTTTGTTACAAAAATGGTGTAAACTCAGGAGTCTTACGCTATGTGTGTAGGTGTATTTGTTTGAATATTTAGTTTGATGAATTGTAGCTTTATTTTTCTTTGAATGTTGTTTTTTGTCTATGGAATGAGTATTGTGTACCAAGATCTTCGTATTTTTAGCATACAATTTTCGTATATTGTGTACCAAGATTGTTATTCTCGCGTTTTTTTTTTAAAATCACGACACCAATTTTCAAACCTGGTTCGTTGAAAAATGGTTAGTATTTCGACAAACATTTGTCGAAAATTGGTTAGGTATTTGAAAATATATTTTTGTCGAAATATTAGTCATTTTTCGAAATGTATTTGCCGAAATGTGAGCTATTTTTCGAATAAATGTTGTTAAACTGTAATGTTATTTTTATTTTTCTTTCAAAATATGACAGATGATGATGGTGGCGATTGGCGGCGCTGCGTGTGCGGTGGCAATCGCGAGGAAGAGGGCAGTGCGGTAGTGGCGTTGAGTCGTGGGGTTTCGCGGTGCTGAGTCCTGGGGTGTCGCGGTGCACCGCTGCGTGTGGAGAAGATGAAGTCGTGAAGTCGTGTAAAATAGAAGAATTTGTGGGTGTATCATGTATGAATATTTTGATTAATATTAGAGAGAGGGGTAATTTAGGTATATTGTGAGGGGTGTAGTTAATAATTAAGTAAATTTAATTGGGTAGATTAAGTGAGTGAGTGTATCAAATAAATATGGAGGGGTATATAGTCGCACCCATGGGCAATATGAATAGGCCCAGTAGATAATGGGCAATACGAATGGGCCCAATAGATAGCTGGCCATGTGTGGGTCTGTTCAATTGCGAGAAACGTTCCAGACTGCGATTGTTAACTGCAAGGCGATACCGTTTGGGATCCGATTTTCAGCGCGGTCGACGGAAAATTAAAGCAAACGATATCGTCGGAAGCGCGAGGCTATGGCCGCTGTCAAAGAGCTTCAGCGTGATCTAGAGAACAAAGCCAACGATCTCAACAAACTTCAGAAAGGTATTCTAAACCTTTCTCCAATTCTTTTGTTACTGTTAAACCCTAACACACACAGATACACTTTTATTGTTTTTATCGTTTGTTGAAATCAATTATTCGTACGAAACGTTACAGATATCTCGAAGAATCACCAAGTGAGGAAGAAGTACACAATCCAGCTTGGCGAAAACGAGCTTGTCCTTAAGGTAGGTTACTTTGTATGACTTAGCATCTCTGAAAGTGTTTTCAATGATTCTGAGATATTCCTATTGATGGTAAGCTTACTTAATTTTTTTATTTTTTCTAAGGAACTGGATTTGTTGAATGAGGATGCAAATGTGTACAAGCTTATTGGTCCAGTGCTAGTGAAACAGGATTTGGCTGAGGCCAATGCAAATGTTCGAAAGCGAATTGATTACATTTCGGCCGAACTGTATGCTCTTCTCAGTTTATTTATGTTTGATTTTATTGTGTGAAAAATCTTACAATTATGAATGAGCTTTGTATGCTGGTTATGTGATACTGATAGTGCATGTTTGACGCGTGCACGAACATTCATGATAATTAGTTGTTAGACATCAGTCATGAAACTCTTTTAAACTCACCTTTGATTTCTGCCTTTATGCTCAAGTTTGAGTTTTGGTGCAAACCAAGGTGGTAATTACGATATTAGTGGCGGAACACTGCTGAACAGGATTTTATAATATGCACAAATTTGTGAAAGATTAAAGTACTATAAGCTCTGTTATGTATGTGATATATCATTCTCAACTATAGGACAGTACACGTGTTTTTCGCTTATGTAAATGGGATGCATTGATGGGCGACGAGAATATGTAACATATAATTTTGAATTTTTAGAGTGTGGGATAGCAATCATCGCACGAGTTGGTGTATTTGAGGGGTAGTTGGTATTTATTATATAAGTGGGAGTACGAAAATCTCCCCTTCTTTGCATCAGAAGTATAGAAATTGATAACTAATTTTAGATGATGGGTGCAGCTGCCCAAGATTTTTGTATCAACAATTTTATACTTATCTAAGATTGAACTTTCAAAATATATTTCGCTGTTGTCAAATAACACGATCCTTTTCTTTTCTGGTTATCTTGCTTTTTTGGGGTATTGATATCTTGTTCTTGCACCAGGAAGCGCCTAGATACTACTCTTCAGGATTTAGAAGAAAAGCAAAACAGCAAGAAAGAAGCGGTTTGTAACTGTTCAAATTTGCCCCTTGACATAGAGTTCTATATGTTATTGTTATATGTAATTATTATCAAACTTAGGTGGCGCTTAGTTTGGAAATTCTTCAATGGGAATGAGAATAATATATGGAAATGATAGTGGTTAATGAGAATAAGAGATGATCCAAAAAACTATTTTTCCTCCTAAATAAGGTAATCATTACCCCCATTTGATTACCTTTTTTGTCTCATTTTTCCAAAATTAGAGCACAATACTAGGGTTGTAACATCATTGGAGACAATCATTCATTCAAGTCATCCGAGGGCAGAGAGCGAAGTATTTTCATTCTCATTCCCATTGAAGAATTCGAAACAAGCTCCCCCTTATTATCATCACCATAACTATGATTGATTTGTTCTTTTTCTCATTTGGGATTTGATTGGATCTGCTGTCAATAAGGGCTTGATTAAAAAGTAATTTACTGCTAAGCTCGTTGCAGATTCTACGATACTCAAATTATTGAAAAATTTCAGTGATGTCTGATCGCACGTGTCACATTATTATGATGCAGTATTTAGTTCCTATCATACATTTAGTTTGAGAGTGTCCAAAGATGCCTGAATACTCTGTAAACCCCTGGGACCTAGATTACTGTCTGTACTCTATCGTACATATTCCTGAACAAAAAATGTCCATTTAAAATAACTGAATCCATTTGTTTTCTTTTCTTTCCTTAATCTTTTTTGGTAGCATATCAGAATTTTCTTCTCTAAAAGCATGATTGCTTAAATGCCTTTGTTTTCTCCAATTCTGCAGATTTTCAAGGTACAACAAAGAATTCAGTCTCTGCAGGCTGGGAAAGCCAAGGCCTAATTATGCCAGATGAGAAGTATAAATGTTTTCTCTATGTGTTGAAATTTCTGTGTGTACCATTAGAAATATCATTTTGTAGGGTTTTTACAAGGACTTTAGCCAGTGATTGCCCAATTTTATATCCTTGTCCATGTACTTTTGAGGATAAATGATGTTGTTGGTTAAAGATATTATTCTCGCATGGAATTCATGTGTTCTGTTAACAATATTGAATAGCATAGCTTTTACATACAACTTGGTTTAGAAGTCAGTTCTCCAATTAAATAATGGCTTTGCACATGAGCACGTTTTGTTACTGATACTTTCCTAACGTGTCTTCAACGGGTTCTTTGTCATTTTTGAAATGATTTTAGAGGGGGAAGAATCATACTACTTTTAGTTAGAAAAGGACTAGATAAGCAGTAGTGTAGAATATAAGGAAGCTTTGAGATGAAGTTGCTTAGTGATAGAAGGAATAACATTCCATAAGATGATCTTCTTATCAGAAGCTCTTTAGATAAGAAAGAACATAATGATCACTAGCAGCAATAGTTGAATGCATTTTAAAAGGCGTGTAATCACATATTAAATGAATAAATGTTGGCCATAGAAAATTTCAGATTCGGCATCAAAGGAACAGTCTGGAGGAATTATGATTGTGGCATTTACTGTAAGTTATAATCTTTCCATTGTCAACATAATATTCTTTTGAAAGTAGGAGAGAGACATTTGAAGCCTGCTGTGTATTTGTTCTGCTATTCATGAATATTCATACTCAGAAAGGTGTGCTATTGTTCTATGCTATGTGGTGAACTTACAGCCAGGTGGGAAGAATCTTGAGAAGATAACAAGATTGCATACATTCAAACACTCAGAATTTGTAACATTATGTTGCTGAAACATATTTAGATGACCATCTGATGTTCTGGGGGGTCTGTTTAATGTTAAGGCTATTGTTATCAATTATTGATGAAATATGGCAGGCAACATGCATATCTGTTGTCCACAGATGTTTGCCAGGCTGTATGTATCATGCGCAGGGGCTGCTCTTTTTTTCTTGACTGACCTTCTGCATTCCTCAATGGACTGCATAACTAAGTCTTTGATGATGAAGTCCATGAATATCTTCACTTCGAATTAAAGAAAAAGAAAAAGAAAAAATCTTTCAAGAGAAGTGGCCACTGCCAGATATGCGCACTCCGAAAATATATTTCTGATTATGCTTAGTTAATAATTATAATTATGGCAAAAATTTTGTGATTCCTTGTTTGGTTAGGGATGGGATGGAGGATGTAGATGAAAAAGAGGTGGATGGGGATAATCCAATGAATAGTAAATATATGTTTGGGTAGAGATGAAGCATGAGTGGATGAAACTTTGTGTCAATTCAAAGTAGGGGTGAGAATAAGTGAAGATTATCCGACTGAGGCCTACGACTTGGCCTACTAAAGACTAGCTTGGTTAGGCTCGTTTAATAAACAAGTCTATTTATTTAAATAAGTCAGACCTGAGCTCTTTTGTAAGCCTTCTAAGCCCAACATGTTGACCTATTTAACTATATTAATAATATATATTACTCCCTCCGTCCAATATTAGTAGGCCTATTTTTTGGGCAGTTATTTTTTGTCATAAGTTGGAAGGTATTATGAGGTAATGTGAGGTTTATTTATCAATAAAGTTATTGTTTATGGAAAATATAAGTATCATATTTTCCATAAACAATAATTTTATTGATAAATGAACCTCACATTACCTCATAATACCCTCCAACTTATGACAAAAAATAACTGCTCAAAAAGTAGGCCTACTAATATTGGACGGAGGGAGTATATAATATATAATGCATAATAATACAATACATATATAATATGTTATAATAAATTGTTGATGATTCGATCTAATTGTGAGGATTAGTGATTATGTAATCCGTTTTGGGAATTATCAAACAATTACGTGTGATTGATTACCGCTGTAAATCGGTAAATACGAGGGATTGAGGTAAATACGAGTATCAATTTCGTATTTGTTTCGTATATGTGTGTGTATCGGGGTGTGCATATGTGTATAAGTATTGGATGTATTTCTTGTGTGTATTTATGAAATTTAGACTTAATTTTATTAGTGAAATTGATGGTTTTTATACATGTGGTGACAACCCTTTCAACTCCTATTTTGGCATGCATGACACTTGTCATGTTAACTATTTACCTTATCTAGGCCCTTTCTTAATTATAAAGTCTTCTTAGTTCGATGTGCTTGGTTGCTCATACTGGAGCTTCTCTTGATAAGTATTCTCATCTCTGCTCATCCCTTAGGCTGTCCGATTTTCTTGGAGTCTGACTCTACTATGCTTGCCCAGCCTTTTGGGTATTTGTCTTTTGCTTGACAATTCTTGAGGGCTGCTTGCCCAATAAAGCTGCTCACCCAATGGGGTTGACCTCTTATGAGTTGCTCGCCCCTTGGGGTTGCTCGTTCCATTGGTCATTGACCTGATTTGACTGTTAATCCTATCTTACTGACTAATTTATTGTTTGCCACTTCATTAGACTGTTCACCTATCAACAACTGCCCCCTAGTCCGTTCCCATGTTGCCACGCGGTCGAGCAACTGAAGACGCTCTATTTTCTTGTGAGTATGACGAACAACTGCTCTTAGATGAATAATTGTTATCCTGATGTTTCGTTTCTCGAGAGGGATGGTTAAACGTGACCCGCAACGTGGGGCGTAATAATTAAAACCGTCCACGGGCGTGCGTGTTTCCAAGGTGACATGTCTTTCAAATTGCAAAAGGGCGCCTGGATTCTTCTTCTTTTACGAGTTTTACCCCGCTTTTTCACCCTTTAAAAGGGTTTCTCCTTCATTTTTTCTTGAAACTCTATTTCTCTGTAAATTTCTCAAAATCTTTTGAATTTCCTGTTGAAAATTTTCGGCGAAGCTTGTCTTTCGACCACTGTATTTTGCCGCCAGTGTAAGGTAATCTATTTTAATTGTTTCGATTCCTCCCTTCATTTTTTTTTCCTTTTTCATCTAAAATTGCCGCGGGTTTTGAAACCGCCGTTGTCGTCCTCTGGAACGCCGCCAAACACCACCATTGCCCACCATAAAAAACTCAAACATTCCAATTTACATGTCCTCACAATCTAAACCCTCTAATCCCCACTAGAATTAAGAAAAAAGACCGATCAAAGAAACTTCCATGACTCCATTGCCTGTGGAGATATCCGACGCCTCGAATCCCGACACCCGAGTCCATCGTTTGCACAAAATTCCTCATCCAACCGTTCTGACAAAGGGACCTTGTTAGATTTAACGAAGACTCGGATTCAGATTTGGATCTGGAGGATGAGTTGACTTGGGAGTATCTGGCGAGCATTGATTTTCCTATGCCGAACCCAGTGGAGCGCCAAATTCCAACAATCGTTGCTCACTGTGGTGATTGGGAGTCCTATGTGGCGAGGTAGGCCAACCAATTTGTCCACGCTGATCGTCAATTTCGTGCGTTAAAGAGAACGAGGTATAGAGCGAGCAGGGTTGAAAGTACAATTACTGACGAGAATCTGGATTGGATTCATAACGAGTACAAGATTCCATATGTGGGCTCCCATCAAGGATGATCTAGCTGATCGCCCACTTGAGGGTTGCACGGCGATCAACCTTGCTATGCTGAAGGTTGGGTTAACCTTGCCATTACACCCATTGGTTGGTTGGTTCTTGGAGGAGTTCAACTTGGTAATCACCCAGCTCATTCCAGTCGGGTGAAAAAACCTGCCCGTTTTGTTTACGTTGTTTGCCCTAGAAGGATATCCAAATAGACTTTCTGCCGAGGATGTGAACTACATCATGTCCATCTCCGCTTGCACCGGGGATGAAACTGAGTGGTATTATTTGAAAGCTCGCCCATGTATTTAGGTTGTTGAGGAGGTACCGAACAAGGCCAGGGACTGGAAAGACCAATTCTTTTTTATTGGTGAGGATTGGCGAGCAGTGGCATATAGGGGTGGCGGTCGGCCCGGCACTGGGCCACCTTCATTTTACGAGTTGGGCAGGGCTCGGCCCGGTTGCAACCGGGTCTCTATTTTAAAGGTCCAGGCTGGCCTTAGGCGGGCCATCGGGCCAAAATGGCCCGTCTTTTAAAAAAATTAAATTTGTCAAATAAATTATTTATATTCAATAAAATAATTTTATTTTTAAACAAATTCTATAGTCCTATTTTTGTGGTCAAGATATAAATTATAATGACCATTAATATTAGTTTACGATACGATTTGACTACCCATTTCCAATAAATAACTTATATTAATCTCTTGAAAAAGCTATTACAACAAGAAAATAGTAATATTAACTCAACAAACACTTTTAAACATCACATGCAATTATTTTCATGTTAATAGATACACTTGACATATTAGACCAAACTACACTTGATATATAAATAAAAAAAAAAAGGGCTAACCAAAAGTTCCGGGTCGGGCCGGGCTGGGCCAAATCGGCCCGGTTCTTTTCGGGCCACTATTTTCTAGGCCCAGCCTGTCCTGAAAGACGGGCCAACCGGGCCGGCCCATAGGGCCGGGCTCATTTTGCCACCCCTAGTGGCATACCCCTACGGTGGCGACAAACGAATTAACTCTCCCGAGAGATATGGGGCTCTTCGACAAACAAATTAACACCCCTTCGGTGTCGATTTTTTTCCCTTTTAAGAACATATAGGACTAATTTTAATTCTCTTTCTTCTATTTTAAGGTCCCAAAACCCTCAAGTTGCGCAGTGTAGAAGATGAAGTGAGCTCAGAGTTCCTGTTCGTCCTAAGCTTAATTACACTTTGTAACAAGGCGGACAGAACCATCAAGCATCATAGCGCCATCGACCAGTCCTCGCTACGAGGTGTTGTACAATCAACACTCCATAACAGATGGTACAACACTATACAACAGTGTTGAACAGTGCACTGCTGTACAACACACCTAACAAATAGTACTCCCTCCGTCCCAATTTTATTTTTCCTTTTGCCAAAAAGATCCGTCACAATTTTGTTTTCCCATCTCCAAAATAGAAATAAAGTGATTCGCCTTTTTAAACTCCACTCCTACAATTCAACTACTTTATTCATCATTCACCATTCCCAAGTTTACTTTATTCATTTAAATACTACATTTCAACTCTCGCATTAAACTCCGTGTAAAGTCAAATGAAAAAACAAAATTGGGACGAATGGAGTATCTGCATAACACTACACATCAATATTTAACAGTGCACTGCAGTGTAACATGAAAGAATTCAAAATTTATTACTCCCTCCGTCCCAAACTTATGTTCCTGTTTATTGTTTGCACGGTTATTAAGAAAAGAATTGTTTATTAGTATTTAAAGTGATAAAGTGATAAAGTGATAAAGTAATAAAGTAGATGTTTTGGTTATTAGTATATGTAGAATATAATGTTAAAAAATATTGTTATTTTTTTACCAAAAATAAATATAGCAAATGAATATGGGACGGAACTTTTTGGCAAAAATGAACTTAAATTTGAAACGCTAAGAGTATAAGTTAAAAACGCGGTAGTGGGATTATTATTTTTTCGGGAGGCGGTGTGTTTTTGAATTGTGAAAATGATTTTAATTGGTTGCGACTTGCGAGTGATTTGATATTTCATTGATCTAGTGCAAGCTTTCATGTCAGATTTCTTTAACCTTGTACACCTTTTTGAACTAGGTAATTGATTCCCGTAGTGGACAAATAGTAATAATATGCCATAAAAGCTAAAGTAATTGTTTGATTTTCAAATTTTATTATTTGGGTTCATGTTATATATTAAAATTTTCTCTTAAAAAAACTCCACCTAATTACAATAATAAAAAGTGTAAATCCAACAAATTGTTAGAAAAATTAATATAAATTGATTAATTTCAAATCTCGCTATAAGTTCATAATTTTAAGATATAATTGTCACTTGGAATCAAACCCATTAAAACCAATCCTACTCCCATATTAAATCATCTACTCAATGTACATTCTTTCAAGGAAAAATCAAATAGAAAATTCAGCCGCTCAAAGTAAAGAATAGTGTAGTAAAATTAATATAAATAAATTATTTAAAAGTTTAATAGAAAAAATAAGACTCTCTTGCATAGTTGAATTGTCCTAAATTATATGAAAAGAAAATTAAGCGATTGAATAAACTAAAAAATGGAACGAGTGAAAACGAGTGGTAGAGATCAATATAAATATATTAATTTTACATTTACTCCCTCTTTCAGCTTAAATGACCCATTTACTATTTGAACACTTCCTAAGGAATATATTATTTGCATATATAGTGGCTAGTTGAGATTTGATAAAATAAGGTAAAGAAAAAAAAAAGGACAAATGTAGGGAGAGATGAGAGGTAGAGAGAGATGTGGGATGTACTTTTCCACTTGAGAACATAAATTTTAGCATGCACTTAAATGCAGGACATTCATTTGGATTTTAAGCTCAATTTTTTACTTCAGTTTTGATTTTTTTTAAAAACATACACTAACATACTGATTTGTATTTTTTTTTACAATTGAGGTATTATTGATTACTTTTTAGGATATTATTTATTTCTATTTGAAATATTTTTTCAAAATTCAAATATATAACATGCACTCAAATGTACACTAAAACTATTCTTTTAAAGAAACATGCAACTGTAGTTGGAATGATGGGAGTAGAAGAAGAACATTAAGCGAGTGAATAAAACAAATAATTGAAGCATAAAGGGCGGACTTGACAATCATTTAGTATTACAATTCATGTACAAGGTAGGATGGAATATTTGATATTACACCACCCAGCCTAAAAGATTTTTAGCGGCATGCTACTTGTTGTGTACTTAAAAAAATTTATTGGCGCATAGACTCTAATAATTGTATGACGTGAAAATGTGGTTTCATCAATAATTATTATAAGCATATTCATTAATTTGCATGTCGTTTTTACGAGACCTTACGAAAAGATAATTTCTTTAGGGAACGCTTAGGTAAAAAATCTTCAATGAAATGGTAGTTATGAATTATGGAGTAATTATATTATGTATAATTTATTTTTATCATACTTTGTATAGAATAATAGAAATTCTAAATAAATTAATAATTACCCTATTTTAATTAACTACATATTTTTATATAATTATTTTTCCACAATCATTTCAATATTTTTTAACAAACAATAATTTTTATTCTCATTTTCAATTATTTCTAAATTAGAACAGAATATTAATAATATAACTATTAATTTTGTTATAATTACTTTTCATGATTTTGATCATTACTATTACTATTTACTTCAAGCAAATGCTCCCTAAATTATATTTTTTTAAGAGTTTAACAGTACAACCCAACAGAATAAAGAAATTACAGCTCTTGGGTTACACTTCTAACTCTAATCGGTATTTCTACTACATTCCATTCTTGAGGATCCAGAGAGTTCTCATCAAGCTTAGCTAACTCATGTGTCATTGTATTTTGTTCCCTCGATATGTAATTGACGGCCTTTACCACACCGCTGTGCACGTCCTTCCAAATTTCCCGAAGGCCTGAGCTTTCTGCACCAAGGGCTTCTTCCTGCATCTCGCCACAATCGGCTCATGTTCGCCCCGGATTAAAATATAGCCAATCAAAAACCTGTTTCGTTCTCCATCATAGCTCGCATCAACCATGACCGTCACACCTTCAAATCTATTCGGATTTGGCCCATATTTTTTAGAGATGCTCCCAGTGCTTCGAAATTCATTCATCATAACTGTTGCCTTTCTATACACCTGGAGGAGTTCTTTTGCCCACTCCACCCTGATATATCTTCCCCATTTGTTGTGGTTATTTGGATCTTCGTGGGTTAGACGACACCCCTCTTTCCAAATTCCCCACATCACCATTATTGCCTTCTCCTTATCATCAATGTTCATTCTCATCAGAAATAGATGTAAGAACTCCGTTGTGCTCATGGAACCTCCCTTTTTAACTTCTTCCCACCATCCCACCATCTTCCAAATTTTTCGAACCCCCGGGCACAAGAAAATCGCATGGATAGTCCCTGCTCTCCAATGTTTGCACCATCCACAAATTGGTTCGATCGGTATATGATGCATGGCAAGATTACCTTCCGTCGCAATAACATCATTTAGAGCTGTCCAAAAGAAGATTTTAACCTTTGGCGGGATCTTTAACTTCCAGACCGAATTCCACCATTGCTCCTCCATTTGCCTACTATTCGAGCTTTCGGCTTCAAGATAATTCTTTCTCCCTTGTACATAGTTCCATTACCCCGATTTAACAGAGTATTTTCCTTTAGGCTCCAGCTTCCAATACGTCGTATCTTCTCCATCTTTTTGGGAAATTGGTGTTTGCAGTATTGCTTCCTTTTCATAGGGTAGGAAGGCTTGTTTAATTAACTCCTCATTCCATGTCTTATTAGGTTTTATGAATCGTGCTACATTTGACCCGCTCGCACGCCTTGATTTTATCCGCCCATCACTGATACCCGACACCCATGCGTCCTTAAATACGTGTGCTGTGTTGCCATTCTTTATTCGCCATCATAGTCCTCTTGCAACAAATCCCTACTCCAACAGAGTGATCTCCAAATAAAAGATGGATTATGTCCCACATCAGCTTCCATGATATCTCCATCTTTAAAATATCTTGCCCTGAAGACTCTAGCGACAAGCAGGTTGGGCATTGACATAATTCGCCAAACTTGCTCAGCCAAGAGCGCTTTATTAAAGTCCACAAGCCTACGAAAGCCAAGGCCTCCTTGCCATTTCGGTTTCGTAAGCACCTCTCAGCTCTTCCAGTGAATCTTTTTCCCCCCTCTTTTAGTCCCCACCAGAAATCTGCTATGATCGCTTCCATATCATGACATAATGAGCTGGGAATTCGAAAGCAAGACATTGCATAAGTCGGCACGGCATTAAGGACGGCTTTGATTAAGACCTCCTTACCTCCTTCTGAATTTTTTTTTGTGCTTCCACACTTCCACCTTACTTTTAATCCGGTCTCTTAAATAGGAGAACTGAAACCGCTTCCTCCTGGCTGAAAAGGTTGAGAGGCCCAAGTAAATCTCATGTCCCTGTCTCAACTTGACGTCAAAGGTATCTCTTGTTGCAAGCTTGTTGGACGGGCTTATGTGAGGGCTGAAGGTAATGGCCGACTTGTCATAGTTTATAAGCTGCCCCGACGCCTTCTCATACTTCTTGAGACACTCTCTCAATCTAATACAACCCATAGATTCTGCCTTGAAAAGAATCAGACTATCGTCCGCAAAGAATAAGTGGGAGATCGGGGGGCTTTCTCTTGCTACTTTCACACCCTGCAGTCTCTTCCCCTCCACGAGACTAGTGATCATTGAAGAGAGCCCTTGCGCACGTATTAAAAACAGAAAAGGGGAGATGGGATCTCCCTGCCTCAACACCCTCGACGGGGTTAGATTGCCAACTACCCGGTCTTCAATTTTGAATGAATATGTCACCGACGTAATGCATCGCATGATTAAACCGACCCACCGTTGTGGGAATCCCATCTTTAGCATTATTTTCTCCAAATATCTCCACTCGATACGATCATACGCCTTTGACATATCCAATTTCAAAGCCGCATATCCCACCTTGCTTTTATTGTTCCTCAGCCATTGCATGCATTCATATCCTATTAGGATATTATCCGTTATGAGCCTCCCAAGGACGAATGCACTTTGATTCTGATCAATGATGTCTGGCATAATTTTCCGCTACCTGTTGGTAATAGCTCTTTCAATGACTCTATAAGCCACATTGCACAAGCTGATGGGTCTGAAGTCTTTTAAAGTCTTCGACTCTTTACTTTTCGGGATGAGTGCAACAATTTTTTCATTCCACTTTTCCAGATTTTCTTCCCCATTAAGCATCTTCAACATACATGTCGAGATTCTTTGTCCCGCTATGTCCCATGATCTTTGGTAAAAACCGACTGTAAGTCCGTCTGGTCCAAGCGCCTTCGAGGGATGGAGATCAAAAGCCGCCTTTTTAATTTCCTCTTCTGAAAAAGGAAGAGTCAAATAAGAATTCATAGCCGCACTAACTACTGGCTGGACTCCATCAATCACTTCACATATGTCTCCTTCTGAGGGGGAATTAGAGGCGAACAATTCTCCATAAAACTCAGAGTATTATGGACTCAATACCTGCAGGATCTGTGCGCCAATGCCCACCTTTATCATACAGTCCTTTTATGTCATTTGTCCGTCTCCTCTGAGATGCTTTGTTGTGGAAATAACTCGTATTTTTATCCCCAACTGAGAGCCATGAGAGCCTAGCTCGTTGGTGCCAATATATTTCTTCTTGAAGCTCAAGCTTATGAAGCTTATTTTCGAGAGCCTGTGCGGATGCCCCATCAAACCGCTCCTCATCTTCTTCCCATAGTTTGTCCAATTCGGCTCTTATCCTTCTTATTTCATTTGTCATATTTTGTTCTTTGGTTTTGGCCCAGTTTGTTAGCTTCGACTGGCACATACCCACCATTTCCGGAAGATTCAAGCTCACCGTATTATCTTCCCAAATATCTTCCAGTATCTTCTCAAAATCATCTTCTAGAAGCCATTTATTCTCAAACTTGAACTTCCATTGCCTACATTGTCCTTCCGGGGACCTATTGAGGAAGAAACTGATTTCTATTGCTCTATGATCGTAGCCATAGAAACTCATATTTTTGACCTCAAACCAGTTAAATTTATCCAACCACAAATCATTGGCTAAAAATCGATCAAGTCTTTCTTTTATAAGTTGATTCCCCCCTCTCTTATTTATCCATGTAAAAACAGGGCCCTTAGCCCCAAGATCCCTCAGTTCAAGTTTGTTAATCACCTCATTAAAAGCTCTTATCTAGCATATGGCTTATGACCACCTTCCCTTTTTTCCACATCACATTTTATCTCATTAAAATCGCCCCCCACAAGCCAAGGAGTTTTTGAGTGACTGTTGCTATTAAGTACCCTTCTCATAAGATTCCAGGAATGACCTCTTTCATTAGCATTTGGATTTCCATAGAAATCGATAAAGTTAAACAACACATTTTCAACAACAATTTGACAAAATATATGCCCGCGCGAGTACGAAATTAAGTTCATATTCATAGAATCCTTCCAAAACAACAACAAACCACCCGCCCTACCACATGCATCAACACCAAAAGCAAAATTAAAGTTCAAAGCATACTTCCAATGACAACCTAAGCTAGCAGATGTTAGTGTTAGTGTCCTAGAGACAATTCTTTGTAAGGACATAGTACTAAGATGATATTCAATTTATGGTTTAATATTATTGATTGTTTTAATATTAAATGTATGGCTTTACACTTATCTGAATATTATGTTTGATTGTTTGCATTATTCATATCTGTATTCCCTTGAATAGATACTGTCATTGAGTGAGTGAGAACTCAGATAACTTAAGTGCTTCTCAAATAGCCCCAATCAAGGATCATCAAGAATGGGATATTGATGATCCAATGGAGATTGATGTGCGATCTGTATTATACTCTATGGGAGAGTGTAGTAAGATCTCACTTACTACGAGATACTAGGTATCTCATAATGGATGCACAAATACCTTAGAGGGTATTGGTATACACATCCAAGAAACCGTTTGATGTAATTCCACATAATGTGTCTACGAGTGTCTCGGTTAGTGGGAGCAATGTGATACTCCTCTGACTTGAGGTCAATACGCACGACATGTGCGGAGTGATGAACTTTGACCATGATCGATGCTTGCACCCTCCAAGGGTAGATATGGCATGGATTGGGTTCATCACGAAGTGCATGTGCGTAGTAGTTGAGCCAAGAATAAGATTCATTTCTCAATGTAGATATAAGAGAGAATACTCGTCTTCTCATCATAATTGGATCTAAGACATCGGCCGATGCAAGTTGACTTGAACTTTGTGGCCAAGTGCGACGCGAGTGATCAATTAGTGATTCGAGATAATATGAATAAGTTATTTGAATAGACACTTCATCATGTTCAAGGCTTAATCGAGTATTCGTGAATGAAAGAAAGATATCACAATAGCCTACAATATTACAGGTAGTTGCAGATTTCCTCGCAACGTACCTCGTATATTGAGAATACCTGATTTATTGTCTAGGGTTTAATTAAGACCGTTAGTTTGACTAATCGCTCGATATACGAGGGCCTATGGGTCACACAACAAACAATGACAGTTCGCCGATTATAGTTGATTGATTAAGTATTATATTAGATATAATATTTAATTAAATTAGATTTAATTAAATATGAAATCTCAATAATAATATTTGGAATATTATTATACAAGAATAATAGATATGGAAATATATTATTCGTAGGAATATATCTGGGTAAATATAATCCGTATAGATTATATTTACGGGCTAGGCCCGATATCTTGCTTAAGAATTAAGCCAAGTTTATCCCAATAAATATGTGTCTCATGGGAATTCCAAAATACACACAAGAAATATAATTTCTCCATAAAATCTCTAGCTCGAGTTTTTCTAGCAAGTTCGTCTCGAGATTCAACGCTGGCACCTCGATGCGGATCGGTGAATAGGTGTTGCGTGGATACCATAGTTGAGGATTCCACGTACGAGGCGCTACAAGATTTCTTGTTTAAGATATCTCGTATTTAATTATGCAATTAACTATTCGTTGTTGGTGAACAATATTTCCGCTGCGCATGTTTACGTGTTTTACGTGGCTCCAAAATCCAACAGCAGAAACTTTGGATTCCATGACAAATAACACATAGGGCTTATGATCAGCGATTAAACGCTGGAGAGATAGGAACGGACGACGGTTGCCCAGACTTCATGCATTCCAAACGATGATCCTCATGGCTGTCGGCGGGGCTGGGAAGTACCAGCCTCCGCCGCTCCACTAGACTCACCAGTTGTCTCACCTTCCTTCTGTTCCTCCTCACTCTTCGTCTTCTTTCTCTCTACTTCAGTTCCAATCAGCATCGGCCACTGAAACACCCCTGCTCCCTGCTCACTGCTTCGGTATTGCTTGACCTAGCATCGAGCCCCCAACATTGGTTATGCAGATACCATCAACCATCCCCATTCTCTCTTCCTAGGTTGTGCGGTATGCTTCCGGCCCACCTCCATTTTCACTTTCTTTATTTCCTTCCCCTTCACTCCCAACTCCGAAAAAGGCACCATAGTTCCACTTTCCCCTGCCTCCGTATTCCACCCCCCAGCTTTAAAGGCATCATTCATCATTCTGACCGGGCTCATCAGTTCCTGGAAAGTCGTGACTTATGTCACATTCGGGGTCCGGATCGATTGTTTGAGGCATACCATCGCTTTGCTCATCTCCCCACACGAAGCTCCCACAACATCCTTCATCTTTCTTATACTGTCTTCACTAGAGCTGGCAAAGCGGGCGGGCCGGGCCGGCTCGGCCCAGCCCATCGGGCTATTCACTATTCGCGGCCCGGTCCATTTGCACGTCGGGCCTGTAAAATCCCAGCCCGGCCCGGCCCAACCATAGCCCACGGGCTACCGGGCCGGCCCGTTTCAACTTTTTTTAAATTTTT
The DNA here is from genome assembly GCA_947034835.1 of Ballota nigra. Classification (NCBI taxonomy): domain Eukaryota; kingdom Viridiplantae; phylum Streptophyta; class Magnoliopsida; order Lamiales; family Lamiaceae; genus Ballota; species Ballota nigra. The sequence continues at coordinate 15,097,804 of OX344730.1, forward strand.
TTTTCCTATTCTCAAAATAATGTTTGGTAGAGTTTTTCTATTCCACGGTACTGAAAATTGAGGGGCTTCATCTACAAAATTTCTTATTATGGCATCAACTATCAAGTCAAGTATGTTTAAAAAAAAACTAAATATCATTTAAATATCACTAAATATCATTTAAAAATTAAATATACAACATTAAATTCCTTATTATGGCAGTATCAAGTCAAGTATGTCCATATATTTGTAATTACAACACTAAATATCATTTAAAGAAATAACACTAATTATAATCTTTTAAAAATAAAATAGATATAAAAAATAAAAAATAAATCAACCGGGCCAAATGGGCCGGCCCATGGCCCGTCGGGCTAGCCCATTTGGCCCACCGGGCCAGCCGGGCCGGGCAAAAAACGGCCCGATTTTTTTGTGCCTCTATTTTTTAGGCCCAGTCCAGCCCATATGTCGGGCGGGCTGGGCCGGGCCGCCGGGCCGGGCCCAAATTGCCAGCTCTAGTCTTCACCCTCTGTCATCATACTCTTCTTCTTCTGGCTTCCCAGCATCATCATCCCCAATTCCGCCAGCTCCTTAGGGGTTGGACCCTTTTGCCCATCCGCTCGAAGTCAAGTGGGATAAGCTCTCGATGTCTCCGTCCCTTCATTGGCATTGAGATAAATGGAAGGGTAGTCTTTCTCCACGTGGTCCAGCCTTCCACAAGTATAGCAAAAATCAGCCAGGCGCTTGTATCTAAAAAATACGAGCTTGGTCTCCCCCATAACTAGAATTGAAGTTCCTCTATTCAACAGTTTTGAGATATCCAACATCACCCCCACTCTCAAGCACTTTCCAATTGAAACACCTCCATGTGGACTCTCCACATCGATCACCTTCCCAAGCCTCTCCCCTATTTTTTGCCCCACTATTTTGGTCATGGAGCACAGTTGTAGAGAGTGTATTTGGACCCAAAATGGAACTTCAGTAAGGCTGATGTCCTCAGCCCTCTCAGTGCCATTGACTCTTCCCAAAATCAACAACGACCCATTTAGATTCCAAGGTTGCTTGTGCGTGACCTTGGCTATTTCAGAAGCATTCTCGAACTCAAAGATAAATAGCCCATCGGTTATGGGCGTAGCCTTCAGGGACTGGTTGATTCCCCAAAGCTTTTTCATCGGGATGCCCAAGCCTATTGGGCCGATATTCTTCTTAATCGCCAATTTCCCGACCAGAAGATTGTTGGTTGAGGCGAGATCCTCATTAGCAATTTTGATCCGGTCACTTTCCATCTCAGAAAGTAACATTTTCCCCACATCTCAGTCAAAAAATCCACCATCAAATCGTTCAAAAGGGATAAGATTGAAATGGGTAATTGAGTAAAAATTTGTTGCAAACTCAGTTGCACAATCAGAAACCCCAAATTGGGTATATATACAGCCACAAGAGCTACCCTAGATGTAATCATAACAAAACTCATCTTACCAAGCAAGCCTAGCGAAAACCAAGAGGATCGCTTGGAAGCGGAAGAGTCTCACACGGTGAGTGGTTGGTGTCGTCCGGCTATCCTCACGCGAGGAGAGAGAGGTCTCCAGCTAAGATTTCCTAGTGCACGCAATCCAAGAGAGAGGATCCGAATTTTAGAGAGAGGATTTTTTTATGGAGTGATGCAACATTAATTTATGTATATTTTCAGTTTCTCACACACGTTCGCTAATCAATATCCATTTATTTTGACTAGCTAGTTGATAAGTTTGACTGTTTCACAAAACACCTCATAGAAAGTACTTTAGGTTTTGATTTAGTCCAGTGTTGGTAGCTTAGTTGGTTGAGCCTACCACCTAAGACCCCAAAGGTCTTGGGTTCGAGATATGGAGAGGGAATTCATTTATCTCTTGTGGTGGGATGGTGTTCTCCTATTTCGGTGGTTGCCGTTCCGACTGCAGTGCGGTTGTGGTTTGGAGTTGCGGATTCGGGTGGTCCCCCTCTTGTGGTGATTGCGGTTCCGGTCTACAACGAGATGAAAAGATGTTGCCATGTACCCGGTGGTCGAAGGAACTATTGTAATTGATTATGTTATGAAACAATTGTAATTGATTACCTAAAAAAAGTATGTTTAATTTAGGGCAAATTGTTATATGAAATAATCTACATTTAGAAAATGGATCCTCATGCCAGCGCTTCCTCTTCTCACGTCGCCTCCTCCATCCCTAATAAAGAACCTTGAGAATTATGAAGTCCTCCGCCTTCAATTTTTCGTTATGAAGTAAAAAGAAAAAATTAAAAAAAAGACACTTTAATTAAGATTAAACTGAGATTGATTTATGAATTCAGAAGACTGATTTTATTCTTTATTTGTGTGTTGGTTACTAAAAATATGTGTTAATATTGGAACAAATGTATGTTACTGTTAGAGTAAATATGTGGTAATGCAAATGTGTGTTACTGTCAGAACAAATGTGTGTTACTATTGGAGCAAATGTATGTTACTGTTAGAGTAAATATGTGTTACTGCAAATGTGTGATACTATTGGAGAAAATATGTGTTACTAAAAATATATGTTACTATTGGAGCAAATGTGTGTTACTATTTGAGCAAATGTGTGTTACTGTCATAACAAATGTGTGCTACAATTGAAGCAAATGTATGTTACTATTAGAGTAAATATGTGTTACTGCAAATGTGTGTTAATGTTAGAGTAAATATGTGTTACTACTGGAGCAAATGTGTGTTACTGTTAGAGAAAATATGTGTTACTATTGAAGCAAAGTGTGTTAATGTTAGAGTAAATGTGTGTTACTGCAAATAGGTTTTAAAGTTAGAGTAATTGTGTTACTATTGGAGCAAATATGTGTTACCGTTAGAGGAATATGTGTTACTATTGAAGCAAAGTGTGTTAATGTTAGAGTAAATGTGTGTTACTGCAAATGAGTGTTAAAGTTAGAGTAATTGTGTTACTAAAAATATGTGTTAGTATTGGAGCAAATGTGTGTTACTGTTAAAGGAAATATGTGTTACTACTGAAGCAAAGTGTGTTAATGTTAGAGCAAATGTGTATTATTGTAAATGTGTGTTAATGTTGGAGTAAAAATGTATTGATGTTAGAGCAAATGTATGTTATTGTTGAAGCAAATATATTTTAATATATAAAATAATAAATTTAAAGGAATGAGAAATAAATTAAAAACACATATTTGATCTTGTAAAATATATATATGTCATTATTATTATTTTAAAGTTGAAAAAACCTGTTTTTTAATGACTTGTAACACACATTTGCCCATATGGTAACATACATTTTGCCTATACAGTAACACAAACTGGGAGCGAAAATCCTGAAATTTTGACTTGCGCGAGATTTTGGAAAAATCCCACCAAATCCGACCCGACCCGGCCAAGTTCCGCAAATTTTTACCTGGAGCGACCCAACCCATAATGTTTTTAATATTCGCCTATTTTAAGTATATTTCACATGTAAAATATTTCATAAGAGAGCTCCTCTTAATTTAAAGTTTGAGATTTCGAGATTTAAATATTGTTTTGTTTTGGAATTTTATAATTTGATTTTGAAAATTAAATATCCACCCCTACCTATAAGCCCTATATTTTTTTCCCTATCACATTCTTTTCAATGACTTCTGTTAAATTTTTTTTTTTTTACTCTTCCTAATAACTTATATATTAATGTAATTATAATTTTTTCACAGATGTTTAATTTATTATTTATTTACATTTTTTTCTCACTTTTACAATTTTTATTAAAACACAATAATGATATACAATTATCCAATCACTATAAAGTTAAATCCTAACATATAGGAGTATAACTTTCAAAATAAACACATTACTATTTATCATGATTTTGTAATCCACAGGATTTTGAAATTCAGATTCCAAAATACTCTAAATTCTTACATAATGATTTTGTAGGTAAAAAAATTTATAAGAGGGAATTTTAAGAAATAAAAAGCGTTTTAGCTACAAAATATGAGGTTTTGCCGCTAATGGTTTCAATCTATGTTTTAAAAAGTAGGTCGGACCGGCCGGTCAGACCAGTTCGATCGCTACTCGGCAAGCCTAGCGAACGACTCGATCATGTTGGGCGAGGCGCGACGCGAGGGCATGAACCAACAGTAAGTTTTTTTTTTTTTTTTTTTCTGAAATTCTTGCCGAAGCCTGCTTGAGTAATGGCAGTAGGCTTATTTAGTAGTAGGCTTAATTAATGGTTGATGTTGCTCCTTAGTTAATATACATAAAAGTAAAAGATAAAATTGAGTAGGTTTAATTCAAGTTGTAATGAAGATACTAGATTTTTGGGTTAATTATGCTCTTTAGCCTTTGAGATATTAGTATTTCTTTTAAGGGTCTGTTATTCAATAATTGTATATAAATTATGCTTCTCCTCATATCATCCGTTCGGTTCATCCATTTTTCAATAGGCTTATTATTGATTATTGTAATAAAGGAATGCTCCTTTATTGTAAAGTTGTAATGCTCCTCTAATTGAAATCAAGTAGGCTTAATTTGTACATATGATTTGTTATTATAGGGGAAAAATATTTATATATTCATAAATTTTATATTTAATTATATATTATATAGTATGACGTCGTAACGGCTCAACCGCTTTACTAACAGTTAGACCCCGATCCGACCGGTTCGACCAAAAGCGCTGAGGCTGTCTGGTTCAACTTCCGCTTCCGCTTTTAAAACATAGGTTTCAACTAGAATATATTAAAAAATAAAATAATTTGTCATAATGAGAGTGATAAAATATTTTAATTTTTTTTTGTAAATATAAATCTATAAATTTTAGCTACAAAATATTGTATTTGCTCCTAAAATTTTATCGATGAAATTCAAATTTTATATCGGTATTCCAATCATTAGTTATAAAATAAAAAATGTTGCAATAACTTCAATAGATATTTTAATTTCTTCATAAATAAAAATTATTAGAATTATTTTCCATTTAAATATTAACAATGCAATTTAAATTTCATTTCTATTCTGATTATTAGCTATAAAATATAAATTATTCGTTGCAATAACAACAATGAAATATTTAGATTATGACAAAAATTTGTATGAGACCGTCTCATGGTATGAGACAACACAAATTAACACCTACCCTACCAGAGTGTTAATGAGTCAATGCCCAAATTATATTCATTTTCATTGTCTCATACCATGAAACGGTCTCATACAAGACCTACTCAAAATATTATAATTTAGTCGCATACCAAAAAATATAACTATGATTTTATTTGTTTCTCAATTAACATATTAAGTCTATGAATGAAATTTAGTTTTGCCGCTAAAATTTGTATTCTCTTTTTTTTTTAGTGAATCTAGAACCTCATTATTACTTTTAAATTTAGTACGGACGAACTCAGCAACCGAACACTTGATGGGCAGTGATTCTAGAGTAGTCGTCATATCTCACTTTTAATTATTCTTCAATGCAATGCGGTTGCGTCTAATTTGTTTAACCTTTTGATTTGTATATTCAACAAAGTGCTGCATGTAAAAGGTAAGAATATTTTTAATGGTACAAGTTTCAACAAGCGTTATAGGATTACATGAATAAATTAGGGTCATTAATTCTTGTGGTGGCTAATACAAAAACTATATAAATATCGTGTGGTACTAATACAAATATTTTAATTTTGAGATATATGCACTTTCTATTGATTAATCTTGGTGGTTGATTGAACTTAATATATATATATATATACACACACGTAGTTAATTAAACAATATGAACACGTTGAATTTTGATTCCATCTTTCATATGTAACGGGGTAAGGCGCGCTTTATCTGTAAACTAATGATACTTGTTGAAATTAATATTAATTAATTGCCCTTTAGATCACCTTATGGTCAACACATGAGCAAGTGCTCTTTTCTTTTGAAATGACCATTATAAGCAAACACGATTTCATGGTAGCTCTCCACGTGCCTACTCTATATTCGTTGCCTCATGTTCACAAGTTTATTTGTAGCCTCACATTCACTGATTCACATAATTTAAGAGTGTCAGTATGGTATGCACCTTCACAATGCATTCACTCAATCTTTAAGGTGATTTATATTGAAAAATATTCATTCCACCCCAATTCACACTTATTTGCTTTTTTCCTATTTGAACAGATTAAAAAAAAAAAAAAAGTTAGTTATTACTCCCTCCGTCCCGGTCTAAGCGTCCCATTTCTTTTGGTTGAATGGTTTAAGAAAGTGTATTTGTTTATTAATATATGGTGAAAAAGTAATGAATAGTGTTGAAAAGTAATGAATAGTGTTGAAAAGTAATGAATAGTGTTGAAAAGTGGATTGAATGAGTGACATTTTTGGTAATATTATGTGAATTTGAAGGTTAAAGTTTATATGTAGTAGTTGCTTTTTCCATTTATGGAATGAGACACTTAGTGTGGGACAACCAAAAAAGGAAAGTGGGACACTTAGAGTGGGACGGAGGGAGTAGTATTTAAAGTGATAAAATATATGTTTTTGGTTAGAAGTGTATGGAGAATATAATATTAAATAATATTGTTAATTTTTATTTTTTTTGCCAAAAATGGATGTAGCAAACAAGTATGAAACATATTTTTTTGGCAATGTAGCAAACAAGTATGAGATAGAGGAAATATTATTTGATTGCACTGAAAACCGATCTTCAGTGTACTCTAACCACACATTTCAGTATAATCAAATCATATTTTTCAATATAAACAATTTCAATTGTACACCAAGTGTACAAGAGAGTTACTCCTTTAGAGGATGTTTGTTTTGATTTCAATTGCGTTTGTATTTAAAATTCTTGAATTTAGAAATTTTGCATGAATAGTAGTTGAAATATATATATTTTAATTTTGAGATTTGTATATTATAATTTTGCTAAGATCACATAAATGAAGGACTAATATATATGATATTATGAAAAGTTATGTTTATAGTTAAAAAGAAAAAAAGAAAAAAAAAAAGGAAATTAGTAGCACTATAAGAAAATAAAGAATTGCCTATGAAATTTATCAATATGTTTACGAAATTTCTAACAAAAAATTTTGTAGTGAGTATTGCCTACATTTTTTAAAATTATATAAACATCTTTCTTTACCATCTACAAATAATTTACCTATAGAAATTCCGTAGGCAAATTTTTTTTGTAGGTAATTATACCTAGAAATTTTATTTCGTAGGCAAATTAATTCCGTAGATAGATTTTTATTAGATTGAGAAATGAAGATGCTTACATGATTAAAAAAAATCGTAGGCAAATCGTAGACAATTCCTACTAAAAAAAAATTGTTGAATTTTTTTTATAGTGAATTTTAATTTCGTAGGCAATTCTTTATTTCCTTGTAGTGTAGGTGGTACTCCATCCGTCCCAATTTTGTTTACCCATTTTATTATTTATCCCTTCAAACACTTCTAAATAACATCTTATTCCACTAATAATTACGTAGAAGAAATCTTCATTTTGTTTCATGCACTTAATTGAATAATACGCAGTCATAAAAAAAAACATTTTATCAATTTAAATACTAATCCCTCCGTCCCTGAGTAAACTTCTCACTTTCCTTTTCGTGTCATCCCCCACTAAACTTCACATTCCATAAATGACAAAATCAACACTCTACTACATATAAACTTTAGACAAAAACTTGTATGAGACCGTCTCATGGTATGAGACCACACAAATTAACACCTACCCCTACCAAAGTGTTAATGAGCCCATGCCCTAGTTACACTCATTCTCATTGTCTCATGCCATGAGACGGTCTCATACAAGACCTACCCTAAACTTTAACCTTCAAATTCGCACAATATTACCAAAAGTGTCACTCATTCAATTCATTTTTCAACACTATTCATTATTTTATCCTAAAAGTCAACATGTGGCCCACCATGTATTAATAAACAAATACAGTTTTTAAACCATTCAACAAAAAGAAATGAGAAACTTACTCATGAAAGAAGGGAGTACAAATTAAGTCTCACATTAAAGTTAGTCAAATAGATAAACAAAATTGAGATAGAAGTAGTGATTTGTAACGTGTACTGTTGGCTTTCATTTATTTGTAGGAAAGAAAAGTAGAATAGAGAATACCTTCCACAAAGATCGAAGGCTCGATCGAACTATGGGTTTTAGAAAAAGAACTCAAAATCCTAGCAATAGAATGTGTGACAAGGTTGGTATTACGATGAATAAAATAAACATTAAAACTGTGAAACGATTATTATAGTTCATAGCCATAACAATATTACCAAAGACTTTGTCACGATCTCTTGGAAACTAAGCATCGACGACCCCTTACATGTCATCTCCATTTCCATCCTATCTAATCACAAGTCTTAATCCATAAAAAGGATCCTCTCGGACTCGTATGATTTCTACTTCATATGCTAAGAGGTTACCTGCAGGGAATAGGATAGGCCTGCAAGCAACAGACTGACTCATGTCATCACGAATCATCATTTCAATTGCACCATAAAATTGATGTACCAAAACATTACCCTTTACAATAATATCCGATCCATGAAATTTATTTTCACACGGTAAAAAGACACAATTAAATAAAATCAAAGTTTATGGACCCAATTTTTTAAAATACAAATTAAACTAAGCAATGTCACAAGAAAATAATAATACGCTGAAGTCAGACTTTGCACCGAAGAGCTTAATCCTATTTATAGCATAACCCCAACCTTTTAATTCTCATACGAGGTATGTGTTTTTTTTTTTTCATAAGAACGGCTTGACCTTTTAGTTTAACAGTCCATGTTTAAGCTTTTAAAAGTCTATTTAAATCTAGAATCACATTATTTAATATCAAAATATATTATTCAATTGTATTTACGTATAATATATATATATATATATATAGGTTTAAATAGACCGCCATATTAAGTTTAGAACACTTCTATAAAAATGTAAACATAGCCTAATTAATTAAATTGACTTTGAAAAAAATATTTTGCCGGTTCATTTGTTAAATAGTTGCAAGTTGAGTCAGATTTTAGACCAGATCCTAGCACCTCTAGCTCAGATACCCTAGTTTACTTTCACCTGGCTGAAGGTACAAAACAAGTGTTTTTTCTCAAAATAATTTGAAATAATAAATTATATAAGAAAAATATAAGTATTATTTTCAAGTAAAAGAATATTATATCTCATATAAAAATTTATAATTTAAATATAAAATATAGGCGTGTTTAATTGAAAATATAAAAGTAAAACTAAAACCTTAAGAATCCAAAATGGAATATTCCTTTATTTAATGCATCATATATCTACCTTGACGAAGTTGAAGTTATGCTTGATTTGAAAAGAGAAGAAGAAGATACAAGTGTGTGGAAAAAGAGTAAAACCCTAGGCAACTTCAGTTCTTAAACCAATCCCTTATTGGACCACCAATCATCTTTTCCTAATATGTGCATAGCCAATGATGACCATTATACAAATGCTAGAGTTATTATCGATTGACTTTAATATTTACCTTTTTAAACAATATATTCTTCTCAGTTAATCATCTCGCCTTTGACTATTAAATAAATAGACGGATCTAGAATTTTATTTCGTCAAGGTGTTATATACGTTAGGAGCACTGTACAATTTAAGTATATTTTTAAATATTAAATTTATTTTCAATGAATAATTAAAATTAATTACACTGAACACTTATTATCATACTATCGTAATATTTAAGTGTAAATTACTTAAAAATGATCTTGAGTTGCACGTGCACGATAGACCTACTCTTTTATTTCATAGTGGACATATTGTTTTGTACTATAGTGTCAGTATATATTTTCAATCTAAAAGCAAATAATTCAAGTAAATTAAAGTTTAAATTAAAAAAATTCCGCACATATAGTGAAAAAAAAAAAAAATTAAAATTCAAGGGGCAATTGCCACCCCTTAAATGAATCCGTCCCTGCCTTGTGACTTCGCAATCGTGCTGAAACTTTATATGCAACATGCATGGTCCCAAATCAACTAACGTGAAAAATTAAAGAGCAATATATGTATAGAAAACTAAGAAGCTGCTACTGATTTCTGTGTACGTAACAGCGAAGGACCACAAGACCGTGTTTGGCTCTTCAATGAGAAAGACGAATCAGCCTTTACTCACTCCTCATTACTCAGCCAGAGATTAGATTCCAATTGGAGATGGATTCTTTGACTTTGCGTCAAATATAAGTTGGAGGAAATTAACATTCTATTAAAATTAAGCACAAATGATGCATCAACCGTCCTTTTCATTCAAACTCTACTTCACTAGTAAAAGATAAACAAATTTAAGCTTGAGGAATTTATTAGTTATTCCCTCACCCATTTTTGCCAATTTCTAGATTCCATTGCGCCTACCATATACACTAATGATTTAAATGTCCAATCCAAATCCTTCTAAGTCCCACGCGCATGAGAGTGACAATCAATAATATAATATACGTGAAAAATGAGTAACACTTGTATGTACTGTGTAACTAACATACAATTAATATTGTTAAATAGAACTTACCAATGAAAATTGTTTAATGAAAGTAACTGATAATAGCAATATTATTTAAAAATGCACACCAATTGTACAGTCCAACTTTAGCATCGTAGTATTTTTATATATATCAAATTAAATTGTCGTTTCTCTCTTTACAATGACTATTAATTCGTAACCCGGACAAATAAAAGTTGACAATATGCATGTATATATCGTATTGTATCAATGCATGATCGATGTGCGTACATAATGATGAAACCACTTTTGTACATAACATGTTTAAAAATAAATAAAAAGTTAAGTTGGTGAGAGAGGATAAGTAGATAGGCATTGATCCCACTAAAATAAAAGTGGACCATGAGAGAAGAGTGGCTCATCGCAAGAGACGAGGCCAAAAACTGCACCTAAATGAGTTTAATTGAATAATTTGAATTACATGCAACTGGACATATATGAGTTATGACATGCCCTCATTAATGTTTCAGTTTCAACCAAGGTCCAGTGTTTCTAGCTTGTCTTGTATCTCCAAGTTGACTAAATTTATAGATCACCCTCCAACCAATCACATTCAACTTAAATATTTTTTAATAAAAGTAAATACATATATAAGTATTAAACTATAAGTAATATTATTATATATTAAACTCAGAAAAAAAGGACGCAATGATATCCGGGAGTTGGAGTTGTTTTCATTAATGTGCGCGCGCCTATGTTGAATATAGATGAGATATTTTTATTTAATTTCCGCGGTTTCAGATTTGACTAATTAAAAAGCTAGTTTCTTCATAGAATAAAATTAATATCGAAACATGCTTCTGTTGGATCTCTTGAATTCTTTGTGTCTAATGTTGGATTAATCTACGTAAATAATACTAATTGTTTAGTTGCAGAATACCGCAATTTTGATTATACAGGAGACGTGGACAGTAGGAGGTCCATGACCGATTATATTTTTACATTTGGTGGTGCTATTTTTAGTCGGAATACTATTTTGTAGCCTACAATTACTTTGCCTTCTATCGAATCAGAGAATATGACTTTGACAAAACAGTCAAAGAGGGGATCTAGTTGAGAGGTTTGTTATCTTGGTCTATATTATGATTATGCATCTGTGTTTTGTGACAATTTGAGTGTGATATATATATATATATATATATATATGTGTGTGTGTGTTTAACAAAGAACCATGTTCATCATTGAGAGAACAAAGCATATTGACGCCATATATCATTTTTTGAGAAATGATAAGAGGATTAAGGTGAATAAAGTTAAGACTGCTGATAGCGTTGCTAATATGTTAATCAAGCCAGTTCCGAGTAAAAAACTCAAAAACTGTTTGGACTTGTTAACTTTCACAAGTTGTTAGTTGCCCCATCACTACAAGAAAACGTAAAACTACCTGCGTAAATTGTCAATATGGCTACAAAATTTCCAACAAAAAAATTCGAAGTGGATATTACCTATGAATTGCCTACAAAATTTTTTAATCACTACAAGAAAATAAAAAATTACCTACGGAATTAGAATTGCCTACAAAAATTTTCTAACAAAAAAGTTTGTAATAAGAATTGACTACGAAATTTTATAATTACAAAAGCATCTACATTTCTCAATCTAGAAACAATTTGCCTACGAAATGAAATCCCTATGTATAATTACCTACAAGTTATTTGCCTACAAAAATTTACCTACACCACAAATTCCGTAGGCAAAAATGTTTTGTAGGTGGGGAAGGAAAATGTTTATACAATTAGAAATTTTTGTAGACAATTTGTAGGCAATCCCCACTACGAATTTTTATTGTTGGAAGTTCCGTAGCCATATTAACAATTTCCGTAAACAATTTTATGTTTTCTTGTAGTGTTGTATTGACATTTTCCTTCCCCACCTAAAAAAAATGCATACGTAAATTTCGTAGGAAAATTGTGATGTAGGTAAATTTTTGTAGACAAATGACTTGTAGGTAATTATACCTAGAGATTTATTTCGTAGGCAAAATTGTTTTTGGATTGAAAAATATAGATGTTTTCATAATTAGTAAATTTCGTAGGCAAATCATAGGCAATTATTACTACGAATTTTTTTGTTGAATTTTTTTTTTAGGCAATTCTAATTTTGTAAGCAATTCTTTATTTTCTTGTAGTGCACCTTGGTGGCAAATCTGGGTACGGGGAGTTACTCGTACGTCTGAGCATTTTGATGATGCATCTGATACATTTGTTGATCTGTGAGAGGATTCAAGCCATGATAAAGCTTTATTGGGATGTCAAACCTTCCGCGCAGAGCTGGTCGAGGGGCTCGATTTGAGTTCTGGGCCTATTTTCAAGGCATAGTATGTTAGAGATATATAATTACCTTTTTTATTTGACCTATGTCATTCTATACTCTAAAAACGGTAAGATCTCATAATAATATACAATCCTCTCTTCTGCCGATGACTGTAGCTAACACAGCGTTAGTAAAGCACGTAAATCTATATCACTCGGTTTACGTTTATGTTTCTTTCTTGGGTCATGTTTTAACAAATACCATTATATTTATAAACTAATACCATAATATAGAATGTTATGTTATCAATAATGTATGTAATGATATCAGTAAATCCATGTAATAGATCAGTAAATTCATGGAATAGATCAGTTTCATGCTATACACAAGTTTTACATGAGGGTGATTCATTAAAATGATGCTTATTGGTATTTATTTTTTCTTTTATGATAATTAAGGCAAGAAAATTAGTTGACATTTGTGTGATGAAGAAAATAATCGTGAAAGGATAGATCTTGTATGAGACCGTCTCATGGCATGAGACAATGATAATGAGTGTAACTAGGACATTGACTCATTAACACTTTGGTAGAGTAGGTGTTAATTTGTATGGTCTTATGCCATGAGATTGTCTCATACAAGTTTTTGTCATCGTGAAATTATTTAAGGAAATAGAAAAAAAGAAGACAGAAGGACATGCAGTAGATCGCAAAGCTGAATGATTTCTGGACAGAATCTTGTAATGAATGGATACGATCAGGAGGAAGCACATGGAAATAACGCCATAATACACTAATGAGGGGGCCGCCCCATTTCGGAAAACCGCACATCATATTTCCCTGCAGCTTAAATTTTTCATAGTACAATGATACAATCATTATTAATATTTTCCATTATCACACTATTTTAAATTTCAATTATAATGTGAATATATATACACATATACATGCTCCATTCATTCTTTTATGTAATGTTTTAGAATTTATTGTAGAATTAAGAATGAGTAAACAAGGATGAAATTTATTGTTGTAAGTTCAAAATTATGAGATATAATGAGAAGAAAGTTGGAAAATATTTAAAACATCAAATCAAACAATTAAAAATAGAAATGTCACTACAATATAATTGACTTTACGTAATATCTTATTGTAACATATTTAGTTTATGAAACACATTATGGTAACACTTCTTTTAATTTATATATTATGTAACACTTTGTTAATATACAACACTTGTATGTAACACTTTTAAATAAGTAACGCTTGTATGTAACACTTCATAATGGGTAACACTTTTTAGGGAACACTTTTATGTATATAACACTTTTTTGGTAATACTTTTACAAAGATAACGTTTTTTAGTAACACCATAACATAAGTAACACCTTTTAGATAACACTTCAATATTAATGTCCAAAATGTGTAAAGTATTTCAAGTAGGCTATGTGGTAAGTACCAAGTTTTTTACACTAGTGGTACATGGTTTAAAGTTCTTATGTAAGTGTTGCCATAAGATGTTATATATATATATATATAATTTTTTTTAAGTGATACATATATTATAAAAAAAAAATGCATTAAACTTTAGATGACTAATTTATGTGGTGGCGCGGTCAGTAGATGGCGGTGGCTGCGGCGTGGAGGAAACTCTCCTCCCTCAGTTGTTCGCATTGTGCAGAATTTGGTAAACTGTATTATTGGTCTCAAGAGAATGTGGTAAATTACAATTTTAGTACTGAAAATTAACGAATAAGACCGATACTATGGAAAAAAGGAAAACTTTCGCACATGTGATACCAAAAGGGTAAATTGCAAGGATGGTCTCATGAGAATTTGTACTTGACAGATTTGGTCTCATGTTCTTTTTTTGTCCCATTTTTAGCAGAAAATGTCCCATCTATTAAATATTTTACAGTTTTCTATGGAATACTGGATGGAAAAACCTTTTCAACTTGATTTTTTGAGGAAAATGGGTCAGCTTTTGCTATTAACAATCATTTCAAGGTAAAATGCAAGTATGGAGGCGATTCTGCAACTTTAGTTCGTAGAGTTTTAAAATGTTGGAAATTAATTATTTTTAAATTGGGAATTATACGCGCGAGTTTTTGGCAGAAAAACTAACGGGCGTGTGGGCCTCATGCTCGTTAATCTGTAATTTTTTGAAGGAAAAATCGTATGGGACTATTTGCGCTTAAAAAAGGACCAAATTCATGAGGCTCAATTCTTATGGGACCATTTCTGCCATTTCCCCGATACCAAAAGTGTTTTGAACTCATTCTCTTTGAACCAGAATTGCAATTATTCATTTTATACCAATTTTTTCATACACACACAAGTATATATATATATATATAGTGTGTATATATATATATAGGGATATATATATATATAGGGAGAAGATGCAAAATATAGAGTCCACATAGGACACATTATTTGTGTTCACCACTTATATAGCAATGCTACACCATATATAATAGTACAAGATCTTTTAATCTTTATTTATCTTTCTTATTCTTATTTTTCTTATTTTACATTATATTTTATTTTTAAATCATAAATTTTAGATTTTCTTTCTCGATTTAGACTCACAGTTCATGAATAATATTATAATGATGCATATTTTTAATATAAAATTACATGTATTAATTAATAATATTAAGTAAAATAAATTATGCATTTTTACATCGACAAAATATCGAGGAAAATGGTTCATATATGAATCATTGAAGTGTATTAGTTGTTTACGCTAAAGAGTATTAGATTATTAGTTGTTTTTATTGAATGATATTAGTTTTTTTCAATGAAGAATTAGTTGTCCAATGAAAAAAAACTAATAATCTTCAATGAAAATAACTAATACTCTTTAGTGAAAATAACTAATATCTTTCAATGATTAATGTATGAACCAATTTCATTCTATACATAGTCTTTTACATCACGTAAAGAAGAAAAATTCAAAATTTTAATTAAACAATTTTGATTGTATATAAAAAATTAATATCAAGACCAATACATATTTATTTTTAACTGAAACAAAATGATGCCGGCCCATTTTATTGCATTAAATAATTTGATAAAATATTAAAAATTTATATATATTCTAGCCGCTTTAATTCATGAAACCTAATTTATTTTAAATATTTCTAGAATTCTATTTGATCAAATTTTCCACACAAACGGAGTTTTTCAATTTATAATTAAATATTTCAAAAAAATTATTTAATAAAAATTTCCATACTTTTTTAATTTTACGAATTTTTGGTTGTAAATAAGTTGGAGAATCAAATGTTTAAGAAATTTAAATTAACCAAAATTATTTTATAAAAATTATAGAATTCTCGTTAAGTACGTGTTGTACGATGGTCACAAGATTTTTTTTTAATTATAACATTGATTATTATTACTTGTAACTTTGGCTTAAAAAATTTATATGCATCACTAATATTATTCTAGAATTGTTAAATAAGTTTATATGACCTTAAATTTGGATTAGAAGATATCTTATCTTATTATAATATATTTTCAAACCTCTCCAAGGTGATGTGTCAACACCACCTTATTCTAAGGATGAGGTGGCATGTCTCAAATCTCTCCATTTCGAAATACCGCGTTCTCATTAAAAGTTGGTTTAAGTTTTGATCTCAACCATTCATTTTATATCATTACATCTAAACCATTGATTTGTAACTAGGGTTAATTATTCATCATTTTCATTCTCCCATAAGCCGCCTCTCTCACATTCGATCTCCCTCACACCACCACACTCTTCTTCGATGTTTTTCAGAGCGCCGCTTCCGCCCCCTCTCCAATTAGCACAGACCAGCAACTTATACCAGATTATAATTTTCTCACCGTCGCCTGCCATGTCCACGCCGCCTCATTCCCAGAATCTTTCAAAGGTTAGGATTTTATTTTAATTCACGAATTTTTGCGATATTATTTTCGGTATAAAGTTTTCTCTGTGTATTAAGTTGTTCCTTCGCGTAGCCGAGCGCCGTCTCGCTGCTCTATTACAGCAGACCCGCTTAGCCCAGCGCCGTCATTCCTCCGCCTAACCCAGCGTCTTCTTTCCTCCAGCCAAGGTAAACTCCCGATCCCTTTGCACATATGCGTTTCTCTATTCACGGAATCAATTGGGTACAAACACTACACATACAGAGTAAATGTTTGATAATATCACAAAATTCTCAATGTTTTACTCCACTAATCCGGAAAAAATTCAATTCAACTTGGAATTCAGCCGGCATGGTGGTGGAAAGTATATGTTAAATGTATGGGAGTGAATTCAAATTAAAAAAAAAAAAGGACACTAAGTTTCTTACTTAGATATTTTTGGAATTTATTTTTGTAAAATATTTATATATGCTAATTTTGTTGGAGGATATTGAAATATTTTGCAAAAGATATTGTCACGTAAAAGATGACAAGATTCTCAAAAAATCTTGCCATCCAATACCATACCTTACATGGATAATAGATTGTAACATTATTTTTTGGACAATATTTTACTAGCCAAAATATATTGTCACTCAAATAACATATTATTCACAAAAAATCTAGCCATGAAATACAATATCTTACCATGTATAATACAATAATATAAATTTTTGGAATTTATTTTTGCAGAATATTTATATATGCTAATTTTGTAGGAGGATATTGAAATATTTTGCAAAAGATATTGTCACGTAAAAGATGGTCTTGCCATCTAATACCTTATCTTACCATGGATAATAGATTGTAAAATTAATTTTTTTTTTTGACAAGATTTTACTACCTAAAAGATATTGTCACTGAAATAGCATATTATTCAAAAAAACATTGCCATAAAATACAATATCTTACCATGTATAAAACAATAATAGATATTTTTTTAATTTATTTTTGCAGAATATTTATATATGCTAATTTTGTAGGGGGGTATTGAAATATTTTGCAAAAAGATATTGTCACGTAAAAGATGACAAGATTCTCAAAGAATCTTGTCATCCAATATCATCTCTTACCATGGATAACAGATTGTAACATTAATTTTTTTTTTGTACAAGATTTTTTTAACCCAAAAGATATTGTCACTGAAATAGCATTATTCCCAAAAAAATCTTGTCATGATATACAATATCTTACCATGTATAATACTATGTCACATAAGGTTAGCAATTTTTTTTTATATTAAATACATGTATACATGGAATATTTTGGAGGAAATTGAACTTTTTTAAATAATTCGAATTGTCTCTTAAATGTAATTCTTAGGTTTGGATTTTTTCATTATAAATACCTGCAAAATTGAAGTTGAAATTATAAAATATAGATATTGTTTTGTAGTAGGATTTCGAATTTTTTCAACAATTTCAAATTTTTAACTCTTTTTCCGTTTTTTTTTTTTTTTTGCAAAATATCTGTAAATGTGAAATGTCCGGGTGGAAAAAAAAAAGATTGGCACCTAAGGGTCAATTCTTATTGTTGAATTGTGTATTATAAATACCAACAAATTAATAAATTGTTCCCACACATACATCCACACAATATTTTATTTTAATTATGACATCATTTTTGTCAAATGTTACCTTTAGATTTGTAGGATTCTATCTTTAGATTTGAACTTTTGCCGATTTTTATTGTATCTTCATATCATGGGGGAAAATTGGGCATGCAAGTATACAAAAACTGTAATTTTAAGAAATATTGTGTTATACTAATTTGAGATTAAATGTGTGAGTTAGTTAATGTTTTTCAAATTTTATATTTATTCATGTTTAGTATTTATTATTATTTGTTGAATTATAATTACAATTTTAAAATTATATCAAAATTACATGATATTTTAAAAAAAAATATATTTATAATTTGAAATAATAATAACAAATATTTTTTTCAGTCCGCGAAATTCGCGGGGGTACGTACTAGTATTATATACGCTGATGTGATATTAGGACACAAATAATGTCCACTACATCATTCCCGTATATATTGAGTAGGTCTTGTGTAAGACCGTCTAATAACATAAGACAGTGGAATGAAGCTGTATATTAATTTGTATTGTCTCATACAAATTTTTGTTATATTATAATGCATCCGAATTATCCGGTTTTTATATAATGTTCAGTTGGTCGAATCATTAACCCAGTTATTAGGGAAATAATTAAATGAATTAATTTTATAAGTATTCTTTACAAGTTCGAACTTTTAGATGAGGCGAAACTTTTTCATGGTATTAGAGCCAAAACCAAAAAGCACTACGAGAAAATTGATTTTTAATGATAGAAATTTTGTCACTATTGATTTTCAAGTTAAAAGTTTTAAGTGATAGGATCATAGTCTTTATTAACAGGACCTGTCATTAAAGATCATTTTCCTATCACTAAAAACTTTTAACTAAAGAAACAACAGTGTCAGGATACCAATTTTCTTGTAGTGAAAAAGGACGTATCCGAATTCGTCCTTTAGTTTCGATCAGGTCAAATTAATACACACAACACAAATACCGAACAATTATCATCATCATGATCAACATACTCAAATTTGGTTTGGTGACTTGTGATTTAACAGCTGATTATAGTATATTTAATCTCATCTAACCCATAATCTTTGAATTTTGGCTGAATGAAAGTTTTTGATCTAAAAATTCTCAAACTTATAAAAAAATTACGGAATTAATAAATTTAATTATTTCTTACGTTAATAACTCCAGTATAATTAAATACCATAAGAGTTCTCCAAAAAGTATTAAACTTGTAAGAGCAATTAAATGCATCGACCATTGCTAGGACGGAGGAATGCTCTAGGCTCCAGCACAAGGGGCAACTTGTGTGGTACCAATTAATATTGACTACACAAAGATGCTGATTTCTACAGATATTGGTTACGTGCGATGGGTGTCTTTCTCTAATTAATCAAGATTTTAATTAATTGTATCTTCAGATGAACATGCACGGTAATGAGTTTCTTTTTTCCTCTTAAATTGAAGATCTGGTACCATGTCACTGTATTGTAAATGTTATGATTAAAAATAAATTAATGAGGTTTGAAAATGTATCAAATTAGAATATGGGCTGTATGGTGAGGGATTCCCAATTTGGTAATCATTAGAATAAAGGACCACAAATTAAAACGAAGACAGGGAAGTGTAATAAAATTTCATGGAGGACCAGCTAAGGCTAGTAGCAGTGATTAGTGAACCCCCATTTCAGGACCACGGTATCCCATTTCTCTGAAAATTGATCTGTATGATCAGGAGTGTTTCTCAAAGAATTTCATGTCATGTAAATGTCCGAAGTTGTAGAAATTAAGGTGTGTAATTAATTCGTTTATATTACTTCTCTAACATACCCAGAACTCAATTCTATCCTCTAGATAGAACCTAATGAATGAACAATTTAATATGGGTGAAGTTACTCTCTATATATGGAAATTGAATTCAGATATATATGGGCGTGAGCCAAAGACTCTGAAAATCACGAAATAATTTCATCTCATCTAAAAGTTCAATTTTTACGTGAGGTGTAAAATTAATTCGTTTGTATTAACCTTCCAATTTTTTTTCTCAAGGAAATGAAAAGATAATTATGGGTTCAATCAAGGAGGATTAGGCGTTGGAAATTAAACTTCATCATCGGGAGTCATGTGATTAGTGTATGATTGCAAATAATGACACCAATGACCCTAAAAGTGGTATTGCCCGGTTCAGTGCATTTTCCATGAAATTGCTGAGTGACACGGATAAATTTTGAAATATTCTTTATGATTTATGGTTTGGATGGAGCCCAGAAAATCTCATTTAGGAAATCAAGAATTATGCCTCGAGCGAGAATATGCGCCATTAAAATAATATTTATTTCAATGCGTTACACCGGTATTTAATATATATTTCAGGATAAATATTAATTCTTGCCATTATTTTTCAGGATAAAATAAAAATGAACAAATAATGGAGTAGCTTTCAAAAGGATGAAAAGGAAAACAAAATTTACCTTTTAAGAGTGGGGAAAAAGTTGAGAAGCAGCAATACATGATTGAATATATACTTGGTTTTGTGGTCTCCAGAAGAGCATATAAGAAAAAACGGACACTTAGATTTTTGTGGAGTAGTCATGGACAATTTGTGAACATTGACTTTTGTGCTCACACATTTCATGATCCCACGCAGCTTCTTTTTCCTGCATGCTGCTTGTCTTTTTGCATGGAGAGCCTAACACTCCACGTTTGGTGCGTTGGGGTGGGTAGTGAGAGAAATAGATATTGAATCGAGACACACTTAGACCTAGAGAGAGGCGTGGGTTACTCATGGACTTGCGTCAACTTCATCCATTATAAAAAATATAAAAAAATAAAAAATTGTTTACGAAATTTATTACTTTGCACAATTACTATTCTTCTCGTGTCTTCACGAGCGAGTTTTTTATTAGTATTTGAAATGATAAAGTAATTTTAAAATTACTTTATAATAGAAAAGAGGTAGATTTATCATACCCTACCTTAAATAAAAAATAAAAAATTGTTTACGAAATTTATTACTTTGCACAATTACTATTCTTCTCGTGTCTTCACGAGCGAGTTTTTTATTAGTATTTGAAATGATAAAGTAATTTTAAAATTACTTTATAATAGAAAAGATGTAGATTTATCATACCCTACCTTAAAAAGTATTTTATCATTTCAAATACTAATGTTGGTGATCAAATTTAATCGGAAGGATTAGTGACTGTTTTAGTTCGGTTTAAGACCACCAATCAATAACGTGTGATTGATTACCACCGTAAATGGTAAATCGAAGATTCGGGTCGTGAAATCATAAATACGAGAGTCAAATCCGTATTTATTTCGTATGTGTGCACGTTTTGGTATGTTTGTGTGTGTTTTGGGAGTATTTGTGTGTTTGAACTTGTATTTCATAGCTGGAGAACAACTATTTATAGAGACTAGCAAGCAGGAGGTGTCCAAGACTCTTGGACTTCCTAGCTTGCATGCTAGACAAATGTCATTTGACCTTGTTTGACCTTATCTAAGCTGAATCTTAGTTACAAAGTTTCCTTTGGTCTTATCTCGGACTCATTGTTGTTCATTCAGGTCGGCTTGGTTTGTCCAGAAGGATATTTCAATCAGAGTTGTTCGCTTTATGAAAGTATGTCATCAAAGTTGTTCGCCTACATTTCTTGCAATGATGAGCTTTGGAATCTTGGTTCCTTGTTCGTCTATATGCCCCTCTTAGGTTAGTAGATACACCACCTTTTGGCAAAGTTGCTCGTTACTAGAGACCAGGCTGAATATTTATCCTGTTTTGGGTCTTAAAACCTGTTCGCCAATAAGTTGTTCGTCGACGAAGTTGTTCGCCATTTCATACACCTCTTGGATTGATGTATGCACCCCAATCTTGGTTTTCTTTGTTAAGTCCCTGATGTTTGTTCGCATAAATATGATTGATGTTCGCTTATCAACAATTTTGCCTATCAACAATTGCCCCCTATCCTGACTAGACGTTGTCTTAGCCGAGCAACTTTGCAGCGAGCAACTATAGTTAGGATATTTAATTGGTAGGGACGTGGACGAACATCCTTAACTATGACGAACAACTTCTAAATCCGCCCGACTAGCGATTTCTGACTTCTAAATCCGCTCGAGGTGATGAGGGTATTTGAGAAGGCGAGCAGCTTTTTGGCACTTCTCCTCGCTCAAGTACTGAATGGTCTTATCAGCTTTATTTCGCAAGCCGACCAAACAGGAGGTAAAAAGAAATTCGGAGCCAATCTCCTCCTCCTCTTTGTTCCACTTGAGCAATCGAGGGCATGCGAACAAACAAGAAAAGTAAATTAGAACAACACAACTCAAAGATGAACAGAGATAAACTTACGTCTAAATTTTCCATAAGAAGCGGGAGAGTTTATTCGCCCAATGCCACCGTGTGGACCAGAAGATGCTCGCCAATCACCCCCAATGAAGAAGAAGTGTTGCTTCCAGTCGCGGATCTTGTTCGGCACCCCTTCTACCATCTTCAGCCCAGTCCAAGCCTTGAGGTAGTAATATCCTTCCTCTCTGATGGGGCACTTGGTGATGGTCATGAGATAATTGATCTCCTCCGTGCTGATGCGATCAATGTACCCTTCTAAAGCGAACAAGCACATCGAACCCAGCAGATTCATCCACCCAATTGGCGTAAACTGGGTAATGACGAGGTTGGTCGCCTCGAGAAAGTGACCAACAACTGGAGGCAAAGGCAGCTTCAAACCGACGATCAACGTGTCAATGTTGATCGCCGTGCATCTTGGAGGTGGGCGATCAACTCTCTCCTTCCTCTTGGGGCCCACATATGGATGTCGTAAGGAATCTTGTAAGTATTTCGAATCAAGTCAAGATCATCCTCGAGAACATCACTTTTGATCTTGCTCGCCTGGAAGTCGGTCTTCGCCAAATCCATCACTTGTCGCTGTGGGCGATGAAAGCTGTTCGCACACTCCTCCACATATGCTCGTCATTCGAAGGGGCGAGCAACTCCAGATGGGATCTCATTTTCCAATATTTTGGGATGCGGAAAGCCTATCTCCTCCAAGAACTCACAAGTGAGTTCATCGAATTCAGGGTCCTCCAATTCGGAACTGGACGAGGAACCCTCATCAGAATCCCTGTTCGCAACAACTACAATCTCTCTCCCAGATGGGCGAGCACCCGTGTCCTCCACCGATCGAACAACTGACAACATTGGGGTTTGATGCCGAGGAAACCTCGAACGGGGGTTGATTTTCGTATGTCACAATGGGAAAAGGGGATCAAGGGTTTCTTCAGATTTGTTGCTCGACTGCGAAGACATAGGAAATTGAGGAGAAGAATGGAGGCAAAAATGCGGAAGGCGGCAGATTTATTTGCAGACGACGGCGATGTTTGGAGAAGGCGGTGGTGCTAACCTCCACACGGCGGCGATGGGGGATTTTTTTAGGGAAAAAGAGAATCAAAAGAAAGAATTAAGTGATAGGGACAAAAATACTACCTGGGAATCAAATTGAAGACCCGAAATCAAAGTAATCGCCGGAGAAAGACTTAAAATCGCCGGAGGAAACTTGGAGATGATGGAGCACTGTAGCAAGAAGGAAAGAAGTGGGAAATTTTTCATTTCCCACTTCTATTTATACCCCAAGGAAAAATGGGGTACGGGGTG
The DNA here is from genome assembly GCA_947034835.1 of Ballota nigra. Taxonomy (NCBI): domain Eukaryota; kingdom Viridiplantae; phylum Streptophyta; class Magnoliopsida; order Lamiales; family Lamiaceae; genus Ballota; species Ballota nigra. The sequence continues at coordinate 15,121,696 of OX344730.1, forward strand.
TAATTGCCCACAAAATATGGACTTAATTGAAGAAAAACGGGGTCTTTTTCGAACAATATTAAAAATCCTAGGACTGGCGCGCAAATATTAATGGCGCGTAGCCTAGGGAACGATCGCGCGTGGGCGGCGCGCAATCATGCCACCCACGTCATCCTTGGATACTCCCCCAGATCTTGGGAAGACTAAACGTCGGCCTTGAAGTTGTTCGTCCACGTCCCTACCAATTAAATATCCTAACTATAGTTGCTCGTCGTAAAGTTGCTCGACTAAGGCAACGTTTAGTCAGGATAGGGGGCAATTGTTAATAGGCGAACATCAATTATATTTATGCGAACAAACATCAGGGACTTAACAAAGAAAACCAAGATTGGGGTGCATACATCAATCCGAGAGGTGTATGAAATGGCTAACAACTTTGTCGATGAACAACTTATTGGCGAACATGTTTTAAGATCCAAAACAAGATGAATATTCAGTCTGGTCTCTAGTAACGAGCAACTTTGCTAAAAGGTGGTGTATCTATTAACTAAAAAGGGGCATATAGACGAACAAGGAACCAAGATTCCAAAGCTCATCATTGCAAGAAATGTAGGCGAACAACTTTGATGCCATACTTTCATAAAGCGAACAACTCTGATTGAAAGATCTTTCTGGACAAACCAAGCCGGCCTGGACGAACAACAATGAGTCCGAGATAAGACCAAAGGAAACTTTGTAACTAAGATTCAGCTTAGATAAGGTCAAATGACACTTGTCTAGCATGCAAGTTAGGAAGTCCAAGAGTCTTGGACACCTCCTGCTTGCGAGTCTCTATAAATAGTTGTTCTCCAGCTATAAAATACAAGTTCAAACACACAAATACTCCCAAAACACACACAAACATATCAAAACGTGCACACATACGAAATAAATACGGATTCGACTCTCGTATTTACGATTTCACGACCCGAATCTTCGATTTACCATTTACGGTGGTAATCAATCACACGTCATTGATTGGTGGTCTTAAACCAAACTAAAACAGTCATTAATCCTTCCGATTAAATTTGATCACCAACAATTTGGCGCTAGAAGAAGGGTACCGAACCTCCGATTAAGTGTGATTATTCAAGAACTTCAAGTTTGAAAACTTGAAGATTTGAAGAAGTCCTCAAGAAATCCTTGAAGATTCAAACAAAAGTGTTCTTGGTGTTCTTCAACATAAAATCTGAAGATAATTCAATTTAAAATGCCTCAATCCAAGGAAACACAAGGTTCACGCTTATCAAGAAGAGCATCTCCCACTCGGGCTTCATCAGCAGGCCATCAAGATCGTGAACCTAGACATGTGAACAGATCAAGGCTTACGGCCATAGACCATAACCTCCCACCAGAATTGGAGGCCCTGGCGAGCAACCCTAATGAATTGGCTAAAACCATTGCTGCTCTCCAAACTATCCAGAGACAGCAAGAACAAAATAGACCCTCACAAGCAAGGTCTAGGAATAAACCCCTGGAGGTTGTTAGAGCCAGATCTGTTAGGGGCGAGCAACGTGAGGTAGACAGTGCCCAAGTCAGGCGAGATAAGGGCAAGTCTAAGGTGGCCGAACTCAGAGAGGGTCAGGCTGAGTCAGCACATGGGCGAGCAACAATGTCAAGCCACGGAACAACTCGTTCCAGCGCCCAGGACAGGCTTGGCCAACCCCAAAATCAAGAAAAAGTTGCTCGGCAGGGAGCAAAAGATGGGCGAGCAATATTTGAGCAACCTCGCCCGTCGGTTCATGAAAGGTTGTCTCAGTCTGCTTTCAGGCGCCTAGGGCCAAATGCAGCGAGCAACCCTAGGAAACAGCTCCAGGATATGCCCGCTCCGAGTGAGTGACTACGACGAGCAGAAAGGCTTGTGCCTTTGCTCGCCGAACAGCCTCCAAGCCAGGTGGCATCTTTGGATGAGTGTCAAGCCTAAGAAAGGCTGTGGAGAGCATGCAGGGGCAATTGGATCAACAGAGAGAGGTGGGGATGACCAGCTTGCCATCCTCTCCATTTTCATATATCATTCTGAAAGCCCCGATTCAGAAAAAGATCCAATTTCCAGCAAGTATACAATACGATGGCATTGCTGATCCCCGAGTCCATTTAACGAAGTATTCATATTATATGGTCTCGGCGGGAGCTAGTGATGCCACCCAATGCCGGAACTTTCCCTTGACTTTGGGGGACCGGGTACACAAGTCGTTTTCCGCAATGCCACCAGCATCCATCCACTCGTTTATCCAACTAAGTCGAGAGTTCCTCTCTCATTTCTCAATGACAGGATCATATTTGTCCCAAAAACACCGGTTGTTGGACCTAAAGCAAAATGACGATGAGCCAGATCGGGCGTTTATGGAGAGGTTCGACAAAGTGTTGTTGGAAGAGGAGCCCGTCAGCGAAGATACGAAAATCGTCGCTGTTATGGCCGGGTTGAAAAAAAGGGTCGAAGTTATGGAAAGAGGTACGTCTAAAATGCCCAAGAAGCTATGCCGAATTCAGAAATCAAGCCGGCATATTTATTTCCATGCACGAGGCCCTGCAAGCAAACTTGGGTGAAAATAAAGCTGATCCCAAGGAGAACAACAAAAAACCCGGCGGAACAGGCTACAGAATCCCGAAGAACATGAAGGCATTCACCGAAGGGACGGAATTAAAGGAAAAGCTGAACCAAGTGCTCACAGTATCAATCGATACTGTGTACGAAAACGTGAAGGAGAAAGAGTTGCTCTCCCCTCCCCGGAAGATTCGTCAAGAAACTGGCAAACTCAACCCTAATAAATATTGTGCTTACCATCAAAGAGTGGGGCATTTTACGAGCGAGTGTAGAGATTTGCTCAAGCAACTTTGACGATTCTATGAGGAGGGAAAGCTCTCCGACTTCGTCAAAAGGCAACCGGGAAAGAGAGCCCGGGAGAATAACTCCGAGGATGAAGAAGATGATCCACCTCAGAGGAATAACAAGCCTGGACGACCAGTTCCAGCCGTTGCTGCTCGTCCATTAGAGGATCTATACATGATGGAACCCGCAGGTCCGGCGGGAGGATGTTCTGATGGACGACCGCCAATCTCCAACCGAAAAAAAAGCCGAATTAAGAGCGATCGACTAAGTACAAGGAATGGGGGTTAAACCATCTATCATGCAGACGGTAGAATTAACCTTTACTGAAAAAGATTTGGAGGGAATATTGACCCCCCACAATGATTCGCTCGTAATTTGTACTAAGATCATGGAGACCAGAGTCCATAGATTGTTGGTGGACACCGGAGCCTACACCAACATCCTTTTTAAAAAGACACTCGATCAACTTGGAGATTACTCGGGCTACATACGAGATTCCAATCATAGAATCTTAGGCTTCGGAAATATTGTAACAGTCCCGTTAGGGGAGATTAGGTTGTTCGTTCAGCTTGTAACGGTCGAGGAACCCAAAAAAAATATCACAAGAATGGTAGATTTCTTGGTCGTAGACCAGGAATCAACCTATAACGGGTTTCTTGGTTTTCTAAATGAATTTAAAGCTGCATGTTCAACTTACCATTATTGTCTAAAGTTCCCAACAGCAAGTGGAGCAGGCACAATACAGGAAGATCAAAGAAAGGCTCGGGAATGTCTCCTGCAGTTACAAGCAAAGCACACACAAGTATCCATGATGGAAGCCACCACCAGCTACCCTATTGATGAACCATCAATAATGGAGAACATGATGGACATAGAAGATGACCATATGGATACAGACGAACAACACTCTGACGAGCAAGTATTGGACGAACAACTTATCACCACCCATGGGGAACTTCAATCTGATGAACAACGAAGGGGTGGTGACAAGCAACATTAATCAGGTGACCTGGAGGGCCAGATGTTGACTAACAACAATGGGTCAGGACCAATAGATAATCTAGAACCCCGCCTGGGAGCAGAACCCATAAGCATCGAAAATGATTTCAACCCTAAGGGACCAATACTTGATCCTCGTTGGAAAGGACAAAAACGACGAGCAACTCCAGTTGAAGAACTGGAGGCGTTCAAAGTTAATCCTGGGAACGAAGATCTCGAATTGTACATAGGATCTGAACTCCCTGAGCCTTACAGATCCTGAATGAAAGAGTTTCTTAACAAAAATCTAGATGTTTTTGCTTGGTCTCATGCAGACATGGTGGGAATAGATTCAAAGCATGCTTGCCACAAGCTTAATATCAATCAAGCAAAAAGGCATGTCCACCAAAAACGAAGAAAATATGGCCCAGATAAATACCAAGCTTTGAATGAAGAGGTGAAGAAGTTGTTAGACAACGATCTAATCCGACAAGCACTCTGTCCACAATGGGTAGCAAACCCAGTCCTCGTGCGAAAACCAAACGGAACCTGGAGGTTATGCATAGATTTTACGGATCTGAATGCAGCATGCCCAAAGGATAATTTTCCTCTCCCCCATATTGATCAATTGGTGGACAATACTGCGGGTCATAAAATGTTAACATTCATGGATGCCTTTGCCGGGTACCATCAAATCCCTATACATCCAGACGATCAAGAAAACACAGCATTTTATACGAATAAAAACTTACTGTGTTGGAAGAGAATGCCCTTCGGCCTCATTAACACCGGAGCAACATATCAAAGATTGGTGAACAAGATGTTCGACGAACAGATTGGAGATACGGTAGAGGTCTATGTAGACGATATCGTGGTCAAGAGTCCCAAGAAAGAAGATCATCTTCAGCATTTGACCCAGGTGTTCGACATTCTTCGACATTACAACATGAAGCTGAATCCGAAGAAGAGCAGCTTTGGAGTCCATTCTGGCAAATTCCTGGGCCATCTTGTTAGTCAACGAGGGACAGAGGCCAATCCTACAAAAGTCAAAGCTATCGTGGATATGCAACCACCACGTTCGGTAAAAGAAGTGCAAAGGCTCACGAGATGCCTAGCAACATTGAATCGGTTCATATCCCGATCAGGAGACAAATGTCGTCCATTCTTCGAGGCCATCAAGAAAGGAAAGTTCACGTGGACTAACAACTGTCAAAAGGCGTTCGACCAACTTAAGGACTACCTGGGAGATGTTAAATTCTATCAAAACCCATCCCAGGGAAAAACTCTATCTATACCTAGCAGCGTCAGAAGTGGCAATCAGCTCCGTTCTGGTGCGGGAAGATGGCAAATTCCATCAACCAATCTACTACGTCAGTCAAGTCTTACACGAAGCAGAGAACAAATACTCTCCAACCGAAAAACTGGCGTACGCGCTTGTCATGAGTGTGAGAAAGTTACGACCATATTTCTTTGACCATCAAGTTGAAGTACTAACAACTTTCCCACTTAGACAAATTCTCCATCGCCCCGACACAGTCGGCCGTCTACTAAAGTGGTCACTAGAGATTAGCCAATTCGGGGTGACTTATGCTCCTCGAACAGCGATCAAAGGGCAAGCATTAGCCGACTTTATTGTCGAACTAACTTTCCCACCAGATCCAACGAGAGGACTTGCTCATCCCAGACATCTCTATATCGACGGATCTTCGACTAATGTTGCCTCGGGGGCAGGAGTAGTCCTGATAAGTCCTGACAGACAAGTGTTCATCTCGGCAATCAGATTTGGTTTCATGGATACCAACAATGAAGCTGAATATGAAGCTCTCATCGCTGGTCTCCACTTATCCCTTGCAGTAGGTGTCAGACGTTTGCAAATATTCGGCGACTCACAACTGATTGTGAATCAAGTGCGAGGTGAATATGAAGCAAAAGACGACCACATGATCGAGTATCAGCGGATTGTTGCTCACCTAATGTCCCTACTGGATCAAGTTTTCATTGAACAAATTCCAAGGACAAATAACACTCAGGCAAGTGCTCTGGCCCGACTAGCAACAAGCGAAGGACCTGCAGAGTTGGCAGACATTATAATCACAAAGATGAACGACCCGTCAACAATAAGTAATAATGTCAACCAACTTGACGAACAAGCACGTGAAGAAGAGGATTGGAGAACAAACATAGTCAAATATTTGAAAAGTGGAGAAAAACCAAAAAACTCTTTTGAAGCTGTCAAGCTAACAAAGCAGGCCGCCAGATATACTCTGGTGGGCGAGCAGCTTTACAAAAGGGGAATATCAATCCCACTTCTCAAATGTTTGCCTAGGGGGCAAGGACGAGCAATACTCGAAGAAATACATGCCGGAGTATGTGGAAATCACAATGGGGGGCAAGCCTTGGCGTACAAGACTATCAGACAAGGCTATTATTGGCCGACTTTACGTCAGGACGCAATTAAAAAAGTAAAAACTTGTCATCAATGTCAAATTTTTGCCCCGAATATTCATAACCCGGCTCAACAGCTAGTATCAGTTTACAGACCGTGGCCATTTGCAAGATGGGGGATGGACATTATTGGTCCTTTCCCAGCAGGAGTTGGAAATATTCGATTTGCCGTCGTGCCAATCGACTATTATACAAAATGGGCAGAAGCAGTGGCCATGGTAAAGATTACACAATATAAAATGATCAACTTCATTTGGAAGAACATTGTCTGTCGTTTTAGGGTTCCAAAAACCATTGTGACAGACAATGGTTCACAATTTGATGGAAAAGAGTTGAGAGACTTCTGTGGGAAGTGGGGGATCAAAAAACATTATTCTACACCCTATCATCCTCAATCAAATGGACAAGTCGAAGCTGTGAACAAGATTATTAAGCACACAGTAAAAGTGCGGTTGGCAGAGAGCAAGAGTAGTTGGTCTGAAGAACTTCCAGAAGTCTTATGGGCATATAGAGTTTCTCCCAGGTCAAGCACCGGAGAAACACCTTTTGTAATAGCTTGCGGAACGGGAGCTGTGATACCAATTGAACTAAAGACTAACACAATCAGGACGACCGACTTTAATGAGCAGGCGAACAACTCTGCTCTAGCTACTGAAATGGATTTGCTCGAAGAAAAAAGATTAAGTGTCGAGTTAAAAAATGTTACCTATAAGCAGCGAGCAGAACGCTACTATAACTCCCATGTTAAAATCAGGGAATTCAGAGTTGGAGATTTGGTTCTAAGAAAGCTGCTCGCCCAATCTCCAGGTGTATTGGGACCAGCTTGGGAGGGCCCGTATCGTATAACGGAAAAATTCATTAATGGTGTATACGATATCGAAGATATGGAAGGCAAACTGGCCCAATACTCTTGGAATGTTGTACATCTAAAGAAGTACTACCAATAAGTCGAACAAGTTCTTGATTGGGCGAACAAATGTCTTGGGGGGGCAAGTGGAGAATGAACCAAAAAACTTGCCTAATTTTTTAAAATTTTTGCTAAGTATGGTTTCAAAAGTTGTTCGGCACATTGTGTAAGCCTAGTGCTGTTTCATATATTTTGTTTTTAGACAAAGTTGCTCGGCAAAAATGTTATAAGCGAGCATATTTTGGTTAGTGTTCAAAGTTGTTCGTCTGAATATATATGTAAGTGATGAACAGTCTTACAACACTTGTATTTTTTCTTGTAATTTTTCACAATGTAAATATAGTTGTTCGTTGAAGGAAAAGTCCAAAGCTCGAGGTATAAGTCCATTTTAAGGACCAAGGCCAATTAAAGGTTGTTCGTCTTTTAAGATGAGCAGAACCTAAGGCTAAACCCTTATTCTACTAAAAGGCAAAGTTCAAATCGAACAAAGCCCAAATATTGTATGTTATAGTTGCAAGAGCATTAAACGAAAATGTAAAGGAAATTAGCATACAAAAAGAAAATGAGCGAACAAAAGAAGACATTCATTGAATTAAAAAGGCTTTGAAGCCTAAAAAATAGTACAAGTGTAAAGTACTACAAAAAACGAGCAGCTATTACAAAAGAAAGACAAAGCCTAAGTACTAGATATATTTCTGCTCGGCTGGAGGAAGATTGGAAGTTTGATCGCCAGAAGGGTCAACAATCATATCCCTAGCCATATCCTCGGCTGCTTTTTGCTCTTGCTCCCGGGCAATCTGCTCGTCATTAGCCACCTTCTCGTCATTGGCAGCTTGCTCGCCTTCATCAACTGGAACTGGAGGGCGAGTAACAGTGATGCTAGGGTCAAGTTTATCAATCTTGACCCCTAACTCAACCATATCCCCCAGTTGGATTTTGATGTTGTTCGGCGGGGGATAGTTCTCCACGAACTCCGTCAAGTCTTTGCCCATCTCCTCTACCATATCTTTGTAATTGTACGCATCGGCCAGACGAATGCAGTCGGTGTAAGCGCAGATATATCCCAAATTGGAGATGGGGGCAGACCGGGCTTGTAGCTCAGCTTCCAGTTGCTCGCGGGTGAAGGTGTTGACCTCCACCTCCCTGAGGCGAGCATTTTCTGCTTCAAGCTCCGCAATTCTTTGTTCGGCCGCGGACAGCTTCTTCCCCTCCTCGCCGAGCAAAGCATCCTTGCATTTCAGCTCGGCGGACAGACCTTGAATGTCCTCAAGGTGTTTCTTTTCAGTATCAAGAGAGATGGAGAGTTGATTGTTCAAGTGAGAAAGTTTCGCTTCGTAGTTCTTGATCAGGTCGTCCTTCTCTTCTGTAAGCTGTCGAGCAGTGCTTGCGTATCGGCGAACAATTTCTTCTTGCTCGGCCAGCTGGGCCATCGCCTTTTGCGCAGTAACAAGGCCGTTGGCGTGATGCATCATAGAGAGATGGAAGTTATCAGCCAGGCCTTGCATGGAGATAGTCTTCTCCATAGTTCTCGTCCAGGCCCGGGTGACCAACTCTGTTGCCCTACGAACATGGTCGCCTGGGATCTCTTTTATGTTAACGGGAGTTTTGAAATAGGCGTATTGGTGGACAGTATTTGCTCGCCCAGGATGGTCTTCAGGCCGATACTTGCGAACAAGAAAGTACCCTACACTTAGAAAAATTTGTAAAAGAAGAATTAATTTTGTTCGGCAGAGAGGGATGAATTCTTACTCGCAAAATTTGTGATCATTCCAATCGAGAAGATTGATGTCCTCTGGGCCTCGGGATGAGGTGATATCCTTTCCGGCTTTGCCCGTCCTATCAGTAGGCTCAACTGAGGAGCGGTGAGCAATCTCTTCTTCATGGCGAGCAAGATTCTTGCTCACTTTCTCCTTTTCCTTATTGCCAGCTGGGACGTCTTGCCCCACGGGGGTCCCGTCAGCCCATTATAAGCATTTTTCCCCATAAGGGGGGGTAGGGGAAGAAGGTGCTGGTCGAGCATGACCAGAGGGGGCCGCCTGCCGAGGAACTTTGGCCCCCTCAGAATTGTTCGTCATCGCGAGTACTTTGGAAGGGGGTCCCCCTTTATCTCCCCCCCTTTGGGCGGAGGCATCTCGTGTACCCTCTATTCAAGGAGACCAAAGCAGGAGGGAACTGCAACTGTAACTTGCTCGGCTAAAAAAAAAAGAAGTTAGACAATTAAATGGGCGAACAAGTTTTCATCTCTCCTGGACGAACAGATAAACTTATGAGTGTTAGTAAAAATCCATACCTGGGGGCACCTCAACTCTGGCCTCAAGGTGATGAGGGTATCTGAGAAGGCGAGCAGTTTTTTAGCACTTCTCCTCGCTCAAGTACTGAATGGTCCTATCAGCTCTATTTCGCAAGCCGACCAAACAGGAGGTAAAAAGAAATTCGGAGGCCAATCTCCTCCTTCTCTGTGTTCCACTTGAGCAATCGAGGGCCTGGGAACAAACAAGAAAAGTTAAATTAGAACAACACAGCTCAAAGATGAACAGAGATAAACTTACGTCTAAATTTTCCATAAGAAGCGGGAGAGTTTATTCTCTCAATGCCACCGTGTGGAACAGAAGATGCTCGTCAATCACCCCCAATGAAAAAGAAGTGTTGCTTCCAGTCGCGGATCTTGTTCGGCACCCCTTCTACCATCTTCAGCCCAGTCCGAGCCTTGAGATAGTAATATGCTTCCTCTCCGATGGGGCACTTGGTGATGGTCATGAGATAATTGATCTCCTCCGCGCTGATGCTATCAATGTACCCCTCTAAAGCGAACAAGCACATCGAACCCAGCAGATTCATCCACCCAATTGGCGTAATCTGGGTAATGGTGAGGTTGGTCGCCTCGAGAAAGCGACCAACAACTGGAGGCAAAGGCAGCTTCAAACCGGCGATCAACGTGTCAATGTTGATCGCCGTGCATCCTGGAGGTGGGCGATCAGCTCTCTCCTTCATCTTGGGGGCCCACATATGGATGTCGTAAGGAATCTTGTAGGTCTTCCGAATCAAGTCAAGATCATTCTCGAGAACAACACTTTTGATCTTGCTCGCCTAAAAGTCGGTCTTCGCCAAATCCATCACTTGTCGTTGTGGGCGATAAAAGCTGTTCGCATACTCCTCCACATATGCTCGCCATTCGAAGGGGCGAGAAACTCCAGATGGGATCTTATTTTCCAACATTTTGGGATGCGGAAAGCCTATCCCCTCCAAGAACTCATGAGTGAGTTCGTCGAATTCAGGGTCCTCCGATTCGGAACTGGACGAGGAGCCCTCGTCAGAATCCCTGTTCGCAACAGTTACAACCTCTCTCCCAGATGGGCGAGCACCCATGTCCTCCACGATCGAACAATTGAATCAATGTTGGGGTTTGATGCCGAGGAAACCTCGAACGGGGGTTGATTTTCGTATGTCACAATGGGAAAAAGGAGATCAAGGGTTTCTTCAGATTTATTGCTCGACTGCGAAGACATAGGAAATTGAGGAGAAGAATGGAGGCAAAAATGCGGACGGCGGCGAATTTATTTGCAGACGACGGTGATGTTTGGAGAAGGCGGTGGTGCTAACCTCCACACGGCGGCGATGGGGGATTTTTTTTAGGGAAAAAGAGAATTGAAAGAAAGAATTAAGTGATAGGGACAAAAATACTACCTGGGAATCAAATTGAAGACCCGAAATCAAAGTAATCGCCGGAGAAAGACTTGAAATCGCCGGAGAAAGACTTGAAATCGCCGGAGGAAACTTGGAGATGATGGAGCACTGTAGCAAGAAGGAAAGAAGTGTGAAATTTTCATTTCCCACTTCTATTTATACCCCAAGGAAAAATGGGGTACGGAGTGTAATTTCCCACAAAATATGGACTTAATTGAAGAAAAACGGGGTCTTTTTCGAACAATATTAAAAATCAGAAGACTGGCGCGCAAATATTAATGACGCGTAGCCTAGGGAACGATCGGGCGTGGGCGGCGCAATCATGCCGCCCACGTCATCCTTGGATACTCCCCCAGATCTTGGGAAGACTAAACGTCGGCCTTGAAGTTGTTCGTCATAGTTAAGGATGTTCGTCCACATCCCTACCAATTAAATATCCTAACTATAGTTGCTCGCCGCAAAGTTGCTCGGCTAAGGCAACGTCTAGTCAGGATAGGGCGAAATTGTTGATAGGCGAAAATCAATCATATTTATGCGAACAAACATCAGGGACTTAACAAAGAAAACCAAGATTGGGGTGCATACATCAATCCAAGTGGTGTATAAAATGGCGAACAACTTCGTCGACGAATAACTTATTGGCGAACAGGTTTTAAGACCCGAAACCAGATGAATATTCAGCCTGGACTCTAGTAACGAGCAACTTTGCCAAAAGGTGATGTATTTACTAACCTAAGAGGGGCATATAGAGGAACAAGGAACTAAGATTCCAAAGCTCGTCATTGCAAGAAATGTAGGCGAACAACTTTGATGTCATACTTTCATAAAGCGAACAACTCTGATTAAAAGATCCTTCTGGACAAACCAAGCCGACCTGGACAAACAACAATGAGTCCGAGATAAGACCAAAGGAAACTTTGTAACTAAGAGGGGTGTATTGGTTATGGAGTCTGTATGATTTTTTTAGACTTTTAAAATTTGGGGGTATTCAATCTAGATTTTCAAAAGTCTTTAAAAATCCTGAGGTATTCAATACAGATTTTAAAATGTCTTAAAAAATCTTTAGGTATTCAACAATATATGGATTTTAATACTCCACGAATTTTCTTAGTTTTCCCTTCCAAAATATGAATAGATTTCACCCTCCAAAATCTCTTCTAATAATCAGAGATTTCTATGGATTTTAAAAAATCTTAAAAAATCTTTAGGTATTCAACTATCTATTAGCCTTTCTTGGGGTAGTTATTATTTACTACATTCCTAAGAGCTTAAATACAAAATAGGGCACAAAAAATCCCATGTAACCTTTTGCTACATTTGGTGGTCCCCACATGCCTTTTCAAAATCTCAAATTCATACAATACTGTCAGCTCTTAAATTCATTAAAAAATTGACACAATAATGATTGGCTGACACTTTAGTGCGCGGTTCCCGAGGTAAGAATTTGACCATAAATATTTGTTATTTTTGGGTGTATAATAATTTTGAACATAAACATAAATTTTATGAACACTTCGAACATGAAACTTAAATATTTGAGAATTTAAACAAATTCAAAATTAAAAAACATTTCCTTCATTTTTAATTTAAGAATTACATATAAAAAATTCAAAAGTATTACATATGTAAAATTGGGCACAAAACAGCCCAAAAATTAATGAAAAACAGCTAAGAAAATATAAAAAATTACATATGCATGAACAACTACATTTTTCTTTTCCTTATCGAGGTCCCTGAATTGTAAAGACTGCTTATAATCACTAACATCAGTGACCGTCACCACCAAGATGATGCACAGGATTATTCCAACACCATCATACATACCTTTGGGCCACCCCTCAGTGGCAATTCCAACTCCTAAGGAGATTACAACACACACAATTAGCATTATCAGAGTAAGATCTTGCATTGCATCCCACACAAACATCCAGAGGGGTCGAGGAGGTTTCTCAACAAATTTGTTCAGGCCGAAGATATTCTGAACAAACGGCAGAAAAATATGAACAGACGGCAAAAAAATATGTGCACAAACGCAGAAAAAAATATGAACAAGCTCCCTAAATTATGAACAAACGCTTTAAGATTATGAACATGCCGCTAATTAATGAACATATAGGAAAATTTTCTCCAGAAACTTTCAAATGCTTTCATATTTTGAATCAGTTAGTAGTAAAACAGAAAAATTCCCAACATTTCCCAACATCAATCTCCAAACTCCATCTCCCCTTTCTCTTTACTGCTTCCATTTTTCCCTCTCTCCCTTCTCCCATAAACATCATCTCTCCCAAAAATCTCTCTTGTTGTTTCTTCCAATTTATAACAAAAATCTCCAACCATAATCTCTCTGTTGTTTCTTCCAATTAATAACAAAAATCACCAACCAAAAACTCTCTGTTGTTTCTTCCAATTAATAACAAAAATCCCCAACCAAAATTCCTCTGTTGTTTCTTCCAATTTATAACAAAAATCCCCAACCAAAATCCCTCTACTGCTTCTTCCAATTTATAACAAAAATAAAAAATAAAAAAAATTCAGAAATCGAACCATTCCACATTCCTTAAATTTTGAGACGAAACGTTAACCATGGCGCCTGTCTCCTATGTTGTTTGGGCAGACGTTCATCCTCCGATTCCAAGCACGATGAAAAAGTCACGGCGGATCTCTTTCGTTGTGGCTCATTGCCAATAAGTCTCGATCCAGACACATTTAATTTCTGTCGTCTATTTCATCCAATCTGAGGCCGCAAAGCTTTCGAGGGTGAAAGATCTGAGACCGGACAGACACCAATCTAAGGCCACAGCGCCGCCTCGGTCCTGGGGCTCCAACACCGAAATCGTGCCTCCATCCATGCGATTTCGGTGAGGATAAGACGAGGTGGAGTGGTGGTGCTCCGGCGTGAGGAGCGGTGGGGCGAAGGTGGACCGCCGGTGGGTCCGGCGTGAGGATATGAGCCGCACTAGAGATGGAGAATTGAATTTAGGGAGAAAATAATTTTGAAAGGAGGAGAAAAATGTATTCTGATATTTGTGTGAGGAGAGAGAAAGAGAGAGGGAGATATATGTGTGAGAGGGGAGAGAGAGTGACGTGTGTGAGGGGAGAGAGGGATATATATTTTTGCAATATTTTATAAGAGAGAGAGTGAAAAGTTATCTTTTTGGAGGAGAGAGAATGCTGATAGAAATAAAATTACATAATACTAGTCAAATGTATGAAATTGTATCATGGGGAAACTCATGTTTTATTTTGCATTTAAGGCTCTCAAATTGTAGTATCTTGTGTATTTCTCGCCTTTCTTTGATTCTCTTCCATTAGGATGTCAACGTGGCGGGGCAGGGACGGGGGGTCATTCCCCATCTCCGTCCCTGCAAAATAAATGGGAAAAAACTTCCCCCATCCCCGCCTCTCTGGGGATCCGCGTCTCGCCGGAGATCCCCGTCTTGCGGGAATTCTCCGTTCCCCGCCTAATTATTTTTTTTATCTCATTTTTAAAATATAAAAAAAAATTTAAATTAAAAATTTTAATTATACACAACAATTACTTTAAGTTGGTGTTAAAAAAATAAACTAAATAATTTGAAGAACCTCTAATTCTAATATTTTTAATTAACATATATACTAAAGTGAGAATAATATAATTTGGAATATTAAATAAAAAAATATAATTTTTAATAAATAGTTAATTGAGTAGGAAACAATGATATATTTATTTGTTTTGGGGATTACCCGCTCCGTTGTCAAGTCTACTCTTCAAAAAATATAAATAAATTTTACTCTCCAAAATCTCTTCTAACAACCTGAGACTTGTAATGAGGGCGAGGTATAATGGTGATGGAAATGAAGATGAAATAATAATGTATTTTTTTAACTAATGTATTTTATTTTTCCTAAATAATTTGGATAACTTTTTTTTTATATACAAGTGTGTCCCATATATATTTGCATCAATGGTTCCAGCGCAGGAGTCTATGTAAATCCATGTAAATCAATAAAAAAAAATATTCCACAATCCTGTAAAGTCTATGAAAATCCAAGTAAATCAATAAAAAAAGTCAGTCAAACTCTGCATGGAGTCTATAAATTTTCTAAATCCATATACTTTTTAAAGTTTAAAAAAATCCAATAGAATCTCGATTGAATACACACCTCTAAGATTCAGCTTAGATAAGGTCAAACAAGGTCAAATGACACTTGTCTAGCATGCAAGCTAGGAAGTCCAAGAGTCTTGGACACCTCCTGCTTGCTAGTCTCTATAAATAGTTGTTCTCCAACTATGAAATACAAGTTCAAACACACAAATACTCCCAAAACACATACAAACATACCAAAATGTGCACACATACGAAATAAATACGGATTCGACTCTCGTATTTACGATTTCACGACCCGAATCTTCGATTTACCATTTACGGTGGTAATCAATCACACGTTATTGATTGGTGGTCTTAAACCGAACTAAAACAATCACTAATCCTTCCGATTAAATTTGATCACGGATGAATTTGTTTTCAGTATACTTTGAATCCAAATTTTTTACTTTGATGTCATAAAAGAATTTCATTTCATCTAAAAGTTCAAATCCAAAACTTATAGATAGATGTTAAATTCATTAATTCATTCATTTAATTTTCTAATAAATTTTAAGTTGGGTGGGAGGGAGCGAACTGGGAAATTAAAATTAATAATCACAATAAATATGTACTCCCTCCGTCCATGAGTAAATTTCTCACTTTCCTTTTCGGGCCGTCCACGAGTAAGTTTCCCATTCCATAAATGGAAATAACAACACTCTATTATATATAAACTTTAACCTTCAAACTCACACAATATTACAAAAATGTCACTCATTCACTTTACTTTTCAACACTATTCATTATTTTATCCCAAAAGTCAACATGTGGCCCACCATATATTAATAAACAAGTACACTTTCTTAAACCATTCAACAAAAAGAAGTGGGAAACTTACTCGTGGACGGAGGGAGTACAATTGAAAAAAAAATGAAAATTAATGTTAGAAAACGCTAATACTTTTCCAATATAGTCGAGATATTTTTAATTGTGAACAAAAAGTACATTTAGTAAATGTATAATTACACATTTAAATTTAACGTGGAATAAATAAAAATTCATCAACTAATAAAATATAAATTTAAATCAAATTAACGAATAAATTGTTATAAAATTAATAGAAATATGAATACTATAGAGAGTGCAAAAGTAAAGAGAGAACCAAGGATGCAAATATCCGGAAATTTCCACGATATATCCATTTTTCGTGGTCACCGATATCGATATGGGGGGTAACGACATTTCCATAGTATCCGTAAAAAAATACAATAAATATCAGTATATAAAATCAATTTCGACTATATTTTTATGCAAATTGAACATAAAATCGGTCAAATATCGGTAAATATCGAAAAAGTATCGAGAAATATCGAGAAAATATCCATAATTTTATTAAATATCACAAATGTAAAATATGGTCAAATTCTATTGTAAATTTTATGTATTAAAAGTTTATTATTAAATTTTTATAATTTTTTAAAATTTACTGATATCGATATTCGATATCGATATATCCATCAATATTTCCACAAATTTAAGGTCTCGATATATCCATCGATACCGATATTTTCAACCTTGGAGAGAACAATATGTAGGGAGAATAATTTTATTCAACTTCTTGTTGATGTACAATGAAGGTTTTATGGTCCCTATTTATAGTGGAGTCATTCATGAATATACATAATGAAAAATTTATTAGGACATTATGATAATCCTAAATTATTGCTATTAAGACATTATGATAATCCTAAATCATTGATTGTTACCTCCATAGACATTTAACTCCCTATTATATCTTGTAACTTCTAGGACATTCAAATTGTTTCATAACACTCCCCCTTGGATGTCCGTCGTTATACAAACTTATCTTGTTAAAAAACCTTACAAGGGAAAACAAACCCAGTGGGACAAAAACCCAAGTAAGGAAAATGTACATATTACTTAGTGTATCAATACTCCCCCTGATTCAGACTTTATTTAAAATCCTTTAACCGACGCATGCCAATACATTTTACCAATTTTTCAAAGGTAGCAGTTGGTAATGCCTTGGTAAATAAATCTGCTAAATTATCACTTGGTCGAATTTGTTGCACATCAATTTCACCATTCTTTTGCAGCTCATGAGTAAAAAAGAATTTTGGTGAAATATGTTTGGTTCTATCTCCTTTAATATATCCTCCTTTCAGTTGAGCTATACAAACTGCATTGTCTTCAAACAATACAGTTGTAGGATTTTATTGTCAAGTGACAATCCACAATTTTTCCAGATATAAATGGTCATTGATCTTAGCCAAACACATTCTCGACTAGCCTCATGAATTGCTATAATTTCAGCATGATTTGAAGAGGTGGCAGCAAGCGATTGCTTGGTAGATCGCCATGAAATTACAGTACCACCACATGTAAATACATATCCTGTTTGAGACCTTGTTTTATGTGGATCAGACAAATACCCAACATCAGCATAACCAAGCAATTCAGGTCGAGATTTATTTGAGTAAAATAAGCCAAGATCAATTGTTCCTTGGAGATAGCGGAAAATATGCTTTATACCATTCCAATGTCGTCGTGTAGGAGATGAACTAAATCTTGCTAATAAATTTACTGCAAATGATATATCTGGTCTAGTACAATTAGCAAGATACATTAGTGCACCAATGACACTGAGATATGGTACTTCAGGACCAAGAATCTCTTCATCTTCATCTCACGGTCTAAAAGGGTCCTTATTAGGATCAAGAGACCGAACGACCATTGGGGTACTTAATGGATGTGCATTTTCCATGTAAAACCGCTTTAATACCTTCTGGGTATAAGAAGTTTGGTGAACCAAAATCCCACCTTCTAAATGTTCAATTTGCAAACCAAGACAAAATTTAGTCTGTCCAAAATCTTTGATCTTAAATTCTTTCTTCAAATATGAAAATGCCTTTTGGAGCTCTTCAGGAGTTCCAATCAAATTGAGATCATCGACATATACTGCAATTATCACAAAATTTGACACATCTTTCTTTATGAACACACATGGATATATTGGGTCATTAGTATAACCTTCTTTAACTAAGCATTCAGTAAGCCGATTATACCACATAAGCCCAGACTGTTTGAGTTCATACAAAGATCTTTGCAATTTGATAGAACACATTATCTTTGGAATTGATTTACACGCTTCAGGCATGTTAAATCCTTCAGGGATTTTCATATAGATATCTTTTTTAAGATTACCGTACAAATATGCAGTGACAACATCCATCAAGCGCATGTCAAGTTTTTCATGCACGGTAAAACTTACAAGACACCTGAATGTGTTCGCATCCATTATAGGGGAGTATGTTTCATCATAATCAAATCCAGGTCTTTGTGAAAAATCCTGGGCTACCAATCGCGCTATGTATCTCACAATTTCATTTTTCTCGTTTCTTTTTTGCACGAATACCCATTTGTATCCTACTGGCTTTATACCTTCTGGTGTTTGGACTATAGGTCCAAATACTTTTCTTTTCACTAGTGAATCCAATTCAGATTGGATTGCATCTTTCCATTTTGACCAATCATTTCTACGCCGACATTCATCAACTGATCTGGGCTCATGATCCTCATTTTCTTCCATAATATCAAGTGCTACATTATATGCAAAAATGTCATCAATTATTGTTTCTCTTCGGTTCCAACTTTTCCCCGTAGTGACAAAATTTATTGAGGCTTCAATAACCTCGTTTTCTTCAGAATCTTGCTCTTCAGGAGCAATATCTTCAAAAGCAACCTCTTCAGGAAGTAGAATTTTATCACTACGTGTGAATCCTTCATTATCTATTGACTCATCCCTTTTATTTAATTCTCTTTTCTTTCGAGGATTTTTATCTTTGGAACCAAGAGGTCTACCACGCTTCAGGCGTGCTTTAGACTCATTAGCACTTGTTATTTGTCCTTCAGGGACATCAATCTTAACCGGAATATTTTCTGTAGGAATATGTGACTTAGTAACTCTTTTGGAGTCACTAAAGCATCCGGTAATTGATTTGCAATTTTCTGCAAATGTATAATTCTTTGAACTTCAAGTTCACTTTCTTTTGTTCGAGGATCAAAGAAATCCATTTTTATTTTCCAATTAATTTCATTCTTCGGTTGGTCCTTACCTCCCCCTAATGTTAGGAAATGAGATTCATCAAAATGACAATCTGCAAATCGTGCAGTGAACAAATCACATGTAGACGGTTCAATATATTTTATTATAGAAGGTGATTCGTACCCGACATATATTCTCAATCTTCGTTGGGGGCCCAATTTAGTACGGTGAGGCAGTGCAATAGGAACATAAACCGCACACCCAAAGACTCTCAAATGTGATATATTGGGCTCATAGCCAAAAGCTAATTGTAGGGGAGAAAAATTATTATTACTTGTCGGCCGAATTCTCACAAGTGTTGCTGCATGTAATATAGCATGTCCACATGCATGCAAAGGAAGTTTTGATTTCATTAACAATGGTCTAGAGATTAATTGTAATATTTTGATAAATGATTCAGCTAGACCATTTTGTGTATGAACATGAGCTACATGATGTTCAACACTTATTTCAATTGACATGCAATAATCATAGAAAATATGTGATGAATATTCACCGGCATTGTCTAGACGAATTTTCTTAATTGGATGATCTGGAAATTGTGCTCGTAATTTAATTATTTGAGCAAGCAATCTCGCAAATGCCAGGTTGCGAGATGATAATAAACATACATGCGACCATCTTGTAGATGCATCAATTAGCACCATAAAATATCGAGATGGTCCACATGGTGGATCTACAGGCCCACATATATCTCCTTGAATTCGTTCTAGAAATGCAGGGGATTCAATCCCAACTTTAGTTGGTGAATGTCTCACAATTAATTTTCCTTGTGAGCAAGCAACACATGAGAATTCATTGGAATTCAACATCTTTATATTTTTCAATGAATGGCCATGTGAATTTTCAATTATCCGTCTCATCATTGTGGAACCAGGATATCCAAGACGATCATGTCAAACCATATAATCTTTGGGAGTAATAGACTTCTGGTCTATTAGGTGATATATTTCAGCTGTATTTAATTTCGTGTAATATAGGCCAGAAGAGAGTGAATACAATTTTTCTAACACATATTTCTTTCCAGAAACCACTTGTGTTATCAATAAACATTCATGGTTTTTCTCATTTAAAGTCTCGACATGATACCCATTTCTGCGGATATCTTTAAAACATAGTAAATTTCTTCGAGACTTGGGAGACAGTAGTGCATTATGTATAACAAGTTTGGTCCCTTTAGGGAGAAAATTGTGGCTCTTCCGGAGCCATCAATCAAATTTGCACTACCACTTATGGTATTAACATTTGTCTCCCCCTTTTGCAAATGAGAAAAATATTTTTCATTTTGAAGTATAGTGTGTGTAGTAGCACTATCAATTAGACAAATACCACCATCTAAATCCATTCCCAAAATGTTTGACATCCAATGCTTCTCAAGAATAGTGTATGATACTTGAACTCGCCCAAATATCTTCAACTAGGCTCAAGGTAAAGAATCGTGCTGATAACGTGTTATAAAATTAATAGAAATATGAATACTATAGAGAGTGCAAAAGTAAAGAGAGGACAATATGTAGGGAGAATGATTTTATTCAACTTCTTGTTGATGTACAATGAAGGTTTTATGATCCCTATTTATAGTGGAGTCATTCACGCATATACATAATGACAATTTATTAGGACATTATGATAATCTTAAATCATTGCTTGTTACCTCCTTAGACATTTAATTCCCTATAATATCTTGTAACTTTTAGGACATTCAAATTGTTTCATAACATAAATTAGTTATTTGGATTTGTATTACATGTCCGACATATTACACCATATCACAAGTATATGTCCATGTGTTAATCTTAATTATCAGACATTAAAAATTCTTAACAAAATAATCCACAAATTGATGTGAGTCCTATAGAATTGATTTTTTGTCAATAGATATAATAATAAATTAATGATATTAAACGTATCCTTTATATTACTAAAAGGGAGTTCTAATTGTCCATGTGTCATTCTCTCATTGAGTTTGCTTATGTGTCATTTTGATAATATTTTAGAGGAAAATAATTTACACATCATTTTCCATGTGTAAGCTTGCCAATTTTATAAATCAAATGTGTCATCAATGCAGTCTTATGAGTCTAACAAAAAATATTGTACTCAAAAGGATTTGAACCATATACCTCATAAGCAATATTCATGAAATTTACCAATTAAATCATGTAATGAACAAGTTCAAACTTTGAATACTATTGTATATAACTTGAGTTTACTAAAGTATATTATAAATTTTATATAATTATAGTAATTCAACTAGGTAACTTAAGTATATTTGATTCTACATACTATTATTGAATTGATTAAATAAATTTAAAAAAATTCTAATTATGTGAATTTTAATTTTTAATTGAGTTACTTTTATTATTTCACTATATTTGAGGATTTCATTTTTAGAAAACCTTAATTTGTGAAAAAATATAATTAAGTATATTATATAATTTTGATTTCAATTAAATATTAATTATTTTAAAAATCTAATTATCTTAAATTTAAAATTTAATTGATAAATTCTTTTTATCTAGAAAATACAGTAAACCAAAATTATATTTATTGATCCTTTTTAATCTTAAATCAAACTTGATACATCATTTTTTTAACTTAATTTTATTTAATATGTGACACTATGTTTGTGTTGAAATGCAATCACATGATTTAAGCCTTGCACACATTAATAAATCTTTATATTTTGAATATCAATTTTATTTAACATAATTTTTATATTTTTTAAAATCGAAAGCTGTATAAAAACCTACAAATGATTTATAATGTTATATTTATTTTTTATTTTGAAAATGGTTGATAATTTATTTATTATATAATTTAAATGATATATATATATATATATATATATATATATATATATATTACATATTTCATACATGAAATGAACTGCACATTTACATTGTATAATATATTATTTAAATAACTTATAGATTCAACATATTTGGAAAAGAAAACTTTAAAATAAAAAATAAAAAATATTAACAACTTTAGGATTAAATATATATCGCGATCTCAATTTAATCACAACTTTCAATAATTTTATGAAAATTCACTACATCTTTAGTTGTTTAATCTGATATTCGACTTGCACTTTTAGAATAAGAAATGAATTGATGCATAAGAGTGTATTTAGTGCTTGAATTAAAAATCTCCCTACATTAAGAAAATTGTCTTCGGAATGCCATAATTGAGAAAATTATGTCATAAATTTAAAAATGTATACTAAATTAAAACAAAAAGTTACATGATTTTTTATAAGAATATTAAAAATTGTATTTAAATTGAGATTGAGTCTAAAAATCGTGAATTAAAAGTTTTCCGATATTTTTATAAATACATATAATTTGAATATATTTATTATATAATACTCCCTCCGTCCCAGGGGAATTTGCACCCCTGGGCTTGCACGTAGATTAACAAAAGTGATAAAGTAGTGACATGTGAGTAAATATGTGTATATTTGTGTGAGTGTGCACGCAAATCAATATTTCCTTTTTAGGTAGTATGCAAATTGGCGTGAGACGTCCAAATAAGAAAAATGTGCAAATTTCTTTGGGACAGAGGAAGTATAATTATATTATTTTATGGCGAACAAATGTATTTTAATATATATAATGTATTTTTACAAAAATCCCGCGTAATACGCGGGCACTCATCTAGTACACGTATATTAGTTAGAGGTTTTGGAATTCAGAGGGGATCGATCGGCGGCCCCCACCCGCCACTTTGAAGATATAATTAATTTTTTTGAATTTCCTTCATCGTATAATTAGAAAGCTTGTCAAACTTTATTTCTTCCTTAATTCTCTTTATGATACCAATATTATAAAGACGTAGTAGAGTTTGTTTCAATATATCTTATTGTAGACTCTTGAATTGAAATATAATGTCCCTTAAGATAAAAAGAAAATAGCAATAGAGTGAGATATAGGAGTTACGTACATAACTTTTTTTATCGTTTAAATATATTTAAGAAAAAATATTAAATAACAATAAATAAATGTATAATGTGATTATATATATTTTCACGGAAAATTAATGAGCTCATGAGAGGAGGAACCAGAAATTTTCAATTTAAAAGAAATAAATAATTATATATTTTTCTTATAAATTTATGTATTTATATATAGTACTGTTACAACAACATTATTTCAGGATCACATGCATGAGATTTGTGATTAAAATATTTTATATAAATGGTCAATGTCAAAGTTAACTACATCTCCCAAGATGTTGGATGTCTGGTGGGGGATCAATAGTAGGTCCTAGTCAACTAAGTTAAACTAGGTAAGTATCTAATTAAGTTTGATCAACATACATAGGGTGAACAAGTCTAGTCGTCTTACAGAGGACGGATTTGGGTTAGCGCGGTCCCAGGATTTCAGATTTTTTTTTACTGTACACGTGAAAAAAATAAATTACCAATAATTATAAAATTTTAATCTCATTACGTGAAATAAAATCCTGGATACGTTTTTGGTCGTACATGTATGGACAAAAATGATTGCCTTGCCCGTGGAAACTTGTCAAAAGAACGAGTGGAAAGCGGTCACACTCCCTGTCGGCCCGGCTGCCCGGCCGTTTTACCCAAAAATACCTACTTGCGCTTGAAATTTTAACAGTTAACACATACACATCTTACACCTGTTAGAGATGTATATTTATCCTCAAGTAATTTTTATTTATTTATTTTTATTATTCCATTATCAGTTAGGTGACTTTGTAACATCTCTTAAATGATGCATGGTAGGCGACTATTCGGCAAAATTTGTTTTTTTTTTTTTTTTGGATTTATATCAATCAAATTACGCAATAGTCTCAAGATTTCGATACATACACACATATATATATTTTGCAAATAACAAATGAATCATTGCATCTAAATGCGTAAGAGTCACCTACACCAAATGTAGGATGAAACTCATCCACATAATCCAAAAGAGCTATTTTTTGTTCCATTCTACACGATGTGATTGAAACATCTTTCTAAGTATTTTTCTGAAAAAATTAGCATTCATTCTCTTTTCGGCCAAATTGATGGCCATACTGACCCCACTCCAAAAGAATTCCTCCCTCATTCCCCTATTTATTTTTATAGGTAAGGTGACACACTTTTTAAGAAAAACTGTTTTATAAATTTTTTTGATGAATGGATGAAAAATATTTTAAAATAAAACAGAGACTGTTAAAGTATTTTATTTCCATATTTAGGGGGTAAAAATTATTGTGGGACGTCCCAAAAATAAAAGTGTGAAGATTATTAGGGGACGGAGAGAGTACTTAATTAGCATTCATTCCACTCTACATTTTGAATGTCATCGTTTGAAAGTAAATCCAGATAAATATTGTATTTGGTTATGTATTAACCACAAAATTATTTGTGCCGATGAACATATCATACTAGTGTAACTTCTTTTTTCAAACTGTGCCAACATTGTTTCTCTACAATAAACTTAAAAGTATCAGCATTTGTACGTGTCGACTTTCTTATTGATCCATGTGAGTAGAATTGGTATGCCTATCAACAAATCTTCTTAGTTGACTATGAGTTTTAGCTAGCTAGCTACATTTATTTACAGTGGATTCTCTCGTTTTGTCTTGCTTTTCTGATGGCTTTGTCTTTATGCACATCAAGTTTTCATCCTACTTCAAACTCTAATGAATACTTATTCTGCCTTTAATAACTCTTGCAACATAGTCCTCCACTTTACTTTGGAAAATCTTTCTTACTATAAGCTAACTATCAAAATAGTTGGCTTTTACTTGGTTAAAATACTAGGTTCTTGAAACCTACAGGCTACAGTGTTCTTCAGGCTATGTTCAGGTATAACTCTTCAACTCTTCCTAGCTTCAAGTTGTTAATTAGTTGAATTTTTCTCAACTAAGTACACCTAAAGATAAAAACTTAAATTGAAAAACTATCTATACAATATCAGTTATTTATATTACTTGTTGTTTTGGAAATCCAATCAAAATACTAATTTTATTTTCTAACATCATGGAATATATATAATGGATTAGAAACAAGAAAGCTACAAGTAATTTATCCTTTTGATTTATTATGTTTTTTGTTGTTTTTATTTATATTAAAAATAATGAAATATAAACTCTTAAGTTCCATGCCACAATAAACACGAGATTATTGTGATAACTAAACAATTCATTCTTGTCAAGGGCACTTCAGAATATAAATAAAAAATAATATCACTGAAAAACCCACGTTGCCACAATTATGGAATATATACTTAGGTTTATCCAATTTTAACTCTTCAAAATGTTCCAAATTATCATGTACATTGTAGTCAAATTAAGATTGGGTAATGGGGTGATGGGTCAATGACCCATTAGCCGGATTAAGACCGTGTTTGGACTTTGGATGGATATCCACGTTTTACATTTAAAAGGAAACGCCGGATTCGGGGTCCACAAAAGATTTTGCCACATTAGGCGAATAATTAAATAATTATCTGGATAAATAATACTGTTTCAGAGTTTGCAATTTATGGGTCCTGCCGTCCAATATATGGGCCTAAGTTAACTCACATTTCGTTATAAAATAATGATATGTCACACTTATTTCAACTAGATTTTTCTTTAACTTACCGGCAACATCGATTATTTCTCTAAAACCATTCTTTCGTCGAAAAATCCAAGACCATTCTTTTTCGACATTTGTCACGAGACTAGTTTGTGGTTATTAAGCTCATCCAACAACCTAAATAGTACTTTTGCACCAAGTTATATACGAAAAGAATATACTCAAATGTAATTTATATAATTAAGGAAAAATTACAAAATGGTTCCAAGAAGGGACTCTAGTTACAAATAAATTCAAAACAATTTGTACATACACATTTTTCTGCGTCTGTGCAAATATTTGTATGCATCTGTGCAAATGTTTTGAATCTATTTTTGTAAATATAGTCATTTTTTTTAACCAATATGTAGATGCCCCTATAATTAAAGATAATGATAATTTTAGAGAATTACTACTAAATTAATTGAATTTATGTAATAGTGAATTTCAAAATGATTGAAGTTTAAAATTTGATATACCTTTTAAAAAATCTGATTTATAGTAAATAACAAATTAGCAGCAGACAAGGATCATTATGGCTTTGAACTAAAATGTTAACCACCAAATACTATCTTATATATATTTTTTTTTTTATTTTTTTTTTGGAAATAAGAAAAAGAAATCAATTCAGAAAATCGTCAAAAGAGAGACCAAAGAGACGTGACTATTGCCCATTTAAGGGCATGATTATTTCCATCAGAAATAAATATGATGCATTTGTATATGAATTATGATGAGAGAGAGAGGGTGGATACATATATATTTCAGGCATATATATATGGTTCACATTGCATGCCTAGCAAATATAAATTTGGCAACAACGTTATATTTTATAAACTCTAAGATTGAAAGGGAAAATTGACTTATAACCACTGAAATAATTTAGTTAGGTATAAATATAGCGAAGTTTTGTGTAAGAGTTTTGATACCAAATTAATTGTCCAATAATGTAAATATTATTACACGAAAAAAAAAAAAATTCAAATGAAGTAATTATTACTCCCTCTAATTCAAAATAAGTGTCTCTAGAGATTTTAGGACAAATTAAGAATTATAAATTTTGACATATATACCCCACCTAAATCTCTAAAATATCTATTATATTTTGATAATATCTAACAGATCTGTTATATTTTAATATAATCCCTAAAATATCTCTTATATTTTGAATTTGAATTCGGGGTAAATCGGGAAAACACGTGAAAAAAATAGTTAAAACGACATTTATTTTGAAATAAATTGTAACCTCTAAAACGACACTTATTTTGAATCGGATGGAGTACTTGTTAGCCAAAAAAATAAAATACGAAGAATCTGGGGAGATGCCTGGAAACAAATTAAAGGGGCCATAGACATGATATTAGCGGGACTATTGGTCGACGTGGCATGCAGAACGCGGACCATCCAGCGAATCCATGGTCGTTGGTCCTTGGGAAATCAGTTTATGACTCAACAAATCTTGTCGGTAAAACAAACCTGTATGTTTCTCAATTAATCTCTCCAATTAAGCTTTTGAGTTTTATATAAATAATAATAATAATAATAAAAAAAAAGCTGCCTGCATAATCTTTCCAACTACGTTCACGGTATATTGGAAAAAGCAACTTTTGCTTTAAACAGAAAGGAGGGAAAACACCCCCGTGCATCAACTGCTATATATACTTCACTCGCCAAACACCAATCTTCTGACAGACTGTATAGAGAGAGAGAGAGAGAGAGAGATGTCGTTTTCATATTCAAAGAACTACCTACGACGTTTCTGCGTGGAGGATTTCCACATGAGCACAGGCTCCCACAGTAGCTTCTTCTCTAGTGACCTTATTCCCTCTCTCGGGGCCAAAATCAACCGCTCTACCAGGCTTCGAAAACACGTCGTCTCCCCCTTCAATGCTCGTTACAGGTAATTAAACACTTTTAGCTCAGCTACAGAAACCAGCCAGGATTTGTTGTCAATTCTGTTAGGTTTGTGTTTCAGGTTCTGGCAGATGTTTCTGATTGTGCTGGTGATCTACTCGGCTTGGATCTCGCCTTTCGAATTCGCATTCCTGGCGTACAAGCAAGACGTGTTGTTTGTGGTGGACCACATTGTGAACTTCTTCTTTGGTGTGGATATTGTGCTCACCTTCTTCGTGGCGTATCTGGACAGCGAGTCGTATCTCCTCATTGATGATCACAAGAAAATAGCAATAAGGTGAGCCCAAAATAAATCCAGTTTGGATCTTCATAAGAAATCATGAGATTAGTATAAGTAAACTCTGTTTACCTGTATGCAACTAACAGGTATCTATCGACCTGGTTCATTTTTGATGTGTGCTCAACAGTGCCCTTTCAATCACTCAGCCTCCTTTTCACAGATCACAACGGTGGCCTAGGCTTCAAACTCCTCAGTATGCTACGGCTATGGCGTCTCAGACGAGTCAGCTCCCTCTTCGCCAGGTAAACTATACAATATATATCAGTTGTTTCATTAAAAGATATTAGCTCAATCAGTTATTCTACTCCTTCAGGCTTGAGAAGGACATTCGGTTCAACTATTTCTGGACTCGATGCACAAAGCTCATTTCTGTAAGAAACATATATGTATGCATATCTGAATACCATGTTTGTATTGTATGGGTACTGATAATTGTGTGTGCACAACAGGTGACTCTGTTCGCGGTGCATTGTGCGGGGTGCTTCATGTTCATGATAGCGGACAGGTACCCCGACCCGAAAAGAACGTGGATCGGGGCAGTGTATCCAGATTTCAAAGAGATGAGCCTGTGGGACCGGTACATAACAACAATGTACTGGTCCATTGTTACGCTAACCACCACAGGCTACGGGGACTTGCACGCCGAGAACCCCAGAGAGATGCTCTTCGACATCTTCTACATGCTCTTCAACCTCGGATTGACTGCATACATTATTGGCAACATGACTAACCTCGTGGTCCACTGGACCAGCCGCACCAGAAACTTCGTAAGCTCCCCCTTTTTCTCTGTTTCTCTCTGTCTACCAAAGTTTTAATATAGACAAGAAAATTCGTTTATATTAAGTATTAACGCAGAGAGATAGTGTTCGGGCTGCTTCCGAATTCACGAAAAGGAACCAGCTGCCCCAGCAGATTCAGGACCAACTGTTGTCGCACATATGCCTCAAATTCAAGACGGAAGGAATGAAACAGCAGGAAACGCTGAATGGGCTTCCCAAAGCCATTCGTTCCAGCATTGCGCATCATCTCTTCTACCCCGTTGTTCAGAATGTCCATCTTTTTAGTGGTGTTTCTCAGGATTTCCTTTTCCAACTGGTAATTTCATTTTACTGCTCTTTAAACCTCTATTGTTACTGCTAAAGCTTGCTTGCTTGCTAAGTAATTTGTGTATTGTTCAAAGGTCCCGGAAATGGAAGCGGAATACTACCCTCCCAGAGAAGACGTGATTCTACAAAATGAGGCGCCAACGGATGCATATATATTAGTCACGGGATCTGTTGTAAGTTTTTCAATCTCATACAAAATCCATCTCCACCAATTATTTATTTTTCTAATTCACTTTAAAATATTCAATTATTTTTATATTTCGATAAAGAATTAATTTATATTGTAATTAACTTAATTTTTTTTTAGAAAACATGTATTTTAATTATGGATCACGACATACAAAAGAAATTCTAAAAGAATACATTCATTAATAATTATATATTATTATTGCATGAATAATTTTAAAAATTAATGCATTAATAAATTATATTATTAAATATTTCAGTTTAGTACAAATAAGTAGTGCAGACTGTTAAAGTAACACTATATGAATCTTGTTCTCACCTCTACTTTGTACACTTTTTGTTGGCAGACCTTACAAATCTTGATTCTCACCTCTCTTTTCTACCCTTTTGGTTGGCAAACCTTTTAAATCTTGATTCTCACCTGTATTCTCTACGCTTTTTGTTGGCAGAATTTCACTGCGAAGACTGATGGCCGCGATCAAGTAAGATATTTTTTCTAACCAACCTACATTGGTATTTTGTACGGCCTGTAACTATACAATACGAAAAATATTCATTCGAGCTCGTTTAATTAAACCTGTTAACATAAACAAACTAAACTCAAACGCTCGGCTCGATTACATCCCTACATTTAAAATACGAAGAAACACCACACTGTATCTCACCACTGTGTTTTTCCCATTACAGGTAGTCGGGAAGGCTTCTGCAGGGGATATTTTCGGGGAAATTGGGGTTTTATTTGGAAGGCCACAGCCATATGGTGTTCGAACTACTGAAGTTTCTCAAATACTACGGCTGAACAAGGCCAAGTTTCTGAGCATTCTTCAAGCAAGCCCAGAAGATGAACGTATTATCATGCACAATCTTTTCCTGGTAAATATAACAACCGATTCCTCTACTGCTCAAATTTGGGTGTGTTTAAATTTCCCTGCTGACTCAAAACTGATCAACTTATCTTCGGTTTCAGAAACTGAAAGCAAGCACAAGTTTCGACGTTGAGGGCCAGCAGGAGGATCCAAGTTTGATCCTCAGAGGAGACTGCAATAGTCACACTGGATATCAGGATAATTTCAACGGAGCGGCAGCGAAACAAGAAACGAGCTTCAATGTCCCAAATTCAAGATTTATTACAAAAAGTCAACCAGGAAACGAACCTGAGCTGCATGCATCTGCAGAGGATGGCCAGACAGCACTTCATCTTGCTGTCAGACATGGGCATCTTGAAATGGTCAGATTTTTGCTTGAAAGAGGAGCAAGTATAAACAAACCAGATGAAAGAGGTTGGACACCAAAATCATTAGCAGAAACACATGCAAACAAAAACATATATGACCTTATATTGAGCTATGAAAACGAAAAGAAACCAGATGGGGCCCTCAAGAAACATGCATACGTCAGCTCAAGCAGTTCAACTCACGGAGAAGCAAGAAAGCCGGGGAAGAGAGTCACTGTTCACATCAAGTCTGAAGACAAAAATTATTCACAAAAGCAGGCACCGAAGCTAATAATTCTGCCTGATTCATTAGAAGAGCTACTCATAATAGCAGGTATGCATCCTTCCAACCCTAAATAAAGTTTGGTAAATGAAACAAACAACATTTTACCAGGTTGTATCTATATCTGATAATGGCTTGTAAAACTGCAGGTCAAAAATTTGGAGATGATAGTCTCACAAGTGTAGTGAATGCAGAGAATGCAGAAATAGACGACTTTACTGTTGTAAGAGATGGTGATCATTTGTTTCTTGTATCAAGACAGAGTGAAGACACATCATTAACAAGCTAACAACAAAGTAGTGACTATAATAACATGTGTAGGAAAAGGCAATTCAATGCAAGTATACTGATAATCTAACATTCACCGATCATTCAAAGCGTTCTTTGGTGCTCATAACAATAGTGAATAGTATAAATTACATGGTTGACTTACAACCCACTAAATCTGTAAATTGTATCTAATTGTATGACTCAGCAGTCCATTGTATTTGAAAAAGATCTCTCATTTTAGTACATAAAATTACACTCAAAATCCATCAATGAATAGCTTAAAATGGAAGAAATTTAGTCATCTTTGAATGTATCAACTTGTAACCAGAGGATTAACTGACTTCCAGGAAGAATTATCCAAATGATGCCCCATCAAATTGAATTTGGAAATTCTGCTTTCTTTAAATCATTTTCTTCTAGCATTGCCTTGAATAGGAAATGGATGAGCTTCTGTGTTAAATACATACTCATCCAATGGAATGACATCGCTTCCACTAAATAATAAATACAGGTATTTTAAAGTTTCACCCAGAAAGAAGGTTTCCATTTTGTCTCTTCGGTGTGGAGGAAGCACAGTAACATCATCAAGTGAAGTGTAACCTCCAGAGTCAACCTTTGTATGCTTCTCAAATGCCTCAAAAATCTCCCAACCCCACTCCCGATATCTGCACACGTAATAACAACACTCAGGTGATTAAAACATGAAAATTGATATAAAAGCAAATTCAGACACTTAAAGACGACTAGGGCATACTTGGGATCTTCTGTGATTCGGAACAAGACGAAAAGTGATTCAACTGTTTCAGGGCGCAAGAGATTGTGACGGTCAGCAGGTTTTATAATTATGTCATTTACATATTCTGAATTCTTATTTCCACCGCCAGGACCACTTTCAGCGTTTCCCTGATTAATGTGAATCAGATCATGAGTTGCAAGTAAATATCTGAATTATCACCACATAAAAAATAAATCAAAATGATGATGTTAAGGCACAGATAGTACGGGAAAGTGAGAAATGTTGGGATTGCAGTATATTATTCATTTGCGAACCCCAACTTCCCTCAAAATACAAAGAATGTGAACAAATTAGTTTAAAGAAAAAATAAAATTGACAAAATAGGAAATTAGCTGACCTCTGTTTTGAAATATGCTATTTCCGGAGCAAGACCAGTTGAAGTTACAGAATACATCTCGAAGCAAGTCTTAGCTAGATCTTCAGCAAGTTTCAAATCTTCTAGATCTTTAAAATTGAGCAGGTTTTCTCTCATAGCCTTTTCCTTAACAATGCCCTTTGTGGCACCAAGAGCAAGAGCGCCGGGGAGGAAACATACCTATGCATGAATTGCACAGAATCAATAGTGGGTAACTGAAATTATAGAAAGCACAGCAATTCTCTCTTCTTTTCAGATAATGGAGGAAAATGAGGTAGATATAATGGGCTATTCAGACAGATTCTTCAAGGAATATAAGATTAATTATACAGACACGGTGCCTATTGTGCAACAGTTATTTATCGATTTACAATTAACTCCATTATTGATTAAAGTCCAAAACAGGAGAAGAGGGGGGAGAGATGAGACATACCAAATGATCCATTTTGGGACTGAAGCTACTGTGATGGCCATAAGGCAATTCTCCTACAAAAACCAACCCACTGGGGACAGATTTCTTTACCAGAAGTTCTTTGATACCTTCAACAGATTCTTTGTACATGTCGTGCAAATAAGTCAAATTACTTCCTGGATTTTGAAGCCACACTTTTATCAGGTATTCATAGTAGCTATCACCACGGGATCCAAGTCGAATATTTTCTCCGCTAAACTCACCAGTTTGAGGGCTGCAACCAACACAAGTAGAAATCACTGACCATTTATTGACAGACTAACTTGAACAAAGCCAACTTGTGTTAGTTAATTATATATTTTGAACATGCTTCTACATTTTATTCAATAGACGAACTGAGAAAACAAAAGTACAAGATTTCTTCAGTAAATATGCATAAAGCAATCAACTTTCGGTGTAAGAACCGTTTTGTTGCTACATAACCATTTGGATAAAGTATATCCTTACTCATAGATAAACTCCAATGGCTTCTAACTGCACTGAAAGGTCCAAATTATCATTTTATAAGCATTCAATTGTCATTATGAAACCAAGATAAACTCCCACTAACCTCTGGGTAATAGCCATACTACAGGGTTTATGGCACAGAGAAACAACATAATTTTTTAATCCAATTAAAGGCTGTTAAATAACTTAAGAAATGCAGTGCACACTGTTTAAAACACAGCCCATTCTAAGAAAACAAAATGAAAGAGAAAGTAAGACACGTTTTCTTACTTTATAAAGATAGGAACCAGTCCCTTGACCTTTGGCAAAGTTCTAATGTGTTCCAAAACCTTCATAGACTCCACAGAATACTTTTGATCACCAGTCAATGAACTCAGGTAATTGAACTCAAGCTGGAGAGTAGAAACTTCAGCTGTGCTACTTAATCCATCAGGAGCTGCATGTGCTGAGCGGTCACGCAGAACAACGTCGCTAAAGGGAATAGCAGAAGGGCTCGATGTGAAAGCAACA
Organism: Ballota nigra; assembly: GCA_947034835.1. Classification (NCBI taxonomy): domain Eukaryota; kingdom Viridiplantae; phylum Streptophyta; class Magnoliopsida; order Lamiales; family Lamiaceae; genus Ballota; species Ballota nigra. The sequence goes on from OX344730.1 coordinate 15,155,163, forward strand.
AGCAAACGATCAGCCAAATTCTTAGCAGTCTCAAGATAGACAACTGGCTTTGGTCCTTTCGTTGAAGCATTACCACCATGTTCACCCCCACTTAAATGATAGGCACTCAAAAGACCACCTAAGACACGTATGGTAGTTTCAAACAAATTTACTTGGCCTTTCCCTTCAATCCTTTCCAAAAGATGTTGCTCAACCCAAGAGCCCGCTTCTTGGACAACATCATCAACTCCCATTATCATAGCTGTATCAAGAGCGTCCACAACTGTGGCTCCTAAACCCCCTAATCCATCGATTCCTCTTTTGCTCAGTGGCATAAGTTCATCGTATCCCATTGCATAGTTCCGATAGCCAGACCAAGCATGGACAAAAGCCTCTTTAACCCTCTGTTGCCTAGCTTTCCAATCAGGCCCAGAATCTACCTTGTTATGAATAGAATTATTCCTAGCAACTACCTCATCAGGTGACAAACGAGGAGGAAGCCTTGGTGGCTTTCTCCATAATTTTCGAAATCTACCACTTCCATCAGTAAAGAAATTTTTTCCTTCCTCGGTGCCAACATTTTTAGCTTTAATAACAGATGAAGGAATGTTGCTTGTGTGAGTCAGCATGACATAGGCTACTCCAAAGATCATTAATAGCAAAAGAAACTTTCCCGTACTGCATTTTATACATTCACGTTTTGCGTAATTGGTTAGAGGGTTTTGTGTGATCACCTGGAGAGGGAACCATGATAAGTCCACTTTAACTCGAAAGCATGAAATATAATGAACCATGAACCCTTTTCCCAGGAGCAAACAATAGATACGATTATAATGAAAACAATAACAAATTTTAAAGGAAACTACAATATTTCCTGTAGAACAGATTGATTCCAAGAATCAGTCAGAAACCCCTAAAACCCAATATTATTAGAACTCCCAAGTAGACAATTAGCAAAAGTTTCAAGTCCTAAGGGGAGATCTCATCACCATTATTTGCCACAAAAACAGTAATACAAATCTAAAACAAAGACTAATCGATGCATCTCCCATTCGTTTCACAAATTAATATCAAGGACTGACTTGCTCCCCAAAATCTTGAACAAAAATAGCAATCTCAATTGATTATAATCTGGACTAACATACCATAAGAGGGGGGATTCGGGAATCTGTAGCAAAAGAAACAATTAAGGAGCAAACACTGAGATCTGAAAATTAGAAAACGAACCTTAATTAGGGATCGCTGTCGAAACTTTGCATTGTCGTAGTGAACATCTTTCATTGAATACGGCAGAGGTTTCGACATCGGCGAGATATTCCGATTAACACTTACGTATCTAGTATATTTGCTTCTACAATTGTATTGAAATGAGGGGAGAGGGAATCTAGAGAGAGATGGCGAGAATTCGGAGTCGCGCCAAATCTTGAAGTTTGGATTTGGAGGAAGAGAAATCCGTTTGGGGCCGGATCTTATTACTCCGTTGTATTGTTTTTGTATATGAATTGCGATCGATAATTTGATATGGTAAACTTATAAGTTATAATCCGCCAATAACAAATTTTAAAGTCAACAGTCGTCGCCCCGAATGGCGATCTTCTCACTGAGTTGCTATTTGCATCCCCTCTGTTCTGTTGGGCACTTTGAATTACTAGTTTTATTTTATTCTAAGAAAAAATAAGATACCACTTCCAATTGAAAAATGCAATTATTACTATTACTATTTAAATACAATTCAAAATATAAAGTTAATATTACTCCATCAATTCCCCACGTCTAATTTATTAGAATAAACACGAGTTTTAAAAAAATGAGATAAAATAAAAATATTGTGATTTTTTTTTTTTTAGGGGTAAAAAAATGTTGTGAATTTATTGTGAAGTTTATTGATAAATTTGTTTGTAACTATGATAATAGAATAATATTTCCTTCGTCACATTTTTCTTGTCACAAACCAATTTACACAATATTATGTCCACTGATGGGCATGTGATCATTTCCGTATCAATACACTGTAATGAGATTGAAAATAAATTATAATTTATCTATCAAATGCCTCCTCATTCATTACCCTCTAATTGAATGTCTTATCAATCACTTTAATTCACATTACCCTATAGTCATCACCCCCAACAAAGCGGCCCCTTAGTCTATGGAGTGCCAAGAAGCAACCTACGGTTGTTCTCTCCAGTTGTGAGTCCGAGTATCGTGCACTAGCAAATGCAGCGAAGGAAATGTTATGACTTACTCATTTGCTTCGTGAGCTTCGTGCACTACCCTCCTCGCGACCTGTGCTTTCGTGTGATAACAAGAGTGCTCTATTCTTAAATCAAAATCATGTTGCTCACAAACGAGTCAAACATATTGACATTGACTGTCATTTCATTCGTCAACTTGTCATCAATGAGAGGCTTGAGACAAACATATTATGTCGGAACTTCAGGTCGTTGATATTTTCACTAACGCAAATTGTTATATAAAATATTATACGGATCCTAGATCCGTAAAATAATCCATATTTAGAAAATGGATCCTCTCTCTTTACATTCACTGCAACCACCGCGACCACAACCTCTACCATTGCAACGCACGCCACAGCCTCCACCCTCTGTTGAGTTGCCATTCCCCACCCCACCCCTCCCCTCCCCTCCCTGACTTAAACTGAAAATACTAACTTTCTACTAGTAGTTTCCCCACAAGAGTGTGGGTTCACTGTAGTATTGGCAAGTGTAGGGACCAAGAATTATCGAACCCAAGGGAAGTGATGTATGTGAATAGATCCCCGAAGATCTACGCGTCGTAATTAATATGAGTGTATATTTTTGGTTTTTTTAAAAGAAAGTATAATCGGAACTAAATTACTCTACGAATGCAAAAAGGAAAAATTAAACTAAGAACGTAAAAGTGTGTGTTTTCGAATATGAGATGGTGACTCAGGATAAGAATTCCTACGTATACTAACGGAGCAGGTACATAATCAAAATAACCGTGACGTGCAAGAAATAACCTAAGTAAAAGATTGTAAGATGAAAGCTCAAGAATTCAACTCTAATACTTTATCCTAACAATCGACTTCACTAATCCACTAACAAGTTAATAGATAGTGCTTAATTAACGAGATCCTAATTTAACTACGGTGATGCGGTCGTCCTCCCTAGATAAACCGGTAGATTAATTAACCATTTCTAAACCCTCTCGTTACGTCTACTCGTTGTTAAAGAGTGATAAGGTCGTCCTCTCTCTAACACTTTTCGAACGAAATTCAAAGGAAAAGTTAAGATTGATTTTAAGAATTCATTAATTAAGAGCATTAAAACTAAACGTCACAAATTACCCTAATTACGTACCCACATCCTACCTCTACGAGTTCATCCTACCCTAAGCATACAAGGGTTTTAGTCGGACATGGTTTTAACGACAACAAAAGCAATTGAAGAAATAACGAACATAAACATGATGATTTGAACTAAGTAACTACTAAACATAAATTAGGGTTTAAAGAAAATAAATGCTAAGAACTGAAATTTGATTGATAAAACAAAGTCTCAAGTATTCAATGTCAAAGAGCGAACGAAAATAAATTAAAATCTAAACTGAAACAAGAATTCGTAAAGTAAAACTTCGATTACACGTAAAAATAAAGCTTGCTCGTCTCTTCACTCTTCTAACTCCCAAAAATGAACTCTAAAAGTTATGTTTTATGTGATGTGATGTCCAAAAACGTGATCGGAACGAGTATATATAAGCGTCGGGCCGATTCGGGAACTCATGGGCCAAAAAATGAATCTGAAGGGTAAAAGGTAATGGCGCTGGTCACCCGCTCGAGCGGGGGCGCTCGAGATAAGTAGCTCGAATGGATCCTTGGCTCCAATGAAGGCACTCGAGTGAAATAGCTCGAATGGCACAATGGCTCGAGCGGTGGCGCTCGAGCCGCTCGAATGACCGAAATCTTCTGTTGGTTTTGGACGCTCGAGCAACGCTCTTGCTCGAGCGGTGGCGCTCGAGTGGCACAGCTCGAGTGGCCCTCCTCCTTCTTCAACTGATATTTTTCTTCTCGTGCACTAATACCATTCGTATTTCTTTGATATCTTCTCATCCGGGCATCCGTTTGAGTCGATTCAAAGTCCTACGAACTCCTCTTTTTGCCCTCTATCCATCTACGAGCATCCAAGAGACAAATTCATTAGTTTATGAAAATGATACTCAAATGACTCTAAATACTTATATAAATCAATCAAAACACGGGCATTTCGAGCTACGAATCATGACAATTTCACGTCTAATCACTCCCTCCATATTCCCTCTCGCCCGTAAGCATTCTCCAGCAGCCCTGAATCCCACATCCCAGTAACAGCTAACGTCGCCCCACTCGCCCTCACCCCCTCCCCACCCACACCCCCCAATCCCATATCCCAGTATTAACAGCTAGCGTCCCCCTCCCCACCCCAACACCTTCATCTTCCCCACTCTCCCATCTATTATAAAATTCTTTCTTTCCCTTCGCCCCCCATCTCTCCTCTGCAAACTAATCCCCAATACGTTAATAGGAATGCAAAAGTTTCATAACAAATTTTACACGTCATCTGTTCGATCTAGTGTTACTATTGGGAGCAAATGTATATTACTATTTGGAGAAAATATGTGTTACTATTGGAGCAAATGTGTGTTACTATTGGAGCAAATGTGTGTTACTGCAAATGCGTGTTACTGTCGAACAAATGTGTGTTACAATTGGAGCAAATGTATGTTACTATTAGAGTAAATTTGTGATACTGCAAATGTGTGTTACTTAAAATATATGTTACTATTAGAGCAAATGTCTGTTACTGTTAGAGGAAATATGTGTTACCAATGAAGCAAAGTATGTTAATGTTAGAGTAAATGCGTGTTACTGCAAATGGGTGTTAAAGTTAGAGTAAATGTGTGTTATTAAAAATATGTGTTACTATTGAAGCAAATGTGTGTTACTGTTAGAGAAAATATGTGTTACTATTGAAGCAAAGCGTGTTAATATTAGAGTAAATGTGTGTTACTAAAAATATGTGTTACTGTTGAAGCAAATGTGTGTTACTGTTAGAGGAAATATGTGTTACCATTGAAGCAAAGTGTGTTAATGTTAGAGTAAATGTGTGTTAATGTTAGCGTAAATGTTTGTTACTAAAAATATGTGTTATTATTGGAGCAAATGTGTGTTACTGTTGGGGGAAATATGTGTTACTATTGAAGCAAAGTGTGTTAATGTTATAGCAAATGTGTATTATTGCAAATATGTGTTAATGTTGGAGCAAACAAATGTATTTGATGTTAGAGCAAATGTAAGTTATTGTTGGAACAAATATATTTTAATATGTAAAACCATAAATTTAAATTTAAAGGGATGGGAAATAAGTTAAAAATATATATTTGATCTTGTAAAAATATATATTTGTCATTATTATTATTTTAAAGTAGAAAAAACTTGTTTTTTAATGACTTGTAATACACATTTGCCCATATATTTGGCCTATTCTGTAACACAAACTGGGAGCAAAAATCCCGGAACATGACCTGCGTGAGATTTTGGAAAAAATACACCAAATCCGACCCGACCCGGCCAAGATCCGCGGATTTTTACCTGGAGCGATCCGACCCATGATGTGTTTAATATTTGTCTATTTTAGGTATATTTCACATATGAAATATTTCACGAGAGAGTTCCCCTTTCACTAAATGTCTTGCTCGCCCAGCTTTCGAGTTTTTACTATCCAAGCTGCATATTGATGAGAATCTCACACTCAGCTTGAGGAGGTATTAGAAAATATTATAGAGGCCCGCATGGGCGTAGCTCAGTTGGTTCCTGGGTGGCAGATTGCTACAAGTACGTAGGATCGAGCCCTAGCAGCCGCAGTGTGGGAGTTTTATCCCTCCAATGTGGGGGATAGCTCCTTCTGGGCACCAGGCACTGGTCCTCCCACCTAATGGGCCGCTGAGTCACCATGATTTACCTCCTCCACCCAATCCTGTCGGGCCAGGGGGTGGAGGCCCTGGGGGCGAGGGCTTCGCCTTTTTGCTACAAGAAAATATTATAGAGAATCAGAATATTTTAGATAGATATCAATTAAAATCAATTTGAATTTATGTAAATATTTTATATATCTTTCAAATTTGATGTAATCTTTATTTTCTTATAAAAGTCTATTGTAATCTCCTATTTATTTGAGTGGAAATCAATCACCACATTCCCGTGAAATTGAAACAATATTGTTCCCTTTACACTTATCATTATTTATTTGATAAAAAAAAGTTGTCCTCAAACATACTTCATTAAACAGTATCTAAACTTTGACTTAGATAGCACTTCATTGAAACTATAAGTTGCGCAAATCAAAATATAAGAGATGTTAAGAACTTACATATTTCTTTATTTTGGGAAGTACGCATCATAATATATATATATATATATATATATATATATATATATATACATCTTTTGATAGAATAAATATATACATGGAATATAAATATGATGAAATATATGTATAATTTTTCTAATCCCAGAATCGAGTTTCATGTTCTTAAAATATGAAATCAGAGAATTGCATTTTAATTTTTCATCCATCTAAAAAGTATAGATATCAACATAAAAGAACACAAAATATCAAATAATTGTTGTATGCAAGTGTAAGAAGTGTGTTGGGTACTAATAATATTCCACATTAATTTCATTAGAAAAATCATGGGATTAATTAGGATGAATAAGTATTTTTATTAGTATGAGGTTTTTTTTTGGAGGAAAGTCCAAAAATAAATCAGTACGAGCTTAATTCAAAATACACTAAATAGAGATAAAATTAAAATAGTTTGTGAGCAAGAGTAACCCAGAACCATGACAGAAGAAACAATGGAAAGACTGATGCATGCTTTTTATGAATACAAAATCTATCACAAAAAGTAAAAAATATAAATTGCAATTTAGAAATATTTCCACATGACATATTTTAGGCTCACTGTAGCAAAAATAACTACCTATGAAATTTATTAATATAGCTACAAAATTTCCAACAAAAAAATTATATGGTGGGAGTTACTTACGATTTGACTACAAAATATTTAGGCGAAAAATTGTTTGCGGGTAAATTTTTGTTGGCAAATTTTTTATAAGTAATTAATTAATTACCTAATAATTATATTTTTAGGCAAATTGTTAGTATATATATAAGTTGAGAACTACATGATTAAAAAAATTTGTAGGTAAATACATTACAAAAAAATTTATGGAATTTTTTTTAGCTAATTCTAATTTTATAGACAATTTTTAATTTTGTTACAGGAACTATATAAATTGCGATAATCTCCACGGAATTTGACACTATTACGGAAGAAACTGAAGAATACACACACATATATACAAAATTTCATTTTTCAATTCATCAATAATGTACTTTTTCTCGCGATTTAAACCTCTGTAGCTTATAAATCTTGGAGTTACAAACGAGTACCCCCGCCCCCGCCCCCACCTCCCTTATCGTCTTAACCCTCGATCAAAAACCACCAAAATTTTAAAGCAAATTGATGAAGTTAAATGGCGCAATACAACAGCAAGATCCTCAGCATTTTGATGATCTCCCAACTACTTCTCATCTCCTCCATGATCCCCGCTTTATCTCTCAACGATCATTCCCGGGTCAAGAAAACGCAACCCGTTTTGTTGAGCAGCCGCAGCAGCATTAATGAGAAGGCCAATTCGTACAGGCTTAATAATAATAAAAAAAGGAGAAAGAAGAAGAAGAAGAAGCTGGATTCTAGGGGTTTCTCGCCCATGCTTCCGAGGGGGTATGTGCCCCCTTCCGGATCATCCCCCTGCCACAACCTATTCCCTAATTCCGTTCCTTTCTTCTGCGATTTTTCCACTCAATTAACCAAACCCTAGTTAATATCATCATCATCATACGTACAACAGATCGCTTTTGAATTCTTCGCGAAAGGTAAGGGAATTAAACTCTCCATGATTAATTCGGTTAAGAGAATAATAGTTTACGGTTTTTACTTTTTCATATATTCAGTTGATTTTCTTGGAGAATACTTAATAAAATCTCCTTTAATTTCTTTGTTTTTACTCCCTTTCATTATATCATCTTAATTTCCTTCCTCATATTATATGTTCATTTTGCTTGTACGTAAATTTCTTTTACTTTCAATCTAATCGTTGTTTATCTAATTTAGTAATCTTATATATAAAGTCTCCACAAAAATTAATATTATAAATTTAAATTAATATTCAACTCATGATATATATTCCTGCAAAGTATATACTAATTAACTAGTACTTAATATGTATGAATTTGAACGGGGTTAGGTCACTTCACATCGATAACAAAATTATATAAATAAAATTGACAAAGTATTATATGAAAATAGTTCATGATAAGTTTATCATGAAACAATTTTAAAGAATCATTAATCTCATCGGGAGTATCATTAATCTCATAAGGGGTATCATTAGTCCGAGTTCAAGAAAATTGTTTTAAATTTTCTTGAACTCATAGTGATACTCCTGATGAGAGATTAATGATACTCTGAATATTCAATTGGGTGATAATTGTAATAACCACTGAAAATGCATTGAATAATTTTCATTGTCTTGTTATTTACTCCACGAATTGCAATTATTTAATCTTGTAGTTGATGGAATTAATGTTTGTCTCAATTGACTTATGAGGCAGTAGAATGTTTTAACATACTTTTTTATTGAGTAGATTTTCAGTGAATCAATTTTACGTGATTTTTATCTTTTTACACAATTTTATAGTTTTAGCATACAATGTTACATGCTTTAAAACATGCATGTTGGATTTTATAAGGTATTTTTCTCAAAATCATAAAAATATATTTAAATGCGAAAAAAAAAAAAAAAAGCAGTTCACAATAAAAATGATACATAGAAGTTAAATTTTTAGTTTCTTGTGATCAAGGACAATTAAGCTCAACATTTCATACAGGCGATAATTGAGCACGAAGCATATGCGAATTTCCATGATTTAAGGGGAATTTGTTTCTTTCACACCTTATATGTACACATTTCTTAGCGTTTACTCCATGCACTTGATGTGCAATTCTGCACTTCCAATACATGTACAAAATCAATAAAAAGGACAAGTAAATTTATTTTTAATTTCATCAAATCATTAATCTTTTTAATTTATACGTAATAATATAATACACAAAGAAAATTGTAGTCGTTGAAAAACGTGATCACTTGACAAATGATTAATTAAGAAGAAAGGTATGCATGCTTGAGTTCGCTTTTTCGTTCAGAATTCATATCAGTATTACCGTAAAAAAAAAGACTATATTAAAAAGATATAATATTCTTATATTTTTTATTTGCATAAATTATATCCATATAATTTTTGGATTGAGGTGGGACTATAGGAGAAATATCACTTCCCTTTAATAATTGGCCACGGTTACTTGCACTAGGCCTTTTGTTAAATACACTAACCTCGTCTCTTTTTTTTTGTTGAAAATTCGTAAAATTTTCAAAAAAAAAAGAAAATCGATATTTTTTTCAATTTCATTATATTCGAATTTTTTTTCGAAAAAATGAAAAAAATTCCGAACACCGAAAAATGTATTCATCTTGATAGTGTATTTAACATAGAGGCTAGTACAAATAACTTGGGCCTTAATATTTCTCAGGAGTCGTGCATACTCCTTGATTAACCTGTGCCTTAATATTTCTCAGGAGTCAGTCCTGCATACTCCTCAATCAAGATAATTAATGAAAGCCCTTTTGTGACTGTCATTCAAGTCTTTGGTCAGCCGAAAACATCGCCTTTGTGGGCTACTGGAAGAAGATCCAGTTCAAGTCCTATATGTTCAGTAGGCAACGAAGGAGTTTAATGGGCGCACCACCCTCATGTTTTCTAAAAATAATTAAATACATAATTTCCATATTTAATTTAAATAATTACATTGTAGAAGTATAACATTTGCTAAAGTATACCAATTTCACTGTTACACTCGTTTATATTTTGTATTATTTTGAAATGTATTAATTGTTTCATTAAAATATAATTTATAATAATAGTGTATAATAAAAACAATTAATATTATTTTCAATTGTATGATAAAATTAATTTATAGAAAAATTAGAAGATGTTGCACTCACTTTTTAGTTTGTAAAACCGTGAGCTACCAACTGTAGAAAGAAGTGATTTTGTCCCCAAAAAATAAGTTGCAAACACCCCTTTGCAAAGATTTCATATTCATTTGGTGTATAGTGTATTAAAAACTTCCTTTGTAAAGATTTTAGATGTATTTGGTGTACAGTGTATTAAAGATTTACTCCACCCTTTACTTTTGCTAAACAAAAACTATTCAATTCTACTGTGTTAATTTTTATGTACAAATATTTATTTCAATTTCTAATTCCTTAACACATGTACTTAGAATTACGATGATTTGTTGAATATTCCCACTTTTTAATATTTCATGTGTTGTACATTTGGATTATAAAACATGGAGTGTACTCCCTCCATTCCCACTCTATCTCCACGCCCTTAAAAGAAAACAAAACTCATATTAATTTTTATGTTTAATTATTTTATACACTAAAAAATAAAAATAATCTATTTTTATTGGTTGAATACTCAATAAAGTAGTTTCTCTTAGCATGTGTGCTCACACAAATATGAAGTTAAAGTTGGGACAAATGGAGTAACATAAAAAAGAGAAAATATCAAAACTAGTCCTGTAACTTAGGTTGATTCCAATTTTAGTCCTGTAACTTTTCATTTTCTCAATTTTAATCCTGGAGTTGTCAATTTTAGTCCTTTAACTTTTCATTTTCTCAAATTTAGTCCTGAAATTGTCAATTTTAGTCCTGTAATTCTTCATTTTCTCAATTTTAATCCTGGAGTTGTCAATTTTAGTCCTTATATTGCCTCATAATTAAAAAACTCACTGATTTGGGTCGGGGCCATTTTTGTTTCCAAACGGACCGAATATAATTAGATGGTCGTTTAATTTTTTTGATTATGTGATAGTCCATGTGTACAATTTATCGGAAAATAAAAAAATCCAAATTCTTCCAGTGAGTATTTAAATTTTTATACCCAAATGTTGATAGGTGAACATCTATCAATGATAGGCGAACATCTATCAATTATAGGCGATAAAAGATTACGACCTAAATAGGGATTACGAAGAATCAATCCGGAATTAACAAAGAAAATCAAGATGGGGGTGCATAAATCAATCCAAGGAGTGTATAAAGTGACGAACAACTATACCGACGAACAAGATATTGGCGAACGGGTTTAAAGACCAAAGACCAAATATGGACCCACCACCAAGTCAATAATGACGAACAACATTGGTAAAAGTGCTACAGTTATCAGCCTAAGAGGTGTATGCTGACGAACAAAGGACCAAGATTCCAAAGCCAATCTGTGCAAGACACAAAGGCGAACAACTTCTAAGCCATACACCCAAACGGCGAACAACTTCTATGAAAGAACTATCCTGGATCGATGTAAACCGACATGGACGAACAACAATGAAGTCCGAGATAAGACCAAAGAAAACTTTGTAACTAAGATTTAGCTTAGATAAGGTCAAACTAGAGTCAAAGGACACATGTCAAGCATGCAGGCTAGGGAGACCAAAAGTCAGGAACACCTCATGCTTGCTAGTCTCTATAAATAGTTGTTCTCCAGCTTAAGAAATACAAGTTCAAATTCATAAACACTCCAAAAAACACACACTAATACACCTAAACGTATATACATACGAAATTATTACGATTTCGACTTTCATATTTACAAGTTCATAACCCGAACCCTCGATTTACCATTTACGGTGGTAACCAATCACACGTAATTGTTTGATGATCTTTAAACCGATCCTAAACAGTTACTAATACATCCGATAAAAATTGATCACCAACAAATTTTGGCGCTAAAAGGAGGGTTCGAACCTCCGGTTAGTGTGATTACTCAAGAACTTCAAGTTGAAAACTTGAAGATTCAAAGAAAACCTCAAGAAATACTTGAAGATACAAGCAAGGGTGTTCTTGGTGTTCTTCAATATTAAAATTAAAGAAACAATTTATATTGAAATGCCTCAATCTAAGGAAACACAAGGATCCCGCTTGTCGAGGAGAGCCTCTCCAACACGAGCCTCATCGGCCGACCACCGGGACCGTAATCCCAGACATGCGAATAGGTCGCAGCATACAGCCATAACCCACAATCTTCCACCAGAAATGGAGGCCCTGGCGAACAACCCTAACGAACTATCTAAAACCATTGCTGCTCTCCAAGCTCTCCAGAGACAGCAAGAACATAATATGCTGTTGGTCCCGGTACAAGACTGAGGAATACGTGTATGGGGGGGGGGGAATACACGTATACTAATTTTTCAACCTTAAAACTGACTGAGTCCCCTTTACTCAGAGTGGTAAAGAACTAGGAGCTGATAACACACCTACTGACTACACTTGGTGCTGGTCAGTTGGCTAACTATCAGTTCAAGTTCAGTGCGGAAATGTTTGAGCCCTGAAAGTTTAAAGTCTTGTTTAGTTTGCTTTCTGAAAAACTTGTTTTACTCAAATCTGAAGAATGTTTAGTAGGGCAGTGCTCTTTTGAAGATCAGCCTGATTGATTCAGGCCTGATAAACTTGAATGCAATGAATGAACAAGTAATATAGCAAGTATGCACAATATCAAAGCAGTAAGAACACAAGGAGTTTAACGTGGTTCAGAGTCTCAAGCTCCTACGTCCACGGCCTGACTTAACAGGAAATCCACTCAAGGGATTCTTGTTTTTAACGTGCCAAGGTGCACCAAGACCAGCTATCCTCACTGATCTATACAACTCCACTTACTAACACTCTAACTGACTTACTCCCAACAAGCCTAACTTAGGGTTTTGGTTTCAGTTTGGATTCCAACTAAGTTGAGATTATCCTTACAAGGCAAAGCTATGCTAAGGATTGGATAATCTCTCTAAGCTTAAGATAATTCTAATTAGCTCTTGGAATACAGAATAACTCTCAATTGCTGAGAAACACTTGGGAAATTTAGAAGGTTTCGAGTGCTTCTCTTAAGGGTTGAATGCTTTGAATGCTTGAGAGTTTGAGTAATTTATGGCTTGGAAATTTCCCGTAACCTTGAATGGGTTCAAGGTCTTCTGTATTTATAGGTAATTTGAAAAACTATCCGTTGGAGAGATAGCCTTCGAGTCATCTATGTAGAGTGGCTTCAAACGGACATATCTTCATGCAACAGGCGTCCTTGCATGGATTTGGTATTTGCATTAAATGCATATTGAATGCTTGCCCGTTGAATATGCAGTCTGAATTCAGTCTTCATGTCAGGTTCCGTACGTGTGTGTCCTTCTCGGATTGGTCCACATCATCAGGTTGGTGAGAATGTCAGAACTTATTCCTGAGCTTCAGGCTTGTCTTATTAAGTTCATTTTGTCTTGAGTCCACCAGTCTTGTCCTGACGCTGAAATTCCTTTTACATTGCTTGGCTCTACTCCAAGTCTTCCCATTAACTCAGTGACATCCTGTTCCCTTCAGGACTGAGTTAGTAATGACCTCAGGGTCATACTCTTCATCACTGACACTTACTCAGCCAGCTTAGAGGACTGCCATAAGTTCAGAATGGTGCTCTTCATCTTCAGGCTCTGAGTCTTGATTGTCTCCAGTGAGTTCTCCTCTCACTGAGTACCTGTGAAGTGTAAAATGACTAAGTACTAATCCTAACCAAGACTAGCCTGACAAAGACAGATTAAGGCAATCATCTTTTCAGGGGCTTTGGAATCTTAATCAAAACTGACAATGTCCCAACAATTTCCCCCTTTTTGATGATGCCAAAACACTGAAAAGATCCTCAAAACACTTAGAGGAAACAAGATAAACCTATCTATAAGATAAGACAGTGTTAGAGCAATTCTTGATAAAGTACAGAATTTTAAACAACAACCAAAAAGACAATGAGTTTTTGTCTGTGGGCAAAAGTAATAGATTTCATTGATTGATGTGGAAATGATTACAATGAATCTAATCTATTACAAAGAAGCCTGTGAACACCTAGACTAATCTCATTTCAGGCTTGAGTCCATATCCTGCATAAACTCTTACCTTCAGTTTGTCAAGTCTTCCAGGTTGATTCACGTACCCTTCAGCTTTGGCTATCTTCAATACTTCCATCATAATGGCCTTTGTATCATGCTTTTGAGTTCCAGGAACCAAGGGAGGAGCTCGAATGGTGAACTCAGGAGCCTTCACTTGAACTTGAGCTGCCTCAGCCTCCTCCAAGATCTTCTGAAATAGCTCAGGATGATTGTCCATCATGTAGTCAGTGAAGTGGGCATTGATATCGTCAGTGTCGCCCCACTTCTTCACAACAAACCACAGTCTAACAAATTCATCCCTTGCATCAGTCCAAAACTCCTTCAATGTCTCTGAGACGAACTCATCAACAAAAGCTTCCCTTGCTCCTGATTCTGGCCTTCTGACTTGAAGAATTGTTGATTTCCTAACTGTTGGCTTCTTCCTGTACTTCCTGGGCTCAGGCTTCGCCTTCTTCCTCCTTAGCAAGCTGATCACTGCATCATCCAGTTCTCGTTATTGAAGCTCAGTGATATCAGTCAGCTTCTCAACCTTCTTCTCCAAGATGTGTATCTTCTCCTTCTGAGCAATTTCAGCTCTGCGCATAGCCTCCGATTTTTCAGATTGATCTCCCCATGCTTCAGCACATAACTCCGCAACCAACTCACCTGAGTAAGTGACGGGAGACGACCTCTGAACTGGCTCAGGTTGTTGCTTGGAAGGTTCATTAGCCTTTGCCTTTGTTGCCTCCTCTCTCAGCTTGGCAACAATTTCTTCTCCTTCCTTTTCCACCGCCGCTAACCTAGCTGACTTCCTCACCCTTAAAATGTTTCCTTCAGGATTGGCTTCAGGGTCAGCTAGAACGGTTTCACCTTGATTGACTGCCTCCGATGCCTCAGGGCGGGATCTTTTCTTCTTCTTTTCCCCCTTTTTGGCATCATCATTGGCCTGGGATGGGAGTGACTCAGCTCCACTGTTGATAACAAAAGAGGCTAAGGATTGAACTTCCAATATGCCCTACTTCAGCATCTCAACTCCCGTGACAATCCCAGTGCCTGCAAAAGAAACTGAACTGATAGCAGCATTGACTTTCTTCTCAAAGACCTCCATAGAGAGTTGGAGTCTTTGTTCAGCCTTGGTGATCCTTTCCTCCACCTTCAAGGACTCACCGCTGACTCTGCTGGCCTCAGTTAGTATCTTTGCCGATTCCTCAGTGGCCTTTGCCAAAGTGTCTGCCACAGACTGAGAGGTGCGATCCAATCTCCCTGACTCCAGCTCCAGTTTGGACGCTGAGTCCTTCATGGCCTGAGTGACAATAGCTCCAGTCTGAACTGCAAGCCTGTCCACTGCCTGATTCATCTTCTCGTCCCTGATCGCATCCCTCTCCTCAAGCTTTCTGAGAGTGTTCCTAAGCATTTTCTTGGTGCGCTTCCTCTCATTCCTCACTGACTTGGCCGTGTCAGTCATCGTTTTCTTTAACAAAATCAGCTCCATGTTAGCAAGGGTGTTGTAAGCTGACTTTGTCCACCTGATGTGCTTCGCCAGGGCCTTGGAGTCTTCTTCCTTCTCAGCTCATAGCCTCATTACCTCCTCCTGAAGTTCAGCTAGATTTTCTGAGGTTTTCTCCTGCTTGACCTCCACTATGCTTGTGAATTCAGCACGTCCGACCCCGGTTATGATCACATCCTCATCATCAGCGGCCGCATCAGTGATTGGCTGCTTTCCCTTGTCAGCCCCTGCAGCATCAGTCCCTTCTTCAAGGTGCACTGAAGGTAGTTGTGAAGTAGTCATAGCCGCCTCTTCAGGCTCAGCTAAGCTAACTTGAACCTTAGGAGCAAGTCCCTCGGAACTGAAAGTCTCCTTGGATGCCTCAACATCTTCCTCTCTTGTCTCAGGGCAGGGAATCCCTTCATCGACAGATGTCTCATTGGCAGCTGAGATGTTCACAACATCCTCAGCCACTGGTCCACCCTTGGCACCAGTGCCTTTTCCACCTTCCCCCTGAGCCTGAGGCTCAGAGTTTATCTCATCAACTTCCTGTGCAGTTTCCTCCACTGCCTTCTCCAGGTCTCCACCCTGAGCTCCTTCATCATCCTCATCACCATCCTTCTCGTCATCAGATAGGAGGTCAGCCTTGCTCTTGGACATCATATCCGCCACTAGCTGCTTCAGGTTATCAAAGTTCAAGAGTTGAAGCCAGCTAGTTAATCCAAAGAAAGAGCAGATCTTGGCCTCTTCCGCCTCCCAGTGCTCCCAGTCACGTGCATCCACCAGCATATGTTGCTCCTGCATGTTTGATTGTTTGAAGTCCAACCAAACTTTGAGCTCTATCACATACGCCAGCAGCCCAGTATACTTGGATAGCCCAGGCCAGCACTTCCCTGCCCATTCTGTGGCGTTCCCCCTGAGAGTGTTCTCTAGAATCCCTCCTGTCATGTGTTCATCTAACTCCTCCTCCTCCAATTCAAGGAACTCATCCTCCTCTGCTGAAATGGATTTGGGACAGTCTTTGGGATTGGGGTATGATGGAAAGTCTGCGGGGTTTGGAAGATTCGGCTCTGCTGACTGGTCAGGCTCATTCGTGTGTGAAGTTGATGGCGCTGACTCAGTAGGCTGATTTGGCTCTGAGGTTTGGGGTGGTTGGGGAGTTTGAGGTGTGGGGTCAGGGATGGAAGGTGTTTGGGTTTCAGGGTGTGGGGGTGTTTGAGTGGGTACTGTCTCAGGCTGCAACGACTCAGCCGTCTCGACAGTTTTTCTCACTTCCTCCAAGTCAGAGGCTCCAGGAGAGCTTGACTCCTCCCTCTCACTCACCTCAGGTAGCTTCTTAGCAGGGGATTTTCTGGTCCCCTTCCTAAGCCTCTTCAGGGGCCTCTCTCCCTGAGCACCCTCCTTTCTGACGTCATCGTCAGTTCCCTCAGCCTCAGACCCGGCCTTCTTGGGATCAGACTCAGTCCCAGATTTCGTGCTCTTCCCTGACAGCACTATCTTCACCCTCTTCTTCTTCTCAGCCGCGGTCACCTCCGGCTGCTCCATCTCCTCAGCTGCAACCTCCTCATCCTCCTTACTCCTCTCAAGGAGCTCATCTACCCGTTCAATGAGACTGGTTGCCACTCTCTTGGCCTTACCAGCTGGTTTTTTACCCTGACCCTTTGCTTTCGCATTGGGATCAGTCAGCCCTAACACTGAATAGGTATCACTCAGTGAGGAAAACATTACCTTCTTTGAGGAGAGACTGTCCTCAAAGTCGAAGGTATACCCATGGCAAGCATGAGCAATCAGGATGGACATCCTCGTGCTGAATGGCAAGATGGCACTGACGAAAATGTGCTTCTTCTCCTCGTCCCGCGTAAGCTTGTCCAATCCTGCCTGATGGAGTTGATCGAGGAAGAACTGCTCCCAGTTTGCTTCCACTCCATCAGCAATTGCCCCCATGAGCCCCAGCTTGGGCAGACTCAACTGCTCGTGAGAGCCAGTTGCTCCCATCACTATCTTGGACACCAAGTCCACCAGCGCTCTGTACTCAGGCTTTAGAGTATTCTTGTTCTGACGAGCCTTGAACTCCGATGACCCTGACTTGGTCCATTTCCCAAGAAGCTCTCCCTCTGAGTTCTCCTTGTAGGTTCTTGGGTTGATGCCTGAGAATGGCAATTTAAAGACTTCCCTCACCGCCTGCCTGAAGTTGATAGTGACCACCTCTGTGTTGTAAAGAGGTTCGCCGTCGCCGCCCTTCTCTCCCGTCGGCTTCAGTGCAGTTACCTTCGTGAAAACTTCCCCTTTCCGTAAGAACATATTTAAATAGACTTCCACCACTGTTCTTAGGAGCAAGGAAATGGGGCGGGTGGTGAAGTATGTTTCCAACCCGGCATCGGAAATCCATTTAAATACGGGTTTGATTTCCTCAACCGTAAGACAGATACCTTCCATGGAGATGACTTGCTCCATGTGTACCAGTTTCTTTTCAACAACATCTACGATCTTGTCGGTTGTCCAGTTGGAATCGAGGAATGCCATTGTTTTGAAAAGAAGAGATTTTTCGAAAGAATTATCTGTGTTTGAGCAAGAGAAAACTCAGTGTGCAGAATGTGCGTTGTGTTTGCGTAAAAACCTCAAATGGCACTCTTGATTGATAAGACTAAGTCAGTTACTCAAACGTGGGGTTGAGATTGATCCCTGAATTCGAAAGGTTTTGAAATGAGGGGCCAGGATTAATCTCAGCTTCAATTAAACCCCATGTCAGTCATATTCCGTATAAAACGGACACGTATATGAAAAAGTAATTGTAGCATTAAATGCTCCGTGCGCGTGGGTTTAAATATGAAAAGGCGCGTTTTTAATGAGAACGGAATACATTTAATAAAGATTTTCAGGACGAAGGACTCAGGGAGACGCTTGAAATTCACAAGAGTCAGGTTAGAACTCATACCTGTCAGGGAGACATTGTAGCACCCTGATACCTCGCTGAGTCGAGTCTGGCCTGAGTTCCCCCTAGAACCCTACACTGACTGCTCTCCCGGATCTAAGAGTCCTAACTCCACTGACAGTTCCATAAACCTTGCTTCAGCCAGAGGCTTAGTCAAGATGTCAGCTCTTTGCCTGTCAGTGTGAATCTTCTCCATCCTAATGTCTTTCTTCTCCACATGATCTCGAATGAAGTGGTGTCTAATATCCACATGCTTGCACCTTGTGTGAAGCACTGGGTTCTGAGTAATTGCTATAGCACTATTGTTATCACAATAGATTGGAACCTGATTAGCAAACACTTGGTAGTCCCTCAACTGTTGCCTCAACCATAAAATCTGAGCACAACAACTACCTGCAGCCATATACTCAGCCTCAGTCGTGGATGTAGCCACTGAATTCTGCTTCTTACTAAACCACGAGATCAACTTACTTCCCAAAAACTGACATGTCCCTGAGGTTGATTTCCTATCAATCCTACAACCTCCATAATCTGCATCTGAATAACCTGTCAGTTCTAAGTTGTCATCTGAAGGATACCATAGTCCCATATTGACTGTCCTTTTCAAATACTTAAGTATCCTTTTAGCAGCCTCCAAATGACTTCTCTTGGGATCAGACTGATACCTAGCACACACACCAACTGCAAACGTAATGTCAGGCCTACTTGCAGTCAGGTACAATAAAGAACCTATCAGCCCACGATACTCAGTCTGATTTACTGAAGTCCCTTCAGTGTCAGGATCCATCTTCCAATTTGTGTTCATTGGGATCCTGGCTGGATTGCTGTTCTGAACACCAAACTTATAAATTAAGTCTCTTGTATACTTGGCCTGATTAATGAATATACCTTGATCAGTCTGCTTGACCTACAATCCTAAGAAGAAGTTCATCTCTCCCATCATGGACATCTCAAATTTACCAATCATCAACTTAGAGAATTTCTCACAGAGCTGATGATTTGGTGATCCAAATATTATGTCATCCACATAAATCTGGACCAAGAGAATGTCATCACCTTCAGTGATCCTGAACAATGTCCTATCCACAGTTCCCTTCTTGAACCCATGGTCTGTCAGGAATTGAGAGAGGGTATCATACCAAGCTCTTGGTGCTTGCTTAAGTCCATAGAGTGCTTTCTTCAAATGGTATACTCTATCTCCAACCTCAAACCCGGGAGGTTGTTCAACATATACCTCTTCATTGAGTACACCATTCAGGAAGGCACTCTTGACATCCATTTGATACACCTTGAACTTCTTGTATGTTGCATATGCAAGGAACAACCTGATAGCTTCCAACCTAGCCACTGGAGCAAAAGTCTCATCATAGTCTATTCTTTCAGACTGACAATACCCTTTTGCAACCAGTCTAGCCTTGTTCCTTACCACAACACCATTCTCATCCTTCTTGTTCTTAAAGACCCACTTGGTACCAATCACACCTTGATGCCTAGGTCTATCCACCAGTTCCCAAACCTGATTCCTTGTGAACTGATTCAACTCCTCTTGCATGGCAATGATCCAGTTCGAGTCAGTGAGAGCTTCTTCAATGTTCTGAGGCTCTTGCTCAGAGAGAAAGTAACAGAACAATGCACTCTCACCATGGAACCGTCTGGTCCTGACTCCCTCAGTTGGATCACCAATGATTTGATCAATGGGATGATCTTCTAACCATGTTCTCTTGCCAGGAGTTGTTCCTGAAGTACCTGCAATGTTAGTGTCTACAGGCTCATAAAATTCAGGAAATTGAACAGAAGGGGATGATCCTGAGTCTATGCCAAAGGGATTAACTAGCTCAATGTCAGGGACATTGATTCCCCCTTGATTAGGTGACTCAGGAACCGTCTCAGCTGCAACAACATCTTCATAGACGGTGCTTACCTCAGGTTGAGCCTGTTCCTCAGTCTGAGGCTCAACAATCCCTGATGTGCTGGGCTTATGAGTGGCACCTGATTCATCATCCTGATCGTCATCATCATCCCATCTCGGAATTGGCACAGTCTTGATCTTGGGATCAGGTTGATTCTTCAAGCTCAGCCTTGTCACACTCCTTGTGACCTCCTCAGTGTCAGGATTCAACACCTTTGCTCTAGACTCATTAGCAGATTCATCAAAGACAACATGAGGTGATTCTTCAACAACAAGGGTCCTATAATTGTAAACCCTGAAGGCTTTACTAACTTCAGAATATCCTAAGAATATTCCTTCATCAGATTTGCTATCAAAGGCTTTCAACTGGGTCTTCCCATTGTTGAGGATGAAGCACTTACAACCAAATACATGAAAATAAGAAATACGAGGTTTCCTTTTGTTCCATGTCTCATATGGGGTCTGAGCATGTTGTTTGTTCAGCATGGATCTGTTCTGAGTGTAGCATGCAGTGTTGATTGCCTCAGCCCAGAATTTTTTGGGCAATCCTGACTCAGCCAGCATGGTCCTTGCAGCCTCCTTCAGTGTCCTGTTCCTTCTTTCAGCGACACCATTCTGTTGTGGGGTTCTAGCTGCAGAAGTCTCATGAGCTATACCAAGTTCATTACAGAAGTCATAAATATATAAATTTATAAATTTAGTGCCCTTGTCAGATCTGGTCTTAGTAATGGACTGATTCTTCTCATTGCTGAGTCTCCTGAGCAACTCTGGAAGCTTCGCCTGTGTTTCCTTCTTATTTAACAAGAAAATAACCCAAGTATATCTAGAATAATCATCAATAACCACAAGGGTATACTTTCTACCATTCATACTCACAGGTGTTATGGGACCAAATAAATCCATGTGCAAGAGCTGAAGTATCCTGTCAGTGGAATAAGAGGTTTTCTCTTTGAATGACGCTCTGACCTGCTTCCCTTCCTGACAGGCTTTGCACACGTGATCTTTGCTAAAAACTTCATTAGGTAGACCATCAACAAGTGACTGTCTAGAAATTTTGTTAAGAGTCTTGAAGTTCAGGTGGCTTAATCTTTTATGCCATAACCAACTGAGCTCTAGAGAGCTTTTAGCAACAAGACAAGTATTAGGAATAGTGATGCTCCAATCAGCGAGATAAACATTACCTTTCCTTATACCTGATAGAAGCACCTGTGTTGATTTGTCCTTGACTGAACATGTATTCGATGAGAACTCAACACTGAACCCTTTGTCACAGAATTGACTTACTGACAGCAGGTTATGCTTCAGTCCTTCCACAAAGGACACATTTTCCACTCTGACTGTACCTATAATTAGAACACCGAAACCTTTAGTAACACCTTTTGAGTTATCACCAAAGGTTACCTGTGGACCATCTTTAGCTTGATACTCTTGGAGAAGACTCTTCATTCCAGTCATGTGCCTTGAGCAACCACTGTCTAGGTACCAAACAGCTTTGATTGAGTCTCCTCTCCTCTTGTTGTGATCCACAGCCGCCTGCAAGCAAATCAGGCTTTAGGTACCCATTGGGTGTTGGGTCCTATCGTGTCAGCTGTACCCTTCGGGATCCAGACTTACTTCACAACCCTGATTGCCTCAGAGTGGTAAATCTGTCTCCCTGAAATATCGACATACACAACTTTCTTCTTCTTTGCCTTAGAGGAAGATGGTGTATGAGTGTTAGACTTAGGCTTCACAGGAGCCTGAGTGGGTGCCTTTTGGGCTGGCTTCCTGTTCTTCCTAGGTCTGGGTGCAGTGGGTCTTGGGCCTTGTTCTTGATAAGGACCCTGATTTCTATTCCCCCTAGGCAAGTGAGGGAATGGAAAGCAGTTAAAGGCCTCAGGATGCCAAAACCACAGGGGTGTCATCATATTTGGCTTTCCCTGTTGGTATTGCCAAGCATGATGGTACCCTCGCTGACCAGTCTGAGGGCTCTTGGCCTGAGTCTTCCTCTGCTTTCGCTGAGGTTTTCCCTGGCCTGAGCTCTCAGGGGCTTCCGTAGGTTGCTTTGCCTTTCCCTTGGGTTTTGGCTTAGCTACCTTAGGAGCAACCCTGACTGTGTCAACGGTTTCCTTGCCCTTATCAGTTTGACGGGCCTGGAGCACAACCTTAGGTGCACTTTGGCCTGTCTGAACAAATACCCTCTCAGTGTTGCTCCCTGAAGCAACATGAGACTGACCTTGTGAGGATTTCTCAGGAACATATCCAAGTCCCTTTTTCTTGTTCCCAAGTATCTGGTTGCTATTTATTTCCTCTCTAGCCACTGAGGATTTATTCATTGCCGCAACCTTTTTCTTGAGAGAGTCCTCACTCTTTTTCAGGATTTCATGTCTGGTAAAGAGGTCATCAAACTTACTCTTAAGTACTTTCAGTTCTTCCTTCCTGACCAGCTCTTCCTCAGCCAGTTCCTTCAGAATCTTCTCTCTTGGAAGACGCTCAGCATTGATTAAATCAATCTCCTGAGTTAGTCTCACAATTTGAGCTGATTCTTTAAGATCAGACTGAGTGAGTTGTTCATTCAGGTTTTGAACTTCAGTACTCAATTTCTTGTTCTCCTCAACCAAGAAGACATTAGTTTCCTGCAATCTGGAGAAATCAACCATCAATTGATCAAGACAGATCTGAAGGTTCATTTCTCTAACTGACTCTGAGCTAAGCTCAGGATTTTGACCAGTGTAAGAAGCGCAAACAGAATTTGATGTTACCTCAGGCTCATCCCTAGCCATTAGACAGACATCATCGTACTCGTCATCTGAGAAGAGTTCAGGTGACCTTTCAGAAGGACCGTCAGAATCTGTTGCATCTTCAGCGACCATCGCTCTCCGATCAGCAGATCTTAGATCCCTAGTGGCTCTCCTTTCCTCTCTCTCCCTTGCACTCAGCTCCGGGCAGTCGTACTGATAGTGACCAATCTTGTTACAGTTGTAACATGCTACCTGCTCACTTACTCTTTCTTTTCTTGGTTCAGGGTTCCTCCTTGAGTCAGGTTCCCTGGTTCTTGGTGAGCTTTCAGTCTTTGTTGGATATCTATCATCGCGAGTACGTCTCTGTTCGTCTCTTCTTTCAGGTTTTGGTTCAGAATATCTCCTTTCATCACCACGTTCTCTCCTATGGTCAGTATTCCTTCGCTCCTCATATCTCCTTGAGCTTTGGTGGGTTCCTTCAGGTTTCCTGTCACGTGAGTCCTGATAAAACTTTTTATAACGACCAAACCTGGAATTGAGCTTGTCAAATCGTCTGGCCATCAGGCTGTACTCCTTAGCGAGTTCTTCCCTGCTCATCTCCATCAGTGACTTTGATGAAGAGTTTGATGAGGGCTCAACAGGTTCAGACCTGGCCTTGAACGCCACACTTTTCTCAGGAGTTTTCTCCTTCACTTCCTCTTCTGACTGAACTTTCTTCTTTCTTTTGTTAAGATCGAATTCAAGCGCTTTGAGCTCTGAAAAAAGTAAAGCAGAAGTTATGTTACTCATATCCTGAGTGTTCTTAAGCATAATTACACTGTTGTCCCATCTCTCAGGAAGGACATTCAGGATCTTTGAAGCAACATCTCTCATTGGGACATCCTTGTCCAGCATCACCAACTCATTCATCAACTTGATGAATCTAGACTCCATTTGATCTATGCTCTCGTCAGGCAGCATCTCAAACGCCTCGAATTTCCGAATGGCAATGTTTCTCTTATTCTCCTTGATCTTTTAAGATCCCTCACACATCCTTGTCAGCTCATCCCAGACCTCCTTTGCCGTCTTTAAGTTCATCAGCCTAGCTGACTCCTCGAAGGGCACCGTGTGCAAGATGATGTTTCTGGCGACGTTGTCAAGTCCCACCATCTTGATTTCATCGTTGGTCATGTCTTTCCTTTCTTTAGGAACCTGCACGCCAATCGCAAGATCCTCATATCCCAGTCCTCTGACGTTAGGAATAGTGATCTTGATCGGTCCCTCCCTGAGTACACGCGGCATCTGGTCATGGATGGCATCTAGATGTGCTTCTAATCTGAACTTCCAATAGACAAAGTTAGACACAGAGAATTCAGGTAACGAAGCTTCAAGTCTCCTCGAAGTCATGATGATGCAAGTTTTATGAAAAGCAAACTCAGATCTGTTCAGTGACCACCAACAGTTTCTCCTCTGAAACTATTAGTATTCAAAGTCAGCGGTCTTTCGAACCACTGCTCTGATACCACTTGTTGGTCCCGGTACAAGACTGAGGAATACGTGTATGGGGGGGAATACACGTATACCAATTTTTCAACCTTAAAACTGACTGAGTCCCCTTTACTCAGAGTGGTAAAGAACTAGGAGCTGATAACACACCTACTGACTACACTTGGTGCTGGTCAGTTGGCTAACTATCAGTTCAAGTTCAGTGCGGAAATGTTTGAGCCCTGAAAGTTTAAAGTCTTGTTTAGTTTGCTTTCTGAAAAACTTGTTTTACTCAAATCTGAAGAATGTTTAGTAGGGCAGTGCTCTTTTGAAGATCAGCCTGATTGATTCAGGCCTGATAAACTTGAATGCAATGAATGAACAAGTAATATAGCAAGTATGCACAATATCAAAGCAGTAAGAACACAAGGAGTTTAACGTGGTTCAGAGTCTCAAGCTCCTACGTCCACGGCCTGACTTAACAGGAAATCCACTCAAGGGATTCTTGTTTTTAACGTGCCAAGGTGCACCAAGACCAGCTATCCTCACTGATCTATACAACTCCACTTACTAACACTCTAACTGACTTACTCCCAACAAGCCTAACTTAGGGTTTTGGTTTCAGTTTGGATTCCAACTAAGTTGAGATTATCCTTACAAGGCAAAGCTATGCTAAGGATTGGATAATCTCTCTAAGCTTAAGATAATTCTAATTAGCTCTTGGAATACAGAATAACTCTCAATTGCTGAGAAACACTTGGGAAATTTAGAAGGTTTCGAGTGCTTCTCTTAAGGGTTGAATGCTTTGAATGCTTGAGAGTTTGAGTAATTTCTGGCTTGGAAATTTCCCGTAACCTTGAATGGGTTCAAGGTCTTCTGTATTTATAGGTAATTTGAAAAACTATCCGTTGGAGAGATAGCCTTCGAGTCATCTATGTAGAGTGGCTTCAAACGGACATATCTTCATGCAGCAGCCGTCCTTGCATGGATTTGGTATTTGCATTAAATGCATATTGAATGCTTGCCCGTTGAATATGCAGTCTGAATTCAGTCTTCATGTCAGGTTCCGTACGTACGTGTCCTTCTCGGATTGGTCCACATCATCAGGTTGGTGAGAATGTCAGAACTTATTCCTGAGCTTCAGGCTTGTCTTATTAAGTTCATTTTGTCTTGAGCCCACCAGTCTTGTCCTGACGCTGAAATTCCTTTTGCATTGCTTGGCTCTACTCCAAGTCTTCCCATTAACTCAGTGACATCCTGTTCCCTTCAGGACTGAGTTAGTAATGACCTCAGGGTCATACTCTTCATCACTGACACTTACTCAGCCAGCTTAGAGGACTGCCATAAGTTCAGGATGGTGCTCTTCGTCTTCAGGCTCTGAGTCTTGATTGTCTCCAGTGAGTTCTCCTCTCACTGAGTACCTGTGAAGTGTAAAATGACTAAGTACTAATCCTAACCAAGACTAGCCTGACAAAGACAGATTAAGGCAATCATCTTTTCAGTGGCTTTGGAATCTTAATCAAAACTGACAATGTCCCAACATATGCCTTCACAGGCAAGACCAAAAGATAGACCCCTGGAAGTTGTTAGGGCCAGATCGTCTAGGGGCGAACAACGTGAGGTGAACAGCGCCCAGGTCAGACGGGACAAGGGTAAAGCCCCGATGGTCGAGCCAAGGGAAGGTCAAGCAGAGTCTGCTCATGGACGAACAACAGTGTCAAGTCACGGAACAACCCGTTCCAGCGCTCAAGACAGACTTGGCCAACCTCAATACCAGGAGAAAGTTGCTCGCCGAGAAGAAGGACATGGGCGAGCAACATTTGAACAGCCTCGCTCTTCGGTCCATGAAAGACTTTCCCAGTCTGTCTTTAGACGCCTGGGACCTAATGCGGTGAGCAACCCAAAAAAGCAGCTCCAGGATTTACCTTCTCCAAGCGACGGACTGCGACGAGCAGAAAGGTTTGTACCTTTGTTCGCCGAACAACCTCCAAGCCAGGGGGCATCTCTGGATGAGTTATCAAGCTTGAGGAGGGCGATAGAAAGCATGCAGGGACAGTTGGACCAGCAAAGAGGTGTAGGGATGACCAGCTTGCCATCTTCACCATTATCAACCTACATTCTGGAAGCCCCGATTCAGAAGAAAGTTCAATTCCCTGCGAGCATACAATATGATGGCCTTGCTGATCCCCGAGTTCATCTAACTAAATACTCAGATTATATGGTCTCGGTGGGAGCCAGCGATGCCACTCAATGCCGAAACTTCCCGTTAACCTTGGGGGACCGGGTGCACAAATGGTTCTCAGCATTGCCACCAGTATCTATCCATTCATTCACTCAGCTGAGTCGGGAGTTCCTGTCTCATTTCTCAATGGCGGGATCGTACTTGTCCCAGAAACACCGGTTGTCAGACCTAAAACAAAATGACGACGAGTCAAATCGAGCGTTCATGGAAAGGTTCGACAAGGTGTTGTTGGAGGGTGAACCCGTCAGCGAGGACACAAAAATTGTTGCTATCATGGCAGGACTGAAGAAAGGATCAAAGCTATGGAAAGAGGTACATCTGAAGTGCCCAAGAAGCTACGCCGAGTTTAGAAATCAGGCCGGCATATTCATTTCTATGCATGAGGCCCTGCAGTCAAACTTGTGAGAGAACAAAGCCGACCCCAAGGAGAACAACAAGAAACCTGGCGCAACAAGCTATCGAGTCCCTAAAAACATGAAGGCGTTCACTGAAGGGACAGAACTCAAAGAGAAATTGAACCAAGTGCTAACAATGTCAGTCGATGCTGTTTATGAGAATGTGAAGGATAAGGAGTTGCTCTCCCCTCCCCGAAAAATTCGCCAAGATACTGGCAAACTCAACCCTAACAAGTATTGTGCCTACCATCAAAGCGTGGGGCACTTTACGAGTGAATGTAGAGATTTGCTCAAACAACTCTGGCGTTTCTACGAGGACGGAAAGCTCTCCGACTTTGTCAAAAGACAACCCGGAAAAAGAGTCCGGGAGAACAACTCTGAGGACGAAGATGATCAACCCCAGAAGAACAATAAGCCGGCACGACCAGTTCCTGCCATTCCTACTCGTCCATTGGAAGATTTGTATATGATGGAACCTGCAGGTCCCGCAGGAGGATGTTCTGATGGACGGCCACCAATCTCCAACCGAAAGAGAAAGGCTGAATTACAAGCAATCGATCAAGTCCAAGAAATGGGGGTCAAACCATCTATCATGCAGACGGCGGAGTTGACCTTTACTGAAAAAGATCTTGAAGGAGTTTTGACTCCACATAACGATTCGCTCGTAATCTGCGCAAAGATTATGGGGACTCGAGTCCATAGATTGTTGGTAGACACTGGAGCCTATACCAACATCTTGTTCAAAAGTACACTCGATAAACTTGGGGACTTTTCAGCCCACATCCGGGACTCAAACCATAGAATCCTAGGCTTCGGAAATGCAGTAACAGTCCCGTTGGGAGAAATTTCTTTGCTTGTACAACTTGTAACGATCGAGGAACCCGAAAAGAATATTACTAGAATGGTAGATTTCTTGATCGTAGACCAGGAATCGACCTATAATGGGTTCCTTGGTCGATCTTTTTTGAATGAATTTAAAGCTGCCTGTTCAACTTACCATTATTGCTTGAAGTTTCCAACAGCAAATGGAGCAGGCACAGTTAAAGGAGATCAAAGAAAGGCTCGGGAATGCCTCTTACAACTGCAAGCAAAACATGCGCAAGTATCCATGATGGAAGCCACCACCAGCTATCCAGTTGATGAACCATCAATATTGGAGAACATGATGGACATAGAAGTTTACCACATGGATACGGACGAACAACATCCGGACGAGCAAGTACTGGACGAACAACTCATCACCACCCAGAGAGAACTTCCACCTGGCGAACAACACAGAGGTGGTGGCGAGCAACTTCCAACAAGTGACTTGGAGGGCCAGATTTTGACTAACAACAATGGGTCGGAATCAACAGACGATCTAGAACCCCGCCTGGGAGCAGAGCCCATGAACATAAAAAATGATTTCAATCCAGAGGGACCAGTACTTGACCCTCGTTGGAAAGGACAAAAACGACGAGCAACTCCAGTTGAAGAACTGGAAGCGTTCAAAGTTAATCCTGAAAACGAGGATCTTGAATTATACATAGGATCTGAGCTCCTTGAGCCTTATAGATCCCGAATGAAAGAATTCCTCTGTAAAAATCTAGATGTCTTTGCTTGGTCTCATGCAGACATGGTGGGAATAGATCTGAAACATGTTTGCCACAAACTAAACATCAACCAAGCAAAGAGGCCCGTCCATAAAAAACGACAGAAATACGGCCCAGACAAGTATCAGGACTTAAATGAAGAAGTAAAGAAGTTGTTAGACAATGACCTAATCCGACAAGCTCTCTGTCCACAATGGGTAGCAAACCCAGTCCTTGTAAGGAAGCCAAACGGGTCCTGGAGGCTATGTATAGATTTTACAGATCTGAATGCAGCATGCCCGAAGGACAACTTTCCTCTTTCTCACATTGACCAATTGGTGGACAGCACTGCAGGTCATGAAATGCTAACATTCATGGATGCCTTTGCCGGGTACCATCAAATTCCGATGCATCCAGATGATCAAGAGAACACAGCATTTTATACAAACAAAAACTTGCTGTGTTGGAAAAGAATGCCCTTTGGCCTCATCTGTTGGAGTTATTTTCCCAACATCATCAACGTCGGAGCAACTTATCAAAGACTGGTGAACAAAATGTTCGACCAGCAAATTGGAGATACAGTAGAAGTCTACGTTGATGACATTGTAGTCAAAAGTCCCCGTAAAGAAGACCATCTCCAACACTTGACCCAAGTGTTCGAAATTCTTCGACACTACAACATGAAGCTGAATCCAAAGAAGAGTAGCTTTGGAGTTCATTCAGGCAAATTCTTGGGTCATCTTGTTAGTCAACGGGGAATTGAGGCTAATCCAACAAAAGTTAAAGCCATAATGGATATGCAACCACCACGTTCAATAAAAGAAGTGCAAAGACTCACGGGATGTCTAGCAGCACTAAACCAGTTCATATCCAGATCGGGGGACAAATGTCGTCCATTCTTTGAAGCCATCAAGAAAGGACAGTTCACATGGACTAACAACTGTCAAAAGGCATTCGACCAACTCAAAGACTACCTGGAAGATGTAAAAATCCTATCAAAACCAGTCCCAGGAGAAAAGCTATATTTATACTTGGCAGCGTCGGAAGTGGCCATCAGCTCCGTTCTGGTACGGGAAGACGACAAATTCCATCAACCTATCTACTACGTCAGCCAAGCTTTGCATGAGGCGGAGATCAAATACTCCCCAATCGAGAAGCTGGCATACGCACTAGTCATGAGTGTGAGGAAGTTACGACCATACTTTTTTTACCATCAAGTTGAAGTGCTAACAACTTTCCCACTCAGACAAATTCTCCATCGCCCCGACACAGCTGGTCGACTATTAAAATGGTCACTGGAGATTAGCCAATTCGGGGTGACTTATGCTCCTCGAACAGCGATAAAAGGGCAAGCATTAGCCGACTTTATAGTCGAACTAACCTTCCCACCAGATCCGACAAGAGGACTTGATCACCCCTGACATCTTTATGTTGATGGATCTTTGACTAACATAGCTTCGGGGGCGGGAGTGGTTCTAATCAGTCCAGACAGACAAGTATTCACTTCGGCAATCAGATTTGGCTTTATGGCAACCAACAACGAAGGCGAATATGAAGCTCTCATTGCTGGTCTCCATCTATCCCTGGCAGTAGGTGTCAGACGGTTGCAAATATTCGGCGATTCACAATTGATTGTGAACCAGGTCCGAGGTGAATACGAGGCGAAGGACGGCCATATGATCGAATATCAACGGATTGTTGCTCACCTGATGTCCTTGTTAGATCAAGTATTCATTGAACAAATCCCAAGGACGAGCAACACTCAAGCAGATGCATTGGCCCGACTAGCAACAAGCGAGGGGCCTGCAGAGTTGGCAGACATTATAATTACAAAGATGAATGACCCATCAACAACGAGTTATAATGTCAACCAACTTGACGATCAAACCAGTGAAGAAGAAGACTGGAAAACAAGTATAGTCAAATACTTGAAAAGTGGAGAAAAACCAAACAACTCTTTTGAAGCTGCCAAGCTAATTAAGCAAGCCGCCAGATATACTCTGGTAGGCGAGTAGCTTTACAAAAGGGGAATATCAATCCCACTTCTCAAATGTTTGCCTAGGGGGCAAGGACGAGCAATACTCGAAGAAATACATACCGGAGTATGCGAAAATCATACTGGGGGCAAGCCTTGGCATACAAGACTATCAGACAAGGCTATTATTGGCCAACTTTACGTCAGGATGCAATCAAGAAAGCAAAGACTTGCCATCAATGTCAAATTTTTGCCCCGAACATTCATACCCCGGCCCAACAGCTCGTATCAGTTTATAGCCCGTGGCCATTTGCAAGATGGGGGATGGACATTATTGGTCCCTTCCCAGCGGGAGTTGGAGGAGTTCGATTTGCCGTTGTGGCAGTCGACTATTATACAAAATAGGCAGAAGCAGAGGCCATGCTGAAAATCACGCAACAGAAAATGATCAACTTTATTTGGAAGAACATTGTCTGTCGTTTTGGAGTTCCGCAAACCATCGTGACAGACAATGGTCCGCAGTTTGATGGAAAGGAGTTGAGAGATTTCTGTACAAAGTGGGGGATCAAGAAACATTATTCTACGCCCTATCATCCCCAGTCGAACGGACAAGTTGAGGCTGTAAACAAGATTATCAAGCATACGTTAAAAGTACGGCTAGCAGAAAGCAAAAGCAGTTGGT
This sequence comes from Ballota nigra, assembly GCA_947034835.1. Taxonomy (NCBI): domain Eukaryota; kingdom Viridiplantae; phylum Streptophyta; class Magnoliopsida; order Lamiales; family Lamiaceae; genus Ballota; species Ballota nigra. The sequence continues at coordinate 15,186,618 of OX344730.1, forward strand.
CTACAGAGCTTCCGGAAGTCTTATGGGCATATAGAGTTTCTCCCAGGTCAAGCACCGGAGAAACACCTTTTGCAATGGCTTTCGGAACAGAGGCTGTAATACCAATTGAGTTAAAGACCAACACATACCGGACGACCAACTTTGACGAGCAGGCGAACAACTCTGCTCTAGCTACTGAAATGGATTTGCTCGAAGAAAAAAGACTGAATGCCGAGCTAAAAAATGCTACCTACAAGCAGCGAGCAGAGCGCTATTATAATTCCCATGTTAAAGTCAGGGAATTCAGAGTTGGAGATATGGTTCTAAGAAAGTTTCTCGCCCAACCTCCAGGTGTATTGGGACCAACTTGGGAGGGCCCGTATCGTATAACGGAAAAATTCGTTAATGGTGTATACGATATCGAAGATATGGAAGGCAAGCCGGCCCAATACTCCTGGAATGTTGTACATCTAAAGAAGTACTATCAATAAGACGAACAAGTTCCTAATTGGGCGAACAAATTACTTGGGGGGCCAGTGAACCATGTGAGGGACAAGTAAGATGAACCAAAAAACTTGCCTAATTTTTTGAAAATTTTGCTAAGTATAGAATTCAAAGTTGTTCGGCACATTGTATAGTTTGTTGCTGTTTCATCTTTTAATTTTGGACAGAGTTTCTCGGCAAAAATATTATAAGCGAGCATGTTTTTAGTTAGTGTTCAAAGTTGTTCGTCAGATTATATATGTTAGTGACGAGCAGTCTTACAACACTTGTAAATTTCATTATGTAAATATAGTAGTTGTTCGTCAAAAGGAAAAGTCCAAAAGCTCGAGGTACAAGTCCGATTTAAGGTTGTTCGTTTTTAAAATGAACAGAACCTAAGGACCAAAGCCATTTAAAGGTTGTTTGTTTTTTAAAATGAACAGAGCCTAAGGCTAAACCCTGATTCCACTAAAGGCAAAGTTCAATTCGAACAAAAGCCCAATACTATATGTTATAATTGCAAAGGCATTGACAAAAATGTAAAGGCAATTAACATATAAAGAAAAAGAACGAATATGAGAAAGACATTCCATTAATCAAAAGGCATTAAGCCTAAAAAATAGTACAATGATCTTAGAAGTCAAGTACTACAAAATGAGCGAACAACTATTACAAAGAAGATGAAAAGAAAAAAGTTGTCCTAAGAACTATTGCTGCTCGGCTGGAGGAGGATCTTGAGTTTGTTCGGCAGGAGGATCGACGATCATATCTCGGGCTAGGTCTTCAGCAGCCTTATCCTCCGCCTCTTTAGCATTTTGCTCGTCAGCCACGGCCACCTCTTCCTCTTGTTCGCCTTCATCAACTGGAGGAGGAGGATGAGTGATGACAATACTGGGGTCAAGTTTGTCAAGTTTAACCCCTAGTACAGCCAAATCCTCTAGCTGAATTTCAATATTGCTCGGCGGTGGATAGTTCTCCATGAACTCATTCAAGTCCTTGCTCATTTCTTCCACCAGATCCTTGAAGTCATAGGCATCGGCCGTGCGGATGCTGTCCGCATAGGCACAAATGTATCCAAGGTTTGAGATGGGAGCAGTTCGAGCCTGAACTTCGGCTTCGAGTTGCTCGCTTGTGAAGAGGTTGGCTTCCGCCTCCCGAAGACGAGCAATTTCCGCTTTGAGCTCGACATTCTCTTGTTCGGCCGCAGACAACTTTTTCTCCCCCTCGCCGAGCAGGGCCTCCTTGTCTTTCAACTCCTTGGACAAACCTTGAATTTCTTCAAGACGTTTTTGTTCAGCATCAATGTAAACATTGATTTGGTTATTAAGATGGGCAACTTTGGCCTCATATTGGCTGATGAGGTCGTCCTTCTCTTCTGTGAGTTGCCGAGCAGTGCTGGCATAATGACGAGCAGACTCTTCTTGCTCGGCAACTTGGGCCATTGCCCTTTGGGCCATGACGAGGCCATTGGCGTGGAGCATCATAGAGAGATGGAGGTTGTCCACTAGCCCTTGTTGGAGGATGGCTTTGTCCAAGGGACGCGTCCAGGCTTGGGCAACCAACTCCGTCGCCCTGCGAACATGTTCGCCAGGAATCTCCCTTATGTTAACGGGAGTCTTCGAGCAAGCAAACTGGTGTACAATGCTTGCTCGACCGGGATGATCGTCAGCACAATATCTGCGAACAAGAAAGTTAAGGATGCTTAGAAAAAAATAAAAAAGAAAAAAGTGAATCTTGCTCGGCAAAGGCAGGGGTAGACTTACTTCTTAAATTTCCGATCATCCCAACCCAGATGGGTGAGGTCCTCGGGGCCGCGGCCAGAAGTGGAATCCTTGCCCGCTTTGCCTGTTTTTTCTGCAGGCTCAGTGGAGCGGCGAACAGCATCCCCCCCCAGGACGAGAATGACTGTGGCCTGCCTTCTCCTTCCCCTTACCACCAACGGGGGCATCATGAGCCAATGGAGTCCCATCAGCTTTCTTCAAACGCTTCCTCACGCGAGGAGGAGAAATTGGAGAAGATGGCTGAGCAGGACCAGGGGGAGCAGCTGGTCGCGGAACCTTGGCTCCCTCAGCTTTATTCGTCATCCCTAAGATCTTGGTGGGCGGGTCACCTCTCCTCTTCCGCCTCTTCGGAGGCGCCATCTCGAAAACCCTCTGTTCTAGAGGAGCAAAACTGGGAGGGATTGCAACAGTGACTTGCTCGGCTTAAAAAAAAGAGTTAGACGAGCAAGTTGTAAAAGTCAAATGACGAGCAAAGTTGATATTAGGAGTTGGAAATTTTTCATACCTGAGGGCACCTCAGCTTGTGCTTCCAAGTGATGAGGATAAGGGAACAAACGAGCAGCTCTCAAGCACTTTCCCTCACGCAAATACTCAATGGTCATTTCCGCTTTATTGCGAAGGCCGACCAAGCAGGAGGTAAATAGGAACTCTGAGCCAATCTCTTCTTCCTCCGAGTTCCACTTGGGCAAACGAGGGCCTGCGAACAAACAAGAAAAGTTAAATTAGAACAGTACAGTTCGAGGACGAGCAAGAAAATAATCTTACGTTTAAATTTCCCATAAGAGGCTGGGGAATTTATTCGTCCATCACCACCGTGTGGACCAGAAGATGCTCGCCAATCACCCCCAATGAAAAAGAAGTGCTGCTTCCAGTCACGGATTTTGTTCGGCACTCCTTCCACCATCTTCAATCCTGTCCTGGCCTTGAGGTAGTAGTAACCTTCTTCTCCAGGTGGACATCTTGTGATCGTCATAAGGTAGTTGATCTCTTCTGCAGTTATACGATCAACATACCCCTCCAGTGCGAACAAACACATTGTCCCCAACAGGTTCATCCACCCAATTGGAGTAATTTGAGTGATTGCAAGGTTGGTCGCCTCTAGGAAGCGGCCAACAATGGGTGGAAGAGGCAGTCTCAATCCAGCGATTAAAGTATGGATGTTGATCGCCGTGCATCCTGGAGGTGGGCGATCAGCTCTCTCTTTTCTCTTGGGGGCCCACATATGAATATCATAGGGAATCTTGTAAGTCTCCCGGATCGAGTCCAACTCATATTCGCGAACAACACTTTTAATCTTGCTCGCCTGGAATTCGGACTTCACCAAATCCAACACTTCTCTCTGTGGGCGAGCAAAGATGTTCGCATGCTCCTCAGCATATGCTCGCCATTCAAAGGACCGAGCAACTCCGGTTGGGATCTCGTTTTCCATCATCCTTGGAGATGGGAACCCTATCCCTTCCAAAAATTCGCGAGTCAACTCGTCAAATAAGGGATCTTCTGATTCGGCACTGGATGAAGAACTTTCTTCCGAATTTCTGCTCGACGCGACCACTATTTCTCTCCCAGATGGGCGGGCACCAGTATCCTCAACTGAACGAACCACCGAATCAACGTGAGGATCTGACGCCGAGGAAATTTCGAAGGGAGGTTGATCGACGAGGGCCGCGATTGGGAAAAGTGGATCAAGAGTCTCCTCGGATTTGTTGCTCGAGTGCGAAGACATGGAAGGAAAAGGGAGAAGAAGAACCAGATGGCGGCGTTTCGTCGGAGAAGACGGTGGCGCGCGATCCCACACGGTGGCGATGAAGGCTTTTCGAAGAAAAAAAGAACTAAAAAGATGAAATAAAAAAATGACTACCTGGGGAGTAGAGTTTGGAGCCAAATACTGGAAAAACAGACGTCGGAGAAGCTTGGAATCGCCGGAGAAGGAAGAATCGCCGGAGCACTGTAGCAAGAGATGAAAAAGTGGGAAAAATTTGTTTCCCCCTCCTATTTATACCCCAAGCAAAAACGGGGTACAGAGCATAATTTCCTACAAAATGTGGACTTAATTGAAGAAAAACGGGGTCAATTTCGACCAAGTTCAAAAATTGGAGGACTTATGCGCAATTGTATGGGCGCGTGACCTCGGGATTGGTCGCGCGTGAGCGGCGCGCAATCATGCCGCTCACGTCACCCTCGTACATCCCCCCAAATCGTGGGAAGGTGAAGAGACAGACCCAAAGTTGATCGCCCAATCCAAAGATGTTCGTCCAAATCCTCACCAGTATAATATCCTAACTACAGTTGCTCGCCACGAAGTTGCTCGGCTAGGGCAACATATAGCCAGGATAGGGGGCAATTGTTGATAGGCGAACATCTATCAATGATAGGCAAACATCTATCAATTATAGGCGATAAAAGATTACGACCTAAATAGGGATTATGAAGAATCAATCCGGAATTAACAAAGAAAATCAAGATGGGGGTGCGTAAATCAATCCAAGGAGTGTATAAAGTGACGAACAACTATACCGACGAACAAGATATTGGCGAACAGGTTTAAAGACCAAAGACCAAATATGGACCCACCACCAAGTCAATAATGACGAACAACATTGGTAAAAGTGCTACAGTTATCAACCTAAGAGGTGTATGCTGACGAACAAAGGACCAAGATTCCAAAGCTAATCTGTGCAAGACACAAAGGCGAACAACTTCTAAGCCATACACCCAAACGGCGAACAACTTCTATGAAAGAACTATCCTGGATCGATGTAAACCGACATGGACGAACAACAATGAAGTCTGAGATAAGACCAAAGAAGACTTTGTAACTAAGATTTAGCTTAGATAAGGTCAAACTAGAGTCAAATGACACATGTCAAGCATGCAGGCTAAGGAGACCAAGAGTCAGGAACACCTCATGCTTGCTAGTCTCTATAAATAGTTGTTCTCCAGCTTAAGAAATACAAGTTCAAATTCATAAACACTCCCAAAAACACACACTAATACACCTAAACGTACACACATACGAAATTATTACGATTTCGACTTTCATATTTACAAGTTCATAACCCGAACCCTCGATTTACCATTTACGGTGATAACCAATCACACGTAATTATTTGATGATCTTTAAACCGATCCTAAACAGTCACTAATACATCCGATAAAAATTGATCACCAACACCAAAAAGTCTAAAATTGAGAAAATAAAAAGTTACAGGACTAAAATTGACAACTCTAGGACTAAAATTGAGAAAATGAAAAGTTACATGACTTAAATTGGAACCAAGCTAAGTTACAGGACTAGTTTTGATATTTTCCCCATAAAAATGACAAAAATAATTCGCTTTTGCATCGATGCACCTTGCAACTTAGATGCATTTTATAAAAGTTACCCCTAAAATCAATCCTACTACAATTAGGGATGTAAATGAGTTGAGCCGAGTCGAACACAGTGATGTTCAAGTTTGTTTGAAATGTTGTCGAGTTTTGGTATTCACGTTTGAGCTTGTTTGATATCATATTGAGTCGAGCTCGAACGAGCTTTAATCGAGCTGAACACGAGTTGAGTTCGAGTAGTTTGACATTTCTACACTTGTTTTTTTTAATTATCGAGCTCGGGTTCGAGCCAAGCTTTAAATTATTTCGAACATAAATTGATGTTCAAATTTATTTGATATCTAATTCGAACCGAGCTCAAACGAACTTTGACGAACAATTATAAATCAAGTATAAAATAGTTTGTTTTAATTTTCAGTCCTATTTACAATGGAATGAAGAGTAAATGGTACTCACTCCATCCCAGTTTTGTTTTCCCGTTTGACTGTGCGCGGAGTTTAATGCGATAGTTGAGTTTTAGTATTTAAATTAATAAAATAATATTGGGAATGATGAATGATGAATAAAATAGTATTTAAATGAATAAAGTAGTATTGGAAATGGTGAGTGACGAATAAAATATTATTTAAATGAATAAAGTAATTTTTATTTTAGGAATAAGAACACAAAAATGAGACGGATCTTTTTGACAAATGAGAAAAAAAAAAAAAAAAAAACTGTGGAGTATGATTTTCCAATAATAATAAGCTTGGAAAAAAGCTTTGCGGTGCGATGTTGAGATTAAATTTAGGCTCGACAATATTGAATGGGGCAACTCTTTCAGTGACCTAACAATGTCTTTGAGAACAAAACTCAAACATCTTATCGGCGTTCTCCCCACCACCACCACCCGCCATATTTCCTTCAACCTCCACCGCCGTCCATTTCCACCACCGAAACAAGATCCATATTCCCTACTGAAAGAAGACCCCGTTCAAGTCATTTCAGACTTCTGGGTGAAATCCTTCTCCCAAACTCAGAAACCCTTCCAAAACCTCACCGGCTTCCTCTCTAAACTCGACCTCTGGGTACTCGCCTACCAGCGCGCGTGCGCTCACGCCACCGGCTCTTTTCCCCCCAAAAACGCTATCCCCTCCCACACCCTTTCCAGCATCCGCTCTCTCAGAGACGCCGTCCTGCGCAATCAGTTCCAATGGAATTGCAAAATTCAGCAATTGGTTCGTGGCCCCAACGACAAGCCTGTCGCCCTACTCTCGAAACGCAAGGTCCATTCCATTTTGACCTCCGGCCCGCCGCCGTTCCAGGACCGGGTTGTTCAGGAAGTTTTGTTGATGATCCTTGAACCGGTTTTCGAGGCGCGGTTTTCTGCAAAATCGCATGCCTTTCGACCAGGTAGGAATCCTCACACTGTTATTAGAACAATCAGGAGTAATTTTGCTGGCTACTTGTGGTTTATAAGAGGCGATTTGAGTGAGATTTTTGATAATGTAGATTCAAATGTAGTATTGGGTTGTGTTGATAAGTCTGTAAAAGACAAGAAAATATTGAATTTGATTAAATCAGGATTAGAAGGGGCAGAAAAAAAGCACAAGCGTGGGGAAGATAAGGGAAGGAATGTGGGTAGTAGGAGAAGAAAGAAGGGACAAACTAGGAAAAGGATATTGAATGATAATGAACCTAAACCCGACCCGTATTGGTTGAGGACATTCTTTGATTTTGCTCCTGAGGAGGCTGCAAAGGTGCCTGATTATGGTTATTGTGGAATTTTGAGTCCTTTGCTGATGAATGTTTGCCTGGATGAATTTGATCACATGATGGAGAACAAGATAGTTGAGTTTTTCAGGCCTTCCGAGACTGATTCAATTTGGAAGTATTCGATGAGTGATGGTTGTCATAACCCTTCTTGGCCAGAGTTTGTGCCATCAAGTGGCAAAATCAAAACTCGGAAAATGGATTACATTAGGTTTGCAGGTCATATTTTAATTGGTATAAGGGGCCCTAGAGAGGATGCTGTGGGAATTAGGAAGGAAATAATTGAATATTGCGACAAAAAGTTTGGAATTAGGCTGGACAATTCAAAGATTGTGATTGACCATATAACCAGGGGAATTCAGTTTTTGGATCACATTATTTGTCGTAGGGTTATACACCCTACCCTTCGTTACACTTCGAGTGGTGGTAATATTGTGAGTGAGAAAGGTGTGGGAACTTTGCTTTCTGTAACAGCAAGCCTTCAACAGTGTATTCGTCAGTTTAGGCGGATTGCACTCGTGAAGGGTGATAAAGACCCTGAACCACTGCCTTGTAATCCTATGCTCTATTCGGGTCAAGCACACACCAATGCCCAGATGAATAAGTTACTGGAAACCATGGCAGATTGGTATAAATATGCAGATAATCGCAAGAAAATTGTTGGGTTTTGTGCATATGTTGTTCGAAGCTCTCTTGCTAAATTATATGCAGCAAGATATAGATTAAAATCTCGTGCCAAGGTGTATAAGATTGCTGCGCGTGATCTTAGCCGTCCATTGAGGGAAAGTAGTAACAATTCTGCACCAGAGTATTCTGACCTTTTGCGAATGGGACTTGTTGATGTCATTGAAGGCGTACAGTTTTCACACATGTCGTTGATCCCATCATGTGATTATACTCCTTTCCCGAGGAATTGGGTTCCTGATCATGAGAAATTGTTGCGAGAGTATATCAGATTACAAGATGCTAAATTTTTTTGTGAACTCAATAGATCAGTTAAACAGCAAGGTTTATGTTTGCCTCAAGATAAGATTTCTGAGATTGTTTGGGACTACAAGGTTCTCGGTGTTTTGAGTGATCGATTTAGAAATGATAAAGAGGCAGAAAATGTGTCGTAATGGGTAGCTCCAAGTATTTTGTTTGGTTCAGGAAATCAGGTGCTCTCGAGATAAGAATCTGGTTCTAACCCATTGCTGTAAAGTTGATTCACGGGCATGCCTGGAATTGTCAGAGGGTGATGCAATATACGAACATTCTGGGATTTGATTTTTCTGTTGAAAAGGGTAAGGATTTCACTCATTCTTTTTGCAATTTTGATATGCTCAGAAAGAATTCGGTCTTGTCCTGTCAGATTCAAACATCTTTTAACAAGATATACTGTGTTGGATTTCCTTATCAATGATACTATGATGGTGAAGTTGTTTAATTATATCTCTATTTCCTCTTCTTCTTCCTATCTTCAGGTAAAGTGAGAGTTTGGCTTTGTAAGCAACCAACAGAAAGAAGCTGTAAATTTGATGTCATCACCAAGGGGACTCCAACAAATATTGCAGCTGAAATGAATGCATCCTTCCTTCCCTTTGAATATTGTGATCTTAGCCAGGTGATCTTATGCTATGGTTTCTTTCAGCCTCAACGGAAGAAATCGGTTGAAAAACCAAACCCCCCACAAAATACACCCCAAGTATTTCTCCTGGTAAATCTCTGTTCCTGTGCTGTGAGTTTTAATTATTGTTGCTGTTGCCGTTTTTCGTGTGCTTCCAACTGTTGCTAGTATATAATGTCTTATTTAGATCATTGTGGGGTAGATACAGCTATCAGTATGATAGGGCGGCTGAATTTTTGAACTAGTTGAGTGCACACAACCAGTTCTGGGACTATTTTTTATGATTGTACTTGTGAGAAAGTCATAAGTTTATCCTGCTTCATTTGTAGGCTTTTTTCCACCTTTTGTTTTCATCACTATTTCATGCTAAAGATGGCATTTGGGGGGTGTTTGCAGTAACTTGTGGGTGCTTAAAGTTCATCGTTTTTTTAATAAATGAAAGTGATTTTGTGCTGCTTTCACTGATTAATGTTGATTGTGAGAAACAATTATAAATCAACTTAAAGTTTATTTTTAAAGGATTATTCAGCAAATGCTCTCCATTTAGAAAATCTTGACCGGAAACACTTTATTTTAAATGCTACTCACTTTTAATTTTCTGTAAAAATAAACTTAAACCACTTCTTTAAAAGCACAATCAGTGAAGAACAATCTTTAATTTACCTGTTGACTCTTGAGGAATGGACGAATGACTAGAGGAGGTACGGTATGGTATATCGAAAATATTAAAGCATACCGTATATTGTATCGAAATTTTCGGTATGAGAAAATTCATACCGATAACGTACCCAAAATTTTGGTATACAGAAAGTCGGTATACCTAAATTTCGGTATACTAAAATTACATACTGCATACCATACCATAACAAATGTTTTGTATATACCAAATTTTACCGAAATTATTTATAAATAAAATAGTAAAGTATGTTGTATAATTTTGTATTGTAAATTTCGGTATGGTATATACTGGTATACCGAATTTTTTCGGTATTTCGATATGTCAAATTTTTCATACCATTACCGTACCCATTTTTTTTTATTTGCCATCATACCGTATATCGATAATTTTGGTACATTTGATATTTTTGGGCACGGTAAGAACACTATACTGAAAATTTCGGTAATTTCCCCACCCCTACGAACGAGCTGTGGAATGGAAATTAGGTACAACGTTTCATCTTCTGCTCTTCTTGATTGTACTTAATTTGATCCCAGCCGTTCTTGTTAAGCATCTGCTCAAGCCCAGCCTATTAATCAGACGTTTTAATACAGGTTAAATAAGGTGTAGTTAGGAGCAATTAAAGTGTGCTTGGGCTTTCAATAGAGAAAGTTCTTTCAAAAAAAAAAAAAAAATTGAATTTAGGCACATCTTCATATGAAAAAATTCTCACGAAAATAATATTCATTAACAAATTTATTCAATCACTCTAACTTTTCTTTTAATAAAATAATAATGGAAACTATGATCATTACCCTTTTTTTTTATCATTACCTTTTCTTTTATAATATCTATCTATTTTATTCTCTCAGGTTCTTGCCTCAAGTGAAATAGATTGATGTCCCGTTTCAAAAAAAAAAAAAAAAATGACGTCCCAATGTGAAAAGACTGGGGGTGGGTATTGTGTTGTGCTAAGTTATCTCCAATGCTAGCAGATAAATTGCCATACAAAATCAGCAATTTGCCACTAAATTTGTCTCAAACAGTATAACCATCTTCAACCATTAAATTCAAATTCTAACTCAAAAAAAACCACACGTAATATTACATAATATCACATAAATCTATAAAAAAGTAAACCAAAAAAAAAAGGAAGAAAAACAGATTTGCGTCCAAAATAGTATGTGGCAAAAGAAGGCAGATTTGCCACCAACTTTGCAAATGTAGCTATTTGAGTTCTAAATTGCCACAACATTGGAGATTGATTTTAGTGGCAAATAACCTTTGCCACAGCTTTTGCCTCAGCTTTGGGGATGGTCTAAAAGTGGCTGGTATGTTCCAACTTCCAAGTCATATGTGATATGTGGTCCATATCAAACATTTAAATTGTCAACCCACTCAATACAGCTGATCTACCTTCCTTATTGTTGGATGAAACTCTGAATGCCCCAAAAGGACAAGGCCTTACTCTCAACTCAAGTGTCAACTTGCACAACTTCTAATTCAGTATCAATTATGAAATGCCATGTTTTTCAATAGTTTGTTAGCACTTGGACTTTATTACTATATTTATTAAAAAAAAAACACACACACATGCATTCAAATTTTGCTAAACTAACTAATTCCATTTGGAAATAGGACCTTGTTTTGATTCATTTGTTGCGTCATCTATATATATATAAAAATAGAAGTGAAGAGGGAGAAAAAATTGTTATTATTAGAGCAAGTGAAGTCCACTTGCTTTATAGTGCAATGGTGAATCTCACTCTCCATTAAAGAGAGTGGATTAATTTTACCATTTTTTTTCTTTTTTATTTTGCACCAATAATTTCAAAATTCTTTAAGCTATTAATTTTAAATCTATTTTCAACACACTATATATATATATCAAATAAATTATCTTTTGAACATTTTTAATTTAACATAGATACTGCACATATAAAAAAAACCATATTTAAAATATTTATTTTATTATTTTTAAAGTGTTTTTTTATTGACTTTTACTATATATATGATATATGATGGATTGAGTTTATATAATTTTTATTTAGACTATATAAATTTTGTTAAATATTAAAATTATTTTATGAATTTTTGTATTTATTGTGAATTTAATATATAATTGAAAATTGTATGATTAATTAAACAATTGTAATACTCACATAATATACTATATAATTTTTATATATTAATTAATTTATGAATTAAATAAATTTAATTTAAATTTTTTATATAATTCATTATGCAATTTCACATTATAATATTCAACGCGTGCATCGCACGGGAGAAATACTAGTTCATATAATACGTTTAAGATGGATGGACATTCTTGATCTAGACTCGGCAACAGGATTCCAAAAATGAAATACGTATAACATAAATTGCTATGTATATGCATGAAGTAGAACATAAATTGCTATGTATATGCATGAAGTTATACGAGTAATATTTTATCTTTACTATGGTCGATACGTATATTTAAATTATTAATGCAACATCACAGTTGTCGATAAGAGTTAAAATTTAAAAGGGCTAGGAAAGAATTTCTCTAGTCCATTTAAAACTTTCCCTGGATTTTTTTTTAAAGGAAGTTTCCTTGGAAATTTAGCCTAAAATCCTATAGACTTGAGCCCCCGGGTATTAGAATATATTTATCAACAATCCATCTCAACCAACCTCGTAGTATATAATTTATTTATCTTTCATCCACATATACAATTTACAATTCAATCAAATCTCATCTTTTTTTATACTTTATCAACAATCCATCACACCCTAAAATAATTTTCTTTTTCATTTTTTAATTAATATAATTATATATAATCAATTTCTATTTATATCTTTAAGGTGATATATTAAATTATATAATGTTTAAAATTCATAATTAGGAGAAATAATAGGAAACAATTGAAATTAGGAGAGAAAGTATAAAATACTCCCCCGTCTCAAATAATGTTGTATTTATATTTATCATTTTAATATAAAATATATTATTTGCGATGTTAATTTTTAAAGGTGAAGTAGTATATTTTATATAAAAAAAATGATAATAACAATCTATAAATACAATTTTATTTGCGCCGGATGATAAATGGAGGTGTGCAATTAATCTTGGGGTGGAGAAAGTATGAAATTGTGATTCAAAATATATCAATATTGGTCTCTATTTATAAAGAATAAAAAATTATATATTTTTTTTTTATATAATAATAATTGTTTTCATATTATATTATTTTAAAAATAGAAATCTAAAACTTATATAATATATTTATATTAATTAACTGGCGTAAAATAAAATAGAACCAGATCGGTATACCGATCCGATTGTGCATTTTACTTTCCCGTTTAATATTTTTAAATTTAATTTCGATAATAATATAATAATTATACTAGAAATTTATTTTTATCATTGAATATGTTTTACATCAAGATATGAGTTTAAAAATTACACTTTGTTCAGATAAAGATAGTAAGTATTGAAAAGTTGTCTATGAATTTTTGTATATTAGATAGATATGATTACATTCAAATATATGAATTATATATAACTATAAATGTTTTTTTTTTTGAATTTTTTTTTATATATGGTTTAATTTTACATGTTAATTAACAAAATTCAAATTCTATCATGTTATGTCTATTTTATTTTATATTTCAATTTTAAAATTTAAATTTAAATTTATCTTGTTTAGCATGATGTCCGTTAGAGTTGTAATTAGATCCATGCATTAATGAATCGTTTAAATTATTTTCTTTTAAAACCTAAATTCCAATAATACCTACTCGGAACAGTCAGTTTACCATTTTAGTGGTAGATGATGAATGAGAAAATCACCACCAGCTTTAGGTAAAAACGGAAATTCTACTACATCATGCGAAGCAATCCTTGCAGTTCACATTCGATCCAATCGGTAAAGACAAAAGTTTGTATAAGACAACACAAATTAAAATCTACCCTTCCTAATTACACCAATTTTCATTGTCTCATGCCATGAGACGGTAAAACACTGTAGAGAGTATCTAATTTAGGTGTTTGCAAACATAATAAACACTTATTTTTAAAATAGTCATCTCACAGCTTTTAACTTTTGAGAAGTATTCTTAATATGTGAGTAGAGTATATAAACACATCCTTAATATATTGTGGCCAACAAATCAACATAAATCACTTCAGCAAAACGTTATCTTCGCTTAAAATATCTATACTCGAATTGGAGTAAATTGGCAAATTAATATCCCATGTATAATATTAAGAGAAAAATAAAACAAAATAATGTAAACTAATTATACTATTAAGAAAATCCATGTGCAAAATCACATATGTTTGATTAATTTTAAACACTAGGTATACTCTAAACAAATGTGACAATAAAACTTATTTACACAGTATAAATTGTTTTACTCTATATATTTTTTTTTTTGATACTGAGTAATAAAATAAATAAAATAACTAATATTGTTTTGAATTTTGTGAGGAAACTGTTTTACAATAGTATTGCTCAATTTTTAAAATACGTAGCAAATAGGTCTAACCATGTGAGCTAGAACATGCCGACAATCGCGATTCTGATTGTACCGAAGTGTACAAGTTGGGCAGCCAATAAATATTAGAGTTGTAAGACGTAAACGATCCTTTAATTTATACTGCAGCTCTGCAGGGTCACGATTAAGACACGGCTTAATTATCATTAAGAACAGAATCAAATTATGATTAAGTTTCTAGTAGGACTAGGAGTAGCACATAATTTAGACCAAATAAAGATAGGAGGCGCTCAACTTGGCTTAAAGTTTAAGCAAACAGAAAAAAAATGACACCACACAGATTTATTCAATCCCCATTGAAATGAAGTTGAAAAACTCCAATCGATCAATTCTTCACTTTCTCCACCTGTTTTTCCTCCTCAAACGCCGACACCGGGTAAGATCTGGAGAGGCCAGTAGGGGTAGCAAACACTATTTTACCATTATTTGGGTCCGGAATCGAAATATAAGAAAGGGTGATCCAGATCAGGAGCTCCTTGCTCTTGACACCTGTCAGGTGCTTCATCCGACGGTCCTCGACGAACGCCGTGACGACGGCGTCGTACCAGACGCTCTTTCCGATGGATCGGAACACGTGCGTCTTGCTCTTCTTCTGCTTCAGCCACACGAATCCGGTGCTCTCGTTGTACCCTACCTCGACGATGTCGTCCAGGGGGAGGAGCCCCTTCGGCATGTTGATTTTCTCCAGAAGCTCCAGCGATTGCTGCTTGCACACGGCGTCGCCGGTGAAAACTTTGGCGTTTTCACGGTGGGATTCGATTAGCTGAGACGTCATTACGGCGGATGGATTTGGGGATTTGGCAGAGGGTTTTTTTTTTTTAATTTTTATGGAAGTTTGAAAAGCTGCGAGTGGTTTCGGCGTTTGGGGTTTGTTATATTTATGCAGAGAGGTGGACGCGTGATGGGTGGGAGGAAGTTACTCAAATACCCTTTATAAGTGACACGTGTTGGGATCTCGTTGGGGTTAGTAGAGGAAAGGGCCAGGTGGGGTTTGTGATTTAGGGTTAGGACGGTATTAATAATCAAGGTGATTAGTTGGTTGTTGACTTAACTGGGATATAAAAGTGGCCCACAAATTTAAAGGAAAAGAAAATTAATACAGATTTAAAAAAGGACGATTGCTTATTAAGTTTTTGTTTATAACTTGCATGTTCGTCCTGGAATTTTGAGATTTTGGCTGTATATTATACCCTAAAATATTTAATCTAATTTTCTTATTATGCCTAGACTTTTTAAATATTCTCTGCATTCCATATCTGTTTTTTCTCTCATGAAATATTTTCAATGTATCATCAAATTCCCTTGAAATTTAATTATGAGAATTTTAGGGGTGAGGTTTTTTATACTTGCATCTCATAATTTATTTCCCAAATTTATTCTTTTTTTTTTTTTTTTTTGGTTCATCCCTATTCACATTCTTTTAAAAAAAAAATTATTTTATTATTGTACCCACAAATAATTATTGAGTAATTATATTAAAAGTGATGTACTTTTATATATAATATATATTATATGAGACCATCTAAGTACATTTTTTGTGTTCTTTTATAGAAATAATATCACATGAAATTAACTATTTTTTTTTTCTAAATTTTGATTTATGAAAATATAATTGAATAACTAGGAATTATACATGGTCTTAAAATGGGTGAATTCTAAATTAATACTTTCTCCGTCCAATTTTACTAATCCTAATTTTTATTTTGTTCTATTCAATAATATTAGTCATATTTTTTAAAAAAGAAATATTTTATACTGTCTACTTGCAACTCACTTTATTTTTACACACAATATGTTCACTTTTTTTTTTATTGAAATAACATATTCACTTTCTTGAAACTCGTAAAAAAGCAAATAGATCTAGTAAAATTGCACAAATGGAGTAGTTTATATCTTTAATGTCCTGAACTGATAGTGTTTTATCTTTCAAACTTTAAATTGATATAATTTTTTTTAGGCCATACGTTGATAATTTTACTATCTTCCAAATGGTAAATTGATAAAATTCATTTTTTGTATTAGCAAGTTATATGTAAGAGCTAAAAAATATGCAGGGAATTTTATGATGTTATTGTGGTGCGTTATTAATTTATTAATTAATATAAAGATATAATTATACTAATGCATTTTATCAAGATGTATTATACGATTTGTAGCTCCAAGGTACAGCCTTCCTATATTCATTCTTAAATAAATTCAAACCTACGAGGCTACGACGCAGGTCATAAACAGCCAAATAAATGTCCAGCTTGTTGTTAATCCATTATCCATATTCCATACACACTTCTCGATCCCACATTCGTAATTTTTTTTTTCTTTTTGTTGATAAAAGTGGATATGTAATAACTCTATAAATGATCACATATAGCTCATGATATAATAAAATACAAAATTAAATATGTTATAAATCGAGGGCCAGATCTAATAATTTCTTTTGTCCCGTAGGTAAAGGTTGATAGATATTTTCACAATTTTGACCTCAATTTTAATTTTTTTTTTTCAAAATACATACAAACACAAGCTACTGTGTATTTTTTTGAAGTTGAGGTATTGCTGATTACTTTTTAACAGTGATGCAAAAATCCCTCTAGGCCCCCGCCTAGGCGCTAGACGGTTATCAGCCGCCCGATTTATAGCATAATCCGTCTAGGCAGACACGATATTCATTATTTTATTTTTTCCGCCTTGAAACGACGTCATTTGGAGAATTTCAATTAATTTGATAAATGTGTGTGATTGTCTAGTTTGACTATTTGCATATAAAAGTTGGTATTATGTTGTTAACTTGTTACTACAAAAAAAAAATAGTCATATTTAATACTATCAAATAATAATTTACTATATTACTGAGATATAGACGGTAAAAAATTGAATACAATTAAAAAAACTCCCAACGACTAGTCCCCGCCTAGGAGGTAGGCGTTCCAAATCCGCCCGACTAGCGATTTCCGACTTCTATACCCTTGCTTTTTGGAGCATTACTGATTACTTTTTGAGGCAACACTAATTACTTCTTAGAGTATTATTTATTTTTATTTAGAGTATTTGTTTTTTCAAAATCTTACAATGCACTCATGTGTACACTAGAACTACTCTTGAATTAACGACTAATACTATACTATCATGTGTACACTTGAACTACTTGAATTAACAACTAAATTTGCTAGCTTATGTGGAATTTGTATATCCATATAAGAAGTCGCACGTGGTGGTGAATGCACTGTACTACTTTATAATCTCAAGTTGTTGGTGATCTACCTCAATTGCTCACACACAATTTTTCGAATATGGACTTTTAAATACAGCAAAGCAATTATTGGTAAAATTGCAAAAATCAGTCTTTTCCATAACAATTCATTTTTGTAATAAGGTCCTATAATTTTTAAAATACAACAATTTTGGTCCTAATTTTAGAAATTGTCGATTTTTTATTTTTATTTTGCCCGATTCCATGGTGTTGTTATCCGATTTTGGATTGACAAGCTTTTAATGCGCCTAATCAAATAAAACATATAAATGTGCTAAGGGAGAAGAACAATGAATATTTCCTTTCTTTTAGACTTAGGGAGAGTTGTCGAGTGATTTAAGTTCGATCTTAAATATTTTTATTGTGTTCATTGCTGAGCCTAAAAGTTCTATTTATAGTACTCCCTCCGATTCATTTTAAATTGTCCGTATTACCATAAAATGAAGGTTTTTTTTCCACTTTCTCAATCTCTTTCCCAAAATGACAAAAAAATACACATATCATTTTAACATTTCCCCTTAAAAAGTTGAAAGAACCCTTTTACCCTTATTTTATATCCACAAAAACAACTTTACACCCACAAATACTAATTAACAACTCCTTTATTAAAACTTATGCCACTTTGCATTGTCTCTATTGCTACGGTTCCCTGTACCTTGGCAGGGTCTGCGACCTTTTTGGCATTTGGTGCAGAGTTCTGCGCCTATTTAGCTGTTGTCAGCTGTACGTTGACAACAGATCTTTTGTGAGAGTAGAGATTGATTTCCTCTTTCATGTCTTATGGCTGTTGATGGCCATACTGGGTCTTTGGAGATTCGCTCCCTTTGGGGGCCTGCAAACTGTTGTCACTGTCTCGCCTTGATCCTAGCCTCAGGTATATGATCCGGATCTGATAATTGTTGGAGTTATACGTGAAAGTATGCTTTTACTTTGTATAACTCGTGTATCAAACACTTGTTTTATGAGAATAATTCTTTTATCACATTTGCTTTAGATATGATTGAATGTTGAATTTCTATTGCAAACCGTTCAATATATGGTACTAGTTACATTGTAGTTAATGTGGTGATACCCGATCACGGAAGACAACATTAATAGTTTACTTGTAACAAAACGTACATGTTCACGACCTAGGTGGAATTGAACAATCCGCCGTGAAAGGTCGATGTGTAAGACTCAGATTGGTCTGTCTTGACTAAGAGATTGCACTAGCACATTTAGTATGTGTTGAAGAGGACCTACAGCGAGGATAAATTCTTCTGTTCTGAAATGTGAAGAATTAGACCTCAGTGGTGGTTGATTTCTTAATCTCCGTCACTTAAATAGGACCGTGTGTGCTTAATGGTTACTGCTTTGATTCATGTTGGGTGAGAATCATTGTGATTTCGAACTTTGTGTCTTGGGCAGTAATATTAATCATACGACGGTTGCTAAGATTTAATACGGAGAAACGCGTGCGAGTACGGCTCGTGTAATTAGTCCCCTTGGTGGGCTCAGAAGTTTTATCGTACCAAATCTTGCAAGTGAAGAATCAGTTTCTTCGGTACTGATAATAATGTTGAGCTGTCTTTACTCCAAGGTGAAATATATTAATTAATTTAGAGCTATTCAGAAGCTTGATTAATTAATGGACTTGATAATATTAAACGCGGGAAATAATAACCGGGAGCCCATATTATCGTAATATGGATTAAGATGGATAGTGCAATCTTAATTTATTAGTGGTAATAATTAATATTAATGGATTGAATTATATTGAGGCTCAATATTGAAATTCAGAAGTCCATTAGGAGGTCCAATCTTAATTCTCCTTAAAGGCCCCTCAAGTAGCTCAATAATGATAAGGTGATTAAAATAAAAAGATAATATTATGCTGATTTTTTTCCTATATTTTTCGAAAATTGTGTTTGTTAGGAGAGAAAAGATTTTGTTGATTCTCTTGGAAAGATATTATGGAGGATAAGTATTCTTGGAATACAAAATTATCTCATATATTCAAGAAGATCCAAATCTTGTGATTTTCTCCTATGATTTTCGAAAACTACCCTATATTTAGGAGAGTGAGATTTTTGTGGAATATTTTATTATGGAGAAAAGAATATATGAGATATATTCAAGATTTCTTAGAGTCTAAGAAAAGATTTTCTCCAGGCCCATAAAATCTTCAAATTTTCGGCCACTACTCTATAAATAGGGGATGATTATTTAATCTCCAAGTACATAGTTCCATGTGTTGGAAAAATCAAGAGCATGGATATTTTTCTTTTTCCTTAGTTATTTAAATTGTTTGATAGCATCTCCCACCAGTGATCGAATAAGGTGAAAGGGAATACTTGAGAAGGCTTTTGGGTTGGTAAAGCGTGTGCGTGTTAGTCCCGTTTATTCAAAGGCCAAGTTCTACAAGAGGTACGTTAATCACATATCATCTTGATTATTTCCGCCATAGATTATATGTGAGTTAATTCAACATGCATGATGTTAAATTAGTTGTTGGAATTATTATTTGAATTAATTAGGATTAATTCATGCTAGTAATAATTGTATTTAAATTCGTATTTAAATTTCATCCTGAATAGATTCCGGGCACCCCTATTTTCCCAACAATACTCCCACGCGAGCTGGCGGCAGGCACCTCGCCATTGCAGCGAGGTCCACTATAAAAAAAAGTGGATTAGTGACCGATATTAGCGACCGCCTAATAATCGGTCTCAAAATCATATATTAGCGATCGATTAGCGACCAAAATTGACTGGTAGTTTCTAAAAACTGATTAGCGACCGCCTAGGCAGGTCGATCGCTAATCTTGTGCGATTAGAGACCGCCTTGGCGGTCACTAATCCCAAAGGTTGGTCAAAAGGACTAATTATTTTTTACCGCCCGATTAACGACCTCCATTGGCGGTCTCTAATTTCAATTTTATAATTAACGAACGCCAGGTGGTGGTCGCAAATCGGTAAATTTGACCCGTTCTTAAAAACGGGTGATATTCAGGCAAATTAGCGACCGCTACTGGCGGTCACTAATCCTAAAATTGGTCAAAATGACCAAAAAATTAAAAAAAAATCCAAAAATACGAATTGTTTCATAAATTGATACATATTGAACAAATTAATTTGATGAATTTTAATAAAAGGGACTCAATTTGAAGTTATATACAATAAAATGCATAAAAAACTACTTTCTCCGTCCATGAAAAATAGGCTTGTATATTTGCACGTGGTTTAATGCAAAATGTCGGAGGGTATTACGGGATTTTTCGAGGTTCATTTTTTAATAATATTATTGTTAATGGAAAGTTCGTTTCGCGTACTTTCCATAAACGATCATTTTATTAAAAACGGACTTCGAAAAATCTCGTAATACCCTCCGATATATCGCATTAAACCACGTGCAAAAGAACAAGCCTATTTTTCATGGGCGGAGATAGTAATAAATTAATAATTTATATTAGTGTAAAATATTAAATTTACAAAATACAAAAAAAAGTTAGAAACATAAAAGAATTAATTTGATGATTTAAAAAAAATGGAACTCAATTTTAAATGCATAATAACGAATAAATTAATAATTTATAGTAGTCTAAAATATTAAATTTATAATATAAAAAATTAGTGAATATATATATATATATATATATATATATATATATATATATATATATTAGAAATAAAAAAGAATGAATTTTATGTATTAAAAAAAAAGGACTCAATTTGAAGTTATAAACAATTAAATACATAAAAAATAATAAATTTATAATTTAAATTAGTGTAAAATATTAAATTTATAAAATAATTTGTTAAGTAAATATATATATATATATATATATATATATATATATATATAGGAATTAGAAACATAAATGAATTAATTTGATGAATTTAAAAAAAAAAAGGACCCAGTTTGAAGTTATATACAATCAAATGCATAAAAAATGAATAAATTAATAGTTTATAGTAGTCTAAAATATTAAATTTACAAAATAAAAAAAATTAGTGAATATATATATATAGATAAATTAGAATTTTTTTTTTAATTTGATGAATTTAAAAAAAGGGACTCAATTTGAAGTTATATATACAATTAAATGCATAAAAATGAATAAATTAATAATTTATAGTAGTCTAAAATATTAAATTTATAAAATAAAAAAAATTAGTGAATAAATTAATAATTTATATTAGTGTAAATTTGAAGAATAAATAAATAATTTATATATGAAACAAAAAAGAATTAATTTAATGAATTTAAAAAAAAAAGGACTCTATTTGAAGTTATATAAAATTATATACATAAAAAAGAATTAATTAATAATTTATATTAGTGTAAAATATTAAATTTATAAAATAAAAAAAGTTAGTAAATATATATATATATATATGAATTAGAAACGTAAATGAATTAATTTGATGAATTAAAAAAAGGACTCAATTTGGAGTTATATACAATTAAATGCATAAAAAATGAATAAATTAATAATTTATTGTAGTCTAAAATATAAATTTATAAAATAAAATAAATTAGTGAATATATACATATATATATATATATAAATAAATTAGTAACAAAAAAGAATTAATTTTATGAGTTTTAAAAAAGGGGACCCAATTTGAAGTTATACAATTAAATGAATAAATTAATAATTTATATTAGTGTAAAATATTAAATTTATAAAATAATTTTTTTAGTATATATATATGTATGTGTGTGTGTATATATATATATATATATAAATGAATTAGAAACATAATGGAATTAATTTGATGAATTTAAAAAAATGGACTCAATTTGGAGTTATATACAATTAAATGCATAAAAAATGAATAAATTAATAATTTATAGTAGTCTAAAATATTAAATTTACAAAATAAAAAAATTAGTGAATATATATATAAATAAATTAGAAAAAAATTAATTTGATGAATTTTTTTTAAAAAAGGGACTCAATTTGAAGTTATATACAATTAAATTCATAAAAATGAATAAATTAATAATTTATAGTTGTGTAAAATATTAAATTTATAAAATAAAAATAAAAGTTAGTAAATATATATATTTATATATATAAATGAATTAGAAACAAAAAGAAATTAATTAGATGAATTTTAAAAAAAAAATGGGAGCCAATTTGAAGTTATATACAATTAAATGAATGAAAACGAACAATAATTGCAAGTGTCCGAGTGGTCCACACCTCCTCCGGGTATCCGGAGGTCGGCGGTTCGATTCCTCATGGCCGCATATATGCCCATTTATTCAACAAGCCTTACAAAGGCTTGCACACTATACGGATGACTTGAATGCGAAAATACTAGCTTCTACTAGTAGCTTCCCCACAAGAGGACGGGTTCACTGTAGTATGGGCGAGTATAGGGACCAAGTAGTATCGAACCCAAGGGATGAAGTGTATGCAAATAGATCCCTGAAGATCTACGCGTCGTAGTTAATATGAGTGCAATATTTTTGGATTTTTGGAAAGATTAAAATAAACTAATCTAAATTACTCTACTAAGGCAAAAGAAAGAACTAAACTAATTATCTAAAGGTTGTTTTCAAATATGAGATGGTGATGCTTAGGATAGGAATCCCTACGTATACTAACGGAGCGGGTACATAATCAAAATAACTGTGACGCGCAAGAAATAACCTAAGTAAAAGAATGCAAGGTGAAAGCTCAAGATTCTAAACCCTAATACTTTACCCTAACACTCGACTTCACTAATCCACTAACAAGTTAATAGATTGTGCTCAATTAATGAGACCCTAATTTAACTAAGGTGATGCGGTCGTCCTCCTTCGCTAAACTGGTAGATGAATTAACTCTTTCTAAACCCTCTAGTTAAGTCTACTCGTTGTTAAAGAGTGATACGGTCGTCCTCTCCCTAACACTTTCGTACGAAATTCAAAGGTAAAGTTAAGACTAATTTTAAGAATTCATTAATTAAGAGAATTAAAACCTAACGTCACAAGTTACCCTAATTACGCACCCACAACCTACTTCTACGAGTTTATCCTACCCCAAGCATACAAGGGTTTAGCTAGACATGGCTATAACGATAACGAAAACAATAAAAGAAACAACGAACATAAACATGATGAATTGAAGAAAGAAAATATGAAACATGAACTAGGGTTTAAAGAAATAAATACTAAGAACTGAATTTGAATTGATAAAAACGAAGTTTAAAGCGTTTAAAGTAATCAAGCTAATTAAAAGGAACTAAGAAACGAAAAGAAACTAAGAATTCGTATGAAAAACCTCAACAAAATGTAAAGTAAAGCTTGCTCGTCTCTTCTCCTCTTTCTCTCCCTAAAAACTAAGTCTAAAAGTGATTCGGTATGTTTTGGATGATGTCCCCCTTCAAAAAACGAGTTTGGAGAGGTATATATAGGCCACGGGCCGAAACGGGAGTTAATGGGCCGAAAAAACGCATCTGGAGGCAAAAATATGCAAATGCTCGAGCTAGAACACGCTCGAGCGGTCCCATTCGAGCATATAGGTCGAATGAAATAGGTGCTCGAGCGCTCCCGCTCGAGCTGGTCGAATGGCGAAAATTTTCTGCAAGTTTTTGGTCATTCGAGCAACACGCTCGAGCGGTGGCGCTCGAGTATGCTCGAGTGGTCGAGCACTTTTCAGCAGCAGTACACTTGTTCGTAAAATCTTCATATCTCCTCAATCGGGAGTCCGTTTTGGCCGATTCAAAATCCTACGAACTCCTATTTTCGCCCTCTATCTATCTATGAACATCAAAGAGACAAATTCATTAGTTTATGAAAATGATACTCATTTGACTCCAAACACTAATCGAAAACACTCAAAATATGAGCAAATCGGGCACCAAAACATAACAATTTCACGCCTAATCAACCCCCCCAAACTTACCATGTTGCTTGTCCTCAAGCAACGAAAGAATAAGTCAAGTGAAATTGTTAGGAATGAGTCAAAGGATCAAATCATGCAAGCAAATGAACTCGAGCTTCAAAGATCAATCACACGTATACTCACTCACTTTCCCTCATCGTACTAATGCAACAATAACAAGAAACACCAAGATCAAACATGGATGTGCACTCTACGATGTGTTTCGCTCCCTCACAAGTGTATATCAATGATAAAGGGACTCACTCAATCAATCAATCACTCAATTGGCAGCTATAGGCTTGTAAGCGCTCTTAACTCCTACCATACTCTAGAAATTAATGCCGAATCAAAAATGACTTTTCTCAAGGTTGTAATGTAGGCTCTTTGGACAGGTGGGATAACAATATGGTAAAGTGACTAAACACTACAAAAAAGACGGAGTTTAGCGACGGAAAATTTGCGACGGCCAAATATCCGTCGCAAATTTTGTGAATTTGCGACGGATTTTGGTAAGCCGTCGAAAAAGATGACACTTTGCGACGACTTAGGATAAGCCGTCGCAAAATCTAGGGCCCACCGACTTGGTCTTGAACCGGCTACATTTGCGACGGAAAGGTCGTCGCAAATTTCAATTTTGAGTTTGCGACGGTCAATTCCGTCGCAAAACATACCCGTTTAAAGGTGATCGTTCGGGAAGCGACCCGTTTGACTGATTTGCGACGGAAGAAGTCGTCGCAATTTTAAACTTTGTAATTGCGACGGACGAAAGCCATCGCAATGCTTACATTTATATTCGCGACCTCTCGGGAAACGGCCCATTGACTGATTTGCGACGGAATGTCCGTCGCAAATTCGAGCCGTTTTACGCGTCTTATCGGGAAACGGTGCGTTGACTGATTTGCGACGGAAAAGCCGTCGCAAATCAGTAAGAAACGGCGTCGTTTTGCGTTTGACGGGCAAAATTTGCGACGGACAGGCGCCCGTCGCAAATTTTTTCCACTTATTTATACAGGCCCGCCGCGTTGCAGACGGAGAAAGAGAGAAAAGAAGAAGAAAAAGAGGAAAAAAAGAGGAAAAGGAAGGAGAAGTCGGGTGCCGTCGCTGTAGAGCCAATCCGTCCCCACCGAGTTCTCGTTTCGTCATCTTCTACAAATAAACCGTAAGTTTTCTTCATTTTTACCGTTTAAAATTTAATTTTAAAGCATGTTTAGAGAATTGATTTTAGTTGAATTATTTGAATTATATTAGTAATGAATTGATTTTAGTTGATCGAATTTTAATTTAAAGCATGTTTAATTTTTTTTAAGTTTAGAATTGAACTAGTTGAATTGTTTGAATTATATTAAAAATAAATTGATTTTAGTTGAATTAGTTGAATTATAATTTAATTAGTTGATCGAATTTTAATTTAAAGTATGTTTAATTTTTGTTAAGTTTAGAATTGAATTAGTTGAATTGTTTGAATTATATTAGAAATGAATTGATTTTAGTTGAATTAGTTGAATTATAATTTAATTAGTTGATCGAATTTTAATTTAATTTTAAAGCATGTTTAGAAATAGTTGAATTTGTTAAGTTTAGAATTGATTTTAGCTGAGTTGTTTGATTTTAGTTGAATTGTTTTAGTAATTTGTTAATTTTTAATTGTTAAGCATGTTTAAATAATATTACAAAATAATTTTAGTTGCTTGATTTAAGTTTAATAATTTTACAAAATAATATTAGTTGATGATTGATTTTAATTTAGTTGAATGAATTTAGTTGAGTAGGTTGTTAATTGATTTTAAATAATATTAGTTGTTTGATTTTAATTTAATATATAATTTATAAAATAATATTATTAGTTGATTGATTTTAATTTAGTTGAATGAATAATTCGTGAAATTTGTTATAGATGAGCGGACAAGGCAGTGGCAACGACAGTCAGCAGCCTTCGAGGGATGAGGAGGCGAGTCGAGGAGGACGAGGAGGGAGGAGACGACGGCCCTCACTAAGACCCGTGGTTCCACCTATTTTCAGGCCGAGGTCTCTATCAGAGACCTCTTCACAACCTGGTGCGGGCTCCTCCTCCTCCTCCTCACAGCAGACTGCTGAGGGCTCATCCTCCTCCCGCCAGCATCCGGTTGTTGAAGGACGGATGCCTGTTAAGCCATGTGGTCATATGTAAGTTTTAATATTTTATACTCAATTTTTTTATTAATTAAAACCTAATTATTTTACTAACTTTGAAATTTTAATTTTACAGTTGGATTCCGGGTCATGAGGCTGCTAATCAGGTTTCCGACTCCATCTTTCGCGGTGGATTCGAGCCCACCGCTTACAGTTGGAGGTTAGTGTCTGATGCAAGAAAAAAGACATACTTCGAGGAGTTTAAGGTATTAATTTAATTTATTAATTCACCGTTTATTAATATCAAATATATAAACATATATTTACATTTAAATTGTAATTGCAGAAAGAATGTGTCTGGGCACCGGAGCACGATGACCAGATGTGGAGGAATTTCGATAAATATGGAAAGGAAAGGTACAGAGACCTCCTTTACAGAATGAGGGAGAAGTGGTACAAGAAGGGAGAGGCCACCGACTTGGGGCTTGACAGTGAAAGACGGTCGATTTGGGACCAATTCCTCCGCTACTGGGATTCCCCTGCATTCCAAGAGAAGTCGGCGAAAAACAAGGCGAATCGGCGTAGTGACCCTGATGGAGAAGGGATGGCAAGACATCGGGCCGGTTCTCGGTCCATTTATGAGCACGGGTTGAGATTTGTAAGTTTCGTCTTCAATTTTGTAGTTTTTGAATTTATATTATTTTTTTCCTAATTTTTATGAGTGTTATTAATTTTTACTATCTTTTTTTCTAATTAGGCGGCGGAGCAAGGACGCGAGCCCTCTCATTTTGAGAGATTGCAGCTCGCCCACCCATTCGTCGAGGAGACTGGGAAGTCTACCTACGGTCGTACCACCGAGATCCACGTAAGTATTATTTTAATATTAATAGTATTATTTAAATTTTTAATATTAAAAGTATTTTTTATATTTTGTGTTCAATTTATTTAATTTTTTGTATAATTAATTTGCAGAGAAAGATGCTCGAGGATCTTGCCTCTCAGCCTCAGCCTGAGGAAACGGCAGAGGGGTCGGGGTCGATGCCCCCCCACACAGCCTTCTGTTGACGTTCAAAATGAATTGTACTTCAAGAACGTCAATGCTAAAAAGGGGCGGTTCGCTGGATTGGGCAGCTTCGGAAAGAACTTTTTCCGACCTCGTGGCTCAGGCTCATCCTCCTCTCAGTCTTCCATCGACTCTCATCCCAGTGAGGTCGAGAGGCAGCTTGCCACGGTGGTGGAGCAGATGAAGAACATGCAGAGGCAGCAGCGAGAGAAGGAAGAGTATGAGAGGCAGCAGCGAGAGGCGCGCGACCGGTATACAACTGAGGTGGAGCGGTATCGGGCCGAGCTGCAGGAGTATACAGCCGCCATGCAGGCGTGGTGGCAGATATTCGCCTCTGATTCAATGCCACGAGCGCAAATGCCTGTGCCACCGATGCCGCCGATCCCGCCGACCCAGCCATCGATGCCGCCGATCCCGCCGACCCAGTCATCGATGTCGCTGATTGTTAACCTGGGCGAGGATGAAGAGGAAGACGGATTTAATTCCGATTGCTAAAAAAATTTGATTTTTAATAACTATGAAGTACAATTTTTTTTTAGTTTGAATTGTTACTTTAATTTAATTTTTGAATTGTTACTTTAATTTATAATTTTGTGAATTTATTAGTTTGAATTTACTTTTATTTAATGTACACAACATTTATAAAAACAAGTGAAAAACGAAAATGAATTAATTTGGTGAATTATGAAATTTTTTTTTAAGCAAATGAACGAATTATAAATTTAAGCGGGAGTCGAAATAAATAATTTTACAGAAATAATAAAAATTAAATGGCCCCAATATTTATAAACACTACAAAAAAAACACTGTTTTGCGACGGAATTAGCGACGGAAAATCCGTCGCAAACAGTGTTTTGCGACGGTATCTGCGACGGACACGTATCCGTCCCTAAAACAGCCGTAGCTAATTTTTGCGATGGATTTCGACTTCCGTCGCAAATTAACGACGGACAAATCCGTCGCAAAATCGGCGGGTCAGACCCGGCCGGGTCACACAGAATTTGCGACGGACAGTATTCCGTCGCAAATATTTCGGGTCAGACCCGTTCGGGTCAACAACATTTGCGACGGCCACATTCCGTCGCAAATGTTTATATATATTTTTTTTATTTTTTTCTGTTATAATTTGCGACGGGTTGTTTTCCGTCGCAAAATTCAATATTTGCGACGGAATTTGGCCGTCGCAAATTACCGAGCCTATACAAAAAAAAAGTGGCTCGCGTGGTTCGAGCCCGGACACCCGAGGCGGCCGGGGCGGGCGCGGACCACTGGGCCAACCGACCCATCTCTTTTTATATGCGGCCCACCTTCTATATTAGTCTTATTAGGCCTTGAACAATTAATCCATTTTTTGCGTCCAAGGGGAATCGAACACGGGACCTCTTGTGCAAGAGGAGGGGGCGCGCGCCACTAGGGCACAAGCTACTTTCGTTTATTTTTATGCAATTAATTGTATATGTATTCAAATTAAGTCATTTTTTTTTATAATTCACCAAATTAATTTCTTTTCGTATCTAAGTTGTTTATTAAAATATTTTGCCCAACTATTTTTTTTATTTTGTAAAATTATTTATTTCGACTCCCGCTTAAATTTATAATTCGTTCATTTGTACGCAATTAATTGTATATGTATCCAAATTGACTCGTTTTTTTTTCCTACAATTCACCAAATTAATTCATTTTCGTTTCTAACTTATTTTTATAAATATTGGGGCCATTTAATTTTTATTATTTCTGTAAAATTATTTATTTCGACTCCCGCTTAAATTTATAATTCGTTCATTTGTACGCAATTAATTGTATATGTATCCAAATTGACTCGTTTTTTTTTCTACAATTCACCAAATTAATTCATTTTCGTTTCTAACTTATTTTTATAAATATTGGGGCCATTTAATTTTTATTATTTCTGTAAAATTATTTATTTCGACTCCCGCTTAAATTTATAATTCGTTCATTTGTACGCAATTAATTGTATATGTATCCAAATTGACTCGCTTTTTTTTTCTACAATTCACCAAATTAATTCATTTTCGTTTCTAACTTATTTTTATAAATATTGGGGCCATTTAATTTTTATTATTTCTGTAAAATTATTTATTTCGACTCCCGCTTAAATTTATAATTCGTTCATTTGTACGCAATTAATTGTATATGTATCCAAATTGACTCGTTTTTTTTTCTACAATTCACCAAATTAATTCATTTTCGTTTCTAACTTGTTTTTATAAATATTGGGGCCATTTAATTTTTATTATTTCTGTAAAACTATTTATTTCGACTCCCGCTTAAATTTATAATTCGTTCATTTGTACGCAATTAATTGTGTATGTATCCAAATTGACTCTTTTTTTTTCTACAATTCACCAAATTAATTCATTTTCGTTTCTAATTTGTTTTTATAAATATTGGGGCCATTTAATTTTTATTATTTCTGTAAATTTATTTATTTCGACTCCCGCTTAAATTTATAATTCGTTCATTTGTACGCAATTAATTGTGTATGTATCCAAATTGACTCGCTTTTTTTCATAATTCACCAAATTAATTCATTTTCGTTTTTCACTTGTTATATATACAATAATTTAGTAATTCTAATCGTCGTCTTCTTCCTCGTCATCCTCATCATCATCTTCATCCTCTTCCTCATCTTCATCCTCTTTCTCTTCCTCTTCCTCTTCCTCTTCCTCTTCTTCTTCCTCCCCACCGCGCTCTTGTCCATCACCCTCATGATCACTTTCAATCATTATCATTTCTGGATTTGCAGCAAGTAAGTCGACAAAAATATTCACACCTGCTTGATCAACCTCTGTTTGAGCCTCTTGTATCTCTGTTTGAAATGGATCTGTTGGTTCTACACCGTCTTTGTTTGACGGATTAGAAACTTCAACCAGTGATCTTGCCTTTACTTTGCAAACTGTCCTCAAGTTGGGCCTACTTGATCCGGGGTATTTGCAATAATATACCTGAGATGCTTGCGTTGCAAAAATATAAGGATCGTATGCCGCCGGAAACTTCTTTCCGGTGTTGATATCAACAATCTTGTAGTTTTTGTCGACTCTTGTTCCTTGGTTCCCTGGATCATACCATTCACACAAGAACAACACTATCGTCCTGCTCGGCCAACCCGGATATTCTATTTCAACTACTTCTTGCAGCACTCCATAGTAATCGATGGGTGACCACACATCTTGCAATGATCCTCATCCTCATCCTCATCCCAAAACAACATGCAACCGTTTGTACAACAATCAATCTTCTCAAAGGGTAGACCCATATCCTTCAAGAGCCTCTTGCTCTGATAGAAATTATCAGGCGCCGTGTTGTCTTCAGGTAGAGCTCGTTTGAACAATTTAGCAAATTGATTGAACACTTTTTGACTGACCTTGCCTTCAGTTTTGATGTTCAACATTTGAGCATTGAATGACAATTGCGTCTCAGTCTCACAACCAGGAAACAACTTTTGATCAACGGTTTTAAGCATATCAAAAAACTTCTTTGACCGATGATTTGGTTCCTCCTCCATAGGTGTTTCATTGAATTGTGGTTGACCACCCAAAACAGATTCTGCAATCATCATCCTATATCTATCAGGTTCATCCTCTATTTGTGGTTCAAATTGAGTATACGGAGCATAACTTGAACCACCAACATCAAAATTTCCACCACCGCTCCACCTAGTATACCAGTATTCTACGGTTTCGATGTCAACATTCCACCGTTGTTCACCGTGACTGGTCCAGTTGTAATAACGGGGAACAAAACCGGAAATCACAAGATGAGTTCTAACCTCATCAACACTCAAGAATCTCATATTTCTGCATCTTCTGTCTTTACACGGACACCTAATATTACCCATACAATCCATACTGCATGGATGTTGTAGTGCAAACTCAATAAACTCATCAATTTTATTGCAAAAGGCAGAGTTAATGCCTCCTCCTATCATTCTAGGTATTGAGTACATCCAACCACGATCTGGAAATTGCATCTGTTACAGATTAAAAGTAAATATCACGCGAGTTATAAAAAATTGGGCAGAGTTTGCCTAAAAATAAGGATATACAAAATTTTCCTTCACAAAAATCAATCCAACACAACCATATATATCAATCATAGTAAACCAATCAAATAAACAAATATCACACAATTTATCTAATAGTGTACATAAAAATTGAGCAGAGTTTCGACTAAAAATAGGTATAAATATCACACAAACTAAAATTAACGTACCCATCAAATAAACATATATCATCAATAATACCTAAACCCATCAAATAAACATATATCATGCTCATTACCTAATAGTGTACTAAAAAATTAAAACAATAAAAATATGACATTTAAACGGTTAAAAATGTGAAAACGTACGGTGAAGTAGAAGGCAATGACAAATACGTACAGTGAGGTTGAAGGCAATGACAAATACACCAATTATACGTGAAGAACATATGAAAACCGCATCATTTCTTATTTTTTTCGTGAGTGAAAGTGAAAGGGAAAGAAGAGTGAAAGTGAAAGGGAAGGAAAAGGAAGGGGATTGTTATAAATCTGCACAAATTTGAGACGGACTGATTTTCCGTCGCAAATTCTATATTTTGCGACGGCAATTCCGTCGCAAATACGCTTTGCGACGACCCAGGTCAATTATTGGTCACCAACCCCTCTGACGAGTTCAACTACTCAATTTTGCGACGGAAAAGTGGCCGTCGCAAATATGAATTTAAAATTTGCGACGGCCATTCCGTCGCAAAACAGGCAAATGGGTCATTTTCCGGGTGGCTACTTTTAAACGGGTCGTTTTGCGACGGAAAATTCCGTCGCAAATTTCAATTTTGACTTTGCGACGACATATCCGTCGCAAATGAGCAGGAGTACAACGAAGGTGGTGGGCCCTAGGATTTGCGACGGACATTTCCGTCGCAAAACACTAACTGTTGCGATGTAATTTCATATCCGTCGCACACCGACATTTTTTACGACGGCTTGCCCAAATCCGTCGCAAATACACGAAATTTGCGACGGATATTTGGCCGTCGCAAATTTTCTGTCGTTAAACCGCGTCTTTTTTGTAGTGAAAAACAAGTAAGAAACGAAAATGAATTAATTTGGTGAATTGTAGAAAAAAAAATGAGTCAATTTGGATACATATACAATTAATTGCGTACAAATGAACGAATTATAAATTTAAGCGGGAGTCGAAATAAATAGTTTTACAGAAATAATAAAAATTAAATGGCCCCAATATTTATAAAAACAAGTTAGAAACGAAAATGAATTAATTTGGTGAATTGTAGAAAAAAAATGAGTCAATTTGGATACATATACAATTAATTGCGTACAAATGAACGAATTATAAATTTAAGCGGGAGTCGAAATAAATAGTTTTACAGAAATAATAAAAATTAAATGGCCCCAATATTTATAAAAACAAGTTAGAAACGAAAATAAATTAATTTGGTGAATTGTAGAAAAAAAAATGAGTCAATTTGGTTACATATACAATTAATTGCGTACAAATGAACGAATTATAAATTTAAGCGGAAGTCGAAATAAATAATTTTACAGAAATAATAAAAATTAAATGGCCCCAATATTTATAAAAACAAGTTAGAAACGAAAATGAATTAATTTGTTGAATTATAGAAAAAAAATGAGTCAATTTGGATACATATATAATTAATTGCGTACAAATGAACGAATTATAAATTTAAGCGGGAGTCGAAATAAATAGTTTTACAGAAATAATAAAAATTAAATGGCCCCAATATTTATAAAAACAAGTTAGAAACGAAAATGAATTAATTTGGTGAACTGTAGAAAAAAAATGAGTTAATTTGGATACATATACAATTAATTGCGTACAAATGAACGAATTATAAATTTAAGCGGGAGTCGAAATAAATAATTTTACAAAATAAAAAAAATAGTTGGGCAAAATATTTTAATAAACAACTTAGATACGAAAAGAAATTAATTTGGTGAATTATAAAAAAAAAGACTTAATTTGAATACATATACAATTAATTGCAAAAAAATAAACGAAAGTAGCTTGTGCCCTAGTGGCACGAGCCCTCTCCTCTTGCACAAAAGGTTCCGTGTTCGATTCCCCTTGGACGCAAAAAATGGATTAATTGTTTCAGGCCTAATAAGACTAATATAGAAGGTGGGCTGCATATAACAAGGAATGGGCCGGTTGGCCCAGTGGTCCGCGCCCGCCCCGGCCGCCTCGGGTGCCCGGGCTCGAACCACGCGAGCCACTTTTTTTTTTTGTATAGGCTCGGTAATTTGCGACGGCCATATTCCGTTGCAAATATTTAATTTTGCGACGGAAAACAGCCCGTCGCAA
Organism: Ballota nigra; assembly: GCA_947034835.1. Taxonomy (NCBI): domain Eukaryota; kingdom Viridiplantae; phylum Streptophyta; class Magnoliopsida; order Lamiales; family Lamiaceae; genus Ballota; species Ballota nigra. Next base: position 15,220,373 of record OX344730.1, read on the forward strand.
ATTATAACACAAAAAAGTATAAAAAATATATAAAAACATTTGCGACGGAATTTAGCCGTCGCAAATGTTGTTGACTCGATCGGGTCTGACCCGAAAAGTTTGCGACGGACTACTGTCCGTCGCAAATTCTGTGTGACCCGGCCGGATCTGACCAGCCGATTTTGCGACGGATTTGTCCGTCGTTAATTTGCGACGGATGGCTGAATCCGTCGCAAAAATTTGCTACGGCTGTTTTAGGTACGGATACGTGTCCGTCGCAGATCCCGTCGCAAAACACTGTTTGCGACGGATTTTCCGTCGCTAATTCCGTCGCAAAACAGTGTTTTTTTTGTAGTGAAAGTGAATGGAGAATATAAAATCAGACTTCGGTACTTCGAGATTAGGAACAGTCTACTTCAAACATATTCAATCAACGCACTTTCAATTCCACTTCTCTCAACACTTCAATTGTTTTCTTTTTTTCTTTCTCACTCTTTCACTTTTTTTTTTCAATCACTTCATTTTTTTCTTTTTCGCACAAACACATGAGCTCATTTTTTTCTTTTTCCCACATCTCATAACTTCATCACACCTTCTTCTCATATTCACTCAACAAACAACCTTTTCCTTTTTCAACTCAATTCACTCCCTTCACATTCACATTTTCCTATTCTCTACTCAAATTGGGACAAAAGGGCTTAGGAATTGGAATAGTGTTCATATTTGCTAGCAAATAAAATAGGCTTAAAGCTCAAAGGGGCTAACAAGGGATTCAATGTCATTGGTAGGGAAAATTTTGGCTAAGTGACTCAAGAAAATCAAAGATGACCTAAGATCCTATTCGGCATATCAACCTAGACACAATCAAGAAGCAAGAGCACACACAAGTTCTAGCATCCTCTAAGGTGATGATTCACTCACAAACGAAGAGATTAATTCATATATCAAAATCTCATAAGGCTCAAGTCTCTCGGCTTTCACATTCATGCTAGTCCTAGTGAATTCTCACTCTCATCACACAAGTACTCGAAAGAAAAAAATTCACAAGCATACAAGCTCTTTCTCAAATCAACTCTCATTCAAACACTCATACAAAAGAGTCCCTAGCTAACTCAAATCCACAAATCTACTCTACTCATCAAATCATGCTCAAAGATAGCAATAAACAAGCATAAGATGATTGATAGGCATGAAATATGCAATAGCGACTCAGATCAAAATTACCCCAAGGAGCATCTCAAGGTACCAAATAACCAAACATACTCAAAGATAAGGGGTGCTCCGGTGCAATGTAACAAGAAACATAAAAAACTCCACCCCCCCAAACTTCGACCTTGCGAAGAGGTCTAAGTTTGGGGTTGTGGGTTACCTCAACCAAACAATTCGGTTTCTCTCAAACGTAGCACACTCTCTTGCTTGAGTTCCTCCCTTTCTAGTACTCCATCGAGACAAGCCTACAAAATAAACTCTCACGTACGAGGTTAAATGTAATACCCCGTCCCGTTTTATACCTTTTATTTTGCGAGAAACCTTATTTTATATTATTATCCTTGTTTCTTTTAATTTTATTAATTTTGTGTGCTACTGTGTAATTTAAATATATACTCTATTTTTAAATTCCCGAATTCGAAGAAAGAAATCGAATATTTCAAACGGATAAAGGACTACGAGAAATTAATTATTAAAGTTTAAAATTATGTTTTCGATCCGTATAATTTGTTGAGAATAATTAAAATACTTTAAAATATTATTTGAGTTTTAAAACTGTATTAATTCTCAAGTCGGAACTAAACTCGTGAACCAAATAATCCCTAAACTGTATCAAGTGGGATCGAAAATATCAAGAATTAAAGAGAATTATTCTCACCCACATATTATTTTTCCACTCTTAAAATTAATTGATTAATTAAAATATTATTTCTCTATAAATACAAACGTGTCTCTCCCCTATTTCAGCAACAAACAGCGTACTCAGTACTCTTTCTCTCTAATCAGTTTCCTCTCTCCCTCACTTTACTCTCACGCACAAAATATCCTCCAAAAATTCTCAGCCCTTTCTCTCCTCAAAGTCACGCCGCTTCTGCCTCTCTTTCCGATCGACAACCAGCACCACCGCCTAGGAACGCCGTCGCTCGTTCCGCCAGTACCGCCGTCCTCTCTCCGTCTTCCGGCAAGCAATCACCGCCGATCGCCCCGCCCTCACGCCGGCGCCGCACACCGCTGTGCCTTGCACAGCCGTCGCCATCGCGCCGCCTCTCAAATGGCGCCACGCCGCTGCCCTCCTTCGCACATCGGAGCTTAGCGCCGCCCACCTCCTTCACGTCACGCCGCCTCAACCCGTTCCGCCATCGCCGCCCGCCGCCGGCTAGAGGCTCGCGAACGCCGCCTCACACCAGCAACAGCTTCCGGCCGTCGCCTCCCTCAATCGGACAGCCACTGCGTCGCGCCACCAGTGGGTCAGTACCACCGTTTCTTAATTTCCAGTGAGTCTCTTTCTTCTTCTAATTCATTCACTGATTTCGGTCTATTCGATTTCAATTAATCTCCGTTCGTTTCTTCTCACTGGGATGCCGTTGTAATATTCGAAGGACACCACTGCTGCTTGTTTTATTTTTGAAAAAATCGAGAGCCACCAAAAGACGCCGTTAGGCTGCCCAAATCTTCCCGGCGATACGCCGAAGGACGCCGTTAGGCCGCCCGTTTAACCTCTCGAACCAAAGCTCGTAATAGTATTGTTTTTGTTAAATTCTTCAAAAAAATGAAGTTAGAGGAACACTGGTTGTGTTCGAAAAATAATAGAAATTCTCGTTTGTTGATTTTAAATCCCTATTGTTTATTTTCGTTCGAAAACAAATGGATACGATTTTGATATGCTTGTTTAGTGCTGTTGGTTTGGCTGTTTGGTATTATTGAACCAATTGGTTAGTGTTACTGTTTTAGATGGTTGGTATTATTGGTTAAGATGGTTGGTATTTTGAATGGATGGATTAGTATTATTGAAATAGCTGATTGGTGATGAAATGTAGTTGTTAGTAATATTAGTTGAGTTTTTAAAGACAAAGGGAAACTCGTCTTCTACTGTTCAAATGTTTGAAACAAATGGAAAATGACTTTTAGAAAATAATATTACTCTTTTGTTTTGAAAATGACACAAGTAAACTTGGTTAGTAATACTAGTAATATAGGAAAATATTTATTTTATTATTTTATGAAAACTTCTTTAAATCAAGTATTACTAACAATAAAGAAAAGTATATATTATATTATTTTCAGTATTTATTATATAAAATTTCTTTAAACATAATAAGATTAATAAAGGGAGTATTATTTATAAAGTATAATTTATATTCAAAGTTCTTTTAAAATAAAATAGAATTTTTTTAGAAAGAAAATATTAAATTGAGGTTTTAATTATATTAATATTATTTAACTAAATTTCTTATTCTTTTAATTATTTTCAAGAAAAATATATATAGAAATATTTTTAAAATTATAAAAGATTTTATAAAAGAACAAAGGAAATCAAAAGATCGTTTTTATAAAAGTCGAAATAGTATTACAACAAGAAAATTAGTAAATACACTCCTCCAATACACCAACTTTTTAGGAGTGGTGTATTTGCCAAGATAGTGTGTGTTTTTAAGTAGGTCTATTCAGCAAGTTTTCAAGACAACAACTTCCTCGTTCTCGTAACACGAACTCCTAGACCTTTCATTAATTCGAGAGCCAACTTTTAATCAAATGGTTTCGTATTTAGGACTCTGTGCTAATCGGAATACGCACGAGGGATCCGACCATCTGTTTGAACATCGTTCACGGGACCCGGAGCAAACAGGTGGGTGATGATCGGTTGATTGATCTGCTCATAATACGTTGTGCTGGTATACTCTGAACTCGACTAAATCAATCTAAAACAATTAATCTAACATAAACGTAAACCCTATTATATAACTGTTTGAATTACGTGATATATTTATATATGATACAAATGTCTTTTGTTTATTTAAATTTGTCACTATTGCATGATATAAGAGCATTTTATGAGCATGAATCTATTTAAGTATGAATTATGTGTACAGTTCGAATTGTCAGTTTTAGTAAGGAAGAGGAAAGTGGATGTGGCCATGTTTGATAATAAATCAGGTGCATGGTCACGGGATTCGTTTGTGGAAGTGGTGCGTGGCCATGTTTGATAATAGATCAGGTGCATGGTCACGGGATTCGTTTGTGGAAGTGGTGCGTGACCATGTTTGATAATAAATCAGGTGCATGGTCACGGGGATTTATTTACAGTGGATGTGGCCATGTTTGATAATAGATCAGGTGCATGGTCACGGGGAATTATTTATATTGTTTTGGAAGAGATTTACTATATGTGAAATTGATTGTGGGCTTTGCCCCTTAACGTGAACCAACTTGTGATATTTCAATTATATGATGTGAAAACCTGTTGTGCCCAACTGATTATTATGTGAACTTGTTATTTGTATGATATATGATGTTTATATTTATATGTCAACTGCTTAAATAAATTATATACTTTATCAATGAGTATAATTTAATATACTTCGGATTTACCAATCCCATGACGTTGCAAATCACCCATACGTGAGAATTCAAATCTCACGCCCCCTTTTTACAACCCTTGCAGATTATGAGTTCGTGGAGCAAGGAGAGTAATAGAGACGACACGGAGTTCCCCACTTAAATAAAATGTTACTATTGATATTAAGCTTTATATATGTGTGAGATATATATTATAAATATTATTCTACTCAATCTTCCGCTGCGTAAAACTCATCTCTCATTGTATTATCTCTTTTTTTTATATTAAAAATTTTATAGTTCGGATTTTAGTTACAAGTGGCACCTCGAATCTGAGATATTTAATGTGTTTTGGATTCGGGGCGTTACAGGTGGTATCAGAGCTTAGGTTCAAACTTTCGGACCTAAACTCAAAATCATTATTTTCATCAAGCCAAAATCCTTTTCATAAATTAAAATTTTCTTATCATGTAAGTATAGATCACTAATTAAATCACTTGAGGGGAAATGTGTCTCCTATTACCGTCTGAAGCTCCTCGAAGGTATGTTCTTGTTTTACTATCAAAAGTACCTATAAGTTTATAAACTTGCAACAAGTTGACTTTCATAACAAAACTCAAATCAAAAGATCGAGAACTCAAAACAACACCTACGTGGTGTGGAAAGAACTACGAAATGCCGTTCATATTCAATTAAAAATACAATTATTTGTGAATTGCATAAATGAATATATTTGTTTAAGTTTATAAATTTCATAAATGTTATTATGTGACTATTTGAACTTTTATGCTTTAAATGTTTAAATTATGTTTCTGAATGACAAATTTTATTTTTTTTTACTAGAAATTTCTTTTCTATGTTAGAATCCACCTAAGATAGTAGTGGCTCGGTACCTAGAAGACTTATTCTCATTTTCGGATATGACGTAAGTAGACTGACCTAAATAGAAGTCGAGACTCTTATATAAAATTATATGGGTTATGAAATTGCTACTTGGCAATGTGTGTTACTTGCTCTATATTGACTGTCATATTTTATCTGATTATCACTTAATGACACATTACTGGTTCCTATTACACTGTGTGAATGTGAGCACTGTACCATTGGGGCCCCAATGCGAAGCGGTGAATTACGTACCACACGTGTTTTCAGTGTTAACGTTGTGTGTTAATTTGGTTAATCCGGTTATGTTTTTATAACTTTCTCACACCTATACATATCGTAACAATACTATTCTTTTCTCTAGAACCACCAATAGAATGACAACAAGAAAAACCCCACGTACTAGATAATATAGGACCATTAAACCTCATGAGAAAAAAAATATGGGACCTAATTCCAAAAGTCGAAATACATAGAAATTTCTATCATGCTCTACACACCCTAATACGAGTTCAAGTTTCACCACCCAGTGTGTTAGTTCAATAACTTTGACATGTAGAGGAAGGAGCCACTTGAAGATGAACATATGAGTTTTAGTCGAACAATACCTAGAAGCTGAATTTCGGGGACGAAATTCCAGTTAAGGGGGTGAGGATGTAATACCCCATCCCGTTTTATACCTTTTATTTTGCGAGAAACCTTATTTTATATTATTATCCTTGTTTCTTTTAATTTTATTAATTTTGTGTGCTACTGTGTAATTTACATATATACTCTATTTTTAAATTCCCGAATTCGAAGAAAGAAATCGAATATTTCAAACGGATAAAGGACTACGAGAAATTAATTATTAAAGTTTAAAATTATGTTTTCGATCCGTATAATTTGTTGAGAATAATTAAAATACTTTAAAATATTATTTGAGTTTTAAAACTGTATTAATTCTCAAGTCGGAATTAAACTCGTGAACCAAATAATCCCTAAACTGTATCAAGTGGGATCGAAAATATCAAGAATTAAAGAGAATTATTCTCACCCACATATTATTTTTCCACTCTTAAAATTAATTGATTAATTAAAATATTATTTCTCTATAAATACAAACGTGTCTCTCCCCTATTTCAGCAACAAACAGCGTACTCAGTACTCTTTCTCTCTAATCAGTTTCCTCTCTCCCTCACTTTACTCTCACGCACAAAATATCCTCCAAAAATTCTCAGCCCTTTCTCTCCTCAAAGTCACGCCGCTTCTGCCTCTCTTTCCGATCGACAACCAGCACCACCGCCTAGGAACGCCGTCGCTCGTTCCGCCAGTACCGCCGTCCTCTCTCCGTCTTCCGGCAAGCAATCACCGCCGATCGCCCCGCCCTCACGCCGGCGCCGCACACCGCTGTGCCTTGCACAGCCGTCGCCATCGCGCCGCCTCTCAAATGGCGCCACGCCGCTGCCCTCCTTCGCACATCGGAGCTTAGCGCCGCCCACCTCCTTCACGTCACGCCGCCTCAACCCGTTCCGCCATCGCCGCCCGCCGCCGGCTAGAGGCTCGCGAACGCCGCCTCACACCAGCAACAGCTTCCGGCCGTCGCCTCCCTCAATCGGACAGCCACTGCGTCGCGCCACCAGTGGGTCAGTACCACCGTTTCTTAATTTCCAGTGAGTCTCTTTCTTCTTCTAATTCATTCACTGATTTCGGTCTATTCGATTTCAATTAATCTCCGTTCGTTTCTTCTCACTGGGATGCCGTTGTAATATTCGAAGGACACCACTGCTGCTTGTTTTATTTTTGAAAAAATCGAGAGCCACCAAAAGACGCCGTTAGGCTGCCCAAATCTTCCCGGCGATACGCCGAAGGACGCCGTTAGGCCGCCCGTTTAACCTCTCGAACCAAAGCTCGTAATAGTATTGTTTTTGTTAAATTCTTCAAAAAAATGAAGTTAGAGGAACACTGGTTGTGTTCGAAAAATAATAGAAATTCTCGTTTGTTGATTTTAAATCCCTATTGTTTATTTTCGTTCGAAAACAAATGGATACGATTTTGATATGCTTGTTTAGTGCTGTTGGTTTGGCTGTTTGGTATTATTGAACCAATTGGTTAGTGTTACTGTTTTAGATGGTTGGTATTATTGGTTAAGATGGTTGGTATTTTGAATGGATGGATTAGTATTATTGAAATAGCTGATTGGTGATGAAATGTAGTTGTTAGTAATATTAGTTGAGTTTTTAAAGACAAAGGGAAACTCGTCTTCTACTGTTCAAATGTTTGAAACAAATGGAAAATGACTTTTAGAAAATAATATTACTCTTTTGTTTTGAAAATGACACAAGTAAACTTGGTTAGTAATACTAGTAATATAGGAAAATATTTATTTTATTATTTTATGAAAACTTCTTTAAATCAAGTATTACTAACAATAAAGAAAAGTATATATTATATTATTTTCAGTATTTATTATATAAAATTTCTTTAAACATAATAAGATTAATAAAGGGAGTATTATTTATAAAGTATAATTTATATTCAAAGTTCTTTTAAAATAAAATAGAATTTTTTTAGAAAGAAAATATTAAATTGAGGTTTTAATTATATTAATATTATTTAACTAAATTTCTTATTCTTTTAATTATTTTCAAGAAAAATATATATAGAAATATTTTTAAAATTATAAAAGATTTTATAAAAGAACAAAGGAAATCAAAAGATCGTTTTTATAAAAGTCGAAATAGTATTACAACAAGAAAATTAGTAAATACACTCCTCCAATACACCAACTTTTTAGGAGTGGTGTATTTGCCAAGATAGTGTGTGTTTTTAAGTAGGTCTATTCAGCAAGTTTTCAAGACAACAACTTCCTCGTTCTCGTAACACGAACTCCTAGACCTTTCATTAATTCGAGAGCCAACTTTTAATCAAATGGTTTCGTATTTAGGACTCTGTGCTAATCGGAATACGCACGAGGGATCCGACCATCTGTTTGAACATCGTTCACGGGACCCGGAGCAAACAGGTGGGTGATGATCGGTTGATTGATCTGCTCATAATACGTTGTGCTGGTATACTCTGAACTCGACTAAATCAATCTAAAACAATTAATCTAACATAAACGTAAACCCTATTATATAACTGTTTGAATTACGTGATATATTTATATATGATACAAATGTCTTTTGTTTATTTAAATTTGTCACTATTGCATGATATAAGAGCATTTTATGAGCATGAATCTATTTAAGTATGAATTATGTGTACAGTTCGAATTGTCAGTTTTAGTAAGGAAGAGGAAAGTGGATGTGGCCATGTTTGATAATAAATCAGGTGCATGGTCACGGGATTCGTTTGTGGAAGTGGTGCGTGGCCATGTTTGATAATAGATCAGGTGCATGGTCACGGGATTCGTTTGTGGAAGTGGTGCGTGACCATGTTTGATAATAAATCAGGTGCATGGTCACGGGGATTTATTTACAGTGGATGTGGCCATGTTTGATAATAGATCAGGTGCATGGTCACGGGGAATTATTTATATTGTTTTGGAAGAGATTTACTATATGTGAAATTGATTGTGGGCTTTGCCCCTTAACGTGAACCAACTTGTGATATTTCAATTATATGATGTGAAAACCTGTTGTGCCCAACTGATTATTATGTGAACTTGTTATTTGTATGATATATGATGTTTATATTTATATGTCAACTGCTTAAATAAATTATATACTTTATCAATGAGTATAATTTAATATACTTCGGATTTACCAATCCCATGACGTTGCAAATCACCCATACGTGAGAATTCAAATCTCACGCCCCCTTTTTACAACCCTTGCAGATTATGAGTTCGTGGAGCAAGGAGAGTAATAGAGACGACACGGAGTTCCCCACTTAAATAAAATGTTACTATTGATATTAAGCTTTATATATGTGTGAGATATATATTATAAATATTATTCTACTCAATCTTCCGCTGCGTAAAACTCATCTCTCATTGTATTATCTCTTTTTTTTATATTAAAAATTTTATAGTTCGGATTTTAGTTACAAGTGGCACCTCGAATCTGAGATATTTAATGTGTTTTGGATTCGGGGCGTTACAGGTGGTATCAGAGCTTAGGTTCAAACTTTCGGACCTAAACTCAAAATCATTATTTTCATCAAGCCAAAATCCTTTTCATAAATTAAAATTTTCTTATCATGTAAGTATAGATCACTAATTAAATCACTTGAGGGGAAATGTGTCTCCTATTACCGTCTGAAGCTCCTCGAAGGTATGTTCTTGTTTTACTATCAAAAGTACCTATAAGTTTATAAACTTGCAACAAGTTGACTTTCATAACAAAACTCAAATCAAAAGATCGAGAACTCAAAACAACACCTACGTGGTGTGGAAAGAACTACGAAATGCCGTTCATATTCAATTAAAAATACAATTATTTGTGAATTGCATAAATGAATATATTTGTTTAAGTTTATAAATTTCATAAATGTTATTATGTGACTATTTGAACTTTTATGCTTTAAATGTTTAAATTATGTTTCTGAATGACAAATTTTATTTTTTTTTACTAGAAATTTCTTTTCTATGTTAGAATCCACCTAAGATAGTAGTGGCTCGGTACCTAGAAGACTTATTCTCATTTTCGGATATGACGTAAGTAGACTGACCTAAATAGAAGTCGAGACTCTTATATAAAATTATATGGGTTATGAAATTGCTACTTGGCAATGTGTGTTACTTGCTCTATATTGACTGTCATATTTTATCTGATTATCACTTAATGACACATTACTGGTTCCTATTACACTGTGTGAATGTGAGCACTGTACCATTGGGGCCCCAATGCGAAGCGGTGAATTACGTACCACACGTGTTTTCAGTGTTAACGTTGTGTGTTAATTTGGTTAATCCGGTTATGTTTTTATAACTTTCTCACACCTATACATATCGTAACAATACTATTCTTTTCTCTAGAACCACCAATAGAATGACAACAAGAAAAACCCCACGTACTAGATAATATAGGACCATTAAACCTCATGAGAAAAAAAATATGGGACCTAATTCCAAAAGTCGAAATACATAGAAATTTCTATCATGCTCTACACACCCTAATACGAGTTCAAGTTTCACCACCCAGTGTGTTAGTTCAATAACTTTGACATGTAGAGGAAGGAGCCACTTGAAGATGAACATATGAGTTTTAGTCGAACAATACCTAGAAGCTGAATTTCGGGGACGAAATTCCAGTTAAGGGGGTGAGGATGTAATACCCCATCCCGTTTTATACCTTTTATTTTGCGAGAAACCTTATTTTATATTATTATCCTTGTTTCTTTTAATTTTATTAATTTTGTGTGCTACTGTGTAATTTACATATATACTCTATTTTTAAATTCCCGAATTCGAAGAAAGAAATCGAATATTTCAAACGGATAAAGGACTACGAGAAATTAATTATTAAAGTTTAAAATTATGTTTTCGATCCGTATAATTTGTTGAGAATAATTAAAATACTTTAAAATATTATTTGAGTTTTAAAACTGTATTAATTCTCAAGTCGGAATTAAACTCGTGAACCAAATAATCCCTAAACTGTATCAAGTGGGATCGAAAATATCAAGAATTAAAGAGAATTATTCTCACCCACATATTATTTTTCCACTCTTAAAATTAATTGATTAATTAAAATATTATTTCTCTATAAATACAAACGTGTCTCTCCCCTATTTCAGCAACAAACAGCGTACTCAGTACTCTTTCTCTCTAATCAGTTTCCTCTCTCCCTCACTTTACTCTCATGCACAAAATATCCTCCAAAAATTCTCAGCCCTTTCTCTCCTCAAAGTCACGCTGCTTCTGCCTCTCTTTCCGATCGACAACCAGCACCACCGCCTAGGAACGCCGTCGCTCGTTCCGCCAGTACCGCCGTCCTCTCTCCGTCTTCCGGCAAGCAATCACCGCCGATCGCCCCGCCCTCACGCCGGCGCCGCACACCGCTGTGCCTTGCACAGCCGTCGCCATCGCGCCGCCTCTCAAACGGCGCCACGCCGCTGCCCTCCTTCGCACATCGGAGCTTAGCGCCGCCCACCTCCTTCACGTCACGCCGCCTCAACCCGTTCCGCCATCGCCGCCCGCCGCCGGCTAGAGGCTCGCGAACGCCGCCTCACACCAGCAACAGCTTCCGGCCGTCGCCTCCCTCAATCGGACAGCCACTGCGTCGCGCCACCTGTGGGTCAGTACCACCGTTTCTTAATTTCCAGTGAGTCTCTTTCTTCTTCTAATTCATTCACTGATTTCGGTCTATTCGATTTCAATTAATCTCCGTTCGTTTCTTCTCACCGGGATGCCGTTGTAATATTCGAAGGACACCACTGCTGCTTGTTTTATTTTTGAAAAAAATCGAGAGCCACCAAAAGACGCCGTTAGGCTGCCCAAATCTTCCCGGCGATACGCCGAAGGACGCCGTTAGGCCGCCCGTTTAACTTCTCGAACCAAAGCTCGTAAGGTTCCTAGCCTTCTTCTCTCGATTCCCTTTCATAGCTTCTGGAAATGGGGATAGTATTGTTTTTGTTAAATTCTTCAAAAAAATGAAGTTAGAGGAACACTGGTTGTGTTCGAAAAATAATAGAAATTCTCGTTTGTTGATTTTAAATCCCTATTGTTTATTTTCGTTCGAAAACAAATGGATACGATTTTGATATGCTTGTTTAGTGCTGTTGGTTTGGCTGTTTGGTATTATTGAACCAATTGGTTAGTGTTACTGTTTTAGATGGTTGGTATTATTGGTTAAGATGGTTGGTATTTTGAATGGATGGATTAGTATTATTGAAATAGCTGATTGGTGATGAAATGTAGTTGTTAGTAATATTAGTTGAGTTTTTAAAGACAAAGGGAAACTCGTCTTCTACTGTTCAAATGTTTGAAACAAATGGAAAATGACTTTTAGAAAATAATATTACTCTTTTGTTTTGAAAATGACACAAGTAAACTTGGTTAGTAATACTAGTAATATAGGAAAATATTTATTTTATTATTTTATGAAAACTTCTTTAAATCAAGTATTACTAACAATAAAGAAAAGTATATATTATATTATTTTCAGTATTTATTATATAAAATTTCTTTAAACATAATAAGATTAATAAAGGGAGTATTATTTATAAAGTATAATTTATATTCAAAGTTCTTTTAAAATAAAATAGAATTTTTTTAGAAAGAAAATATTAAATTGAGGTTTTAATTATATTAATATTATTTAACTAAATTTCTTATTCTTTTAATTATTTTCAAGAAAAATATATATAGAAATATTTTTAAAATTATAAAAGATTTTATAAAAGAACAAAGGAAATCAAAAGATCGTTTTTATAAAAGTCGAAATAGTATTACAACAAGAAAATTAGTAAATACACTCCTCCAATACACCAACTTTTTAGGAGTGGTGTATTTGCCAAGATAGTGTGTGTTTTTAAGTAGGTCTATTCAGCAAGTTTTCAAGACAACAACTTCCTCGTTCTCGTAACACGAACTCCTAGACCTTTCATTAATTCGAGAGCCAACTTTTAATCAAATGGTTTCGTATTTAGGACTCTGTGCTAATCGGAATACGCACGAGGGATCCGACCATCTGTTTGAACATCGTTCACGGGACCCGGAGCAAACAGGTGGGTGATGATCGGTTGATTGATCTGCTCATAATACGTTGTGTTGGTATACTCTGAACTCGACTAAATCAATCTAAAACAATTAATCTAACATAAACGTAAACCCTATTATATAACTGTTTGAATTACGTGATATATTTATATATGATACAAATGTCTTTTGTTTATTTAAATTTGTCACTATTGCATGATATAAGAGCATTTTATGAGCATGAATCTATTTAAGTATGAATTATGTGTACAGTTCGAATTGTCAGTTTTAGTAAGGAAGAGGAAAGTGGATGTGGCCATGTTTGATAATAAATCAGGTGCATGGTCACGGGATTCGTTTGTGGAAGTGGTGCGTGGCCATGTTTGATAATAGATCAGGTGCATGGTCACGGGATTCGTTTGTGGAAGTGGTGCGTGGCCATGTTTGATAATAAATCAGGTGCATGGTCACGGGGATTTATTTACAGTGGATGTGGCCATGTTTGATAATAGATCAGGTGCATGGTCACGGGGAATTATTTATATTGTTTTGGAAGAGATTTACTATATGTGAAATTGATTGTGGGCTTTGCCCCTTAACGTGAACCAACTTGTGATATTTCAATTATATGATGTGAAAACCTGTTGTGCCCAACTGATTATTATGTGAACTTGTTATTTGTATGATATATGATGTTTATATTTATATGTCAACTGCTTAAATAAATTATATACTTTATCAATGAGTATAATTTAATATACTTCGGATTTACCAATCCCATGACGTTGCAAATCACCCATACGTGAGAATTCAAATCTCACGCCCCCTTTTTACAACCCTGGCAGATTATGAGTTCGTGGAGCAAGGAGAGTAATAGAGACAACACGGAGTTCCCCACTTAAATAAAATGTTACTATTGATATTAAGCTTTATATATGTGTGAGATATATATTATAAATATTATTCTACTCAATCTTCCGCTGCGTAAAACTCATCTCTCATTGTATTATCTCTTTTTTTTATATTAAAAATTTTATAGTTCGGATTTTAGTTACAAGTGGCACCTCGAATCTGAGATATTTAATGTGTTTTGGATTCGGGGCGTTACATTAAAACTTACGATTCAACAACACCCTAATAACATAATAAGACACTAAAAACAAATACAAGCAAATAAAAATGGGTTGCCTCCCATTCAGCGTTATTTTTAAGGTCCTCATGCCAGTCCGAGCTCAAAGGAGCTTATGGAACATCATACTAAAAAAGACCTCCCTTACTCTCATAAGTGTGGTGCTTGCATTTCTTTCCTTGATGCCCCACCATCATGAACTCCTTTGCTTCCTTCTCATCCCCAAGTGGTATGGGTCTCAACTCCTTCTCACCTTTATCTGGAGGCGTCTTACCAAACAGGTTCTTGAATTTGGACTTTTTCTTCTTAACTCCTCCTTTTCCTTCCAACTGGATCACGTCCACCTTTTTCACTTCTTCATCCTTCAACTTCTTCACTTTATCCATATCAAAATAATCATGATCATAATGCACATTGGTTAAATCATCAAGTGAAGGATTATAAAATTCATGAATATGAGAAGGATTCGGGATAGGAGGTGTGTCTTTAACACAAGGATCAATGACATCCATGCAATACAAACTCTCATCCTCCTTTGGGTGCTTCATGGCTTCATATAGGGAGATCTTCACTTCTTGATCATCAACTTTCAACGTGATCTTCCCATTTGCCATGTCTAGCACCATCCCCGCCGTAGCTAAGAACGGTCTTCCCAAGATCAGGGGAACGTGCTCATCTTCCTCCATCTCTAGCACTACAAAGTCGGCTGAAAAAATGTACTCTCCAACTCTCACGAGGACGTCTTCAACCACACCTTGAGGTCGAGTGATATACCGGTCGGCTAGTTGAAGCGTCATCATTGTCGGCTGAAGCTCACCACTCTTTAGCTATTCCCGTCAATGAAAATGGGAACAGCTTAAGCCTCTTGGCATCTTCAGACATGCCATTGTAATTGAAAGTAGATGCTATCATGAGAAAACTCCTCAGATGTGTATGAGGATTCTCCTTCCCGATCACCCCCTTGAACTGATTCTTGGTAAACAGCTTTAAAATTCCCGGGGAAATAGAGAAGTTATTTGCCTCCACAGGAGGCAATGCCACTCCATCATAGTACCGTTGTGGCTGCGCTGCAAATCGCCCTCGAATACCCATATGTTGATCTACGTTCTGAGGAACGTGTTGAGGGTTAGCAGCAGGTACTGGTACTTGTTGGGGTGGTGGTGGTTGGTAAACAGGTGGTTGATTGTAAACTGGAGGTGGAGGATACGGGTATGGTGGGTAAGGATAAGGTGGGTATGGGTAAGGTGGATAGGGTAAGTTGTTTTGTGGTAAGTTAGGATGTGGGTAAGTAGGGTTGTGATGAGGATTTTGGACCATGTTATGAGCTGGGCTATTTTGGTTCTGAGTACCCGGGTTTTGGCTCTGGCTTTCTCCTAACGGATCTTGATTCTTGCTGGTATTGCCATCAGTGCCGCCAACCCGGTTCAATGTCTGATTGAACTCATTCTCGACGTCATCCAACTCATTAGTGATGTCCATCGGTTCTTTCCCTCCGGCAGCGTTCATCCTTCGTAAGAAGGCTCAGTTTCTTCTTGCTATTGTCTCAGGATCTGACGGTAACCTCTCTTCGCTCGTATTGCCTTGCGAGCGTGTTCTCATAAACCTGAAACACTAACAAAAGAAACAAAACGCAACTGCCGAATATGTACAAAATAATAAAAAAAACAGAAAAGAAAAGTCACTTACTACTAACTACTAAGCTATCGACAAGTCCTATTCAAAAAGCATACAACGCCATCCCCGGCAACGACGCCATTGACTTGAATGCGAAAATACTAGCTTCTACTAGTAGCTTCCCCGCAAGAGGACGGGTTCACTGTAGTATGGGCGAGTATAGGGACCAAGTAGTATCGAACCCAAGGGATGGAGTGTATGCAAATAGATCCCTGAAGATCTACGCGTCGTAGTTAATATGAGTGCAATGTTTTTGATTTTTGGAAAGATTAAAATAAACTAATCTAAATTACTCTACTAAGGCAAAAGAAAGAACTAAACTAATTATCTAAAGGTTGTTTTCAAATATGAGATGGTGATGCTTAGGATAGGAATCCCTACGTATACTAACGGAGCGGGTACATAATCAAAATAACTGTGACGCGCAAGAAATAACCTAAGTAAAAGAATGCAAGGTGAAAGCTCAAGATTCTAAACCCTAATACTTTACCCTAACACTCGACTTCACTAATCCACTAACAAGTTAATAGACTGTGCTCAATTAATGAGACCCTAATTTAACTAAGGTGATGCGGTAGTCCTCCTTCGCTAAACTGGTAGATGAATTAACCCTTTCTAAACTCTCTAGTTAAGTCTACTCGTTGTTAAAGAGTGATACGGTCGTCCTCTCCCTAACACTTTCGTACGAAATTCAAAGGTAAAGTTAAGACTAATTTTAAGAATTCATTAATTAAGAGAATTAAAACCTAACGTCACAAGTTACCCTAATTACGCACCCACAACCTACTTCTACGAGTTCATCCTACCCCAAGCATATAAGGGTTTAGCTAGACATGGCTATAACGATAACGAAAACAATAAAAGAAACAACGAACATAAACATGATGAATTGAAGAAAGAAAATATAAAACATGAACTAGGGTTTAAAGAAATAAATACTAAGAACTGAATTTGAATTGATAAAAACGAAGTTTAAAGCGTTTAAAGTAATCAAGCTATTTAAAAGGAACTAAGAAACGAAAAGAAACTAAGAATTCGTATGAAGAACCTCAACAAAATGTAAAGTAAAGCTTGCTCGTCTCTTCTCCTCTTTCTCTCCCTAAAAACTAAGTCTAAAAGTGATTCGGTATGTTTTGGATGATGTCCCCCTTCAAAAAACGAGTTTGGAGAGGTATATATAGGCCACGGGCCGAAACGGGAGTTAATGGGCCGAAAAAATGCATCCGGAGGCAAAAATATGCAAATGCTCGAGCTAGAACACGCTCGAGCGGTCCCATTCGAGCATATAGGTCGAATGAAACAGGTGCTCGAGCGCTCCCGCTCGAGCTGGTCGAATGGCGAAATTTTTCTGCAAGTTTTTGGTCATTCGAGCAACACGCTCGAGCGGTGGCGCTCGAGTATGCTCGAGTGGTCGAGCACTTTTCAGCAGCAGTACACTTGTTCGTAAAATCTTCATATCTCCTCAACCGGGGGTCCGTTTTGGCCGATTCAAAATTCTACGAACTCCTCTTTTTGCCCTCTATCTGTCTATGAATATCAAAGAGACAAATTCATTAGTTTATGAAAATGATACTCATTTGACTCCAAACACTAATCGAAAACACTCAAAACATGAGCAAATCGGGCACCAAAACATAACAATTTCACGCCTAATCAACGGCTCACCTAGTGTGAGCTAATGGGTCAGTGGCTCAATGGTTCGCGCCCCGCTCGAACCCTAATCGGTGCGGATTCGAACCCACTGAGCTTTTTTTTTTCCGCAGGTTTGACGATTAGCGACTGCCGCCATATCGATCGCTAATCGTAAATTTTAAATTAAAAAAATATTTTTATTAAAAATAAGATTAACGACCGCCAGCTAATGCAGTCACAAATCCCATGATCCAACCGGGTCATACCCAGGCGGATTAGAGACCGACCTGAGGCGGTCGCTAATATTAGAGACTGTCGTGGCGGTCGCTAATATTAGCTACCCGCGTTTTAGAGACCGACGTTTATTGGTCGCAAATCCTGTTTTGTGACCGAAAATCGGTCGCTAAATCGATTGCTAATCCGTGTTTTTTTGTAGTGGTCTTTGCGGAGTCTTGTGATCGAGTCCTAATAGACATTGTACCTTTTTTTTTTCTGAAAAGGTGGCAAGCTCAGGGCAACTCGCCTCCCCGACCCGGTTCTCGGCTTGTTTATTTTATTCTTATCTCACTTTAACTCGATCGACCTTGCCGAATTGGCGTGGTCGAAATGAGAAAATATTTGCCCTACAACACATGTGGCACTGAAATATAAATAATGTGGCATCATTTAGCCTAGGTGGTATAATGAAATAAATAAAATAAACAAATACAACAATTGTGCTGCTAATTTTATTATTTTTCTTTTAAAAAAATATTTTACTTGTTTCATTATGTCAGTTAGGCTAATGCCACATTATTTATATTTCGGTGCCACATGGATTCCATCAAAAAAATTTGGCAAAATTTCTTAATTAGGACCACAATTGATGTGTTTTAAAAATTATGAGATCTAATTGCAAAAATGAATTGTTATAAAGCTAAAATTGTCGAGATCCAACAGTTACCAAACTAATTTTACAATTTTCTCCTATTTTTTGTTTTTTGAAATATTAATACAAAATTCACACTTGGGGTCTGCCCTTGCCAGCAAGTTGGCCATGTGAATTAATTAAGTAGATCCGTAAATTTGAAGATATGTATATATAATAATCCGATTTTTGGATCCATTTTTTAATATCAACATATATCATTATTATATTATGAAGCTTATTTATACCTAGGGTAGAAATAGATCAAGTCGAGTTAGGTTTTTTGTTAGACGGTTTGGGTCTGCTATTTAATCTTCGGGTCTAAGTTTGGTCTGTTAACTGTCATAGACTTTTTTCAGAGCCTTAACCTGACCTTTTTAATAAATAGGTCTGGCCTGAAAGCCTTTTAGGAGCCTTTTTAATCATGTTTATAAAATTATATTCAATAGTTATATTATTATTAAATCATAACAATTAACTCTTAAAATCTTAAATGGAGAATAAAAACAATTTCCCAAAGGATTATCAAATAATAGCATAATAACAAATTAAAATAATTTTTTAATTTATATTTAGCAATATTCTTACATATATATATTAAATATTTATTATATTATATTGTATATGTATTGTATTGTATTATTATATATTATATTATATATATCAATATAGTTAAATAGACCGGTCTGTTGGGCTTAAAAGACTTACACAAACGCTCAAGTCCGACCTATTTAAATAAATAGACCTTTAAAAAAGTCTGAGCCTGACTCGTTTATTAAACAAGTCGAGCGGAGCTGGGCTTTAGGTAGGCCGAGTCGTAGGCCCCTATCGGGTAGCCTGACCTATTCCCACTCCTATTTATTTTTCTGTGTTTCACATTATAAATGAATGACATGTGTCTCTTTTTTAGATTTCATAAAAACTTTCCTAAAAAAATTGCAAGGAAATATTTTCAAAAGATTTAAGCAAATCTTTACCAAAAATTAAGAATATTAAATCAAATAACTCATAAAATCTGAAATTATTTAAGAACTACAAAAAAGAAATTGCATATGTAAATAATAATAAAATTTTAAAACGAAAATAAAAAAATCTATAAAATATTAAATTTTTAGATAATTTTCAAAAATCCTAAATATTAAATAAATTAAATTAACAAAACTACAAAAAGAAAAAAATGATTATCATTTAAAATTAATTTGTAACTAAGAAAATATTTTGTGTATACTAATTATAGGCGAAGTAAATCTTAATAATATATCTAAACAAAATAAAGAATTACAATAAAATTTATGTAAAATCAAAATTTTAAGATAAATTATATTATTAGAATTTGAATATTATGATATATCCTCTCATGCCTAGAAATCTAATAGCATTCTCTTAAAAAAAAACGAATAATAAATTATTAAATTAATATAAACATCATTTAAATAATAGTTTTATGATTTGAGATCTTTTCTTCTACAAATATTTTTTTATAAGATTTGGTTCAATTTAGTATTAGGAGAGACGAACTCACAAATTTCATCGATCCCATGAGATGGAGCTATTGATTATTATTTTATGAAATTATTATTATATTTTTCTCGTCAAATATTACAAAAGAGCATACGAATACGATCAATCTTGTCTACTTGTTGTTGTCAACATTAACTTGAAACGCCTTTAATGGATGCACACGCCACAAACCAGTAGTAGACTTAAACTTGACTTTATCACTGGATGGCACTCCAATGAACATGTCGGAAACAGGAAGCGAAACCAACAGTTCCTTCCCTTTCACACCCGTAACCTTTGCCACGTGTCGTTGCTCGATAAAACCCGTGATTTCCACGTCACATATAACAGTCCCGACGCTCTTTATCTTGCGTTCGCATTTGGTTTTCTGCTTCAGCCAGAAGAATCCGTTCGATCGCTTGAAACCGAACTCCTCCAGCTCACCAACATGAATTAGATATCTCGGCACCGCGAATTCTTCCAGAACCTTCTCGAGTTTCTCTTCGCAGGTTGCGCCTCCACGGTAGATCACTGCGCCCTCGCGCTCAGCTTCGATCATTTTAGCACTTGCCATTTTTAGCTGCACCTGCTTGGTGATTTGATTTGCTTTTTCTGATCTCATTTATAATTACTAACAAGTGCTAATTAATTGAATGGTAATTCAATTACTAATAGTGTTTTTTAAGTATTTTTGCCTGCCGCTACCTGGCCTCTACGAGTTGAAATTAAGCTATTTGTTCGTAGGTGGCAACACCAATGCATGAGTATTTAAAGTTTAGTTGTGATTAATTCAAATCCAATAGGTTTGCCATTTGCCAAACCCTAAATATTTTATGATATGAGTAGTCCCGTGTGCATTTGAATTTTGAAAAAAATATCCTAAGCACAAATCAGAAATACCTCAAGAGTTAATCAGTGATAACCTAAAAATTAAGCAATCAGTAATACCCCAAATGCAAAAAGAATACAGTTCGACGTGTTTGTATATGTTTTGAAAATATCAAAAGTGAAGTCAAAATTGAGTTTATAATTCAATTGCATGTTATGTATTTGAGTGCATGTGTGTTATGATATTATATTGTCTTAAATCTATATATATATATATATAGATGCTAACTGGCCTACATTTGGAAACCATTGAATTTTCCCGCCAAAATTATTACTAAATTAAGTATTAAATTTTTGGTATATATCTTTAAAATATATATTATAAATATTGACAAATAATTATTTACAAAATATATTGGATAAATATTGAGAAATAATATAAAAATATGTTGAATATATCTTTGAAATATATATTATCATAAATTCCTATGTTTTGTAGTATAAAAGATAT
Source organism: Ballota nigra (assembly GCA_947034835.1). NCBI lineage: Eukaryota > Viridiplantae > Streptophyta > Magnoliopsida > Lamiales > Lamiaceae > Ballota > Ballota nigra. Next base: position 15,241,584 of record OX344730.1, read on the forward strand.
TTGAAAATTATTGAATTTTAAACTAATCCGGCTACATTTAGAAATCATCAAATTTTGTAGTATAAAAGGTATTTCAATTATCTAAAAAAAAATAGTTATTAAATATTTTTGTGAATAATCAATGTATACAAATAATTTGATATATAGTTTGTAGAATTTTTTTTTTATAAAAGTTATTAAAATAAATATTTATTAACCTAAAGGAATAAGACCATTCTTTAATTTTTTATATATTAGTTATTTTCACTAAAGGATATTAGTTATTTTCACTGAAAAATATTATTTCTGGAGGGTATTGATTGTTTTCAGTTAAGGGAATTAGTTGGAGGGGCGAAGAGTATTAATTTTTTAACTAAAGAGTATTAGTTGTTTATATTGAAATTTTTTGCAAAGTAGTTTATATATTAACCAATTTCACTCTGTACATACTTTTAATTTTTTGTAGAAGAAAAAACTATCTAAATTAATTACTTCGAAGAAAGATTATAATAGACATATAACAATTAATATATCAATATATTATATTGGGAAAACCATCAAATATATATGAGCACAGTTGTTATATTGGAATAACTTTGAGGAATATCTTTTGGATTAATTAATTAACATATAACCAATAAATACGTTAATGCACTTTGTCATCTACAGAGCAAGGAAATAGTAAGATCTCCAATAAACTCTATATTCCTCAATGAGTATGTATAGAGTGAAATTGATTTTTAAATATATCATTGAAAGGTAATTGTTTTCGGCTGAAGAGTGTTAGTTGTTTTCACTGAAAAATATTAGTTTGTTTTCGTTATACAACTAATGCTCTCAAGTGAAAACAAACTAATACTCTTTAGTGAAAATAACTAATACCCTTCAATGGTTCATGTATGAATAATTTTCACTCTATACTTTGTCTTCCTCAATCTTTTTCCCTCTAGATTCGGGATAATTTATCCGGATAATAATATGAACAATGCACTCCAATTGAAAATAGAACAAAGCTCTGTATGAACTGACTCAACACAAGAATGACTAGAAATTAAGGGTTTTGAACATCAAACGTATATTAAATCTGGAGAATATAGAATAATGTTAGTTATTTATTTGTAAATTTTATTATTATTTGAATTCATCCATTTATCTCAATATTATAAAAATAAATCTTAAAAGTTAATATGTACGAGTAACAGTGTGAAATAGAAGACTTCATAGATTAATTTTTTTTAATTGAAAAAAGAAAAAAATGAAGAGACTTTATTCATAATTTTACAAATGTTTCGTTCAAAGACATACTTGAAGAATATTGTGGACGGTCTGGATTATTTGAAGGACGGGGTTATACTTGCATCTACTTTTAAATAGCTTGAAGTGTTATAGTGTGTCGAATCATTATTTAAATTAAAAGTTGAGACTTTAGTTATGTTACTCAGAAATATAGATCATTTAGGAGGACTGTGCAAATAAGACTATGTGACTGTGTTCTGGAAAGTACATATATAACCAGAACTAATTCAACTGAGATGGTGTCGATTCTTAAACTTTCACTGACTTCATTCGACTCGAGACTTTCATTCAAATTTCAGAAGAGACAATCCACATTAGTTGTCAATGACAATCGCTTGCTAATGCTCGCGTATTTTTTAAGAATCCAGTTTTCAGTCATAGTCAGTTGTATGTGGATGTTTTGAGAGTTACAAATTGCAATAGTGAAGATTTTGACGTGTGGTGAGTGACTATGAACGTTCATCGAAAATGAAAAAAATGTGACTTTTAGAGTGGTGCTTAAAAATCTGTAATCCTTTCGATTTTTTTACATCCTCTTTAATATGGATTTGTAGCTATTACGAAAAATTCTAACTACGTAAATCATAAAAAAATTATATGGTGAAATAAAAATAATATTAAGATTGTCTCATATAAACAAAATTAATATTTATTACACTTTGTTTTCGCAAAAGTTTTTCAACATCTTCATCACTTTCTCTATAAAAAATAAAACTTAAAATAAAAGATTAATAATATTATCTATTTGAAATGAAAAAATAATTTAATAGTAATACTAATAAATACTCTCAAACATAAACAAACAGACTTCAATATAAACCGTGTATCGCACTGGTTAAGTACACTCGTTTATTTTATTTGTCTCATTTTATTTATTCATACAAAATAATTTTTTCATTAGTTAGAATATCAGTAGACTTTTTTTTTTCATATTAAATTCATATAGATTACAATAAATGTTATTTATTAGGGGTACTTTTGTTGGAAACTATGAGGTATAGTGACAATTAAATAGAAACACTATTTTGTATAAAATGAAACGTTTAAAAAGAAATTGATCATGTATGTTAGGATTTTATAACAATATAAGGAAATAAAGAATCACCTACAAAAATAGAATTGTCTACGAAATTTTTCAAACAAAATAATTTTCATAATGTGATTGTCTACAACTTGCCTATAAAATTTTCTAATTATGTAGGCACCTTCATTCCTTTACTTATAAGCAATTTGCATATGACATCTATTTTCCTACCTAATGAAACATCTAGGTATTAATTACCTACGGATAATTTGCCTACAAAAATTTATCCACAAACATAAATGCCTACAAAAGATAAGGAATATATATATATATATAATTAGAAAACTTTCTAAGCAATTTCTTAGACAATTACCACTACGATTTTTTTTTTTTTTTATAGAATTATCTATCTTATTTTGTAAACAAGATCTTATTTTGTAGGAGATCAATAAATATATAACAGGTGTACAATAATCTTTTTTGATAAAACAATTAATTTTTTTATAAAGTAACACAAGTTTCGCCTTTTAATAGTAATTCTAGTTACCAATTTTATAATATAATATAATCAAAACTGTCACAATATTTCATTAATTCTTTTTTTTTTATAGAATGATAATTGCGCATAATTATTGCACTTTTAAGGTTTTATTTTATTTGGTCATATTTTTAACTAATTACACATTAAAAAATGGATAAAAAACGAGAGTAAAACGACTCAAGATCGAAAAAAAAAAGCATTTCGTGACCATTTTCTTAGCTGACAAAGTATTATATGAAAATAGTTCATGATAAGCTTATCATGAAATAATTTTAAAGTATCATTAATCTCATCGGGAGTATCATTAATTTCATCAAGGGTATCATTAGTTTGAGTTCAAGAAAATTTAAAACAATTACAATATAATACCACTGATCCAGATTAGTGATATCCCTGACAGATTTAATCATACTCCCAATGAGATTAATGATATTCTAAAACTATTTCATGTTAAGTTTATTATGAAGTGTTTTCATATAAAACTTACTATTCTTAGCTATTAGGACAGTATGTGAAATGTCCAAGTAGCATCCCATTTTGAAAAAGGCCTAGCTTGCCTACAATTCTATGTTAATACACTACATTAAAAAAAAATGTTAGGAAAAAAAATAATAAAAAAACCTGACAATTTTTCAAAATAAATTCTAAAAATATAAAAAAGACAAAAAAACATATATATTTTCGGATTTTTTTTTTTAAATTTGATACGTTTTTAGGATTTTTTCTTACATTTTTTGTATAAAGTGTATTAAAATCTAAACTGTATTTAACTTGGACCTTTGAAAAATCATTTCAAAGTGTAGCAGCCTAGAAGACTATTTCAAAGAGCCTAGGTTATTGGCACTTACATGTGTAGTGAATGCACTACTGATATGAATTCACTACCCGTTGGATGAATACACTATCTACTTTTTTCTAAAATGCCCTAAATACTTATTCCTTTCATCTTTCATTTTTTTTTTTATATATTTTGAATATACTACCTCCCTTGAAAGCCCAAAGTCGTAGCTCTCACCCCCTCCCTCCCCCCAGGTTTGCTTTTAAAGTCGACCCACCTTCACCGAAGAGGTTTCTACCCAAAACGTGACCACAATTTGTTCGAAAATTGCGATGGCTGTTGTTCGGTTCTGGTTATCCGAACATGACCACAATTTTTGGAAAAAAAAGTTCGAACACTTTGTTTGAATATTTTTTTTTTCCGAAAATTGTGTTCATGTCGGAAAGAAAATTCCAAAATTGTGGCCATGTTCGAATAACCAGAGCTGAATAACAACCATTGCGATTTTTGAAATAAATACTCTAAACAAGCAAACAATAACAATATTACCATACTTGTAATTTTATACACTCAAAGAACAATGATATGCATGAAAATCATCATAACACCTACCCTATTCAACATTTAGAAATCCTAATTTTTTAAAAATACTATAACACTTATAAATATGTATTCATGGTATCGATGCTCATTCATCTTTACAATGTAGGCTTCACAACATGTTCACATTCTTGGAGTGTCAAATTTTGTGTGTTCTTTTCGAAGAATGGAGTAGTGTTCGAATGTTCTTTGCAAATAGGCGGGGTAATGTATTTACTAAATTATGTTTAGTGAGAAAGTTGAAAGAGCCTTATTGAATTTTCAAATGTTTATTTCAGAAATTAAATTTTGGATTAATGTATTTACTAGAGCGGTAAGTGTCAATAACCTGAGCCATTTCAAAGTAAGTGTCGCAGGCCCATTTCATAGCAAGAAGCAGCCCATGTGAGCCATTTTTTCGGGCCCAATGTTAGGAAATAGCCCATCAGTATATTCAACCTTGTGCAATACTTTCAAATGAGTAGGGATATTTTCACCCCCACAATTTGATTGTTTACCCCCCCAAATTTTTGTTCTAATTTTTTTTTAGAACATTTGTCATTTGTTCGAAAAAATGACTATAACATTATTCACCCCCCACAAAAATATCTAAATGTTCTAATCGTATTTTCAAACAAATGACAAATGTTCTAAAAAAAAATTGGAACAAAAATTTGGGGGTGAACAATCAAATTGTGGGGGTGAAAATATCCCTACTCCTTTCAAATTTCAATACTTGATCATTTTGATTGAACAGATCTAGCACGAATCAAGTTGGACCTTGTTTTTGTTGTAAATCTAGAAGATTTATTATTCCAAATCTAGAAGATTTGATGTGGACATTATTAATGGACCAATAACCCAATGAGTTTCATATCTTAGACTAGGGTTTTATTCTTATAAATAGACTATTGTACTCTTAATTGTACTTATTCATACACAAGAACATTAGTGAAACTCCTGGCTTGGCTCGCCCCCAGACGTAGTCGTTCCCGAAGAACTGTGTGAACAAATCTCGTCTTTTATTTTACGCACTTATTTACAATATGTTATCAGCACGAGACTCTGCCCGAGATTAAACAGTACGCCCTAAAATTAATTCTCTACAAATCATATTAATTAATCCCCGTACCGAATTATTTGATCCATGTGTTACATGATTTATATGCTCTAGAATTATTAATTTGATTTGTTCTTATAATTAATGGAATCAAATCGTGTTTCGAATTGGATTAATTTCAAATTGAGAATCGAACGAGCAACGGCCGCCGCCCAGCACGACGTCCGCCGCCAGCGCGACGCTCCCCGTGCGCCGTTCGCCGTCGTCCGCGCGACGCTACCCGTGCGCTGCTGGTCGCCCCTTCGCCGCCTCCGTGTGCGGCGTCGAGACGGCGCAAGCCCCCCGCACGTGGCGCCATTCTCCCCGGAATTTTGTGAAATCCTAATCTAATTTCAGTTTCGTTTTAGGATAACTCAAATTTCTAATTAATTTATTTTTAAAAATCCTGAAAATATTTCGTTAAATTTCATTAATATACATGAAATATTTAGCCTCATGAATATGCATGTATATTAAGTCGAAAATTTTCCTTGAAATTATTTTCATGTGATTATCGTTCATATTAAATTATTTTGCATGTATCTATGATTTAATTATCTTACGTGCATTATTTTTTCTCGCACATAGCTTATGTCTTTATAGTCCGCATATTATGCCCGGGTAGGCGGCGCCCGGTATTTGACGGACCGTAATTTATGTTTTGGGTAGACGACGCCCAATACTTGTCTTTATGTGCTCTAGAATAATCAAATAAATCCTCGTTTCTCCGTTGTCAATAAATTTGGTCACACCTCTTACCATGCCACTTTAATAATTGTAGTGTATCATGTTTGATATTACCAAAAGAGAATTCGCTGAGCTTGCACTTGATGGTAGTAACTACCTGACATGGGCGCTAGATGTTGAGATACATCTAGCCTCAACCAACCTAAGCGGTGCGATTGTCGATGATTCAAAATCAACTGACGCCCAGAAGGTGAAAGCTCTGATTTTTCTCAGACATCATCTTAATCAGGACTTGAAAAATGAATATCTCACTGAGAGACCCCAGAACGTTGTGGAAGTCCCTGAAGGACCGTTTCCAACAACAAAATGACATACTCCTCCCTCAAGCTCAATACGATTGGTTGAACCTCCATTTTCAAGACTTAATCCAGAAGACTTTGTCGACTTTCCACGCCAGCAACCTTGTACTCCAGCAACAGTATATGGCTAATAACTACACTGTACACTCTGAGCTAATTTTTACACTTCTAGTGGCATAAAAGCACAACCAACTCCTTATGCAGAATCATAACTCGAGACCGGTTGACTCAAAAGCTGTGCCCGAAGCACATGCTACAGCTCAAGATAGTACAAGTGGTCGCAAGCGTGGAAGGGAGAGGGGAAGTAAACGAACTCGTAGCAAAGGCCGAGGTCGTAGTAAGTCCGGTGGTCCAGGTACCTTGAATGACAATCAAGCTCAGGCTCGTGGAAAGGCTGCACCTAACACGAATCCCGCTATTAAAAAATCTGACAATCAAGATAAGGTTGAGCAGTCCTACTACAGATGCGGATGCAAGGGCCATTGGTCTCGCACGTGTCGCACTCTCAAACACTTGGTTGAGGCTTACCAAAAGCAGTAGAAGGACGATAAGGGGAAGGCTCCTAGAGTTGAATCTCACCATGCCAGGCTGCCTGAAGCAGACCCTGACCAAGACAACATAGATCCTATGGGCATTGAGCTTAAGGACTTTGGAGATGATGAGTGATTTGCGTATTTGATTAATTCTAGTACTTTGTTTTCGAATAAGACAATTTTATGTTTTTGGATCCTTTCTTTTGGATACTTCATTTTATTTTATGGATGGTACTATTATTTTAGTTTTGATGTGCTTACCTTAAATATCTGTCCATTACATTTATTTGGATATTGATGTTCTCATTTATGGCTTGTAAACAAATCAACTATTAGGTTTGGACAATTTCCTCTTGCATGATGGACGCACATAATGATTTATGTTTGGTAGATAGCGCCACCACACATACAGTCCTAAAAGATAGAAAGTATTTTCATAACTTGATAGAATGTAAGGGGAATATAACTACAATAGCCAATGATAGTACGTTGATAGTGGGCTCCAGAAGAGCTTCCATTGTCCTCCCCATGGGTACCGAACTCATAATCGATAATGCTTTATTGTTTCCACAATCTAAGCGTACCCTACTCAGTTTTAGAGACATTAGGATAAACAGATATCACATTGAAACTGAAACTGAGAACAATAACGAATATATTTTGATGACTATTACTCGAGGTAACCGAAAACAAGTTATAGAAAAACTTCCTTCCTTCTCCTCCGGATTGTACTATTCCTACATCCGACCGTCTAGTTCCCATCTAGCTATGAGTATGAAATTCCATGACCCGGATTCTTTTAAATTGTGTCATCAGCGGTTAGGTCATCCAGGGCAAACTATGATACGTAGGATTCTATCTAATTCAACTGTTCATAATATTTCGAATAATAGAATCCCTCCTGTTGATGAATTTATTTGTGATGCATGTTCTAAGGGTAAGTTGATAGTACGCCCGTCGCGCACTAAGGTTTGACTAGAGTCTCCGGTTTTTCTTGAGCGAATTCAAGGAGACATTTGCGGACCGATTCACCCAGCATCAGGACCATTTCATTATTTCATGGTCCTTATTGATGCCTCCACTAGGTGGACATATGCCTGTTTGTTGTCCACCCGCAATCAAGCTTTTGCGAAGCTCATTGCGAAAACTATCGAGCTTAGAGCTCAATTCCCGGATTATCCAATTAAGTCGATTCGCATGGATAATGTTGCTGAATTCAGCTAAAAGACCTTTATAGATTACTGTATGGCCCTGGAAATTAAAGTGGAGCATTCGGTCCCCTACGTCCATACCCAAAATGGTCTTTGTTGGTCCCGGTACAAGACAGAGGAATACGTGTATGGGGGGGGGGGGGGAATACACGTATACCAGTTTTTCAAACTTAAAACCTTACTGAGTTCCCTTTACTCAGAGTGATAAAGAACTAGGAACTGATAACACACCTACTGACTACACTTGGTGCGGGTCAGTTGGCTAACTATCAGTTTAAGTTCAGTGCGGAAATGCGTGAGCCCTGATAGTTTAAAGTCTTGATTAGTTTGCTTCTGAAAACTGATTACTCCAATGAATAATGTTTAGTAAGGGCAGTGCTCTTTTTAATAGATCAGGCTGATTGATTCAAGCCTGACAAATCTTATGCAATGAATGAACAGTTAATATGGCAGGTATGCAATATATCAAAGCAATAAGAACACAGCAAGTTTAACGTGGTTCAGAGTCTCAAGCTCCTACGTCCACGGCCTGATTTAACAGGAAATCCACTCAAGGGATTCTTGTTTTTAACGTGCCAAGGTGCACCAAGATCAGCTACCTCACTGACCTATACAAACTTCCTTACTAACTAACTTAACTTACTTCCAACAAACCTAACTTTAGGGTTTTGGTTTCAGTTTGGATTCCAACTAGGTTGAGATTATCCTTACAAGAAAAAGCTATGCTAAGGGATGGATAATCTTTCAAAGCTTAAGATATTGCTTGTACGCTCTCGAAATATAGATTAACTCTCAGTTGCTAAGAAATACTTGGGAAATTTAAAGGGTTTCGAGTGCTTCTTCTAAAGACTGAGTGCTTTGAGTGCTTGAGAGTTTGAGTAATTTCTGGCTTGGAAATTTCCCGTAACCTTGAATGGGTTCAAGGCCTTCTGTATTTATAGGTGATTTGAAAAACTATCCGTTGGAGATATAGCCTTTCTTGTCATCTATGTAGAGTGATTCAAACGGGCATATTCATGCAGCAACCGTCCTTTACATGGAATTAGGTAGTTGCATTAAATACACATTAAATGCTTGCCCGTTGAATTTTGCAGTCTGAAGTCAGTCTTCTGTCAGGTTCCGTACGTGCGTGTCCTTCCCAGATTGGTCCACGTCATCAGGTTGGTGAGAATGTCAGAACTTATTCCTAAGCTTCAGGCTTGTCTTATTAAGTTCCTTTTGTCTTGAGCTCGCCGGTCTTGTCCTGACGCTGACATTCCTTTTACATTGCTTGGCTCTGCTCCAAGTCTTCCCATAAACTCAGTATCATCCTGTTCCCTTCAGGACTGAGTAGTAATGACCTCAGGGTCATACTCTTCATCACTGAGACTTACTCAGCCAGCTTAGAGGACTGCCATAAGTTCAGGATGGTAAACCGTCTTCAGGCTCTTGTCTTGATTGTCATCAGTAAGTGCTTCTCTTACTGAGTACCTGTGAAGTGTAAAATGACTAAGTACAAATCCTAACCAAGACTAGCCTGACAAACAAATGCAAACATCTTTTCAGGGCTTTGGGATCTAATCAAAACTGACATTGTCCCAACAGTCTTGCTGAGGCGCTAATAAAACGTATCAAACTTATCGCGAGACCATTGCTTATGAACTCCAAACTACCCACTTCATTCTAGGGGCATGCAGTCCTACATACATCACACTTAATACAAATCCGTCCAACTGCATATAATGATCATTCCCCCTACAGTTAGTGCGTGGGAAAGAACCTAGCATTTCCCATCTGTGTATTTTTTGATATGCGGTATATGTTCCGATAACATTACCAAAGCGGACCTCTATGGGCCCACAAAGGAAACTCGGTATTTACATCGGATTTGACTCTCCATCCATCGTGAAATACCTCGAGCCTTTGTCCGGGGATCAATTAACGGTACGGTTCGCTGATTGCACGTTCGATGAAGATTACTTCCCGGCATTAGGGGGAGATCCGAATTCAAAATTGAATGAATACCGGGAGCTTACGTGGAACGTAAGTAATCTTCAGTATCTAGATCCGCGCACTAATCAATCTGAACTAGAAGTTCAGAAGATCATTAACTTGCAAAATCTAGCTAATAATCTGCCAGACGCGTTCACTGAGCATAGAGGTGCAACTAAATCGCATATACCTGCAGTAAATGCTCCCCAAAGGGTTGAGGTCCCAAGAAAAACAAGTATTCATGCCCCCATGCGCCAGAAGCGCAAAGGACCCTCAAGAGATAGTAATACACCTAAACGAAAGGCTAGCAAACCTGGCCAGTCGAATGTAAAATCTCTAGAAGAGATTCGTCTAGATAACTCAAAGTCTCTAGGAGATGAGCGTCCTAGTGATGAAGCACATGCACAAAATATTCAATGTACTAGGACCGTGGAATGACCAGACCCAAATACAATGGGAAATGAGAAAGGTCTGGTTGACGTAAACGTCGAAGTCTCTGTGAATTTCACAGATTCGGGAGAAACATATAATAGAAATATTACTGTCGTCGATGACATATTTGCAACGTCAATTGCTCTTTCCATTATAAATGATCTAGATCCAGAACCCAAAACAATCGCCGAGTGCCGAAAGCGCTCCGATTGGGTTAAATGGAAAGAGGCAATTGAAGCAGAGCTTGCATCGCTTAACAAAAGACAAGTATTTGGCTCTATCGTTCGTACACCCACGCACGCTATCCCCGTAGGATATAAATGGGTATTTGTACGAAAATAAAATGAGAACAATACTGTGGAGAGGTATAAAGCGAGGCTTGTAGCTCAAGGGTTTTCGCAGAGATCCTGGATTGATTTCGATCAAACTTATTCTCCTGTCATGGACTCAATAACGTTCCGCTACTTAATATCTTTGGCAGTTAAAATGAATCTCCAAATGAGATTAATGGACATAGTAACCGCGTACTTATACGGATCACTTGATGCCGATATTTACATGAAAATCCCCGATGGATTTGACATTCCTCAGATGAAGGATGGTGAAAACCGCAATATGTATAGCATAAAACTGCAGAAGTCGTTGTATGGCCTGAAACAATCGGGCCTCATGTGGTACAACCGACTTAGTGAATTTCTTCAGAAGAAGGGATACACATTCGATAAAGCTTTCCCATGCGTAGTCACAAAGAAATCGCAAAATGGTTTTTGCATCATATCCACTATGTTGATGACTTGAACGTAATCGGAACATGCAAAGAGATTGAAGAAGCCAGTTCAATCTTGAAAGCCGAATTCGAAATGAAAGTCTTGGGTAAAACCAAGTACTGCCTCGGCCTGCAGATCGAGCATATCCCAGAAGGAATTCTTATACATCAGTCGACCTACGTGAAGAAGGTATTGGAGAGATTTCACATGGATAAATCTCATCCACTTAGCACCCCTATGGTTGTTCGATCCCTCGAAGTGGATAAGGACCCATTTAGACCAAGAGAAGATCCAGAAGAAATTTTGGAGCCAAAAGTTCCTTATCTTAGTGTTGTTGGAGCATTGCTCTATCTCGCAAATTGCACTCGGCCGGACATTGCATTTGCTGTCAATTTGCTTGCGAGACATAGCGCTTCTCCTACAAGGAGACATTGGAATGGTGTTAAGCATGTTCTACGGTACCTCCAAGGGTCTCAAGATCTTGGACTATTTTACCGTAAGAACCAAGACAAAACCTTAGTAGGTTATGCGGATGCTGGCTATTTATCTGATCCTCACAACGCTAAATCCCAGACTGGTTACATTTTTCTCTGTGGTGGTATGACTTGAACCGAAAATACCAGCTTTCTACTAGTAGTTTCCCCGCAAGAGTACGGGTTCACTGTAGTATGGGCAAGTATAGGGATCAAGTAGTATCGAACCCAAGGGAAGGTGAATATGCGAATAGATCCCTGAAGATCTACGCGTCGTAGTTAATATGAGTGAAATGTTTTTGGATTTTTGAAAAAAATAAAATCTAAGCTATAATACTCTTCTAAGGCAAAAGAAAGAACTAAACTAATTATCTAAATGTTGTTTTCAAATATGAGATGGTGATGCTCAGGATAGGAATCCCTACGTATACTAACGGAGCAGGTACATAATCAAAATAATTGTGACGCACAAGAGATAATCTAAGTAAAAGAATGCAAGATGAAAGCTCAAGATTTTAAACCCTAATACTTTATCCTAACATTCGACTTCACTAATCTACTAACAAGTTAATAGATTGTGTTTAATTAACGAGGCCCTAATTTAACTAATGGTGATGCGGCCGTCCTCCATAGCTAAATCGACAGATGAATTAACCTCTTCTAAACACTCTAGTTAAGTCTACTAGTTGTTAAAGAGTGATGCGGTCGTCCTCTCCCTAACACGTTCGTACGAAATTCAAAGGCAAAGTTAAGATTGATTTTAAGAATTCATTAATTAAGAGAATTAAAACATAACGTCACGAATTACCCTAATTACGTACCCACAACCTACTTCTACGAGTTCATCCTACCCCAAGCATGCAAGGGTTCTAGCCTAACATGGTGGTTTGAATAATCAAAGCAATCACAAGAACAATAAACATATGCATAATTGAATTAACTAATAAAATCAAGAACATAAACGAAAGAACAAATTAAAGTCTCCAAAGAAATCTATATAAATCTGAAAAACTAGGTTTAATCGTCTCAAAGAGTAAAGAAAGAAAGAATTAATCTAATACGTTCAAAAGAAATACTAAAACTAAGAATTCGTAAATTAAAACCTCAATTACAACGTATAAAATTCTTCAAAACTTCTTCCCAAGCTTCCTCCTTCGAAAAACGAGTGTAAATATGTGTAGATATGTCTTCTTATGTGAAAATATGCTTGGAAGGGGTATATATAGGCTTTGGGATGAATTTGGGCGATTTTGGGCAAAAAACATGCAAAAACGCTCGGGTGCTGGTGTAGCTCGAGCGCTAGCGCTCGAGCTATGGTGGTCTAGTGGTTCTTCCGGTCGAGCGGTGGCGCTCGACCGCTGGCTGTACACATGTTCGTAAAACCTTCATAACTTCTCAACCGGGAGTCCGTTTTGGCCGATTCAAAGTCCTACGAACTCCTCTTTTCGCCCTCTATCCATATATGAGCATCAAAGAGACAAATTCATCAGTTTATAAAAATGGTACTTAAATGACTCCAAACACTCATAAAAAACACTCAAAACATGGGCAAATCGGGCACCAAAACATAACAATTTCACGCCTAATCAACCCCCCCCCCCCCAAACTTACCATATTGCTTGTCCTCAAGCAATGAAATAATAAGTCAAGTGAAATTGTTAGGAATGAGTCAAAGAATCAAATCATGCAAGCAAATGATCTCGAGCTTCAAAAATCAATCACAAGTATACTCACTCACCTTCCTTCATCATACTCATGCAACAACAACAAGAAACACCAAGATCAAACATGGATGTGCACTCAACGATGTGTTTCACTCCCTCACAAGTGTATATCAATGATAAAAGAACTCACTCAAACAATCAATCACTCATATCGGCAGCCATAGGCTTGTAAGCACTCTTAACTCCGACCATACTCTAGAAATCAATGCCGAATCAAAAAGGACATTTCTCAAGGTTGTAATGTAGGCTCTTTGGACAGGTGGGATAACAATATGGGTAAGTGACTTAAGTGAATGGAGAATAGAAAAATCAAACTTTGGTACTTCGAGATTAGGAACAGACTACTTCAACATATTCAATAAACACACTTTCAATTCCAACACTCTCAACACTTCAATTTTTTTTTTCTAACTCACTTCACTTTTTTATTTTCACAAACACATGAGCTTTTTTTTTTTCTTTTGCTCATTCTCCATTTTTTTTTCTTTCACAACTCATAACTTCATCACACCTTCTTCTCATACTCACTCAACAAAAAACATTTCCCTTTTTCAATTCAATTCAATCCCTTCACATTCACACTTTTCCTATTCTCCACTCAAATTGGGACAAAAAGGCTTAGGAACTGGAATAGTGTTCATATGTGCTAGCAAATGAAATAGGTTTAAAGCTCAAAGGGGCTAACAAGGGACAAATGTCAATGGTAAGGAATTTTTTTGGCTAAGTGATTCATTCAAAACAAAGATGGCCTAAGATCACATTCGGCATATCAAACTAGACACAATCAAGATGCAAGAGCACACACAAGTTCTAGCATCCTCTAAGGTGACGATCCTCTCACAAACGAAGAGGTTAATTTATGCATCAAAATCTCATAAGGCTCAAATCTCACAGCTTTCACATCCATGCTAGTCCTAGTGCATTCTCACTCTCATCATACAAGCACTCAAAAAGAAAAATTCACAAGCATACGAGTTCTTTCTCAAATCAACTCTAAGTCAAACACTCACACAATATAGTCCCTAACTCAAATCCACAAATCACCCTACTCATCAAATCATACTCAAAGATAGCAATCAACAAGCACAAGATGATTGATAGGCATGAAATATGTAATAGCAAATCAAATTAAAATCACCCCAAGGAGCATTTCAAGGCACCAAATAACCAAACACACTCAAAGATAAGGGGTGTTCCGGTGCAATGTAACAAGAAACATAAAAAACTCCACCCCCCAAACTTCGACCTTGCGAAGAGGTCTAAGTTTGGGGTTGTGGGTTACCTCAACCAAACAATTTAGTTTCTCTCAACAACGTTGCATACTCCCTTGCTTGAGTTCCTTCAATCTCCACTTATTTGGCACTCCTTCAAGACAAGCCTACAAAATAAACTCTCAAGTACGAGGTTAAACGTACGACTCAACAACATCCTAATAACATAATAAAACACTAAAAACAAATAAAAGTGGGTTGCCTCCCACGCAGCGCTATTTTTAAGGTCCTCATGCCGGACCAAGCTCAAAGGAGCTTATGGGACATGATACTCACAAATACCTCCCTTACTCTCATAAGAGAAGTTGTCTAAGTTCTTTGCTCTATTCCCCTCTTTCTTTTTCACCTCAGACGGTGGGCGTCTCAATTCCTTCTCACTCTTTTCAGGAGGAGTCTTACCAAACAGGTTCTTGAATTTGGTCTTTTTCTTCTTAACTCCTCCTTTTCTCTCGAGCTGGACCACGTCCACCTTTTTCACTTCTTCATCCTTCACTTTCTTCTCTTTATCCCTATCAAAATAAGTCAGATCATAATGCTCTTGGGTTAAATCAACAGGTGAAGGATTATCAAACTCATAAATAAAAGAAGGATTAGGGATAGGAGGTGTGTCGTCAACACTAGGATCAATGACATCCATGCAATACAAACTCTCATTCTCCTTCGGGTACTTCATGGCCTCATATAGGGAAATCTTCACTTCTTGATCATCAACCTTCAACGTAATCTTCCTATTTGCCACGTCTAGCACCATCCCCACCATCGCTAAGAATGGTCTTCCCAAGATCAAAGACACTTGTTCATCTTCCTCCATCTCGAGCACTACAAAGTCGGATGGAAAAATGTGATCTCCAACTTTCACGAGGACGTCTTCAACCACACCTTGAAGTCGAGTAATAGACCGGTCGGCTAGTTGAAGCGTCATCATTGTCGGCTGAAGTTCACCACCTTCCAACTTCTTGAAAAGCGACAAGGGCATAAGATTTATGCTCGCTCCTAAATCACATAGCGCTCCTTTCTTGATCCCGTTCCCAATGTCACATAAGATGGTAAAGCTCCCGGGATCCTTCAGCTTTGGAGGAAGCGCCTTGTGCACTAATGCACTCACCTCATGGTTCAACTGCACCAACTTCGGCTCGTCCACTCGCCGTCTTTTCGCGATCAAGTCCTTCAGAAACTTTGCATAGTTGGGCATCTGTACCAAAGCATCATAAAAAGGAATGTTAATATGCAATTGTTTAAACACATCAAGGAATTTAGCGAATTTCTCATCAAGCTTCTTTTTCATAAAGCGTTGTGGATATGGGACGGGTATCACAGATTTGGGTACCCCCCCATTCATCTTTCTCAGTCTCTTTCACTTTCTCCCTTGCTTCCTTTGCCTTCTTCCACTTAGGAACTCTCTCACTTTCTCAATGTCTTCCTCTTCAAGCTCTTTGCTCGCTTGAGTGCTTTCACCCTCAACCTTCTTCTCAACTCCTACCTCCCCACTCTCATCTCCATCTTTCTTATGTTCTATCCCCTCTATCTCAACATCTCCTTGGGGCGTCTTAGAATCAACAGGCATCTGGGGACCTTCATAATTGGTCCCACTTCTAAGCTGGATAGCCTTACAATGCTCTTTAGGATTACCCTCAGGCATTGAAGGGTATTTGCCAGGCTCTCTATTCAATGACTTTGCAATCTCTCTTTCATCTGAAACTCTATAGAAGTGAACCTTCGGTTGTTCTCTTGCTGAATCCGATTCAGCTCTACATCTCTCTTCTGGAGGTCTTGATCACGCTGATCAACTTTCTTATGCAGATCTTTCACATCGTACTCCAAAGATGATAAACATTTGCTTCCTTCCTCCACCTTCTGAAGGATAGCTCTCAACATCTCCTCCGTTGAGGCACCGCCTTCTCCACCCGGAGGTTTAGAACCTGGATCAACACCTGGAGGAACTGTAATACCCGCCTTCGGGTTAGCATATGAAAAATTCTCGTTCTTCCTCCATTGATTCTGAGGAAGCTGCTGGCCTCCTTGGTACCCTTGTGTGTTCCTCCATTGATTTTGAGGTGGTTGTGGACCTGAAGGTACAAATGGTTGGCCATAAGAAGGCCTTCCTTGAAAATTTCCACCTTGTGGATACCCATTCTGATTGTAATAAGGATCTCCCATATAATTTACTACTTCTTGCTGAATTGTGGGCTTGTCCTCTTGCTCATTCTCTGCTGCATTCCCTCCAACCATATTCTTCCCCAACTCAAGGTTGTTAATCTTTTCCATCATGGACATCAACAGCCTTCTCGTTCCTTCACCTTCCTCAACCTGATGAACTCTCTAGAAATCTGCATCCACATTCCAAGCCCCGGCATTCGTGACAATGTTGTCCACGATCTCTCTACACCTCACTATTCCTTGATTCAGGAATGATCCACTAGCACAGGCGTCTAGATGGTCTTGCCCAGCCTTGTTGGCACCACTATAGAAAAATGCCATGACATCTCCCTCATTGTACCCGTGCTGCGGGCACTCTATCAACATGTTTGAGTATCTCTCCCACGCTTGACGTAGGTCCCCTCCTTGCTTCTGGCGGAAGGAAGAGATCTCAATCCTTGCTTTGATTGTTCTGGATGGAGGGTAGAATCGCTCGAGGAACAGACGCTCGAGCTCGGCCCAAGTGGTAATACCTCCCCGTGGAAGCGTATTATCGTACCACTCTTTAGCTATTCCCGTCAATGAGAATGGGAACAACCTAAGCCTCTTGGCATCTTCAGACATGCATTGTAATTGAAAGTGGAGGCTATCATTAGAAAACTCCTCAGATGAGTATGAGGATTCTCCTTTCCGATCACTCCCTTGAACTGGTTCTCAGTAAGCAGCTTTAGAATTCCCGGGGAAATCGAGAAGTTATTTGCCTCAACAGGCGGCAATGCCACTCCATCATAGTACCGTTGTGGCTGCGCTGCAAATCTTCCTCGAATAGCCATATTCTGATCTACGTTCTGAGGAATGTGCTGCGGATTAGCAGGTGGTACTTGTACTTGTTGGGGTGGTGGTGGTTGATAAGCTGGTGGTTGGTTGTAAACAGGAGGTGGAGGATACGGGTATGGTGGATACGGATAAGGTGGGTATGGGTAAGGTGGGTAAGGTAAGTTGTTTTGTGGTAAGTTAGGATGTGGGTAAGCAGGGTTGTTATGAGGATTTTGGACAATGTTATGAGCTGGACTATTTTGATTCTGAGTACCCGGGTTTTGGCTCTGGCTCTCTCCTAATGGATCTTGATTCTTACTGGTATTGCCATCAGTGCCGTCAACCCGGTTCAATGCCTGATTAAACTCATTCTCGACGTCTTCCAACTCATTACTAATGTCCATTGGTTCTTTCCCTCCGGCAGCATTCATCCTTCTTAAGAAGGCTCGGTTTCTTCTTGCTATTGTCTCAGGATCTAACGGTAACCTCTCTTCGCTCGTATTGCCTTGTGAGCGTGTTTTCATAAACCTAAAACACTAACAAAAGAATCAAAATGCAACTGCCGAATATGTACGAAATAAAAAAAACAGAAAAGAAAATCACTCACTACTAACTACTAACTACTAAGCTATCTACAAGTCCTATTCAAAAGACATACAACGCCATCCCCGGCAACGGCGCCATTGACTTGAATCGATGATACCAGCTTTCTACTAGTAGTTTCCCCGCAAGAGTACGGGTTCACTATAGTATGGGCAAGTATATGGACCAAGTAGTATAGAACCCAAGGGAAGGTGAATATGCGAATAGATCCCTGAAGATCTACACGTCGTAGTTAATATGAGTGAAATATTTTTGGATTTTTGAAAGAAATAAAATCTAAGTTATAATACTCTACTAAGGCAAAAGAAAGAACTAAACTAATTATCTAAAGGTTGTTTTCAAATATGAGATGGTGATGCTCAGGATAGGAATCCCTACGTATACTAACGGAGCAGGTACATAATCAAAATAATTGTGACGTGCAAGAGATAATCTAAGTAAAAGAATGCAAGATGAAAGCTCAAGATTTTAAACCCTAATACTTTATCCTAACATTCGACTTCACTAATCTACTAACAAGTTAATAGATTGTGCTTAATTAACGAGACCCTAATTTAACTAATGGTGATGCGGCCGTCCTCCATAGCTAAATCGGCAGATGAATTAACCTCTTCTAAACACTCTAGTTAAGTCTACTAGTTGTTAAAGAGTGATGCGGTCGTCCTCTCCCTAACACGTTCGTACGAAATTCAAAGGCAAAATTAAGATTGATTTTAAGAATTCATTAATTAAGAGAATTAAAACCTAACGTCACGAATTACCCTAATTACGTACCCATAATCTACTTCTACGAGTTCATCCTACCCCAAGCATGCAAGGGTTCTAGCCTAACATGGTGGTTTGAATAATCAAAACAATCACAAGAACAATAAACATATGCATAATTGAATTAACTAATAAAATCAAGAACATAAACGAAAGAACAAATTAAAGTCTCCAAAGAAATCTATATAAATCTGAAAAACTAGGTTTAATCGTCTCAAAGAGTAAAGAAAGAAAGAATTAATCTAATATGTTCAAAAGAAATGCTAAAACTAAGAATTCATAAATTAAAACCTCGATTACAACGTATAAAATTCTTCAAAACTCCTTCCCAAGCTTTCTCCTTCAAAAAACGAGTGTAAATATGTGTAGATATGTCTTCTTATGTGAAAATATGCTTGGAAGGGGTATATATAGGCTTTGGGATGAATTTGGGCGATTTTGGGCCAAAAACATGCAAAAACGCTCGAGTGCTGGTGCAGCTCGAGCGCTAGCGCTCGAGCTATGGTGGTCGAGTGGTTCTTCCGGTCGAGCGGTGGCGCTCGACCGCTGGCTGTACACATGTTCGTAAAACCTTCATAACTTCTCAACCGGGAGTCCGTTTTGGCCGATTCAAAGTCCTACGAACTCCTCTTTTCGCCCTCTATCCATCTATGAGCATCAAAGAGACAAATTCATCAGTTTATAAAAATGGTACTCAAATGACTCCAAACACTCATAAAAAACACTCAAAACATGGGCAAATCGGGCACCAAAACATAACAATTTCACGCCTAATCATGGTACCGCGATCTCATGGAGATCGGTCAAACAAACTATGGTTACCACGTCTTCAAACCACTCAGAGATAATAACTTTATTTGAAGCCGCACGAGAATGTGTTTGGTTAAGGTCCTTGGTAAAACACATTGGTGACTCGTGTGGTATCGCTAAAGGAGATACACCTCCCACCGTTATATTTGAAGACAATGCAGCTTGCATCGCACAAATGAGTAATGGGTACGTCAAGGGAAACCTGACGAAACATATTTCACCTAAAATTTTCTACCAATACGAACTCCAGAAGAGTGACGTGATTACCATTCAAATGATGCAATCTAGTAATAATCTAGCAGATCTATTTACTAAGTCCTTACCCACGTCTACTTTTGAAAAGTACGTTCGTGGTATTGGGATTCAAAGACTCAAAATGTTGTTGTCTTCAAGGGGAGCGGTAACCCCAAAATGAATCTAGAAGATTTGATCTAGAAGTTCAATTACATTCCTTCCTAACTTATTATTTGGCCGATACCTAGCACGTGGAGTTTTTATGACAAGACATTTATGTTATGTCGTAATGTCCAAGGGGGAGTGTTGTAAATCTAGAAGATTTATTATTCCAAATCTAGAAGATTTGATGTGGACATTACTAATGGACCAATAACCCAATGGGCTTCATATCTTAGACCAGGGTTTTATTCTTATAAATAGACTATTGTACTCATAATTGTACTTACTCATACACAAGAACATTAGTGAAACTCCTGGCTTGGCTCGCCCCCAGACGTAGTCGTTCCCGACGAACTGGGTGAACAAATCTCCTCTTTTATTTTACGCACTTATTTACAACAGTTTTTAGCCTTTATTTTCTCTCATTTATATTGCATTCTTCATTTCTCTTTTTCATTTCTTACCCTTTTGAAGACGAGGAAGTGGTAATAGCTTGGTTTTTTCATCCTCTTCTACTTACCTAGTTCAAGTTTTCTCTTTTCTTTCTTTTTATTATATTTGAGATAATGTTGTTATTTGACCAGAACCAATTGGTTCTATAGAGCATTTTTAGAATCTCTGGATGCAGTTAATGGAGTAATTTATAATTTAGTTGGTGTTTGTTTATTTTTCCTCTGACTATGTGATTGTTTGCAATCACTAGTTGGTAAGTTAGAATTGATTTTTAAAAAAAAAAAAAAAAAATTAATTTTACATTGTTTGCCATCACTATATAATTATCTTAATTTTGGAGAAGTAGAAAAAACTTGCTTTTCGATTATAAGAATTTATTTCTTGTAAAAATTTGAAGTCATTAATTGACTTTTTTGCAAACACTTTTACTTTTAAAATCACTTAATTTTAAAACAATTCCCACTTTTAATTTTACTATAAAAACCATTTAAAATCACTTTTGATTTTATTGCAGAGTTTCAAAATATACCTGTGTTCTTTAATGGTAATACTATTTCATTTTATGATTCTTCTATGTGATTGCACATGTCACGTAAATTTTTAATGTATTTCACAAAAATATTTAACAAATGCAACCACTTCGCATCATCGATCCTTGATAAATTGTCGAATTAAATAATAATTGACCAAATTAAACATCAAAGTGCCGCAAACTTTTTAAAACTTAGATCATGCATACTGAAGCATCACGAGACGTTTCATGATGTACATCAATGTTGATACAAATCTTTAAGAAAATATTACAAAAGATAGACAAAGTATCATACATGCAATAACGGAATTAGGATCTGAAAATTGGGTGGGCTACATGGGGGCTGAGCCAGCTTAAGATCCGCCCTTGTATACATGTGCACCTTATATACCATACATCACAAATGTTATTAAAAAAATTATATTACTATTTAAAAGTAGATCTGGTGCGACATCGTCTCATGCTATGAGATCCTCATACCATGAGACTGTAGAATGAGGTATAAATTGAGCATGATACGTTAACATTTTAACAAGGTGAATATTAATTTGTATTGTTTCATGCATGAGACGGTCTCACGTAAAATTTTGTTATTATTTAATAATGTACATTTCACAAAGTGTAGATGGAAGCGTTTGGTATGTAGAGCGTATGCCATTTACAGAAGGGGTGGGGAACGGGTCACCTTACTTAAAATATGTGTAAATACAGAAAAAATTGAGTGATTAAAGTAGAAGAAGAATAGTGTATAATGCATTCGTCTACAATTAGCATTTGGGAATTAAATAACACGTCTGTGCCAACCTGTTGGGCAGGGCTTTTGTCAAGTTTTTCCTGTGAAGAAGTACTCCCTGTTCGGTTAGTTATATCTTTCGTTCATTCCGTCATTCAACCATGGGATTCACCCCACATTCTTAAAAGATAGCCCTCACACTTGCCACATGTCCTATTCCCATTGGCAAACAAATCTGAGCTGGCCCTCTTGGTTTTGGGTCCCGCATTTGCCCCACCGCCCTGTTTAAGATTGTGCCTGTATTCAATTGCAACCTGTTCAAACACTTCCACCTCAAACATGTTTAGATTCAACTTGGGTTTCATGTTGTCCCTCACAAATGCAAATGCCAATTGATCTCTTGGGTTAAATCCTTCCAATTCGTTGAATAATAGGCAACCAAATAAATTGGTTGCTACACTGTGTTTCCTCAGGATAAGAGCGCTGTCCGGCACATCTGCATTTTGCAATTGCAAATAATTATTAATTACAATTTAATCATGAAAACTAGAAAATTTGATCAACTATGTACTTCATCCATTGCACTTTAGACAGGTTTTAAGAAAAAATAAGGGTATTTTGGAGTATTATGTAGTCCTTTTATGAATTAAGTAGTTGTGTGTTAATGGAAAGTTAACGGCATGTGAAATAACTAAGTGAATGGTGAAGGAAAAAAGATTGTGTATACTTTTAGTGGATAAAAAGAGTATTATTTTGTAATTCTATAAGTTGTTGGAAGAAAGTATGGCTATTCACTAGTTCTTTACCACTATAATTTCTCTAATAATGTACGAGATTCTCTATTTCAAATAATATTCGTAATAATGGTGTTGTAACCATAGATGAAATATCGTTTTACAATAGAGAATAATGGTCATGTCATTAATATCTGTAACTTGTCACCAACCATATTGGTTCACAATTTAATTTAGACATTTTAAACATGATAGAACATGGTTATATATTGACAAAGTTAGGTTAGGTTAAGAAATAATATTTTACAATTGGAAACCCTGGGATAATTAATAGAAGAAGACGCTAGAAATGACAAACTAACATGCTTAATTATATGAGCTAAGAAAACTCCAAATGGAGAAGCTTCTCTTTAAAAAAGAAAGATGCTCAATTGTAATTGAAAAAGTGGCCGTCAAGAGTTTCAAAACACACATGAAACTAGAGCTATAGTTTTAAGCAATCTTCAAAAGCAGTTAAATATAATTGATCATCAACTATGATACCTAGCATTGAAATTAAATTGTTAAAACCTAAAGTAACAATTAGTATAAGGTCGGTCTCTTTTGCACTAGTTGCACTGTGTGGGCAACATATTAGATTTAACTGAGAACGTGAAATGATTAAAAAAAAAATTATCGGTAAATGTTAGTCTTTAGTAGTTAGATTACGTGAAATGATTAATGCAGACTAATATAAGTGGAATTGTACCTGTGGGATAAGGCTTGTCAGAATGCCATGGTTGCAAGCCATTTTGGCAATAGGTCTCCATTTGAATCTTGAGTGCATTGACATCCCACCATTTCTTCCACCTGGCCGTGGCCATAGCCTCTTCCATGGTGTGCAAGAATAAGGGGTGCCTGGAAATAGCAATATCCACATTCTCCATCACAACCAGGGAATGAATTAGCAAAAATGGATCAATCATCAATTGCAGCTTAGCATCCACCCATATGCTGTATTTGGAGTTTGGAAAGAGGCGATGGACTAAATATTTTGGTATCACACCGTTCATCGCTGGATTATCGTACAAGTAGTCGCTTGACACCTTGATGATTCTCCATGCTCCAATCTTGAAATTCTCTGATTTTGTTGAAATTAGTTTGTGGAAATGTAATCTTCTCAGAGTTGGTTCATCTACGAACATGAAGAAGCATGCATAGTCCAAGGTTTTGGATCCTAGGCCTTTTGGTTGTCGGATTTTGTCGTGGTCGTTGAATATTGCTGACACTACTACTAATCCATTGCATTTTTCCATTGAAGATTGATCTGAAATCAACAGAATTAACATTCAAAAGAGTAAATTGAGTTAAATAGCTGTTTTCAAACTGAACAATTATGCTTGGACAAATGTAACTGTTGAGTGAAAATTTATAAATTCAAACCTTATGTGCATTTCAAACAATCAGAAATGTAGGAGAGAAACTGACCAGAAGGACTAATCTGGAAAGGCTTAAAGAACCCACAAGGAACTTTGATTCCATCATGGTGATGATCAAAATAAGAGATTCTATCATTGAAACTGAAATTCCCACCAAATGTGTCAGCATTCCCCTGCATATACCTCAGGGGCAAGGGGGAGGTGGAATTGGCGAATATGTTTTGGAATTCCTCCAAAACGTCCCAATAATCTTAAAAAAAAAAAAAAAAAATCATTATCCCAATTTAAGAAAATAATCCTTAATTAGAAGTGAAGAATGAGTATGATTTTTGTTACCTGAGAAAAAGACAGGGGAATTGCATGAGGAGCGAGTGGTAGGAATGGCGTGTTTGTGTTGGCCGTAGGACAAAGGGTAGGAGAAGAGTGGGCCCTGGAGAGGGTCGAATGGGGATGATCGGAAAATGCATTTGGTGGCGGAGAAGCTGAAATAGACGGCGGCGTAAAGGGAGGAGAAGAGGTAGAGGAGAGAGAAAGAGAGGAGTTTAGATTGGAAGATGAGTGGCCTTGAGAATTTGGCAAACTTCCCCATTTAGCCATCATGCAATTTTTTAGCCATAACGTCTCGTCATATGCAAATTTTGAGTCCCTTGCGTTTAAACCCTTTCTTTTTTTAATACTAATATTAATTATAATTAGCAATTATTGATGTTGTTATCACTCAAAGTAAAGTGGCATAATTGTAGATCTAAAAATAAAAAAAGATGTGTATTGTATGTAGCACGATAACTTGTACAAACGGCAAACTTGGGATTATCATCAACCGTTCTTGTTGGGATTAGCATATCTTATGGGCATTGCCAAAATATAAACATGACTTAGATAGTTTAAATATTGTTTTTAACAAGTTGTTTCAACTTTCAATATTCGATGTACAGAAATACTTCAAGGTTGAAATGGTCACGTACATTACACAATAAAAAAGATTTAGATAATAGTTTCAAATAGTTAACACTAAAAAAAAATATAAAATTACCTACGCAAATTTTGACTATATACGAAATTTCCAACAAAATATTTTTAATAGAATTTGTCTTTGAAATAACGTACAAAATTTTCTTTTTATATAGGCATTTTTATCTACCTACAAAAAAATTGTCTACGAAATTTTCATAAACAAATTATTTGTGGGTAAATTTTGTTGGCAAATTACTTGTAGATAATTAATATTTAGGAATTTCATTTATAGACAAATTGATTGTAGGTTAAGAAATTAATCTATCTATATAATTTTAAAAAATTGTAGGCAAATCGAAAGCAATCTCAGTACAAAAAAAATTTTGTTAGAGAATTTCATAAATAATTTTTTATTTTCTTGTATGACATACTTAAGTACATATTGCCTTGCATTACAAATATAACTCCTCAGCACAAAATATTTATTAAACCGAGATGGTTCAAAAGCAAATAATATTCAGTTTCTTGACAAAATTTCGTTTGATAAAATGTAGGCACGAAGTTGAGAAAACTAATAAAATAATAATAATAAAACATAAATTATGTGAATTTTTAGAAATTGTAAATAATATTACATATTGTTAACAAAAACAAAGATTTACACGGTATTCAGTTATTGTGAACTAGTGATCGTCCTACCCGTGCTTCGCACAGTCGGAATTTGTGACAATTTTACATTTATAATAATAATCTATTTTAAATTACAATCTTTAAAATAACATTGTTTATTAATAAATTTACCATAAATCTTTGTTTTTTTTATTTCAATTAAATATACTTCAATTGAAATTTGTTATTAGTATTTAATATTCAATAATTTAACCTGATCATTAATTCATTAAAAATTTAGTATGGGTGGTTGTTAATTGGTTTGAAAGTAATACTATGAGAAATTGTATCAAATATTTTTTTAAAACAATATGCAATTTATTTTAATAAATAGTAAATTATAGCATATGAAATTATTCATCAACACCCCTCAATGTATTCATGCGATGACGAAATGTATAGGTATACCGATACACATGGATGATATCTAATTAACCATTGTCTCCTACATTCGATAACTCCAAAGAAAAAAACACACTTCAAATGCTCCCTTGTAGATGAAATCAAATTGTATCCCTCATTCTACCATGAGCTTTCACCTAAATACCTAAATATAGCAATAAAGAAATTGAGGAAATTATTAACATCTCAACACGAAGATACTGCCTGCAACACTAATCTACGAAAAAACGCGATATATTCACAATGCGGAAGCCATTGAAATTAAGATTATAGAGTAAGTTTTTTTTACGAAATTGAAAATAGATGTCTGAAATCTATATTGATTTGTGGCTTGATTCTATTCATTTTTTCAAATTCTTGACATTTTCAGCTTAGATCGAAAAAGAGGATATGCAAGGTCGGTGGATTGTGAAACGATTATAAAAGCATAGGTGTAATTCCATAGAAAAAGAAAAGCAGTTGCATGTGAAAATCCAGGTCATTTAATTAGTTAATTATACATTCTAAACAATATTGATTACATTTAATACTATTTTGATTGGATTTTTTAATTAACCTTCAAAATGCTATCAATTATTAAACAGGACATTCAGATGGATTTTGGAGAAAGAAAAGGCATTGAAGAAACCGACTTACTTATAATTGATTACCCATACATTACAATGCTTAATTGTCCAAAAGATTTTTGCTGCATGTGCGAGATAAATGGTTAAACAGTTCTAAAAAACTAAATAGTGCTAACTTACTGGTAACACAAAATTTTCGATGAGTTAAATATTGTAATACTTCTAATTTAATTTCAATTTTTGTAACTTAAAACTTTTGTCCTATTGGCAGGGTTGATCTATTTGAAGTTGTGATCGATTCTCGCAAGCATTGATTATACCTTATTCGAAGTTGGGATCAATTCTCGCAAGCATTGGTTATACCCTATTGAAGACACACATTAAAATGCTAACACAAAACGAAGGTACACAAGCATTTTCACCTTAATCTGATTAATTAAATTTCTAATTATTAATTTAAAATAGATAAATATAATATACGGTAATATTTTATTAACTGGGAATTTAATATTGTGATTAAGTAATATACTTTATTAACTGAAATATAATTAGAAAAAATTTGTTATGATCTTATGTAACATATATATTAATTTTAATGATTTATTTTCCAGCAGTATATATAGACAAAAAATCTCATTCCTTTTTAATTCTTTTTTATAAAAGGTGTAAAAAAAAAAACTTAGGTTAAAAAACAGGGCACTATAAATGTTAAATATTAAACGTCTTAAACCAGGTATGAATAAACACAGGTGGAATATAATGGACTGATCAATCAGTACAATTCATTAACATTATGAGATTCGTAATATATTTTTTAGGATATAGAGCTTTAATATTCTACACAATACTATTGTACACCATGTATGAATAAACTTATTTTTATTTCAAATTATTTATGGATTGATGCAATTTCTTAAACACAATAAAACTGGTAATAGAATTTTTTAGACAAAGAAATTTAATATTCTATACATTTCTCTTATTTATAACATACAAAGATGGCCTATTTTAAAATAAAAAAATACTAAATTTTAGGAGCAGTATATTTAGCGTGCTCATTGTATGTTGCATATTTAATTATATTTTTTGTTTATATAGAAATTAATTTCACTAAATTAACCTACAGGCTGACAAGTCGTAATTATTGAGTAAATTGTGTGCTTTAATTAGTTGTTTTATAACAACAATTTTATATTTTACTCGTAGTTATTCGACTTATGCTATTATGGTCTCGGTGCATTGATTTTATATTTTTCTATGAATTTCAGGGTATTTTGGAATATTTTGAGTGAGAGGAGAAAAATTACTCAGACCGATACAGATGAGTAATGGATATGAGACTTGAACCATGTGAAGCGTCTCAAAACTGAGATCGCAACAGAAAAAGAATTGGATCAATCGGAGTTCGGGAGCTCAAGATATGAATTAAACAAAATTAGTGCGCAGCAGCACAAAATACATGCGTGAATTAAGCGAACATAAGCCCAAAAATTTATTAATTCGGCCCATGCATGTTCAGCAGACCATTTTCGCAAAGGGCATTATAACTTTCTTGGGGAAGAATTACCATATCTTGATAATATAGGAAAGGATCCTTGAAAATATGGAAGGCATCATTCACGTGAGGATTTTGGGGTTTTACAAAATCCTTTGATAAGGATTTCTGGGAAACAGAAGGGCATCAAGCACCACATATATTTTCATGCATGCGGAGACATACTGAGGGCAGCGATCATAATTGATGTTTTGGACGTGAGCAGCGAAGAAGAAGTTGTCCATGGAGATGCCCACAACCACCTCTAATTAGATTTGCTTTATTTCAATTCCGGGGATTTCTAAACTTGTGTTTTGATGATTGCTAATTAAACCCTGTTTTATTCGTGAGACTTTTTACACGGATTATTTATATCATCTGTTTTTATTGTTTAATTGCTTGAGTAATTAATTTAGCTTGATCACCTAGGTTAATTATTTCGTGCATGTTTGCTAGTTCATATTTCGTAATCCGTAATTGTTGCGATTATATGACAATTGGTAGCAACTAGTATTTTACTAGGGTGATATAAATCGAATTCTTTCGAACCGAGCTTGTGTGTTTGAGAATTTGTTTGATCTTTATCCTAGGACTTAATGCTTCTACCAAATTAAATCTAAGAGCGTATCTAGACTGTTTGGTTAGAGAGGTTCGTTGGAGAGCTTGTTTCAATTGAATATTATTCAGGGATAAAACCGATAAACAGAGCTTGTTGTTTGTCGAGGGTCAATAATCCGTGAGATAAGTTGAGCGAATAATACGTTTGATTAGCATAGTCAAGACCAAGTGGTGAATGAACCGCGAATTGGAATCCGTTAATTAATTGAATTTCTATTGTGTTATTTGTTTCCTTAGTTTATTTAATTTTAATTATTGCTTTAGTAGTGTTAGAAAAACCAATTCAAACTCCCTCTTATTTGTTTGTCCCATTAATAATCTCAAAAGGCATAATTTTGATTTCTACGTTCCCCGTGGATCGACCCCTTGATTGTCACTGCTACAAGTTAGTAGAGTAATTGAGGGTTATTTATTTATTATAATTTGGCGTGCCTCAACACCGCGACCCAAATTTTGGCGCCGTTGCCGGGAAACGGTGTGGAATTATTTTTGTGCCTATTGTGTGTGGTTAGTGGGGCTAATTTTTCTGTTATTTTTTTTGTGTGTTTTTGTGGTTTTTTTTTCTTTTCTCCGTAATCCCCCTTATTTTGTGTGTCAGTTGCACAATTTCTGCAATTCTGACACTGGGCTGTCCAGTGTCACTATAGCAGTGAATTTTTGCAGCTTATTTCTGTTTAGTTCTTTGTGTCATTTCTTTGTTCTGTTTCACGTGTTATTGGTATTTTCTCAGGTGCTCAGTGTTATGGCAGTTGAACAATCTTTGAAGCAGTTGGCAAACTCACAACTTCCACTGAATTGGTTTTGCATAGTTTACCCAACTGACGGTGATGATTTTGAGCTTAAATCTAGTTTAATTCGCTTGTTGCCTGTGTTTCATAGTCTTGCAGGTGAGGATCCATACACATTCTTGAAGGAGTTCTATGTCGTCTTCTCACATATGAGGCCTAAAGATGTGACGGAGCTAGTGAAATTGAAGGCCTTCCCATTCTCAGTGAAGGATTCAGCAAAGGAATGACTATACGATTTGCCTTCCGCGACGATCACTACTTGGGCTCAGATGGAGCAGTTCTTCTTGCAAAAGTACTTCTCAGCCTCTCGAGTAGCGAGCATACCCAAGGATATATGTGGTGTGATTCAATCCCAAGGGGAGATTCTTTGGGAGTATTGGGAGCGATTTAACAAGTTGGTGGCAAGCTGTCCACAACATCAGATCTCTGATCAGCTCCTGATCCAGTACTTTTATGATGGGTTGACCCTTGCAGATCGAGGCTTGATAGATGCAGCAAGTGGAGGAGCCCTCTTTGATAAAACCCCAATCCAAGCGAGAAATCTCATTGCAAACCTGGCGGCGAATTCTCAACATTATAATCATGAGGTAAGTGGTTCATCAAGTAGTGATAAACTAACTGCGGTAACCTCTTTTGTGAGAAAACTTGTTGTAGATGGAGCCCAATGCCAATATTTGGAGAATGATAAAACTTGGCCACCACAACAACAGAGAGAGCAATACCAAGTCAAAGCACCTGTGGATAGCTCTGGACAATCCACAGAAGAATTGATAAAGATGCTCACTAGTCAATCTTTGCAATTTCAGCAAGACATGCAACAGACTATGCTGCAGTTGCAACAAAACACTGTCTCTACGATCATGAACTTGGAAATTCAAATAAGTTAGCTTGCAACTGCTGTCGACAGAATGGAAGCTCAAACTGGTGAGAAGTTACTATCCCAGCCTGAAGTTAATCTAAAAAATGTGAATGTTGTCACGTTGAGTGGAAAGCATCTGGAAGAGGTTAGAAAGCATGTTTCGTCAACTCCAGTTGATGAAAAAGAAGAGAAAGATTCGAAACAGACTGACACTGGGCTACCTAGTGTGGAGAAAATCAGTAATGAAAAGGTTAGTGCTTCAACTCTCAAGTCCTATTATGCTAATATTTTACGTTTTCCGTCCAGGTTGGGACCAACAACAATGGAGGAATATTCTGAAAATGGAGTTGAAGTCGTCTCAGACGATGTTGGTGTTGTGAACTTTGTTCAAGAAGTTCAAACTGCACAAACAAAATCTGCTTCCCCCAATGCCAAGGTAGCTAAAGTGAAGTATGAGATGGATGAACTTTCTGTATCTCTGTTTGAGCCGATAAAACAAGTTCAGGGATATGTTATATTTTTAATGGAGTTCCTCACCAACTACCGAAGGGTAACTGAAAATGAGAAGATCATGATTGGTGGAAGCACTGTTCGTCAGAAGATACTAGCATTTGACCGAAGGGATTACTTCACTCCTATAACGTGAAGAAATTGAGGTTGTTCGTCGAGCTAAAAGACGTTAAACAAAAGCGCTCTACGGGAGGCAGCCCGTATTTTTTTTTTAATTTTTGTAATTTTATCTTTTTATTTTGTGGTTGTTTTCTTCTGGATTTCTTCATGTTTTTGTCTACAGCTTCTTGAGTTCTTAAGGATGGCGGCCGCCCAAGTCAGCGAGCAATCTATTCAATCCAGGTGACTTATTTCCATGTCTTGCGCATCCTCCTTATTTTCTTTGATATTTTGTTGTTGCTTGAGGCCAAGCAAAGCATTAAGTGTGGGGGGGGGGGGGGGATTTCACTTTGCAAGACATAATCATGTGGGGTTGTTGGGTATTAGTTACTTGCTTCATATGAGATTTTTGTATTGTGCTAATAGTTGTAGTCGAGTTTTGTGCACTGTTAGTTTGAGTAATATGGCATGACAAGAGAGACACGTGTGATTGATTTTTGTGTTGATTTTTTTGGAATTATGGTCGCATTGCTAATTTTTAGTGATGGATTTGGATAAAAATGCACAATACTTGATGCCAAAAACCCTTTTTGTGAGCTTTTGAGCCTAGGAGCAATTCATCGTATATATGCTCAATTTTTCTTGTTGTGTGGTCAATCTTGGTGTGTTTATTCTAGAACTTGCTCTCTTATGCATTTCGAGACCACAGTTGTGAACTCATGAATTAAAGTGATAAAGTGATCTAGGATTACCCCTTTTGGCTTATATATTCCCACCTTATTACATTTATCCTTAGAAGCCAAGTTGAGCCTAAACCGTTTCTTTGATCAAGCACACTATTTAGCCATTATCCATATTTTGTTGAAGACTCATCCATTTGTACCATTTGTTGAGATTTGATTGTGAATTATATGCATAATGACTTGGGTCTTGTGATGAGTGAAAGTGTTGTGAAGGTGGAAAGTGGTGTTGAAAAGAAAGTTTGAGAAGTGCTGAAAAGAGAAAAAAAATTCTAGCAAAAGAGAGAGAAAAAAAAGAAAAAAAAAGGCTGGAAGAAAAAAAAAAGATGTGAATGGAATAATGTGACTTGGGATAATGAGTTGGTGATGCAAAAGAAGGGAGATGATCGATGTTTTTTTTGTAGGTGTATTATTTATATATGCATCTATTTCACAATTGATCTTGACTAGCAAACCTCATATACTTCCCTTTATCCTACCCTTACCCGAAGCCACGTTACAACCAAATAAAGGACCTTTTGATTTTTGCACGAGTTTCACTCTTTTTAGTGGTGGAGATTTGATTTTTGAGCAAGCATATGGTAATAGCACATTAGAATTTGACATGAGTGCTTTTGATACCCTTCATATACACTTGAGCGAAAAAGAGTGATATCCATTGTAAGGGTATTGAATCTTTGTGCATTTGAGTCCGATGAAGTTGTTAGAAATTGGTGAGACTTATTTTTTCTCTTTGATCGCACTTGAGTCATGGTCACTTGTTCTCTCTTGGTATTGCTATTGTCTTAAACTTATTGGTGTATGAGACTTGATTCATTTTGCTTTGATTTATTTGATTGCTTGAGGGAAAACAAATTTAAGTGTGGGGGGATTTGACAAGTCGTAATTATTGAGTAAATTGTGTGCTTTAATTAGTTGTTTTATAACAACAATTTTATATTTTACTCGTAGTTATTCGACTTATGCTATTATGGTTTCGGTGCATTGATTTTATATTTTTCTATGAATTTTAGGATATTTTGGAATATTTTGAGTGAGAGGAGAAAAATTACTCAGACCGATACAGATGAGTAATGGATATGAGACTTGAACCATGTGAAGCGTCTCGAAACTGGGATCACAACGGAAAAAGAATTGGATCAATCGGAGTTCGGGAGCTCAAGATATGAATTAAATAAAATTAGTGCGCAGCAGCACAAAATACATGCGCGAATTAAGCGAACATAAGCCCAAAAATTTATTAATTCGGCCCATACATGTTCAGCAGACCATTTTCGCAAAGGGCATTATAACTTTCTTGGGGAAGAATTACCATATCTTGATAACATAGGAAAGGATCCTTGAAAATATGGAAGGCATCATTCACGTGAGGATTTTGGGGTTTTACAAAATCCTTTGATAAGGATTTCTGGGAAACAGAAGGGCATCAAGCACCACATATATTTTCATGCATGCGGAGACATACTGAGGGCAGCGATCATAATTGACGTTTTGGACGTGAGCAGCGAAGAAGAAGTTGTCCATGGAGATGCCCACAACAACCTCTAATTAGTTTTGCTTTATTTCAATTCCGGGGATTTCTAAACTTGTGTTTGATGATTGCTAATTAAACCCTGTTTTATTCGTGAGACTTCTTACACGGATTATTTATATCATCTGTTTTTATTGTTTAATTGCTTGAGTAATTAATTTAGCTTGATCACCTAGGTTAATTATTTCGTGCATGTTTGCTAGTTCATATTTCGTAATCCGTAATTGTTGCGATTATATGACAATTGGTAGCAACTAGTATTTTACTAGGGTGATATAAATCGAATTCTTTCGAACCGAGCTTGTGTGTTTGGAAATTTGTTTGATCTTTATCCTAGGACTTAATGCTTCTACCAAAATAAATCTAAAAGCGTATCTAGACTGTTTGGTTAGAAAGGTTCGTTGGAGAGCTTGTTTCAATTGAATATTATTAAGAGATAAAACCGATAAACAGAGCTTGTTGTTTGTCGAGGGTCAATAATCCGTGAGATAAGTTGAGCGAATAATACGTTTGATTAGCATAGTCAAGACCAAGTGGTGAATGAACCGCGAATTGGAATCCGTTAATTAATTGAATTTCTATTGTGTTATTTGTTTCCTTAGTTTATTTAATTTTAATTATTGCTTTAGTAGTGTTAGAAAAACCAATTCAAACTCCCCCCTTATTTGTTTGTCCCATTAATCATCTCAAAAGGCATAATTTTGATTTCTACTTTCCCCGTGGATCGACCTCTTGCTTGCCACTACTACAAGTTAGTAGAGTAATTGAGGGTTATTTATTTATTATAATTTGGCGTGCCTCGACACTGCGACTCACAGGCAAAGAACACGAAACACCTAGAATATAAGAAGGAATCCAGGAGAAAAATAAAGATTTGGAAGCACCACTCTGTGGCCTAAAAAAAGAGAAAACATAAAAGGTAATTTTTCGAATTTTGTACTCCTTTCATTGAATGAAAAATATGCAAGTATAATTATACAAATGCATTATGTAAAAATATTTGGAGACTTATGAAATTCTAAACATTTATGAAAACCTCATGAAATACAACATTCCTAGTTGTATTATTTTCAACATAATCATTAGGACAAACCATAATCTCCAAGCCACGTCGATTTGTAATACTGGAAACTGCAACATATAGTTGACCGTGACTTAAAATCGACTTCTTCAGAAAAACTTCAACATTAGAGAATGATTGTCCTTGACTTTTATTTATAGACATGGCATAAGAAACACTCAATGAAAATTGTCCCCGAGTAAATTTAAAAGACAACCGAGGATCGGATGGGGTGAGAGACAATCTAGGTGTCAAAGCTAACTCTCCAGCATTGCTTCCAGTAAGAACTTTCGCTTTAATTATGCTATCACCCAATCTAGTTATAACCAACCTATACAAATATATAAATAATTATAGAAAAAATAAAATAAGAAGCAATAATATTTAAATAATATTTTAAATCAAATAAAAATAGAAAAATTGACCTGGTTCCATTACACAAACCACGTGAATGATCTATATTTCTCAATAACATAACAAGAGTCCCTACTTTGAGATTCAACTCATGATCGGGCGCACCAGAAAATTTCAAAGTATTCAGGAATTCAGGAGTATGAACATCACTGGAGAATCATAATTGTAATCAGACCTGCAGAGACTATCATAACTAAGATATATCCGGGATTCCTTGTGATTTCCATATAATCATTAATAGACCGAACAGAATCAAGGGTAGGGGCAAGTATAACTCTATCCTGTAAAAAAAATCATGATCGTACATCCTCGATTTAAAATCAGGATAAATACAATTAACAATAGAAGCAATAGGATCATCCCCACATTTCAATAGAATATCATCTGGAATTACAATATCAGAACCATAATCAGTTCTAGTACCTATACTACCATCACCAGTCGATTCAATCCAGTCCGAAAACAATTCCATTTAAATCATTCCTTGTGCAGAATCACATTGAATCAACCTCATATTCCTTGTCAATTTCAATACAGTACATGCATTCCACAACTTTGATGAATTAATGGTAACATGTACTATATCCTGCCTCTTACCCTTTGGAATGACATGTAAGATTTGTCTGAAGTCTCCACAAAAAACAATAGTTTTCCTACCAAAAGAAATTTCAGACCTCGATGGATCGCATAATTGCATGATATCCCTCAAAGATGTATCCAACGCTTCAATACAATATCCACTAATAACTCCTTCCTATTGGGCCAAAAAAAATGGGAATTCAATATGTCCTGATTTGGTGTTCCTCCGAGATTAAATATGAAAATACGACATGATCCAACGTTATCCAAAAAAAAAAAAAATCAATCAACATGGATTTTATTATTTCAGAACATATTAATCTAGGTATGGTGGGTTCAATTTGGTAATACATTGAAGTTTACCACAATGAGTTTCAATAGGAATATCACGATCACCAACAATGTAATCGAGATAAAAAACAACCTCAAACATAGTTATCTTTGAACGTCCTTCACATAATCTTTGTATAGCTTATCAAATATATTTGTAAGTATATTACAATGATCATGTTGTAAATCTAGAAGATTTATTATTCCAAATCTAGAAGATTTGATGTGGACATTACTAATGGACCAATAACCCAATGGGCTTCATATCTTAGACTAGGGTTTTATTCTTATAAATAGACTATTGTACTCATAATTGTAATTACTGATACACAGGAACATTAGTGAAACTCCTGGCTTGGCTCGCCCCCAGACGTAGTCGTTCCCGACGAACTGGGTGAACAAATCTCGTCTTTTATTTTACGCACTTATTTACAACACGTTATCAGCACGAGACTCTGCCCGAGATTAAACAGTACGCTCTAAATTTAATTTTCTATGAATTGTGTGAATTGATTCTTGACTTGAAGCGATTTTACTAACTTCTACTAGTCGCTCACCCGCAAGCGAACGAGTTCACTGTAGTATTAGCAAGTATAACGACCAAGTATATCGAACCCAAGGGACAGTGTATATGAGAATAGATCCCTGAAGATCTACGCGTCGTAGTTAATATGAGTGTATTGTTTTTGGATTTTTGGAAAGATTAATTAAACTAAACTAAATTATCCTACGAATGCAAAAGGAAGATTAAACGAAATAACAAAAGGTGTGTTTTCAAATATGAGATGGTGATGCTTAAGATAGGAATCCCTACGTATACTAACGGAGCAGGTACATAATCAAAATACCTAAGTCTAAGAATGCAAGGTGAAAGCTCGAGATTCTAAACCCTAATACTTTACCCTAACACTCGACTTCACGAACCTACTAACAAGTTAATAGATTGTACTTAATTAATGAGACCCTAATTTAACTAAGGTGATGCGGTCGTCCTCCTTCGCTAAACCGGTAGATGAATTAACCTTTCCTAAACCCTCTCGTTAAGTCTACTCGTTGTTAAAGAGTGATACGGTCATCCTCTCTCTAACACCTTTCGAACGAAATTCAAGAGCAAAGTCTAGATTAATTTTAAGAATTCGTTAACCAAGAGAATTAAAACCTAACGTCACAAGTTACCCTAATTACGTACCCACAACCTACTTCTACGAGTTCATCCTACCCTAAGCATGCAAGGGTTTTAGCTAGACATAGATTTAACGTAAACAATAACAATTAGACAAGTGACGAATATGAACATGGTAATTAAATCAAAGAAAAGATCGTACATAAACTAGGGTTTTAAGATATAAAAGAATAAACTGAAATTAATTAGCAAAACGAGGTCTCAACGTATTCAAGAACAAAAGATATTAAGAAACGAAACTAAAACATGAAATCGTAATGTGAATTCGTAAGCAAAAACCTCAAAAACGTAAAATTAAACTTGCTCATCTCTTCTCTTCCTTCTCTCTCTAAAAATTCTGTGTAAAAATGATGTGGTGCGTTCGGGGATCCTTCAAAACGTGTTTGGAAGAGATATATATAGGCAACGGGCCGATTCGTGAACTCGTGGGCCGAAAAATGTAAGTTGGAGAAAATGCCTTGGAAGCGATCGAGCAGACCCGCTCGAGCGGGTCGCTCGAGCTATGGTGGTCGAACGGATCTGGTGCTCGAGCGGGGCGCTCGAGCTCTCTTGGTCGAGCGGTTCTGGTGCTCGAGCGGGGCGCTCGAGCTATACCCCTCGAACGGCCCAAACGTTCTGTATGTTTTATGCGCTCGATCTACGTCACTCGAGCGGGGCGCTCGAGTGATGATGCTCGAATGGGCCTTCCTTCCTTTGCAACTAACACTTTTCTTCACACGTACTAATACGAATCGTATTTCTTCGATATCTTCTCATCCGGGCATCCGTTTGAGTCGATTCAAAGTCCTACGAACTCCGTTTTTCGTCCTCGATTCACCTATGAGTATCAAAGAGACAAATTCATCAATTTATAGAAATAGTACTCATTTGGCTCTAAAAACTCAATAAATTCGACCAAAATTAGGGCGTTTCTAGCTACAAATCGTGACAATTTCACGCCTAATCAACCCCCCCAAACTTACCATATTGCTTGTCCCCAAGCAATGAAATAATAAGTCAAGTGAAATTGTTAGGGATGAGTAAAAAAAATCAATCATGCAAGCTAATGAACTCAAGCTTCAAAAGTCAATCACCCGTATACTCACTCACTTTCTTTTATCGTACTCATGCAACAATAACAAGAAACACCAAGATCAAGCATGGATGTGCACTCAACGATGTGTTTCGCTCCCTCACAAGTGTATATCAATAATAAAGGGACTCACTCAAACAATCAATCACTCAAATTGGCAGCCATAGGCTTGGAAGCGCTCTTAACTCCGACCATACTCTAGAAATCAATGCCGAATAAAAAAAAACTTTTCTCAAGGTTGTAATGTAGGCTCTTTGGACAGGTGGGATAACAATAGAGGGTAAAGTGACTAAAGTGACTAAAGTGACTGGAGAATAGAAAATCAAACTTTGGCACTTCGAGATTAGGAACATAATACTTCAAACATGTTCAATCAACTCACTTTCAATTCCAATTCTCTCAACACTTCAATTTTTTTTTCTAACTCGTTTCACTTTTTTTTTTCAGTCACTTCACTTTTTTCGCACAACACATGAGCTCATTTTTTTCTTTTGCCCATTCTCAACTTTTTCTTTCCCACAACTCAAATCTCATTCACACCCTTATTTTATCACCACTCAACCATCATAATTCCTTGTCTCAACTCAACTCAACTCAACTCAACTCAATCCCTTCAACATTCACACTTTTCCT
The DNA here is from genome assembly GCA_947034835.1 of Ballota nigra. Classification (NCBI taxonomy): domain Eukaryota; kingdom Viridiplantae; phylum Streptophyta; class Magnoliopsida; order Lamiales; family Lamiaceae; genus Ballota; species Ballota nigra. Next base: position 15,280,245 of record OX344730.1, read on the forward strand.
ATTCTCCACTCAAATTGGGACAAAAAGGCTTAGGAACTTGGAATAGTGTTTAAATGTGCTAGCAAATAAAATTAGGCTTAAAGGCTCAACGGGGCTAGCAAGGGATACATGTCATTGGTAAGGAAAATTTTGGCTAAGTGACTCACTCAAATCAAAGATGGCCTAAGATCACATTCGACATATCAAACTAGACACAATCAAGAAGCAAGAGCACACACAAGTTCTAGCATCCTCTAAGGTGACGATCCACTCACAAACGAAGAGATTAATTAATGCATCAAAATCTCATAAGGCTCAAAAGCTCACGGCTTTCACATCCATGTTAGTCCTAGTGCATTCTCACTCTCATCACACAAGTACTCAAAAGAAAACTCATAAGCATACAAGTTCTCTCTCTAATCAGCTCAAACTCACATACTCACACAAAGGAATTTTCGACTCACTCTCACAACTCAACTCTCCTCACTGCGTCATACTCAAGAATCAATAATAAGCAGTCTAGAAGAGCTGGTAAGCATGAAATCATCAATCAACAATCAAAGCAAGTCGAAACGAATCCCTTATAAGTTAAAAGACTTCCAATACAATCCCATAGAACATGCACTCCACGCAAACACTACAATTCACACTCAAAAGCAGAAATAAATAAGAAAAGAAATGAAAAAGAAAAGATAAAGAAGAAGGAAAAGAAAATTGGGGGCATCCCAGGACTCTCAAGCATCTGGGGGTGGTGGTGGGCGGTAGTTTTGATGATCAGCCCCCAAGTGCGATACGAACAACGACTCCATCCATCGATGCATGTCTGAAAACTGATCCTCCATTCTTGTTGTCCTCGTATCTAGCCTATCTTGCGTCTCACACAAGTAGGCCATGTCACTTTGGAGCGTCTGCATCATGTTTCCCATCTGTGTCCATTCCTCGTGTGAGGGAGACCACTGCCTGGGTGACTGCACCCCCGGTGACTCCACTCCCATCTCTTGCGGCTCCTCACCTGCAGCTTCGCCCGCATCTTCGCCTGCCTCATATTCTTGCTCTTCTTCTTCTTGGAGGTCTGCTACTCCACTTGATCCGGCACCGCTCGTCCCTTCACCCCAGCTTCTCTTCGTAGGCTTCCCATCTCGGAGCCCTCGGCTGTCCACATCATGAGTGAATTTGGCGCTCAAAGCCAAGTGCCTCTCTCTGTTCATCCCCAGATTTGCAATCTTCTTCCTCTTCAACGTCACGAGCTTGTCATGTGGGAGAGGGAAAAGAGTATCTTCCGCGAATCGAATACAAAAACTGCCCATCCAGTGCTCGAACATCAACGTGTGGCGCAGCTGGTCAAAGTCTAAATCCTTCCCGGGGACAGGAGCTACACAGGACACACATCCCAAGTGCTTCATGAACACTGAGATTAGACCTCCTCCTCGCACCTTTGAGGTCTTGGCCCCGAGCTTGAATGCCGCCTCGTAGTTGTGCTCTACGAAGTCCCGTCCGAAGTCTTGATCCTTCTGATAAAGGAGACACCACATACCATAGAGCTGCTTGCTCGTCACGGTCCCCGTCTCAGAACGGGCATAGATGGTATTTCCCAAAATTCGTTCCAAATACCTAATCACTGGGTTTCGGATCGCAGAGGCTCGAGCAATCTGTCCCTTGTACTCACCGGCCATCCTTCCCGTGATGTCTTTCCAAAATCCGTTCGCGTTGTAAGACTTCGATATCCTGTTGGGCCTAGGTAGAGCAGGGAGCCCAAGTGCTAAGTTCACATCTCTGATCTCACAGTGCTGCCACTCGTTTCTGTATTTGAACTTGAAAGCGTTCTCATTCTTCTTCTCTATGGTAGCCAGGAACTGCTCGGTCAAATCAGCGTGGGTGTCCATCGTGAGCAATATCTCGAGGAACTCATCCATGCTGTTCCTCGTAAATATCCTCCTGATTTCCTCTTCGATCCCTACGTCTTGCATAAATTGCACCACTGGCCTACGGGTCTTCACCACCTTTCCGGTGACCAAGCTCCATCTATATGCCACGTATGTCCAGCTGTCACCGAATTCCAGATTGTCCCATCTTGAAGGGAGCAAACCCTTTGTCCTGAGTTCATTCGTTAACTCTTCCAACTCAGCGTTACTCAAGATTCGATCCTCATTCCTTTTCGGAGCCATAGTACCTGAGACACATAGAGCATTTTCAATTCATTCATAACATAGGATTCCATATATCTCAAGTAGTACTCTCAATTTCCCTTTTCTAACAATCTCAACTTGAGTCCACTCACTCAATTCAAGTCATATTCATTCATCTAAAAGCCCTCAAGTAAATTCCAAACAATTCATCATTCACACTCAACAATGCCAACAATCGAGTCTATCATGAAGTAACATTACCCAAAAGATGTGTAATTTACATGCTCAAGAATCACTCCTACCTATTCATGCTCAATCAATCTCTATTCACAACAATTTCATCTCAAATTGCAAAACCCATCTCATTTTCTCAAATTCCTATTTTCTCACTCTAAGGATTCACTAATCCTACACATTCAATCACGAAATTGAAGGCAAATTTAGCAAACCCATAGCATATTATCCACATTCCTCAACAAGGAACAAAGAATCAATGGAACATGCAAAAATCCCCAAATTTCGAATTCATGAACCCTAATTCTTCAATTCATACCTAAATCATGCTTAAAACTATGAATTGAAAGACAAAAGAGAGAATTTACGTACCTTTCTTGAGGGAATATGTGAAATATGCGAAGAAATCGAATGAATACGGGAGTAATCCGTGAGAATGGATCGAAATCGCCCAATATCGCCCCTTCTAGTATGTGAAAGTGTATGAATTCGTGTGGAAATGGGTATTTATAGAGTGGGCGACGCAGGGCAAAACCCGCTAACCGCTCGAGCGGGGCGCTCGAGCAAAGTGGTCGAGCGGTTCCTGAGGTCGAGCGAGGCGCTCGAGCAATGCCCCTCGAGCGCCCTAAATGTTCTGTATGTTTTTATGCGCTCGAGCCCTTAGCTCGAGCGGGGCGCTCGAGCAACGTCCCTCGAGCGGTTCCTCCTTGCACTTTCAAATTTCGAGCTCAACACTTATTTTAGCATACCAAACGCGCTCGACACACTCATCACACATATTTAAGCATAGACTAACCTGAGAACTCCTCGATTTAAGCCAGGTTGCTCATTCGACCGAGGAGTTGGGGTCTCTTCCTAACGTGCAATTCACCAATCCACTTAAAGTCGAACTTATGCCATCAAACTTAATTCGATCCAACGACCCTCATGCATCGATATTTTCGAAAAATTTGACCAATTTTTCATAGAATTTCGTGTACGAACCCGAAGTACGAATACACACCCCCAAACTTTGTTCTTGCTACGCGATAACAAAGTTTGAAATGAATGAGTACGTACGAGTGAGTACACAGAATTCGTATGAACTCAAATCACTACCAATGCCAAATAATGAACGAAAACATCACCCCCCCAAACTTCGACTTCGCAAAGAGGTCGACGTTTGGGGTTCGATTACCTCTAACTCTAAGAATCGAATGCTTTCCTACTCGAAACGTGCTCAACTTCATGACTTTCCTCCTTAAGCTCTCTTTCTCCGATCAATCTCCACCAAGCAAGCCTACACGAAAATTCTCAACAAACGAAGTTAACACTTACGATTCCCAAAAACTACGAAAAATAAGAAAACACATAAACGCTAGTAAAAATGGGTTGCCTCCCATTAAACGCTAGTTTTAAGGTCCTAATGCCGGACCGAGCTCAAAGGAGCTCACGGGACTTGAGACTCTAAAATACCTCCCTTATTCTCATAAGAGAAGTTAAAGAATTTCTTCACTCGATGCCCGTTCACCATGAATTTCTGTCCATCGTCCTTCTCGACTTCAAGGAATCCACTCTTGTGCACTCCCTTCACAATATACGGCCCGTTCCACTTGGACTTTAGCTTTCCACCAAACAGCTTCATCCTCGAATTGAATACGAGGACTTGATCACCCACCTTGAATTCCTTCTTCTTCAATCGTGCATCATGCCACTTCTTCATCTTCTCTTTGAAAATTCGGGCATTCTCGTAGGCACTGTCTCGAAACTCCTCCAACTCATGCAATTGGAGTAACCTCCTCTCACCAACCAAGGCACTATCAAAATTCAGTTTCTTGATCGCCCAATATGCCTTGTGCTCCAACTCCACGGGCAAGTGACACGCCTTTCCAAAAACCAATTGATATGGAGACATACCAAGAGGAGTTTTGAAAGCTGTCCTATATGCCCAAAGTGCATCATCAAGCTTCATCGCCCAATCTTTCCTACTTATGCTCACCGTCTTCTCAAAGATCTCCTTGATTTGACGGTTGGAAACCTCTGCAAGACCGTTAGATTGGGGATGATAAGTAGTAGAGATTCGATGACTTACCTCGTATTTGGACAGCAGCTTTTCCATCCATTTGTTCACGAAATGACTTCCCCCATCACTTACCAAAGCTCTTGGAACTCCATATCTTGCAAAGATGTTCTTTCTCAAGAACTCAATGACCACTCGGGAATCATTCACTCGAGTTGGGACAGCTTCAATCCACTTCGAGACATAATCAACGCATACGAGAATGTACAAGAATCCATTGCTAGGAGGAAATGGACCCATGGAATCAATCCCCCATACGTCGAATATCTCGACTTCCATGAACACGTGCATAGGCATCTCGTCCCTCTTAGTAATGGAGCCGAATCGTTGGCACTTCTCACACCTCTTAACCCATTCCATGCAATCTCTCAACAGAGTTGGCCAATAAAAACCAGATTGAAGGACTTTCCTTCCGGTCTTCTCTCCACCCAAATGTCCTCCACATGGCAAGGCGTGGCAATGCCTTATGATATCACTCCACTCCTCCTCTGGCACACACCTTCTCAACACGTGATCGATCCCTCTTTTGAACAAGTAGGGGTCATCCCAAATGAACTCCCGAACCTTCTTCAAAAATGCCTTCCGATGCACCGAGTCTATCTCAACGGGCAACTCACCACTTGCTAAATAGTTAGCATAATCTGCAAACCAAGGTGCCTTCCCCTCAACTCGATACACAGGGATGTCTCCTAAGCCAAAGAGCTTCTCATCCGGAAATTCATCGTTCACCTCTTGATCCTCCACGGTGTTCTCCTTGGTGAGCTCCAATCTCGAAAGGTGATCGGCTATCACGTTCTCGCATCCCTTCTTGTCTCGAATCTATACATCAAACTCCTGGAGCAATAAGATCCAACGAATGAGACGGGGCTTTGCATTCTTCTTACTCATAAGGTACCGAATCGCCGCGTGGTCCGTATATACAATTGTTTTCGTCCCTACTAGGTAGGGTCGAAATTTATCAAAAGCATACACGACCGCTAACAGCTCCTTTTCGGTCGTAGTGTAATTCACTTGAGCAGAATTCAACATCTTCGAGGCATAATAAATAGCATGAAAACGCTTCTCACGAATTTACCCCAAAGCAACCCCCATCGCATAATCGCTAGCATCACACATCAGCATGAACGGGCTAGACCAATCCGGTGTGACAAGTATCGGGGCATTCACCAATGCTTCTTTCAACCTGTTGAAAGCCACTAAACACTCATTAGTAAACTCAAAGGCGACTTCTTTTTCAAGAAGCCGCGAAAGGGGTTTAGCTATTTGTGAAAAGTCTTTTATGAAACGTCTATAAAAACCCGCGTGTCCTAAGAATGACCGAATCCCCTTCTCGGTCGAAGGTGGTGGAAGCTTCTCGATAGCAATCACTTTCGCCTTGTCCACTTGGATACCTTTCGAGGACACATGATGTCCAAGAACAATACCCTCTCTTACCATGAAGTGACACTTCTCCCAATTAAGCACTAAGTCCGTCTTTTCATACCTGCTCAACACAACTTCAAGATTGATTAGACATTTATCAAACGACTCCCCGTAAACGGAGAAGTCGTCCATGAAAACCTCCATAATCCTCTCAATCAAGCCATGAAAAATCGCCATCATACACCTTTGAAAGGTGGCGGGTGCATTACACAACCCAAACGGCATCCTCCTAAAAGCAAACGTACCATAATAAAGGATGAATGTGGTTTTCTCTTGATCCTCGGGGGCTATCATGATCTGATTATACCCCTTGTACCCATCTAAGAAACAGTAATACTCAAAACCACCTAATCGATCTATCATTTGATCAAGGAACGATAAAGGAAAGTGATCCTTACACGTTGCCTTGTTCAACTCTCTATAATCAACACATACACGCCAACCCGTCACTAATCTAGTGGCTACCAATTCATTAGACTCCGTCTTAATCACCGTGGTACCCCCTTTCTTAGCAACTACGTGTAACAGACTCACCCATGGACTATCAGAAATAGCAAAAATCATGTTGCTATCTAACAACTTCAACACTTCCTTATGTATCACCTCTTGAATGACCGGATTAACTCTACGTTGATTTTGCACTATCGGTTTTCTACCCTCTTCTAATCTAATCCTATGCATGCAAATCGAGGGGCTAATTCTCTTAATATCCGCGATCGACCATCCTATAGCAGATTTGTGCTTACGAAGAACCACTAAAAGTCTCTCAAGCTGATCATCAGATAAAAGGGCAGATACAATTACCGGATATTTGTCGGTCTCATCCAAGTAAGCGTACTTGAGGTGGTCGGGAAGCTGCTTCAACTCCTTCTTCGCCTCCAATGGTGGCGCCTTATCAAACATCTTCTCAAACGTTGACTCCTCAGCTTCCAAGTCATCTTCATCCTCTACTTTCTTCAACTCCAAGAACTTGACGTCTTCATTGTCGTTCATGCTGTCAAAATAATCAAGATCATAAGAATCATAAGAAAGATTGTCAAGAATAGGATAATCAAACTGATGAACATAGAAAGAACAAGGGTCTAGAAGTGTGTCTTCAACACAAGCATCCGTGATGTCAATGAAGTGGCAACTCTCATCTCCCATGGGGTATTTCATAGCTTCGTAGATAGCTATCTTCACTTCTTGATCATCAACTTTGACCGTGATCTTCCCATTCGCTACATCAAGCACCATCCCGGCAGTAGCTAGAAACGGCCTTCCCAAAATCAGCGGGACATGCTCATCCTCTTCCATCTCGAGTACTACGAAGTCGGCGGGAAAAACGTGATTCTCCACCGTCACTAGAACATCCTCCACTACTCCTTGAGGTCTCGTAATGGACCTATCAGCTAGCTGGAGAGTCATCATCGTGGGTTGAAGCTCAACTCCCTCTAACTTCTTGAACAAGGAAAGAGGCATCAGATTAATGCTCGCCCCGAGATCACACAAAGCTCCTTTCTTGATCCCGTTCCCGATATCGCAAAGAATGATGAAGCTCCCGGGATCTTTCAGCTTGGGCGAAAGTGCCTTGTGCACCATAGCACTCACCTCGTGGTTCAAGTGCACTAGCTCGGGTCCATCTATTCTCCGTCTCTTCGCAATCAAGTCCTTCAGGAACTTGGCGTAGTTCGACATCTGTTCCAAAGCATCATAAAAAGGAATGTTAATATGTAACTTTTTAAAAACATCAAGGAATTTAGCAAACTTCTCATCAAGCTTCTTTTTCATGAAGCGCTGTGGATATGGGACAGGTATCACAGATTTGGGTACCCCCCATTCATCTTTCTCAGTTTCTTTCACTTTCTCCCTTGCTTCCTTTGCCTTTTTCCACTTTGGAATTCTCTCAATCTTCTCATTAGGCACTTTGCTTTTTTGGGTCTCCTCCATATCTTGACTCTTATCATCAATTTTCATCTTCACTCCTTCCTTCTCAACCTCAACTCCATCACCTTGAGACTCTATCCCTTCTGTCTCAACTTCATCTTTGAGCGTCTCAGAATCAGCAGGCATCTCGGGACCATCATATTTGGTCCCACTTCTCAACTCAATAGCCTTGCAATGTTCCTTTGGGTTATCCTCGGGCATTGAAGGATACTTGCCAGGCTCTCTCGGCTGGGACTTTGCGATCTGACTAATTTGGTACTCGATAGAATTGAATCTTTTGTTGTTCTCTTGCTGAACTCGATTCCACTCGATGTCTCTCTTCTGGAGTTCTTGATCTCAATGATCGCCTTTCTTATGCAACTCCTTCACATCGTACTCCAAGGAGGACAATCGCTTGCTACCTTCCTCCACCTTCTGAAGGATCTCTCTCAACATCTCCTCGGTTGATGCACCGCCCTCTCCACCAGGAGGTTTAGACCCCGGATCAACACCTGCAGGAATAGTAATACCAGCTTTTGGGTTAGCATAAGAAAAATTCTCATTTTTTCTCCATGTGTTTTGAGGAGGCTGCTGGCCTCCTTGATACCCTTGTGTGTTCCTCCATTGATTTTGAGGCGGCTGTGGGCCTGGAGGTACAAATGGTTGACCATAAGAAGGTCTTCCATACTGGTTTCCACCTTGTGGATACCCCCCTTGTGGGTAATTAGGCCTTCCCATATAGTTGGCCTCTTCTTGCTGACTCGTGGGTGGTTCCACTTTCTCGCTTGCTGCTGCATTCCCTCCAACCAAGTTCTGCCCCATCTCAAGGTTGCTGATCTTCTCCATCATAGCCATCAACAGTTTCCTTGTACCCTCATTCTCCTCCAACTTGCATACCCTCTGAAACTCTGGATCATCGTTCCATGCACCAGCATTTGTGACAATATTGTCCACGATCTCTCTACACCTCGCTACCCCTTGGTTCAGAAAAGCTCCACTTGCACATGCATCTAGGTGGGCTTGGCCAGCCTTGCTGGCTCCACTGTAGAAGAACGCCATAATATCTCCCTCGTTGTACCCGTGCTGTGGGCACTCGATCAACATATTTGAGTATCTCTCCCACGCTTGGCATAAATCCACTCCAGACTTCTGGCGAAAGGAAGAGATCTCAATTCTCGCTTTAATCGTTCTCGATGGAGGGTAGAATCGCTCGAGGAACAGACGCTCGAGCTCGGCCCATGTGTTAACACCTCCCCGTGGGAGCGTGTTATCGTACCATTCCTTGGCTATTCCCGTAAGAGAGAATGGGAACAACCTGAGCCTCTTGACATCTTCAGACATGCCATTGTAATTGAAAGTAGATGCTATCATGAGGAAACTCCTCAAGTGAGTATGAGGGTTCTCCTTCCCAACCTCCCCCTTGAATTGATTCTCGGTGAGCAGCTTGAGAATTCCTGGGGAAATTGAAAAGTTATTCGCCTCAACAGGTGGTAAAGCCACTCCATCGTAGTACCTCTGCGGTTGTGCCGCAAACCTGCCCCGAATTGCCATATTCTGATCTGCGTTCTGGGGCACAGGTTGAGGAGCAATAGGTGGTGCTGGTATGTGTTGAACGGGAGGTTGTTGGTACACAGGTGGTTGGTTGTAGACAGGAGGTGGAGGGTACGGGTATGGTGGATAAGGGTATGGTGGGTATGAGTACTGTTGGTATACTGGGTTGTTGAAAGGGTTATTTGGGTTTTGTGGGTAAGCAGGGTTGTTCAGAGGATTTTGGACAAGATTCTGAGTTGGATTGGTTACATTTTGTGCACCCGGGTTCTGGCTCTGACTATCCACGAACTGGTCTTGATTCTGACCACCACTCCCTCCAGAGCCATCAACCCGGTCTACTGCCTGATTAAAATCGTTGGCAGCATCGTCCAACTCGTTATTGATATCCATTGGTTCCTTTCCTAAGTCGGCAGCGTTCATCCTTCTCAAGAAAGCTCGGTTCCTTCTAGCTATTGTCTCAGGGTCCAACGGTATTCTCTCTTCCCTCGTATTGCCTTGTGAGCATGTTTTCATAAACCTGACACACTAGCAGAAGGGTCAAAACGCAACTGCCGAATAGATAAAAATAACAATAAGAAATAAAAATAGAAAATAAGCACTCACTACTAACTATTAAGCTATCGACAAGTCCTATTCAAAAAACATATAACGCCATCCCCGGCAACGGCGCCATTGACTTGAAGCAATTTTACTAACTTCTACTAGTCGCTCACCCGCAAGCGAACGGGTTCACTGTAGTATTAGCAAGTATAACGACCAAGTATATCGAACCCAAGGGACAGTGTATATGCAAATAGATCCCTGAAGATCTACGCGTCATAGTTAATATGAGTGTATTGTTTTTGGATTTTTGGAAAGATTAATTAAACTAAACTAAATTATCCTACGAATGCAAAAGGAAGATTAAACGAAATAACAAAAGGTGTATTTTCAAATATGAGATGGTGATGCTTAAGATAGGAATCCCTACGTATACTAACGGAGCAGGTACATAATCAAAATAACTGTGACACAAGAATTAACCTAAGTCTAAGAATGCAAGGTGAAAGCTCGAGATTCTAAACCCTAATACTTTACCCTAACACTCGACTTCACGAACCTACTAACAAGTTAATAGATTGTGCTTAATTAATGAGACCCTAATTTAACTAAGGTGATGCGGTCGTCCTCCTTCGCTAAACCGGTAGATGAATTAACCTTTCCTAAACCCTCTCGTTAAGTCTACTCGTTGTTAAAGAGTGATACGGTCGTCCTCTCTCTAACACCTTTCGAACGAAATTCAAGAGCGAAGTCTAGATTAATTTTAAGAATTCGTTAACCAAGAGAATTAAAACCTAACGTCACAAGTTACCCTAATTACGTACCCACAACCTACTTCTACGAGTTCATCCTACCCTAAGCATGCAAGGGTTTTAGCTAGACATAGATTTAATGTAAACAATAACAATGAGACAAGTGACGAATATGAACTTGGTAATTAAATCAAAGAAAAGATCGTACATAAACTAGGGTTTTAAGATATAAAAGAATAAATTGAAATTAATTAGCAAAACGAGGTCTCAACGTATTCAAGAACAAAAGATATTAAGAAACGAAACTAAAACGTGAAATCGTAATGTGAATTCGTAAGCAAAAACCTCAAAAACGTAAAATTAAACTTGCTCGTCTCTTCTCTTCCTTCTCTCTCTAAAAATTATGTGTAAAAATGATGTGGTGCGTTCGGGGATCCTTCAAAACATGTTTGGAAGAGATATATATAGGCAACGGGCCGATTCGTGAACTCGTGGGCCGAAAAACGTAAGTTGGAGAAAATGCCTTGGAAGCGCTCGAGCAGACCCGCTCGAGCGGGTCGCTCGAGCGGGGCGCTCGAGCTCTCTTGGTCGAGCGGTTCTGGTGCTCGAGCGGCCCAAACGTTCTGTATGTTTTATGCGCTCGATCTACGTCACTCGAGCGGGGCGCTCGAGTGATGATGCTCGAATGGACCTTCCTTCCTTTGCAATTAACACTTTTCTTCACACGTACTAATACCAATCGTATTTCTTCGATATCTTCTCATCCGGGCATCCGTTTGAGTCGATTCAAAGTCCTACGAACTCCGTTTTTCGTCCTCGATTCACCTATGAGTATCAAAGAGACAAATTAATCAATGTATAGAAATAGTACTAATTTGGCTCTAAAAACTCAATAAATTCGACCAAAACTAGGGCGTTTCTAGCTACGAATCGTGATAATTTCACGCCTAATCAATTCTCATATAGAATTATGTAATCCATGAATTATGTGTCTATATGTGTACTCATGCTATGAATTTGATTTATTATTATTCTTGCAATTAATTGAATTATGTTTGTATATTGAATTAAATTAATTTTGGTTTGAGACCCGAAACGACGAGCAACGGCCGCCGCCCGTCACTCGCTGAGAGGCCACACGCCGCTGCACACGGGCAACGGCCCAGCAGCCCGACGCCAGCCCGCGCCGTGTTGCCCCTCGCTGCCAGCGCGACACCCGCGCAGTGCTGCCCGTCGCCGCCACCTCGCCGCCAGCGTGACACCCGCGGGTCGCCCCTGTGCACCACCCGTCGCCTCCCCAGGATGCCCCGTGCGTCGCCCGTTGCCTCCGCGGTACACCCCTGTGCACCGCCCGTCCCCTCCGCGCGAAGCCTCCATGCGCCGCTCGCCGCCTCCGCGCGCCTTTGTGTGCAGCGTCAAGGCGGCGCACCCCTTCGAGCCGCCCATTTTGCGATCGGAGGAGGTTACTAGAAATTCGGCCCCAATTGCGCCTGTAGGACGCGATCGGGGGTAGGAGTCGCATCCTGGGGACGCGATCACCCACGCCAATCGCGCCTGTAGGACGCGACTGGCCCCGATTTTTATTTTCTTCATTTTTCGGTTCTCTCCTTCTGCTACGTTTACCGTGCACGACTTTCGTGCACTCTTAGTCGCACGTAGCACTTTCCCCTCCCCCGGAATTTTGTGAAACCCTAATCTAACTTCGATTTCGTTTTAAGGTATCACAAAATTCTAATTAATTTATTTTAAAAATTCTGAAAATATTTCGTTAAATTTCATTAATATACATGAAATATTTAGCCTCATGAATATACATGTTTATTAAGTCGTAAATTTTCCTTGAAATTATTTTTATGTGATTATCGTTCATAATAAATTATTTAATTTGCATGTATCTATGATTTAATTATCTTACGTGCATTATTCCTTCCGCACGTAGTTTATTTCTTATAGTCCGCATATTATGTCTGGGTAGGCGGCGCCCGGTACTTGTCGGACCGTAATTTATATTTTGGGTAGACGGTGTCCAATTCTTGTCTCTATGTGCTCTAGAATAATCAAATAAATCCTTGTTTCTCCGTTGTTAATAAATTTGGTCACGCCTCTTACCATGTCACTTTAATAATTGTAGTGAATCATGTCTAATATTACCAAAAGAGAATTCACTGAGCTTGCTCTTGATGGTAGTAACTACCTGACATGGGCGCTAGATGTTGATATACATCTAGCCTCAACCAACCTAAGCGGTGTGATTGTCGATGATTCAAAACCAACTGACGCCCAGAAGGCGAAAGCTCTGATTTTTCTCAGACATCGTCTTAATCAGGACCTGAAAAATGAATATCTCACTGAGAGAGACCCCGGAACGTTGTGGAAGTCCCTGAAGGACCGTTTCTAACAATAAAATGACACGCTCCTCCCTCAGGCTCAATACGATTGGTTGAACCTCCGTTTTCAAGACTTTAAGGGTGTGTTTGTTTTGGGACTTACACGGATGAATTTTGGACTTTGCAATCCACGCCCCATACGAGTTCGGGATTTAAAATTGGGTTTTCAAATCCCAAACTCAATCCCTACCTATAAACCTATTACTATTTTTCATATAATTAAATACAATCACATCATCATTTTTTTATCATCCACTCAACATCTCTCCTACTTTTCTCTTACACAATATAATAAAATAATACAACATCAATCACTAATAAACATTGATTTGATATAAAGCAAAATTTCACCCTACTAAAACCCCAAAACAAACACATACTCATATTATTCATCAAAATTTTCACATCCTAAGATTTCAAAGTCATGACTTCCCCCGCACATTTAAATCCCAAAACAAACATACCCTAAGTTCTTAATGGAGTACAACTCAGCCCTACATCGTATTGTATCTCAGTTAAAGTTATGCAAACAAACTGTAACTGAGGACGACTTAATCCAGAAGACTTTATCGACTTTCCACGCCAGCAACCTTGTACTCCAGCAGCAGTATAGGGCTAAGAACTACACAATACACTCTGAGCTAATTTATGCACTTCTAGTGGCAGAAAAGCACAACCAAGTCCTTATGCAGAATCATAACTCGAGATCGGTTGGCTCAAAAGTTGTGCCCGAAGTACATGCTACAACTCAAGGTAGTACAAGTGGTCGAAAGCGTGGAAGGGGGAGAGGAAGTAAATGAACTCGTAGCAAAGGCCGAGGTCGTAGTAAGTCAGGTGGTCCAGGTACCTTAAATGACAATCAAGCTCAGGCTCGTGGAAAGCTTGCACCTAACACAAATCCCGCTACTAAAAAATCTGGCAATCAAGATAAGGTTGAGCAGTCTTGCTACAGATGCGGATGCAAGGGCCATTGGTCACGCACGTGTCGTACTCCCAAACACTTGGTTGAGGCTTATCAAAAGCAGCAGAAGGACGATAAGGGGAAGGCTCCTAGAGTTGAATCTCACCATGCCAGCCTGCCTGAAGCAGGCCCTGACCAAGACAACGTCAATCCTATGTGCATTGAGCTTAAGGACATAGTGATTTATGTTTGGTAGATAGAGCCACCACACATACAATTCTAAAAGATAGGAAGTATTTTCATAACTTGATAGAACGTAGGGGGAGTATAACTACAATAGCCAATGATAGTACGTTGATAGTGGGCTCCGAAAGAGCTTTCATTGTCCTCCCCATGGGTACCGAACTCATAATCGATAATGCTTTATTGTTTCCACAATCTAAGTGTACCCTACTCAGTTTTAGAGACATTAGGATAAACGGATATCATATTGAAACTTAAACTGAAACTGAGAATAATAATGAATACCTTTTGATGAATATTACTCGAGGTAACCGTAAATATTGGTCCCAAAATGGTTATCCAGCGGAAAGCGTTTTGAGTTTATTTTTAATGAAAACCCAATTTATAAATTAAGTACTAAAATTAAAATGCAGAAATCTAAATTGCAGAAAAGTAGAAAACACCGGAATTTATAGTGGTTCGGATATAACGATCCTACATCCACTCTCCCTTTCTCCAAAGGGGACTTTCTCTCTCACCAACGTACTCACTAACCACTGGAATTGCGAAGTACCAGCTCCTTCGTACAACAACTTACAACAACCTTTCAAGATGAACAGGTTAATTATAAGATCCAACTGAAACTCCTAAAGAGTGTATAAACATTAATGAACAAGGTGAGTGTTTGGAAGAGTTCGTGTGTTCTTGTTGTGTGCTCTCGCGCGACTCTTGTCTCTTGAACTGATCCAAGCACTCCAATTTATAGTTGTGAATTAACTAGCCGTTGGAGAGCTAGCAATTCAAACAACCATAATTGGAGGAATATAATCAATCAAAGATTGATTATATGATTGATTAGTTGACTTTCAATCAATCAATCAATCAAATCCTCCATCAGTTGACTATCCAGATTGCCTCTTCTCCATCATGATCTCCAAAATCTCCTTGTCTCCAGATTAGTACGAAGCTTCTGGGAGGATGAACTAATCTGTCTCCCTCATCTGGTCAGGACTCGTCTGGTCTGGGGTCTTCTGGTCTGGTCTGGTCTGGTCAGGTAACACTTCTGCTCTGAACCTCATCTGGAAGAGGTCTTCTGGTGACTCCTCTGGTAGACTCCTCTGGTCAGACTCCTCTGGCAGACTCCTCTGGTCAGACTCCTCTGGCAGACTCATCTGGCAGACTCCTCTGGTCAGACTCCTCTGGTCACCTCTCATCTGGTCACCTCCTCTGATCAGACTCCTCTAGTCACCTCTCATCTGGTCACCTCCTCTGATTAGACTCCTCTGGTCACCACATCTGGTCACCTCATCTGGTCAGACTCCTCTGGTCACCTCATCTGGTCAGACTCCTCTGGTCACCTCCTCTGGTCACCTCATCTGGTCTGCACATATTTCTTCCCCCTTAACCAAAGACCTATTCTAGACCAAGACTAATCTGTAGCTGACTAACAGGTTCAGCTAGTCCTATTACAAGTTCTTGTTTTAATATCTTCAAAACATCTAATCTATATCCTAACAATTTCCCCCTTTTTGATGATGTTAAAACTGAAAGAACTGAAATAAAACAAGACAAGAAAATATTGAAATAACCAATAGAGATTCTAGCAGGCTGGGTCAACTGATCTTCCCCCTCAAAGTATGCTCAGCTGATATTGGGGCAAAACATCAGCTGGTCTTCTTGTGTATCTGCAGGCAATCAACTTTTTGGTACCCTACTGGGTCCATGGGGGTTAGCACAATTTTTAGGAAGCCACAAGAATAGATCATCCCTTTTTGAATCAGGTGATCTTATCTTTCTTCCATATATATCCACAAAAACACACTGAACATAAGAAGCTTCGACATGGTTATTTCTTCTAGAGGCTCTTCTTCTCTCATGAGCTTGTCCAGTAGAAGGAATAACTTGTCTTAATGTAACAGTCTTAAAATTTTGTTGATAAGGATAAGTCTTGCTAGAACCATCAAAAGTTCCAGCTGGTCTGGCAGATGACTTAAAGGTCTTCTGCAGGTGAGTAGAAGTCATCTGGTTCTGCCTCTTTTGAGAAGATCCAGACTGTCTTCTATTCTGCTGGCCTGGCTGAGGTCTTTTATTCTGGGTATAACCCTTCTTAAAATTCCTCCTCTGCCTTTTGGGTTTTTGAGTTTTAGAACTCATCTGCCCATTAGGCTGAGTTGTCTGGTCAGCTGACCTCTTGCCCTTATCAATAAAATTTCTAAGCTGTTCTTCTTTCTGAACATGTGAGGATTCAGGTTTGGAATAACCAAGGCCTGTTTTATCATGCTCTCTTTGAGATGAGGTAGCTATGTGTGACACAGCATTGCTTGCTGTAGTCAGCTGCTCCAGTCTCATTTTGAGCTTGTCCTCACTTTCTCTTACAATTTTGTTTTGATGGAAGAGTTCATCAAACTTAGCTGTTAGCAGGTTATATTCATTGTCTTTCTCAATGTTTTCAGCAACCAACCTTTCTATCAGCTTAACTTGTTCAATACACCTGGTTGTCAAGTCAGAAGACTCTTCAACTAGTGTATGATTTTGTTCAGCTGGTAGATTAGCTGAGTTGCCTAAACATTGTGAAAGCTTCTGATTTTCTGCTTTTAGCTTTGAGTTCTCATCTTCCAATTTTTGACAAAGTTGTATAGATTTTTGGAGATCTAATAGCATCTTCTGCATATCAGACTCCTCTGATTGTCCAGAATAAGAAGAAGATGAAAAAGAAGAGGGAGTTCGATTACATACCTCGTTTGTCACCAGACATATCTCTTCGTCTGGTCCAAAATTTGATGATGAACCAGAAGTGGATACCTCTTCTTCCTCATCTGCGAAGCTCCTTTTGGAGTAACTCCTAGTGTTTCTTTTACTGCTTCTCTTCGAGCCCATTTCTGCAACAATTGTTAGCACAAAAAATATTTAGGTTTTCAAAAAAATGGATCTGCCCTGGTGACCACCAGAATAATTTCAAAACAGTGGTCTGTAGAACACACTGCTCTGAAACCACTTGTTGGTCCCAAAATGGTTATCCAGCGGAAAGCGTTTTGAGTTTATTTTTAATGAAAACCCAATTTATAAATTAAGTACTAAAATTAAAATGCAGAAATCTAAATTGCAGAAAAGTAGAAAACACCGGAATTTATAGTGGTTCGGATATAACGATCCTACGTCCACTCTCCCTTTCTCCAAAGGGGACTTTCTCTCTCACCAACGTACTCACTAACCACTGGAATTGCGAAGTACCAGCTCCTTCGTACAACAACTTACAACAACCTTTCAAGATGAATAGGTTAATTATAAGATCCAACTGAAACTCCTAAAGAGTGTATAAACATTAATGAACAAGGTGAGTGTTTGGAAGAGTTCGTGTGTTCTTGTTGTGTGCTCTCGCGCGACTCTTGTCTCTTGAACTAATCCAAGCACTCCAATTTATAGTTGTGAATTAACTAGCCGTTGGAGAGCTAGCAATTCAAACAACCATAATTGGAGGAATATAATCAATCAAAGATTGATTATATGATTGATTAGTTGACTTTCAATCAATCAATCAATCAGATCCTCCATCAGTTGATTATCCAGATTGCCTCTTCTCCATCATGATCTCCAAAATCTCATTGTCTCCAGATTACTACGAAGCTTCTGGGAGGATGAACTAATCTGTCTCCCTCATCTGGTCAGGACTCGTCTGGTCTGGGGTCTTCTGGTCTGGTCTGGTCTGGTCAGGTAACACTTCTGCTCTGAACCTCATCTGGAAGAGGTCTTCTGGTGACTCCTCTGGTAGACTCCTCTGGTCAGACTCCTCTGGCAGACTCCTCTGGTCAGACTCCTCTGGTCAGACTCCTCTGGCAGACTCATCTGGCAGACTCCTCTGGTCAGACTCCTCTGGTCACCTCTCATCTGGTCACCTCCTCTGATCAGACTCCTCTAGTCACCTCTCATCTGGTCACCTCCTCTGATCAGACTCCTCTGGTCACCACATCTGGTCACCTCATCTGGTCAGACTCCTCTGGTCACCTCCTCTGGTCACCTCATCTGGTCCGACTCCTCTGGTCACCTCCTCTGGTCACCTCATCTGGTCTGCACAGATTTCTTCCCCCTTAACCAAAGACCTATTCTAGACCAAGACTAATCTGTAGCTGACTAACAGGTTCAGCTAGTCCTATTACAAGTTCTTGTTTTAATATCTTCAAAACATCTAATCTATATCCTAACAGTAAACAAGTTATAGAAAAACTTCCTTCCTTCTCTTCCAGATTGTATTATTCCTACATCCGGCCGTCTAGTTCTCATCTAGCTATGAGTATGAAATTCCATGACCCGTATTCTTTTAAATTGTGGCATCAGCGGTTAGGTCATCCAGGACAAACTATGATACGTAGGATTCTATCTAATTCAACTGGTCATAATATTTCGAATAATAGAATCCCTCTTGTTGATGAATTTATTTGTGATGCATGTTCTAAAGGTAAGCTAATAGTACGCCCGTCGTGCATTAAGGTTGGACTAGAGTCTCCGGTTTTCCATGAGCGAATTCAAGGAGACATATGTGGACCGATTCACCCAGCATCAGGACCATTTAGTTATTTTATGGTCCTTATTGATGCCTTCACTAGGTGGACATATGCCTATTTGTTGTCCACCTGCAATCAAGCTTTTGCGAAGCTCATTGTGAAAACTATCGAGCTTAGAGCTTAATTCTCGGATTATCCAATTAAGTCGATTCGCATGGATAATGCTGCTGAATTCAGCTCAAAGGCCTTTACAGATTACTGTATGGCCCTGGGAATTAAAGTGGAGCATTCGGTCCCCTACGTCCATACCCAAAATGGTCTTGCTGAGGCGCTAATAAAACGTATCAAACTTATCGCGAGACCATTACTTATGAACTCCAAACTACCCACTTCATGATGGGGGCATGCAGTCCTACATACATCGCACTTAATACAAATCCATCCAACTGCATATAATGATCATTCCCCCTACAGTTAGTGCGTGGAAAAGAACCTAGCATTTCCCATCTACGTATTTTCGGTTATACGGTATATGTCCCGATAACATTACCAAAGTGGACCTCTATGGGCCCACAAAGGAAACTCGGTATTTACGTCGGATTTGACTCTCCATCCATCGTGAAATACCTCGAGGCTTTGTCCGGGGATCAATTAACGGCCCGGTTCGCTGATTGCACGTTCGATGAAGATTACTTCCCGGCATTAGGGAGAGATCCGAATTCAAAATTGAATGAATGGCGGGAGCTTATGTGGAACGTAAATAATCTTCAGTATTTAGATCCACGCACTAGTCAATCCGAACTAGAAGTTCAGAAGATCATTAACTTGTAAAATCTAGCAAATAATCTGCCAGACGCGTTCACTGACCATAGAGGTGTAATTAAATCGCATATCTGCAGTAAATGCTCCCCAAAGGGTTGAGGTCCAAAGCAAAACAAGTACTCATGCCCCCACGCGCCAGAAGCGCAAAGGACCCTCATGAGATAGTAATACACCTAAATGAAAGTCTAGCAAATTTAGTCAGTCGAATGTAAAATCTCTAGAAGAGATTCGTCTAGATAACTCAAAGTCTATAGGAGACGGGCGTCCTAGTGATGAAGCACGTGCACAAAATATTCAATGCACTAGGACTGTGGAACGACCAGACCCAAATACAATGGAAAACTAGGAAGGTCTGGTTGGCGTAAACGTTGAAGTCTCTGTGAACTTCACAGATACGGGAGAAACATATAATAGAAATATTACTGTCATCGACGACACATTCGCAGCATCAATTGCTCTTTCCATTATAAATGATCTAGATCCAGAACCCAAAACAATCGCTGAGTGCCGGAAGCGCTCCGATTGGGTTAAGTGGAAAGAGACAATTGATGCAGAGCTCGCATCGCTTAACAAAAGACAAGTATTTGGCTCTATCGTTTGTACACCCGCGCGCGCTATCCCAGTAGGATATAAATAGGTATTTGTACGAAAAAGAAACGAGAACAATATTGTGGAGAGATATAAAGCGAGGCTTGTAGCTCAAGAGTTTTCGCAGAGACCCAGGATCGATTTCGATCAAACCTATTCTCCCGTCATGGACTCAATAACGTTCCGCTAATTGATATCTTTGGCAGTTAAAATGAATCTCCAAATGAGATTAATGGACTTAGTAACCGCGTACTTATACGGATCACTTGATGCCTACATTTATATGAAAATCCCCGATGGATTTGACATTCCTCAGATGAGGAATGGTGAAAATCGCAGTATGTATAGCATAAAACTGCAGAAGTCGTTGTATGGCTTGAAACAATCGGGCCTCATGTGGTACAACCGACTTAGTGAATTTCTTCAGAAGAAGGAATACACATTCAATAAATCTTTCCCATGCGTATTCACAAAGAAATCGCAAAATGGTTTTTGCATCATATCCGTCTATGTTGATGACATGAACATAATCAGAACATGCAAAAAGATTGAAGAAGCCAGTTCAATCTTGAAAGCCAAATTCAAAATGAAAGCCTTGGGTAAAACCAAGTACTGCCTCGGCCTGCAAATCGAGCATCTCCCAGAAGGAATTCTTATACATCAGTCGACCTACGTGAAAAAGGTAGTGGAGAGATTTCACATGGATAAATCTCATCCACTTAGCACCCATATGATTGTCCGATCCCTCGAAGTGGATAAGGACCCATTTAGACCAAGAGAAGATTTAGAAGAAATTATGGGGCCAGAAGTTCCTTATCTTAGCGCTGTTGGAGCATTGCTCTATCTCGCAAATTGCACTCGGCCGGACATTGCATTTGCTGTCAATTTGCTTGCGAGACATAGTGCTTCTCCTACAATGAGACATTGGAATGGTGTTAAGCATGTTCTACGGTACCTCCAAGGGTCTCAAGATCTTGGACTGTTTTACCGTAAGAACCAAGACCAAGCCTTAGTAGGTTATGCGGATGCTGGCTATTTGTCTGATCCCCACAATGCCATATCCCAGACTGGTTACGTTTTTCTCTGTGGTGGTACTGCGATCTCATGGAGATCGGTTAAACAAACCATGGTTACCACGTCTTCAAACCACTCAAAGATAATAGCTTTATTTGAGGCCGCACAAGAATGTGTTTGGTTAAGGCCCTTAGTAAAACACATTGGTGACTCGTGTGGTATCGCTAAAGGCGATACACCTCCCACTGTTATATTTGAAGACAATGCAGCTTGCATCGCACAAATGAGTAATGGGTACGTCAAGGGAAACCTGACGAAATATATTTCACCTAAGTTTTTCTACCCATACGAACTCCAAAAGAGTGACGTGATTACCATTCAAAAGGTGCAATCTAGTAACAATCTAGCAGATCTATTTACTAAGTCCTTACCTACATCTACTTTTGAAAGGTACGTTCGTGGTATTGGGGTGCAAAGACTCAAAGTGTTGTTGTCTTCAGGGGGAGCGGTAACCCCAAAATAAATCTAGAAGATTTGATCCAGAAGATCCATTACATTCCTCCCTAACTTATTATTTGGCCGATACCTAGCACATGGAGTTTTTATGACAAGATATTTATGTTATGTCGTAATGTCCAAGGGGGAGTGTTGTAAATCTAAAAGATTTATTATTCTAAATCTAGAAGATTTGATGTGGACATTACTAATGGACCAATAACCCAATGGGCTTCATATCTTAGACTAGGGTTTTATTCTTATAACTAGACTATTGTACTCATAATTGTAATTACCCATACTCAAGAACATTAGTGAAACTCCTGGCTTGGCTCGTCCCTAGACGTAGTCGTTCCCGACGAACTGGGTGAACAAATCTCGTCTTTTATTTTACGCACTTATTTACAACAGATCAAACATATCCTCAAAATCAGTTAATATTTCAGCCTGTATTGCATTGATGTTCATATCTGAACTGTAAATATTAAACATAAAACATGATGTTAGTATCATAAAAAAAAATTATTTTTCTTATGTAACTTGATATGGAATGAAAATTACTTAACAATAATATGAGTAATTTTTCTGGAACTGAATAACCTAAAAATTCATAATTTGTATCTTTGTATTTTAAATAATATCTTATATTATCATCAACATATGAAAGAGTATGCTTGGAATTAAACTATAAAAATGGGCGGTGGAGCGGGATGGGTAACAAATGTGTAGTGAAAAATGATTTTAAAATAAACAATGATGTAATCTTTTATGGAAATTGATAATAAATTATTTTTATAATAAAAAAACTAATTTATCTCCATTTTTTTTAATTCTTGTCAAATGATTGATGAACAATAAAAATAAAAAAGCTAATTCGTTATTAAAAAATAAATAATATTTGACTAAATTCTTTTAAAGTTGGAACTTTGGAGTATTGACAAAAAAATTGATTCTTATATTTTTGTAAAGCGTCTTATATCTTAATCTAACAAAAAGAAATTATATTTATATAAAATTAAAAAAAGGAATCTGCAGGTAAAAGTTAAAATTTTATAAAATGTGTATATATTATTTTTATAGGTATATACTTAAATCACCATAAAATAATTAAGAAGAATATTGAATATTAAACACAATATAATTATTTGAAGAAAGTATTTGTACACCTAAATGCAAATAAAAGAAATGCTAAAAAAACTTCCAGGCTGACCTGCTTACGGGCCTGCTTGAACCACCAAAGCTCGTGGTCCGCACGGGTTGCCCCATTGACTTGAACCGAAAATACTAACTTTCTACTAGTAGTTTCCCCACAAGAGTATGGGATCACAGTAGTATGGGCAAGTATAAGGACCAAGTATTATCGAACCCAAGGGAAGGAATGTATGCGAACAGATCCCTGAAGATCTACGCGTCGTAATTAATATGAGTGTATGTATTTGGGTTTTTTAAAAGAAAATATAATCTAAACTAAATTACTCTACGAATGCAAAAAGGAAAATTAAACTAAGAACGTAGAAGTGTATTTTCGAATATGAGATAGAGATGCTCAGGATAGGAATTCCTACGTATACTAACGGAGCAGGTACATAATCAGAAAAACCCTGACATGCAAGAAATAACCTAAGTAAAATATTATAAGATGAAAGCTCAAAAATTCAAACCCTAATACCTAATCCTAACAATCGACTTCACTAATCCACTAACAAGTTAATTAGATAGTGCTTAATTAACGAGACCCTAATTTAACTAAGGTGATGCGGTCGTCCTCCCTAGATAAACCGGTAGATTAATTAACCCTTTCTAAACCCTCTCGTTAAGTCTACTAGTTGTTAAAGAGTGATAATATCGTCCACTCTCTAACATTTTTCGAATGAAATTCAAAGGTAAAGTTAAGATTGATTTTAAGAATTCATTAATTAAGAGAATAAAAACTAAACGTCATGAATTACCCTAATTACGTACCCACATCCTACTTCTACGAGTTCATCCTACCCCAAGCATGCAATGGTTTTAGCTAGACATGGTTTTAAAGGTAACAAAAACAATTGAAGAAGTAACGAACATAAACATGATGATTTGAACTAAGAAATTATTAAACATAAACTAGGGTTTTAAGAAATAAATGCTAAGAACTGAAATTAGATTGATAAAAACGAAGTCTCAAGTGTTTAACGTCAACGAGCGAATGAAAATAAATTAAAACCTAAAATGAAATAAGAATTTGTAAAGTAAAACCTCGATTACACGCAAAAATAAAGCTTGCTCGTCTCTTCCCTCTTCTAACTCCCAAAAACGAACTCTAAGTGTCAAGTGGTGTGTAAAATCATGTTCGGAAGGGGTATATATAAGCAACGGGTCAAATTGGGAGTTAATGGGCCAAATCCACGCATGCTCGAGCACTACTCGTGCACTAAGTGCACGAGCACAATCCATTCGAGCGCATAAAATTTCCAGAGAGCCAAAAGTGCTCGGGTCCTCGAGCTCGTGCACTAGGTGCATGACTTGATGTTGCTCGAGCACTATGCACGAGCACTCATGCACTAGGTGCACGACCTGATGTTGCTCGAGCACTATGCTCGACCACTCGTGCACTAGGTGCACGAGTTCTTCTCGCTTGTGTACTCCAATGATACTTTTGCTCCCTCGAACTAATATTTTTTGTATTTTTTCGATATCTTCTCATCCGGGCATCCGTTTGAGTCGATTCAAAGTCCTACGAACTTCTCTTTTCGCCCTCTATCCATCTATGAGTATCACAGAGACAAATTCATTAGTGTGTAGAAATAGTACTCAATTGACTCTAAATACTCAATAAAATCCACCAAAACTTGGGCATTTCCAGCTACGAATCATGACAATTTCACGCCTAATCAACCCCCCCAAACTTACCACATTGCTTGTCCTCAAGCAATGAAATAATAAGTCAAGTGAAATTGGTAGGAATGAATCAAAGAATCAAATCATGCAAGTAAATGAACTCGAGCTTCAAAGATCGATCACACGTATACTAACTCACCCCCCCTTCATCATACTCATGCAATAACAAGAAACACCAAGATCAAACATGGATGTGCACTCAACGATGTGTTTCACTCCCTCACAAGTGTATATCAATAATAAGGGACTCACTCAAGCAATCAATCACACATATCAGCAGCCATAAGCTTGTAAGCACTCTCCACTCCGACCATACTCTAAAAATCAATGCCGAATCAAAAAGGACTTTTCTCAAGGTTGTAATGTAGGCTCTTTGGACAGGTGGGGGAAATATATGGGATAAGTGACTCAAGTGAATGGAGAATAGAAACTCAAACTTGAGTACTTCGAGATTAGGAACAGAATACTTCAAACATTTTCAATCAACACACTTTCAATTCCAATACTCTCAACACTTCAATTTTTTTTCTAACTCATTTCACACAAACATATGAGCTCATTTTTTTCTTTTGCTCATTCTCAAATTCTTTTGTTCTTTCCCACAGCTCATATTCTTCATCACACCTTCTTCTCATAATCATTCAAGCAATAACAAATCTCCTTTCTCAACTCAAATCGATCCCTTCTCATTCACACTTTTCCTATTCTCCACTCAAATTGGGACAAAAAGGCTTAGGAACTTGGAATAGTTTTTAAATGTGCTAGCAAATGAAATAGGCTTAAGGCTCAAACTGGCTAACAAGGGACAAATATCAATGGTAAGGAAAAAATTTGGCTGAGTGACTCAATCAAAACAAAGATGGCCTAAGATCACATTCAGCATATCAAACTAGACACAATCAAGAAGCGAGAGCACACACAAGTTCTAGCATCTTCTAAGGTGACGACTCACTCACAAACGAAGAGATCAATTCATGCATCTTAATCTCAAAAGGCTCAAAACTCACGGCTTTCACATCCATGCTAGTCCTAGTAAATTCTCACTCTCATCACACAAGTTGTTGGTCCCAAAAAGGTTATCCAGCGGAAAGCGTTTTTAAGTTTATTTTAATGAAAACCCGTTTACAAAATAAAGTGCTAGAATTGAAATGCAGAAATTTAAAGTGCAGAAAAGTAGAGAACACCGGATTTATAGTGGTTCGGACCAACTTGTCCTACGTCCACTCTCCCTTTCTTCAAAGGGGTCTTTCTCACTCTCCAACTTACTTACTCACTTACTTACTGGAATTGCGAAGTACCAGCTCCTTCGTACAACTTACAACAACCTTATCTAACAAGATGAACAGGTTGAGTAATAATCCAACTAAACTCCTAATAGAGTGTATATAAACTAGAAAGGACAAAGGTGAGTGATTGGAAGAGTTCGTGTGTTCTTGGTGTGCTCTCGCACGACTCTTCTATCTTGAACTAATCCAAGCACTCCTATTTATAGTTGTGAATTAACTAGTCGTTGGAGAGCTAGAAATTCAAACAACCATAATTGGAGGAATATAATCAATCACAGATTGATTATATTGATTGATTAGTTGACTTTCAATCAAGCAATCAATCAATCAGATCCTCCATCAGTTGATACTCATGATTGCCTTCTTCTCCATCAATGATCTCAAAAATCTCCTTGTCTCCAGATTACTAAGATGCTTCTGGTAGGTGAACTAATCCGTCTCTCGTCTGGTCTGGTCTGGGGTCTTCTGGTCCTCATCTGGGAGAGGTCTTCTGGGGAGTCCTCTGGTGAAGTCCTCTGGTGGGGTCTTCTGGTGACTCCTCTGGTGGGGTCTTCTGGTGACTCCTCTGGTCAGACTCCTCTGGTCCAAGTTCATCTGGTCAGACTCCTCTGGCAGACTCCTCTGGTCCAAGCTCATCTGGTCAGACTCCTCTGGACCTCATCTGCTCTGGCGACACTTCTGCTCTGGTGACTCCTCTGCTCTGGACATTTCATCTGGTCACCTCTCATCTGGTCACCTCATCTGGTCACCTTCTCTGGTCACCTTCTCTGGTACCTTCTCTGGTCACCTTCTCTGGTCTGCACAGATTTCTTCCCCCTTAACCAAAGACCTATTCTAGACCAAGACTAATCTGTAGCTGACTAACAGGTTCAGCTAGTCCTATTACAAGTTCTTGTTTTAACATCTTCAAAACATCTAATCTATATCCTAACAATTTCCCCCTTTTTGATGATGTTAAAACTGGAAGAACTTTAAATAAAACAAGACAAGAAAATATTGAAATAACAAATAGAGATTCTAGCAGGCTGGGTCAACTGATCTTCCCCCTCAAAGTATGCTCAGCTGATATTGGGGCAAAACATCAGCTGGTCTTCTTGTGTATCTGCAGGCAATCAACTTTTTGGTACCCTACTGGGTCCAGGGGGGTTAGCACAACATTTAGGAAGCCACAAGAATAGATCATCCCTTTTTGAATCAGGTGATCTTATCTTTCTTCCATACATATCAACAAAAACACACTGAACATAAGAAGCTTCGACATGGTTATTTCTTCTAGAGGCTCTTCTTCTCTTATGAGCTTGTCCAGTAGAAGGAATAACTTGTCTTAGAGCAACAGACTTGAAATTCTTTTGATAAGGATAAGTTTTACTAGAACCATCAAAGGTTCCAGGTGGTCTGGCAGGTGACTTGAAAGTCCTCTGCAGGTGAGTAGGAGTCATCTGGTTCTGCCTCTTTTGAGAAGATCCAGACTTTCTTCTACTCTGCTGGCCTGGCTGAGGTCTTTTATTCTGGGTATAGCCCTTCTTAAAATTCCTCCTCTGCCTTTTGGGTTTTTGAGTTTTAGGACTCATCTGCCCATTAGGCTGAGTTGCCTGGTCAGCTGGCCTTTTACCCTTATCAATAAAATTACTAGTTTGTTCTTCTTTCTGAACATGTGAGGATTCAGGTTTGGAATAATCAAGGCCTGTTTTATCATGCTCTCTTTGAGATGAGGCAGCTATATGTGACACATCATTGTTTGCTATAGTCAGCTGCTCCAGTCTCAGCTTGAGCTTGTCCTCACTATCTTTTACAATTTTGTTTTGATGGAAGAGTTCATCGAACTTAGCTTTCAGCAGAGTATGTTCATTATCTTTCTCAATGTTTTCAGCAAGCAACTTTTCTATTAGCTTAGTTTGTTCATCACATCTGGTTTTCAAATCAGTGGACTCTTCTACCAGAGTTTGAACTTGTTCAGCTGGTAGATCAGTTGGGTTGCTAAAACATTGTGAAAGCTTCTGATTTTCTGCTTTCAACTTTGTGTTCTCTTCTTCCAACTTTTGACAAAGTTGTATCGAAGTTTGGAGATCTAATAGCATTTTCTGCATATCAGACTCCTCTGATTGTTCAGAAAACGAAGAATAAGAAGAAGAAGAGGGAGTTCGATTGCATACCTCGTCTGTCATAAGACAAACCTCTTCGTCTGGTCCAAAATTAGATGATGAACCAGAAGTGGATACCTCATCTTCCTCCTCTGCTAAGCTTCTTTTGGAGTACCTCCTGGTGTCTCTTCTACTGCATCTCTTTGAGCCCATTTCTGCAAAATTTGTTAGCACAACAAATATTTGGGTTTTTCAAAAAAAATATGGATCTGCCCTGGTGACCACCAAAATAATTTCAAAACAGTGGTCTATAGGACACACTGCTCTGATACCACTTGTTGGTCCCAAAAAGGTTATCCAGCGGAAAGCGTTTTTAAGTTTATTTTAATGAAAACCTGTTTACAAAATAAAGTGCTAGAATTGAAATGCAGAAATTTAAAGTGCAGAAAAGTAGAGAACACCGGATTTATAGTGGTTCGGACCAACTTGTCCTACGTCCACTCTCCCTTTCTTCAAAGGGGTCTTTCTCACTCTCCAACTTACTTACTCACTTACTTACTGGAATTGCGAAGTACCAGCTCCTTCGTACAACTTACAACAACCTTATCTAACAAGATGAACAGGTTAAGTAATAATCCAACTAAACTCCTAATAGAGTGTATATAAACTAGAAAGGACAAAGGTGAGTGATTGGAAGAGTTCGTGTGTTCTTGGTGTGCTCTCGCGCGACTCTTCTATCTTGAACTAATCCAAGCACTCCTATTTATAGTTGTGAATTAACTAGTCGTTGGAGAGCTAGAAATTCAAACAACCATAATTGGAGGAATATAATCAATCACATATTGATTATATTGATTGATTAGTTGACTTTCAATCAAGCAATCAATCAATCAGATCCTCCATCAGTTGATACTCCAGATTGCCTTCTTCTCCACCAATGATCTCAAAAATCTCCTTGTCTCCAGATTACTAAGATGCTTCTGGTAGGTGAACTAATCCGTCTCTCGTCTGGTCTGGTCTGGGGTCTTCTGGTCCTCATCTGGGAGAGGTCTTCTGGGGAGTCCTCTGGTGAAGTCCTCTGGTGGGGTCTTCTGGTGACTCCTCTGGTGGGGTCTTCTGGTGACTCCTCTGGTCCAAGTTCATCTGGTCAGACTCCTCTGGCAGACTCCTCTGGTCCAAGCTCATCTGGTCAGACTCCTCTGGACCTCATCTGCTCTGGCGACACTTCTGCTCTGGTGACTCCTCTGCTCTGGACATTTCATCTGGTCACCTCTCATCTGGTCACCTCATCTGGTCACCTTCTCTGGTCACCTTCTCTGGTACCTTCTCTGGTCACCTTCTCTGGTCACCTTCTCTGGTCACCTTCTCTGGTTACCTTCTCTGGTCTGCACAGATTTCTTCCCCCTTAACCAAAGACCTATTCTAGACCAAGACTAATCTGTAGCTGACTAACAGGTTCAGCTAGTCCTATTACAAGTTCTTGTTTTAACATCTTCAAAACATCTAATCTATATCCTAACACAAGTACTCAAAAGGAAAACTCGTAAGTACACTAATTCTCTCTCAAATCAACTTTCACTCTCATACTCACACAATAGAATTCCTAACTCAACTTCACAACTCACCAACTCATACTCACACTCAAAGATAGCAATCAACAAGCATAAGATGATTGATAGACATGAAATATGTAGTAGCACCTCAAATCAATAACAGCTCAAGGAGCATCTCAGGCTCAATATATAACCAAACTCAACTCAAAGAGAGTGTGTGCGCCCGTGCAATGTAACACTGAACATAAAAAAACTCCACCCCCCAAACTTCGACCTTGCGAAGAGGTCTAAGTTTGGGGTTGTGGGTTACCTCATCCAAATAGTTCAAGTTTATCTCAACAACGTGTCACACTCCTTGGTCTCGAGTTGGTTCCTTCAATCTGAATAACTCCATGATACCTTTACTCCTTCAAGACAAGCCTACAAAATAAAACTCTCAAGTACGAGGTTAGAACTTACGACTCAACAACACCCTAATAACATAAAATACTCAAAAGCAAATAAAAATGGGTTACCTCCCATTCAGTGCTATTTTTAAGGTCCTAATGCCGGACCGAGCTCAAAGGAGCTTATGGGACATGATACTCAAATTTACCTCCCTTACTCTCATAAGAGTGGTGGTTGAATTCCTTTCCTTGATGTCCCTTCATCATGAGTTCCTTTGCTTCCTTCTTCACCTCAATTTCATCTCTATCCTTCTTAGGCTCTTTCCCCTCTATCTCAACCTCTACTTTGGGCGTCTCAGAATCAGCAGACATCTGAGAACCATCGTAGTTGGTTCCCCTCTGGCATAGAAGGATACTTACCCGACTCTCTTCCCAATGATTTTGCAATCTGGCTCATCTGGTACTCCATCGAAGTGAACCGCCTATTGTTCTCTTGTTGAATTCGATTCAACTCTACATCTCTCTTCTGGAGTTCTTGATCACGCTGATCACCTTTCTTATGCAACTCTTTAACATCATACTCCAAAGAAGATAATCTTTTGCTTCCTTCCTCCACCTTCTGAAGGATAGCTCTCAACATCTCCTCAGTTGAGGCACCACCTTCTCCACCCGGAGGCTTTGAACCTGGATCAACACCTGGAGGAACTGTAATTCCGGCCTTTGGATTGGCATACGAGAAGTTCTCATTCTTCTTCCATTGGCTTTGTTGAGGCTGCTGGCCTCCTTGATAGCCTTGATTATTCCTCCATTGATTTTGAGGAGGTTGTGGACCAGGTTGGCCATAAGAAGGTCTTCCAAATTGATTGCCACCTTGTGGATACCCGCCTTGATTGTAGTAAGGTCCTCCCATATAATTGGCTACCTCTTGCTGAACTGGGGGCTGGTCCACTTTCTCACTCACTGCTACATTCCCTCCAACCAAATTCTGCCCAACCTCAATGTTACTTATCTTCTCCATCATAGCCATCAACAGCTTCCTCGTCCCTTCACTCTCCTCAATCTGATATGCCCTCTGAAATTCTGGGTCCTCATTCCACTGCCCGGCATTCGTGACAATATTATCAACGATCTTTCTGCATCTAGCTGTACCATGCTTCAGAAATGCTCCACTAGCACATGCATCAAGATGGGCTTGACCAGCCTTGCTGGCTCCACTATAGAAGAACGCCATGATATCCCCCTCATTGTACCCGTGTTGCGGGCACTCAATCAACATGCTGGAGTATCTCTCCCACGCTTGACGTAAGTCTTCTTCTTGCTTCTGGCGAAAGGAAGAGATCTCTATCCTTGCTCTAATGGTTCTAGATGGAGGGTAGAATTGCTCGAGGAACAGACGCTCGAGTTCGGCCCATGTGGTTACACCTCCCCGTGGGAGCGTGTTATCGTACCACTCCTTAGCTATTCCTGTCAAAGAGAATGGGAACAGTCTGAGCCTCTTGGCATCTTCAGACATGTTGTTATAATTGAACGTGGATGCGATCATCAGAAAGCTCCTCAGATGAGTATGAGGATTCTCCTTTCCAACCTCCCCTTTGAATTGATTCTCGGTAAGTAGCTTTAGAATTCCAGGGAAAATTGAGAAGTTATTTGCCTCTATAGGAGGCAATGCCACTCCATCATAGTACCGTTGCGGTTGTGCCGCAAACCTTCCTCGAATAGCCATGTTCTGATCGGCGTTCTGAGGAATGTACTGAGGAATAACAGATGGTACGGGTACTTGTTGGACTGGTGGTGGTTGATAGACTGGTGGTTGGTTGTAAACAAGAGGTGGAGGGTACGGGTATGGTGGATAAGGATATGGTGGGTATGGGTATGGGTAAGGGTAAGGTAAGTTGTTTTGCGGGAAGTTGTTCTGTGGATATGCAGGGTTGTTCTGAGGATGTTGGATAAGGTTATGAGCTAGATTGTTTACGTTCTGTGTACCCGGGTTTTGGCTCTGGCTTTCCCCTAACGGAACTTGATTCTGAATGTTAGTTCCTCCAGTGCCCTCAACCCGTTCCACTGCCTGATTGAACTTAGCTGCAACATCATCCAACTCATTACGGATGTCCATATTTTTGTTCTCTCCTCCGGCAGCATTCATCCTTCTTAAAAAGGCTCGGTTTCTTCTTGCTATTATCTCAGGATCTAGCTGTAGTCTCTCTTCGCTTGTATCTCCTTGTGAGCCTATTTTCATAAACCTGAAACACTAACAAAAGAATCAAAGCGCAACTGCCGAACGAGTAAGAATAAAACAGAAAAATAAAGCACTCACTACTAACTACTAAGCTATCTACAAGTCCTATTCAAATGACATACATCGCCATTCCCCGGCAACGGCGCCATTGACTTGAACCGAAAATACTAACTTTCTACTAGTAGTTTTCCCACAAGAGTATGGGATCACAGTAGTATGGGCAAGTATAGGGACCAAGTATTATCGAACCCAAGGGAAGGAATGTATGCGAACAGATCCCTGAAGATCTACGCGTCGTAATTAATATGAGTGTATGTTTTTGGGTTTTTTTTAAAAGAAAATATAATCTAAACTAAATTACTCTACGAATGCAAAAAGGAAAATTAAACTAAGAACGTAGAAGTGTGTTTTCGAATATGAGATAGAGATGCTCAGGATAGGAATTCCTACGTATACTAACGGAGCAGGTACATAATCAGAATAACCGTGACGTGCAAGAAATAACCTAAGTAAAAGATTATAAGATGAAAGCTCAAGAATTCAAACCCTAATACTTTATCCTAACAATCGACTTCACTAATCCACTAACAAGTTAATAGATAGTGCTTAATTAACGAGACCCTAATTTAACTAAGGTGATGCGGTCGTCCTCCCTAGATAAACTGGTAGATTAATTAACCATTTCTAAACTCTCTCGTTAAGTCTACTAGTTGTTAAAGAATGATAAGGCCGTCCTCTCTCTAACACTTTTCGAATGAAATTCAAAGGTAAAGTTAAGATTGATTTTAAGAATTTATTAATTAAGAGAATTAAAACTAAACGTCATGAATTACCCTAATTACGTACCCACATCCTACTTCTACGAGTTCATCCTACCCCAAGCATGCAATGGTTTTAGCTAGACATGGTTTTAACGGTAACAAAAACAATTGAAGAAGTAACGAACATAAACATGATGATTTGAACTAAGAAATTATTAAACATAAACTAGGGTTTTAAGAAATAAATGCTAAGAACTGAAATTAGATTGATAAAAACAAAGTCTCAAGTGTTTAACGTCAACGAGCGAATGAAAATAAATTAAAACCTAAAATGAAACAAGAATTCGTAAAGTAAAACCTCGATTACACGCAAAAATAAAGCTTGCTCGTCTCTTTCCTCTTCTAACTCCCAAAAATGAACTCTAAGTGTCAAGTGGTGTGTAAAATCATGTTCGGAAGGGGTATATATAAGCAACGGGTCGAATCGGGAGTTAATGGGCCAAATCTACGCGTGCTCGAGCACTACTCGTGCACTAAGTGCACGAGAACAATCCATTCGAGTGCATAAAACTTCCAGGGAGCCAAAAGTGCTCGAGTCCTCGAGCTCGTGCACTAGGTGCATGACTTTGTGATACTTTTTGTATCCTCAATAGAAATGTCCATTTAGTTCAAGGTAACTTATGAGCCGACAATATTAACATAAACTATTTGCTAACATAACTAATTCAAATGAAAATCTGCTAAATATTTTTTGTAGCGTGCATGAATTAAAATTGGTTCATACATGAACTATTAAAGGGTATAGTAATTTTCAATGAAGAGAATTAATTATTTTCACTGAAGAGTATTAGTTTATTTCCATTAAACAATTAATTAATATTCTTCGGTGAAATGTGGTTTATATATGAACCACTTTTTTTCTATACTTATATTTTTTTATGGGAAATGTTAGTCTACTCTCCATTTATTTTGCAATTACATTTCAATTATAAAACTCTGATGGTCAGAATTAGAACTCAGTGTGAGGAGTACGAAAGTCTAACATACCATAAGTTTAAAACAAATCAGACGACCTATTAATAAACTTTGTGCGAATTTTGGGAGAGTCATTAATTCAATAGTTGAACATTCCATACAAAATCATGCATAATTTTTTAATTGGGTGAATTTGTATATTAATAAAAAAAATTAAATAAAATTTTATAATAAAATGACTAAGAATATGGGATTGTTAATCATTATGCAATAATAATAATAATAATTGTTTATATTAATCACGTGTGTATATAATTTTTTTTATTTAATATACTTCAAAAACTTTGTTTATGCAATGTATCAAGTTTGAATTTTTTAGCTACAATTTAATTGCAAAGATTAAAATTTAATGACTGAATATCATGGGTTTAAATTTGGCACATTTAGTTATTCCATAAGTCTAATTATTTGTTTTTCCATAATAATTTAAGTCAATCATCATCTTATTTTATCAATCATATTTTTTGTTAATCAACTTAATTATATCTCGGCAAAACTTAGACATATTCACGTGGATTTCTATTTATCCAATATAATGACATAATGTATGCATTTGACAACATAAGTTATTGGGATATTTTATATGAATATTCCTTTTTTTTAATGAATATTCCCTTTATCTAGTATTTTACATAATAATGAATAAAATCCTATAATTTATGGCAATATCCAAAGACAGATAAACAACGTTGTCCATGTCCAAAATCATGCACATGTTGACAACCTAAACATCCACCATAAAAAGTATCATATAGAATATACCTATTTATGGAAAAAAAAAGGAAATTAAAATATTAAAAAATAGGTGGTAAAAATATAAAATCAATGGACATTAATTATGACCGCAGCCTACCATTTTTTGATTTGATATAAATATATTATGTGCTTCAGGCGCAATTATATAAATGCTTAAATTAATGAATACAAATATTATTGCAATAAAATTTAATTAATAATAGACTTTAATAAGTTAATGGAATTTCTTTGCACCAGCTGTTCTGATAAATTCAAAACTCACCGTAATTACTAAAACAATAATTTACTAATACATTATATTAATAAAATAATTATTACATTATCATTGACCATATAAAGCAAAGAAAGTTAAATATATAGTCTAGGGCCAAAGCCATACACACGATCGATACAAATAATTATGACAAATATAATTTCAGCTCAACATCAAATGTAAATTAATTCACTAATAACTTGGACGAAGATGAATACAAAGATGAATTATGGATATTTCTTATTTTATTAGTCTGCTGATTAAAATAATTAATTGGAATGAACAACAATATGCTAGAAAATTTTGTTACTATTTATTGTATTAAAAATTGATCATCACATAAAATTTGGCCAATTTAAATGTGATGAATTTTTATTAACAAATATTAAAATTTATATTGATTAATAAATAAATTAATGTGGCAACATAATATAGAATTTGACGAATTCAAACATAACCAAAGGATTAACATATATTACATTTTGAATACTAAACATACCACGAATCGACCGATTGACTAATAATAATTTTTTTGTTGATCTATATTATAAAAAATTCAACATCAAATAAAGCTTGATCAATTCAAATACGATTAACCTACGAACAAATAACAAAATTTGATTTGATTAGAAAGTTAACATGGGCGAACTTATTTATCAAATATATTTTACACGTAATCACAAAGGATACAAAATAATTGAATACAATAATTGAATCAAGATAGCCAATATATTTTATACATGAGTACAAAAGATACAAAATAATCTATTCAAATAAACTGGCTATATACACGACCATGGTCTCAACATATACGATAGCATCAAATAGAACAAAAATAACAGGCAATCAAAAAATATCGCCTCTATCCCATACCCAAAAGAACAGTACATCCAAGAGAAAAAAAAAAAGCCAAAACAACGGTGATATCCTCGCGAACGACAGCATAAATTGACGATTTTCCTGCAACACAACGGAAAACCAAAACAAAAAGTAATATAAAGAAAAGATGAATGATGAACAAACATATATATAGGAAGACGAAAAAGTAACGGTAAATTATCGTAAAGGCAACTATTAATACAATACAATACCATAAACAATGACCACAACAATCCAACGGCCAATACGAAAGCAACAAAAATGATCAACGGACCACGCAAAATGGCGCCTAAACTATTTAAGGAAAAGATGTTGCTATTATATATTTTAAATTTTGTGTTTTAAAGAAAAAAATAGTATAAAAACAGACTAAATTTGAATTTGGATCTATTTAAAGTCCAGATGGTTTGTAGTTATTTATTGCATATTACAATAGGGCTAACTATATACCCCTCCGTACTTATTAGATACACCCACTTAATTTATATATTATTATAATATATTTATTAAATGATTTTAATGCCTTAATTATTAATTTTTTTTACATATTTGATATACCCACCAAGAATTTCAAGATTCACCACCATACATGAGAAAGTAGGGGAGAGTCGGAGCCGACGTTGCAACACGAGCATTAATTGAAAACCTTCTTGTGGCTGCACCCCCCATTTTATCCTTCGTATTGTGGTTGTTGCAACCTTATAAGCTCAATAATAAGTGTGTTACTGTTATTCCCGTATTTTGAAAAAAAATCCCGACACTGTATTTTTTAACCTGGTTTTTTCGAAAAATAGTTGAGTTTTCGAAAAAAACTTGTCGAAAAATGACAAAAAATTCGACAAAATATTTTCGAAAAGCTATGTTTTGACAAGATTTAGCCGAAATCCTAACCACATTTCGAAAAGTTTTTGTCGAAATCCTTACCATTTTTCGAAAAACCAGGTTCGAAAATACAGTGTCGGGATTTTTTTTCAAAATGCGGGAATAACAGTAACACACTTATTATTGAGCTTATAAAGTTGCAGCAACCAACATATGGAGGATAAAATGGTGGTGCAGCCACAAGAATGTTTTCAATTAATACTCGTGTTGCAATGTCGGCTCTGACTCCCCCCTAGTTTCTCATGTATGGTGGTGACTCTTGAAATTTTTTGTGGGTGTATCATATATATATATATATATATATATATATATATATATATATAATTAAATAATTAAGGCATTAAAATCATTTAATAAATATATTATAATAATATATAAATTGAGTGGGTGTATCTAATAAGTATGGAGAGGTATATAGTCAGCCCCTATTACTATTCGGCCTCAAAGGCCCAGGTTCATATTTAGGGGTTTAACTTACGCTGGGCATGGTCTTCGTAGTTGGGTTTGGTCATGGACTTTGTATTGAGTTTAGGCTGAACTTATTTTCAATAAAAATAATGTCACGATTCTTTTTACCCCTAATTAAGTTATTCGCCGTTTTGTCCAAATTTTTAGTTCACCCCCTACAAAAAAATGCTTAAGACTGAACAATGTTAAAAAAAAAAATCCGAACAAATCATAATTGCTCGACAAAAAAGAAATTCAAACAAGAGTTAAAGGGGTGAACTAATGAAGGGGGTAGGGGGGATATCCTGTTACTTCAGGATTGTATATTCTCCTTTCAAAAAATTACAAAAAATAAAATAAAAATGTATTGTATATTCTTGTGTATTGGGCTTTAATTTATAATTGGGCTCGACCCATTAATAGTAGATGGTATTATAAATCATGGGCTGGCCATATATACAAGATCCCCAATCTCTCGATCTCTCCTCTCTCTTCGCGATTTCTTCTTTGCAATACTCCTCTCCCAAACTCTGATCTCTTCTTTTAGATTTCTTCTTCAATTTCTCGAGCAATTGACTCGATTGTTACCTATCCGTGCCTAAAAATAATCCAAAAGATAAACTTGAGTGTATTGTACATGATTAACAATCCAATTTACCGTTTTTCCCTATGTTCGTTGATCTTAATTAAGCACATCTTAAATCAAATATTCCAATGCACGAGGCGTGGTACATCAATAAGTCTTTTTCAATATTCAAGTTTGAAAAGTATTATCAAAATTTGTATGTGTTAGATCATTTCATACAATTTTTTGTGTTATATGTGTTTGTGCGTATATTTATATAAATTTACATTGATATTAATGTATATATGTTTGTATAAATATATATGTTGTTACTTCTAAGTATAAGATGGATATTAAAATGTAATTATAGTTTAATTTGAATTAATTAATGTCAAAATAAAGATAGTGCTATTATATTAAAATTAATTAAAAAAAAAAAAAAGGCAAAGCGGGCTACTGAAACATGACAAACACATTCCATGCATCCCTACTTTTGGGTGCTTGTGTTTTTTTTTCCGTATGGAGACATCTTTATGAAAGACTTTCGAATGTAATATAGTAATGTTTAAAAAAAAATGTAATATGGTAAAAGAATTCAACAATTGGGATAATATAATTTGCTGTGTTATTAGTTGAATGGATAAGGTGTTTAATTAGTTTTGTTAAATTCATAAATCAATTGGAATAATTGAGTGACAATTATTGTAAATAAGGGTGAATTGTGTTGTAAATATATTATAATTATGAACATTACTTAGAGGACAAGATACTTAATGTGGTATGATGTTTAATGGGCTTTTAGGGTTACATCTCTATCACTAGTATAAATATATAATTGATTATTGCATTGTATACACACAATAGAGAATACACAAAAATATAGTGAAACCATCCTGACTTAGTATGCCGCCAGACGTAGTCATTCATGACGAACTGATTAAATAAATTAGTGCCTCTGCATTCCTTATTTTACGACATGTTATCAGCACTTTGACTTGGGTGAAATAGAAAGAAACAAAATGTGGCAAAGCTAGACTCGCTAAACGAAAGAAAAATATTTGACTCTATCGTACATACAACCGAAGTGTTATTTTACACCTGGAGTGTAATTCCTGTTGGATATAAGTGAGTAATTGTATGAAATCCGAATAAAAATTACAATGTGGTGAACGAGATTAGTAGCTCAATAGGTTTTCGCATAGGCCCAATATTGATTTTGATAAAACATTCTCCTGGTTTGGATAATATAAAGTTCTGCTACTATATATTCCTTGACAACAAATATGAATTTAGAAATGCAGTTGATGGATCTTGTAACCGCATTATATGGATTATTGGATGCAATATTTATATGAAAATCCCCAAAGAATTTAAGATTCTCATGTGAGGAATGATAAAAATTACAATATATATAGTATAAAACTACAAATGACTATTACATGGCCTAAAACAATCGGATCGAATTGTGGTACAATCGACTTAGTGAGTTCCTCCTGAAGAAGGAATATATGAAAATATAATTGAGAATAAAAGTCTTGGTGGATACCAAATATTATCTCGGCCTGCAGATCGAACATTTCCCTGAAGGAAAATTAAATTTGAGCATTTTCCCGAAGGAAAAATGAATTTGATATCTCCCTGAAGGACATATGAATTTTATATATCACTCAACATACTTGAAGGTATTGTGAGAGATCTTATATGTATCTTCTATACTTGTTTAATCCATTTGAGTGGATTTGTGTTTGGACCGGAAGTTCATTACATGAGCATTATTGGTGAAATATGGATGCTAGTTATATGTATGATCCTCATACTATTATATTTTTGTTGGCACTAGTGCTACAATATCCTGGAGGTCTGTTAAATAATCTATTGTTACCACCTCTTCAAATCACTTAATAATTATCACTTTATATGAGGCTTTACGAGAATGTGTTTGGAAGACTTTGGTACAACACATTTGTAATTCATGTGGTATTACTAGAAGTAATGACAACACATATTCCAAAAATTCTTTTATCACATGAACTCCAGAAGAGTGGTGAAATCATTATTCAAAAGGTGTCCCAGTGACAATCTGACAGATTTGTCTACAAAATCTCTTTCTACATTTACTTTTGAAAATATATTCATTGTATTGAAATACATACGCTTGGAAACAAGTTCAAAATAATTCCAAAGATTGGATACTGAAGATCACAATAATTATACTCTTTTCCCCTTTGCGTAAATTTCTTTTCTGAATTATTTTATCCAGGTTTAATGAGGCGTGAACATCGTCGCTGTAATGTTCAAGGGGGAGTGTTGTAAAAATATTATAATTATGGACGTTACTTGGAAGACAAGATACTTTATGGGTTATGATGTCTAATGAGTTTTTAGGGTTACATCTTTATCACTTGTATAAATATATCATTAATTATTGTATTGTATATTCACAATAGAGAATACACAAAAATATAGTGAAACCCACCTGGCTTGGTATGCCCCTAGACGTTGCCATTCATGACGAATTGGTTAAATAAATTTATGCCTTCACTTTCTTTATTTTACAATAAAATGTAGGGGGTTAAATTTAGGAAGAGTTTGTTAAAAAATGAATTTTATAGAGTAAAATAGTTTAAAATACAAAAATGGGTAATATATAAAGGGACGAAAGAGTATACAGTAAAATCTTTATAAATTAATAATGGTGGGATTGAATTTTTTAATTATTTTAGAGTGGTATTAATTTATCTATAAATTAATAATTTATTAATTTAAAGAGTAATTTTCAATATGATAATAAAATTTTAGTTTTATAAAAATGAGTACATTTAATTAATATATGCATTATATTTATTGAACTACTATACATAATTATTTTCATCATTGTTCGTTCAGGTGAGAAGGGTCAAATTTATTAAATGATCCAAATGTTGAAGAAGATACTCAAGAATTGGAGACAATGATAAGTGATTTCAGTTACTGTAACAAAATAAATGTTAATTGCATATTGGATTACCCAGTAAAAATAATACATATTCGGAAGTTCAAAGTTTAGAAAAATTATAGCAACTATCTTCGAGAATAATATAGACAACAATGACAAGGTTGCTACAATACATTTGTAACTAGAAACAAGAAAAGAAACACTTATAGCACTCAGATTGTTGAGCAAATTTTTGGTGCAATTTGAGAACACAACGCTCAAACTATTGGATAAGATAACAAAAGTTAGAGATGAGATCCAAGTAAAATTGAAGTTTAACAATAAACAATCAACATTAGATTCTCATTTTACTAAATTGATCTAGTGATATTTTGTAATTTGAAGAAATTATTAATTTATGATATTGATGGGATCATTAATTTATATAGTAATTTTTTGAAAAGTTATTATTGATATTGGTAGTTTTTTTTAACTGCTCCAATTTAGAATAGGAGAAAATTATTATTTTTAAGAGTTTATTAATTTATAGAGATTTTACTGTAATTTAATTTAGTTTTATAATTTGTCGAACCTAAAAATTTATGTCGAATTTATGCTTGCAATGGCTTGTTAGTGAAAATATCTGAGATCCACCTTGGAAAAGAAATCAAGTCCTCCATACAAATATCCTAATTCATCCGATGCATATATCTGCATCACGTGATGCATAGTCAATGTGCCTTGTAGGATTTTGAATTATAATTATAAGTATATATAAATCATTTCTCCATGCTCCTATATCAATGCAGACATGCAGTCATTTCCACCATTTTCCATGTTTCGAGACTCAATTAGTTGGATCGGGTTCGATCCGACCCAACCATCTACATTCATAATTTCTTACATCTTGATTGATTGAGCCCCGAAGGGGCGTCCACTTTTTATGCCAAAGGACCCAACAAGAAATAGAGTAGGGACTTGAGCTTGGGGGGATCCAATAATTAATGAGTAAGTGTTTCGTGTAATTCAAATATAATTTTTTGAAAAGTTATAACAATTATTGTTGAAAATGGTCAAAATCACATCTTGTTTGTGTAATTCAAATATATTTTTTGAAAAATTATAATAATTATTGTTGAAAATGGTCAAAATCACATCTTGTGAATTTTAAACATGAGGGAACACACGTAAACTCAAGTCCTCACCATTAAACTTTATATATGTGTTAAGAGCACTCCCAATCGAAGAGGCAAATGAGCAGTTTGCCTTCAAAACCATCCCCAATGCAGCGTCTATTCAATAAGCAAATTCAACCAATTTGAACAATGTATGAGTTATTTGTTCATACATTGTTCAATCAAGTCTCTTTTTCTTTTTCATTTTATTTAAATTATATAATATTATTTTGAGTGTATAAAACTTAATATTAGGTAAAAAAAAAAATATACGAGAGCGTCTCATTGCATGAGACAACACTAATTAACATTGATTTATTATACTTTATCTCACTGTCTTATACCATGAGACGGTCTCAAACAAGACTTACTCAAAATATTATGTATTGATTTATTGTGTTATTTACTTTATAATATATGTGACATAAAAATTAAATATTTAAAATATAAATCTTCGTCGTGTTTTTTACTTGAGCATTTATATCAAATGTTTTCAAAAAAAATTATATCAATGAATCATATTGCTTTAATTTTTTGTATTAAATATATCATATTTTTAGTGTTTCATTTTTAAAAAATTTAAATGTAAACATATACATTTAATTAAGTAGAAATATTAGATAAAATAGAAAATAAATTTGATTAAATTAGGAATATTTTAAGAGATTATTCCCGTTGAGTTAAAATTTGAGTGGAAGACAAAATATAGAGTGAAAATGGTTTATACATGAATTGTTGAAGGGTATTAATTGTTTTCACTAAAGAGTATTAGTTGTTCTAACTGAAGTGTATTAGTTGTTTTCACTGAAAAGTACACGTTATTTACTGAAACAAACTAAGATTTTTCAGTGAAAACAATTAATATTCTTCAGTGAAAACAACTAATATTTTTTAGTGAAAACAACTAATATTCTTTACTGATTCATGTATGAACCAATTTCACTCTATACATATTTTGAGTGGAATGGTTGAGAGTGATTTTATTGTTGGAAGTAAATTTGGAGGCAAATTTGATATAAGTGGTGGCAAATTGAAAATTTCCATCGTAATGTTTTTAGGAAATAATATAAATGAAATAATTTCACCTCATTCTATAGTTCAGATTTTTGGATGAGATGAATTTCATTCATGGTATCGGAGCCAAAAAAAATTCACGCCCACACGCATCTTGGATTAAAGATCGTTGAGAACAACTCCATTTATATTTTTAAAAAAAAAAATCTCTCTAAAAAGTTGAAAATTAAGAATTTGACCAATAAATGAGGAAAAGTAGCAGAAAAATAATATATTAATTTGAATTTTAGATGTGATGAATTTCATTCAACCCGCATATTTAATACACCCACTTAAAA
Source organism: Ballota nigra (assembly GCA_947034835.1). Taxonomy (NCBI): domain Eukaryota; kingdom Viridiplantae; phylum Streptophyta; class Magnoliopsida; order Lamiales; family Lamiaceae; genus Ballota; species Ballota nigra. The sequence goes on from OX344730.1 coordinate 15,323,179, forward strand.
AGTTCGCATCCAGAATTCCTTCTTACATTTTATATATCACGATCACGAATATGGCCTGAAAATATATATGCATCACTTCGAACTGGAGTTGTCATCACATGTGAAATCCAATTAACTAAAGACTGGAGATGAATAGTCAACTAATTAAAAATATATTATCATGGGAATTAATTAAAAATTATAAGAATTGATAAGGCAGTTACCCGTATTTTCGAGTAGACACACTCACATATGCACCAGATGCATGATGTATTCATTTAACAGTTGAAGTTGCTTACAATGAAAAGTATAGATTGATTACGCTGAAAATATTGTTAGATTACATTGAAAAATTCGATTTTTAGTTTAAATTTTTCGGTGTAATTTAACCACATTTATTAGTGTAATTAAATCACTTTTCAGAATAAACAGTCTCAACTATTGAGGGGGCGCTTGGTTAGGAACTCTTCAATAGTAATGAGAATAACATAGAAAATTAGTGTAATTATGATGGTTAATGAGAATAAAATCAATACTTCATCCCCTAAATAAGGTAATCACTACTCCATTTTGATTACCCTATTCTCTTCCTACAATCCTCCTCCTCAATCACTCCCCTCTTCCTCTATCAACAACCATTTGTTGTACACTCATATTCCAAAATTGGGGCATAACATTAGCAATAGAGTTACAATTGTAACAATTCTTCCCCCAACATATTATTTTTATTATGGGAGTATAGATGGAAAATAATTTTCATTCCCATTACCATTGATGAATTGCTAACCAAACGCCTCCTGAATGAGTATATTATACACCAAGTGCACAATAGAGTTACTCTTTCTAGAATTTGATGAAATGAAAATTTAATCAAGGGATCTCACGATTTCCATTCCACGTTGCATAACTTTTTTTTTGTTTTTATTTGGAGAGAAATTAATAATGGATATTGAATCAGATTGTCTATATATGCATGAAATTCAGGTCCCTTACATCCCATACTCACATACCCAGTTGACACACTGCACATGCAATCCCATCCATGTGAATATATGCCAAGCCCGAGTATGTGTAGGGAACTTATATGTAAGTTTATGAGCAAAGACATCATGTGTGCGTAGGATGACATCTCATGCTTTTGATAATTGTAAAATGAGTTTGGGTAGAAATCATACTTAAAATTAAGTAATGTAAGTAAAATAATACTCCCTCACAGGAAAAACTCCTTTTTTTCATATGAGATGCGATAATTTAATGGGTCAAATATATATTATAATTACAAGACTTTATTTTAGAGGGGTATTGAAAAAAAAGTAAGTATATATATATATATATATATATATATATATATATATGCGACAAACATTTTAAAACAAGATTTAAGACGAAAAACAACAAATAATTTGGGGGGATGGTTTAATGAAATCATTAATTCCACATGAAAGATACCCTCCGCCAGTGAAAAATGTACACATTGTCTTGTTAATTAGTTCGTTTGTGAAAATAGTCTAATTTCCTCACATGAAAATAATTATCTTTGTGACATTGCACCTCGTATACAATATTTTTAAAACAACTTATTTTATACATGATTTTATTATAATATTTTTATTTTTTAACCTATATAATCTATTCATCTAATAAATAGTGCAAAAGTTTATGGATAGAGATAATATATTTAAAGATAGGGTAAATTGCGCCAAATCCACTGTGGTTTGAAAACTCGACATGAAACCCCCCTATATTTTAAAAATTGCGTCAAATTCCCTTGTAGTTTTATAAATACAGCATGAAACCCCCAATTCTATTATGATTAAGAGAAGTGAGATTCATGCGCGCTCCCTGCGAGTTTTTGTGACTTTTTCCACTTTTTTTTTTAATTAATGCATGTATTCCTCCATTAACTATATTAAATGCTCTTTCATTTAAATTTATTTTTTATAATCTTCTGCTTTTACATAGTAAATTTATTTAATAATTATTATTTATAAAATATTATAAATTGAAGAGAGGTGAGAAATACTTATAGAAACAAATTATCTTTATGTCAATTTTTTTTTGTACTCGATATCCGGCTCATTGGCCGACTAATCGGGGGATCCATAACCCACCGTCCACTAGCGGAGGGTCCCATTTCAAGCCAGAGCTTAGCTCTGTATGGACTGACTCATCTTAAGAATTGATCGCACCTATTGGGTTTCGAACTCATCTTTATGTCAAATTATATATTAATATATCATCTAACAAATAATTTATGTATTAATTTATAGTTAGAAATGTTAAGAAAAATAAAAGATTTATAATTTGAAAAAAAATACTCCAAACTCAAATGCACTTAGAAAAATGAAAAAAAATATTTAAAATAATTTTAGAATGTTATAGTATATATAGAAAAACATTGAGAGCAAATTAGTATAAATAAGAGAATTAGTGTTAAAAAAAAGTTTACTTTTATAAATTGTAAAGTGGTTGGAATCTAGATCAAATGAATTTAGAATTTCAAATTTATTTCAATGTTTATACTCTTTAAAATCATCTGAAAATAAAGTAGTAAAAAAAAAAAAGCGCATGAAACCATATTGTCACATAGGCAAGAATGAAAAATATAGGGAAAAACTATTGAAATGTTGGTACTGCCACCACAAGCAACTGAAATTGAGCATATTTAGTATCTTGGTACCACCATTATGCACAAAAAATAAATCCATAAAAACAAAACAATGTCTTCATCTTGAGAATTGTCTACTTCAATTATTTTTTTTACTTGGACAATGCTGCATTTTGATTTGGTTGAGAGCTCGTCTCCTTTTCCCTTGATAATAGATCTTGTCCATGATTTACTTCAGAACCTTGTTCTTGAGATGACACCTACAGGAAAAACATAATATTAAAGTTATTTGACCATATCAAGAAAGGGAAAAGAAAAAAGAAAAAGAAAAATAATACCCGTTTCACGTTGTGGTTAAACCTTTCCTTGAGGCTTTCACTTGAGAAATCTTGTCATTACCATTCGCTCTTCTCCTCTTCTTACGCCTCCTCCGCTTGATTCTCACATCTAGAGGACTAATTGGTCCTTTTTCGGACTAATTATATGTGAATTAAATTCAAGTATATTTCCTTCTTGAAATAATTGTTCACATATTCTATCACATCTAGCATGTGTAGACTTATGCATGCCATTGCATGACAACATGGAAAACCACATAACTGAAACATGCCATGGACAACATATTTTTTTAGGTTGTGCATCACCTCATACTTATCTTCACCATACCACTCCACTTAACAATTCCTGCTGAACTTCTATTTTTTTTAATTATGCTTGAACACACAATTTCATTGTACTTCTCCGTCCCTTCTCTCTTAACTTGAAATCTGATCATGCATTTTTTTCTTATTCACTCAAACATGTCTATTATAGACAAATCTCTTGAAAGAAGTATGTATGAGTTAAAAGACTCTGACAAACTGTTCACAATTACATCACATTTTGAATTTGTTGGAAAAAAAACATCTGCCCAATGTTGGGAAGGAATACCTGACATCCACTCATATGCAGTCTGTTATGTTTTTGGAGACAACCTCTCAATCTCTTTCATTATTGTGATGCTGACTAATTGAGTAGGTTGAGGCAGCCTTCCAAAATAATCTCTTCAACTCCAAACTCTCAAATTTTGTTTTGAAGTTGTTATACATGTGTCTCACACAAAATTTGTGCTTAGAATTTGCGGTCAACACATTAACAATCTCAATTAGACCCTTTTGCCAATATGAAATGAATACTCTATTTCTATCAGTTGCTGCATTAATATCTCTAATCAACAAATTAAAAATTGTTTCTCCACCTCCAAATATGCAATAGCTATAGGAAGCATATTATCATTGTCATCTCTTCCTACCGCTTAAAGCAATTGCCCTGCATGGAATCCTTTTCAAGAAATAACCTATTATAGGTCTGCAACCACTCAAGAAAACATTCTTCATTGCTGTCAAATACACTGGTGCTCAACAGTTAAACAATAATCATATAATTTGAAATATTGCAGTCCTAAGTGAAGACAGTGCATACTTCTTTGTTCTAAAAATCTTATGTATGCTACAATCCACACCACAGGCACTCTTAGTTTTACTTTTTAATCCTTCAAGACTCTGATTAACCCTTAATGCATCTAACATCCTTCTCCCAGTGTATTTATAATCAGTCTTTAGGTTTTCTAATCTAAAAGCACTAGTATGATTTGCTCGTATAGGTTTTATCTGAAAAGTGGTACTTTTTTTGTACTGTAGATGCCCTCAAAACCCAATGACATCCACCCTTGCATCTGACAGTTATCACTTTTTTCTCATATTTCTCAGAGCTTTAAACCTGCTGCATCATCTAGATCAACATCACTACACCAATCTTTATCCTCTCTTAACTTAGCAGCAGCTGCTCTCTTCTTAGTTTTTTTTTTTTTTTCTCTCTCATAAGTTTTCTTGTCATCTTATATATTTTCCTTCCACGATCCTCGGGTTTATCAACAAATATATCATCATCGTCTAAGAAGGGGTTTTAGAGTGCCCATCTGAATTTGAGTCATCTAGGTATATAATTTGAATCATCACTATCCCAAAATTCACATATAACAGGTTCACTGTCGTTCATCCTACAACAATAAAATACAAATATCAGTCAAACAGTCAGAGCGTCAAATACAACCACACCCATGAATATGTTTATTACGTAATGACATATACAGAAATACTAAATACAGATATATTCATTTTTTAAATCACAGGGGGTAATGCAATTTACCCTTTAGAGATATGATCGATGTCAGAAATTCACACTAGAGAGTAGAGACTGTTATAAAACGAGTTTAAGTGGAACTCGTGATCAAGACCTAATATAAGGTTTACAGTACGTCTAATATACTATAACTGGACAGAAATTCAAAGTGGACATATCAGATGAGTTTAGACTTCGCAAGTGGACATATCAGATGAGTTTAGACTTCGCATAATGCATATTTAAAGATCCTTAAACTAACAGCGTTTATCTGTTTTAAAAAACTCTTGAAGTTTTTTTTTTTTTTTTCTTTTTTCTCACGAAACCTTTTTTTTCCACTAATATTTTTTAATAGGTCACTAATTAATTCTTATATGAAAGAAAGAGAGATTCACTAAAGGGATGGATGGGATTAAAACTGTACTAAATAAATCCTCTATATATATGTACATATATTTTCTAGTTTTCAAGCGTTCTTTAAAACAAAAACAATTTAAAAATCTTTCAAAATTGATTTTTAGTTTCCTAAATCTATTCTCATTTGTTTTTTTTTAAGTTAGTTACCTAAATTTATTTTCATACTTTTTGAAAAAAAAAAAAAATTGTTATCATCACAATCAATCACTTTATTCATAAATAAATTATACAGAAACTTCACAATATTACTACTTTGAGCGGGTTTTATATGAAAATTACTCATGATAAGTTTATCATGAAATTATTTTAAAGTATTGAATATTTGATTAGGATTATCAAAAATTGTATCAGGAGTATCATTAATTTGGATTCAAAAAAATTTACAACAATTACAATATAATACCACTGATCCAGATTAATGATACTCTGATGAGATTTTGATACTTGTAACCAAATTATGATACTTTAAAACTCCTTCATATTAAACTTATCATGAACTATTTTCATATAAGACTTTATCCTTTTACTGGTATATCAGTGGGAATGGGGAAGAGAAAGAGTATATTATATCAACATTCAACAATGAATTAAAATAGAAGGTATAAGATCTAGCGACAAATTCACACTAATTCCAACAGCAGCATATATCCAACAACCCAAAACCAATATTACAAAGAAAAAATTGTCTTTGACGCAAAAACTATTGAGTGAACAGACGTCGTAAGAGGGCACAAGGAGGAGTCAGAAGTAGAAGAAAATAAAATAGATAAGGCCCGTAACCTGGACCACGGGCTGACCATGTTAACCCAATGTGACCAAATGTATATACACCCAATAGAAACGCCTTCACCACGTGATGCTGCTCTCTCTCTCTCTCTCTCTCTTTCAAGAGTGTCATCGATCTCATAATACGTCAAAATAACTGTGCATGCGGCTTGGCTAAGTGAACATCGACTATTGTATTCAAACCATGCACTACCTAACAATCCCTGCTCCATGTGAATGAGATCATAATCAATTTATCCATTGCATGCGATGGGATTAATTGGATTCCAAGTTTGTTACACCTGGCGACCATGCACCCTATCACTTCGACAGCCCCCCTCACTGTCTCTCTTTCCCAACTATTCATATATCTTTCTAATACTATACCTAAATATAACTCCCCCCCAAAATTAACTTGCATGTGCACACACAAAATACTAAAAATAGAGTAATAAGTTGAGTTTTGATGGGTATTTCTATAAACCTTAATGTATAAAATAAATAAATGGATAAAATTGTGTGTATGTATTTGTAACCAACAAACTTTTCGTATTTAAAATTACTATTAATCACAAGAAAAATATTACAAAGAGTATTATTTGAATACAATCACTAGTGATTCTTCTGGGAAGTTGACTTTAATTTGATTCTGGATTTTCCGAAGACTCGTCCGAAGCCGAATCTTGTATGATGTTGATGGGCATTAAGCCATATTTCGAATTAACTGTTGACTTTTGGAGGTTCCGTGGAGGAAGTCTCAGGGTCGTTGATTCCACAAAAAGCTTGAGTTTATAGAACGTCGATCGGAGGGCTTAACACAGTGATTTTTGGTTGACTTCATGAGCTTCCTTGGGAAATTTGAAGGACTTAGGAGAGGTTTAGCACCGTGATCTCGAATCAAACGTTATTGTTGATAATGATCTTGGAGAACTTAACGCGACCGGAGAGGTTGAGCACCGTGATCCGGATTAAACACCATTGTTGATGAAGAAGAAGAACGTCTTTGAACCTTCAAGAATTCTAAACTCTTGAATCTTCTAACTCCATAATGTCTTTTGATGTGTGGAACGACTAGAATGAAACTTTAGAATTCTAGGTTTACAGACCAGATTTGATGGATTAGAAGGTATGATCTGATACAAACTTTTAATTTTGAAAGATCAGAATTGATAAACCGGGAAAATATTCGAATTTATCCGAAATATTTTATCGGACTTTCACAACTTAATTTTACATGTCTGCCTTCTTAATAGATGTCAAAGATGTGAAACATATATGTTTTTAGGATTAATTAGTGTGTGATACATAGAAGTTAAAAGTATTATTCTCCACTACATGAGTCATTCCCCACTACATTGACTTAATTGTTAAACGACTATTATACCCTTATTTTGCATTCCTCTTTTACAGCTAAAGTCATCCGTCCCATCAGTTGTCTTCTCTATCTCTACTTCTCATTTCCCCCTTTTACAGCTAAGAACCCCCATTTCAAAATCAGCAAACCCCATTTTCAAAATTCGAAAGTGAATCCAGCAAACAAAGACGATGGATCGCTCGAAAGGAGGACGTTCTTCTGCTTCGGCTTCTCCACCGCGTCCGCCGCGAAACTCATCGGTCGGAACGCCGCCGCGCGGTAGATTATCTCATTCGTCTGCGCAATCGCCTCCGCCACCGCCGGAGGATCCCGACGAGGTCCGCTGCTGGAAATTGAAGTTCGTTGCCGCAGTGAAGATCGCCGCCGCCGTGAAGGCCTTCGAGATCGGATCTGTTGTGCGCCGCCACCATGAAGGCCTTCAAGATCGGATCTGTTGTGCCATCGTGAGCAAAGTGGAGAAATATAGAAGGAAACTGGAAAGGAAAACATTTAGAAAAATAGTACGATACCTAATCTCTCTCCTTCAATTTCATTTTTCCAAATTTTTTCATCCCCCAAACCGGTGTGTGCTTGAGGCTCATCAATGGAGTTGTGTTTTGTTTTTATTTTCCATTTGCAATTTGGATTTTTTTTTTCTTTTTAATGTTGGGGCCAAGATTAGGCGTGTGTGTGGTTGGGCTTTTTTTTTAAAAATTCATACCTGAAATTGATGTGTAGTATTTAAAAAAAAAAAAAATAGATGAAGATTTTGTAAAGAGTTTTTAAATTAGGAATAATTATGATGTGTTATTGGAATGTACAAGTATATACAATTTTTTATCATATGTACAAGTATAATATACAATTTTTTATTGTATGTACAAGTATGATATACAATTTTTTTTTAATCGTACGTATGTATATTGAATGTTAAAATTTTAATATATATCTGCATTTCTTTTAAGTGAGATGTATAAAATTTTAAAATAGTAAAAAATTAAAAAGAATTAATTGAATAAATTGGGGTTAATTTGTTAATGGAGAGTGAAGTCAAAAGGAATTACTTGTTGATTGAGGCTGAAATTTGGGGGTTAATTTTTTAATTGAGTTGAGAGTGACTTCTTCATATTTCTTTTTTTTTTAATATTTTCGGCCAAAATGACGTGGAAGGAGGAGGATATTATAAAAAGAGGACGTTTTGTTTTTGAATTTTCAAATGGAATGTAATTAAGGGTAGAAATTTAAATAAAGAGTATATAGGGACTGATTTGATTGTTTTGATATGATAGGTGAAATGGAAAAGTGGCTTGGTTTTGCTGCAAGGACATATAGGGGCATATTTGTACAATAAGTGATGAAAAAAGGTTGACTAAAAGTAATGTAGTGGAGCCTAAAGTTAAAATTGATACTATGTAGTGGATAATTTTTCCCCCATGTTTTTATCTACTGGGTTTAGAAGGCCAGACTGGATTTATTGGATTTTGGAGGTTGGATTCAACTTATTGAACTTTTCAAATGCCCAATTTAACATATTCAACGTTAGAGATTTAATTGAATATATTGGATTTTAGAAGTCTCATTCAACTTATTGAATTTTGGAGGCCCAATTGAATATATTGAACTTTGAAGATCCAATTGCGTTATTGCACTTTAGAGGCCCAATTGTGTATATTGAACTTTAGATATCCAATTGAATATATTAGAGTTTAGAGGCCCAATTAAATATATTGGAATTAGAGGCACAATTGAATATATCAAGTATTTATTTATTTTAGGAATCAAATTCGTTTAAATCCCTAAAAGTAAATAATAAATTTAATTGATATTTAACACGTAAATTTCCACATGTCCCTATTTAATTCAGAATTAAATTTTGCTTGCCTAAAGTGTTGAAATAATTTCATCTTATTTAGAGTTGAACTTGTTAAGAGGTGTGGAATTAATTCATTTGTATAGTTCTCAATATTCTCCCTTACTTGTGGGCTGAATTGTTCTTTGAGCTTGTCAACTCTATCATGTGGAGAATTGGACATGATTTGATCTCAGGTCGTGTGGGCAGATGTGACTTATTGACTCAGATATGTGCGGCCCAAAAATTCGAATTTGTAGAGAAGTGTCATTTGTATAGATTCCAATACGGAGTGATAAAATTTTGTGTAAAATTATGAACATAGTGAGAGTGAAAGTTATGGAGAATTTTCATTTTTAGGGTGTGCAAATTAAAGGCTTGTTGCATTGTAAGGCTAATAAATAAATAAATTGTACAAGTTATACTCCCTTTGTTCTCTCACTTTTATTTCTCGCATAAATCATATAAAAAATTCTGACTTTAACTACAAATTTTTTATATGACCCATATTTTTTAATACAAATACAATATGATGTTTATTTTCAATATACATTAAATAGAATTATTTTATACAATTCACATATTTTAAATTAGAAAATAGGTTATAATTTGGAAAAAAAAAATCTAACTATTTTTTGAAATGGAAGTAGTGTATATAATTATATATTCTACATTCGTTCTATGAGAATACATTATGCTATAAAAATTAATCAAAAAATTTACTGCATGCTTAGTTGGATACAATGCAGTCTTCAGATTAGATTCATCAATTCGAAAGAGTGCAATTTATTACTCCTAAATTTCATCCACCAATCAGGAATTGGAATAAATATATAAACCACTACAGTACGCAAATCCAAAACACAAGAAAAATGATGTTAATAGTACGGAGCTTCGTTTGCTTGTTATATATATATATTGCCTTTTATCTTTTTTTTGGGTTAAAGTATTACAATAATACAAATTCTCATGTGAACAAGTTTAATAATATGAAATTAATACCATTATATGCATTCACCGATATTATTAAATTTGTAAATTAAAATTACAGTGTTATGGTATCAGTAAATGCATTTAATGGTATCAATAAATACATCTAATAATATCAGTTTTATACTATGAACAAGTTTATATGAGACTCTCAAAAAATTAAAAACTTGTGGTTTGAATAAAAATTAAACTAAATTTTGACCTTAGGCATCTATTTGTTAAAAAAATTGAAAACGCAAAAATGACAAATATAAAAAAAGTCATCCATAAAGGTGGGAATTGTTGGAGTTACTATTTTCCCAACAGGAAGCTCGACTCAATAAAAGCTCTCAAACAGAAGTAAGGTACTAGCAAAAGCATGTTCCATGGAATTAACATTACGACTAATCCCATTTATAATAAAATTCGAATCCCTCTTTAAAATTCTATTCCCCTAATTTATGCAATCTCGGAACAAAGTATCACTCTCCTTTTCACCCCTCAAAGCATTGAAGGCACTACGAGAAAACATAAAATTGCCTACAGAAATTACCAATATGAATACGAAATTTTCACCAAAAAAATTCGTAATGGGGATTACCTACAAATTGTCTACAAAAATTTCTAATTGTATAGACATCTTCCTTCCCCACCTACAAAAAAATCTGTCTATTATAATTCCATACGCAAATTGTGTTGTAGGTAAAATTTTGTAGCCAAATGACTTGTAGGTAATTATACCTAGAGATTTTATTTCGTAGACAAATTAATTCCGTAGGCAAGTTGTTTCAAGGTTGAGAAATGTAGAAGTTTTCATAATTAGGAAATTTTGGAGGGAAATCGTAGGCAATTTTTACTACAAACTTTTTTGTTGAAATTTATTTGTAGACAATTCTAATTTTTGTAAGCAAATTTTTTTTCTTGTAGTAACGTTTGGCAGTTTGCTTTTGGCTCATTTTTACTTTCTCCACCAACATTATACTCTTTTTATGATGTCTTACACAATTTCGTTATTTTAACATTGCAAAATAATTTGTACGCCTAATTTTTTTTTTTTTGTAAATTAATATACCCAAAATGTTACATTTGGACCTATACATACACATGGTCCAATTTATTTCTTTACTTTATCTATAAAAGTTTACAAAATTAATAACCCTCAAAACTCCGCACATTATTCTATTTTCTTATTTTTTATGTTTGCCCAGAAATTAATATTAAGCTGGAACGGTCGCAGTATATATTTCTCAAGACTCCGCTAGTAAATTTACAGGATAAAAATATGACGAACAACATACTATACAAAGATGATCTCATTCTCATGTGTCAAATGATCATAAAATACATTCTTGTGCTACTCGAAAAGGGACTCGCCTTATAATACTCCATCCATTTCCAAATTTATTCCGATATTCTTTTTTATTATGTTCTTTCAATTTATTTTTATTTTCCTTTTACAAAATATTATTTTATTATCTCACTCACAAATAATCACTTTATTTGTTAATGAATACTATAATAACCTTACAACATCTTTATTTTATCTATTTTAACTCATTTTTCTTAAAACTCGTGTTCATTCTAATGAAAATAAATTTGGGGCACGGAGGGAGGGAATATACTACAAATTATTTTATGAAAATGATCTAAATGACATACTATCAACTATGTATGAAAATGATCTAAATGACATACTATCAACTATGTATACTCTGTTCATTTTTTTTTTATCAGGCAAAATGAATTTTATTTACACTAAAAGCAAGGGTACTAGTGATACCCAACAAGTACAAGTTTTACAAATCAACAATCTAAAACCATTCTCGAATTTGTTAACCAATCAGAGTAAGAATAATTAGAACATCTCAAACATTTAACAAAGGACCAGCTCCAAAGTCTAGCTTTAATTTCATCTACTACATTTTCTGTTGAAAACGGGGTATTACTAAAAATCACTGAATTCCAATCTTTTCAAAGCACCCACACTATACACAACCAAATAGCTATTGTCACGGATCTACCAATCTTTTCCCTCAAAATATGTTTATGGCCAATCAAGTTCAGAAGAGATTGTGAATGAGAAACTGTAGATACACCCAACCATTTAAAACAAGTCATCCATACCTTGTGATAAGTAGCAAATTCAAAGAAAAAATGTATCCTTGTCTCTTTGTGATCTCCACAAAAAACGCACATCGCGTCATTAGTTTGGCCTAGCACATTTCACCTCCTCAAGTTGCATCTGTTCATCTTAATTGGTAAATATTAACTCTCTCAGTGTCTCGACAAAAACATATATATTTAGATGTAACTAAAAATTATTTAAAAAAAGGACTGCGTAAAAAATATGTATTTTTATTTTTTAAAGTAATTGGGCCTCCTCCTTGGATGCAAGTTGTAAGAAAGTGGACCCAAATGTAGGACAAGGCCTTTTATGCAACGATTAATTATAAGCCCAAAAAAAAAAAAAAAAAAAAGACTAGCGAACAGGGTTTAACCACGTTAACGCCTTAGGTTGTGTTTACTTAGGAGGGTAGGATAAAATTGATAAAGTTAACTTAGAAGGTATGATTAAGTTAACTTATTTATTAGGTGTTTACTTGGATAGAATAAAAAAGAGAGCTAACTTTAACTTATTTATTAGGTGTTTACTTGAATAGAATAAAAGGGAGAGTTAACTTTAAATGGATGTTTACTTTTTAGGTTTTAGTTAGGATAAAAATAAAAATTAAATTAAAAGAATACTAAATTAAAAAAAAAATTCCCCCATCCCAATTTTATTTTTCCATTTGTTAAAAGGGTCTGTTCCAATTTTATTTTCTTATTTTCAAAATAGAAATAAATTGAATTCACCTTTATAAACTTCACCACGTAAAAAAATTACTTTATTTATTTAAATACTACAATTCAACAATCGAATTAAACTTCGTGTAAAATCAAACGGAAAATTAAAACTGGGACGGAGGGAGCATGCATTTAATATTAGTTACTTTTTTTTCGTTCATTTATCTTAGGTCCTTTTATCAACTTGAATCATTTATACAAATGAGTTGCGTGTATGCGTGCATGATATTCAGATTTTTTTTTCTACCTTGTATATCTATAAAAAAAGGGCCAATAAGATAAAACATGCAAGTTAACTTATATTGTCCTGCCGAAATGAAAAGAGGAGATAAGGTTGTGTTGAGGGCAAAAATGTGTAAGGAATTTATGAACAGTATTGCTGTTAAAATAAACTCCCCACTTTGCTGGGGATAAAAAATGAGAGTTTGTAAGACTTTAACCCGGGTATGCGAGTTAACCCGGGAATTTTAACTAAAAAAGTAAACAGGGTATAAAGGTCTATTATTAGTGTAATTGACCTTTAACTTACATAGTAAACACAGCCTTACAAGTTACAAATCTGGACCTAGCTTTTATCGTATCAATACTCCCTCCGTCTCAATTTAGATTATCCCTTTCTAAATGATACGATTTTTAAGAAAAAAATTGTTTATTAATATTTTTTTAGTATAAAGTAGTTTTTTAGAAATTGTTTATTAATATTTTTTAGTATAAAATGACTTTTTGAAGGTTGAGTTTGAAAAAGTGATGTTACTTTTTGCTATTTTAGGAAATTGATAAACAAAAAAAGTTTTTCTTTATTGGGCTCTTGGGTAAATAAAATTGGGACGGAGGGAGTATATTTTACCTATTGATGTGTTGTAAGTTGTAACTCTATATTATACAAAATAAAAATAGAGCACCAAAATCATTACTGATATTATTCCATAGCCAACGTAACATTATAAATGTGTCATTATTTTACCATTATTTAAACGGGCAAAGTCTCATATGCACCAAGTGCACGGTGCACTCACTCAAGAGTTGATATAGTATACACTGAAAAGTTAATCTCAATCACACTGAAAAGTTAGTCTCAATTACACAGAAAAGTTTACGCGGAAAATTGATTTTCAGTGTAAACTTTTCAGTGTAATTGAGACTAACTTTTCAGTGTGACTGGGACTAACTTTTCAGTGTATACATCATCAACTGTTAAGTGAGTGCATCATACACCAAATGCACAAGAGACTTACTCATTTCAACGAGGCAGGAAATTTAGATTGTAGGAAATGAACCTAAATGGGAATCCATGCGGTTAATATAAATTGCCGGCTCCTTCTGTTAAATTATGGATGGTCAGAAAAATGATAAATATTTGAAAAGTAAAGGGGCGCTTGGTTAGCAATTCTTCAATGATAATGAAAATAAAAATTTAATTCCATCTATGCCCTCATAAAAAAAAAATGATATGTTAAGGGAAGAAGTGTTCCAATAGTGACTCAATTGCTAGTGTCATGCTTCAATTTTGGAATAGAAATAGACAACAAACGGTTGTTGGTGGAGGAATAAGGGAGTAATTGAGGAGGATGATTGTAGGAAGAGAATAGTGTAATCAAAATGGAGTAGTGATTACCTTATTTAGGAGGAGGAGTGATGATTTTGTTCTCATTAATCATGTTAATTACACTAATTTTTGAATCGCATTCTCATTACCATTGAAGAATTGTTAACGAAGCGCCCCTAAAATATGTTTGCTCTCATATAACTGTACTTAGGTCAATCAATTCTAAATGCAGCCTCATATGGGGGATTAAAGGAACGTGTGTTTGTAAATAATTGTGTTTTGTTTTAAATTGATTATAATTGATTTTTCTAGTAAATTTAGAAGTGGGTATAAAGTTTTTAAAACCAATTACTCTCAATCAATTTTTTTAGAAAGTATGTTTGCGAAAAAAAAAAATCACTTTTTAATAACTTGACAAAAATGTCCTCATTTTATGCTCACAAGTTGACAACATTCATGACTTGTGGTGAAAGATTGTGAGGACAATATTGTACTTTAATCTATTAAAATAAGAAAAGCAAATGGAAGCTAATAGAAGCTGGGTTGTCGCCAAGGATGAAAAAATCGCGAAATTTCGCCGATATTTCGCCGAAATTTCGGTTTTTTTGAGGTCTCGATATGGATATCCATTGGAACGAGAT
This sequence comes from Ballota nigra, assembly GCA_947034835.1. NCBI lineage: Eukaryota > Viridiplantae > Streptophyta > Magnoliopsida > Lamiales > Lamiaceae > Ballota > Ballota nigra. The sequence goes on from OX344730.1 coordinate 15,338,311, forward strand.
TTTTTCCAAAATATCGGTAAAATATCGGGAAATATCGGTAAATATCGGGAAATATCGGTATCGATATCGATATCGGTGAGCTGTAGTTCAAAATTTGCAAAATATCTGGAAATTTCGAGGAAATATCGGCGAAATATCGGTAAAAATCGGGAAAATATCGGTAAATATCGAAAAAAATCTCACTTTTTTGTTTATTGTCCATGAATATTATTTTACATCTTGAGAGGCTTTAGTCACTAAAAATCACTATTTATTAAAAAAAATTGCAAGAAAAAACTTAGTTGCATTGTTTGTATTGTATTAAATTATTATGAACAACTATTATATCATTTAAGACTGTTGAGTAATTTATTTTTATATATTTGTCATAAACAATTCATTTTTTTTAGTTTAAATTAAATTTATATGTATTAAAGTTATATATAATATACCCTAAAGTTTCATGTTAAATTTCCATCATTTTAATAAAATTTCCATCAATTTTCTATTTTTTTACCGATATCGATATTCGATATCGATATTTCCATCGATATATCCGTAAATTTAAGGTACCGATATTTCCACCGATACCGATATTTTCATCCTTGGTTGTCGCTTCCCATAAACTGATTTTTCATGATTTGTGGAATCAGTTTTTCAAAAGTTGCAAACACTCAAAAACTGATTTTTTTTTTTTTTTTTTTTTTTTAAGTAAAGATGATCTATTTGTGTAATAGTGTTTGCGTGCACTCACTAAAGCAGTAACAGAACTTTTTATTTCCAAATTCCAATTAGCTCGATCAACATATTTATTAGCATAGCCATTAAAATGATACAATAGGAAAAATTAGATATCCTGAATATTCAGCTTGAGCAATTACACTTAACTTTTTTTTTTTTAAGAGTCTTGCAATGCGTTTATAGTAATTTATTCTCATGTTTATGCAATCATTGTTCTTATATTGGATTCGTGAGAACAATAATGATAGGCACTTATCTTATATCTACTCTACGACGGAATGAAATGTCCGTATGTTTTTAAAAAGTTTTGACAATGAAAGCTCATGCCAAAATTATTTACATTTTATATTGTTGTAAGGATATTGCAAATTAAGAATAAATATATATTTTTTAAACATAAAAAATAAATTTGTCTTTATGTCCCATCATTGCCATATCAAACAAGGTACCCCACCACTTCTTCAATGCATTTAGTCTTTAGGTTTTCCGCGGATTAAAAATATCTCGCGGGAGTCCATTGTTAAGGTAATGTTGCATGTTATTTTAATAATAGAGAAGGAAAATTTAAAAATATATATAATCAAAAGCTAATTAACTTGTTTAGAAAAAGGTTAATTTGATTGATTTATTCTCAATTTTTCTTGACATTTATTTTTGGTCCTAAATCGCTTGAAAAACTCAAAATTGATCATAAACCAGGCGAGTGACTACACATTTAGTTCTGTTTCACATGGTTGTCATATTTTACATATCAAAAAAATTCATTTTTCCGTCCCAAAAAATTTGCACACTTATCTTATTGGAACAACTAATATAAATATGAACACTTCATTGATAGAAGATACTCACAAACTCCATTCTCGCAATATTCTTATATTTACACAAAAATGTTATTATAAAGTAAAATATGTATTTTTTAACAAAATTATTCCTCACAAACCAATCCCCAATCAAGCATATTTTTATTTTATTTTATGTGCACATTTAAAGGTGCAATTTTTTTTTTTGACAGAGGAAGTAATTAATTATTTTATATGCCGAAAATAATGTTGTTTTAAATTTATTTTTTTTTTTTTTTGACTGATTTTGAAGCAAAATCAAGCAATGTCATCAAAACTAACTTTCATGTGTTTTTTTTTTTTCTATTTTATCAAAAAATTATGAGATCAAATAAAGTTTTAAATAGGGGGAATAGTGAACTATATGATATATTTGATGCAGAAACAATCAAATAGAGGATAGTGGGACATATTAGCAATGCCGACTCCCATAATTTGACGATGTTTTCGTGACCTAATGAGACCCTACCTAATATTTTAGTTCTAATTAAATAATTACAAATTAATTATCATCTTAAAACAAAAAATGGCCAGTGAAAGGTAAAAATTATTATTTGATCCAAAAATTAATTTGTTATTAATATACTCTACTGCTTCTGTTCCGGTGAAATTTGCAAATTTAGTTGTATATACAAACAAATTTAAACAAAATTTGAATAAAGTAATGATAAGTATTTAAATGTATGTATAATTTTGTAATTGTGCACATAAATTAATAGTATTTTATTTTTTAGACTGTGCAAAATTTTGAAGAACAGATTGAAAAAATAGATGTGCAAGTTTTCCACAGCAAAAGTAGTACTAGTATTTATATAGAATAATTATCTTGTACATTTGGTGTATGGTGCACTCACTCAATAGTTGAGATTATTTACACTTAAAAGTGTAGGTTGATTACACTGAAAAGTATGATTACATTAATTAGTGTAATTTAACCACACTTTTAAGTGTAATCAAATCATAATTTTCAGTATAAACAGTTTCAGCATGCACCATGCAACTGGTGCAAATGAGAGTCATTTATATAGTATAAGTTTCACCGAAGATGTAATAAAATAAATTAATTTCAATCATTTTTTTGAGAGCTGAAATTCTGTCGTAAACCACTGAGTGTTAATACTGTTTACACGTCCTTACCCGTCAAACTCTGAACACCGTGCACTGCCGTTAAAAATGTGTCCGGCATTGACAGCCATGCAGGACCATTACCGGGGCCATTTCTGACATTGACAACCCACCCTATATATAACAATTTCTTTAACAAATAAACAAGGGAATCGTATATTTTCAAGTTATTCCTCCACAATAATGCTTGAAACCTTATGAATATGATCATGTGTTTACTTTAACTCCATATTATTTTCTGTAAAAAAGAAAAAACTCCGTATTCCTTAATTCGAATGGACACTGAATCAATCAATTAATTCGATTGTTTTTAGACTGTTGAGCTATTTTTTTTTAGTGTTAGAATAAATAATACTGTCTCCATCTCCAATTAAATTTAATATATTATTAAATCATGTATTTTGTTAAGTTTAATATTTTTTTTTTTAAAAAAATCCAATAATATATTATACTCATTATATATTCTTTTTATAGCTTTTTATTTTTCAACAATACCTTTATAATTAAATATTATGTTTTTTTTTTTTAAATATGTGTTAAAGTTAGTGGGGGAGGGAGGAAGTATTATAGAACTTCAAATTAAAAATGACAACCTAAGTAATTAAGAACTCCAGCTAGTTCTTCTTTAAAATCCTGAATACAAGCATTTACAAGAAAACTATTAATGTAAAATTTTTACACCGAATGTCGTTACGTTTTACGGCCACTCGACCTAAAAACAGAATTACATTGGCATTAAAAGTCTACGGCTGTTTGCAATTAAACTACTTCGATCCGATAGTTAAATACGATTTTTAAAAGGAATAATAATAACAACTATAATAATAATAATAATAATAATAATAATATATTTTGTTTCCTTAGTACTTTCATTATTTTTACCTTTTGTCAATGTACTTTGTTTATTGGTAACTTTACGTCTTGTACTAAAATATTCTCTTCTTCGTACTTTCCCTTGTATAATTTTCAAGAAGGTGATTTTGCTCAATAATTTTTAAATATTAATGAGAATGAACATATTGATGATACTGTTGTGGTTAATGAAAGATGATTAACTTATTATTACTTAATTTTGATTAATTATCTCCTATTTCAGAATATGTTTGTCAATTATTTTACTATTTCTCAAAATAATTTTTTATGCAATTTATTTTGAAATTAGAGCAAAATATTAATAATATAACCACAATTGAAATAACTCTTCCTCCAACATATCTTATATTATGGGATATAGTGAAAATATAATATTCTCGCAACCATTCACATTGAATAAGGTAATTAAAAGAACACACTTTTTCTAAAACAAATGAGGAATTGCATGCAGTGATGTGTAGACAAGGTTAGATACACATTTGGAGGCTTCTTGATAAATTCTTGAGGATTGAAAAAAGGTTTAAGTGTGATTGATGACAGAAATAACTCCTCCACTTTAATCAAATGCGAAATAATTTTGTTTTATCTAAAAGTCTGAACTGAAAGAGAAATGTAAAATTAATTAATTTTATTATTTTCCTTACAAAATGAAAAAAATATTGGATTAAAAAAAAGTGAAGTATTAATCGTATTTCTCAATTATACAATTTTTTCTTTTTCATTCAAAATATCCACAAAACAATTTCAACATGTTTACTCAGTTTAATCAATTTTCATTTAAAGATTGAGATATGTTGTCAGAATTCAACATCGGTTTAAAAAAAAAAAAATTAGTTGAATTATTAAGTAAATGGCAACGAAGAGGAGAAAACGTTTGAGTAGTGGAGAATCACATTCCTCCTATAATTGTGGATGTCGGAAGTTATGTCTCTCAAACATAACACTCACAGAGTATTAATTAGCATTTATGTTGCACTTTGCGTAAACAAACATATGAAAATTAAGCACGACTCATGCTCGGCCAATTAAACAAATAACCTCTTTTCATTAATATAATAAACAATCTACTATCACGCCGTACGTAAATTCCTTGCACTTTCCTAACAAAAACACAACAAACAATTAATTTTTAAAATAATAATAAAAAATTTAGGAAGAAATTCGGATTTAGATCTTTTGACTAGTCTTAGTTTAAATCATTTATAAGCTATAAAATTTTATAAGTTGTCTCAAAAATTTATAAATAAGAAATAATTATTCAACAGCTTAATTTGTCAAAGTCATTGGATAATGCGGCTTAAAATTTCTTCGATAAGTTGAAATAATTTTTTACACAAATTCTACAATATTGCACAGTGTAATATTGTTTTAAATAGAAAATTTCAAAATTCATGGATCAAAAAGGTTGCCTATTAATAAAACCCGTGCTCTGAATCATTATATTTAGAAAAACAAAATTTTATGGCAAGTATAAGATGTAACCTAATAATACTAATCTCTATTAGAATTGTGAAGGTCACAGGCTCAAATCCCCCTCTTAGCATATATGTTACTTCTTTTTTCCTCTTATGCTATTTTTTTAAAATCACTATTAAATAAAAATTATACTGCTTTTTTTTTCCACAATTATTTTGTGTTACTATATGAACAAAAGTTGACATTAATTGATACAAAATGTGCTACAATAACGACAATTAATTTGTTTATGTTATTATATGAACAAAAGTGTACATTGATGAGAGTTAATTTTTCCGTGTTACTATATAAACAAAAGGGTGTTAGTGCATTAACAAAATTTAATTCTTGTGTGTTACTGTATGAATAAAAGTTTGTTACAACATTCACCACCATAATATTTTTGTGTTACTATATGAACAAATGTGTGCTATTAACGACAATCAATCTTTTTATGTTACTATGTGAACAAGAGTGTGTTACTACATTAACGAAAATCAATTTTTTTTTTTTTTTTGTGTTACTATATGAACAAAAATGTGTTACTACATTCACCACAATAATTTTTTTTGTGTTACTATATACACAAAATTGTATTACTATTTGAACAAAAGTGTGATAGTGATCCGAAAATTAATTTTGATATACAGTATCACAAATTTTATGTGTTGCTACTTGAACAAAAGTATGAACTCATGGATACAAAATGTGTTACTACATTAACAAAAGTGTGACTCATAGATACTAAATATATTACTACATGAACAAATATTAGGTAAAAAAAAGGAAAGCCTAAATAATTTATTTTTTTCATTTAGTAACTTTTTATGTTTCTATATATGAGTGTCACGTTTTTGTTCATGTAATAGTATATAAAAATGTGGAAAAATAAAAACAAAAACAAATGGAAAGATTAAAAGAACAAATTATTGTGGTAATGTTATGAAATAATTTGAATGTCATAGAAGTTACATGTCTATGGAGGTTACAAGTAATGATTTAGGATTATCATAATGTCCTAATAGCAATGATTTAGTATTATCATAATGTTCTAATAAATTGTCATTATGTATATTCACGCATGATTCTACTATAAATAGGGACAATGAAACCTTCATTGTACACCACCAAAAAGTTGAATACAAATCATTCTCCCTACATATTATTCTCTCTTTACTTTGCACTATCTATAGTATTCATATTCATATTAGTTTTATAACACGTTATCAGCACGATTCTTTACCTTGAGCTTAATTGAAGATATTTGGGCGAGTTCAAGTATCATACACAATTCTTGAGAAGCAAGGGATGTCAAACATTTGGGAATGAATTTAGATGGTGATATTTGTCTAATTGATAGTGCTACTACACACACTATACCTCAAAATGAAAAATATTTTTCTCATTTGCAAAAGGGGGAGACAAATATTAATACCATAAGTGGTAGTGCAAATTTGATTGATGACTCCGGAAGAGCCACAATTTTTCTCCCTAAAGCGACCAAACTTGTTATATATAATGCACTACTGTCTCCCAAGTCTCAAAGAAATTTACTAAGTTTTAAAGATATCCGCAGAAATGGGTATCATGTCGAGACTTTAAATGAGAAAAACCATGAATGTTTATTGATAACACAAGTGGTTTCTAGAAAGAAATGTGTGTTAGAAAAGTTGTATTCACTCTCTTCTGGTCTATATTATATGAAAATAAATACAGCTGACATATATCATCTAATAGACCAGAAGTCTATTACTCCCAAAGATTATATGGTTTGGCATGATCGTTTTGAAAAATATAATTAAAGATGTTGGATTTCAATGAATTCTCATGTGTTGCTTGCTCGCAAGGAAAATTATTTGTGAGACATTCACCAACTAAAGTTGGGATTGAATCCCCTGTATTTCTAGAACGAATTCAAGGAGATATATGTGGGCATGTAGATCCACCATGTGGACCATTTCGATATTTTATAGTGCTAATTGATGCATCTACAAGATGGTCACATGTATATTTATTATTATCTCGCAACCTGGCATTTGCGAGATTGCTTACTCAAATAATTAAATTACGAGCACAATTTCCAGATCATCCAATTAAGAAAATTCGTCTAGACAATGCTGGTGAATATTCATCACATATTTTCTATGATTATTGCATGTCAATTGGAATAAGTGTTGAACATCCTGTAGCTCATGTTCATACATAAAATGGTCTAGCTGAATCATTTATCAAAATATTACAATTAATCTCTAGACCATTGATAATGAAATCAAAACTTCATTTGCATGCATGGGGACATGCTATATTACATGCAACAACACTTGTGAGAATTCGGCCGACAAGTAATAATAATTTCTCCCCCCTACAATTAGCTTTTGGCTATGAGCCCAATATATCACATTTGAGAGTCTTTGGGTGTGCGGTTTATGTTTCTATTGCACCGCCTCACCGTACTAAATTGGGCCCCCAACGAAGATTGGGAATATATGTCAGGTACAAATCACCTTCTATAATAAAATGTATTGAACCATCTACAAGTGATTTGTTCACTGCACGATTTGCAGATTGTCATTTTGATGATCAATCTCATTTCCAGACATTAGGGGGAGGTAAGGACCAACCGAAGAATGAAATTAATTGAAAAATAAAAATGGACTTCCTTGATCCTCGAACAAAAGAATGTGAACTTGAAGTTCAAAGGATTATACATTTACAGAAAATTGCAAATCAATTACCGGATGCATTTAGTGACTCCAAAAGAGTTACTAAGTCACATATTCCTGCAGAAAATGTCCCAGTTAAGCTTGATGTCCCTGAAGGATAAATAACAAATGCTAATGAGTCTAAAGCACGCTTAAAGCGTGGTAGACCTCTTGGTTCCAAAGATAAAAATCCTCGAAAGAAAGAGGATTAAATAAAAATATTGAGTCAATAGATAATGAAGGATTCACACGTAGTGATAAAATTTCACTTCCTAAAGAGGTTGCTTCTGAAGATATTGTTCCTGAAGAGCAAGATTATGAAGAGAATGAGGTTATTGAAGCCTCAATAAATTTTATCACTACGGGGAAAAGTTGGAACCGAAGAGAAACAATAATTGATGATATTTTTACATATAACGTAGCACTTGATATTATGGAAGAAAATGAGGATCATGAGCCCAGGTTGGTTGATGAATGTCAGCGTAGAAATAATTGGTAAAAATGGAAAGATGCAATCCAATCTGAATTGGATTCACTGGCAAAAAGAAAAGTATTTGGACCTATAGTCCCAACACCAGAAGGTATAAAGCCAGTAGGATATAAATGGGTATTCGTGCGAAAAAGAAATGAGAAAAATGAAATTGTGAGATACAAAGCACGATTGGTAGCCCAGGGTTTTTCACAAAGACCTGGATTTGATTATGATAAAACATACTCCCCTGTAATGGATGCAAACATATTCAGGTATCTTGTAAGTTTTACCTTGCATGGAAAACTTGACACGCGCTTGATGGATGTTGTCACTGCATATTTGTACGGTAACCTTAAAAAAGATATTTATATGAAAATTCCTGAAGGATTTAACATGTCTGAAGCATGTAAATCAATTCCAAAGGAAATGTGTTCTATCAAATTGCAAAGATCTTTGTATGGACTCAAACAGTCTGGACTTATGTGGTATAGTCGGCTTACTGAATGCCTAGTTAAAGAAGGTTATACCAATGACCCAATATGTCCATGTGTGTTCATAAAGAAAGATGGGTCAAAATTTGTGATAATTGCAGTATATGTTGATGATCTCAATTTGATTGGGATTCCTGAAGAGCTCCAAAAGGCAGTTTCATATTTGAAGAAAGAATTTGAGATCAAAGATTTTGGACAGACTAAATTTTGTCTTGGTTTGCAAATTGAACATTTAGAAGGTGGGATTTTGGTCCACCAAGCTGCTTATACCCAGAAGGTATTAAATTGGTTTTACATGGAAAATACACATCCATTAAGTAACCCAATGGTCGTTCGGTCTCTTGATCCTAATAAGGAACCTTTTAGACCGCGAGATGAAGATGAAGAGATTCTTGGTCCTGAAGTACCATATCTCAGTGCTATTGGTGCACTAATGTATCTTGCTAATTGTACTAGACCAGATATATCATTTGCAATACATTTATTAGCAAGATTTAGCTCATCTCCTACACGACGGCATTGGAATGGTATAAAGAATATTTTCCGCTATCTCCAAGGAAAAATTGATCTTGGCTTATTTTACTCAAATAAATCTCGACCTGAATTGCTTGGTTATGCTGACGATGGGTATTTATCTGACCCACATCAAGCAAGGTCTCAAACACAGGATATGTATTTACATGTTGTGGTACTGCAATTTCATGACAATCTACAAAGCAATCACTTGGTGCCACCTCTTCAAATCATGCTGAAATTATAGCAATTCATGAGGCCAGTCGAAAATGTGTTTGGCTAAGATCAATGACCAGTTATATCCGCAAAATTGTGGATTGTACTCGACAATAAAAATTCCCCAACTGTATTATTTGAAGATAATGCAGCTTGTATAGCTCAATTGAAAGGAGGATATATTAAAGGAGATAGAACCAAACATATTTCACCAAAATTGTTTTTTACTTATGAGTTGCAAAAGAATGGTGAAATTGATGTGCAACAAATCCGATCAAGTGAAAATTTAGCAGATTTTTTTACTAAGGCATTATCAACTGCTACCTTTGAAAAATTGGTGAAATGTATTGGCATGCATCGGTTACAGGATTTTAAACGAAGTCTGAGTCAGGGGAGTATTGATACACTAAGTAATATGTACTTTTTCCTTACTTGAGTTTTTGTCCTACTGGGTTTGTTTTCCCTTGTAAGGTTTTTAACAAGATAAGTCTGTATAACGACGGACATCCAATGGGGAGTGTTATGAAACAATTTGAATGTCCTAGAAGTTACAAGATATTATAGGGAGTTACATGTCTATGGAGGTTACAAGCAACGATTTAGGATTATCATAATGTCCTAATAGCAATGATTTAGGATTATCATAATATCCTAATAAATTGTCATTATGTAAATTAATGCATGGCTCCACTATAAATAGGGACCATGAAACCTTCATTGTACACCACCAAGAAGTTGAATACAAATCATTCTCCCTACATATTATTCTCTCTTTGCTTTGCACTCTCTATAATATTCATATTCCTATTAGTTTTATAACAGGTAACACATTTTTATTAATATAGTAGCATATAAAAAAAATTATGAGTAAAAGACAAAATAAAAAAAAAATGTTCTCACTTAAAATTTAACCCGTGACCTTTCACCTTTAATGAACAAACAAAACCACCAAACTATACAACCAATTTAATAGATTTTGTGCTTACTAATATATAACTACTTCGACGCGGGCTTAGGCGACCAGCTTTGACCCATTGTTTGATTCGCGAATTTTGAAATCTCAATTAAACATTTATTGCACGTGCAATATGCACCCAAGACTTTTTTAATTTGATTTAAATAATTGTATATATTTTTTTCCTGTCAAGTCACCACTCCATGACCACGAAATTAGAGGGTTATGTACACCCTACCTTACTGCACAGCAGGGTAGAGTAGAAAAATTTAAATTTGAGTGAGACTGAATTTATTTTGAGGGTAAAGGTAAACGGGAAGATTTTATTTAAAATTTAAATCTAAAAGATGTAAGATTTTTAAACAATAATTTGAGATAGTAGTATTTTTTGAACATAGGAGATGTAAATGATTTATTACAAATTAAATTTTTTTCGAATTGAAATTTTTATACATTTACCAAATCTATTTGGCAATGCCACTTAATGGGGTAACAGATAAGGTATCTATTAATGTAATAATTGATACCAACAAATAGTACGAGTAATAATTTAATTAGGTTAACCTCCTTAAACTAATTGCGGGTTAGGGCCTGCATATCTGATTGGTAGACTGGGTATTTGAATTAAATAACCATCCAAGACTATTTCCGACCGGCCCATGATGAGTTTCGCAATGGCATTGACTTTGGAGTTGGTAGCAATACCAAATACCGTACTACTAATTTTAAAATTAAGGATAATTTGTAATTTTTGGTCCATACCTTTTAAACTCATTAATTCTCGCTTATAATTTATGTTTTCATCAATTATGAAACATACTTGCTATTTAAAAAAATTCTCAAAATCAACCTGCAATGCTAATACGTATCAACCATAATTAAAAATAAATAAAATTCACATGTCAGATTGATACACATCAACATGTGGATTCTTGCATACACATCATACATGTCTTGTATGAAGATGTGATCGGTGATGTTTTTAAGTGGTAATCGAAAGTATGATTAGAAATGATGAAAAAATATCGACTAAAATTGCTAAATTTTAAAAAGCATGGGTTAAAAACGATTATTAGGCCTAAAATTAATTAATGTTGTAAATTTGTGATGAAATCTATTGATGATTCAATCTCATAGTGAGGATTTGTGACTGTTAAATTTGTTTTAGGAATCACCAAATAAGTTATGTATGATTGATTACCGCAGTAAACGGTAAATACGTAAGATCGAGGTAAATACGAGTATTGATTTCATATATGTGTACGTGTATGTGTGTCAATATTTTGAGTGTATTCTTGTGTGTATTTAGAAAATTTAGACTTAATGTTAATAATGAAACTAGATGAGTGTCCCGCGTATAACGCGAGATTTTTGTAAAAGTTGATTATACATCATAATGCATTATACATACATAATAAAATCATACATTTAAATATAGTTAAGTCAATAGGAAAATGATATATTAAATTTAATTTGATATTAAAAAATAAATAATTAGAATTTTGGTGCATTATTTTCTTGACAATAAGAATTCATCAATTAAATGTTAAATTTTAAATAATTAAAAAAAAATCAGTTAATCATTTAATCGATATACATCAGAATTATTTATTAAACTTAATTTCATTTTTTAACAAATTAAGATTTTCTAAATAAAAAATCCTTAATATAGTGATAGAAGCCAATTAAACATTAAAGTTTCACATAAATATAATTTGTAAGTTCAATTAATTAAATTAATAATAATAATACATAGAATACATATATTTAAGTTACTTGTTTTTTATTATTAACATAAATATAGGATATCCTCAAATATAGTTAAATAACATGTAAATTGGTACAATTGCAATAAATTTTTAATATGTTTTAATAGGCCCAAGTTATATATAATTGATATTCTAATTTTGTACTAATTCTTAGTTTGGCTCAAGTGGTAAACTTTATAAAATTGTACTAATGTGGTTTAGGGTTCAAATCCTTATGCATATATTTTTTTTTCAATTAGACTCTTTATTATATTAAGCCACATAGATGACACATAAGTGACACATATGACTTTCACAATCATGCCACATAGACGAAATTAACCAAATGATGACACATAGGATAAATGAACCACAAAGCGACACAACTCCCTTTTAGTATAATAGGGGATTCAAGGGTTTTATACATACCACCAAGTAGGTGGTAGCATACATTTTCACCTTCTAGCATGCATGCTTGACACATTCTATTTGATCTTATATAAAACATTATTTAGTTATAAAGTCATTTTAGCCGGAGGTGCTCGGTTGTATAATTGCTCGATTTGGAGCCTCTCTTGATGATGATCTTCATCTCTGCTCTCCACCCTGCTCGCCCAGCCTTATGGATATCATATTTGGATTGATAAATTCTTAGGGTTGCTCGCTCATTGTAGCTGCTTGTCCAACGGTGTTGAGCTCTTATTGTCTGATCATCTACTGGAGCTGCTCGTCAAATGGGGTCTGCTCGTCTCTTTGATCATTGACCTATTTTGACTATTAATCTTGTATTAAGTACTCCCTCCGTCCATGAAATATAGTCTTGGTTGCCTTATTTGGCTGTTCACGAAAAATAGTCATGTTGCCTAAAATGAAATTAATAAACTTTATCTACACCTTTCAACATACACACATAACATTTTTAAAATAATTTATTTTGTACACGATGTGACACAATATTCTTAATTTTTACATATTATATCAATTTTTTTAATAACCGTGCATAAAACAACAAGACTATATTTAATGGTCGGAGGAGAGAGTACATAAGTCCTGCTCGCCTGTACATTTAGTTGTTCACCTATCAACATTATGTATAAACTAAATTAAACAAATTAAATACTAATATATATTACTTCACGATAATATTTTTTACCCAAAATAACTAACTAATTAATAAGATCTAATTAGAATGGAAGTGGATAACAGGTACAAATGTATAATAAATTTATATATAAACTTAAAGTATACGTACAAGATCAATGGAATGTCATTGTATGTAAAAACTATGTATAACATCGGCATTACAGCGGAGCAACTAATTGAAAGTCTTGAGATGATTGAGACAACTTCAATTTCGCTAATAAAATTATCTAATTCACCGTTTCACACACGGACTATATATAACCAATAATTTTAACGTTATTTAGTATTTTTCTTGACACTATCAATCAATTTAGACTATTTAGTAAGTGTCCTTATGCACCTCAAGAAAACATGATAATTTCTGTTTACTAAGTGTGGACAGCTTAGATTGCAGCTCGTAGCATTGATCTTGTTACAGGTACAATACAAAACTCAACTAAACATGATAATATTTGTTTACTAAGTTTGGTTACAGCTTAGATTCAAGTTCGATGGTAGTATTGATTTTATTGCACTATGCAAATTAAAAATTAGATTAAAAAAAAAAAAAAAACACACATCTATCATCACCTATACAAAGCATGAACACAATTTTAAAAATGATAAATTTTATTTTAGTCACATAGTGAACTGGAATACTCTTAAACTTAGTACAATGTATCACATAGTTGGCCGTGTTAAATGATAGTGTTTCGTGTCACATTGTGTTTTTAAGGGGCATCTTGACATAAATAAAGTATATAACTTAAAAATTACAAAGAGATCGTTTCTTCCATATTCACGAAAGAAACAATTCTTAATCAACATTAACAAAAAATATTTCGTATAAAATTTCATAAATCTAATATCCGTGCAAATCTACTCATACTCAATTCAATTGTTCTTCTCTACTACGTCACCCATATTAAAAATGGGTTGTCCCATAAGTTTTTCATTTTGTCTATTTTTGCCCATGAGACTTACTCAATAGTGTATATAATACTTCAATTTGAGGCAGCTTGACTCCAAACTAACTTATAATATACATCATAAATGTAACTAGTCATAAAATTATACTGGAGCAGAATAAAGAAGCCTAAATTATTTCCTTATCAATGACCTAGTCAATTTCCCTCTATTTTATTTTGCGCGCTTATCTTAACATTGGACAAAAAGAAAAAATTATAAGCAATTAATTAATTAAAAAATAGGAAAAAAGAAGAAAGAAAAGTGGACTTTCTCTAGGCAAGAAAGAAAAAAGAATGATTGGAGATAGATTTATTCAAGCCATTTGTAGTGAACCTTCACGTGTTAATGTGAAATTGTTCACATGAATGACCCCAGTTTCACTTTTTAACTCTCTTAGATGAGGCGTCCCCCACCCCCCTCCCCCTCCCCCTCGATATTATAAAATTTGCCAAAGCATACACAAAGCCACATGTCCTCATATAGTTTACAACGCCTTTCTGCCCCTCTTCCATGCATTTCAATCTCCCGTCAACAAAAATAAAAATAAAAATCTCCCTCTCCCTAACCCACTTCTTTATAAACCCCCCATCACTCCCTCCCTTTCTTCACAACTCTCTCTCTCTCTCTCCCTCCCTCCCTCTCTCAAATCAATCTAAACAATTGTATTTTGAAAAATTAGGATGGTGGTGCTATCCCAGCCAATTCTTGACCATTTAGGGCAGATCAAAACATGCAGGCCCACTTGTACCGTTTTCACGGGGGTCCCTGTAATAGACCTCTCTGATCCCAACGCCAAATCTCTCATAGTTAAGGCCTGCATAGACTTGGGCTTCTTCAAACTCACCAATCACGGCGTTTCCATGGACTTTCTCAACAAATTGGAAGCCGAGGCCGTTAATTTCTTCAAATTGACCCAGCAGGAAAAGGAGAAGTCGGGCCCCCCCAACCCCTTCGGCTACGGTAGCAAGAACATTGGCCCCAACGGCGATGTCGGGTGGGTCGAGTACCTCCTCTTCTGCGCCAATTCCGACCTCATTTCTCCAATTCCCGGAATTTCAGAGACGTTATGGTAGGTGGTGGTAACACTAATTAAATATCAATTTCAATTTTAATTAATTATGTTTTAAAAATTGTAGGGGGCTGGTGAAGGAGTACGTGGCGGCGGTGAGGGATATGGCGTGTTTGGTCGTGGAAATGGTAGCGGAGGAAATGGGGATGGAGGATAGGGATATCCTGAGTAGGCTTATGAGGGACGGGAAAAGCGACTCCTGTTTCAGGCTAAACCACTACCCGCCATGCCCGGACCTCCAAGCATTGAGTGGCCGGAGCTTGATTGGCTTTGGGGAACACACCGACCCACAGATTATATCCGTTTTGAGGTCCAACAATGCCTCAGGCCTCCAAATCTGCCTCAGAGACGGTTCATGGGTCTCTGTCCCTTCTGATCACACCACCTTTTTCTTCAATGTTGGTGATTCCCTCCAGGTTAAAATTTCACCCTGTCTCTTTCTTTCAATTTAAAGAAATCGGGGCCACTTATTTAATTCCTTAATTAACAATTCTCAATTAAATATGTGCTGCAGGTGATGACAAATGGGAGGTTTAGGAGTGTGAAACACAGAGTGTTGGCGGATAGTTTAAAGGCTCGAGTGTCGATGATATACTTCGGAGGGCCACCTTTGAGTGAGAAGATCAGGCCTTTGTTAATGATGGAAGAAGGAGAAGAAAGTTTGTATAAGGAATTCACATGGTCTGAGTACAAGAAGTCAGCTTATAAGACAAGATTGGGTGATAATAGGTTGGGCCTTTTTGAGAAATCTGCTTCTGTTGCCCAATAGATTTCCCCCCCCTTTTTCTTTTTCTTTTTCGGAAATATTATATATAGTACTAGCAGTAGCAGTAGCTGTAGCTGTAGCAGTAGCAGTTTACATAGATATATATATATATATATGTGGTCAAAATCTCGTAATTCCAACTCGTTAAAAAGGTGGACTCTCGGGGATGGTTGACTCGATCGACTTGAAAATAGAGTAGTCGCTCTGATCTCAGTTTCTTCCATCACCTAACTTCTCTTTTTGTGTTTAATTGTAACAACCACTGCTTTTGTATTAAATGCTAAATTTTATCTGTACATGTCATCCCCAGTTGAAAACTGGGAGCAATTTATGGACTGAGTCCAACGCCTTAAATGTGGCCGTTATCCCGTTGGGTTGGGGGAGCTCCAAATTCTTGCATCAACAGTTACCTCATATAATTGCTCAGTATATACTATAGCATCATTGATGACATATTATTTCCACAAATTATCATACTTCCCTTGTATGGTATTGCCCCACTCATTAATTGAGCCATAATATTTCCTTTGTTAATAATTGAAAATCGATAAAGTTGATTTAATTGAGCCGATATACACTGTGAATCTGATTTCTTTTTTTTCTTTTTTTTCATTTTTTGGTAATGGTATAATAGTATTTGGATACATGTTAATTGTGAAAATGAAAAATTTCCGCCTACTTTCTAAGACGACAGACAATTAGAATGTTGTAAACTGTACGCTAGTCTCTGTTTTTCTTTCAAACTTTTGTACTTCTGTTGACTTGGTTAGATTTTGTGTACATATCAAAATGAAAGAAATTGACATTCTAGAACAATATTTTAAGTGGAAATTGTCCACAATTTTCCAACTCAAAAGTTTCTGTTTGAATTTTCAAGCGTTCAGACATCCACCAGGAATTAAGTGTACCAAACAAAACAAAAAAAATTATATGTTAATCATGGACACTAATTTATAAAATTTCACCTAAAAAATTAATTCAATAATAGTGAGTTCTCTCCCTAATTATGTGGTATCACACCACTAGTGGTAGACATATTTAAGTTGATGTCCATAATCGGACATATATATATATATATATATATATTTCCTGTATTGTATCTACTTGAGTTTGTAAAAGATAAACCTCTCGAATTATAATCATTAAAAGAAATCAAAATTGTATAATTAATGAAATAAAAAAGTAAATTTTTTGTGAATCAATTGCGCCATGCAACTGGTTTTTAAAATATCATTCAATAATATGAATAATACTATACAATAAAATGAATAATATTATTTAATTAGTGTCAATATTGCAACTGGTTTTCGAATCATACTATGCACTGAACAAGCAATACCATTAAAATGGAGCGTCATACAAATGGTATATACAAGAATTTGTTTAAAAATAAATTATGTAATTCCCATCGATTTTATTATTATTATGTAACGTGCCGAAGTCTTGTAAATCACAAAGTTGAAAAGCATGGACCATGGTTGAATTAATAGATGCCGCCCAATTTATGAGAGTCTATATCAAGGCATTTATTTTCATAGTTTGATATTCTTTTTTAGCTTTTTTGCCTTCTCTTTCGCAATAATAGGCCTGCTTTGAGGAAAACGACGCCCAACATGAGCTAGGGTCTTTCTCTCTCTCGAGATTCTTCGACATATATGGTGTTTAGGCCTTCCTCGTCGATGTTGTTGGTTGGCTTTTTGGCCTTCTATTGAGTGGACAATTTTCAATTTTGGTCCAGCAATTTTATATTGTGTGTATGTGTAACAACTTGATTAGATATTATTTTACAATGCAAATCATGGACGGACTTCGATCGTAGTTACACAATGACATTAGGATAATCCCAAATTTTTGTATGAGCTCAAATTCATTTGGATTTTAAGTTCATTTTTCACCTTTTTAATTATAAATATACTAGTGCTAAACCCGCGATTATCGCGCAGCTGTACATAAAATTTATGGTAAAATTATTAATCAATTTTATTATGTTTTATAAATGTTGTTACTATTATTATTTTATTTATTCAATTTTTTTATTGTATTTTTAAAAATGTTAGTTAATAATAAATAATTATATTCCAAGGACAATAAACTATAAATTCATGACATTTATTATTAACCAAATGTTTAGAAAATAATGCTTACAAATTGCGGAAAATCTCTCTATAAACAACATTTGTTGCGTATTTGGAAGGATTTTCGTTAGAATCAAGTGACAAAGTCTTCAATCATCTACTTGATCTAACTCTGGATACTGCAACATAAAGTTAACCATGAGTGAAAATAGGTTTGAGAAGATACAATCTAACAGTAGAAAGCGATTGCACTTGGCAAAACACAGTAGAATTGAAGATTATCGCCTTGTAAAATTCACCGGCATTGTAGGACCAGAATTTGTCAATGTCATTCTTGGGATGAAGACTTTATTTCCAACATTCCTTCCAGATATTATTTGAGCCTCGAGAATGTGGTTGCCAAGTTTGGTGACGATTAATCTTGTTCCATTGCACAACCTGGATTTGTGATCAATATTTCTTAGTAACTTTATAGGCACTCCTTCTTTCAAGATCAGACGGTGATTTGATATTCCGAATCACTTAACATAATTTAAAAATTCAACTGTAACCATTTGTTCATTATCTCCTTCTCGAAATTCAAAGGCGCAAACACTGTTTGAGCTCAAGTATACTTTAGTATCACCCGCAATCATAGATAAAATCTTATCATTTATAGACTCCAAATCTCGATGAGTAGGTTCAAGTATTGTTCTATCCTCAAAGTATTTTTGTGTCCTTAAATTATCAATTAAGGATGGATAAATAATTTCGACTATAGATGCAACTGGATCAATGACATCATAAATCAAATTAACTTTCGGAATCTCAATCTCAGCGGCACCATCTTGCCTATTCCAATTTTCTCATCACCAACTTTCAAAATCCACCTCGAGAAGTTAATAATATCATCATCATTTGAGGACATATTGGGATCAGAACTTTGTAATCTCATGTTCTTCGTCAATCTTAAAACCATAAAATTGAAAACAAATTAGATGTATTTAGTTTTTCAATAATTAATTCTTTAAAAAAATATTATTATTTAATAAAAGATGCATAAAATACCTTGCAATAATCCCACAAATATGAAGCATTGATAGTTGAGTGCACAATATCCTCTCGACTTCCTTTTGGTATAACAGGAAGTATCTATTTAAAATCTCCTCCAAGCACAACGATTTTACCACCAAAAGACATATCGCTCATGGTTCCATCCGGAGATCTAACAATATCCAAAGCTTCGAAGCTAAATATGTTAATCATTGATGTCTCATCCCATATAATAAGCTTTATCTTCAATAATAGTGCAGACAAATGTGTCTCCAGCTTAATTTTACACATGGTGGTCTCATCAATATTAAGCGGTATAGAAAATTTTTAATGAACTGTACGTCCACAAGGCAGAAGTAGAGATCATATTCCACTTGATGCAATATTAAGAGCAATATTTACTTTTGAACGATTGCTACGGAGATCGTTCTCCAAATGAATGTATTTCCAGTTCCACCATATCCAAATAAAAAGAAGACTATTTATTTTTGCAACCAAACAACTTCAAGTATTTCACTAACCACAAGTTTTTGTTCTTGAGTTAGAGTTGAACTTAACTTGTCATATTCTTCGCTTTGTTCAGACCGATCGTAATTCAATTCTTGACGAATGAGTTTATTTACTACATCATTCTCAAACTCAAAATCTGATATTGGCATTGATGCAAATCTACTCAAAGTGGATTCATTCATCTGCAGTAGTTTCTCAATCTCAATTAAAGCCAAGTTTTTCAACTCTTCACTGTTAAGCTATAAATCTAAAAAAAAAAAAATTAGAAAAAAATATAATTATAAAATATTTTACAATCTAAATCAAATTAATTTTTTAAAAATATTATACCTGGTATATTCAATGTTCGTCTTCTTTGAGAGGGTATATCATCCGCCATACACTCCCACGTCTTTTCGAATACGATTTCTGGAGAGTTCATTTAAGATGACATGAGAAGAATAGTGAATATGTTCCTTAAGTAATGAGTGTTTGCCCAATAACTTGTCTCTGCTATCCTATCAATGTACTCACGATCATCATCCAACAATCCCATTGAATAGCAAGCATCCTTAAAGGTATCATACACATTATCACCAATGGTTTGTATCATCTCATAAGATGTTGATCCCTTATTATAAGACAGTAAGAGATACAAATAATACTCTTCACCAGCCCCTGGTGGAACACTGTATAACCTTCCCAATGAAAATCTATTACTTTTTCTCTTTTTCCTAGGGCTGTTCACGGAATTCGGAGATTACCGAACCCGTACCGAAATCCGCACCGAAAAAATTATGGACTTTTTTATTTTAACCGTACCGAAACCGAACCGAATATTTTTTTGGTACGGATCTGGATATTACCAAATTAACCGTACCGAAAAACCGAATGTGACTGTACCGTACCGAACCGAATAACCGAATTAAATATGTATTAATTTTAATTATTTTTTATTTATCAAACATTATTATAATGTTATTGAATTTAAGTACAACTAAGCGATTTCATAATTTCTCTCTTTTAAGTTCTTAAAATATTAACTTATGTTTAAATGTATATCAAAATGATTTAAATTTAATTTCTTATTCTTTTAATTTCATTGTTCATGTATATTCATTTCTTACAAAAACTTGGATATGGTGTACCTTGTGTCATGAATTACGACCAATATAATTTTAATATTGCACTTTTCATTCACAAGATATCTAATATATATATATATATATATATATATATATATTATATACTGTATTTTAAATACTTTATTGGTGGTGATTTACGTAAATATTTTAACCATCCATTATAATATAATGTGTTATATTCAAGCTTGTAATGATAGATGTTTGATTGTAGTTGAAGTTGAGTAGTATTCGTGAGTGTGCATGCATCGAATGTTTTTTTTATGATTAAAAAACGGAGAGAATGATAAAAAGAGGGTAAAAACTCCGTTTATCCGCTCCGAACCGTACCATACCGATCCGGTCCGTTTGTAACCGAAAATCCGTTCCGAACCGCACCGAAAAATAAAATATCCGTACCGTACCGTACCGAAATTTCGGTACGGACACGGACACTCGAATTTTAAAATAACCAAACTTTGGTACGGACACGGATATTTTCAAATATCCGTTTTGGTCCGTACCGTGAACAGCCCTACTTTTTCCACTAGTATTTTTTTCTATCCCAAACATAGATTTTTGAAAATTTCACATAGGCCAACTTCTTTGCATCCTCATCATTGGTTTTATTTTTATCCATTCACGCCATGAAACATTGATTTACCTGAAGATGGTCTTTCGAGTACATAATCAATGTAATCTTCATCTCGAAAAACAACTCTCTGCTGATTAGGAAGATGTAAATTCAATCTCATAACCGGTGGATACCCATAATGTATATCGAACTGAAAAGTTCTCCAAACTGCTTCACACGGAGATATGTATCTGTAGTTTACGAAATTTTTCACTCCGTCTTTCAATTTTGATTCACCTTTAATGACCCCTTCCTTCTCCACAGTAGCAGTAACTCCATCAGCTCCTTCGTAGTAGTATTGGACTGTAAGGAACCACAAAATAGTTATTCAAATGAACAATTTCTTTATCAACAGTAACCCCTGTAATTCTTCTTTTGTACAGTGGGAAACCTTCATCATCAACAGATGTAAACTAATTATAACTTTTTGGGAAGTTCTTTGAGCAAACGTTGTTGACCATGCAGGGATAATTTCTTTTTGCCAATCCACAGGGTCTGTGAATCATGTAGTCACTTACCAAATCATACAAAAATACATCATCATTTTTATCTGGCATTTCTGCAGATATCATACGATCAACATCCTCTGAATTTGAAATTTTGTTTTCACGGTTAAAAAATAAAAGAATATGAGCATGCATCAATCCTCTTTTCTGAAATTTCACTGCGTATAACACTACAGATTGAAAATATTTGAATCAAGTTATATACTAAAAAATTCAATAGAAATGTAATGTTATTTTAATCATGAAAGACAAATATTATGGAACTAAAAATTTAAAAATATAAAAAGATAAACTTACATGCATTAATTTTTCCAAATATTTGAAGTTCCTTAAAATCCTTCACGATATGATCAAGTTTCATCTTAAACACTCTGCAGAGAATATCTGGCCCATCAACAGATTCAAAACCTTTCTCATTTAAGAATCTTGTAATCTCAAGCCATTTCGGATTGCAAGTAATTGTGATAAATAAATCTGGGTAAAATTTTCAAGAATTTCTTAGTATATATTTTTTTATTGAGTAGGTTTTATATAAAAATGGTTCATGATAAGTTTATCATGAATTAAGGTATTGAACATTTGTCCTGGAGTATCATTAATCTCATCAGGAGTAACATAAATTTGAGTTCAAGAAAATTTACAACAATTACAATATAATACCACTGACCCAGATAAATGATACTCCTGATGAGATTAATGATACTCCTGATGGAATTAATGATACTAAAAAATTATTTCATGATAAGCTTATCATGAACTGTTGTTATATAATATTTTATCTTATTTATTATAACACAAATTTGTGTGATCATTGCATGGCATGAGACAATATAAATTAACACTCACCCTTGTTAAAGTATTAATGTGTCATGTCTAATTTATACTCAATTCTCTTCTTGTTTGATGTAAACACGAATATATCACTAATATAAAAAACATAAATAACATTACACATAAAATTATATCATATGAACATTATGTGTAATAAAAAATAATAAAATACACATACAACTCGTTAAGTTTATAATACACGACACCAACAAAGACATAGTAATATTTTAATCTAGCACCATAACAATAAAAATTACAATATATCATATTAAAAAAAGGTATGTATCGAGTGAAATTGGTTCATACATAAATCATTGAAGAGTATTAGTTGTTTTCACTGAAGAGTTTTAGTTGTTTCATCAAAGAGTTTTAGTTTATTTTCACTTAACAACTAAGACTCTTCAATGTAAATAAGTAATATTCTTCAGTGAAAACAACTAATACTCTTTAGTGAAAATAACTAATATCCTTCAATGATTCATGTATAAACCAATTTTACTCTATACTTAATCTTAAAAAAATAGTTACACAATTAATAGAATTGTTTTAATTTACTAAAATAATTACAATATAGTAAAAAAAAATTAAATATAATATTTAGTTAATTTGCAAATGCTTATTAAATGAGTTTAGATCGTAAATCATATTTTTTTGTTGGACATTTAATAAGAAATCAAATTAAAACATATTATTCAAATTTGTGGTGCACTATAAAAATAATTATTATACTAAACATTATATTTTAATTAAAATATATTAAAAAATTACATGTAAACAGTACACAGATAAGTATAATATTATTTTCTCATTCCATTTGATAACCCCATTCCAATATATTAAGGAGGTGTTTGCTGGAGATTTTAGGAGGTGAGTAATGAAAGATTATATTTTAAAAAGTAATTAATTAGAGTAGTTATAGTGTGCATTTGAGTGTATTGTATGCACTTAGATTTTGAAGAAAAAAAAAATTCAAGAAGAAATCAGTAATACTCCAAGAAGTAATTAGTAATACCCCAAGATATAATCAATAATACCCCAAGAAGTAATTAGTAATACTCCAATTGCAAAAAAAAATTATACATAGTTCAGCGTCTTAGTGGCTTAGTGCATGTTTGGAAATATTAAAGTTGGAGTCAAAATTAAACTTAAAATCCAGTTGAATGCTATAATTTATGAATTAATTGTTATTTAGAAAGTAAATATTTTATTAATTTGATCAATATTTTCTAATTGGAAAGATTATATATTATATTTTATATTTTACATATATGTAAACGAATTGGTAGCATGATATGAAACTATTAATATCATGTTTTAAGATATTATTGATTACTACTTTAGGTATTATTGATTGCCACTTAGGGTATTGTTAATTATTGCTCATGATATTCCCGATTATTACTTTAAGATATTGTTGATTATTGTTTTGGGTTTTAACTATGTATTTTTCGGAATTAACTTTTAAAATTCAAGTGCATATTATGTATTTGGGTGTATAGAAGAATCACTCAAACTATAAAATGATATACGTAAATTAATTGGAAGATTTAATTACAAACCATTCATTATTTCATATAATAATTATCGGTCAATATTTTTTAATTATGACATTTAATTATGTAACAAATATAACAATCCGTCAAATTTTTTCCTACACAAGAATTTTTCTTAATATAATTAATTTGTATTAAATTATATGAAATAATAGAATATAGTTAACTATAAAATTGATCCTAATAATAAAAGTATATAATTAAGATAAGTATATATATATATATATATATATATATAAATATGTCTTGTTAATTGGATCACATGATTTTAACATAGGTCAATTTTCCCAAAATTATATAATCAGCATTGAATGTGAGATAATATCAAGATACAGTCAAATATATAATTGAGGTACATAAGTTAAGTGAATAAATTTTAAAGTTGATGGATGGATTGAGATATGACTTGTTAATTAAGTCACATGTTTTAAAAAAGAGTCAAATTTTCCTAATACAAATAATTATTTAATTTAAAAATAAAATTTTAATTTTATTCGAACATGTTTAATAAATATTCATCCGTATTTTAAGGGACATGAGATACACACGTAAACATGTTCTCTTGTAGTAAAAGGCGAAACCCTCGCCCCCAGGGCCCCCACCCCCTGGCCCGACAGGACGTAAACATGTTCTCTATTAGACCATATCTTAATAAATAAAAATTAAAAATTGTGTATTCCTAATTATTTGGTATATATATTATTATTCTATACTAATTTTAAGGAAATGTTGGTACACATGAAAAAAAAATTGTATCCACCATGTTGATAGGCGAACAACCGGCCAACAAGATTAGGAATAAAATTATTGATCTTATTAGATTAACAAAACATTAAAAATAAGCAGTTGAAAGAAGGACGAACAACAGGGAATAAGGCCCTAGGAGGCGAGCAGAGGGGACGGTTGATCAGGACGGAAGAGGCGAGCAACAGGGACAAATGCCCATATGAGGGCGGCGAGCAACTGGTCATAAAGACCATCACGAGGTAGCGAACAACAAGAACAAGAAGACCCAAAGTCTCAACAAGAGGCGAGCAGGCGAGCAACTTGGGTTACAAAGGTTTCCAACACCCAACGAAGACATACAGACGAGTAGCTGGCCACCAAGGAGAGCAGCTGAGTGGTTCCAAAGACCAAGTACAACATTGGGAACTCCAAGAGTCACTAACTTTAGAAATAGTCCATGTGTCTTAACACTTGGCACCCATTCATTGGGCAATAGTTTAGATGTTGTACAAGTATCTTGACACTTGGCAAAAATCCTATGGCTAAGCCATCAAGATGGTGACACCTAGCCTCTTTGTATGTCTATAAATACCCCTTCATTTGCATGAAGGGGAAGGATTTTTCCATAATAAAAAAGAGACCAAACTCTTGCAAATTTCATTCTTGAGTATAATACATAATCTAAGATCTTGTTTGATGATCTTAATAAAGAAAAACAGCCACTAATCATCTTTGATTGAGAAAGGTCATCAACAATTGGCGCTAGAAGGAGGGGGGTTCGAACCTCCGTTTGTTGAAGATTTAAAGGAGCTTCTACAAAACTCATCGGAAATTGCGATATTCCGGCAATAAGTCGCCGGAAACTGAGATTTGTAAGTAAGTTTGAGTATTTTTGGGTAGTAATACACAAGACCTACAAACTTGAATGCATGTATGTGAGAATTAGGGTTTGTAAACAACCAAATTCTCATACACAAGGCTAGTTGTTGAATGGTCAAAACATCCACAAACACAAGATCGTCTTCAAAGAAACATTAAAATTTGGAAAATGGTGCGATCACAAGAACCACAAGAATCGAGTAATCACCCGTCAAACAAGTCACGAACGAGGGTATCGTCAACCGGAGGACATGCAAGAACGGTACGAGCGATGTCCCGGCAGAATGTTCAAGTCACCATTGACACTCTTCCCCCGGAAGTAGAAGCATTGGCTCAAAACCCGGAGGAGTTGGCCAAAACAATAGCCGTTCTGCAATCCTTGCAACGGCGACAGGAGGCTGCAGGACCATCAAAGGCCCGGGAGGCGAGCAACCGGGCAACAGGGCAAAGATTATCCAAAGCCCCGGAGGCGAGCAACCGGGCAACGGAGCAAAGAACAAAACAGCGAGAAGATACAAGGATAGAAGAAGTCAACAGCGAACAAGTAAGAAGAACTAAGGGCAAAAGGCCAATAAGTGAGCGACTTGGAAGTCGAGGAGAGTCCACTCCGGGGACAGGTGAGGAGTCGAGCAGCAAGGACACAAGGAGTATAAGCCACTATCACACAAGAAGGGCAAGTTATCACAGAACACGTGAGGAGGATCAACTGAGAGGCGAGGAGCAAGCACCAAAACAAACACACCCTGCTGCTCGCCGCTCAGTACACGAAAGGCTGAGAAGATCAGCCTTTGGGCGATTAGGTCCCAATGGAGCCAGTAACATCGCTAGGCACGCCACTCAAGAGAAACGTCCCGTTAGCAAGGGACTGCGTCATGAAGAGGTCATTGAACCCAATCATGACGAACAACCTTCTAGTGGAAAAACGTCTCCAGATGAGTGGCAAGCTTTGAAGAAAGCGGTGGAAGAGATGCAAAAACAGTTGGAGGACAGAAAAGGCGTCGGATCGACGATATTGCCATCATCACCCCTGTCCCCGGATATCCTTGAAGCACCGGTACAAAAGAAAGTGCAATTCCCGGCCATTAATTTGTACGAAGGAAATTCAGACCCGAAAGTACACCTGTCCAAGTATACCGATTACATGATATCGGTAAAAGCATCTGATGCAACTCAATGTCGGAATTTTCCGTTGACTCTTGGTGACGGTCCTCACAGATGGTTCTCCGCACTAGCTCCGGGCTCCATCAGTTCGTTCATGCAACTCAGCAAGGAATTTCTCTCACACTTCTCCACGGTCGGATCTTACCTTACGCAAAGACATAGGTTAGCAGATCTGAGGCAAGGAGACGAGGAGTCTGATAGAGCCTTCCTTGAGAGATTCGACAAAGTCCTACTGGAAGGAGAACCAGTAAGCGAAGACACTAAGATAGTGGCAGTTATGGCAGGGCTTAAGAAAGGGACAGATCTGTGGAAGGAAATGCACCTAGCTTTCCCTAAAACTTATTCTGAATTCAGGCACAAGGCCGGAGTATACATTTCGATGCAAGAAACTCTACAGAGAGAGCTGGGAGACAAAGCTGATACCAAGAAATCGGGAAAAAAGTCAGGAGGGGAATACAAGGCCCCTAAGAACATGAAAACTTTCAGTGAAGGGTCCGAACTGAAGGAGAGGTTGAAACCTGTCCTATCCACATCAATTGAAGCTGTATACAACAACGTGAAGGATAAAGATATACTGTCTGAACCCCGTAAGATACGACAAGAACGAGGAAAGATGAACCCCAACAAATACTGTGCATACCATCAGACCATAGGTCACTTCACGAGCGAATGCCGAGACCTCTTGAAACAGTTATGGAGATTTTACGAAGAAGGAAAGTTGTCAGAATTTGTAAAGCGACAGCCGGGAAAGAAACCAAGGGTGGCGATATCCTCCGGCTCGGAAGATGATGAGAGCGACGAACAGCCGAGCAGGAGGGATCAAAAAAGGAAGAAAACGATGACAGCCCCAGCCGAACCCGTCCGAGAAATCTTAATGCTTGAACCATCCGGACCGGTAGGGGGCTGTTCTGATGGTAGGCCACCGATGTCTAAAAGAAAAAGGAAAGTAGAGTTGAGGGCGGTAGCTCAAGTCAGAGAAGTTGGGGTAAACTAAGCTACTAAAAAGACAGGCGAGTTGGTGTTTTCTGAGAAGGACTTAGACGGGATACTTACCCCACACAATGACTCACTAATCATCTGTGCTAATATCATGGGGGCCCGAGTTCACCGTTTGCTTGTGGACACAGGCTCCTACACAAACATCTTGTTCAAAAGCACACTAGATTAGATAGATGATTGTGAGGGGTATATTAGGGAATGTGATCACAAGATAGTAGGATTCGGAAATGCTGTAACCGTTCCTTTAGGATTAGTTACGTTGTCGGTTGAACTTGTATCGACCGAAAATCCCGAAAGGAGACTGACTAGAATGGTAGAATTCTTAGTTGTAAATCAGCAGTCTGCCTACAACGGGTTTCTCGGTCGACCTTTCATAAATGAATTCAAAGCAGCCGTTTCAACGTACTACTACTGTCTTAAATTTCCAACTCCAAAAGGATTGGGTACGGTTAAAGGTGATCAAAGGAGAGCCCGAGAATGCCTCCTGCAACTTCAACCCACTGACAACAGAATATCCATGATGGACGAGCAGCCGAGCAGCAGGAATGAAGGTGAACCCTCCATCCTAGATGAAATCATGGAGTCCGTCGACACTGAAATGATGGAGGTGGACGACCAGCAGGGCGTGGACGAGCAGGAGGGCATGGGCGAGCAACAGGGAAGAGAGGCCGTACCCGAACTAAATCAGGTTGAAGACTTGGAGCCAAGACTGGGGGCAGAACCAATGATCAAGGATGAGATCAACCTTGAAGGGCCCATTATTGATCCTCGATGGAAAGACCAAAAAAGGAGAGCAACCCCGGTAGAGGAGTTGGAGACAATAAGAGTTGACCAAAATCGAGAAGACTTGGAATTATTCATTGGATCTGAGCTCCCTGAGCCATACAGATCCAGAATGGAAGAGTTCCTCAAGTCCAATCTCGATGTATTCGCGTGGTCACATGCTGATATGGTAGGCATCAGCCCTGAGCATGCCTGTCATAAGCTAAATATCTATCCAACTAAGAAACCAGTGAGACAAAAAAGAAGAAAATTTGGGCCCGACAAATATGAGGCATTGGACGTAGAAGTGAAGAAGTTACTCGATAATGATCTTATCAAAGAAGCATTATGTCCTAGATGGGTAGCAAACCCGGTGTTAGTGAAGAAATCAAATGGTACATGGAGGTTATGTATCGACTTCACTGATCTGAATGCCGCTTGTCCTAAGGATAACTTCCCACTACCTCACATCGACCAGCTGATGGACAACACGGCGGGACACGAGCTCCTTACCTTCATGGACGCATTTGCCGGGTACCATCAAATACCAATGCACCCGGATGACCAGGAGCACACAACATTCTACACCAATAAAAACTTATTATGTTGGAAAAGAATGTCGTTCGGACTAATCAACGCAGGGGCCACATACCAGAGACTCGTTAACAAGATGTTTGATGAGCACATCGGCAAAACTATGGAAGTGTACGTGGATGACATCGTCGTGAAAAGCCTGAGAAAAGAAGATCATTTGGAACACCTCGCACAAACATTTGAGATACTTCGAGCGTATAACATGAAGCTAAACCCAAAGAAAAGTAGCTTCGGGGTACACTCGGGAAAATTTCTTGGGCACCTGGTCAGTCAACGGGGTATTGAGGCGAATCCATCAAAAGTCAAAGCAATTATGGATATGCAACCGCCAAGGTCTGTTAAGGAAGTTCAACGACTAACCGGATGTCTGGCGGCCCTGAACAGATTCATTTCCAGATCTGGAGACAAGTGCCGACCCTTCTTTGACGCCATCAAAAAAGGACAGTTCCAGTGGACGAGTAATTGCCAACAAGCATTTGAGCAGTTGAAAGAATATCTAAGTAATACCAAAATTCTATCGAAACCCGTATCTGGAGAAAAAATTGTACCTGTATCTAGCCGCATCAGAGGTGGCCATCAGCTCGGTCTTAGTTCGAGCAGAAGGGAAATTTCACTTGCCAATCTACTACGTGAGTCAGGCCTTGCATGAGGCGGAGATTAAGTATTCGCCCATGGAAAAGTTAGCCTATGCACTGGTGATGAGTGTGAGAAAGCTAAGGCCGTACTTCTTCGATCATCAGATGGAGGTCTTAACAACTTTTCCATTAAGGCAAATCTTACAAAGGCCTGACACCGCTGGTCACCTCCTCAAGTGGTCGCTCGAAGTAAGCCAATTTGGAATAACTTATGCACCTCGAACAGCGATCAAGGGACAAGCGTTAGCCGACTTTATTGTCGAATTAACATTCCCTCAAGATCCGACGAGAGGTCATAATCATCCATTGCACATGTATGTAGACGGATCGTCAAATAACACAGCAGCAGGAGCCGGGATAGTGTTGATCAGTCCAGACGAACAAATATTCACCTCAGCCGTAAGGTTTGAATTCATGGCAACAAACAACGAGGCGGAGTACGAAGTATTGATAGCCGGATTACGACTAGCTCTGGCCGTGGGAGTTCGGAGAGTTCAAATTTATGGAGATTCCCAGCTGATAGTCAACCAAGTCCGTGGGGAATACGAAGCCAATGATGAGAACATGGCCTTATATCAAAAGATCGTTGCTCACCTGGCTTCGCTTTTCGAGCAAATTTACATCGAACAAATGTCGAGAGACAACAATGCACAAGCAGATGCACTTGCTCGTTTGGCTACTAGTACGGGACCAGCAAAACTTTCAGAAGTCACTATCACAAGAATTTCTAACCCATCCACTAGTGACTATAAGATCAATCAGATCGAAGAAGAATTGACAGAGGATGACTGGAGAACACCGATATATAGATACCTCAAAGATAACATAGTACCCGAAGATACACTAGAAGCAACAAAGGTAGCCAAGCGAGCAGCAAGGTTCACAATCATGGATGACCAACTTTACAAGAGAGGATTTTCACTACCCTTATTAAAATGCCTAGCAAGGGGGCAAGGCCAGGAAGTTCTAAAGGAAATACACGAAGAAGTATGCGGAAATCACGCAGGGGGGCGGGCACTGGCATATAAAACAGTGAGGCAAGGATACTACTGACCAACTTTACTACAAGACGCAATCAAAGTTGCGAAGACTTGTCACCGATGCCAGCTATTCGCCCCCAACATACATAGGCCCCCAACGGAACTGATTTTGGTAAATAGTCCATGGCCGTTCGCAAAGTGGGGAATAGACATCATAGGATCTTTCCCAACGGGAAATGGGAATGTCAGATTTGCAGTGGTAGCCGTGGACTATTACACGAAATGGGCCGAAGCTGAAGCACTAGTAACGATAACACAAGAGAAAATGATCAATTTTATCTGGAAAAATATAGTTTGCCGGTTCGGAGTCCCACAAGCAATAGTGACAGACAATGGAAAGCAATTCGAAGGAAAAAAGATAAGAGATTTCTGCAAAAAGTGGGGTATCAAGAAGCATTTTTCAACACCATATCATCCTCAGTCTAACGGTCAAGTCGAGGCAGTTAACAAGATAATCAAGCATGTCCTCAAAATCCGTCTGGTGGATAAGAAAGGCAAGTGGTCGGAAGAGCTACCAGAAGTGTTATGGGCGTATCGAGTATCTCACAGGATGAGTATAGGCGAGACTCCATTCACAATGGCATTCGGCATCGAAGCAGTGATACCTATAGAATTGAAGGTTCCAACAGAACGAACTGCGACGTTCCACGAACAGACAAATGACCAAGCTCTAGCTGCAGAGATGGATTTGATCGACGAAAAAAGAATCTCAACAGAAATAAAAAACGAGATATACAAAAGAAGGATTGCAAGGTACTACAACTCACAAGTAAAAGTCAGGGAACTTGAAGTCGGGGATTTGGTACTCCGAAAAATCCTAGCAGCACCTCCAGGTGTATTTGGACCGACTTGGGAGGGGCCATTCAAGATAACTCAAAAGTGGCACAACAGCACATATGATCTCGAAGACATGGAAGGCAACTCGGCCCAATACACCTGGAACGCGGCTTTGTTGAAGAAATATTATCAATAATTAGGAAACCAATGTAAAGTTTTTTTATAGACTATCGTGTCGTTTATATTTTTGTAAGGTGTAAGATCGATGAAATCTTCACACTTTTTTGGGCAAAATTTGTAAGTAGATAAATGATTGTTCAATGAATTATGTACATAAGAAAGCATAAGGTGTTAAAACCCAACTGTTCGCCAAACAGAAAAACTGCTCGCCGGAGACAAACAAGTATAAAAAATACAAGTCCAGGATGAGGCGAGCAGCAGGGTCCACGAGACTCAGAAGCCCCACCTGATCGCCCCCTCACAGAGAGTTGCTCGCCAAAGATACTAAGTGCATAAAGCACAAGTATGGTGGAGGCGAGCAACAGGGCACATGTCAACACATAGTTGCTCGTCCCGAAGCTGAATGCACTTAAGCACAAACACAGCAAGTGGCAAGCAACAAGGCATAGAAAGAAGCATGATAAGGGGTTAAGTTCTTAAAGAACAAAATAGACCCATACATGAACAACATGTATAAATTTGCAAAGAAAAGTATTTTACTTTCAACTTAAGAAAGAAATACTTAAGCAAAAAGTAAGTAAAGGGCAAATAAGAGGCGAACAATAAAATAAAAGTGCAATCCTCATTCATTAGCACCAAAAAATTACAGAAGATGAGCGTACAACCATCATCCTACTACATCAACTAAACAAAAAAGAAACGAAGCCTAAGTCTCGGGAGCTGGCGGAGTAGGTGGCACCGAAGGATCTTGGGAAGAAGGAGGAGGTGGAATATCTTGCACAGTGACCCCGGAGACCTGCTGCTCGCCTACTGCAGCAGAGGAGCTTGCTTCACCAAGAGGATTCGGGAGAAGGGGACCCAGAGCTTCAAAGATAGTCATGTCCCTATCCGCCTCCACTCTTTCCCTGGGGGCCACAACACGAACATCGTCTTTGAAGATGTCTAAGTTAACCCCCATCTCTCCTAGGTCGGCTACCGGGATCTCAAAGCCAGGAGCTGGAGGGTTTTCAGTGACATAATCCGTGAAGTCCTTGATGGTCGAAGTCATCACATCCAGACCATTATCCAGAGCGTACTTCACATTCCTCATACTATCAGCATATGCGATGATGTTACCAAGATTGGTATTGTCGGTTACATCTTGCACATAAGTGGTGTAAGAAATGGCACGCTTGTTCTTCTTTTCCAGCTGGTCGACGTGGACCTTCAAAGACGCTACTATTTCCACCAGACCCACCCGCTCGGTCTCCAGGACTTGCAAACGATCAGTAGCGACACCCAAATCCAGTCTAAGCTTCTCTGAAGCATTAGACGCTATCATCTCCCGGTCCTCAGCAGCCTTTACCTCCCGCGTCCATGTGAGCTTGGCTCTCTCAAAGTCAGCCTTCATCTTAGCCAACTCTTCATCTTTCTTCTTCAGCTCCTCATCCTTCTTCTTCAATTGAACAAGTTGAGCATCACGATCTGTTTCAACTTGCTCGATCCGTCGCCCCAGACCGCGATTTGTTCGCTCTAACTCGATGGCTTGATCCAAGACTCATTGAGCTGAGATTGATTGATGGCTCGCATTATAGCTCAATAAACGAGCGTTATCACTAAGGCTCTGGCTCTGAATGATTTCCTCGCCGGTCTTGGTTCACGAGCGGGGGACATACTCCATGGCTCTGCGGACGTGGGAGTCCTTAATCTCATGGGGTGCCGGAGGGGACTTCACACAGCTAAACTGGTGAAGTACTTTTGAGCGACCAGGATAGTCGTTTTTCCAGTACCTGTTCGAAGGAAAAAACCGTCAGAAAACAAAGTCAAAAGGAATAAACAATCAAACTGAATAGGAAAATACTCACTCCCTCATTTTTACGGGGTCGTAGCCCAAGTACGAGTTGTCAGGGGATGAGCTCCTGCCCTGACCGGCGATCATCGCGCCAATAACTTGCAGCTCGGTCACCTCCTCCACCGGCGAGGAGCGAGCAGTAGATTTACCCACTTGGGAAGAACCCTGCCCTTTTGTTCGCTTAGCACGGTCATCTCCCTTGCGAGGGGCAGTTTCCTTAGCGAGTCTTTTCTTGCCCCTCGTGTCTTGGGGAGGCGGCGAGGAGCGAGCAGGAGGGCGGGGAACGGGAGCAGGAGCCTGAGGAACAGGGGGAGGAGCCTGAGGAGCTTCTTCTTCCTCCTCGTCTGCTTCAGCTCTAAGTCTAATCAAGGAAGTACAAGGATCAAACTTTTTCTTCCTCGAAGGTTGATTGGCTGCCATTTGCTTAACCCGGCGCACGAGCAGGTGGTAACTCTCGGGAATAGGAGGAACAGCAACCGTCACCCTTTGAGCTAAAACAAAACAAAAACACAAAAGAATTAAAATAACAGACATGATAACGGCGAGCAGCCGGGATTAGGCGAGCAGCAGGGGTGGGGGCGAGCAACGGGTATAAATCAAGCAACAAAGAAAATTAAGGATTGTGTGAAGTTACCTTCAGGAATCTCCGCCTGTGCTTCCAAGTGATGGGCACTAGTGGTAAGCTGAGCGTGCCTGCGGCAGTGTGCTTGAGAGAGATGTTCAACACTCAGATCTTTAGCGTCCCGCAGAGAGATCAGTGCAAGGACGTATAAAAACTCTTCGCTCAAATCCGGATGCCCCCACCTCAAGATACGCGGACCTGCAAAAACAAGAAAAAAGTTAAAATTAGTTCACCTAAAAGTTTGATGAACTAAGAATTAAGACCTACGCCGAATTTCGCCGAAATGCGTAGGAGAGTCTATACGTCCCGATCCTCCCGAAAAATCGGAGGACGCCCGCCAATCGCCGCCGATATAAAGAAATTGCCTATGCCAAACTTTGACTTTATTAGGCACCCCTTCAATTAACTTAACGCCGCTACGGGCTTTGATGTAATACCAACCAAGCCCATCTTCATTAACGGCCGAAGAGATGGTCAGTGCGTAGTGTATCTCCGCCGTGCTGATCTTATTCCGATATCCCTCCAACCCGAAAAGGGTGATAAAGGCCAACAGACTACTCCAACCGTTAGGAGTAATCTGGGTGATTGCCAGGTTTATATCCTTCAAGAATCGCCCGATCACTGGATGTAAGGGAAGTGGGAACCCCGTGTTGAGTATGTCAAGGTTGATGGCAGTACAGCCTGGAGGTGGGTCGTCAGCTCTCTCTCCTGGTTGAGGGGCGTACAAATGAATATCATACGGAATACGATAGCGAGACCGTATCCGAACTAAATCCTCCTCTAAAACCACACTGGCTACCTTACTCGCTGTATATGTCGATGGACGAGTTTCCATAATGGGTCGAGCAGGAGTAGGAAAAGTCTTATGATACTTATTGGCGTAGTTAATCCAATCCTGCCTTCGGACTACAGCTTTGGGAATAAGAGACTCGGGCATTGGCCTTGAAACGGGAAAGTTTATCTCTCTGAGAAATTCCCATGTAACTCCCACTTGCTCGCCCCCTGATCCAGTTGCTCGCTGCTCGCTCCTTGCCTGGTGCTCGCTGCTCGCTCCCGTTTCTTCAGGAAGACTCATCTCTTCTATTTCAGCAGCGACCTCAGCGGAATCTTCACCCAAATCCGAGGAAGTTTCTTCCCGAGCCGAGGAGCGAGCAACGGGGCCTTGGACGTCCTGCTTGCCCGAGCTTTCCACAGCATAGAAAGAGTCAATGGAGCGAGCAACGGAGCTCGCCTCAGAACCCGTCTCTTCGTCAACGAGCAGAGTCCTAGGGTTTCGCCCAGTTGCTCGCCGGAGCGAGCGGCGAGGAACAGGGGCTGACGGTTCGTCTTCCATGGGCCTCTTTCCCAGATTTCGCCCAACAAACTCGACAGAAGGCGTATTGCTTGAGGAGGGTGACGTCATCTTTGAAAATTTTTGAAAATCCCTCGTACAAATCAAACGATAAAATTTGACGAAGGAGTGAGCAATCACGACGGCGACACGGCGGCGATACGACGGTGGCATGGTGGCGATGCGGCGGCGGCAATGGCGGAATAGCAAAAAGAAGAACGAAAATTGCGAAATTGAAAGAAAAATGCAAATAATAACAAGAGTAAACAAGAAAAATCAAAGGATTCACCTTTGATTTGAATGAAATTGGCTGTAGAATCGAAGAAAACAACGAAAAGAAAAGCTCAAGAACTCTTCAATGGCGGTTTGCTTGTGAGAAATCGAAAAAGAAAGAAAATGGAAGAAGGGAGCTACTTATAGATATGGATTCGGGGGCAAAATGGAGAAAAGTGAAAAATTGAGGCCCCTAGATGCAATTATAGGGGCACACGCGTGAGCAGACCGCGTCGCTTCGTATTTCGTGCCTCGGGAAGCGAAACGACGCAAGTCCAAGGGTCGTTCCTCGCTGGTCGCCTCCCGGAGTTCCCGCCTAAATATTTGAAAACCTGCTGCTCGCTCCCTATAAAGAAGAAGCTCACTTCCCCCGTTGCTCGCCTCTTCTTGGATAACACAGCCTATCCTGTAGTTTGACAAAAAGGATAAAATCTATCCTTATATGCCAAACTAGGGGGCATTGTTGATAGGCGAACAACCGGCCAACAAGATTAGGAATAAAATTATTGATCTTATTAGATTAACAAAACATTAAAAATAAGCAGTTGAAAGAAGGACGAACAACAGGGAATAAGGCCCTAGGAGGCGAGCAGAGGGGACGGTTGATCAGGACGGAAGAGGCGAGCAACATGGACAAATGCCCATATGAGGGCGGCGAGCAACTGGTCATAAAGACCATCACGAGGTAGCGAACAACAAGAACAAGAAGACCCAAAGTCTCAACAAGAGGCGAGCAGGCGAGCAACTTGGGTTACAAATGTTTCCAACACCCAACGAAGACATACAGACGAGTAGCTGGCCACCAAGGAGAGCAGCTGAGTGGTTCCAAAGACCAAGTACAACATTGGGAACTCCAAGAGTCACTAACTTTAGAAATAGTCCATGTGTCTTAACACTTGGCACCCATTCATTGGGCAATAGTTTAGATGTTGTACAAGTATCTTGACACTTGGCAAAAATCCTATGGCTAAGCCATCAAGATGGTGACACCTAGCCTCTTTGTATGTCTATAAATACCCCTTCATTTGCATGAAGGGGAAGGATTTTTCCATAATAAAAAAGAGACCAAACTCTTGCAAATTTCATTCTTGAGTATAATCCATAATCTAAGATCTTGTTTGATGATCTTAATAAAGAAAAACAGCCACTAATCATCTTTGATTGAGAAAGGTCATCAACACACCACATTGGAAAGATTCATTTTGAAAATTAACAAAAATGTTTTATGTTAATTAATTTTAGTAAAGACATTAAAAATATCTTAGTTTATTAAATAGTATAAAAGAAAAGGTCAATAAATCTTAGTTGTTAATTAGAAGAAAATTTAAAAGGTAAGATTAATTGTATTAACATTCCAACTATATTCAAAGTATATCATCATATACATAATTCGAAAACTCATATTTTCATAGGATTCATGGACTCAAATCTTGCTTTCAATAATCCATTATTATTTTTTAAGAATATATATTCCGAAAGATATATTCATACGAAGATTTCGAAAGATATATTCATCGAATCGAAGATGAATATATATAAAAGATATCCATCATCCAAATTTGAACGATTCTTCATCATCTTAAAATTAAAAAAAAATAAAAATTATAACTTCTCATAAAGAATATTATTTATAGAATTGTAAATAATACATTGAATTGTATGTATACATTACATTGTTAAAAAAAATCTAATTTTTAACATATAATCTATGATTCTTCTTCTTCACAATAAAATTGATCTTCCACTTTAACTTCATACGAAGAATTGATCATCCACTTCATCTTCATTGTTGATGTTCAATCCTAAAAATAAAATAAAATAAATCACACAATAATCATTTTCATACGAATAAAATAACATAATTAGTAAATAGAGTAAATACCTTTAGACACGTAGAGATTTGTATTCGTCCAAATCACAAGAAAAATGAGTTTTAAGGAAATGGTCATTGATAGAAGAGATTAGACAAAATATGAAGATTAAATTCATACATCAAAATTATAAAAAACATAAAATAAAAAATAAATACCTTAAGATGAAGATCCTGCAAAAAAGAAATATGGAGATTGAATATATTGGGATGAAGATCCTGCAAGAAAAAAAAAATGAAGATTTAGAGGAAAGGAGAATTAATATAGAACTTCATAGCAAAATTGAAAAAAATATAAAGAAGAAGAATTGAATTATTTCTTTGGAGAGATTATTATAATTGATTTTTGGTTGTGTGAGATAGATGGTATATATAGAGGAGATGTGAAAAAATCAACGGTCAAGATTAGATTAAATATTAAAATTTAATGGCTGAGAATAGATTTTAAAGTCAATGAATTGAGTGAATGAGAGGAGAGTATTTTCAAAATAGAGGCTTAAGAGCTTGCCACATAGACTTCCAAAACTTTGTCTTTATAGTATATTAAGATAAGTAAAAAAATTGAGGTATTGTTGATTACTGCTTAGGGTATTATTGATTACTATTTGAGGTATTAATATTGATTACCACTTGAGGTATTGTTGATTATTACTCGTGATATTACCAATTATTATTTAAGCATTGTTATTAATTTTTTTGGGTATTGTTGATTATTGTTTTGCTTGGGGTATTTTTTTATTCAAAACACACAATACACACCGAGCTGTATGTTTTTTTAAGTTAATTTTCAAAATTCAAGTGCATGTCATACATTTGGGTGCACACAAGAATCACTCTAAAGGACAATAATTATACATAAATACTTGTATAAATCTTTATAAGGTATAAGAGATGAGTACTCGAATATTCGTCCTCCAATCTTCATTTTCTCCACTAAGTCGAATTTGAACTCAATTCGTTGAACCTGCTAAAGACACATCGGGGGAGGCACTGATTAGGCGTGAAATTGTTAGATTTTAGAGCTCGAAATGCCCGTGTTTTGACTGATTTCAATGAGTATTTAGAGTCAATTGAGTACTATTTTCATGAACTAATGAATTTGTCTCTTTGATGCTCATAGATGGATAAAGGGTAAAAAATGGAATTCGTAGGACTTTGAATCGACTCAAACGGATGCTCGGATGAGAAGATATGGAAGAAATACGAAAAGTATCAGTTCAAGGGATCAAAATTATCACTGGAGTACACAAGCAAGGAGAACTCGTGCACTCAGTGCACGAGCGCTCGTGTACTGTGCTCGAGCGTGCCTTGGTCGTGCACTCAGTGCACGAGTGGTCGTGTACACTGCACGAGTGGAATCAGGTCGTGCACTATGTGCACGAGCTAAGGAGGTCGTGCACTTTTTGTGTTCTGGAGGATTTGAGCGCTCTAGTTACACGAGCTCGTGCACTTAGTGCTCGAGCTCTACTCGAGTAGATGCATATTTTGGCCCAATAATTCCCGATTCGACCCATTGCCTATTTATACCCCTTCCGAACACGTTTTTGGATACCACTTCACGCATAGAGTTAGATTTTAGAGAGAAAAGAGCACCAAGAGTTCGAGGAAGCATATTTTACTTTTGATCGAGGTTTTTACATTACGATTTGATAGTTTAGAGTTGGATTTTGTTAATTTGATTATTCGTTCTTTGATACTTGACACTTGAGACTTCTATTTTCGTTTTAATTCGATTATACTTTAGATTTTAATTCTTCCCTAAACCCTTGTTTATGTTCTTGAGTTATTTAATTAGATTAGTTATGTTTTTGTTTGTTGATTGCTTATTTACTTTTGTTAACATTAAAACCATGCTAGGCTAAAACCCTTGTATGCTTGGGGTAGGATAAACTCGTAGAAGTAGGACGTTGGTACATAATTAGGATAACATGTGATGTTTAGTTTTAATTCTCTTAATTAATGAACACTTAAAATAAATTCCGGATTTACATTTCAATTTCGTACGAAAAGTGTTAGAGAGAGGACGACCTTATCACTCTTTAACAACTAGTAGGCTTAACGAGAGGGTTTAGAAGGGGTTAATTCATCTACCGGTTTACCTAGGGAGGACGACCGCATTACCTTAGTTAAATTAGGGTCTCTTTAATTAAGCATAATCTATTAACTTGTTTAGTGGATTAGTGAAGTCGATTGATAGGATAAAGTATTAGGGTTTAATTCTTGAGCTTTTCATCTTACAATCTTTTACTTAGGTTATTTCTTGCACATCACGGTTATTTTGATTATGTACCGGCTCTGTTAGTATACGTAGGGATTCCTATCCTGAGCATCACCCATTTATATCTGTAAACAACCTTTAGTTAATTAGTTTCATTCGTTCTTTATCATAATTAGTATAATTTAGTTTAGAATTAAATTCTTAAAAAATAAAAAACATACACTCACATTAATTACGACGCGTAGATCTTCAGGGATCTATTCGCATACATTCCTTCCCTTGGGTACGATATACTTGGTCCCTATACTTGCTGATACTACAGTGAACCCGTTCGCTTGCGGAGTAACTTCTAGTAAAAGCTAGTATTTTGCGTTCAAGGTAATGACGTCGTTATCGGGGATGGCGTTGTATGTCTATTGAGTAGGACTTGGAGATAGCTTAGTAGTTAGTAGTGAGTGCTTTATTTTTCTGTTTAATTCTTACGTGTTCGGCAGTTGCGTTTTGATTCTTCTGGTAGTGTTTCAGGTTTATGAAAACACGCTCGCAAGGAGATACAAACGAGGAGAGAATACAGCTTGATCCTGAGACAATAGCAAGAAGAAACCGAGCTTTCTTGAGAAGAATAAACACTGTCGGTGGAGATAACGATAACACGAACATCAGTAATGAGTTGGATGACGCTGCGACTAAGTATAATTAGGAAGTAGAATAGGTTGAGGGCACTAGAGGGAATAACAGTCAGAATCAAGTTCCGTCAGGGGAAAGCCAGAGCCAAAACCCGGCTACACATAATCACAACAATCCAGCTCACAACCTTGTTCAACATCCTCAAAACAACCCTGTCTATCCACAAAATAACCCACCTTATCCTTACCCATACCCACCATATCCTTATCCACCATACCTGTATCCTCCACCTCCTGCTTATAACCAACCACCAGTTCCGCAAGTACCTATACCACCCATCTATCCTCAGCACGTTCCTCAGAATGCTGATCATGATGTAGCAATCCGAGGAAGGTTTGTGGCACAACCGCAACGGTATTACGATGGAGTGGCATTGCCTCCGGTAGAGGCAAACAACTTCTCCATCTCCCCTGGAATCCTGAAGTTACTTACTGAAAATCAATTCAAGGGAGAGGTCGGGAAGGAGAATCCTCATACCCATTTGAGGAGTTTTCTGATGATTGTCTCAACTTTCAATTATAATGGCATGTCTGAAGAT
Organism: Ballota nigra; assembly: GCA_947034835.1. NCBI lineage: Eukaryota > Viridiplantae > Streptophyta > Magnoliopsida > Lamiales > Lamiaceae > Ballota > Ballota nigra. Next base: position 15,379,709 of record OX344730.1, read on the forward strand.
GCCAAGAGGCTCGGGTTGTTCCCGTTCTCTTTAACTGGAATATCAAAGGAATGGTTTGATAACACGCTCCCACAGGGAGGTGTAACCACATGGGCCGAGCTCGAGCGTCTGTTCCTCGAGCGATTTTACCCTCCATCTAGAACGATCAAAGCAAGGCTAGAGATCTCATCTTTCAAGCAGAAGCCAGGAGAGGACTTACGTCAAGCTTGGGAGAGATACTCCAACATGCTCATTGAGTGTCCGCAGCACGGGTACAACGAGGGGGATATCATGGCTTTCTTCTACTGCGGAGCTAACAAGGCGGGTCAAGATCACCTTGACGCATGTGCTAGTGGAGCATTCCTAAACAGTGGTACAACTAGGTGTAGAGAAATCGTTGATACCATTGTCAAGAATGCCGGGCAATGGAACGAGGACCTAGAATTTCAGAGAGCATATCAGTTGGAGGAGAATGAGGGAACGAGGAAGCTGTTGATGGCGATGATGGAGAAGATAAGCAACCTCGAGATTGAGCAAAATCTGGTTGGAGGGAGTACTATAGTGAGTGAGAAAGTGGACCAACCCACAGGTCAGTAAGAGGAGGCCAACTACATGGGAAGGCCTAATTATAACCAAGGCGGGTATCCACAGGGTGACAATCAATTTAGAAGACCTTCCTATGGCCAACCATTTGTACCACCTGGTCCACAACCTCCTCAGAATTAATGGAGGAATAACCAAGGATATCAAGGAGGCCAACAGCCTCCTCAGAACCAATGGAGGAAGAACGAGAATTTCTCATATGCCAATCTGAAGGCCGGAATCACAGTCCCTCCAGGTGTTGATCCAGGTTCAAAGCCCCCAGGTGGTGAAGGTGGTTCCTCGACTGAGGAGATGTTGAGAGCTATCCTTCAGAAGGTGGAGGAAGGAAGCAAGAGATTGTCCTCATTGGAGTATGATGTGAAAGAATTGCATAAGAAAGGTGATCAGCGTGATCAAGAACTCCAAAGAAGGGACATAGATCTAAATAGAGCTCAACAAGAGAACAATCGTAAGTTCACTTCTATCGAGTATCAAATCAGTAGAATCGCAAAGTATCAGACGAGAGAGCCGGGAAAGTATCCCTCAATGCCCGAGGCAAACCCAAAGGAGCAATGCAAAGCTATTGAGTTGAGAAGTGGGACCAAATATGATGGTCCTCAGATGCCTGCTGACTCAGAGACGCCCCAAGGAGAGGTTGAGATAGAAGGGAAAGAGCCTGAGGAAGTTAGAGATGAGATTGAGGAGATAGGAGTTGAGAAAAAGGTTGAGGGTGAAGGCACTCAAAAGAGCAAAGAGCCTGAAGAGGAAGGCATTGAGGAGATTGAGAGAGTTCCAAAGTGGAAGAAGGCAAAGGAAGCAAGGAAGAATGTGAAAGAAACTGAGAGGGATGAATGGGGGGTACCCAAATCTGTGATACCTGTCCTATATCCACAGCAGTTTATGAAAAAGAAACTAGATGAAAAGTTTGCAAAATTCCTTGATTTTTTAAAAAGCTACATATTAACATTCTTTTTTATGATGCTTTGGAACAGATGCCTAACTACGCTAAGTTTCTGAAGGACTTGATAGCGAAGAGACGTAGAGTGGATGGACCCGAGCTAGTGCACTTGAACCACAAGGTGAGTGCTATGGTGCACAAGGCGCTTCCTCCCAAGTTGAAGGATCCCGGCAGCTTTACCATTTTATGTGATATCGGGAACGAGATCAAGAAAGGAGCTTTGTGTGATCTAGGGGCGAGAATTAATTTGATGCCTCTGTCGTTGTTCAAGAAGTTGGATGGGGGTGAGCTTCAACCCACAATGATGACTCTCCAGCTTGCTGATAGGTCTATCACTAGACCTCATGGATGTGGAGGATGTTCTAGTGACGGTGGAGAATCACGTTTTTCCCGCCGACTTCGTGGTACTCGATATGGAGGAGGATGAGCATGTGCTGCTGATTTTAGGGAGCCAATTCTAGCCACAACCGGGATGGTACTTGATGTGGTGAATGGGAAGATAACGGTCAAAGTTGATGATCAAGAAGTGAAGATAGCCATTTATGAAGCTATGAAATACCCCATGGGAGATGACAGCTGTCACTTCATTGACATCATGGACACTTGTGTTGAAGACACACTTCTAGACCCTTGCTCTTTCTATGTTCATCAATTTGATTATCCTATCCTTGACGATCCATCTTATGATTCTTATGATCTTGATTATTTTGACAGCTCGAAAGATAATGAAAATGTCAAGTTCTTAGAGATGAAGAAAGTAGAGGATGAGGACGACTTGGAAGCTGAGGAGTCGACTTTCGAGAAGATGTTTGATAAGGCGCCACCATTGGGGTGAAAAAGGAGCTGAAACCACTCCCAGATCACCTCAAGTACGCCTACTTGGATGAAATCGAGAAGTACCCAGTAATTGTATCTGCTCTTTTATCTGATGATCAGCTTGAGAGACTATTAGTAGTGCTTCGTAAGCATAAATCTGCTATAGGATGGTCGATCGCGGATATTAAGGGAATTAGTCCTTCCATTTGCATGCATAGGATTAGATTAGAAGAGGGTAGAAAAGCTGTAGTGCAAAATAAACGTAGAGTTAATCTGGTGATTCAAGAGGTGATACATAAGGAGGTTTTAAAGCTGTTAGATAGCAACATGATTTTTGTGATTTCTGATAGTCCATGGGTGAGTCTGTTACACGTAGTTGCTAAGAAGGGAGGTACCACGGTGATTAAGACTGAGTCTAATGAATTGGTAGCCACTAAATTAGTGACGGGATGGCGTGTGTGTGTAGATTATAGGGAGTACTATTGAGTACTATTGTTTCTTAGATGGGTACTCGGGGTATAACCAGATCATGATAGCCCCCGAGGATCAAGAGAAAATCACATTCACCTGCTACTATGGGACTTTTGCTTTTAGGAGGATGTCGTTTGGGTTGTGTAATGCACCCGCCACCTTTCAAAGGTGTATGATGGCTATCTTTCATGGGTTGATTGAAAAGATTATGGAGGTTTTCATGGACGACTTCTCCGTCTACGGGGAGTCATTTGATAAATGTCTAATCAATCTTGAAGTTGTGTTGAGCAAGTGTGAAAAGATGGACTTGGTGCTAAATTGGGAGAAGTGTCACTTCATGGTGAGAGAGGGTATTGTTCTTGGACATCATGTGTCCTCGAAAGGTATCCAGGTTGATAAGGAAAAGGTGATTGCTATTGAGAAGCTTCCACCCCCTTCGACCGAGAAGGGGATTCAGTCATTTCTAGGACATGCGAGATTCTATAGACGTTTCATAAAAGACTTTTCACAAATTGCTAAACCCCTTTCGCGGCTTCTTGAAAAAGAAGTCGCCTTTGAGTTTACTAATGAGTATTTAGTGGCGTTTAACAGGTTGAAAGAAGCGTTGGTGAATGCCCCGATACTTGTGACCCCGGATTGGTCTAACCCGTTTGTGCTTATGTGTGATGCGAGCGACTTTACGATGGGGGTTGCTTTGGGGCAGATTCGAGAGAAGCATTTTCACGCTATTTACTATACCTCGAAGATGCTAAATTCTGCTCAAGTGAACTACACTACGATCGAAAAGGAGCTGTTAGCGGTCGTGTATGCCTTTGATAAATTTCGGCCCTACCTAGTGGGGATGAAAACAATAGTATATACGGACCACGCAGCAATTCGGTATCTTATGAGCAAGAAGGATGCAAAGTCCCGTCTCATTCGTTGGATCCTATTACTCCAGGAATTCGATGTTGAGATTTGAGACAAAAAAAGATGTGAGAACGTGATAGCCGATCACCTTTTGAGGTTGGAGCTTACCAAGGAAAACACAGTGGAAGATCGAGAGGTGAACGATGAATTTTCGGACGAGAAGTTGTTTGGTTTAGGAGATATTTCGGTATATCGAGTTGAAGGGAAAGCGCCATGGTTTGCTGATTATGCTAATTATTTAGCAAGTGGAGAGTTATCGGCGGAGATGGACTCGTTGCACCGAAAGGCGTTTCTAAAGAAAGTTCGGGAATTTATTTGGGACGATCCATACTTATTCAAAAGAGGGATTGATCATGTGTTGAGAAGGTGTATGCCAGAGGAGGAGTGAAGTGATATCATCAGGCATTGTCACGTCTTGCCATGTGGAGGACATTTGGGTGGAGAGAAGACCGGAAGGAAGGTGCTTCAATCTGATTTTTATTAGCCGGCTCTCTCGAAAGATTGCATGGAATGGGTGAAAAGGTGTGATAAGTGCCAACGATTTGGCTCTGTTACTAAGAGGGACGGGATGCCGCTGCACGTATTCATGGAAGTCGAGGTATTTGACGTATGGGGGATTGATTTCATGGGTCCATTTCCTCCTAGCAATGGATTCTTGTACATTCTCGTGTGCGTCAATTACGTTTTGAAGTGGATTGAAGATGTCCCTACAAGAGTGAATGATTCCCGAGTGGTGATTGAGTTCTTGAGGAAGAATATTTTTGCTAGATATGGAGTCCCAAGAGCTTTGGTTAGTGATGGGGGTAGTCACTTTGTGAACAAGTGGATGGAGAAGTTGCTGTTAAAGTATGAGGTAAGTCATCGAGTCTCTACTGCTTATCATCCTCAATCTAATGGTCTTGCAGAGGTGTCGAATCGTCAAATCAAGGAGATCATTGAGAAGACGGTGAGCATTAGTAGGAAGGATTGGGCATTGAAGCTTGATGATGCGCTGTGGGCGTATAGGACAGCCTTCAAAATCCCTCTTGGTATGTCTCCTTACCAATTAGTTTTTGGAAAGGCATGTCACCTGCCCGTGGAGTTGGAGCATAAGGCGTATTGGACAATCAAGAAGCTGAATTTTGATAGTGTCTTGGTGGGTGAGAAGAGACTACTTCAATTGCATGAGTTGGAGGAGTTTCGAGATAGTGCCTATGAGAGTGCCCGAATTTTCAAGGAGAAGACTAAGAGATGGCATGATGCTCGATTGAGGAGAAAGGAGTTCCAAGTTGGAGATCAAGTCCTTGTATTCAATTCGAGGATGAAGTTGATTGGTGGAAAGCTCAAGTCCAAGTGGAACGGACCGTATGTGGTGAGAAAAGTTTACAAGGGTGGATTCCTTGAAGTCGAGAAGGAGGATGGACATGTGTTCATGGTGAGCGGGCATCGAGTAAAGAAATTCTACAACTTCTCTTATGAGAATAAGGGAGGTATTTTAGAGTCTCAAGTCCCGTGAGCTCCTTCGAGCTCGGTCCGACATTAGGACCTTAAAACTAGCGCTAAATGGGAGGCAACCCATTTTTACTTGCTTTTATGTGTTTTATCATTTTTGTCGTTGTGTGAATCGTATTTGTTAACCTCGTTGTTGAGATTTTTGGTGTAGGCTTGACTCGTGGTGCTTGATTCGAGTAAGTGAGCTTAAGGAGAAGCAATTCATGAAGATGTAGAGACGTCGAGTAGTGGAGCATTCGGTTGTTGGTGTATGAGGTAACCCGAACCCCAAACATAGACCTCTTTGCGAAGATGAAGTTTGGGGGGTGGTGTTTTTAGTTGTTCATTGATTTGCATTGATAGTGATTTAACTTCATGAGAATTTAGTGTACGTACTCGTTCGTACTCATTCTTTTCAAACGTTATTATTGCGTAGCAAGAACAAAGTTTAGGTAATAAAGTTTGGGGGTGTGCATTGTACTTCGAGTTGTACATGAAATTCGAATGAAAATTTTGGTCAAAATTTTTCGAAAATATTGATGCATGAAGTGAGTGCTTAGTGATGAGAATGTGATTTAATTGGGTGATGATTTGGTTCATTGAAAAACACGTTGGAAAAGACCCCAACTCCTCGTTCGAATGGGCGATCGGGCTTAAATCGAGGAGTTTTCCAGGTTAGTACTCGTGTTGGTCGTAAATTCTCGTAAATCGGATCGAAAAGGTTGAAATTCGAGCTTGGGAAGTAAAAATACTCGAGCAGTCTTGCCCGAGCACTAAGTGCTCGAGTGGTCGAGTACTATGCTCGAGCTAAGCGCGGTCGTGCACTCGGTGCTCGAGTACTCGTGCAGTGTGCTCGAGCAGACGCAACTCGTGCACTAAGTGTTCGAGCTCGAGTACTCGTGCACTTTTCGCACTCTGGAACTTTGGGGCACTCGAGTGGAACCTGCTCATGCACTTAGTGCTCGAGCACTGCTCGAGCAAGCGCACACCAGGTTTTTCTTGCCCTAGCTCAAAATTTCCACCCCTTATATTCATTTCACACTCTTTTCACACAAAATACACACACTAGGGGCGATTTAGGGGCTGCGAATTTCACTCTTTGCACCAAGTTCTCCACTTATCACTCGATTTCTCCCACGAATTCCTTCTATTCTTCAATAAAATGTATGTATTTTCGCATTCTCTTCATTCTATTCTTAGTTTAGGTATGAGAAAGTTAGGGTTCATGTGTTCTTGAGAAGAATTGGGGATTTTCACATTTTTTGTCAGTTTTTGCTTCTTTGTTGATAAATGATGCCTCTATGCTATATGTTTATGAATTCAAGCTTCAATTTTGAAATTGCATGAGTGTATTTTGTGTATTTCTAGAGAGAGAAAGTAGGAATTGACATGGGTATTGTAAAATTTGGAATATTGGGATTGAATTGTGAAATGAGAATGATGAATTGAGTCTTGAGCATGTAAATTGCATGTATATGTGATGTTACTTCATGATAGACTTGTTGTTTTTTAGTTCTTGTGAATTTTGAAAGAGTATGAGAATGGTGAATTGATTTGAGATGATGATATCACCCGTGTGTGAAACCTTATACACCATTGATTAAATTTGAGTTTGAAAAGCTATTTGACTTGATTGTGATTTTCTTGGATATTCATGAGCTGTGTTGGGTGAATTGTTTTGGTGCATTAGGTTATGACTCCTCCAAAGAAATTCGAGGATAGGTTTATCGAGAGTGATGAGTTGCTAGTGTTGACTGTGGAGTTGACGAGGAAGGGATTGATGCCCTCTCGTTGGGATAATTTGACGTATGGGGATAGATGGTTCACTCACACCTATCGTTGGAATTTGGTTGCTGGAAAAGTGGAGAAGACTCGGCGACCTTGTGTTGAGTTCATAAGGCAGTTGGGAATCGAAGAAGAGGTCAAGAGAGTTTTCGAGAGGAACAATATGCAGGAATTCTACGAGATTTTGGTCTCTATGAAGACTCACCAAGACTTAGTGGAGCAATTCTTAGCCTCTGTGAAGATGCAAGGGGATGACACCTTCAGATTCATGATAAGGAATGAGTGGCATGCCTATGAGATAGGGATGGTGAATACAACCCTGCACTTACCACAACCAAGTGACAGGAACCGCAGATCGAGTATGTTCAAAGCTGATGAATTCTGGCAGCTTATCACCAGAGGGTTGGCTGGAAAGTACTCTTCGAGGACGGCCCGAGCTTCGTCCATCAGGAATCCTGTGATCCGATACCTGGAGAGAATCCTAGGGAACACCATCTATGCTCAGTCTGAAATGTGCACGGTGACTTCGAAAGAGTTGTATGGACTGTGGTGCTTGCTTCATCGAAGGGAGCACGACTTTGGTAAAGATTTCCTCGAGATGCAGATTGAGGCCCCATATAAGTGTGGGACGAAGACTTCTAGGATACGAGGCGGGGGCCTCATTTGTGTGTTCTTGGAGAGTATGGATATCAGACCGATGGCAGCCCCGTGTGATGGAAGAGATCTCGGTTTTGAGAATATGTATCACACTTGGATGTGTGAGCATTGGCTTGATAGATACTACATGAGGCTTCGAGATGATGAGCTCTTCCCGATGCCGAATGAGAAGTTGGTGACCTTGAAAGGTTTGAAGTAGGATAATGTAAGGATGGATGGTCCGCACCACACAAAAGTAATGGAGAATCAAGGCAAGATTGGAGAGCTGTGGTTTATGGGATCAAAGGCCAAAGAAGAGGCATAGGAGTGCAGCAGGAACGAGTGGAGCCGGTACCAGCGGAGTTCAGGACCTTGATGAAAAAGAGGAAGACGAGTATGAGCAAGGAGGGAACACCCCTGATGAAGAAGAGGCTGATGTTGGTGGAGGAGGTCAAGGAACTCAAGAGATGAAGGTTGAGGCACCTGAAGTGTCCACTCCCGAGCCGTGGTACCCAACCCAAATTCAGTGTGATGGAATGAGGACTGATATTCAGGATCTGCGAACCGAAGTTATGCATCTTCGCACAACGCAGAATCAGTGGTACACGGACGCTATGAGTATGCGAGGGGAGTTTCAAGAGGTCCGATCAGAGGTTTCGAATTTGAGAAGATGGATGGAGGCACTCTATGTCTCCCATTTAGGATCGGATCACCCGAGCTACCGTCCACCACTGCCTCCGGATGCTTGAGGATCATTGAAATTCCCCCAGTTTCTGTTCCATTTTTCTTATCTTTTCTTTCCTTTTTTTTTTCTTATTTTCTGCTTTTGAGTGTGAACTGATTTGTTTGAGTGATGTGGTTGATTATGGGGCTGTAATGGAATTCTTATTCAAACTATCGGGTTATGATATGTGTTGAACTCATTGAACTGATTGATTTATTTCATGCTTATTAACTCTTGCTACTTTTTTTATTGTTATTCTTGAGTATGATTTGATGAGTAAAGGTGAGTTGTGCAGTTGAGTTAGGAATTTTATTGCGTGAGTGTAGGAGTTAGAGTTTCTTTGAGAGGGAACTAGTATACTTACTAATTTTCCTTTTGAGTACTTGTGTGATGAGAGTGAGAATTCACTAGGACTAGCATGGATGTGAAAACCGTGAGATTTGAGCCTTTTCGAGATTAAGATGCATGAATTGGTCTCTTCGTTTATGAGTGAGTCGTCACCTTAGAGGATGCTAGAACTTGTGTGTGCTCTCGCTTCTTGATTGTGTCTAGTTTGATATGCCGAATGTGATCTTAGGTCATCTTTGATTTTATTGAGTCACTTAGCCAAATTTTTCCCTACCAATGACATTTATCCCTTGTTAGCCCGTTTGAGCCTTAGCCTATTATTTTCTAGCACATTTTAACACTTATCCAAATTCCTAAACTCTTTTATCCCAATATGAGTGGAGAATAGGAAAAGTGTGAATGAGGAGGGATTAAGTTGAGTTGAGAGAAGGAATTATGATGGTTGAGTTGTGATAAAAGAAGGGTGTGATGAAGTTTTGAGTTGTGGGAAAGACCAAAAATTTGAGAAGGAGCAAAAGAACATATGAGTTCATGTGAGTTGTGTGAAACAGAAAAAAAAAAGCTGAGTGATTGAAAAAAGTTGAAAAAAAAATTGAGGTGTTGAGAGTAAAGGAATTGATATGCATTATGTGAAGATGTTAAAGAAGTATGTTCCTTGTATCGAAGTACCAAAGTTTGATTTTCTATTCTCCATTCACTTGAGTCACTTATCCCATATAGTTACTCCACCCGTCCAAAGAGCCTACATTACAACCTTGAGAAAATCCTTTTTATTCGGCATTGATTTCTAGAGTATGGTCGAAGTTGAGAGTGCTTACAAGCCTATGGCTGCTGATATGTGTGATTGACTGATTGAGTGAGTCCCTTAATACTGTTATACACTTGTAAGGAAGTGAAACACATCATTGAGTGCACATCCATGTTTGATTTTGGTGGTTCTTGCTACTATTGCATAAGTATGATGAAGGAGGTGAATTTTGTATACGTGTGAACGATCTTTGAAACTTGAGCTCGATTACTTGCATGATTTGATTCTTGATTCATTCCTAACAATTTCACTTGACTTATTATTTCGTTGCTTGAGGACAAGCAACATCGTAAGTTTGAGGGGTTTGGTTAGGCGTGAAATTGTTAGATTTTAGAGCTCGAAATGCCCGTGTTTTGATTTCGATGAGTATTTAGAGTCAATTGAGTACTACTTTCATGAACTAATGAATTTGTCTCTTTGATGCTCAGAGATGGATAGAGGGCAAAAAATGGAATTCGTAGGACTTTGAATCGACTCAAACAGATGCCCGGATGAGAAGATATGGAAGAAATACGAAAAGTATCAGTTCCAGGGAGCAAAAGTATCACTGGAGTACACAAGCAAGGAGAACTTGTGCACTCAGTGCACGAGCGCTCGTATACTGTGCTCGAGCGGGCCTTGGTCGTGCACTCAGTGCACGAGTGGTCGTGTACACTGCACGAGTGGAATTGACTTGAACCGAAAATACTAACTTTCTACTAGTAGTTTCCCCGCAAGCGTACGGGTTCACTGTAGTATAAGCAAGTATAGCGACCAAGTATATCGTACCCAAGGGAATGGATGTATGCGAACAGATCCCTGAAGATCTAAGCGTCGTAATTAATATGAGTGTATGTTTTTGGGTTTTTTAGAAGAAAATATAATCTAAACTAAATTACTCTATGAATGCAAAAAGGAAAATTAAACTAAGAACGTAAAAGTTTCAAATATGAGATGATGATACTCAGGATAGGAATTCCTACGTATACTAACGGAGCAGGTACATAATCAAGATAACCGTGATGTGCAAGAAGTAACCTAAGTAAAAGATTGTAAGATGAAAGCTCAAGAATTAAAACCCTAATACTTTATCCTAACAATCAACTTCACTAATCCACTAACAAGTTAATAGATCGTGCTTAATTAACGAGACCCTAATTTAAACTAAGGTGATGCGGTCATCCTCCCTAGATAAATCGGTAGATTAATTAACCCTTTCTAAACCCTCTCATTAAGTCTACTAGTTGTTAAAGAGTGATAAGATCGTTCTCTCTCGAACACTTTTCGAACGAAATTCAAAGGTAAAGTTAAGATTGATTTTAAGAATTCATTAATTAAGAGAATTAAAACTAAACGTCACGAATTACCCTAATTACGTACCCACATCCTACTTCTACGAGTTTATCCTACCCCAAGCATGCAAGGGTGTTAGCTAGACATGATTTTTACGGAAATAAAAACAATCGAAGAAGTAACGAACATGAACATAATGATTTTAACTAAGAAATTATCAAACATAAACTAGGGTTTAAAGAAATAAATGCTAAGAACTAACATTAAATTGATAAAACGAAGTCTCAAGTATTCAAGAATAAAGAACTAAAGGAAAGAACCTAAAAAATCAAAACCGAACTATGAATTCGTAAGTAAACCTCGATTACACGTGAAAATTAAGCTTGCTCGTCTCTTCTCCTCTTTCTCTCTCCAAAAACTAACTCTCAAAAGTGATGTGGTATCAAGTGGTGTGTAAAAACGTGTTCGGAATGAGTATATATAAGCATCGGGCTGAATCGGAAACTCATGGGCCGAAAAACGAATCTGAAAGCAAAAACATGAAAGTGCTCGAGCAGCACCCGCTCGAGCGGGGGCACTCGAGCTATGTAGGTCGAATGGTGCAGGGGCTCGAGCGCTCGTGCTCGAGCTGGTCGAGTGGGCAAATTGCTCTGTAAGTTTTTGGGCGCTCGAGCAACATGCTAGAGCGTTGGTGCTCGAGTTGCTCGAGTGGTCGAAGTTCTCTGTTGGTTTTGGACGCTCGAGCAACATGCTCGAGCGTTGGTGCTCGAGTAGCTCGAAGGGCAAAATTTCTCTGGACAATTTCAGCGCTGGAGCAACATGCTCGAGCGGTGGCGCTCGAGTGACTCCACTCAAGTGGCTCTCCTTCTTCTTCAATTGATACTTTTCTTCTTGCGCACTAATATCATTCGTATTTCCTCGATATCTTCTTATCCGGGCATCCGTTTGAGTCGATTCAAAGTCCTACGAACTCCATTTTTCACCCTCGCTTCACCTATAAGTATCAAAGAGACAAATTCATCAATGTGTAGAAATAATACTTAATTGACTCTAAATACTCAACAAAATCGACCAAAACTAGGACATTTTTAGCTACGAATCATGACAATTTCACGCCTAATCAACCCCCCCAAACTTATCATATTGCTTGCCCTCAAGCAATGAAATAATAAGTCAAGTGAAATTGTTAGGAATGAGTCAAAGAATCAAATCATGCAAGTAAATGAACTAGAGCTTCAAAGATCAATCATATGTATACTAACTCACCCCCCCCCCCCTCATCATACTCATGCAATAACAAACAAGAAACACCAAGATCAAACATGGATGTGCACTCAACGATGTGTTTCACTCCCTCACAAGTGTATATCAATAATAAGGGACTCACTCAAGCAATCAATCACGCATATCGGCAGCCATAGGCTTGTAAGCACTCTCAACTCCGACCATACTCTAGACAACAATACAGAATCAAAAAGGACTTTTCTCATGGTTGTAATGTAGGCTCTTTGGACAGGTGGGGAAACTATATGGATAAGTGACTTAAGTGAATGGAGAATAGAAAATCAAACTTTGGTACTTCGATGCAAGGAACATACTTCTTCAACATCTTCATATAATGCACATCAATTCCTTTACTCTCAACACCTCAATTTTTTTTTTCAACTCTTTTCACTTTTTTCAATCACTCAACTCTTTTTTCTTTTTCACACAACTCACATGAGCTCATTTTTTCTTTTGCTCATTCTCAAATTCTTGGTCTTTCCCACAACTCAAAACTTCATCACACCCTTCTTTTATCACAACTCAACCAACATATTTCCTTTTCTCAACTCAAATCGATCCCTTCACATTCACACTTTTCCTATTCTCCACTCAAATTGGGACAAAAAGGCTTAGGAACTTGGAATAGTGTTAAAATGTGCTAGCAAATAAAATGGCTTAAGGCTCAAACTGGCTAACAAGGGATAAATATCAATGGTAAGGACAATTTTAGGCTAAGTGACTCAATCAAAACAAAGATGGTCTAAGATCACATTCGGCATATCAAACTAAATACAATCAAGAAGTGAGAGCACACACAAGTTCTAGCACCCTCTAAGGTGACGACTCACTCACAAATGAAGAGATCAATTCATGTATCTTAATCTCAAAAGGCTCAAATCTCACAGCTTTCACATCCATGCTAGTCCTAGTAAATTCTCACTCTCATCACACAAGTACTCAAAAGGAAAATTTGCAAGCATACGAGTTCTAACTCATACACTCACACAATAAAATTCCTAACTCACCCTCACAACTTAACTCTACTCACCAAGTCATACTCAAGAATCATCAATAAACAAGTGATAAGAGCTAATAAGCGTAAAATATATCAATCATCACATCAATCCATAACAAATCGTACCCCAACAGTTTTAAAATACTTCCAATACAATCCCATAAATCAACCAAACACTCAAACAATTAACTCACCACACATCCTCAAGGAAAAATAGAAAACAAGAGACGGAAACAAAAAATGCAAGAGTAAGAAAAGCGGGGGAAAGCCCCATCATCAATGGTCAGGAGGAGGTGGAGGACGGTAGTGGGGATGATCAGCACCCAAATGAGACACGAAGAGTGACTCCATCCATCGGTGCATGTCGGTAAACTGGTTCTCCATCCGAGCCGATCTATTGTCCATCCTCTCTTGCACCTCTCGCATGTACGTCATATCCGTCTGGAGTGTCTGAATCTGGTTTCCCATCTCTGTCCAATCGGCATACATAAGGTACCACGGCCCGGGCGACTGCACTCCTAGTGACTCTACCTCCATCTCTTGCGGTTCCTCACCCGCAGCTGCTCCCTCATCATGTCCTCCTTCGTACTTTTGCTCTTCTTCTTCTTGCAAGTCTCCCACTCCGCTCGAACCGGCACCACTTGTTGTTGGGATATGCTTTTAGTTTTGATGATTTTCCAAAAACAACATGTAATAGGTTTGAAAGCAGTCAGGATAGTATCTTTTATTTCAGGTCAGGCTAGATTAGCTTTCAGTAGAATAGGCTATTCAGTTGAGGGGGAACTCAGCAAGGGGGAACTCTGCAACACAGCCTGAAGATATCAAGATGACACCCAGAAGAACTGACTGAAGCCATGCTTGTGACCTGAACCTGAAGAGAAGCCTGAAGGATGTCCCACTGAGTGTAAACCGGGCTGATCTAAGCTAAGTCAGGTGGACCACTCAGTGAAGAGCATGATCAGGAGGCTCAGTGCTGCACCAAGTAGGCCCTGAAGGAGTCAGGCTACTGTGGTCAGGGAAGTTTGTCATTCAGCCTTATGACAAACTTCTTGGAGTGATCTTCAAACAGTCTCTGAAGGACAACTACACTGAAGACGTTCAGTCCACTGAAGATCATCAGTCAGTGAAGGAGGAAGCTACCTAAAGTCAGTGGGTCTTAGTCAAACCCACTGAGTCAAAGATCCGTTGGATCCAGCCCACGTGGACCAATCAGCACAAGGCAGCAACTCTGACACTGACAAGGCCGCATTCCAAGAAAAGATGGATTCAAATGTAATTTCATCCAACGGTTACATTTGAATCCACACTATAAATACAAGCTCATAGCTGCGTTTCAAGTGTGTGTGAGGAGAGAAAAATCAACACCTACGAGCTGTGAAGGTGTGAGTGTTTAGTGCATTATATTGGGAGTTATAAGGAGGCACGATTCACATCTTGTACACTGAACTTTAGAGTTCATAGATATACACAAATGAGTGTTCAGCTTGTAACTCATAGCTTAGAGAGGTTTTCCTAATCTTAGCTTTAGGCTAACTCATTGTAAAGGAAAACCTCACCTAGTTGGAGAAAACCAAACCAAACTAAACCCTTTCAGAAGAATGTTAGGCTTGTAGTGAGGTGAGGAGAGGCAGCCCAGGGAGTGGCATGAGTCCAGTTGTAATGCACCTTGGCACGTTAAAAACAAGAATCCCAGTTAGTGGATTTCCTGTTAAATCAGGTCGTGGATGTAAGAGCTTGAGTCTCTGAACCACGTTAAACTGAGCGTACTTATCTTTAAAAGTATTTACCAAAGTATTGTGAAAGTCAGCTCACTGAGAGCTTTGTTTTAAGAAAACTTTGGTTAAGCAATCAGGTCAGGGAGATTCCTCTCACTGACCAGATCAGGCAACACGCTCGAGAGTTCAGTCTCTCGAGTCACTGTGTTGCTAAGAGCATGAGCCTTCAAGTCTCACTGACTTGGTAGCTCAGCCTCTTAGCAACGCAGTGACTTGAGTGTTTCCTCACTGATCTCTTCCAGAGCGCAACGCAGGTTTTTAAAAAAAAAAATTTGCTCCTAAATTCCCTTTTTGGTATTCGAAAACGGGACCATCACTTGTGCCTTCTCCTCTGTTCCTCTTCACTGGCCTAGTCTCCCGGAGTCCTCGGCTATCCACTTCCGCCGTGTACTTAGCACTAATAGCAAGGTGCTGCTCTCCGTTGATGCCGAGGTTCTGCCTCTTCTTCCCCTTCAACGTTACGAGCTTCTCGTTGGAAGAGGAAAGAAATCATCGTCCTTGTATCTGATGCAGTAGCTCCCCATCCATCGCTCGAACATTAAGGTGTTGTTCATCTGATCGAAGCCCAAATCCATGCCAGGGCAGGGACCCAAACAAGGCTCAAATCCCAGACTTTTTACGAACACAGAAATCAATCCACCTCCCCTCACTCGTGAGGTCTTCGCTCCTAGCTTGAACGGGGCCTCGTAACGATGCTCCAAGAAGTCCCTACCAAAATCGTGATCCTTGACGTTCAGAAGACACCATATTCCATATAATTGCTTGCTCGTAACAGTTCCCATCTCAGAACGGGCATAGATGGTGTTTCTTAGGATCCTCTCCAAGTAGCGAATCACCGGGTTCCTGATTGCTGAGGCTCGGACATTCTGCCCCTTGTACTCTCCGGCCTTGCCACCCGTGATGTCATTCCAAAACGAATTTGTGTTATAAGACTTTGATACTCGGTTGGGCCTCGATAAGACTGGGAGCCCGAGTGTAAGGTTGACAGCTCCAACCTTGCAATGCTGCCACTCCTTCCGGTACTTGAACTTGAAGGAGTTTTCATCCTTCTTCTCTATAGTGGAAAGAAACTGCTCCACCAAATTGACATTTATTTCCATGGTCAGCAGTATCTCGAAGAACTCCGTCATGTTGTTCCTCGTGAAAATTCTTCTGATTTCACCGTCAATTCCAATGTCTCGCATGAAACTAACAACAGATCTCCGAGTCTTCTCCACTTTCCCGGTTATCAAACTCCACCGGTAGGCTATATAGCGCCAACTCC
Source organism: Ballota nigra (assembly GCA_947034835.1). Lineage (NCBI taxonomy): Eukaryota > Viridiplantae > Streptophyta > Magnoliopsida > Lamiales > Lamiaceae > Ballota > Ballota nigra. The sequence continues at coordinate 15,395,787 of OX344730.1, forward strand.
TCTCATAGTCCAAGTTGTCCCACCTTGAGGGCAGCAGACCATTTCGCCTGAGCTCATTGGTGACCTCTTCCAATTCAGCAATTGACAAAATTTTGTCCTCATTTTTCTTTGGAGTCATAGTACCTGAGCAATACACAACAATGTATTTCAAAACCATTCATGACATTCAATACCATTCCAATAATCTCAAGTATCTATCAATTCCAATTCATTCAACATCCAATCTCAACTTAAGTTCATCAAGTTCAATCCTTATGCTTTCATACCAAAGTTCTCAAGTAGTTTTCAAACAATTCATCTATCTCAAAATCAATAATGCCCACAACTAAGTCTATCATGAAGTAAAATCACAAGAAATATGTAATTTACATGCTCCAGACTCAATTCATACTCATTCATGCTCAATACCATCTCAATTCAAAAAAAATTCTTCTCAACAAGCAAAACCCATTTCCTTTTCTCAAATTCCCTCTTTCTCACTCTAGAAATTCACCCATTCTACTCATGCAATTTCAAAATTGAAAGCAAAACAAGCAAACCCATAGCATATAATCATTATTCAACAACAAGGAATCATGAATCAACAAGCTATGCAAAAATCCCCAAAATTTCGAAATATTTATGAACCCTAGTTCTCATGCTCAATTCATGCCAAATCCAAGCCTAAACTATGAATTGAATGAAAAGAGTTAGAGATTACATACCTTGTTGGAGGATTGAAGAAGATTCGTGAAGAAAATGAACAAATTTGTGAGCAACGACGTTAAATCCGTATGAAATCGCCCCTAATCGCCCAAAATCACACCTTTTCGTGTAAGAAAATGTGTGTAAGAATGTGGGGGTGGGGTATTTATAGAGTGGCGCGAAAAAGGGCTGAAACCCGTGGAGTGCTCGAGCGGGACCCGCTCGAGCGGATGCGCTCGAGCATACAGGTCGAATGAAACACGGGGTCGAGCGCTAGCGCTTGAGCCCCTCGAGCGGTGAAAACTTTCTGGACATTTTGGGCATTCGAGTACATAGCTCGAGCGGAGGCGCTCGAGTGGTGCCACTCGAGCAGTTCCTCCCTTCAACATAAAACAATGACGTCCAAAACTCGAAATTTTCATACGAACTAAGCTCGAAACAATCATCAAACTCATCAAAACTTGAACTAACCTGAGAACTCCTCGATTTAAGCCAGGTCGCTCATTCGACCGATGAGTTTGGGTCTCTTCCAAACGTGCAAATCACCAAGCCAATACAAGTCGAACTTATGCACTCACACTTAATTCGATCCAACTACCCTCATGCATCGATATTTTCAAAAAATTTGACCAATTTTTCATTAGAATTTCGTGTACGAACTCGAAGTACAAATACACACCCCCCAAACTTTGTTCTTGCTACGCAATAATAAAGTTTGAAAAGAATGAGTACGAACGAATAAGTACACTAAATTCTCATGAACTTAAATCACTATCAATGCAAAGTAATGAACGAATATACACATCACCCCCCCAAACTTCGACTTCACAAAGAGGTCTATGTTTGGGGTTGTGGTTACCTCAAACTCCAACAATCCAATGCTCCACTACTCGACATCTCAACATCGTCATGAATTGCTTCACCTTAAGCTCACTTACTCGAATCAAGCACCACGAAACAAGCCTACACCAAAAAAATTCTCAACAACGAGGTTAACATATACGATTCGCACACGACAAAACTCACAAAACACATAAAAATAAGTAAAAATGGGTTGCCTCCCATTTAGCGCTAGTTTTAAGGTCCTAATACCGGACCGAGCTCGAAGGAGCTCACGTGACTTGAGAATCTAGAATACCTCCTTTATTCTCATAAGAGAAGTTGAAGAATTTCTTTACTCGATGCCCGTTCACCATGAATCCATGTCCATCCACCTCGACTTTAAGGAATCCACTCTAATGAACTTTCCTAACAACATACGGCCCGTTCCACTTGGACTTGAGCTTTCCACCAAACAACTTCATCCTCGAATTGAATACGAGGACTTGATCACCCACTTTGAACTCTTTTTTCCTCAATCGAGCATCATGCCACTTCTTAGTCTTCTCCTTGAAAATTCGGGCATTCTCATAGGCACTATCTCGAAACTCCTCCAACTCATGCAATTTGAGTAATTTCTTCTCACCAACCAAGGCACTATCAAAATTCATCTTTTTGATCGCCCAATATGCCTTGTGCTCCAACTCCACGGGCAAGTGACATGTCTTTCCAAAAATTAATTGGTAAGGAGACATACCAAGAGGAGTTTTGAAGGCTATCCTATACGCCCAAAGTGCATCATCAAGCTTCATTGCCCAATCCTTCCTACTAATGCTCACCGTCTTTTCAAGGATCTCCTTGATTTGACGATTCGATACCTCTGCAAGACCGTTAGATTGAGGATGATAAGCAGTAGAGACTCGATGACTTACCTCAAATTTTGACAGCAACTTCTCCATCCACTTGTTCACAAAGTGACTCCCTCCATCACTAATCAAAGCTCTTGGGACTCCATATCTCGCAAAAATGTTCTTCCTCAAGAACTCAATCACAACTCGGGAATCATTCACTCTTGTCGGGACAGCTTCAATCCACTTCGAGATGTAATTGACGAATACGAGAATGTACAAGAATCCATTGATAGGAGGAAATGGACCCATGAAATCAATCCCCCATACATCAAATACCTCGACTTCCATGAATACGTGCAGCGGCATCTCGTCCCTCTTAGTAATAGAGTCAAATCGTTGGCACTTATCACACCTCTTAACCCATTTCATGCAATCTTTCAAGAGAGTTGGCCAATAAAAACCAGATTAAAACACCTTCCTCCCGGTCTTCTCTCCACCTAAATGTCCTCTACATGGCAAGGCATGACAATGCCTTATGATATCACTCCACTCCTCCTCTGGCACACACCTTCTCAACACATGATCAATCCCTCTTTTGAACAAGTATGGATCATCCCAAATAAATTCCCGAACTTTCTTCAAAAATGTCTTCCGGTGCACCGAGTCCATCTCCGCCGGTAACTCTCCACTTGCTAAATAATTAGGATAATCAGCAAACCACGGTGTTTTCCCTTCGACTCGATATACCGGAATATCTCCTAAACCAAACAGCTTCTCATCCTGAAATTCATCGTTCACCTCTCGATCTTCCACTGTGTTTTCCTTTGTAAGCTCCAATCTTGAAAGGTGGTCGGCTATCACATTCTTACACCCTTTTTTATCTCAAATCTCAACATCGAATTCCTAAAGTAATAATATCCAACGAATGAGACGGGACTTTGCATCCTTCTTACTCATAAGGTACCGAATCGCTGCGTGATCCGTATATACTATTGTTTTCGTCCCTACTAGGTAGGGGCAAAATTTATCAAAGGCATACACGACCGCTAACATCTCCTTTTCGGTCGTCTTGTAATTCACTTGAGCAGAATTCAACATCTTCGAGGCATAGTATATAGCGTGAAAACGCTTCTCACGAATCTGCCCCAAAGCAACCCCCATCGCAAAGTCACTAGCATCACACATCAACACAAACGGGCTAGACCAATCCGGGGTCACAAGTATCGGGGCATTCACCAACACTTCTTTCAACCTGTTAAAAGCCACTAAACACTCATTATTAAACTCAAAGACGACTTCTTTTTCAAGAAGCCGCGAAAGGGTTTTAGCAATTTGTGAAAAATCTTTTATGAAACGTCTATAGAATCCCGCATGTCCTAAAAATGACCGAATCCCCTTCTCAGTCGAAGGTGGTGGAAGCTTCTCAATAGCAATCACTTTCGCCTTGTCAACCTGGATACCTTTCGAGGACACATGATGTCTAAGAACAATACCCTCTCTCACCATGAAGTGACACTTCTCCCAATTAAGCACCAAGTCCGTCTCTTCATACCTGCTCAACACAACTTCAAGATTGATTAGACATTTATCAAACGACTCCCCGTAGATGGAGAAGTCGTCCATGAAAACCTCCATAATCTTTTCAATCAACCCTTGAAAAATAGTCATCATACACCTTTGAAAGGTGGCGGGTGCATTACACAACCCAAACGACATTCTCCTAAAAGCAAAAGTCCCATAATAGCAGGTGAAGGTGGTTTTCTCTTGATTCTCGGGGGCTATCATGATCTGATTATACCCCGAATACCTATCTAAGAAATAATAATACTCAAAACCACCTAATCTATCAATCATCTGATCAAGGAACGGTAGAGGAAAATGATCCTTAAATGTTGCCTTGTTCAACTCCCTATAATCAACACATACACGCCATCCCATCACTAATCTAGTGGCTACCAATTCATTAGACTCAGTCTTAATCACCGTGGTACCCCCCTTCTTAGCAACTACGTGTAACGGACTCACCCATGGACTATCAAAAATCGCAAAGATCATGTTACTATCTAACAACTTCAAAACCTCCTTATGTATCACCTCTTGAATTACCGGATTAACTCTACGTTGGTTTTGCACTACAGCTTTTCTACCCTCTTCTAATCTAATCCTATGCATGCAAATGGAAGGACTAATTCCCTTAATATCTGCGATCCACCATCCTATAGCAGATTTGTGCTTACGAAGCACTACTAAAAGTCTCTCAAGCTGATCATCAGATAAAAGGCAGATACAATTACCGGATACTTATCGGTCTCATCCAAGTAGGCATACTTGAGGTGGTCTGGGAGTGGTTTCAGCTCCTTTTTCACCTCCAATAGTGGTGCCTTATCGAACATCTTCTCGAAAGTCGTCTCCTCAGCTTCCAAGTCGTCCTCATCCTCTACTTTCTTCATCTCCAAGAACTTGATATCTTCATTGTCTTTCAAGCTATCAAAATAATCAAGATCATAAGAATCATAAGATAGACCGTCAAGAATAGGATAATCAAACTGATGAACATAGAAAGAGCAAGGGTCGAGAAGTGTGTCTTCAACACAAGTGTCCATGATGTCAATGAAGTGGCAGCTCTCATCTCCCATGGGGTATTTCATAGCTTCATAAATAGCTATCTTCACTTCTTGATCATCAACTTTGACAGTAATCTTTCCATTCGCTACATCAAGTACCATCCCGGCTGTAGCTAGAAATGGCCTCCCTAAAATCAGCGGCATATGCTCATCCTCCTCCATATTGAGTACCACAAAGTCGGTGGGAAGAACGTGATTCTCCACCGTCACTAGAACATCCTCCACTACTCCTTGAGGTCTAGTGATAGACCTATCAGCAAGATGGAGCGTCATCATCGTGGGTTGAAGCTCACCCCCTTCCAACTTTTTGAACAACGAAAGAGGCATCAAATTAATGCTCGCCCCAAGATCACACAAAGCTCCTTTCTTGATCTCGTTCCCGATATCACATAAGATGGTAAAACTGCCGGGATCCTTCAACTTGGGCGGAAGCGCCTTGTGCACCATAGCACTCACCTCGTGGTTCAAGTGCACTAGCTTCTGTCCATCCACTCTCTGTCTCTTCGCTATCAAGTCCTTCAGGAACTTGGCGTAGTTAGGCATCTATTCCAAAGCATCATAAAAAGGAATGTTAATATGTAACTTTTTAAAAACATCAAGGAATTTTGCAAACTTTTCAACTAATTTCTTTTACATAAACCGTTGTGGATATGAGACAGGTATCACAGATTTGGGTACCCCCCATTCATCTCTCTCAGTTTCTTTCACATTCTTCCTTGCTTCCTTTGCCTTCTTCCACTTTGGAACTCTCTCAATCTCTTCAATGCCTTCCTCAAGGTCTTTTCCCTTCTGGGTCTCATCCATATCTTTACTCTTCTGAGTGTCTTCACCCTCAACCCCTTTCTCAACTCCCCTCCCCTCAATCCCATCTCTATCTGCCTCAGGCTCTTTTTCTTCTATCTCAACCTCTCCTTGGGGCGTCTCAGAATTAGCAGGCATCTGGGGACCATCATATTTGGTCCCACTTCTTAACTCAATAGCCTTGCAATGCTCCTTTGGGTTTCCCTCGGGCATTGAGGGATACTTGCCCGGCTCTTTTGTCTGAGACTTTGCAATTTGACTGATTTGGTACTCAACAGAAGTGAACCTACGGTTGTCTCTTATTGAGCTCGATTTAGATCATGTCCCTTTTTTGAGTTCTTGATCACGCTGATCACCTTTCTTATGCAATTCCTTCACATCGTACTCCAATGAGGACAATCTCTTGCTTTCCTCCTCCACCTTCTGAAGGATAGCTCTCAACATCTCCTCAGTTGAGGAACCGCCTTCTCCACCCGGGGGTTTTGAACCTGGATCAACACCTGGAGGAACTGTAATTCCGGCCTTCGGATTAGCATATAAAAAATTCTCGTTCTTCCTCCATGTGTTCTGAGGAGGCTGTTGGCCTCCTTGATACCCTTGGGTATTCCTCCATTGATTTTGAGGAGGTTGTGGGCCTGGAGGTACAAATGGTTGGCCATAAGAAGGTCTTCCGAATTGATTGCCACCTTGTGGATACCCGCCTTGTGGATAGTTAGGCCTTCCCATATAGTTGGCCTCTTCTTGCTGACTCGTGGGCTGGTCCACTTTCTCACTCACTGCTACATTCCTTCCAACCAGGTTCTGTCCCATCTTGAGGTTACTTATCTTATCCATCATCGCCATCAACAGCTTCCTCGTTCACTCATTCTCCTCTAACTTACAAGCTCTCTGAAATTATGGGTCCTCGTTCCATTGCCCGACATTCGTAAAAATATTATCTACGATTTCTCTGCATCTAGTTGTACCATGATTCAGAAATGCTCCACTAGCACATGCATCAAGATGGGCTTGACCAGCCTTGCTGGCTCCACTATAGAAGAAAGCCATGATATCCCCCTCATTGTACCCGTGCTGCGGGCACTCAATTAACATGTTAGAGTATCTCTCCCACGCCTGATGCAAGTCCTCATCTGGCTTCTGGCGGAAAGAAGAGATCTCTATCCTTGCTCTAATGGTTCTAGATGGAGGGTAGAATTGCTCGAGGAACAGACGCTCGAGCTCGGCCCATGTGGTTACACCTCCCCGTGGAAGCGTGTTATCGTACCACTCCTTTTCTATTCCCATTAAAGAGAATGGAAACATCCTGAGCCTCTTGGCATCTTCAGATATGCCGTTATAATTGAACGTGGATGCTATCATAAGAAAACTCCTCAGATGAGTATGAAGATTCTCCTTCCCAACCTCCCCCTTGAATTAATTTTCGGTAAGCAGCTTTAGAATTCCAGGGGAGATTGAGAAGTTGTTTGCCTCTACAGGAGGAAATGCCACTCCATCATAGTACAGTTGCGGTTGTGCCGCAAACCTTCCTCGAATAGCCATGTTCTGATCGGCGTTCTGAGGAACGTGCTGAGGAATAACAGGTGGTACGGGTACTTGTTGGCCTGGTGGTGGTTGATAGACTGGTGGTTGGTTGTAAACATGAGGTGGAGGGTACGGGTATGGTGGATATGGATATGGTGGGTATGGGTAAGGGTAAGGTAAGTTGTTTTGTGGGAAGTTGTTCTGTGGATAAGCAGGGTTGTTCTGAGGATGTTGAACAAGGTTATGAGCTGGATTGTTTACGTTCTGTGTACCCGGGTTTTGGCTCTGGCTTTCCCCCAACGGAACTTGATTCTGACTACCATTCCCTCTAGTGCCCTCAACCCGTTCCACTACCTGATTAAACTCATTTGCAGCATCATCCAACTCATTACTGATGTCCATGTTTTCGTTCTCTCCTCCGGCAGCATTCATCCTTCTTAAAAAGTCTCGGTGTCTTCTTGCTATTGTCTCATGATCTAGCTGTAGTCTCTCTTTGCTCGTATCACCTTGCGAGCGTATTTTCATAAATCTGAAACACTAACAAAAGAATAAAAACGCAACTGCCAAACACGTAAGAATAAAACATAAAAATAAAGCACTCACTACTAACTACTAAACTATCTACAAGTCCTATTCAAAAGACATACAACGCCATCCCCGGCAACGGCGCCATTGACCTAAACCGAAAATACTAACTTTCTACTAGTAGTTTCCCCGCAAGCGTATGGGTTCACTGTAGTATAAGCAAGTATAGCGACCAAGTATATTGTACCCAAGGGAAGGGATGTATGCGAACAGATCCCTGAAGATCTACGCGTCGTAATTAATATGAGTGTATGTTTTTGGGTTTTTTGAGAAGAAAATATAATCTAAACTAAATTACTCTATGAATGCAAAAAGAAAAATTAAACTAAGAACGTAAAAGTGTGTTTTCAAATATGAGATGATGATACTCAGGATAGGAATTCCTACGTATACTAACGGAGCAGGTACATAATCAAGATAACTGTGACGTGCAAGAAATAACCTAAGTAAAAGATTGTAAGATGAAAGCTCAAGAATTAAAACCCTAATACTTTATCCTAACAATCGACTTCACTAATCCACTAACAAGTTAATAGATCGTGCTTAATTAACGAGACCCTAATTTAAACTAAGGTGATGCGGTCGTCCTCCCTAGATAAACCGGTAGATTAATTAACCCTTTCTACACCCTCTCATTAAGTCTACTAGTTGTTAAAGAGTGATAAGATCGTCCTCTCTCGAACACTTTTCGAACGAAATTCAAAGGTAAAGTTAAGATTGATTTTAAGAATTCATTAATTAAGAGAATTAAAATTAAATGTCACGAATTACCCTAATTACGTACCCACATCCTACTTCTACGAGTTCATCCTACCCCAAGCATGCAAAGGTTTTAGCTAGACATGATTTTTACGGAAACAAAAACAATCGAAGAAGTAACGAACATGAACATAATGATTTTAACTAAGAAATTATCAAACATAAACTAGGGTTTAAAGAAATAAATGCTAAGAACTGAAATTAAATTAATAAAACAAAGTCTCAAGTATTCAAGAATAAGGAACTAAAGGAAAGAACCTAAAAAATCAAAACCGAACTATGAATTCGTAAGTAAACCTCGATTACACGTGAAAATTAAGCTTGCCCGTCTCTTCTCCTCTTTCTCTCTCCAAAAACTAACTCTCAAAAGTGATGTGGTATCAAGTGGTGTGTAAAAACGTGTTCGGAACGAGTATATATAAGCATCGGACCGAATCGGAAACTCATGGGCCGAAAAACGAATCCGGAAGTAAAAACGTGAAAGTGGTGCTGCTCGAGCGGGGGCGCTCGAGCTATGTAGGTCGAACGGTGCAGGGGCTTGAGCGCTCGTGCTCGAGCTGGTCGAGTGGGCAAATTACTCTGTAAGTTTTTGGGCGCTCGAGCAACATGTTCGAGCGTTGGTGCTCGAGTTGCTCGAGTGGTCGAAGTTCTCTGTTGGTTTTGGACGCTCGAGCATGTGCTCGAGTAGCTCGAATGGCAAAAGTTCTCTGGACAATTTCGGCGCTCAAGCAATATGCTCGAGCGGTGGCACTCGAGTGACTCCTCTCGAGTTGCTCTCCTTCTTCTTCAACTGATACTTTTCTTCTTGCGTACTAATACCATTCGTATTTCCTCAATATCTTCTCATCCGGGCATCCGTTTGAGTCGATTCAAAGTCCTACGAAATCCATTTTTCACCCTCGCTTCACCTATGAGCATCAAAGAGACAAATTCATCAATGTGTAGAAATAATACTCAATTGACTCTAAATACTCAACAAAATCGACCAAAACAAGGGCATTTTTAGCTACGAATCATGACAATTTCACGCCTAATCAGGAATCAGGTCGTGCACTATGTGCACGAGCTAAGGAGATCGTGCACTTTTTGGGTTCTGGAGGATTTGAGCGCTCGAGTTGCACGAGCTCGTGCACTTAGTGCTCGAGCTCTACTCGAGTAGACGCGGATTTTGGTCCAATAATTCCCGATTCGACCCATTGCCTATTTATACCCCTTCCGAACACGTTTTTGGATACCACTTCACGCATAGAGTTAGATTTTAGAGAGAAAAGAGCACCAAGAGTTCGAGGAAGCGTATTTTACTTTTGATCGAGGTTTTTACATTACGATTTTATAGTTTAGAGTTGGATTTTATTAATTTGATTATTCGTTCTTTGATACTTGACACTTGAGACTTCTATTTTCGTTTTAATTCGATTATACTTTAGATTTTAATTCTTTCCTAAACCCTTGTTTATGTTCTTGAGTTATTTAATTAGATTAGTTATGTTTTCATTCGTTGATTGCTTATTTACTTTCGTTAACATTAAAACCATGCTAGGCTAAAACTCTTGTATGTTTGGGGTAGAATAAACTCGTAGAAGTAGGACGTTGGTACATAATTAGGATAACATGTGATGTTTAGCGTACGAAAAGTGTTAGAGAGAGGACGACCTTATCACTCTTTAACAACTAGTACCTAGGGAGGACGACCGCATCGCCTTAGTAAAATTAGGGTCTCTTTAATTAAGCACAATCTATTAACTTGTTTAGTGGATTAGTGAAGTCAATTGATAGGATAAAGTATTAGGGTTTAATTCTTGAGCTTTTCATCTTACAATCTTTTACTTAGGTTATTTCTTGCACATCACGGATATTTTGATTATGTACCGGCTCCGTTAGTATACGTGGGGATTCCTATCCTGAGCATCACCCATTTATATCTGCAAACAACCTTTAGTTAATTAGTTTCATTCGTTCTTTAGCATAATTAGTATAATTTAATTTAGAATTAAATTCTTAAAAAAACAAAAAACATACACTCATATTAATTATGACGCGTAGATCTTCAGGGATCTATTCGCATACATTCATTCCCTTGGGTACGATATACTTGGTCCATATACTTGCTGATACTACAGTGAACCCGTATGCTTGCGGAGTAACTTCTAGTAAAAACTAGTATATTGCGTTCAAGTTAGGCACCGATGTGGGGACTCGGACGCTCAAGTCAGTATAGTATCATTTCATACTCTATAGTATTATAAAGAGGTAGGGAAGATGAGTAAGAAATAGTTCTTGGGTTCATCTTATAAGAGGAAGACATATATATATTGTTTCATGCTTGAGGGTATTAGAGTCATTTAAGGTAATTATGACACCATTGCTATTGGGCTTGCAAATAGGTTTTCATGTTGGTCTTTGATTCAACAAATGATTAATTATTCCATATGGGTCGAGGTCCTTATTTCCAAGGATGACGGACCATTCTCTCACAATCGTTATTTGAAGATGTTCATTAAATAAATTGACACCGTCTATTAGTATCTAGATGATTCACGGATGTACATTCACACATTAATTCCTCCAGTTTCGTGATAGTCATAGGATTATAGTGTCATTTTCTTGAATTATTCGATTCAAGAACACGCTTAGTTGACAAGATTTATTCCCATTGATTTAGACCCTAACTGCGGGAACAAAATAATACGCTGAAATTGGCTTTGAGCCCCACAAAAACTATACAAGTTGCAATTTACTTATTCTAAAATTTAATTTTCTATTCGGAACCAAATAGTTTGCACATCATACAATTAATCTACCACTCAATTCTAGGTCAAATTATAATTAATAATCAGCTGAAACATACGTGCCTAATTGCTTGTTTCAACCAACAAATTATTGACTTTGGGATTAGTTTTCCAGGTGGACAAGCAACACGTTACAAATCATTTTATTTAAAAATGGACTTTAAAATATCCTATTATACACTTCGATATATTACATTAAACTTCGTGTAAAATATAAAATAAAAATTTGTAGGAAGTAGTATAGTTTAAGTATAAAAAATAGCATACACATGCAATAAATAATATGGAGAAAAACAAAATGACCCTTTTTCGTAAGACCAAAATGTTTTTTGCCTAACTTTTTAAAAAAGATGTTTTTTGCCCCGAAGAGGTTGGCAAATGGTTGGCAAACAGGTTGACATGGTGTCAACCGTTTTGCCAACCGTTTGCCAACTTTTTCGGGGCAAAAAACATCTTTTTTACAAAAGTGGGTAAAAAAAATTTACCTACTTAATTTTTGGGCACTTTTGTATATTTTCTCTAAATAATAATCTACATAGAATAAAGAATCAGGGCGCACATATAACCCATGCCCGTGTTGAGCTGTAGACCCAAAGATAATTAAGAATTTCCATTAGGCACATAAGTCTAAGATTTCCACCTTTAAAGAAGAAAAAGGTTTCATTTAACTTTTAAAATTATTGCTTTTACAACTAATAAAAGAATATTTGGGCAACTTTTATGAGCACCTTTCGAAAATCTCATGCCTGAGCAGTGACCCATAATTAGGTAAATGGGCGATTCTTGCACAGGATCTTTGTGAATACCACAGTGATTAGACTTTAGATTTGACTTCATGTCACTAAAATTATTATTCATTATTCACCGACCTAAAATGTTATTTCCGATAAATCGAAAGTTGATTACGTGACAGTTATTATAGTCTCATTAAAAAAAAATGTGAAACAATGTCATGTGATTAGAGTTTCATTTTATTAAATACAGCAGTTCATAAATTAACATGCATAATTTTTAAATGTTAAAACACCATTTTCAAATTATACTACACAAAACTTACTACTCATTAATTAGTTGCATCAAAATGAAGTGATTATTGCTTTTAAAAAATAATCAACCTAAAAAAAAATCCATTCTAATCACTTTTTTTAAAATGAGTTTGCAAGCACCCAGGTAATTGGTTATGTTAGGTTTGAACAAAATTATAGATACCTAATAGGAGATTACTTGATCAAGTTTATTTGTGCTCAGTTCAACAAATAATGTTAAACAGAGTTTTATATATATATATATATATATAACACAATCCTCCTACTGTAGTTAACTAACATTAGCTTTAATTCGAATGGGTACCATTTTCATTATTTTGATATTTTCCTAAACTTATGAGGAAAGTACACCACGAATGTTAGCTAATATTGTAAAATTGGAGAATATGCGGAAGATTGTTTACTTGTATTGGCAAGATAAAGTTTGTCCTTATGGAATTCGACGTATTATTGTGACTTCTAAAAACTGGAAATTCACACATGTATTTAAGGAAAAGTTGTAGTACCCACAAGTTTGATATATTAGGCAACTCCGGAAATTTGGCTTGAGATACTACTATCTGAAATTCTCCAAAAATAACTTGAGAACATCAGAACATGATCCATTTTGTTTTTATTGCTATCTATATTAAGGAGGCATAGCCAATCTAATTTATGGAAGTACAGGTCTTGCTTATTACAAAAAAAATTCAAAAGTATCACGTACCAATATGTATTATAAGACCGTCTCATACAATTTTTCGTAAACAATTAGTTATTCTGATGTTGCATTCATTCAAAGGCTACTCATTCAAGCCATCTTTTAAAAATAAAACATGTATTTTCTTATCGGACAAATTATCTTTTAGAGGGAAGAAACTTTTGGGTATAAAGTAAGAAATAGTTTAATTTACCCATCTAAATATTTCTCTTCAATATTTGGCCTATCAGTCTATGACTGATCAAGTTTAAGAAAGGGTGAGAATGAAGGACAGTATTAACACTCAGCCACTTGTGACAATTTATCCATATCTTGTGGGATACTGTACATTCAAAGAAGAATCGTCTCTCTGTCTCGTCAAAATAAAACATATACTCTCCCTATTCCGCGATTATTTGCACAATTATTTTGTGTGCACATTCACAATAATATAAACATATTTATTTCGCATGTCACTATTTTACTACTTCACTCAAGAAGTAAATCTTTTTTAAGTGAGCGAGGACTTTCTTTTCTAGTCAAATTTGATGGAGAGGCCCACAAGCTACATTGCTACTATTAAGAAAGCTCATATATATATATATATATAGTTAGTCAGTAAATACATTTAATTTATATTCTTTTCATAATCTATTTTATCGTAGGAGAATAAACATTATTCATCCATTTGACATGTCTATTTCTTGAGTTTGGATATAAGTTTTTTTTTTTTTTTCACCCTTTCCTGTTTTTTAGATGCCTCGAATTTATGATCATACTAATCGATCTAAATAGTGTTGTTTTTACCCTTAAGCTATTCCACCTTGCCTTAGTTTGGATGTAGAGTATCCTTATAACAAAGCAATCTTATATTTCAATATTACTTATTTATAAAATGATTATTCTTGTCACTAAATTAAAATGTATATACAAATTAAAAATTAAGAAAAATCAGATTAATTGTCTACCAATAAGTTTCATATATTTTTATGATTTACAAGTCTAGTGTTCTATTCGTGCCCGCGTTTTATAAGTACGTAGAAAAATAAAACTATTTGCTTATGAATTTAATAATATAATTCAAATGAAATTTATATATGAGTATATTGGACATTATTAAATTTACGTACAGCTGTCTTCCTAGATAACAAAAAGTTTGCAAATATTATATATATCAGAATTAATTCTCTTGTAAAAACTGTTTTTTTAATGTTCGACAGAAATATTAAATTATCAGTTCAATTCTAAGAAGGACAATTATTGACACTTCTGAATCAGCAGAATAATATACTCCTACTCCTACATCCCTTATTAGCATTGAATTTTGAGGCATTTTTCTTGCATTCATTGAACATATGTGGAAACATTAACAAAGTAGAGTTATCATAATTCATAATTATGTAATAGACTAAGGGCACACGTAGTTGCCTTTTGATTTACCAGGTCAAATTGGGGGACAGAACTGATATTTTTTCGACAAATATCTCCAACTCCAAATGGTATTTGGGTTCTTCAGCAACATTTATATGACAACTCTCCGTAACTGCGCTTTCTCTTTCTTTCTCTGCGACTTTATAAGTGTGGTCCCGGACCCACACTTTAATTGACTAAAAATTCTATATTCATGTGATATCGAAAGCGGAACTTTATGCCTAAAAATTAACCCTATGCATCAAGTTACTTCAAATAATTAATTTAATTCATATATTGAATTGCAGTTTTTTTTTTTTTTTGAAAAGATGTTGCACTTGATAATGTCTCAAAAGATTGTGGCTTTGTATGCATTTAACACTGATTGGTCAATAAAATACAAATATGAAATTTAGAGTTGGTCTTACGTAAATTAATTTAATTTTACCCTACGTCAACTTTGGAACTAATACTTTAGAGTAATATCTTTTAAAGAAATAACTAATACTATCAAACTAATATATTTTAATATAACAATTAATACTATTAAAAATATGCAAACTAATTGGACGATAAAACTGGTTTATACAAGACTTTGCCGACAATCTATTGACTTTGAGGCTTTGAGCTATGCATGAACATGTTTGGCCATTATTTACAAGGGCGGGTCCAGGATTTATTAGTTGCATGAATTGAAAAATTATATACTTTGTCACACTAAATTTCATATATGATAAAATATTTCAATATTCACTTTCATTTTACCCTGAAAAACTACAGTGCATAAAATTCATCAATAATTGAGGCTATATCTATATATATTTAACAAAATATATCTCAATATAAAGCGTATAGCAGTAATATAAACTATTTCTCCATTAATAAATTAATATGAGTAAAGCTAAAATTAGTTGCTAATTTATTCATAAAAAAGGTTGTAGCATATGATTAATACCAAAATCCAACTACCAATTAAAAACTAAAATGAGAAGCTTTGAATTTAGCAGTTGGCACATATCTGAATTTACCAAACTTGTTTGAATAAACGACCATTAATAATTCATAATAACATCCTATTTGAATAAACACACATTTTACTCCCCGTTTACTAAAAGTGTACTAATTCCATTTTTTTTCCCAACAATTTCATTTTTTTTACCATGCAACCATCACTTAATTAACTTCACATATCATTGACTTTACATTCGCAAAGAACTACTTAACTTATAAACGGACCTCACAACCATTGACGTACGCACTCTTCCTAATGTGGGGACAATTTTTTTCTATTAATTACTATTTTCTTCGTCTCGCTATTACTTTTACACTTATTTTATTTGACATCTCAAAATTACTTTCACATCTTAAAAAAAATAACTCTCTCACAAAATATAATAAAATATAAAATTATCATTATTTTATTTAAACCCTACCTTCACATATTCTATTTTCTCTTAAAAATGTGTATCTTTCATATGTGAAAATCATCCGCGATATCTAAGAGTAAAGGTACGTGGGACGGGGAAGTATATTATATATATGCATATGTAATATTACAAAATTAGATTTAATCTCTTATTCCTGTTCCTATTCCTATTCTTCTACCCTCCCACCCCCTACTAGTAGGCCCAATCCATAGTCGGAGTTATATTAATTTTTACCAGTCCCCCCATCCCCATTGTTTTTAACCCCCAGTTCCCCGATTCCCACACGTTGATGAGGTTGTCTTTGTTATGATTTTTTAATTTTTGATTCATGAGATCTTCTTAGGTTTTTTTTTTTTAATTTTCCTTTATTGTGATTTTAGATTAACTTGCTTTGAATTAAGAAGTTCGACTCACGGAATAAATTGAAAGTAACAAAAATTCAGTTTAGATATTTAAAACTAATTAGTAATAGTTGTAATTTTATACAAGAAATATTAATTGTATTTAATTCCATATTCAATTTACGTATCCTATAATTTTTTAGGGAAAAAAAGAAGAAGAAAAAGATTAGAGTTCCTAATGTTTGAAATTGATATCAGTGCAGTATGGTAAAAATGAGAGTTACCATTTGCTATTGGAAAAACATGAAGTAGGACTGATTTAGATGTAATGAAACTTTCTACAAATTCGGAATTAAAAATTTCGATTTTGGATTATTATTCAAAAATATTCGAGATGAAGTTCATAAGACATACATTATAGATATTTTATAATGGATTTGGATTGTTAACTTGCAATATTTTTTAATATATTTTATATTTATATTTTTTGTGCTTTTGCCATGAAAATTTTATGGATCCGTCTTTGCCCACAACATCCCAAAATATACTTATTTTACTATTTTATTTACATTTTCTTAAAAATTGTAAAAAAAAATAAAATAAGGACGCTATTGTGTAGCAAAAAATTCACGCGACCAACCTCGAAGAAAATGACAGAAGAAAATGTGGGGAATTAAACTCATACGTATATGCTTGCCCTTCTCAAATTTTAAGGAATTTAATACAAATGATAAATCAACATTGAGCATATATATATTACTTTGGGCCGTGGCCAAAAATACATTGTTTTGGGCCATGACCTGTGCAGCCCTTGAGTTAATCAGCCCATTGTTATTAGGCCAATCCAACAAGATGTGCCTGTAAATCTTTGCATTTATGGGCATACTTTATAAGCCCAATAACATAAAAGGCCTCTATCTATTGCAACGTCATAGCCGATTAGTAAACTATTGCTCCATTTGTTTCGAAAATACTTTTATAGTAATTTTTGAAAAAAAAAAAGTGTAAATGAGTGTGAAGTTGAACACTTTTTAATAAAGTAAAATTACTTTATAGGAATATGAAAATAATTGTCGGACTTTCAAATAAAGTAAGTGTGAAATTAATTGCGGAACCGAAAATAATAATTACTCATTTAAAGAGAAATCGCAAGACTTTTCACTTTTTAGAACATGAGTACATGACCTATACATTGCTGCCAAAAGAACATCACCTATATATTTATTATAACGTTCAAACATACTTAGTTGTTGTATCACTGTATATACTCGTGATCTAAAGATAAAAAAATAAGCATTAGGAGCACTTAATAATGCATTATGCATGGTAATTTTTTACTTGCACCATTCGAACCGGTTTGGGGCATCCCTCTTGGACTTTCAAATCGAAAAACCGGTTTGGGGCATCCCTCTTGGACTTTCAAATCGAAAAACTTGTGCACTTGCCTTTTCACTCCTTACCAAAAATACTTGTATAATTCAAAACAAAAAAAAAAATTAATTAATTTGTCTTAAAAAGTATGTCCTTTCAAGTGAGCAAGTTGAGGAGTATAATTTTGCCAAACTGTACATTGTATTTCAAACTATTAAATTCAATAAAATCAAGCACTTTGTTCAACATCACACACCAAAAAAAGAAAAACATTAAAAGTCATATCTGCAAAATTCAACCCTTGCATTCATATTCTCTAGTTAAAGCCCAACAACGAGAGGGGGAAATAGCTTTTCATAGAAAATGGATCCATTGCCTCCTATAAATGCAATGACTTAAACCTTGATAATATGCATCATAAGCCCATCAATAGAACTCCATTAAATTTCAGCGAATACTCTGCAATGGGTCTGCTGCTTTGCCAGATCTTGCGTCGGTCCATGCTTTTGCAATAGTTCTTTTCATATCTTCATCACCTTCCTCGTACATGTTCTGTTGATGAAATCATGCATGTTTGATAATTGACACACGAAGATAAATGCTTTAAAGGTCACAATATAAAGATGAACATCTTATTCTCTTAAAACAATACCTTCATCAAATCCATAATCCCAGCCATCGGATCCTGCTTTTTATCCAAGTTTGGCTTCAGCTATAATAAAGCAAGTTATAAATTAGTATTGTCATCCACATGATGAGGAATTATAATTTACCATTAGTGTCGACGAAATACCTTATCTTCCTTGTAATGCAAATCCAACCAGCTACCTTTCGAAGCTTTGACTAAGGTGACAATTACCCGCTTAGGCTTCACAACCAATTTGCATTTCTCAGGTACAATTTCTTTGTTCAGCTTTGGTACAGCACAACGATAATTCTTTCCTTGGACATCATGAAATTTGATATCAAAAGATAATGGCTTGAAATCAGCTTCAATTTTCTCTTGATCCACACCTTCCAATGATATATAAATCTGAGACAGGGAAAAGAGTACATAAAAAATAACCCTCGAAACAATTCTACTTCCATTTCCATCAGACGGAATATCTACAAACTGACAATGTATAAACGAATTCGAATGGAATTACTAGAAACTTAAGTTATACAAAGCACAAGTGAGAAGTGAAACATATGTTTTGATAAAAAACAACGCGCTCTAGATTCTCAAACTGACAGAGATGTTTCTGTTATATAAGTTAAAGAGGTATCCTCACCTTAAGTTGATCATTATCCTGATCCCAGCTGAAAGAGGCAAGAGTTGTATAATTCAATAGTGAATTTGATGCAGCACTTGATATTGGAGCTGGTGTGCTGACCGTTGGAACTGGAGCTGGTGTTTGCTGAGACGATAACTGAATTGAAAACCAAAAATAAGGTTATAACAAAAGAAAAAATCTACAAGGATTGAAAGACGGCATCTTTTGTTGATCCTTCATAAGGAAACCACCGCATGAGTTTCAAATAGAAATCTCTGCAACAAGAGCATAGACTCAAATTGCAACTCAGGGACGTATCTAGAACTTTACTTCAAGGGGGCGAAATTATTTATATTATAATATTATTATGGCGAACTCATATAAAATAAAGGTCTAAATAAATCAAGTTCTACACATATAAAGGGGGGAAAATGAAAATCAAACCCCTAAAATCTGTCCTGATGCCAATTACCCGCAATCCGAGAACTAAACATGAAAACAGAGGCGACATTTAGCTCAAGCTATTAAAATAAGCCAGCTAAACAGACATTCACACAAGCATCTGCGCCGATGTGAATTAAAGAGCCGAGATATGACTTTACAGTTTGTTACTATCACACTACACACAAATGGCAGTTCCATTCGAAAAGACCTATCAGTAAATTTCGAACCGTTTCTCACATGCTCGCTATTCTACTTTCCATACATGTCGACAAAATCACATATTTAGAACCACACCAGATTTGTCAAACGAATCAAAGTACATACTGTACCCTTGGAGTCCATCGTATCCATAAAATATTCTCCAATCACAATCACAGATGTTGCTTATTAATCGGAAAAACATATGGAGACAGAAAGTGATAAACAAACGCATCACAACTGACCTCCAATTTGGCAATCTCCGACGAGATAAGAGAAACAACTCGAGGCCTCTTCGCGATGCTTTGAAGCTGTTTCAATTCCTCAATGTCCAGGACCAAATCATCACTGCTCGCCATTTTCAAACTTCTCTTTCGAGACAGGAAAATTACCGGAAAAGGCGCAACAAAAGGAAAGAAATTGCCACAACTCTCAAGATAGGGCTCATTTAAGTTAGTCAGGGAGCGGAAGGAAGATTCTAGACAGGTATTGGATATAGTCATACAATTTAGTATTGGGCCCCAAGCCCAATGTAAGTCCGTTTGGTCTGACTTTCAGGGTGTGTTTGATAGCCTATATAAGCCCCTTAATAAGGGCTAATATGAGTGTTTGATACCCCATACTAGGCTCTGTAGCAAAAAGATGCCCCTTCATTCTAATGTTGTCTAAAAACAGGTCGATCTTAAAAAATACTAACACCTCCCCCCTAATATTACTTAGTACACGGCATTAGGGCCCAAAAAAAAAAAAAACAAAATTGATTGTCCATTTCGTAGTGCGTATATGTGCGCGAACGAGAGTAGCGTTGAGATAGGCTGAACGAGCGAAGCGGCGAGGAGTACCACCGGAGCGACGAGCGGGCGGCCTCCAACGACCGAGCGATGGCAAGGACTACCCCGGAGGAGCGAAGACGAGCGGCGGGCGAATACTTCTTCATCTCCAGACGGCGAGGTCGTTGACTCCATAGGTGGTCCCTTCCAGCAAACAAGCGGATTGTGGACGAGGAACCAGGCGGCGGCAGACTCGAACCAAGCGGCGGCGGACTCGAACCAGGAAGCGGCGACACTCGACTCAGGCGAGCGATTTCTGCATCGTACGACGGCGGGCGAAGGTAATTAGGGTTTTTTTTTTCAGAAATTGAATTAGGGCGTCGTTTTTTGGAAATTGAATTAGGGCTTCGTTTTTTGGAAATTGAATTAGGGCTTTGTTTTTATTGCAAATGGTATCTTGTTTATTGATTGATTACCACTGCAAAATTTAATCGAATGAGCCGAATGGATTGGGTGTTTTCAATTAAAACGTTGTTCTTCAGTGATTTGTGTGTGCATCCTCGTGTCTATTGATCTCAGTTTTTATAATTCTTTAGTGATATTATGGACATGGTGATGGTTACGAATGATTGTTGTAAGTGTTCGACCATGTACTACTCACGTTGGTTCAATGAACTTGTGAATGGAAATATGCAGTGGAAATTTCTTTGGAAAATTGATAATATTTTTGAAATCCATGAAGTTGAGGTTATAGTGAAGTGCACATTAATCTTGGTTGGAGTTGGGGGAATATTTTGCTTCTTGTTTTGACAAGATTGTTCATCAAATGTGTGTAATTTTTTTGGTGTTTTTTAGAGGAAAATGGGAAAAAAACTAATATTTTGAGGTTGACGAAAAAAACCTGATCATTGATAAATTAGTTACTTTCTCTTTCATTTTAAACAAGGGTTTGGATGGCTGACATTACTTTTTAATAATTCAGGTATGTGTCGAAACACACCTGTTACCTATGTTCTGCACATGCATTAGATGTTCGAGATGTAGCAAGACGATTACTCATGCTATAGCTTAAGCAAGAACCATACTAATCCCTATAGCAACATGTTATATGCCTCAAGGATAACAGCATCTAGGTAGATACTGATTCATCTCTATACATCATTCAACAGAACACGAGAAATTGCAAATTTTATTTCATTGCAATTGTAAAAATAGGGGTCAAATCAACTGCACAACGTTGTTTTCACATTTACTCGAGGTATACGTATATCAAATATGTGCAACCTACGTATCCTGAACTATAGAATACCCAAAATACCCTCATAACTTTGCTGGCAAAAATATATTTTAAAATTATTTAGTTTATATAATAAAAAGTCATAACAAACAATTTTAATCTAGTCTAATTAGATGGAGGCTATTGTACACCTAACAATTTTACAGAGCTAGCTATGGGTGATATTATTTTTCTTGATTCATGGATTTTATGGCAGTTAATGTTTTGCTCATAAATTTGGATCAGTGTGGTAGATGATTTTGCAGAGTGTGTGATATTTGGACATGTGCACCCTGACCCATTTGATTGATCCATGCGCATAACAATTTGATCCCATATTAAAGTGAGTTTTTTTTTTATGTTGGAAATAATAAATTAATAATACCATGATTAAGCATGTTGACGTGCTGCGATGGAATCCTTCATTTATTAAATGATATTTTAATTTGTATTTTATGCCATGACAACATGATGAGTATCTTGCAATTTAATAAGTATTGTTTATGGTAGGCCCATCAATTACTACTGAACAATTGCTAGAGATGATATTTTGCTTTCTAATTTTCATTTCATACACATACATTTGATTTTGAATTATTTTCAAATGCAGATTGGTCCGATGGTCCACCATAATACTAGATTGAGAACCCTTTTTTGATGCTTAGTTGATGAACTAACCTTTGTAAACTTCATTATTGTTGTATTCATAATCTATATCAATAGGCGCAATAATAGAAATGTCAGGAGATGCACACACAATTGGGAAATGATTTCTAAGATTCCTACACAAGTAAATATACTTAATAGATTGTACGAAGTAAGGGATGCTGAATGTATCACAAACATAAGAATGGATCGAAATACATTTGCTAGGCTGTGTTATATCCCAAGGGGGAGAGGGGGATTAAGAGACAATAGATGTGTGTGTGTGTGTCAAGGAGCAAGTATCAATGTTCTTGGGTGTATTGGGACACCATAAAAAAATAGGACTGTTGGGTTTGATTACGAAAGGTCGGGTCAAATTGTGTCTCACTACGTGCATCTTGTCTTGAAAGCTTTTTTAAAACTTCATCACTTATTCATGGTAAGACCAATTCCAATTCCAGACGACTCAACCAATCCGAGGTGGAAATGGTTTAAGGTAATTCATTCAAATCCAATGTCATAAAAATAATAGGAAAAATCGATTGATAATCAAAGTTTGATCTTTTGTCTCTTGTGTATGAATTAGGGATGCCTAGGAGCCCTAGACGGTACTTATATTGATGTTCACGTTGCCTCATCAGACAAACCTCGTTATAGAACACGAAAGGGTCGTGTTTCCACTAATGTTTTAGGGGTCTGTGACACCAACATGAGATTTGTATATGTCCTACCTGGTTGGGAAGGATCTGCTGTTGATAGTAGAGTTCTCCGAGATGCCGTTGGCAGACCTAATGGATTAAAAGTTCCCAGGGGTAACGTACTTTGAAAATGAATTATCTGTTTTAAGTCGTTAGATTATTTAGCAGTTAACTAAAACCAAACTATCTATATTTTAGGCAATTACTATTTGTGTGACAATGGCTACCCAAACAGCGAGGGTTTTCTCGTACCTTATAGAGGGACCACATATCATCTGAGTGAATCTTCACGCCCAACTAACCCCAACTAACCCACACGAGCATTTCAACATGAGGCACACTCGAGCACTTAATGTTATTGAACGTGCTTTTGGTGTCTTGAAGAAGCATTTTGGGATACTGACGAGTCCATTTTTTTATCCTATCAAGATCCAAGTGAGGCTTATTATGGCATGTTTCCTTCTACACACTTTCATACGCTCTGAAATGCCCGTTGATCCTTTAGAGGAACTTTTAGACAACGAAGAACAAGATGGAAATGATCTCAATGATGTTGACTTCGTAGAGAATGTGGAATCTTCTAGTGAGATTAATGCGTGGAGAGAAGAGAAAGTTATTGCTATGTGGAATGAATGGAGAGCCGGAGTTTAATATATTTATCTACTTTGTTTGTTATTTGAAACTCATTAGACTTTGCTTGATTGTTGTTATCATTTGACTATTCCTCCAAAATAACTTATGTATTGCTTGTTTACATTATTGATATTCCTGTCGTTATTTATGTATTGAGATTTATTTAGGTATTAATGTTTGTGTTATGCGTTATAATTATGAAATATATATTAATTCTCAACAATGTTTTGTCCAGTGAAATGGCAACTCCCCAATGTTTGTGTGGGAATGGGTTTATGTTACTCAGATGTGCTGGTAAAGACAAACCAAATGCAGGACGATACTTCTATGTTTGCCCAATTAGTGGGAATCATAAGAAACGTTTCATTTGGTGCGATGAGCACCACAAGAACGATCCACCTAAATTAGTGCCCGAGTTTCTTGCGAGTCAAACATATAGACCTACCCAAGATACAAAAAAATTCATGTACTAGTGTGAATAGCAGAAACTTTGTGAATCGTCGAGTCAAAAAGAGGATCTGTTTGAAAGCCATTCAAATAATGTGGGCAATTCAGTGGATAAAACTTGGAATTTAGTCGATAAAAATGGTGCTCCATCCAAGTTCCTTCTTTGGTTGTTGGTTGTAATTTTTATCATATTTGTGTTGTTCGTTGTAATGTTGTTAGGGTTCATCCTTGGACGCTCTGTTTGAATTTGTAGGTTTTTTAGGGTATTCAAACCTTTGTGTTGATGTTGTACATGACTTAATTAAATACTTGACTTCGTAGTTGTATGTTACTTTTTATTTATGTAGACTGCTTTCTTGTGTGTACTGTTCTTGTGATGGGAAAACACATGTGACCATTGCTTCTCTATTCAATTCCATAAGTAATCTTCTTAACCAAATTCTAAAATATTCTTCTATTTTATATTTTATAGAATAGCGAGATTGAGCCAAGAGGAATTCTTATATGGGATGGAATGGGACTCTATTGTTGACACCACGTTTACTGAAGCTCTTTCTGGTCAAGCATTGAACGGGAACTTTCATGCATCAGGAGGAGATAACACTGACGCTCTCGAAACTGCACAACTGGTTGTTAACATGTGTTTCATGAAGAATTTTAGTTTCAAGGAATGTTGGCGTCAAGCTCGTAAGCTGCGAAAGAGATACCGGGTTTTCTCATGGTTGATTTTATTACCTGGTGTGACTTATGATGCATCCCTAAACCGAATCCACTGTGAAGTAAACCTCTGGCAGACCATAGTTGATGTAAGATCAATAATTTTGTATTTAGATAAAAATAGTAAAATATGTTGCCCAATTTTATTATATTTTGGTTAACAGATGAATGCTTTTGCGCAAGCTTATGCGGTGTATGGTGATCCGTGTTGGATAGAATTAAAAGTTCTGTATGGCGAGCCACCTACTGGGCCAACTTAAACCACTCAAATGGTTGAAATCATTGATATCCCATCTGATGAAGAGGACAATGCAGCTATTGTTGAGCCTACTGAGACTGAGGTCATTGACATTGAAATTAATACGAGCTCAAGTGCATCTCGTGGGACAAAGAAAGGGAAAAATGCTATTGGTCATGCATTCTGGTCTCGATTTAAGAAGTGATTGGTGTTTCTACCTACTGCCACATTGTTCGTTGTATGTGTTATTTTTATTTTGAAATATGTACTCACTTTCGAGAGAGATCTCGTTGCTATCCCAAACACGTGTATTATGTTGTACTAGGATGATCTTGTCTGCTTATTTAAATTAGGCGTGTTCTTTAATCAACTTTTATGTATGTGTTAATTTAAGTTCCAACGAAATCTAAAAATCATTATTGAAGCAACAATGTACACAACTGTATTTACCTTGTCATATTGACAAGACTTATCAACACTGGATGCATTAATGTACACTTTTGTATTTATCATGGCAGGGACAAGTCTAATCAACGCTGAATTTACATCTTTTTTCAGAGTTAACATTTTTCATGTAAAGACCTGTTTTTCGTATCCTACGATATTAAAGGCAACATAAACAAGCCCAAGATGTAAATTGATGTACTTACTGTGTCATTGACAAGTCTAATCAACGCTGAATTGACATCTTTTTGCAGAGTAAACATTTTTCATGTAATGACCTATTTTTCGTATCCTACGACATTAAAGGCAACATAAACGTGCCCAAGATGTACATTGATGTACTTACTGTGTTATTGACATGTCTTATCAACGGTACACGACAAAATTGTACTAATTACAGAATTTCACATAAAACGATGCTACTATATTTTGATTCAATAAAGATAAAAAAAAGTAGATTCACGATATACAATAAAATATGATTTTGAAACCCTAAACTCCTCCTATAAATACTGCAACTTAATTAAGTTTTTATTCATCCCAAACAACTCGAACATCTTTGAATCCACTAGCATGTCTTTCCCACAAATCCCCCCTCAAGAAACATTCTTCTATAATGGTAACTGGAGTTATGAGATAGACCACGTGTTCATAAATACACTGGTCATTGAGAAAAACCTAGGTCGCTGGTATGGAAAGTCTGAAGTTAACTTTAATGCAATGGTGAGTGTTATTGGAAAGGTTAACGAAGTTTGCTACAACAAACTCACTTGGGCAGATGCTATGGAGTGTCGTACTGATCTTGAAAATCATTATGATATGTTCAAGTTGATGACCGAGCATCCTCGTGTGTGGTGGGAAAGATCATCGAACACCATCCACACTTCTGAGAAAATATGGAATCGAATGATTCAGGTATGTATGACTGTAAATGGTTTTCTATTTCTGTAATTGTAACTTTTAAAAGATGCTAATTTTTTAATTACCATGGGTGTTTTGTATTTTTGGACGGGTCTTAGGAGAATGAGCTTGCACGAGCCTACGTCCACAATGGGGAGCTAGAGTATGCAAAGTTCCACATCCTTTTTGCTAACGCCGATGAACTTGGTCCAGAAGAGGCAATTGTGGCTACTGAGCCCGAAAAAAATATTGAGATAATAGTCATACCCGATAGTTCGGTTGTCACAAATCAACGAGCTCATCATAATACTGCTCTGATTGTTATCTCTGATGACAATCATGAAACTGCAGCAAATCCACATCGCCGTCGTTCTATCCAAGTCAAGCTGTTTGATGAACCTGATGAACCAAAATCCGACCCTCCTTGATGGAAGAGCCCCCACTTGAGTGGCCTGTGCCCGTGAGCATTGTGAATTGGCCGCCAAGACACATATTTTCCATAAAGCCAAAATTCCCACTGTGGTCAGGTGCATCTTCAAGCAACACTAAAGAAGATGACAACTGAGAGTTTCAAACGTGGTCCTAAAGTATGGTGAGTAGATAAACTGCATGGATCTTTGTATCATTTAATATCACTTCTATTGTATGGTTCTTCATGTGTCGTAGTAAGTATTCTCGTATTGTCTTAGTTGTAATATGTTTAAGTATTTGAGTTGTTTGAATCCTATTAGTGAGTCAATTTATTGATTCACCTATGTAATATTTGGTCGAATATATGTAACTTGCTTCGTATTAAGACCATGTAAGTCTAATTTTACAAAAAACAATAACTAGAATACCTTCAAATAAGATAAAACGATAAACCTTACATTACGAAAAAGTTCACCCTACAATACCATAATGAGTTCACACATCACAACAAGTTACCATAAGTTCAACCTACAATAACTTAAACATGACAACCTACATTACCAAAGATTCCAACATCACAACCTAAATTACCACAAGTTCAACATCACAACAAGTTAATAAGTTCATACTACAATACCATGAAAACAAAGTTTCCAACATCTCCTAAAATAACACGGTCACTCAAGGAGCATCCCCGTTTAGCAAGCGGACCACGTAACGAGCTTGTGCCTCCAAGGAAAATCCCATAAACATTTCCAAGCGCCCACTGTCTCCCGCAAGTACCTTTGAAACATCAATCTTCTGATCCAAAGTTAAGTTGGGAATGCAATCAAGCATCTGGAATATCTCTCTCTGAGTCTTACCAAGATCAACCTCGTACCCAATGGCACGGTAAATGGTGTTCAGACGTTCATCAGAACTTGTCACAAGCTTACCAAGAATTTCAACAACGGGATCAACTGTAGTGGATGTGGAGGCAGATCTCTTCCTCTGTGCAGTCCTTGTTGCAGGCGGAGTTAATACATTAGCATTTTGGCCTGTAGACCCATCCTTCCCGTAGAAGTCATCAGTCTCCATGTTGAACTCGATTTCATTTGGAGCATATGTAGATTCGGGAGTACCGCCAGCACTTTCTGTTGCTTTACGAGCATTTTCCTCCTCCACAAGGTTTGAATAGGCGTCAAACACATTCTCGGTTGTCTTCCCAGTAGCCCGATCATTCTCGAACACTTCCAGCCAATCCTCGTACATTTTCCATGATTTAAGTCTCATATTAGCAGCACTTGGATCTTTCTGTTTAAATAAACAAGAATACATTTAGCTTTGTATCTATAGGCTTATTTTGATTGTATTTAATGAGAACAACAGTTTACCGCCACATCTTTTGTCCACTGCTCATCGTTGCAATCAATCAAGCCTGTAGTGGTGTTGAAACCGATCCCAGAATGCTTATCATCGATCATTGTTCGCAGTGATGAATACAGTGTCTTCCACATGGTGATCTTGGAGTTAATGTGAGGAAGAGCTCGGATGTCAGTACCCGGGAGTTGCTCCATCATCATGTCCTCCAGCCTCTTTTGATATCCGGGTTTAAACCCGTTTTCTGTCTTCCAGCGCGTGGCAACCAACTATTTCAAATTATCCATCAATATGCGCTCTTCCATGTCGGACCATTGCCTACGAGTTCCCTTCTTGTCCATTGTGGATTAGCAGTTGTCTAACAAAACGAGAGTCAACAACTGTTATTAGTACTATAACACAAAAGATACCCCAATTGTTAACCCACTTTAGGTCTTACACGACATGTAAATTTCGTACTTAACCCTAAAACCAATAACATTAGAGATTTATAATTATATGAACACGATTTATAATTTTGTTGTGATGTGAAATGTTGCTATTTCACAGAGGAAATCAATTAGCTTACGGCCATTTATGTTAAGCTCATATATTTGGTTTCTTTGTTCTAAAGGTTGCCAATTTTTTTTATTGAAATTAACTTTATCGTGACGTCCAAAATGTAATTCTCCTGTAAAAAAAAAATTAATAATATTTGAATAAATGTGAATTATTGGACAAACCCATTGTCTACTTGACAACAACCACGTGTATTCTGATTTTCCTAGTTGCTAACATGATTTAGTTGCTAACTTGATTTAAACCATTTCTAGTTAAACAAGCAATAAACTCAGACACCTTCTTTGAAGACAAATAAACTATTTAACTGAACATTTGAGGCAACATAAGGATTTCTGTTTTGTTCATTTATGATAAACAATTGGAGATCATAATTCTTTTTCATACTTATGAGTAGATATTCTTTCATACTTTTTCAATTTCAAATTACAAACATCCAATCCCAAGCATACAGTACAACATCTGCAAAATTGCTTTGATTTAATTCAAGCTTGCAAGGACAGGACACAAACAGAGAAGGGTTTATTGCAACAATCATTATTCAGTAAAACAAGACTATTACATTTCCAATGAGATAGAACATATTAAAGGAAAGAATATGCACCAAATTATAGTTGTTGCAGGGGAAGGTGTGCGCCGGCGACGGCGAGGCGGGCGGGCGACGGCGACGCGGACAGGAGATGGCGACGCGGGTGGGCGAGTGCAGAGTATGCAGGAGTTTGATGGCGCGAGCGCGACTCTCAAGCGGAAACAGGGACGGCGACGCGAGCGCCGTGGAGGGTGAGGCGTGCGCCGGCGACGGCGAGGCGGGCGGCAATCAGCCGGAAACGAGGATGGCGGATTGTGGACGAGGGTTTGGGTTGGGGATTTTATTCCGAAAAGTATTCCACGAATATATATTTTTTTGTCTTGTTATTTTTTTTTTTAATTGCTTATACAAGGTATCAAACAACTGTATAATATAATGTGACTTTTAGTAGACCCTACCAAACAGATTATAAAATAATACAGGGACACATTTACAACCTATCAAACATTATTATACACTATGTCCAATACAATTTAATACTACATATTATTTTATCTCATGCAGCTAGTAACCCCTATCAAACAGACCCTCAAAAGGCTCTTCCAAATGACTCGGTTAAATTACACATATAACCTTTATAACTAAAAAAAACAAAACTAATACTCTATACACACCACCTCATTTCTTTCACACTCACATACACGTTTTGCCTTCGACTTAATTTTCACATTCTGCATGATCAGATGTCATCACAACGAGAATTTAAGAAAATGCGTGGGTTTCAAATCACATATGTATGTTATTCTTTGTTTCGTACTTGATATTTCACAAGTTTATACTGTGAATTTTTATATAAGAAATGTTGATATTTTGGATATGTAACAAATTTAGAAGTCATATGATTGTCATTTGCGCGTTTTATTTTTAAAATTTCCCGTCAAACAAAATTTGAACCTGGTGTGCAAATTTTTTTGCAATATTTCGAAAAACATGTGCTGAAATTATTAATATTTGCAAAAATAATAAAATTTTTAAATTTTGTTCATAATTCAGAAAAAATGTTTCAAATATTGTTCATATCTCGCAATTTTTTATTTTTTTAAAGTTTGTTATATTTTCGAAACTAACCTCTGTCTTCTCCACCGTTGTCATCGCTTGGAGCAATTTTCGGTAAGTCTATGGTCTTCATGAAAGTGTGGAGCATCTTCTTCGTCTTCTTCTTCATTCTTGCGTTGCGTTTACAGAATTTGAAGGTGGGGGGAGGTGTATGTTTTGGTATATATTTATTTAATTTGAAAGAGGTTAAGTAAAGGGTAATACTAGTAATTTCGGGAGATGAATCAATAAATGTTTAAAATTTAAGATTGGTGTGTTAATCCAAAAAATAGTATTTAATGTTTGATGTAACCTTCTAAATTTGGATTTTTTAAAAGCTTGCAATCTGGGATCTGAAGACTGAAATATAGCGATTTATTTGGGCGAAGGAATTCAGATTTGGGCATCAGAACTTACTCGAGTATACCTATAATTTCGCGACCCAAGTGTTATTTTCCTACCAATTTTTTTTTTTTTTTTTGACGGGATATTTTCCTACCAATTTAATTAGAAGTCTTTTGGACTTTTTTCTAGCAACAAAATATTATCTATAGCCTATAGGCATAGCTAATAAATATGCGAGATTTTTTTTTTTTTTTATGTAAAAGTAAATTTTACAATATAATCCATTATATATATATATTAATGTAATTTTTCACAATTAAAATAAAATAAAGTATAGAGTGAAAATGGTTTATACATAAACCAATAAAGGGTATTAGTTGTTTTCACTAAAGAGTATTAGTTGTTTCCATTGAAGAGTAGTAGTTGTTATTACTGAAGAGTCTTAGTTGTTCAGCGAAAATAAACTAAGAATCTTCAGTGAAAACAACTAATATTCTTCAGTAGAAACAACTAATACTCTTTAGTGAAAGCAACTGATACCCTTTAATGATTCATGTATGAACAAATTTCACCCTATACATACTCTTAAAATAATATATAGTATATATATTACTTATTTTTAATGAAACCGGTTCACAAATAATATGTCTTGTGTGAAGTCAATTTAACAAACACCACCTCTTTCCCGCCACATGTTTTATATCAGTATTAGAGTTTCTCCCATGCGATGCACGAATTGAATAATATAAATTTTAAATGTGAAATTGTATAATGAATTATATAAATAATTTAAATTAAATTTATTTAATTCATAAATCAATTAATATGTAAAAATTATATTGTATATTATATGAGTATTACAATTGTTTAATTAATCATACAATTTTCAATTATGTATTAAATTCACAACAAATACTAAAATTCATAAAACTAGTAACTGACTCTGTGCGATGCACGACTATAATTGTACAATTAATTTATGAGTCCTTAATTTATATGTAATCTATTTATTTAGGCTTAAGAGTGTTTATTAGTATTCCTATTAAAGTATTTTTCATTTCAAATAAATAATATTATTATTCTTTTATATGAAGATTTATTTATCTAAAGATGAAAACATGGTGTAATTATTGCGATTGATGTCTCTCAAAATATCCACGTATGACTGGTTGTGGCTGAAAATTAATTCATAAAGAAGATATCAACGTTAGCGAGCGAGTGTCATTGACTCTTACTGACATTTCATATGAGACAACTAATTGTGAACGGTCTCTTCTAAAACCTGAACGGAAGTCTCAGGTCGAATGAAGTCAGTGAAAGTTTGGGGGTCGACACCATCTCTTCTGAATTTCTTCTGGTTATGTCTGTACCTTCCAGAACACTATCACCTAGTTTTATTCTAGGTAATCTAGTTCAGTTGCACAATCCTCTTGAATGATCTATATTTCTAAGTCACATAATTAAAGTCTCAACTTTCAAATTTAAATCATGATTCGATACACCATAATACTTCAATTTTTTCTAGTGTAGGTGCAAGTACGAATTTGTCTTTCAAATAATTCAGATTGTCTACAATATTCTTCAAGTGTAGCTTTGAACGAAACATTTGTAAAATTATCAATGAAGTCTTTTCACTTCTTTCGATTTTCAATTATAAAATTCATCTATGAAGTATATGTTTCATACGGTTACTTGTACATATTAATTTTTTAAGATTTATTTTATTATATTGAGATAAATGCGTGCATTATAATAATTATGCAATTTAAGAATATATACATCTCACATATATTTTTTATAAATAAACAACTAAAATTATTTTATATCCTCCAGATTTAATTTAGGTTTGAGATTCAAAACCCTCAATTTCTATTCATTCATTTATTTTAAAATATGAATTATTATTCTGAAAAACTTATTATTATTTAGAGAGTAACTAATAATTTTTTGAAAAAAATGAAGGGATATTTTTATTTAGAAAAAATTCAAGTTTGATCCTACAAATTTTACATCTATCATTATTATTAAAAAAAAAATCCTAAATCATCTAATAAAAAATGTACAAAATAATAGAAATTTATATCTAAATTTTATAATTTAATAACCTATTTCGTTAACAGAATTTTCTCTCAAATAACTTTAGTTAATCTATTCTTAATGTCCCCATAAAAAAATTAATGGTAAGATATTACATTTGGTGTAAAGGTTTTTAGGAACCATACACTATTTCGGTCATAATATTATTTCAAAAAATAATCATAAAAAAAGAATATTAGAAAATCAAACTAAATCATAGAAATATTTTTGCTAATCTTTTTATTTTAAGATGAATAATTATTTTAAATTTTTTTTTTAGAATAAATAACAAAATTTTGAAAAATGAATCGGTAATTTATTTAATTTTTAAATAAAAATTTCGTGTTTGTGCTAACAAATTTCACATATACCATTATTTTGAAGAAGAAAAAAGTGTTAATCATCTAATAAAAAATGGGTAAAAAATAACAGAAATATTATATCTATATTTTATAGTTTAATAATCTATTTTGGTAGCAAATTTTTCTCCCAAAATAACTTTGGTGAATATATTGTTAATGACAATATATTACATATGGTGAATTATTTTGGAATCATACACTATTTCGGTCACAATATTATTTTCAAAATATAAAAAAATAATTATACAAAATCAAACTAAATGTTAGACATTGCTTGTTTTGGGAAATATTCTTGTTAATCTTTTTATTTTGAGAAATTAATAATTATTTTTGGAAACATATTATTTTAAGCGAATAACAATAATATTTTTTTCAAATGAAGCGGGATATTTTTTTAAATAAAAATTTCGAGTTTTGGTCTTACAATTTCACATCTACTATTATTTTGCAAAATAAAAAAAAAAAACCCAAATAATCTAATAAAAAACGGTAAAATATAGAAATTTATATCTAAATTTTACAATTTAATAATCTATTTCGATAACAGGATTTTCTCTATAATAACTTTGGTGAATCTATTTTTAATGACAAAATATTATATTTAATGGAAATATATTTAGGAACCATACAATATTTTGGTAAAAATATTATTTCCAAAATAATAATAAAAAGAATATTACAAAATCACACTAAATGTTCGGTAGTGCATACTTTACTTTGCAGATGATTTTGATATCTTTAATTTGTAGAAGTATTCGATATCCTCAATTGATCTAAAAATAAAAAAGAAAAAATGTCATACTTAGGAAAAAAAATCAGATAAGAGATAATCAGAAAAAAAACAACAGACGAATATAAGAATAATTAAACAATTTAAATCTGAACAAATAAAAACCTTTAATAATAGCAGAGATGGCGTCCATGTGCAATACTGGTGGAGATGTCGATCGTGTGCAGTAGATGCAACGAGACAGTATTCAAGGCGAAAGAAAAAAGAAAATAAAAAATATCATATTTAAGAAAACAAATCAGATCAACGATACTCAGAAAAAAAACGACGAAAGTAAGGACAATAATAAAATTTAGGTTTGAACAATTATGAACTTACTATAATGATAGAGATGATAACCGCATATAATAACAACGGAGGCGGCGGACAGGGGATGTATGAAGTATATGTGGCGGAGCGCGGTCGTATGAAGTAGATGTGGTGGAGACATGGCTGTGTGAAATAGATATGGTGGAAGCGCCACGTTTGAAATAGATGTGGTGGAGGAACGTTCATGTGAAATAGATAGGGCAGAGGCGACATTCAAGATGAAAAAAATGAGAATGAAACTTTGAGATTAAGGTTTACATATATAGGGTTTTATCATAAAATTACTAAATTAATTTTAATGGCGTAGATTTATTGTGTAAGATTAAGGGTTAAGATCAAAAGTTTAACCAACTTTTAATGAGAACACAATATTTTGAAATGGAAAAATTTTAGACATACCACATCAGCCTAAGAATAAGGTGGTATTGACACATCATTTTAGTGAGGTTTGAAAATATAATATAATAAGATAGTGTTTATAAATTTTTAAACAACTTATAAGCGGTTTAAAAAAATTTATAAACTCAGCCAAACAACTTTGTAATCAATTGAGCATGACAAAATTTGGGCATCAATTGAGATTTGAGACAAAGTCACAAAAATACGCCGGGTGGTATGGGCTTTAGGGATTTAATTTAGAGTAGGGATATTTTCACCCCACAATTTGATTGTTCACCCCCAAATTTTTGTTCTAAATTTTTTTTAGAATATTTGCCATTTATCTCAATTCACAAGAACGCTAAATAGCACTCTCAATTCACAAGTCATTCATCTTTGATTTTGATGTTGAAATCCCAATTGTGACATATATTTTATTTTTTTAACTTTAAATATTTTAAACAATGATTGGTTTATGTGTGGGTTTGTGTTTTAAACAATGTTTGGTTTATTTTTTTAACTTTAAATATTTTAAACAATGTTTGGGTTGTTACACTTAAAATTAAATGAAATATTGTGTAGATGTTTGTGTGGGAACAATTGATTAATATGTTGGAATTTATAATACAAAATTCAACTAAAAGAATTAATATTTAAGCGTTAATCTTAGTTTAAATAAAAAAAATCAATGTCTCTCCTAGACATTTCACATGTTCAGATATTTTGCAAAAAAAAAAAGTTACAAAAAATTCAAAATCGTTAAAAAAATCAAAATCATACTCTACAAAATAATATCTATTTTTACAGTTTCAAATTCTATTTAGCAGGTAGAATTTAATCCCCAAAAAATTGTGTTATGTTATTGATGGTAAGATATTATATTTGGTGGCAATATTTTTTTGGAATCATAAGCTATCTTAGTGACAATATCTTTTCCAAAATATTATAATAACCTCTAACAAATTTCACATCTATCTATATTTTGCAAAAATAAATTTAAAAAATATATAAAAAAAATTGTTCAACCGTGAAAAACTATCTTGAATTAATTTAATATTTAAAATAATATTCCATATTATACGTAAATATTTTATTTTCATCGATTAGAATATATTCAAATTTATTATATTTTAAAGTAAGATACTTTTTTTAAAGTTATAATACTTAAATTATTAGTAAATAAACTTAATGTCTTTTTATTTTTTTTGTTTTTTGTTTGTGGCCAATACTATAAACTTTAAACCATGAAAAATTTATTCCACATATTTAATATATATATATATATATATGTGTGTGTGTGTGTGTGTGTGTGGGTGGGTGTGTGTACATTAATTATATAAGATATAATAGTCTTTTACTTATTTATCATTTATAATACTATTTTAATATTTGTATATTAAAACAATATATAAAAAAATAGAAATCCCAATCTAAAAAAAGAATATATGTACATGGTGACATAATTTTATCAAAAAATAAAATTGTGTATTACAATCTATTATTGAAGGAAAGATATTATATTTGGTGGCAAGATTTTATTTGGTATCATACACTATTTCAGTGACAATATCTTTTCTGAAATATTTCAATTCCATCCGACAAGTTTCACATCTATCAATATTTTGCAAAAATAACTTTAAAAAATATAAAAATTGTTCAACCGTGAAAAAAGATATGCTTGCATTAATATAATATTTAAAATAATATTTCATATTTAACGTAAATATTTTATTTATTGAAGACAAGATATTATATTTGGTGGCAAGATTTTTTTAGTATCATACACTATTTGGTGTCAATATCTTTTTCGAAATGTTTCAATTCTCTCCTTCAAAAATTTCAATTCTATCAATATTTTGCAAAAATAACTTTCAAAATATCTAAGAAGTGAAATCGTTCAATTTTGAAAAAAAATTTGATTGCATTAATATAATGTTTAAAATAATATTTCATATTATACGTAAATATTTTATTTCCATTGTTTAAAATATATCAAGATTTATTGTATTTTAGAGTAAGATACTTTTTAAAGTAATAGTATTTAAATTGTTAGTAGAGAAACTTAAGTCTTTTTTTTTCTTTTTTCTTTTTTCTTTTTGGCCAACACTATAATTTCTAATTTATAGACAATTTATTCCACATATTTTGAGAATATATATATATATATATATATATATTAATTATATAACATATAACAACCTTAACTATTTATTAATTACGATACTCTTTTAATATTTGTATGTTAAAAAATATAAAAGAAAAACCGAAATCCTAGTTTGGAAAAGAATATCTGTATTTTGCTGTTTAATAATTTTATCTAAAAATAAACTTTTGTATTACAATCTATTATTGAAGGGAATATATTTTATTTGGTTGCAAGATTTTTTTTTGTTATTATACACTTTTTGGTGAAAATATATTTTCCAAAATATTTTGATTTCTCTTCTAGAAATTTCACATATATATATATATCAATATGTTGCAAAAAAAAAAAAAAAAACCCTAAAATATAATAAAAAAAAAAGAAATCGTTCAACAAAGAAAAAAGAATTGCTTGATTAATTTATTGTTTAAAAGAGTATTCCATATTATACGTAAATATTTTATTTTCATTAATTAAATTTCATTCAGATTAATAGTAAACTATAGAGAAATAACAGCTTAGTAATAACAACTCCATATTTTACAAATTAATAATTTTTAAAAAAAATTAAAGAACAAATCCACATCCGTTGATTTCCAAATTATCTTGATAAACTGGGGCCTTGAGACCGTCTTCGGTAAGTTGTTGCTCCGGGTTGAGATCGTTATACCGAGAATTTATCCATATATATGCAAGAAAAAAACGACGATTCAATTAGATTAAAAAAAAATTAATCTCTTACCCGATGCGGCGGTGTGCGTTGTTCCGATGAGGTTCAAGGCCGCGGTGGACCGATGCGGTTCGAGGGAGGAGATCAATGAGGAGGAAGCAATTCGTGAATAACCTGAGAGAAGCAGGACGACGGAGTGAGAGAAAGAGAGAGGAGAAAAAATCAGTATTATACCTTTAAAGAAAAATCAAGGAGCGGTGGTCCAATGCGGTAGAAAATGAAGAGAAGAGAAGAGAAAATTATTAGAGTTGTAAATTAGAATGAAAACAACCAGGTGGCTTAGCCCACCTGGCCACCGGGTTCCTCACTCTAGTGAGTGACCTGGGTTCGATTCCCTTTGGGAACGAATTGGGAGGGAGTTATAAGGTAGGCTTGAAGATTTCTGGGAGTGTATGGAGACTTGGTGAACTAATCTAACTACTAACAACTACTCCCTCCGTCCACGAAAATTTTACCCGGTTACTGTTGAGCACAGTTTTTAATGAAAAATGATATTTTATTGAAAAAGTGAATAAAGTAGATAAAGTAAGAGTATTGTGGTGGGTATTGTGGGACCCATTTTTTTGTTTGTGAGTGTAGTTTATTTCCAAAAGAGGAATGGGTAAAAATTTGGTGGACGGACCAAAAAGGAAAGCGGGTAAAAATTTGGTGGACGGAGGGAGTAACATTTACCGATAAAAAAAAAAAGTAAATTAGAATGAAAACTAAAGTGAAAAGGTAGGCTTGAAGATTTCTGGGAGTGTATGGAGACTTGGTGAACTAATCTAACTACTAACAACTAACATTTACCGATAAAAAAAAAAAAAAAGTAAATTAGAATGAAAACTAAAGTGAAATTTGACAGTTATAGAAAATATAAAATGAAATGTATGATTGAGATTAAATGTATAAAATATATAGTATAGATTAAATTTTAATTTAATTTAAAACATGCCTAAAATAATTCTTAAAGAAAATACAGGTGTTGATAGGCGAACATAAGTCAATAAATGGCGAACAAGGATTAAAGCTACATCAAGGATTATGAAGAGCCAACCTCAAATCAAGGGTGATCAACAAAGAAAATCAAGTTGGGGTGCATCTACCAATTTGAGAGGTGTATAAAGTGACGAACAACTCCCCGACGAACAACTAATGGGCGAACAGGTATTTAGACCCGAGACCAAGAATGAGCCAACTGTGAAGTCATCAATGACGAACAACTTGGTCAAATTATGATACAACAGCCATGGTGAACAAGTGAACAAAGCCATAAGGCGAACAACTTCCAAAGTACAACCTCAAGAGGCGAACAACTTTAAGTTGGAGAATCAACAAGATCAATCAAGCCGACCTAGGCGAACAACAATGAGTCCGAGATAAGACCAAAGAAGACTTTGTAGCTAAGATTCAGCTTTGATAAGATCAGAGGGACACATGTCAAGCATGCAGGCTAGGGAGACCAAGAGTCTTGGACACCTCATGCTTGTTAGTCTCTATAAATAGTTGTTCTCCAGCTGTGAAATACAAGTTCAAAAAAAAGTTAAAATACAAAAACACTCCCAAAAGCACATACTATAACACCTAAACGTGCACACATACGAAATTAATTCAATTTCGACTTTCGTACATCCAATTTCATAACCCGAACCCCGATTTACCATTTACGGTGGTAACTAATCACACGTATTGATTGGTGACGTAAAAACGGATTAAAACAGCCACTAATCCTTACGATTAGATTCGTTCACCAACAATTTGGCGCTAGAAGGAGGGCTCGAACCTCCGGTTTAGTGTGATTACTCAAGAACTTCAAGTTGAAAACTTGAAGATTCATAGGAAATCTTAAGAAATATTTGAAGATACAAACAAAAGTGTTCTTGGTGTTCTTGGTGTTCTTCAATTTATAAATTGAGAAATAATTTAAATTGAAATGCCTCAATCTAAAGAGACCCAAGGATCACGTTTGTCGAAAAGAGCATCTCAGACCCGGGCCACGTCGGCCGACCACCAGGACCGTGACCCGAGACATGCGAACAGGTCGCAGCATACAGCCATAACACATAACCTCCCCCCTGAGATGGAGGCTTTGGCGAACAACCCCAACGAGTTAGCCAAAACCATAGCTGCTCTCCAGGCCCTCCAGAGGCAACAAGAGCAGGTTAGGCCAACACAAGCAAGGCCGAGGGACAAGTCCCTAGAGGTTGTTAGACCCAGGACTACTAGGGGCGAACAGCGAGAGGTTGATAGTGCCCAAGTCAGACGGAATAAGGGAAAGGCCAAGGTGATCGACCAGAGAGAAGTACAGGCTGAGTCTGGTCGTGGACGAACAACTATGTCTAGCCATGGAACAACGCGTTCCAGTGCTCAGGACAGGCTTAGCCAACCCCAACAGGAAGCTGCTCGCCGGGGAGCAGAAGATGGGCGAGCAACTTTTGAACAGCCTCGCCCATCAGTCCATGAAAGACTCTCCCAGTCAGCCTTTAGGCGCCTAGGGCCAAATGCGGCGAACAACATTAGGAGGCAAGCCCAGGAAGTGCCCACTCCAAGCGAGGGACTGCGACGAGCAGAAAGGTTAATGCCTTTGCTCGCCGAACAGCCTCCAAGTCAGGGGGCACCTCTTGATGAATTGTCAAGCCTAAGGAAGGCTGTGGAGAACATGCAGGGGCAACTAGACCAACAGAGGGGGATGGGAACGACTAGCATGCCATCCTCACCTTTAACAGCTCACATTTTGAAGGCCCCGATACAGAAAAAGATTCAATTTCCGGCAAGCATTCAATATGAAGGCATCGCCGACCCCCGGGTCCACTTAACGAAGTATACGGACTACATGGTCTCCGTGGGGGCCAGCGATGCCACCCAATGCCGGAATTTTCCTTTAACATTGGGCGATCGGGTTCACAAGTGGTTTTCATCAATGCCGCCGGCATCAATCCACTCGTTCCTCCAACTAAGTCGAGAATTTCTTTCTCACTTTTCAACGGCGGGGTCGTATCTTTCCCAAAAACACCGGCTGTCAGATTTGAGGCAAAATGATGATGAAACTGACCGGGCGTTTATGGAAAGATTCGATAAAGTTTTGCTAGAAGGAGAACCGGTGAGCGAAGATACAAAGATCGTCGCTGTGATGGCCGGATTGAAAAAATGGTCGAAGTTATGGAAGGAGGTACGTCTAAAGTGCCCAAAGACTTATGCCGAGTTCAAAAACCAAGCTGGCATTTTCGTTTCCATGCACGAGGCCCTACAAACAAATTTGGGGGAGAATAAAGTTGATCCTAAGGAGAATAATAAAAAGCCCGTCGGGACAAGCTACAGGGTCCCAAAAAATATGAAAGCATTCACCGAAGGATCAGATTTGAAGGAAAAATTGAACCAAGTATTGACAGTATCAGTTGATACTGTGTATAAGAGCGTAAAGGAGAAAGAGTTGCTTTCCCCACCACGTAAAATCCGTCAGGATACTGGCAAACTCAACCCAAACAAGTATTGTGCCTACCATCAAAGTGTGGGGCATTTTACGAGTGAGTGTAGAGATTTGCTTAAGCAACTCTGGCGATTTTATGAGGAGGGAAAGCTCTCCGATTTCGTTAAAAGGCAACCTGGGAAGAGAACCCGGGAGAACAACTCAGAAGACGAAGAGGATGGTCAACCTCAGAGAAACAACAGACCCGGGCGACCAGTTCCCAGTATACCGGCTTAACCTTTAGAAGATTTTTTCATGATGGAACCCGCAGGTCCCGCGGGAGGGTGTTTTGATGGACAACCACCCGACTCTAATCGGAAGAGGAAAGCGGAGCTACGAGCGATTGGCCAAGTACAAGAAATGGGAGTTAAGCCGTCTATCATGCAAACGGCAGAATTAACTTTCACCGAAAAAGACCTTGAAGGCGTCTTAACTCCGCACAATGATTCACTCGTAATCTGCGCAAAGATTATGGGGACCAGAGTCCACAGACTGTTGGTGGACACCGGAGCCTACACCAACATCTTATTTAAGAAGACCCTCGATAATCTGGGAGATTATTCGGGTTATGTTCGGAATACAACACATAGAATCATAGGCTTCGGGAATGCTGTGACAACACCGTTGGGAATTGTAACATTAGCAGTACAACTTGTAACGGCTAATGAACCCGAAAGAAATATAACAAGAATGGTAGATTTCTTGGTTGTAGACCAGGAGTCGACCTATAACGGGTTTCTTGGCCAACCTTTTCTCAATGAATTTAAAGCTGCATGTTCCACTTACCACTATTGTTTGAAATTTCCAACAGCCAGTGAAGCAGGCACAATTAAAAGAGACCAACGGAGAGCACGAGAATGCATTCAACAACTACGAGCAAAATTTGTACAAATATCCATGATGGAAGCAACAAGTTATCCCGTCGACGAACCATCAATACTGAACAATATGATGGACATGGACGACCACAACGATACGGACGAACAACACTTGAACGAGCAAGTGTTGGACGAACAACTCGTTACCACCCGCGAGGAACCTCCATCTGACGAACAACAAAGGGGTGATGACGAACAACCCTCAGTGGGGGACTTGGAGGGCCAAGTACAAACGAACAACAATGGGACGGAGCCAACTGATGATCTAGAACCCCGCCTGGGGGCAGAGCCCATGAACATCGAAAATGATTCCAACCCTGAGGAACCCATGCTTGATCCCCGTTGGAAGGGACAAAAACGACGAGCGACCCCAGTCGAAGAGCTGGAGGCGTTCAAAGTTAATCCCGACAACGAAGATCTTGAATTATTCATAGGATCTGAGCTCCCAGAGCCTTACAGATCCCGAATGAAAGAGTTCCTCACCAAGAATCTAGATGTCTTTGCTTGGTCTCACGCATATATGGTGGGGATAGACCCGAAACATGCTTGCCACAAGCTGAACATAAATCAAGCAAGAAAGCCCGTCCATCAAAAACGAAGGAAGTACGGCCCGGACAAATATCAAGCGTTGAATGAAGAAGTTAAAAAGCTGTTAGACAATAATTTGATCCGTCAAGCACTTTGTCCACAATGGGTAGCAAACCCTGTGCTGGTGAGGAAATCAAACGGAACCTGGAGGCTATGCATAGACTTTACAGATCTGAATGCAGCATACCCGAAGGACAACTTTCCTCTCCCGCACATCGATCAATTGGTGGACAGCACTGCGGGTCACGAAATGCTAACATTCATGGATGCTTTTGCAGGGTATCATCAAATCCCAATGCATCCTGACGATCAAGAAAGCACAACTTTTTACACTAACAAAAACTTGCTGTGCTGGAAGAGAATGCCCTTTGGCCTCATCAATGCCGGGGCAACTTATCAAAGGCTGGTGAACAAGATGTTTGACCAACAAATCGGAGACACGGTGGAACTCTATGTAGACGATATCGTAGTCAAAAGTCCCAAGAAGGAAGACCATCTTCAACATCTGACTCAAGTGTTCGAAATTCTTCGACACTATAACATGAAGTTGAATCCAAAGAAGAGCAGCTTTGGAGTTCACTCAGGGAAATTCTTGGGCCATCTTGTTAGCCAGCGGGGAATTGAGGCCAACCCTTCAAAGGTTAAAGCCATCATGGATATGCAACCACCACGTTCGGTGAAAGAAGTGCAAAGACTCACCGGGTGCCTAGCAGCATTGAACCAGTTCATATCCAGGTCAGGGGACAAGTGCCGTCCATTCTTCGAGGCCGTAAAAAAAGGAAAGTTTGCATGGACTAACAACTGCCAAGCGGCCTTCGATCAACTTAAAGAATACCTGGGAGATGTCAAAATCCTATCAAAACCAATCCCAGGAGAAAAGCTCTTTCTATACTTAGCCGCATCAGAAGTTGCCATCAGCTCTGTTTTGGTGCGCGAAGACGGCAAATTTCACCAACCTATATATTACGTCAGCCAGGCTTTACACGAAGCAGAGATCAAATATGCTCCAACCGAAAAGCTGGCGTATGCTTTGGTTATGAGCGTGAGAAAGTTACGACCATACTTCTTTGACCATCAAGTCGAAGTTCTAACAACTTTCCCGCTCAGGCAAATTCTCCATCGCCCCGACACTGCAGGTCGTCTCTTAAGATGGTCACTGGAGATTAGCCAATTCGGGGTGACCTATGCTCCTCGAACAGCGATCAAAGGGCAAGCATTAGCCGACTTTATAGTCGAACTAACTTTCCCACCAGATCCGACGAGAGGACTTGATCATCCTTGGCATCTCTATGTGGACGGATCATCAACCAATATAGCCTCGGGGGCAAGAGTAGTTTTAATCAGCCCAGATAGACAAGTGTTCACCTCGGCAATCAGATTTGGTTTCATGGCAACCAACAACGAAGCTGAGTATGAAGCTCTTATTGCTGGTCTCCACCTATCTCTCACAGTTGGTGTCAGACGCTTGCAAATATTTGGCGATTCACAATTGATCGTGAACCAAGTCCGAGGTGAATACGAGGCAAAAGATGATCACATGATCAAGTATCAACGGATTGTTGCTCACCTAATGTCCATGTTGCAGCAAGTTTTCATACAGCAAATTCCAAGGACGAGCAACACTCAAGCAGATGCGCTTGCTCGACTAGCAACAAGTG
Organism: Ballota nigra; assembly: GCA_947034835.1. Classification (NCBI taxonomy): domain Eukaryota; kingdom Viridiplantae; phylum Streptophyta; class Magnoliopsida; order Lamiales; family Lamiaceae; genus Ballota; species Ballota nigra. The sequence goes on from OX344730.1 coordinate 15,439,814, forward strand.
AAGGCCCCGTAGAGTTGGCAGATATTATAGTTACAAAGATGAAAGATCCATCAACAGTAAGCTATAATGTCAACCAACTCGACGATCAAACCAGTGAAGAAGACTGGAGAACAAGTATAGTCAAATACTTGAAAAGTGGGGAAAAACCAAACAATCCTTTTGAAGCTGCCAAGCTAGTAAAGCGAGCCACCAGATATACTCTGGTGGGCGAGCAACTCTTCAAAAGGGGAATATCAGTCTCACTTCTCAAGTGTTTGCCTAGGGGGCAAGGTGACTTGAAGCGACTACACTAGCTTCTACTAGTAGCTACCCCGCAAGAGAACGGGTTCACTGTAGTATGGGCAAGTATAGGGACCAAGTATTATCGAACCCAAGGGATGGTGTATATGCGAATAGATCCCTGAAGATCTACACGTCGTAGTTAATATGAGTGTAATGTTTTTTTGGTTTTTTGAAAAGAGAAAATAATCTAAACTAAATTACTCTACGAATGCAAAAGGAAAATTAAACTAAGTATCTAAGGTGTTTTTCAGATATGAGATGGTGATGCTCAGGATAGGAATCCCTACGTATACTAACGGAGCAGGTACATAATCAAAATAACTGTGACACACAAGAATTAACCTAAGTCTAAGAATGCAAGGTGAAAGCTCAAGATTCTAAACCCTAATACTTTACCCTAACACTCGACTTCACTAATCCACTAACAAGTTAATGGATTGTGCTCAATTAATGAGACCCTAATTTAACTAAGGTGATGCGGTCGTCCTCCTTCGCTAAACCGGTAAATGAATTAACCTTTCCTAAACCTTCTAGTTAAGACTACTAATTGTTATTGAGTGATGCGGTCGTCCCCTCTCTAACACTTTCGTACTAAATTCAAAGGTAAAGTTCAGATTAATTATAAGAATTCATTAATTAAGAGAATTAAAACTAACGTCACGAATTACTTTAATTACGTACCCACATCCTACTTCTACGAGTTCATCCTAACCTAAGCACGCAAGGGTTTTAGCCGGACATGGTTTTAACATAAATAAAAGCAACAGAAGAAACAACGAACATAAACATGATGAATTGAATGAAGAAAATAAGAAACATGAACTAGGGTTTAAAAAGAAAATAAATACGAAGAACTGAAATTGAATTAACTAAAACGAAATTAAAAGCGTTTAAAGTAACAAACTAATGAAAAGAAACTAAGAATTCGTATGCAAAACCTCAACAAAACGTAAACTAAAGCTTGCTCTTCTTCTTCCCTTCCTCTCTCTAAAAACTAAGTCTAAAAGTGATTTCTAAAGTTGGGGATCCTTCAAAACGTGTTTGGACGAGATATATATAGGCACGGGTCGAAACGGGAGTTACTGGGCCGAAAATACGAATCCGGAGGCAAAAGTATATGGGCGCTCGAGCAAAACGCTCGAGCGGTCCCGCTCGAGCAGTGTAGCTCGAATGATGCATTCGCTCGAGCGGTCGCGCTCGAGCTGCTCGAGCGCTGAAATGACTCTGTATGTTTTGGACGCTCGAGCGATTCGCTCGAGCGGTGGCGCTCGAGCTGCTCGAGCGCAAGAATTGTTCTGTACGTTTGCGCGCTCGAGTAAGGCGCTCGAGCGATGGCGCTCGAGTAAGGCGCTCGAGTGACTTCAAAGCTTCTCCCAAGTGATACTTTTCCTCGTCCGCACTAATACCGATCGTATTTCTTCAATATCTTCTCATCCGGGCATCCGTTTGAGTCGATTCAAAGTCCTACGAACTCCCTTTTTCATCCTCTATTCACCTATGAGCATCAAAGAGACAAATTTATCAATGTATAGAAATAATGCTCATTTGACTCTAAATACTCTATAAACTCGACCAAAACTAGGGCGTTTCTAGCTACGAATCATGACAATTTCACGCCTAATCAACCCCCCCAAACTTACCATATTGCTTGTCCCCAAGCAATGAAATAATAAGTCAAGTGAAATTGTTAGGAATGAGTAGGAAAAATCAATCATGCAAGCTAATGAATTCAAGCTTCAAAAGTCAATCACCCGTATACTCACTCAATTCCTTTTATCGTATTCATGCAACAATAATGAGAAACACCAAGATCAAGCATGGATGTGCACTCAACGATGTGTTTAACTCCCTCACAAGTGTATAACAATGATAAAGGGACTCACTCAATCAATCAATCACACAAATTGGCAGCCATAGGCTTGTAAATGCTCTCAACTTCGACCATACTCTAGAAATCAATGCCGAATCAAAAAGGACTTTCAAAAGGTTGTAATGTAGGCTCTTTGGACAGGTGGGATAACAATATGGTAAAGTGACTCAAGTGAATGGAGAATAGAAATTCAAAACTTCGGTACTTCGAGATTAAGAACGATCTACTTCAAACATATTCAATCACTACACTTTCGCTTTCAATTCTCTCAACACTTCAATTTTTTTCTTTCTCACTTTTTCACTTTTTCAAACACTTCATCATTTTTTTCTTTTTCGCACAAACACATGAGCTCATTTTTTCCTTTGCTCATTCTCAATTTTTTTTTTTTTTGTTCTTTTTCCCACATCTCAAAACTTCATCACACCTTTTTTTTTTTTCATATTCACTCAACAAACAACCTTCTCCTTTTTTCAACTCAATTCACTCCCTTCATATTCACACTTTCCTATTCTCCGCTCAAATTGGGACAAAAAGGCTTAGGAATTGGAATAGTGTTCATATGTGCTAGCAAATAAAATAGGCTCTAGGCTCAAAGGGGCTAACAAGGGATCAATGTCATTGGTAAGGAAAATTTTGGCTAAGTGACTCAATTAAATTAAAGATGGCCTAAGATCACATTCGGCATATCAAACTAGACACAATCTAGAAGCAAGAGCACATGCAAGTTCTAGCATCCTCTAAAGTGACGATTCACTCACAAACGAAGAGATTAATTCATGCATTTAAATCTCGTAAGGCTCAAATCTCACAGCTTTCACATCCATGCTAGTCCTAGTGCATTCTCACTCTCATCACACAAGTACTCAAAAGAAAAATTCGCAAGCATACGGATTCTCTCCCTAATCAGCTCAAACTCAAATACTCACACAAGAAAACTCCTAACTCAGTCTCACAATTCACCCTACTCATCAAATCATACTCAAAGATAGCAATCAACAAGCATAAGGTGATTGATAGGCATAAAATATTGAGTAACAAAACAAATTAATAATAGCCCAATGAGCATCTCAAGGCACCAAATAACTAACTCAACTCAAAGATAAGGGGTGCTCCGGTGCAATGTAATAATAAAACAAATAAAAAACTCCACCCCCCAAACTTCGACCTTGCTAGAGGTCTAAGTTTGGGGTTGTGGGTTACCTCAACCAAATAATCCAATTTCTCTCAATAGCTTTGCACACTCCCTTGTCTCAAGTTGGTTCCTTCAATCTAAATAACTCCATGATACCTTTACTCCTTTAGAGACAAGCCTACAAAATAAAACTCTCAAGTACGAGGTTAAACATACGACTCAACAACATCCTAGTAACATAAAAGGAAAATAACTAAAAAAAAACACTCAAAAGCAAATAAAAATGGGTTGCCTCCCATTCAGCGCTATTTTTAAGGTCCTCATGCCGGACCAAGCTCAAAGGAGCTTATGGGACATCATACTCAAATTTACCTCCCTTACTCTCATAAGAGTGGTGTTTGAACTTCTTTCCTTGATGCCCCACCATCATGAGTTCCTTTGCTCTCTTCTCATCCCCAAGTGTTATGGGTCTCAACTCCTTCTTGCCTCTATCTGGAGGAGTCTTACTAAACAATTTCTTGAGTTTGGATTTTTTCTTCTTAACTCCTCCTTTCCCTTCTAACTGGACCACGTCCACTTTCTTCACCTCTTCATCCTTCAACTTCTTCACTTCATCCCTATCAAAATAATCAAGATCATAACGCTCATGGGTTAAATTATCAATTGAAGGACTAGCAAAATCTTGAATATGAGAAGGATTAGGGAGAGAATGCGTGTCTTCAACACGAGGATCAATTGCATCCATGCAATACAAGCTCTCATCCTCCCTCGGGTATTTCATGGCTTCATATAGGGAGATCTTCACTTCTTGATCATCAACCTTCAATGTAATCTTCCCATTTGCCACGTCTAGCACCATCCCCGCCGTAGCTAAGAACGATCTTCCCAAGATCAGGGGCACGTGCTCATCTTCCTCCATCTCTAGCACTACAAAGTCGGCTGGAAAGATGTGATCTCCAACTCTCACTAGGACGTCTTCAACAACACATTGAGGTCGAGTAATAGACCGATCGGCAAGTTGAAGCGTCATCATTGTGGGTTGAAGTTCACCACCTTCCAACTTCTTGAAAAGCGACAACGGCATGAGATTGATGCTCGCCCCGAGGTCGCACAACGCTCCCTTCTTGATCCCATTCCCGATATCACATAGGATCGTGAAACTCCCGGGATCCTTCAGCTTTGGTGGAAGCGCCTTGTGCACTAATGCACTCACCTCGTGGTTCAGCTGCACCAAATTCGGCTCATCCACTCGCCGTCTTTTCACGATCAAGTCCTTCAAAAACTTCGCATAGTGCAGCATCTGTTCCAAAGCATCATAAAAGGGAATATTAATATGCAGTTGTTTAAAAACATCAAGAAATTTAGCAAATTTTTCATCAAGCTTCTTTTTCATGAAGCGCTGTGGATATGGGACGGGTATCACAGATTTGGGTACCCCCCATTCATCTCTTTCTGTTTCTTTCACTTTCTTCCTTGCTTCCTTTGCCTTTTTCCACTTAGGAACTCTCTCTATCTCCTCAAAGTCTTTCCCCTTCTGGGACTCATCCATATCTTCATGCTTCTCAATCCCTTTACTTTCAATCCCCTTCTCAACTTGGGGCGTCTCAGAATCAGCAGGCATCTGAGGACCTTCATAATTGGTTCCACTTCTAAGCTGGATCGCCTTGCACTGCTCTTTCGGGTTCCCCTCCGGCATTCTATTCACTGATTTTGCAATCTGGCTCATCTGGAGCTCTAAAGAGGTGAACCTTCGATTGTTCTCTTGTTGAGTTCTAGTCCACTCAACGTTCATCTTCTGGAGCTCTTGATCACGTTGATCACCCTTCTTGTGCAACTCCTTCACATCGTACTCCAAGGATGACAACCGCTTGCTCCCTTCCTCCACCTTCTGAAGGATCGCTCTCAACATATCCTCGGTTGATGCACCGCCTTCTCCACCAGGAGGTTTAGACCCCGGATCCACACCTGCAGGAACAGTAACACCAGCTTTTGGGTTAGCATAAGAAAAATTCTCATTTTTCCTCCATGTGTTTTGAGGAGGCTGCTGGCCTCCTTGAACTCCTTGTGTGTTCCTCCATTGATTTTGAGGCAGCTGTGGGCCTGGAGGTACAAATGGCTGGCCATAAGAAGGTCTTCCATACTGGTTTCCACCTTGGTAGCCATTGTGATTGTAATACGGACCTCCCATGTAATTGGCTACCTCTTGTTGTCCACTTGGTTGGTCTACTCTCTCATTCTCTACTGCATGCTCTCCAACCAAACTCTTCCCCAACTCGAGGTTGTTGATCTTTTCCATCATGGCCATCAGCAGCCTTCTCGTTCCTTCTTCAACCTGATGCACTCTCTGAAAATCTGCATCCACACCCCAAGCACCGGTATTCGTGACAATGTTGTCAACGATCTCTCTACACCTCTCTATGCCTTGATTGAGGAATGCTCCACCCGCACAGGCGTCTAAATGGTCTTGCCCCGTCTTGTTGGCACCACTGTAGAAGAATGCCATAATATCCCCCTCATTGTACCCGTGCTGCGGGCACTCTATCAGCATGTTTGAGTATCTCTCCCACGCTTGGCGTAGATCCTCTCCAGACTTCTGGCGAAAGGACGAGATCTCAATTCTAGCCTTGATCGTCCTAGATGGAGGGTAGAATCGCTCGAGGAACAGACGCTCGAGCTCGGCCCAAGTGGTAATACCTCCCCGCGGGAGCGTATTATCGTACCACTCCTTAGCTATTCCCGTCAGTGAGAATGGGAACAGCCTAAGCCTCTTGGCATCTTCAGACATGCCATTATAATTGAATGTTGAGGCTATCATGAGAAAGCTCCTCAAGTGTGTATGAGGATTCTCCTTCCCGATCACCCCTTTGAACTGATTCTCGGTCAGCAGCTTGAGAATTCCTGGAGAAATTGAAAAGTTATTGGCCTCAACTGGAGGTAAGGCCACTCCATCGTAGTACCTATGCGGTTGTGCCGCGAACCTGCCCCGAATTGCCATATTCTGATCTGCGTTCTGGGGCGCAGGCTGAAGAGCGACAGGTGGTGCTGGTATGTTTTGAACTGGAGGTTGTTGGTACACAGGTGGTTGGTTATAGACAGGAGGTGGAGGATACGGGTATGGTGGATAAGGGTATGGTGGGTATGGGTAATGTTGATATGCTGGGTTGTGGAAAGGGTTATTTGGGTTTTGTGGGTAAGCAGGATTGTTCAGAGGATTTGGGACTAGGTTCTGAGCTGGATTGTTTACATTTTGTGCACCCGGGTTCTGGCTTTGACTATCCACGAACTGGTCTTGATTCTGACCACCACTCCCTCCAGAGCCATCAACCCGGTTTACTGCCTGATTGAAATCGTTGGCAGCATCGTCCAACTCATTACTGAGATCCATCGGTTCCATCCCTAAGTCGGCTGCGTTCATTCTTCTCAAGTAAGCTCGGTTCCTTCTGGCTATTGTCTCAGGGTCCAACGGTATTCTTTCTTCGCTCGTATTGCCTTGTGAGCGTGTTCTCATAAACCTGACACACTAGCAGATGGATCAAAACGCAACTGCCGAATAAATAAAAATAAAAATAAAAAATAAAAACAGAAAATAAGCACCCACTACTAACTACTAAGCTATCGACAAGTCCTATTCAAAAAGCATAAAACGCCATCCCCGGCAACGGCGCCATTGACTTGAAGCGACTACACTAGCTTCTACTAGTAGCTACCCCGCAAGAGAACGGGTTCACTGTAGTATGGGCAAGTATAGGGACCAAGTATTATCGAACCCAAGGGATGGTGTATATGCGAATAGATCCCTGAAGATCTACGCGTCGTAGTTAATATGAGTGTAATGTTTTTTTGGTTTTTTGAAAAGAGAAAATAATCTAAACTAAATTACTCTACGAATGCAAAAGGAAAATTAAACTAAGTATCTAAGGTGTTTTTCAGATATGAGATGGTGATGCTCAGGATAGGAATCCCTACGTATACTAACGGAGCAGGTACATAATCAAAATAACTGTGACACACAAGAATTAACCTAAGTCTAAGAATGCAAGGTGAAAGCTCAAGATTCTAAACCCTAATACTTTACCCTAACACTCGACTTCACTAATCCACTAACAAGTTAATGGATTGTGCTCAATTAATGAGACCCTAATTTAACTAAGGTGATGCGGTCGTCCTCCTTCGCTAAACCGGTAAATGAATTAACCTTTCCTAAACCTTCTAGTTAAGACTACTAATTGTTATTGAGTGATGCGGTCGTCCCCTCTCTAACACTTTCGTACTAAATTCAAAGGTAAAGTTCAGATTAATTATAAGAATTCATTAATTAAGAGAATTAAAACTAACGTCACGAATTACTTTAATTACGTACCCACATCCTACTTCTATGAGTTCATCCTAACCTAAGCACGCAAGGGTTTTAGCCGGACATGGTTTTAACATAAATAAAAGCAACAGAAGAAACAACGAACATAAACATGATGAATTGAATGAAGAAAATAAGAAACATGAACTAGGGTTTAAAAAGAAAATAAATACGAAGAACTGAAATTGAATTAACTAAAACGAAATTAAAAGCGTTTAAAGTAACAAACTAATGAAAAGAAACTAAGAATTCGTATGCAAAACCTCAACAAAACGTAAACTAAAGCTTGCTCTTCTTCTTCCCTTCCTCTCTCTAAAAACTAAGTCTAAAAGTGATTTCTAAAGTTGGGGATCCTTCAAAACGTGTTTGGACGAGATATATATAGGCACGGGTCGAAACGGGAGTTACTGGGCCGAAAATACGAATCCGGAGGCAAAAGTATATGGGCGCTCGAGCAAAACGCTCGAGCGGTCCCGCTCGAGCAGTGTAGCTCGAATGATGCATTCGCTCGAGCGGTCGCGCTCGAGCTGCTCGAGCGCTGAAATGACTCTGTATGTTTTGGACGCTCGAGCGATTCGCTCGAGCGGTGGCGCTCGAGCTGCTCGAGCGCAAGAATTGTTCTGTACGTTTGCGCGCTCGAGTAAGGCGCTCGAGTAAGGCGCTCGAGTGACTTCAAAGCTTCTCCCAAGTGATACTTTTCCTCGTCCGCACTAATACCGATCGTATTTCTTCAATATCTTCTCATCCGGGCATCCGTTTGAGTCGATTCAAAGTCCTACGAACTCCGTTTTTCGTCCTCTATTCACCTATGAGCATCAAAGAGACAAATTTATCAATGTATAGAAATAATGCTCATTTGACTCTAAATACTCTATAAACTCGACCAAAACTAGGGCGTTTCTAGCTACGAATCATGACAATTTCACGCCTAATCACAAGGGCAAGCAGTACTCGAAGAAATTCACGCCGGAGTATGTGGAAATCACACTGGGGGGCAAGCCTTGGCGTACAAAACCATCAGGCAAGGGTATTATTGGCCGACATTACGTCAGGATGCGATCAAGAAAGCAAAAACTTGCCATCAGTGTCAGATTTTTGCCCCGAATATTCATACCCCGGCCCAGGAGCTCGTGTCAGTTTACAGCCCATGACCTTTTGCAAAATGGGGGATGGACATCATTGGTCCTTTCCCGGCTGGAGTCGGAAATGTTCGATTTGCCGTTGTGGCAGTCGATTATTACACTAAATGGGCAGAAGCAGAGGCCATGGTGAACATCACGCAGCAGAAGATGATCAACTTTATTTGGAAGAACATTGTCTGTCGTTTCGGAGTTCCACATGCAATTGTGACAGACAATGGTCCACAGTTTGATGGACAAGAGTTGAGAGAATTCTGTGCGAAGTGGGGGATCAGAAAGCATTACTCCACACCTTATCATCCCCAGTCAAACAGACAAGTTGAAGCTGTGAACAAGATAATCAAGCATACATTAAAAGTAAGACTGGCGGAGAGCAAAAGTGGTTGGTCTATCGAACTCCCGGAAGTCTTGTGGGCATACAGAGTTTCTCCCAGGTCTAGCACCGGAGAAACACCCTTTGCTATGGCTTTCGAAATAGAAGCAGTAATACCTATTGAGTTAAGGACCAGTACGATTAGGACGACCAACTTTGATGAACAAGCAAATAATTCTGCTCTAAGTGCTGAAATGGATTTGCTCGAAGAAAAAAGACTCAATGCTGAGTTAAAAAATGCAACATACAAGCAAAGAGCGGAGCGTTATTATAATTCCCGTGTAAAAGTCCGGGAATTCAGAGTTGGAGATTTGGTTCTAAGAAAACTGCTCGCCCAATCTTCAGGAGTACTGGGACCAGCTTGGGAGGGCCCATATCGTATAACGGAAAAATTCGTAAATGGCGTATACGATCTCGAAGATATGGAAGGCAAGCCGGCCTCATACTCCTGGAATGCCGTACATCTCAAGAAGTACTATCAATAAATGGGCGAACAATTATCTTGGGGGCAAGTATGGCGAATGAAGTGAATCAAGCAAATGGAATGGATCAAGGATCAAAAACTTGCATAATTTTTTGAAAATTTGGTTAAGTATAGATTAAAAATTTGCTCGCCACATTTGTATAGTCTGGTGCTGCGTCTTTTATTTTTCAATAGAGTTGCTCGGCAAAAATCTATAAGCGAGCAAGTTTTTAGTTTATGTTCAAAGTTGTTCGTCATATTGTATATGTTAGTGATGAACAGTCTTAGAACACTTGTAATTTGTTCAAAATGTAAATACAGTAGTTGTTCGTCAGCAAAAGAAAAGTCCAAAGCTCGAGGTACCAGTCCATTCAAGGACCAAAGCCATTCAAAGGTTGTTCGTCTTTTAAGATGAGCAGAACCTAAGGCTAAACCCTATTCCATCAAAGGCAAAGTTCAAAAAGCGAACAAAGCCCAATACAATATGTTATAATTGCAAAAGCATTGCATGAAAATGTAAAGGCAATTAACATATAAGAAGATGAGCGAACAAAAGAAAGACATTCATTGAATTAAAGGCTTTAAGCCCAAAAGATAGTACAAGCTGAAAATAGCCATTACAAGTACTACAAAAAAGGAACGAACAACTATTACAAAAGAAAAAGAAAAAAGCTAAGTCCTAAGAGCTATTGTTGCTCGGCAGGGGGAGGATCTTGAGCCTGCTCGGCGGGAGGTTCGACAATCATATCTCGAGCCAAGTCTTCGGCAGCCTTATCCTCAGTCTCTTTAGCACTCTGCTCGACAGCGGCGGCCACCTCTTCCTCTTGTTCGCCTTCATCAACTGGAGAAGGAGGATGAGTGATGGATATACTGGGGTCAAGTTTGTCAAGCTTAACCCCTAGTACGGCCAGATCCGCCAATTGAATTTCGATGTTGTTCGGCGGTGGATAATGCTCCATGAATTCATTCAGATCCTTGCTCATTTCTTCAACCAAATCCTTGAAGTCATAGGCATCGGCCGTGCGGATGCTGTCCGCATAGGCGCAGATATATCCAAGGTTGGGAATGGGAGCAGTTCGAGCCTGAACTTCCTCTTCAAGTTGCTCGCGTGTGAAGAGGTTGGCTGCCGCCTCCCGAAGACGAGCAATTTCTGCTTTCAGTTCGGCGTTTTCTTGTTCAGCTGCGGACAGTTTTTTCTCCCCCTCGCCGAGCAAGGCCTCCTTATCCTTAAGCAGAGCCTCATTGTCCTTCAGCTCTTTGGACAGGCTTTGAATTTCTTCAAGGCGTTTATGCTCAGCATCAATGTAAACATTGATCTGGTTGTTGAGACGAGCAATCTTAGCTTCATATTGGCCGACCAGGCCATCCTTCTCTTCAGTAAGTTGCCGAGCAGTGCTGGCATAGTGACGAGCAGATTCTTCTTGCTCGACAACTTGGGCAATTGCCCTTTGGGCAGTGACGAGGCCGTTGGCGACGAGCATCATTGAGAGGTGAAGATTGTCCGCCAACCCCTGTTGAAAAACGGCCTTATCTAGAGGACGCGTCCAAGCTCGGGCGACCAACTCCGTCGCCCTGCGAACATGCTCGCCAGGAATCTCCCTTATGTTAACGAGAGTCTTCGAGCAAGCGTACTGGTGTACAACACTTGCTCGACCGGGATGATCGTCAGCACGATATCTGCGAACAAGAAATAAAAAGACACTTAGAAAAATAAATAAAAAATGATGATGATGAATCTTGCTCGACAAAGGCAAGGGTAAACTTACTCTTTAAATTTCCGATCATCCCAACCCAGATGGGTGAGGTCCTCGGGGCCGCGACCAGAGGTGGAATCCTTGCTCGCTTTGCCTGATTTTTCTACAGGCTCAGTAGAGCGGCGAACAGCATCCCCCTCAGGACGAGAATGACTGTGGCCCACTTTCTCCTTCCCCTTGCCACCAATGGGGATGTCTTGGGCCAGCGGAGTCCCATCCGCCTTCTTTAAGCGCTTCCCCGCACGAGGGGGAGAAATTGGAGAAGATGGCTGAGCAGGAGCAGGAGGAGCAGCTGATCGCGGAACTTTGGCTCCCTCAGCCTTATTCGTCATCCCCAGGATCTTAGTAGGCGGATCACCTCTCCTCTTCCGCCCTTTCGGAGGCGCCATCTCAAAAACCCTCTGTTCTAAGAGAGCAAAACTTGGAGGAATGGCAACAGTGACTTGCTCGGCTTAAAAAAAAAAAAAAATTTTAGACGAGCAAGATTGGGGATGTCAAATGACGAGCAAAGTTCTCATTAAGGAGTTCGAAATTTCCATACCTGGGGGCACCTCAGCTTGAGCTTCCAGGTGATGGGGGTATGTGAGCAGGCGAGCAGCTCTCAGGCACTTTCTATCGCGCAAGTACTCGATAGTCCTCTCCGCTTTGTTGCGAAGGCCGACCAAGCAAGAGGTGAATAGAAACTCTGAGCCGACCTCTTCTTCCTCCGAGTTCCACTTGGGCAAACGAGGGCCTGCGAACAAACAAGAAAAGTTAAATTAGAACAGTACAGCTCGAGGACGAACAAGAAATTAATCTTACGTTTAAATTTCCCGTAAGAGGCTGGGGAATTTATTCGTCCATCACCACCATATGGGCCAGAAGATGCTCGCCAATCACCCCCAATGAAAAAGAAGTGCTGCTTCCAATCGCGGATTTTGTTCGGCACTCCCTCTACCATCTTCAGTCCTGTCCTGGCCTTGAGATAAAAATATCCTTCCTCTCCAGGGGGACATCTCGTGATCGTCATGAGGTAGTTGATCTCATCTGCAGTTATGCGATCAACGTATCCCTCTAGTACGAACAGACACATCGTCCCCAATAAGTTCATCCATCCGATTGGGGTGATTTGGGTGATGGCAAGGTTGGTCGCCTCCAGGAAGCGAGCAACAATAGGTGGAAGGGGCAATTTCAATCCAGCAATCAGAGTATGAATGTTGATCGCTGTGCATCCAGGAGGTGGGCGATCAGCTCTCTCTTTTCTCTTGGGAGCCCACATATGAATATCAAAGGGAATCTTGTAGGTCTCCCGGATCGAATCCAATTCATACTCGCGAACAACGCTTTTAATCTTGCTCGCCTGGTACTCAGTCTTCACCAGATCCAATACTTCTCTCTGTGGGCGAGCAAAGTTGTTCGCATACTCCTCAGCATATGCTCGCCATTCGAAAGGCCGAGCAACTCCGACTGGGATCTCGTTTTCCAACATCTTTGGAGATGGAAAGTCTATCCCTTCTAAAAATTCGCGAGTCAACTCGTCGAATTGGGGATCCTCCGATTCAGCGCTAGACGAGGAGCCCTCGTCAGAGTCCCTGTTCGCAGCAACCACCACTTCCCTCCCAGATGAGCGAGCACCAGAATCCTCCAAAGAACGTACAACCGAGTCCACGTGAGGATCCGACGCCGAGGAAATAACGAAGGGAGGTTGATCGACAGGGGCCGCGGTTGGGAAGAGTGGGTCGAGTGTTTCTTCGGATTTGTTACTCGAATGCGAAGACATGGAAGGAGAAGGGAGAAGAAGAACCAGACGGCGGCGTTTCGTCGGGGAAGACGGCGGAGCAAAGCCACACACGGCGGCGATGGAGATTTTTGAAGAAAAACAAAAGAGATGAAATGAAGAAAAAGAAAAGAAAAGTAACTACCTTGTCTTAAAATTTGAAGTCAGATGCTGAAGGACGGACGCCGGAAAGCTTGAAATCGCCGGAGAAGGAAGAATCGCCGGAGTACTGTAGCAAGAGATGAAAAAGTGGGAAAAATTTGTTTCCCCCTTCTATTTATACCCCAAGCAAAAAACGGGGCACAAAGCGTAATTTCCAATAAAATACGGGCCAAATTGAAAGAAAACGGGGTAATTTCCGAGCAAGTATAAGAATCGAAGGGCCTACATGCAAATATAGGGGCGCGTGGCCTCGGGATTGCTCGCGCGTGGGCGGCGCACAACCATGCCGCCCACGTCATCTTCGTACAACCCCCAGACCTTGGGGAGACGAAACGACAGACCATATGTTGCTCGCCCAAGCCAATGATGTTCGCCCCAACCCTCATCATTTTGATATCCTAACTATAGTTGCTCGCCACAAAGTTGCTCGTCTGGGGCAACATATAGCCAGGATAGGGGGCAATTGTTGATAGGCGAACATAAGTCAATAAATGGCGAACAAGGATAAAGCTACATCAAGGATTATGAAGAGCCAACCTCAAATCAAGGGTGATCAACAAAGAAAATCAAGTTGGGGTGCATCTACCAATTTGAGAGGTGTATAAAGTGACGAACAACTCCCCGACGAACAACTAATGGGCGAACAGGTATTTAGACCCGAGACCAAGAATGAGCCAACTGTGAAGTCATCAATGACGAACAACTTGGTCAAATTATGATACAACAGCCATGGTGAACAAGTGAACAAAGCCATAAGGCGAACAACTTCCAAAGTACAACCTCAAGAGGCGAACAACTTTAAGTTGGAGAATCAACAAGATCAATCAAGCCGACCTAGGCGAACAACAATGAGTCCGAGATAAGACCAAAGAAGACTTTGTAGCTAAGATTCAGCTTTGATAAGATCAGAGGGACACATGTCAAGCATGCAGGCTAGGGAGACCAAGAGTCTTGGACACCTCATGCTTGTTAGTCTCTATAAATAGTTGTTCTCCAGCTGTGAAATACAAGTTCAAAAAAAAGTTAAAATACAAAAACACTCCCAAAAGCACATACTATAACACCTAAACGTGCACACATACGAAATTAATTCAATTTCGACTTTCGTACATCCAATTTCATAACCCGAACCCCGATTTACCATTTACGGTGGTAACCAATCACACGTATTGATTGGTGACGTAAAAACGGATTAAAACCGCCACTAATCCTTACGATTAGATTCGTTCACCAACAACAGGGTTTTAAAATAAAATGATTTGAGAGGTGTGGTGGTGACACATGTTTAAAAATATTTTATAATAAGATCCTCAATGTGTGTTGGGGTAGTTAAATACCTTCTCTTTTAGTATGGACACAATATATTCCTAACATAACTACCTTCTCTTTTCTACGTATGAATTAATTCTATGGAACATGGCGACTTGTCAAAGTTTTGAACGATTTTCACCCGTACTAGTACGGCCACATCATTACTAGTAGATGCAAAATACTATGTTCTGTGTTATAAATTGCTACCTAACTATTGCGCCAATTAATTATGAATAAAATTTTGAAGGTGGGAGCTCATGTTATGTCATATGGAATGCAGTTACACACCACTTTCGTTGCATTAATTTGATGTCGAATTGAAAACGTTGAACCTCAATTTGAGAGACACGTAAATTGAAAGAGTAGGTGCTGGATATATAATGCATAAACACAAAACCTTCACCACATATACTATGTCCTACTTTAATTCATGTGAAACTAATTAGAACGTATGGATTTCATTAATGAGTAAACTTTACTTATGAGTTTGATCTACTCGTATAGAGTGGCGGATGCAGAAAATTAAAATAAGGTATGCAAAATTATAGTAATACTAAAAACATAATTATATAAACAAATTATAGACAATGTAATTAAAAATTGAAAAAATTTACTATAAAGAACAGTTTTTTTTTTTTTTTTTTTTTAATCAGAATCGCTCTCGACAAATTCTCATATTTTGAAAATAGTTAAAAGAGACATCGTCATTGATTATTTTTTCAAAACACACCACTCTAGCTATATAATTAACTAAGATATATTAGCCCACCTGGCCACTGGGTTCCTCACTCTATTGAGTGACCTGAGTTCGATTCCCTTTGGGAACGAATTGGGAGGGAGTTATAAGGTAGGCTTGGAGATTTCTGGGAGTGTATGGAGACTTGGTGAACTAATCTAACTACTAATAACTAACAGTTACCGATAAAATAAAAAAAAAAGAGATAAAATGGTAGTAAACTTAATATGCACAGTACAAATAAATCTTTCGACTATTGTTCCTTCCTTTTGAAAAGAATTTAGAATCAATTAAATTTTGGAATCCAAGAGAAAAAAAAAAATTATAAGGTAGGCTTGGAGATTTCTGGGAGTGTATGGAGACTTGGTGAACTAATCTAACTACTAATAACTAACATTTACCGATAAAAAAAAAAGAGATAAAATGGTAGTAAACTTAATATGCACAGTACAAATAAATCTTTCGACTATTGTTCCTTCCTTTTGAAAAGAATTTAGAATCAATTAAATTTTGGAATCCAAGAGAAAAAAAAATTCTCAACTATATACTTACAAATTTACATGATTAATTTTTTTATCAATTTGTTTATATTTAAAATAAATATCATATATAATATATATTAGTACTAATTTGTTTATATTTAAAATAAATATCATATATAATATATATAGTATTAGTACTAATATTTTGGGAACATAGAGGATATGCACCTGCATACCCTGCCACTATGCTAATCCGCATACCCTTGATAAAATGATTAAAATATATCTTGACCTATACTCCCTCCGTTCCACTCTAAGTGTCTCACTTTTCCTTTTTTGTTGTTCCACACTAAGTGTCTCATTCCATAAATGGAAAAAACAACATTTTACTACATATAAACTTTAACATTCAAATTCACACAATATTACCAAAAATGTCACTCATTCAATCCACTTTTCAACACTATTCATTACTTTATTAAACACTATTCATTACTTTTCAACACTATTCATTACTTTTCCAACATATATTAATAAACAAATACACTTTCTTAAACCATTCAACCAAAAGAAATGAGACACTTAGACCGGGACGGAGGGAGTATTTTCTTATTGAACCACAGTACTAATTAATGACAAAGTATAGAGTGAAACTGGTTTATACATGAATCACCAATGAGTATTAGTTGTTTTCATTGAAGAGTATTAGTTGTATTACTGAAGAGTATTACTGATTTACACTAAAAAGTCTTAGAGGGGTGTATTCAATTGAGATTCTATCGGATTTTTTTAGACTTTAAAATGTCTGTGGATTTAGAAAATCTATAGACTCCATGCAGAGTTTGACTGACTTTTTTTATTGATTTATTTGGATTTTCATAGACTTTACAGGATTGAGGAATACATTTTTTGTATTGATTTACATGGATTTACATAGATTCCGGCGCTGGAACCATTGATGCAAATATATATGGGACACACTTGTATATAAAAAAATATTTATCCAAATTATTTAAAAAATATATATATTAGTTAAAAAAATACATTATTATTTCATCTTCATTTCCATTACCGTTATACCTCGCCCTCATTAGAAGTCTCATGTTGTTAGAAGAGATTTTGGAGAGTAAAATTTATTTATATTTTTTGAAAAGTAGACTTGACAATGGGGCGGGTAATCCCCAAAGCAAACAGAGACGAGAAATTTTTTTGCCCCGTAGGTGGGGACCGGGATAGTATTCCAGCCCGGAGGATCCCCGTCTCGTTCCCCGCGGGGAGCCGCATTATTTTTTATATAATTAGTATATTTATACATAATTTTAATGTTAAAGTAAATTACAAATAAATATTTCATAGTTTTCAACTCAATTAACTATTTATTAAAAATTATATTTTTTTATTTAATGTTATGTTATTAGTTCCAAATTATATTATTTTCACTTTAGTATATATGTTAATTAAAAATATTAGAATTAGAGGTTCTTCAAATTGTTTAAATTAATTTTTTTTTAACATCAACTTAAAGTAATTGTTGTGTATATTTAAAGTTTTTAATTTAAATATTTTTTTATATTTTAAAAATGAGATAAATAAATAAGTAGGCGGGGAACGGGGATCCCCGGTGAGACGGGGATGGGGAAAAAATTTCCCATTTATTTTGCAGGGACGGAGATGAGGAATGACCTCCCGTCCTCGCCCCGTTAACATTCCAATGGAAAATAATCAAAGAAAGTCTATAAACTATTGAATACTTAAAGATTTTTTAAGACTTTTCAAAATCCGTAGAAATCTCTTGTTATTAGAAAAGAAATGAAAAGTGAAATCTATTCATATTTTGGAAGGGAAATCTAAAAAAATCCGTGGAGTATTAAAATCCATTGATTGTTGAATACCTAAAGATTTTTTAAGACTTTTTAAAATCCGTATTGAATACCTCACGATTTTTAATGACTTTTGAAAATCTAGATTGAATACCCCCAGACTTTAAAAGTCTAAAAAAATCCTACAAACTCTATAATCAATACACCCCTCTTAGTTGTTCAGTGAAAATGAACTAAGACTCTTCAGTGTAAACCAGTAATACTCTTCAGTAAAAACAACTAATACCCTTCAGTAAAAACAACTAATACCCTTCGATAATTCATATATAAACCAATTTCACCCTATACATACTCCTAATTAATATGTGAAATTATTTGAATGATAAATTTGAATATTACATATTAATAGTTTTGAAATAACGGAGCATCATTTGTTTATATAGATATGTCCTAGTCGATACAGATGAACCTCTTTCTGCATATATTAGCCATTCCAAAAAATAAAATCAATTGCTATGAAAAGATTGCAAATTAACAAGACAGAAAATCTAGACTTATAATTCTAGTACCAGATGAGTCTGTTATTCTGACTCCTCATACGATAATCTCTAGTAATGAAAAAAAAAACAAGGAGAAGCCAATAACGACAAACTATTTTAAGTGATGACAAAATATAGAGTGAAAATGGTTCACACATAAACCAATAAAGGGTATTAGTTATTTTTGGTAAATAGTATTAGTTGTTTTTACTGAAAAGTATTAGTTGTTTTTATTGAAGAATATTAATTGTTAATTGAAAACAAACTAAGACTCTTCTGTGAAAACAACTAATACTCTTCAGTAAAAAAAACTAATACTCTTTAGTGAAAACAACGAATACCTTTTAACGATTTATGTATGAACCGATTTCACTGTATACATACTTTTAAGTGAAAGTATGTATCATTTGTAATTCTCTTGGGTTTGATTTCTTTTAAATTTACCAATGAGTAAATTACGTTACATAAATATGTTATTAAATGACTATATATGTTGTCTCTACTAATATTTAGCCATATATTGTTCTCTCTCTCCCAAACTTATCTTATATTTTACTGTTTGTCACCTTAAAATAAATTGAGTTTAATTAATAAATATAAATTATTATGTGCAAAAATTATAATATGAAATACAAGTATAATATAGTATAGAGAAGATATAATTGTAAAAACTAATATTATTATCTTATCATTTATAAAAATATTAATTGAGCAAGGGGAGATGATAGTTCCAACAAGAGAATATATATAATCTTCTATGTAGTAATGCATATTATTAGGATGATATTGATAATGCATCTCTAATATGTCTTATTAACTGTATTTCCTCCGTCTCCAAATAAATTTTACGCTTGATTTTTTTTTTTAGGAAAAATCATATTTAATGTATAGAGTTGGTGATGAGATGTGATATAGAGAAAATATAAAATTAAAGATGGGTTACGGTGACAAAAATATACTCCTTCCGTCCCTTTATTTACTTTCCATTTTGACATTTTCGTCTGTCTTACACTTTACTCCTTTTTACACATCAATAATATTTTATCTATATAATTTTTTTTTCTCTCTCCATCACATTAATTGTATTGTATCTATATTACAGGAGTGTTATTTACTTTAATGTTTGTGCACGAAAGTTATCCGAAGCAAATAAAAAAGGAGGAAGTAATAACTATAAGAATGTGGGGAGCCTCTAAATGACAAAATATAATAATTATAAGAAAGTGGGGAGCCTCTAAATATTATACTAATAAAAAGGGTATGTATAGAGTGAAATTAGTTCATACATAAATTATTCAAGATTATTAATTATTTTTATTGAAGAGTATTCGTTGTTTTCACTAAAAAGTCTTAATTTAGAATCACCAAACAACTAAAGTTCTTCAGTGAAAATAAATAATACCCTTCAATAAAATCAATTAATATTCTTTCATAAAAATAACTAACACCTTTTAATAATTAGGTATGAATCACTTTTACTATATATTTTATCAATAAAAAAGAACGAAATCAAGATCTCGTACATATTTAGGACGAGGTGGAGCATTGATCAATAATTCTTTTCTACATATGATAAATTTAAAGAATAAAATATTACCTCGTACCGTCTAAGAAATTAAAAATGAAATATTATTACTGATTTGTCCAGATATGAATGAATTTGCAAATGGTATGTCTGTATCACCAACTCTAGTTAGGAGTGTAAAAACACGCAATATATATTAGAATATATAAAATTGCCTATGGAAATTGTCAATATGGCTATAAAATTTCCAACAAAAAAATTTGTATTTGTAGGGGGAATTACCTACGAATTGCCTACAAAAATTGTATAGGCATTTTTTTTCCACACCTACAAAAAAATTTGTCTACAAAAATTCCGTAGGCAAATTGTGTTGTAGGTAAAATTTTATAGACAAATGACTTGTAGGTAATTATACCTAGGGATTTAATTTCGTAGACAAATTAATTCCGTAGACAAGTTGTTTTTAGGTTGAGAAATGTAAAAGCTTTCATAATTAGAAATTTTCATAGGCAAATCGTAGACAATTCATACCATGCACTTTTTTGTTGGAAAACTTTTGTAGGCAATTCTTTATTTTCTTGTAGTGACGGTCTAAACCGAAAAAATCGATCAAATCAAATCGAGATATAAAATTTGGTTCGATTTTTGGTTTAAGGTTTGGGTTACAATTAATTTTTTTAAAAAATTTTTGCTTCGATTTATGGTTTTTATGAATTAAAAACATATAAATCGGACCGAACCGAAATATTTTCAATGGTAATATATATATATATATATATATATATATTATATTAAAGTTCACTAAATTAAGATGTAATAACTTATATTTTAATATAATATAATAATAATATTAGATATTTTAAATTCACACATAAAAGACTTGAGTTGATTTCTGTTTTGCATAAAATACTCGATGAGTGGTGTTTTGTGTTGATTATATTTTTCAAATTGTTGTTTAGCTTTTGAAAATTATTATGTTTTATTTGATTTTGTAGTAAAGTTATTGATGTATTTATGCTTAAAAATTAGTATTTAGATATGAACATGCAGGTTGCAAATATTTGAATAAAACGAGTATGTTGATGCTATAATAATTAAGTTGAATTTAAAAAAAAATAAATTATAAATAATTTCAGTTTGTTGGGTTTGGGACCGAGTCGAACCAAAATATTCCGATTTGGAACCGAACAATTATTTAAAATATGGTTTGGTTTTTAGTTTGTACAAAATATTCGATTGGATGGTCGGTTTGACTAATTCTAAGGTTCGGTGGTTCGGTTTGATGACTGAACCGACCTTTGCACACCCCTAACTCTGGTTACTGAAATTTAGGAAATATTTTAATTTATGAATAAAAATAAAATAAATGTTACTAACATAAAATGTAATATTCATAAATTAAGTCACTACAAAAAAAACACTGTTTAGCGACGGAATTTGCGACGGAAAATCCGTCGCAAACAGTGTTTTGCGACGGATTTTGCGACGGACACGTGTCCGTTCCTAAAACAGCCATAGCAAATTAACGACGGACAAAACCGTCGCAAAATTGGCGGGTCAGACCCGGCAGGGTCGTACAAAATTTGCGACGGACAGTAGTCCGTCGCAAATTATTCGGGTCAGACCCGATCGGGTCAACAATATTTGCGACGGAAAATGTCTGTCGCAAATATTTATTAATATATATTTTTATTTTATTCGGTTATAATTTGCGACGGACAGTATTCCGTCGCAAAATACCGAGCCTATACAAAAAAAAGTGGCTCGCGTGGTTCGAGCCCGGGCACCCGGGACGGGCGCGGACCACTTGGCCACCGGCCCATGGCTTATAATAGGCGGCCCACCTTCTATATGTCTCTTATTAGGCCTTGAACAATTAATCCAAATTTGCGCCCAAGGGGAATCGAAAGCGCGACCTCTTGTGCTAGTGGAGGGGACGCGCGCCACTCGGGCACGTGCTATTTTCGTTCATTTTTACGCAATTAATTGTATATGTATTCAAATTAAGTTTTTTTTATAATTCACCAAATTAATTTTTTTCGTATCTAACTTGTTTATAAAAATATTTTGCCCAACTATTTTTTTATTTCGTAAAATTATTTATTTCGACAATGCGTAATTTTATAATTCGTTCATTTGTACACAATTAATTGTATATGTATCCAAATTGATTCATTTTTTTTCCATAATTCACCAAATTAATTCAATTTCGTTTCTCACTTGTTTTTATAAATGTTGTGGCCATTTAATTTTTATTACTTTGGTAAAATTATATATTTCGACTCCCGCTTAAATTTATAATTCGTTCATTTGTACGCAATTAATTGTATATGTATCCAAATTGACTCATATATTTTCCACAATTCACCAAATTAATTCATTTTCGTTTCTCACTTGTTTTTATAAATGTTGTGCCCAACTATTTTTTTATTTTGTAAAATTATATATTTCGACAACGCTTAATTTTATAATTTGTTCATTTGTAAGCAATTATTTATATATGTATTGACTCAATTTTTTTTCTATAATTCACCAAAATTAATTTATTTTCGTTTCTCACTTGTTTTTTTTAAATGTTGTGGCCATTTAATTTTTATTATTTTGGTAAAATTATATATTTTGACTCCCGCTTAAATTTATAATTCATTCATTTGTACGCAATTATTTGTATATGTATCCAAATTGACTCAATTTTTTTTCTATAAGTCACTAAATTAATTCATTTTCGTTTCTCACTTGTTTTTATAAATGTTGTGGTCATTTAATTTTTATTATTTTGGTAAAATTATTTATTTCGAACTAAAAGTAAAAAATTGTACTTCACAAAAAATAAAATAAAAGTAACATTAATTCAAACAAAAAGAAAAAATTGTATTTCACATTTATTAAAATTTAATTTTTTCTACTCGTCGGAATTAAATCCGGCATCCTCTTCCTCCTCATCCTCGCCCAGGTTAACAATCGGCTGCTGCATCGGGGGCATCGGCGACTGGGTCGGCGGCATCGGTGGTGCAGGCATGTGCGCTCGTGGCACATCAGAGGCGAACAACCGCCACCACTCCTGCATGACGGCTGTATACAGCTGCAGTTCGGCTGTATACTGCTGCATCTTGGCTTCTTGCGCCTCTCGCTGCTGCCTCTCATAATCTTCCTTCTCTCGCTGCTGCCTCTGCATGTTCTTCATTTGTTCCACCACCGTGGCAAGCTGCCTCTCGACCTCACTGGGATGAGAGTCGATGGAAGACTGAGAGGAGGATGAGCCCGAGCCACGAGGTCGGAAAAAGTTCTTTCCGAAGCTGCCCAATCCAGTGAACCGCCCCTTTTTAGCCTTGACGTTCTTGAAGTACAATTCATTTTGAACGTCAACAGAAGGCTGTGTGGGGGACATCGACCCCGACCCCTCTGCCGTTTCCTCAGACTGAGGCTGAGAGGCAAGGTCCTCGAGCATCTTTCTCTGCAAATTAATTATACAAAAAATTAAATAAATTGAAAACAAAATATAAAATAATACTTTTAAAATTAAAAATTGAAATAATACTATTAATATTGAAATAATACTTACGTGGATCTCGGTGGTACGACCGTAGGTAGACTTTCCAGTCTCCTCGACGAGTGGGTGGGCGAGCTGCAATCTCTCAAAATGAGAGGGCCCACGTCCTTGCTCCGCCGCCTAATTAGAAAAAAAGATAGTAAAAATTAATACCACTCATAAAAATTAGAAAAAAAAATAGTAAAAATTAATACCACTCATAAAAATTAGAAAAAAATAAAAATTCAAAAACTACAAAATTAAAAACGAAACTTACAAATCTCAACCCGTGCTCATAAATGGACCGAGAACCGGCCCGATGTCTCGCCATTCCTTCTCCATCAGAGTCACTACGCCGATTCGCCTTGTTTTTCTCCGACTTCTCTTTGAATTCAGGAGAATTCCAGTACCGAAGGAATTGGTCCCAAATCGACCGCTTTTCACTGTCAGTCCCCATGTCGGTGGTCTCTCCCTTCTTATACCACTTTTCCCTCATTCTAAAAAGGAGGTCTCTGTACCTTTCCGCCGTATATTTTTCAAAATTCTTCAACATCTGGTCATCGTGCTCCGGTGCCCAGACACATTCTTTTTGCAATTACAATTTAAATGTAAATATCTGTTTATATATTTGATATTAATGAACGGTGAATTAATAAAATAAATTAATACCTTAAACTCCTCGAAGTATGTCTGTTTTCTTACATCGGACACTAGCCCCCAACTGTAAGCGGTGAGCTCGAATCCACCGGCAATGATGGACTTGGAAACCAGATTACTAGCCTCATGACCCGGAATCCAACTGTAAAATTAAAACTTCAAAGTTAGTAAAATAATTAGGTTTTAATTAATAAAAAAATTGAGTATAAAATATTAAAACTTACGTTGAACCATGTGGCTGAACAGGCATCCGTGCTTGAACAACCGGATGCTGGCGGGAGGAGGATGAGCCCTCAGCAGTCTGCTGTGAGGAGGGGGAGCCCGAGCCAGGCTGTGAAGAGGTCTTTGATAGAGACCTCGACCTGAAAATAGGTGGAACCACGGGTCTCAGTGAGGCCCGTCGTCTCCTCCCTCCTCGCCCTCCTCGACTCGCCTCCTCATCCCTCGGAGGCTGCTGACTGCCACTGTCACTGTCTTGTCCACTCATCTATAACAAAATTCACGAATATTATTCGAAATACTTATAATATTATTCAAAATATCAAATTAAAATCAATGAATTTACTAATATAATTCAAACAATTCAACTAAAATCAGTTCTAAACTTAATAAATTCTAAACATGCTTTAAAATTAAATTAAAATTCGATCAACTAATTCAACTAAAATCAATTAATTAACTAATATAAATTAAACAACTCAACTAAAATAAATTAATTAACTAATATAATTCAAATAATTCAACTAAAATCAATTCTAAACTTAACAAATTCTAAGCATGCTTTAAAATTAAATTAAAATTCGATCAACTAAATTCGATCAACTAATTAAATTAAAATCAATTAATTAACTAATATAATTCAAACAATTCAACTAAAATCAATTCTAAACTTAACAAATTCTAAATATTCTTTAAAATTAAATTAAAATTCGATCAACTAATTCAACTAAAATCAATTAATTAACTAATATAAATTAAACAAATCAACTAAAATCAATTAATTAACTAATATAATTAAAAAAATTCAACTAAAATCAATTCTAAACTTAACAAATTTTAAGCATGCTTTAAAATTAAATTAAAATTCGATCAACTAATTAAATTAAAATCAATTAATTAACTAATATAATTCAAAATATTAAACTAAAATCAATTCTAAACTTAACAAATTCTAAACATCTTTAAAATTAAATTAAAATTCGATCAACTAATTCAACTAAAATCAATTAATTAACTAATATAAATCAAACAATCCAACTAAAATCAATTAATTAACTAATATAATTCAAACAATTCAACTAAAATCAATTCTAAACTTAACAAATTCTAAGCATGCTTTAAAATTAAATTAAAATTCGATCAACTAAATTCGATCAACTAATTCAACTAAAATCAATTAATTAACTAATATAATTCAAACAATTCAACTAAAATCAATTCTAAACTTAATATTTTCTAAACATGCTTTAAAATTAAATTTTAAATGGTAAAAATAAAGAAAACTTACGGTTTATTTGTAGAAAATGACGAAACGAGCACTCGGTGGGGACGGATTGGCTCTACAGCGACGGCACCCGACTTCTCCTTCCTTTTTCTCTTTTTTTCGTCCTCCTCCTCTTCTTCTTTTCTCTCTTCTCCGTCTGCATCGCGGCGGGTCTGTATATATAAGTGGAAATTTTTTTGCGACGGACGTGACTTGAAGCGAATATACCAACTTTCTACTAGTAGATTCCCCGCAAGCGTACGGGTTCACTGTAGTATGAGTAAGTATAGCGACCAAGTATTATCGAACCCAAGGGATGAAATGTATGCGAACAGATCCCTGAAGATCTACGCGCCGTAGCTAATATGAGTGTATGTTTTTGGAATTTTTTTAAAGAATTAATTATAAACTAAAATAAACTAAAGAACGAAAGAAACGAATAAACTAAGGTTTGTTTTCAAATAAGTGATGATGATGCTTAGAATAGGAATCCCTACGTATACTAACGGAGCTGGTACATAATCAAGATAATCGTGACACGCAAGAAATAACCTAAGTTAAAGATTGTAAGAAGAAAGCTCAAGAATTCATACCCTAATACTTTATCCTAGCAATCGACTTCACTAATCCACTAAGGAGTTAATAGATAGTGCTTAATTAACGAGACCCTAATTCAAACTAAAGTGATGCGGTCATCCTCCTTAGATAAACCGGTAGATTAATTAACCCTTTCTAAATCCTCTCATTAATTCTACTAATTGTTAAAGAGTGATACGGTCGTCCTCTCTCGAACACTTTTCGAACGAAATTCAAAGGTAAAGTCAAAGATTGATTTTAAGAATTCATTAATTAAGAGAATTAAAACCTAACATCACGAATTACCCTAATTACATACCCACAACCTACTTCTACGAGTTCATCCTACCCTAAGCATGCAAGGGTTTTAGCTAGACATGGCTTTTACGGAAACAAAAACAATTAAAGAAGTAACGAACTTGAACATAACGATTATAACAAATAAATTAACAAACATAAACTAGGGTTGAAAGAAAATTAATGCTAAGAACTGAATTTAAATTAAGAAAATTAAGTCTCAAAGTAATAACAAACAAAGGTCTTAAGAAACGAAATTAAAAAGCAAAATCGTACTATGAATTCGTAAAGAAAACCTCAAAACGTGAATCTCAAGCTTGCTTGTCGAAATTTAACTCTAAAAGTACTATGGTATCAAGTGGTGTATATCGTGGTCTGATGTGATCTGTAAAAACATGTTCAGAAGGGGTATAAATAGGCAACGAGTCGAATTGGGAGTTAATGGGCCAAAAATCACGTACGCTCGTGCACTACTCGTGCACTAGTGCACGAGCTCACCCCCGTCATGCGCTACAATTCTTCCAGAGAGCTAAAAGTGCTCGACCTCCTTTGCTCGTGCACTAGTGCACGACCCGCGTCTGCTCGTGCACTAGTGCACGAGTTGCACCTACTCGAGCGCTATACACGACTGCTCGTGCACTATGTGCACGAGTGCTCCATGCTTGTGCACTTCAATGATACTTTTGCTCCCTCGAACTAATACTTTTCGTATTTCTTCGATATCTTCTCATCCGGGTGTCCGTTTTAGTCGATTCAAAGTCCTACGAACCCCTCTTTTCGCCCTCTATCCATCTATGAGCATCAAAGAGACAATTTCATTAGTTTATGAAAATGATACTCTAAATACTTATATAAATCAATCAAAACAATGGCATTTCGAGTGACGAATCATGACAATTTCACGCCTAATCAACCCACCCAAACTTACCATGTTGCTTGTCCTCAAGCAACGAAATAATAAGTCAAGTGAAATTGTTAGGAATGAATTAAAGAATCAAATCATGCAAGCAAATGAACTCGAGCTTCAAAGATCAATCACAAGTTTACTCACTCACCTTCCTTCATCATACTCATGCAACAACAACAAGAAACACCAAGATCAAACATGGATGTGCACTCAACGATGTGTTTCACTCCCTCACAAGTGTATATCAATGATAAAGGGACTCGCTCAAACAATCAATCACACATATCGACAGTCATAGGCTTGTAAGCACTCTCAACTCCGACCATACTCTAGAAATCAATGCCGAATCAAAAATGATTTTTCTCAAGGTTGTAATGTAGGCTCTTTGGACAGGTGGGATATCAATATGGGTATGTGACTTAAGTGAATGGAGAATAGAAAATCAAACTTCGGTACTTCGAGATTAGGAACAAACTACTTCAAACATTTTCAATCAACACACTTTCAATTCCAATTCTCAACACTTCAATTTTTTTTCTCTCTTTTCACTTTTCTCAATCACTTCACTTTTTTTTTCACAAACACATGAGCTTATTTTTTCCTTTTGCTCATTCTCAACTTTTTTTTTTCTTTTCTTTCCCACAACTCAAAACTTCATCACACCTTATTCTCATACTCACTCAAGCAATCAGATTTTCCTCTTTCAACTCAACTTGATCCCTTCACATTCACACTTTTCCTATTCTCCACTCAAATTGGGACAAAAAGGCTTAGGGACTGGAATAGTGTTTATATGTGCTAGCAAATGAAATAGGCTTAAAGCTCAAAGGGGCTAACAAGGGGCAAATATCAATGGTAAGGAAAATTTAGGCTAAGTGACTCAATCAAATCAAAGATGACCTAAGATCACATTCGGCATATCATACTAGACATAATCAAGAAGCAAGAGCACACACAAGTTCTAGCATCCTCTAAGGTGACGACTCACTCACAAATGAAGAGATTATTTGATGCATCAAAATCTCAAACTGGTTCGGAAGTCACGGCTTTCACATCCATGCTAGTCCTAGTGAATTCTCACTCTCATCACACAAGTACTCAAAAAGAAAATTCACAAGCATTCTAGTTCTTTCTCAAATCAACTCTAACTCAAACACTCACACAACAAAACTCCTAACTCAACCTCACAATTCACCCTACTTATCAAATCATACTCAAAGATAGCAATCAGCAAGCATAAGATGATTAATAGGCATGAAATATGTAGTCGCACCTCAAAACACTATCAGCTCAAGGAGCATCTCAAGACTCAAATAACCAAACTCAACTCAAAGAGACGTGTGCGCCTGTGCAATGTAACAATAAAACATATAAAAAACTCCACCCCCCAAACTTCGACCTTGTGAAGAGGTCTAAGTTTGGGGTTGTGGGTTACCTCATCCAAATAGTCCAGTTTCTCTTAACAGCGCAGCACACTCCCTTGCTTGAGTTCCCCCCTTTTGAATAACTCTATGATTCCTCTACTCTCTCGAGACAAGCCCACAAACTAAAACTCTCAAGTACGAGGTTAAAACTTATGATTCAATAACACCCTAATAACATAAAAACAATGAAAAATAAATAAAAATGGGCTGCCTCCCATTCAGCGCTATTTTTAAGGTCCTCATGCCGGACCGAGCTCAAAGGAGCTTATGAGACATGATACTCAAAATTACCTCCCTTACTCTCATAAGAGTGGTGGTTGAATTTTTTTCCTTGATGCCCCTCCATCATGAGCTCCTTTGCTTCCTTCTCCACCCCAAGTGGTAGGGATCTCAACTTCTTCTCACCTTTATCTGGAGGAGTCTTACTAAGCAATTTCTTGCGCTTGGACTTTTTCTTCTTAACTCCTCCTTTCCCCTCCAACTGGACCACATCCACATTTTTCACTTCTTCATCCTTCAACTTCTTCCCTTTATCCCTATCAAAATAATCAAGATCGTAATGCTCATGGGTTAACCATCAAATGAAGGATTATCAAAATCATGAATATAAGAAAGGTTAGAGATAGGAGGCGTGTCTTCAACACAAGGATCAATGATATCCATGCAATAACAGCTCTCATCCTCCTTCGGGTGCTTCATGGCTTCATATAGGGAAATCTTCACTTCTTGATTATCAACTTTCAACGTGATCTTCCCATTTGCCAAATCTAACACCATCCCGACCGTAGCTAAGAAGGGTCTTCCCAAGATCAAAGGCACATGTTCGTCTTTCTCCATCTCTAGGACCACGAAATCGGCTGAAAAAATGTGATCTCCAACTTTCACGAGGACGTCTTCAACCACACCTTGAGGTCGAGTAATAGACCGATCGGCGAGTTGAAGCGTCATCATTGTCGGCTGAAGTTCTCCACCCTCCAACTTCTTGAAAAGCGACAACGACATAAGATTGATGCTCGCCCCAAGGTCGCACAACGCTCCCTTCTTAACTCCATTCCCGATATCACATAAGATCGTGAAACTCCCGGGATCCTTCAACTTCGGTGGAAGCGCTTTGTGCACTAATGCACTCACCTCATGGTTCAGCTGCACTAACTTGGGCTCATCTACTCGCCTTCTCTTCGCGATCAAGTCCTTCAGGAACTTGGCATAATTCGGCATCTGTTCCAAAGCATCATAAAAAAAAATGTTAATATGCAATTTCTTAAAAACATCAAGAAATTTAGCAAACTTTTCATCAAGCTTCTTTTTCATAAAGCGTTGTGGATACGGGACGGGTATCACAGATTTTGGTACCCCCCATTCATCACGCTCGGTCTCTTTCACTTTCTCCCTTGCTTCATTTGCCTTCTTCCACTTAGGAACTCTCTCAATCTTCTCGATGCCTTCCTCTTCGGGCTCTTTGCTCTCATTGGACTCATCCACATCTTTACTCTTCTGAATGCCTTCACCCTCAACCCCTTTTTCAACTCCCATCTCCTCAATCTCAATCTCTCCTTGGGGCGTCTCAGAATCAGCAGGCATCTGAGGACCCTCATAGTTGGTCCCACTTCTAAGCTGGATCGCCTTGCAATGCTCTTTCGGGTTTCCCTCCGGCATAGAAGGATACTTCTCCGGCTCTCTACCCAATGATTTTATGATCTGACTCATCTGAAACTCTATCGAGGTGAACCGCCTATTGTTCTCTTGCTGAATTCGATTCAGCTCTACATCTCTCTTCTGGAGTTCTTGATCACGCTGATCACCTTTCTTATGCAACTCTTTAACATCATACTCCAAAGAGGACAATCTCTTGCTTCCTTCCTCTACCTTCTGAAGGATAGCTCTTAACATCTCCTCAGTTGAGGCACCGCCTTCTCCACCCGGAGGTTTAGAACCTGGATCAACACCTGGGAGGAACTGTAATTCCGTCATTCGGATTAGCATATAAAAAATTATCGTTCTTCCTCCATGTGTTTTGAGGAGGCTGCTGCCCTCCTTGATATCCTTGTGTGTTCCTCCATTGATTTTGAGGCGGCTGTGGACCTGGAGGTACAAATGGTTGACCATAAGAAGGCCTTCCAAACTGATTGCCACCTTGTGGATACCCACCTTGGGGATAATTAGGCCTTGCCATATAGTTGGCCTCTTCTTGCTGGCTAATGGGTGGGTCCACTTTCTCATTCACTGCTACATTCCCTCCAACCAGATTCTGCCCCATCTCAAGGTTGCTGATCTTCTCCATCATTGCCATCAATAGCTTCCTCGTACCCTCATTCTCCTCCAACTTGCAAACTCTCTGAAATTCCGGTTCCTCGTTCCATGCCCCGACATTCGTGACAATATTGTCGACGATTTCTCTACATCTCGCTATCCCTTAGTTCAGAAAAGCTCCACTAGCACATGCATCTAGATGGGATTGGCCAGCCTTGCTGGCTCCACTATAGAAGAATGACATGATATCTCCCTCGTTGTACCCGTGCTGCGGGCACTCAATCAATATGTTCGAGTATCTCTCCCACGCCTGACGTAAGTTTTCTCCTTGCTTCTGGCGGAAGGAAGAAATCTCTACCCTTGCTTTAATCGTTCTAGATGGAGGGTAGAATCGCTCGAGGAACAGACGCTCGAGCTCGGCCCATGTGGTTACACCTCCCCGTGGGAGCGTGTTATCGTACCACTCATTGGCTATTCCCATCAAAGAGAATGGGAACAGCCTGAGCCTCTTGGTATCTCAGACATGCCATTATAATTAAATGTGGATGCGATCATCAGAAAGCTCCTCAGATGAGTATGAGGATTCTCCTTCCCAACTTCCCCCTTGAATTGATTCTTGGTAAGCAGCTTAAGAATTCCTGGGGAAATCGAGAAGTTATTTGCCTCTACAGGGGGCAATGCCACTCCATCATAGTACCTCCGCGGTTGTGCCGCAAACCTTCCTCTAATAGCTATGTTATGATCTGCGTTCTGAGGAACGTGTTGAGGATTAGCAGGTGGTACGGGTACTTGTTGGGGAGGTGGTGGTTGATAAGCTGGTGGTTGGTTGTAAACAGGAGGTGGAGGATACGGGTATGGTGGGTATGGATACGGTGGGTATGGATAAGGGTAAGGTAAGTTGTTTTGTGGAAAGTTGTTCTGTGGGTAAGCAGGGTTGTTTTGAGGATGTTGGGCAAGGTTATGAGCTGGATTGTTTACGTTTTGTGTACCCGGGTTTTGGCTCTGGCTGTCTCATATCGGAACTTGATTTTGACTACCACTACCTCCAGTGCCCTCAACCCGGTCCACTACCAGATTAAACTCATTCGCAGCATCATCCAACTCATTAGAGATGTCCATATTGACGTTCTCGTTCTCTCCTCCGGCAGCATTCGTCCTTCTTAAGAAAGCTCGATTTCTTCTTGCTATTATCTCAGGATTCAACTGTAATCTCTCTTCGCTCGTAGCACCTTGTGAGTGTGTTTTTATAAACCTGAAATACTAACAAAAGAATAAAAATGCAACTGCCGAAAATACTACTAAATAAAACAGAAAAGTAAATCACTCACTACTAACTACTAAGCTATCTACAAGTCCTATTCAAAAGACATACAACGCCATCCCCGACAACGGCGCCATTGACTTGAAGCGAATATACCAACTTTCTGCTAGTAGATTCCCCGCAAGCGTACGGGTTCACTGTAGTATGAGTAAGTATAGCGACCAAGTATTATCGAACCCAAGGGATGAAGTGTATGCGAACAGATCCCTGAAGATCTACGCGTCGTAGCTAATATGAGTGTATGTTTTGGGAATTTTTTTAAAGAATTAATTATAAACTAAAATAAACTAATTAAACTAAAGAACGAAAGAAACGAATAAACTAAGGTTTGTTTTCAAATAAGTGATGGTGATGCTTAGGATAGGAATCCCTACGTATACTAATGGAGCAGATACATAATCAAGATAATCGTGACACGCTGACTTGAAGCGATTTTACTAACTTCTACTAGTCGCTCACCCGCAAGCGGACGGGTTCACTGTAGTAAGAGTAAGTATAATGGCCAAGTATTATCGAACCCACGGGATGGTGTATATGCGAATAGATCCCTGAAGATCTACGCGTCGTAGTTAATATGAGTGTGTTGTTTTTGGATTTTTTTAGAAAGATTAATTAAAACTAAAATAAACTAATTAAACTAAAATACTAAAGCAAACGAATTAACTAAGGGTTGGATTCAAATAAGAGATGGTGATGCTTAGAATAGGAATCCCTACGTATACTAACGGAGCAGGTACATAATCAAAGTAATCGTGACAAACAAGAATTAACCTAAGTCTAAGAATGCAAGGTGAAAGCTCAAGATTCTAAACCCTAATACTTTACCCTAACACTCGACTTCACGAATCTACTAACAAGTTACTAGATTGTGCTTAATTAATGAGACCCTAATTTAACTAAGGTGATGCGGTCGTCCTCCTTCGCTAAACCGGTAGATGAATTAACCTTTCCTAAACCTTCTCGTTAAGACTACTAATTGTTATTGAGTGATGCGGTCGTCCTCTCTCTAACACTTTCGTACTAAATTTAAAGGTAAAGTTCAGATTAATTATAAGAATTCATTAATTAAGAGAATTAAAACTAACGTCACGAATTACCCTAATTACGTACCCACAACCTACTTCTACGAGTTCATCCTACCCTAAGCATGCAAGGGTTTTAGCTAGACATGGTTTTAACAAACATAAAAGCAATAGAAGAGACAACGAACATAAACATAATGAATTGCACGAAGAAAATACGAAACATGAACTAGGGTTTTAAAAGAAAATAAATACTAAGAACTGAAATTTAATTAACTAAAACGAAATTAAAAGCGTTTAAAGTAATCAAGCTAATGAAAAGAAACTAAGAAACGAAAAGAAACTAAGAATTCGTATGAAAAACCTCAACAAAACGTAAATAAAGCTTGTTCCTCTTCTTCCTCGCAAAAAAAAAAAAAACTAAGTCTAAAGTAATTTCTAAAGTTCGGGGATCCTTCAAAACGTGTTTGGAAGAGGTATATATAGGCACGGGTCGAAACGGGAGTTAATGGGCCGAAAATACGCATCCGGAGGCAAAAATCCAAGGTTGCTTGAGCAAAATGCTCGAGCGGTCCCGCTCGAGCAGTGTAGCTCGAATGACACAATCGCTCGAGCGGTTCCGCTCGAGCCGGTCGAGCGCTGGAATCACACTGTATGTTTTGGGCGCTCAAGCAATTCGCTCGAGCGGTGGCGCTCGAGCTGCTCGAGCGCAAGAAAAGTTCTGTACGTTTAGGTGCTCGAGCAATGCGCTTGAGCGGGGGCGCTCGACCTAGTCACTCGAGTGACTTACAACTCCTCCCAACTGATACTTTTCCTCGTCCGCACTAATACTAATCGTATTTCTTCAATATCTTCTCATCCGGGCATCCGTTTGAGTCGATTCAAAGTCCTACGAACTCCGTTTTTCGTCCTCTATTCACCTATGAGCATCAAAGAGACAAATTCATCAACGTGTAGAAATAATGCTCAAATGACTCTAAATACTCTATAAACTCGACCAAAACTAGGGCGTTTCGGGCACCAAAACATAACAATTTCACGCCTAATCAACCCCCCCAAACTTACCATGTTGCTTGTCCCCAAGCAATGAAATAATAAGTCAAGTGAAATTGTTAGGAATGAATCAAAAATCAAATCATGCAAGTAATTGAACTCGAGCTTCAAAGATCGATCACACGTATACTAACTCACCCCCTTCATCATACTCATGCAACAACAAGAAGACCCACCAAGATCAAACATGGATGTGCACTCAATGATGTGTTTCACTCCCTCACAAGTGTATATCAATGATAAAGGACTCACTCAACAATCAATCACACATATCGGCAGCCATAGGCTTGTAAGCACTCTCAACTCCGACCATACTCTAGAAATCAATGCCGAATCAAAAAGGACTTTTCTCAAGGTTGTAATGTAGGCTCTTTGGACAGGTGGGATAACAATATGGTAAAGTGACTCAAGTGAATGGAGAATAGAAAATCAGACTTCGGTACTTCGAGATTAGGAACAGACTACTTCAAACATATTCAATCAACACTCTTTCAATTCCACTTCTCTCAACACTCCAATTTTTTTTCTTTCTCTTTTCACTTTTTTTTTCAATCACTTCACTTTTTTTCTTTTTTCACACAAACACATGAGCTCATTTTTTTTTTCTTTTTTGCTCATTCTCAATATTTTTTCCTTTTTCCCACAACTCATAACTTCATCACACCTTCTTCTCATATTCACTCAACAAACAACCTTTTCCCTTTTCAACTCAATTCACTCCCTTCACATTCACACTTTCCTATTCTCCACTCAAATTGGGACAAAAAGGCTTAGGAATTGGAATAGTGTTCATATGTGCTAGCAAATAAAATAGGCTTTAGGCTCAAAGGGGCTAACAAGTGATCAATGTCATTGGTAAGGAAAATTTTGGCTAAGTGACTCAATAAAATCAAAGATGGCCTAAGATCCTATTCGGCATATCAAACTAGACACAATCAAGAAGCAAGAGCACACACAAGTTCTGGCATCCTCTAAGGTGATGATTCACTCACAAACGAAGAGATTGATTAATGCATCAAAATCTCATAAGGCTCAAAAGCTCACGGCTTTCACATCCATGCTAGTCCTGGTGCATTCTCACTCTCATCACACAAGTACTCAAAAGAAAAATTCACAAGCATACAAGTTCTTTCTCAAATCAGCTCAAACCCAAACACTCACACAATAGAATTTCTAACTCACTCTTACTACTCACTCTACTCATCAAATCATACTCAAAGATAGCAATCAACAAGCATAAGATGATTGATAGGCATGAAATATGCAATAGCGAGTCAAATCAAAATCACCCCAAGGAGTATCTCAACAATCTAATAATCAATCAAACTCAACTCAAAGATAAGGGCGTGCATGCATGTGCAATGTAACAAGAAACATAAAAATCTCCACCCCCCCAAACTTCGACCTTGCTAGAGGTCTAAGTTTGGGGTTGTGGGTTACCTCAACCAAATAATTCAATTTCTCTCAATAGCTTTGCACATTCCCTTGTCTCAAGTTGGTTCCTTCAATCTCCACTTCTTTGATACCTTTACTCCTTTAGAGACAAGCCTACAAGCAACTTACTCAAATACGAGGTTAAACATACGACTCAACAACATCCTAATAACATAAAAGGAAAATAACTAAAAACACTCAAAAGCAAATAAAAATGGGTTGCCTCCCATTCAGCGCTATTTTTAAGGTCCTCATGCCGGACCAAGCTCAAAGGAGCTTATGGGACATCATACTCAAATTTACCTCCCTTACTCTCATAAGAGTGGTGTTTGAACTCCTTTCCTTGATGCCCCACCATCATGAGCTCTTTTGCTCCCTTCTCATCCCCACGTGTTATGGGTCTCAACTCCTTCTCACCTTTATCTGGAGGAGTCTTACTAAACAATTTCTTGAGTTTGGACTTTTTCTTCTTAACTCCTCCTTTCCCTTCTAACTGGACCACGTCCACTTTCTTCACCTCTTCATCCTTCAACTTCTTCACTTCATCCCTATCAAAATAATCAAGAACATACTGCTCATGGGTCAAATAATCAAGTGAAGGAGTATAAAATTCATGAATATGAGAAGGATTAGGGATAGAAGGTGTGTCTTCAACACGAGGATCAATGGCATCCATGCAATACAAGCTCTCATCCTCCTTCGGGTGTTTCATGGCTTCATATAGGGAGATCTTCACTTCTTGATCATCAACCTTCAACGTGATCTTCCCATTCGCCACGTCTAGCACCATCCCCGCCGTAGCTAAGAACGGTCTTCCCAAGATCAGGGGTACGTGCTCATCTTCCTCCATCTCTAGCACTACAAAGTCGGCTGGAAAGATGTGATCTCCAACTCTCACAAGGACGTCTTCAACCACACCTTGAGGTCTAGTAATAGACCGGTCAGCAAGCTGGAGCGTCATCATTGTGGGTTGGAGTTCTCTACCTTCCAACTTCTTGAAAAGCGACAGTGACATCAAATTAATGCTCGCCCCGAGGTCGCACAACGCTCCCTTCTTGATCCCGTTCCCAATATCACATAGGATCGTGAAGCTCTCGGGATCCTTCAGCTTGGGTGACAGCGCCTTGTGCACTAATGCACTCACTTCGTGGTTCAACTGCACCAACTTTGGCTCATCAACTCGCCGTCTTTTCGCGATCAAGTCCTTCAAAAACTTTGCATAATTGGGCATCTGTTCCAAAGCATCATAAAAAGGGATATTAATATGCAGTTGTTTAAAAACATCAAGGAACTTAGCGAATTTCTCATCAAGCTTTTTTTTCATGAAGCGTTGTGGATATGAGACTGGTATCACAGATTTGGGTACCCCCCATTCATCTCTTTCTGTTTCTTTCACTTTCTCCCTTGCTTCCTTTGCCTTCTTCCACTTAGGAACTCTCTCAACCTTCTCAAAGTCTTTCCCCTTCTGGGACTCATTCATATCTTTATGCTTCTCAATCCCTTCACTTTCACTCCCAACTCCTTTCTCAACTTCTTTCTCCTCAGTCTCAACTCCATCTCCTTTTGGCTCAATCTCTTCGTGGGGCATCTCAGAGTCAGCAGGCATCTGAGGACCTTCATAGTTGGTTCCACTTCTAAGCTGGATCGCCTTGCAATGCTCTTTCGGGTTCCCCTCCGGCATTCTATTCACTGACTCTGCAATCTGGCTCATCTGGATCTCTAAAGAAGTGAACCTTCGATTGTTCTCTTGTTGAGTTCTAGTCCACTCAACATTCATCTTTTGGAGCTCTTGATCACGATGATCACCCTTCTTATGCAACTCCTTCACATCATACTCCAAGGATGACAACCGCTTGCTCCCTTCCTCCACCTTCTGAAGGATCGCTCTCAACATCTCCTCGGTTGATGCACCGCCTTCTCCACCAGGAGGTTTAGACCCCGGATCAACACCTGCAGGAACAGTAACACCAGCTTTTGGGTTAGCATAAGAAAAATTATCATTCTTCCTCCATGTGTTTTGAGGAGGTTGCTGGCCTCCTTGAACTCCTTGTGTGTTCCTCCATTGATTTTGAAGTGGCTGTGGGCCTGGAGGTACAAATGGTTGGCCATAAGAAGGCCTTCCATACTGATTTCCACCTTGGTAGCCATTCTGATTGTAATACGGACCTCCCATGTAATTGGCTACCTCTTGCTGTCCACTTGGTTGGTCTACTCTCTCATTCTCTACTGCATGCTCTCCACCCAAACTCTTCCCCAACTCGAGGTTGTTTATCTTCTCCATCATGGCCATCAATAGCCTTCTCGTTCCTTCTCCCTCTTCAACCTGATGTACTCTCTGAAAATCTGCATCTCCACTCCAAGCACCGGCATTCGTGACAATGTTGTCCACGATTTCCCTACACCTCTCTATGCCTTGGTTCAAGAATGCTCCGCCCGCACAAGCGTCTAAATGGTCTTGCCCCGCCTTGTTGGCACCACTGTAGAAGAATGCTATAATATCCCCCTCATTGTACCCGTGCTGCGGGCACTCAATCAGCATGTTTGAGTATCTCTCCCACGCTTGACGTAGGTCTTCTTCTTGCTTCTGGCGAAAGGATGAGATCTCAATTCTAGCCTTGATCGTCCTAGATGGAGGGTAGAATCGCTCGAGGAACAGACGCTCGAGCTCGGCCCAAGTGGTAATACCTCCCCGCGGGAGCGTATTATCGTACCACTCCTTAGCTATTCCCGTCAATGAGAATGGGAACAGCCTAAGCCTCTTGGCATCTTCAGACATGCCATTATAATTAAATGTTGAGGCTATCATGAGAAAGCTCCTCAAGTGTGTATGAGGATTCTCCTTCCCGATCACCCCCTTGAACTGATTCTCGGTAAGCAGCTTTAGAATTCATGGGGAAATCGAGAAGTTGTTCGCCTCAACTGGAGGTAAAGCTACTCCATCATAGTACCGTTGTGGCTGCGCTGCAAACCTCCCTCGAATAGCTATATTGTGATCCACGTTCTGAGGAACGTGTTGAGGATTAGCAGCTGGTACGGGTACTTGTTGGGGTGGTGGTTGGTAAATAGGTGGTTGGTTGTAGACAGGAGGTGGATGATATGGATATGGTGGGTAAGGATAAGGTGGGTATGGGTAATGTTGGTATACTGGGTTGTTAAAAGGGTTATTTGGGTTTTGTGGGTAAGCAGGGTTGTTATGAGGATTATGGACAAGGTTCTGAGCTGGATTCCCTACGTTTTGTGTATCCCGGTTTAGGCTCTGGCTATCCCCTAATGGAATTTGATTCTGGCTACCACTAACTCCAGTGCCTTCAACTCGGTCTACTGCCTGATTGAAATCGTTGGCAGCATCGTCCAACTCATTATTGATATCCATTGGTTCCTTTCCTAAGTCGGCAGCGTTCATCCTTCTCAAGAAGGCTCGGTTCCTTCTGGCTATTGTCTCAGGGTCCAACGGTATTCTCTCTTCGCTCGTATTGCCTTGTGAGCGTGTTTTCATAAACCTGACACACTAGCAGAAGGGTCAAAACGCAACTGCCGATTGAGTACAAATAAAAATAAAAACAGAAAATAAATCACCCACTACTAACTACTAAGCTATCTACAAGTCCTATTCAAAAGCATACAATACCATCCCCGGCAACGGCGCCATTGACTTGAAGCGATTTTACTAACTTCTACTAGTCGCTCACCCGCAAGCGGACGGGTTCACTGTAGTAAGAGTAAGTATAATGGCCAAGTATTATCGAACCCACGGGATGGTGTATATGCGAATAGATCCCTGAAGATCTACGCGTCGTAGTTAATATGAGTGTGTTGTTTTTGGATTTTTTTAGAAAGATTAATTAAAACTAAAATAAACTAATTAAACTAAAATACTAAAGCAAACGAATTAACTAAGGGTTGGATTCAAATAAGAGATGGTGATGCTTAGAATAGGAATCCCTACGTATACTAACGGAGCAGGTACATAATCAAAGTAATCGTGACAAACATGAATTAACCTAAGTCTAAGAATGCAAGGTGAAAGCTCAAGATTCTAAACCCTAATACTTTACCCTAACACTCGACTTCACGAATCTACTAACAAGTTACTAGATTGTGCTTAATTAATGAGACCCTAATTTAACTAAGGTGATGCGGTCGTCCTCCTTCGCTAAACCGGTAGATGAATTAACCTTTCATAAACCTTCTCGTTAAGACTACTAATTGTTATTGAGTGATGCGGTCGTCCTCTCTCTAACACTTTCGTACTAAATTTAAAGGTAAAGTTCAGATTAATTATAAGAATTCATTAATTAAGAGAATTAAAACTAACGTCACGAATTACCCTAATTACGTACCCACAACCTACTTCTACGAGTTCATCCTACCCTAAGCATGCAAGGGTTTTAGCTAGACATGGTTTTAACAAACATAAAAGCAATAGAAGAGACAACGAACATAAACATAATGAATTGCACGAAGAAAATACGAAACATGAACTAGGGTTTTAAAAGAAAATAAATACTAAGAACTGAAATTTAATTAACTAAAACGAAATTAAAAGCATTTAAAGTAATCAAGCTAATGAAAAGAAACTAAGAAACGAAAAGAAACTAAGAATTCGTATGAAAAACCTCAACAAAACGTAAATAAAGCTTGTTCCTCTTCTTCCTCTCAAAAAAAAAAAACTAAGTCTAAAGTAATTTCTAAAGTTCGGGGATCCTTCAAAACGTGTTTGGAAGAGGTATATATAGGCACGGGTCGAAACGGGAGTTAATGGGCCGAAAATACGCATCCGGAGGCAAAAATCCAAGGTTGCTCGAGCAAAACGCTCGAGCGGTCCCGCTCGAGCAGTGTAGCTCGAATGACACAATCGCTCGAGCGGTTCCGCTCGAGCCGGTCGAGCTCTGGAATCACACTGTATGTTTTGGGCGCTCGAGCAATTCGCTCGAGCGGTGGCGCTCGAGCTGCTCGAGCGCAAGAAAAGTTCTGTACGTTTAGGCGCTCGAGCGGGGGCGCTCGACCTAGTCACTCGAGTGACTTACAACTCCTCCCAACTGATACTTTTCCTTGTCCGCACTAATACTAATCGTATTTCTTCAATATCTTCTCATCCGGGCATCCGTTTGAGTCGATTCAAAGTCCTACGAACTCCGTTTTTCGTCCTCTATTCACCTATGAGCATCAAAGAGACAAATTAATCAACGTGTAGAAATAATGCTCAATTGACTCTAAATACTCTATAAACTCGACCAAAACTAGGGCGTTTCGGGCACCAAAACATAACAATTTCACGCCTAATCACACGCAAGAAATAACCTAAGTCAAAGATTGTAAGAAGAAAGCTCAAGAATTCATACCCTAATACTTTATCCTAGCAATCGACTTCACTAATCCACTAACGAGTTAATAGATAATGCTTAATTAACGAGACCCTAATTCAAACTAAGGTGATGCGGTCGTCCTCTTTAGATAAACCGGTAGATTAATTTACCCTTTCTAAACCCTCTCATTAAGTCTACTAATTGTTAAAGAGTGATACGGTCGTCCTCTCTCGAACACTTTTCGAATGAAATTCAAAGGTAAAGTCAAGATTGATTTTAAGAATTCATTAATTAAGAGAATTAAAACCTAACGTCACGAATTACCCTAATTACATACCCACAACCTACTTCTACGAGTTCATCCTACCCTAAGCATGCAAGGGTTTTAGCTAGACATGACTTTTACGGAAACAAAAACAATTAAAGAAGTAACGAACTTGAACATAACGATTATAACAAATAAATTAACAAACATAAACTAGGGTTGAAAGAAAATTAATGCTAAGAACTGAATTTAAATTAAGAAAACTAAGTCTTAAAGTAATAACGAACAAAGGTCTTAAGAAACGAAATTAAAAAGCAAAATCGTACTATGAATTCGTAAAGAAAGCCTCAAAACGTGAATCTCAAGCTTGCTCGTCGAAAATTAACTCTAAAAGTACTATGGTATCAAGTGGTGTATGTCGTGGTCTGATGTGATCTGTAAAAACGTGTTCGGAAGGGGTATAAATAGGCAACGAGTCGAATCGGGAGTTAATGGGCCAAAAATCACGTACGCTCGTGCACTAGTACACGAGCTCACCCCCGTCGTGCGCTACAATTCTTCCAGAGAGCTAAAAGTGCTCGACCTCCTTTGCTCGTGCACTAGTGCACGACCCGCGTCTGCTCGTGCACTAGTGCACGACCCGCGTCTGCTCGTGCACTAGTGCACGACCCGCGTCTGCTCGTGCACCCTGCACGAGTGCTCGTGCACTAGTGCACGAGTTGCACCTACTCGAGCGCTATACACGACTGCTCGTGCACTATGTGCACTAGTGCTCCTTGCTTGTGCACTCCAATGATACTTTTGCTCCCTCAAACTAATACTTTTCGTATTTCTTCGATATCTTCTCATCCGGGTGTCCGTTTGAGTCGATTCAAAGTCCTACGAACTCCTCTTTTTGCCCTCTATCCATCTATGAGTATCAAATAGATAAATTCATTAGTTTATGAAAATGATACTCAAATGACTCTAAATACTCATATAAATCAATCAAAACAAAGGCATTTCGAGTGACGAATCATGACAATTTCACGCCTAATCAGGACGCCTGTCACCCGTCAAACGCAAAACGATGCCGTTTTTTACTGATTTGCGAAGGCTTTTCCGTCGCAAATCAGTCAACGCACCGTTTCCCGAAAGGTCGCGAAAAAAGGTAAGATTTGCGACGGCGCTGTCCGTCGCAAAAACAAAGTTAAAAATTGCGACGAACAAGTCCGTCGCAAATCAGTCAAATGGGCCCGTTGCCCGAACGGTCACTTTTAAACGGGTAGATTTTGCGACGGACCCTTCCGTCGCAAATTTCAACTTTGATTTTGCGACGACCTATCCGTCGCAAATGTTGCCGGTATAAGACGAAGGTCGTGGGCCCTAGATTTTGCGATGGACAGTCCCGTCGCAAAACACTAACATTTGCGACGGCTATACTAAGTCGTCGCAAATTATCATTTTTTCCGACGGCTTACCACAATCCGTCGCAAATTAATTCACGAAATTTGCAACGGATATTTGGCCGTCGCTAAACCCCGTCTTTTTTGTAGTGAGTGTAGCAATATACGTGATCTTATTTGCTCGGTCTCTCACTTTTCTTTAGAGTTGGTATAAGTATATTTTTTCTGTACATAAACAGCAATTGGTGGAATTTAATTATATTTATATTTATAGTAGTTTATTTATATGTTCACACAAACCCTTACACTTGTGCGTATATATATGAGCAAACGTAGCTGATTAAGATGTATAATAGATATTGGTTGAAAGAAAGGTGATCGAATTTGGGTTTTCAAAATCAAGAGGAATCAACTTACAGAATTGTTCTACACATTCTAACAAGTTTCATCTTCGAAGTTTCTAATAGCTCCGTACGTATTCTGCATATTAATCTCTCATGATTCATTTTATCATCATATATATTATATATATTTTCCATACATATTAGCTCTGTTGATCTCTATAAATTAATAAGGAAATCAAAAGCGTTCAATGTGTGTGACTTAGAGTCGTGTGGCGTCACGTTTGTTTACTAGGCAGTCAGTTGCCTCAACAAATCATGAGTTATTTCTTCCCCTACCTTTTCCTTAATTTGTGTGTAACACACATACTTTCTTGATACTACATAACAAGCAATTTAAGTAGAAAATATAATTAATATACTTGCAGGTAAAAAAGGGATGTGGAAACTGAAGATTGCAGAAGGTGATGGGCCGTATCTATACAGCACCAACAACTTTGTGGGAAGACAGATTTGGGAGTACGAAGCCGACGGCGGGACCCACGAAGAGCGAGAAGCATTTCACCAGGCTCGTCAGGAATGGAAGGAGAATAGAAAGAAGGGATATCATTCTTGTGGAGATTTGTTCACCAGAATCCAGGTAATTGTTAATTATTCTAAATATTGATTTTGAATGATCCATTTTAATTAAATTATTTTTGTTGTGGCCTGCAGCTTAAGAGGGAGAATGGAATTGACCTGGTGAGCACAGGGGCAGTTAGAGTTGGAGAAAAAGAAGAAATTAGCTATGAAAAAGCTACGATTGCTGTTAAGAAAGCCCTTCGATTAAACATGGCAATCCAAGCAAGGGATGGCCACTGGCCTGCTGAAAATGCAGGCCCTTTGTTTTTTACTCCCCCACTGGTAAAAGTTTTTTGTTGCAAAAACGTCTCTTCTGAATGCCACACCAAATGGGTATAATATCCACTAGAAAATTAATATAAATTAATTAATTTCACACCAATTCAAATGTTTAAATGAAATGAAATTTTATATTTATTAGATTGTTTGGCTCACATCCAATTAATTTTTTTCATTCTTTTCTTTATATACCCACATCCAACAATTTTTCAAATAATTTAAGTTGCGCCTTAGGAAAGACTTGTTTCACTAAATTTCAACAGACCGGCTAGTTTTACATTGCTCCTCCTGTCCTCTAAAAGTTTTCCAAGTGGAAGAGACAAATTAATTTATATAAAAAAAATGATTATTTTGATTGATCTATCCTATTTACAAAACTCCAAATTTGCAATTGATGCCATTGGATTTGGGGGGATATTGAAAAAGAAGATAAAATTAAAGGTTAGTAATCTTTAATATCGAAACTTATTTTAAGTATATTATAAGAATTTTTTTTTTTTTTGTTATTGTTATTAAAACAGAGGCATGTGAAATTGATTATTATAGTTACTGTACACCATTCAACATCAAATGACTGAGTACAATACAATACACTTATAGAAACACAATATATACCTTTTTTTATATTCGTTACTAATTTAGTCTATTTCTGGAATTTTCTGTCTGTAACAAATTAATATATGTATGTGTTATAGATTATTGCGTTGTACATTAGTGGAGCAATCAATACAATATTGACATCAGAACACAGAAAAGAGATGGTTCGCTTCATCTACAATCATCAGGTACGTAGTTATATAAAATAAGTTAATTAATAAACTTTTGAATTCATGTTGTACAGAAGTATTATTTTAAAAGTGAAATAATTAATTAATTAATATTGGTGGAAGCAGAATGAGGACGGTGGTTG
Organism: Ballota nigra; assembly: GCA_947034835.1. Taxonomy (NCBI): domain Eukaryota; kingdom Viridiplantae; phylum Streptophyta; class Magnoliopsida; order Lamiales; family Lamiaceae; genus Ballota; species Ballota nigra. The sequence continues at coordinate 15,484,575 of OX344730.1, forward strand.
GGGGTTTTACATAGAAGGACACAGTACGATGATAGGATCTGCCCTTAGCTACGTTGCGCTACGGTTGCTCGGAGAGGGAGCAGATGACGGTAACGGCGCCGTCGTAAGAGGACGCCGGTGGATTCTAGATCACGGCGGAGCTACTGGAATTCCTTCTTGGGGGAAGACCTATCTTTCGGTATAGTATTATTTAAATTTATCCATGCCTATTTTAATAATATAGCTAAATGTACGAGTAAGATCAATGATGAACGATACTATCTTTTTGTGGGGAGATAATATGATTCAATGCAGGCTAGCCACAAAGTCAAAAAGTCCATCAAAAGAGAACAAGCAGGGAGTTAAAAAAATAAAAAAATCAAAATCAAAATTCAATGACATCAGTACTTATACATAACTAATATATATAAGCATCTTATAAAAATCCAACTATATATGTAAAGACACTTCGTCGGAAATTCTTCATTGCAATGGGAATAAAGATGAATATAAGTAAAATTTTGGTGATTAATGAATACAAAAAAATCAATAACACTACTTACCCATCTTAGTTAATATTTTCACTTCTACAGTGGTTTCTCCTCAATCATTTACCTCCACCATCACCACCAACATTTTTTTGTCTCATTTTTTCTAAAATTTGAGTAACACTATTATGTAATATCCATTGAGATAATCTTTTCTCCATTATATCCGAGGCATTCTTATTCTCACTGGTGAGTTAAAAACAAACGCCACCTAAAATCTTTTAGTCAGAAGGCCCTCTTAGTGAATACTTGAAATAGAAGGGCATTTCAATAGATTAGAAGAAATTTTCAAATTAAAATGTTATTTCGCAACTGTTTTGATTGAATCTATAGCCGAACTACATGTTAAATAATTATCACGTGATTTGTGAAATGTCAAATGAGTGCAAAAAGGAGAATGTAAATAAGAAAGACTAATAATCGAAATTCGTATACTTTTCTCCATATCTACTATTTCCCCTACGGAACAGAAAATACTATTAGTTTCATGAATAGCGTAACCAAAAAAGTTTTCATTGGAACAGGTCCTTGGAGTATATGATTGGGATGGTTGCAACCCACTTCCCCCTGAGTTTTGGCTATTTCCTTCATTTTTACCTTATCACCCAGGTTTTTTTTTCAATATTTCTTCTCACCAGTCTATTACAAAGCTCAATTGTTGTTTATTTCAAAACCACCCTTCCGCATTTTCAATAATAAATTAATTAAAATGCAGCAAAAATGTGGTGTTACTGTCGCACAACATACATGCCTATGTCGTATCTTTATGGTAGAAAATACCATGGACCCCTCACCGAACTTGTTTTGTCCATTCGACAAGAAATCCACGTCTACCCCTACGAACAAATTGATTGGAATAAGGCACGCCACGATTGTTGCAAGGTACATATATTCTGAAAATTTAAAGTAACACACAACTAAAAGTACACCTCTAGCTAGCTTGATTGATTTCAATTCTGTTAATTCATTTATGTCATTCACAGAAATGCACTACCAATTAATTTCCAACGTATATGCATACACATTTTGTTAATAATTAAAAGGGATATTAGTTCTCAAGTACAAATCTTTAACCAGTTTTTTTGGTAGGTACAAAGTGCAATAATAATTTTTTATGAGGTACAAAAGTGCACACTTCTTGAACTTATATTTTTGTCGTTGAACTTGTGTGTTTTATTGTTGCACTTTGTATCTAACCCGAAATTATCGGGTTGAACTTGTATCTTCCCACAAAACTTAGTTCTGTTTTGTACTCCTAAACAAATGACCCTAATTATAAGGGTCAATTACGTAGAGGTACATTTTGGAAAATAAAAACACATTCTAATACAACAGTTACAAAAGTACAACAAATTTGTGGAAAGTGTAACGTGCAATGTGAATGCTACACTTGTGTCGTAATTACACATTTTTTTCTTAGAAAAAGTACATTGTTGTAATAATCACTAATAAAAATTGTTTTAATTAAATTAATTCAGGATGATATTTACTATCCTCACACATTCGTACAAGATTTGCTGTGGGATACTCTCAATTACTGCACTGAGCCAATAATGAGGCGTTGGCCTTTGAACAAGATTAGACAAAAGGCCCTTGATAAGACAATCAAATACATGCGCTACTCTGCTGAGGAAAGCAGATATATGACCATCGGATGTGTCGAGAAAGTATGTCCATTAATTCTGGAATTGGACGTTTTTGTTAAATTATTACTAACGACATCGTATTATACAGAGTCTACAAATGATGTGCTGGTGGGCCCACGACCCGAGTGGGGACGAGTTCAAGTATCATCTTGCCAGGGTCCCTGATTATTTGTGGCTTGCTGAAGATGGCATGAAAATGCATGTACGATAGGACAAATAATTTTATAAATTATAGTATGATATAAATTTTTATTTAAATAAAGTGGGAATTATAGGTATTGAAATTAACCGGTGTACATATGTTTTGATTATAGAGTTTTGGAAGTCAATTATGGGACGCTAGTCTTGCCACTCAGGCAGTCATTGCAAGTGGTATGGTTGAGGAATACGACGTTTGCCTGAAGAAAGCAAACTTCTACATAAAAGAATCGCAGGTTCGTTTCAAAAAAATTAGAAAAACGGTTTCTACATTTACATAACTTGTAGTAATATAGTTATTCGATTTTTTTTTGTTAATTGTGGATGTGATGATATATATATGTAGATTAAGGAAAATCCTAGAGGCGATTTCAAAAGTATGTATCGTCACTTTACTAAAGGTGCGTGGACTTTCTCCGATCAAGATCACGGGTGGGTTGTATCGGACTGCACATCCGAAGCCTTGAAGGTAATTTTCTTCACCATTTTCAGAAAAAAAGAAATTTGAAAGAATGAAAATGATCATATGGTCACCGAATTATATGTATCAACTATTGTTGCAGTGTCTGCTTTTGCTGTCACAAATGCCTAGTGAAATTTCAGGAGAAAAAGTCGATGTTGAGCGATTATATGACGCCGTGAATGTACTCCTTTATTTGCAAGTATGGACAATTTCCATGATTCTGAAATTATATTGATTTTTTTTACTTGCAAATTAATGTGCTTAGCAAATTCATATATAATGTGTGTCCAGAGTCCTCTGAGTGGTGGATTTGCTATTTGGGAACCCCCAATTCCTCAACCATATTTGGAGGTAATTATTAAGCATTGTGATGCATCTATGCACAATCTATGTTGGCATAATTTCTACTTAAAAAGGTCCATGCAGTTTAATTAAAATGGAAAGAAACAAATATATATAAGAAGGAAATTTGCCATCATTTTTCAGGTTTTGAACCCCTCAGAGCTCTTTGCAGACATAGTAGTCGAGCACGAGTAAGAAATATACTGATTCTTGATCTAAATAATTTGATTACAGATAAATTTCATAGACGAGCAACTTAAGTTTAAATTAAAATCCGTCTGTTATTTGGGTCAGGCACGTTGAATGCACCGCTTCTATAGTCCAAGCTCTTCTATCATTCAAGCGTCTGCATCCGGGCCACCGTGAGAAAGAAATTGAAATCTCCGTCGTCAAGGCATTACGCTACATCGAAGAAAAACAATGGCCTGACGGTTCATGGTCACCTTTTTTTTTCCCCCAAAATCTTGATTATGAATTAGGCCATTATTCATTTATTAAGATTAATTTGTATGGTCTAATCTCATATATGCAGGTATGGCTACTGGGGAATTTGCTTCCTCTACGGCACGTTCTTCGTGCTTGGAGGATTAGCTGCAGCTGGAAAGACGTACGAAAATAGTCAAGCTGTTCAAAAAGGTGTCGATTTTTACTTGTCTACACAGAATGAAGAAGGGGGATGGGGAGAGAGCCTTGAATCTTGCCCAAGCATGGTATATACCTGTGTTGCATGTATATTTTTCAGATAAAATAAAATATTCGTGCATATAGAAATTTGATAGTTTTGTGACAGAAATACACACCACTGGATGGAAACAGAACAAATTTGGTACAAACTTCATGGGCGATGCTTGGGCTTATGTACAGTGGGCAGGTTTTATATATAGTTGTTTAGATGCTTGATAAAAATATGAAAAATACTGAGATAAATACGTATAGTTTTTGTTGTTTCGATTAATCAGGCGGAGAGGGATCCGAGTCCTCTACACAGAGCAGCAAAGTTGTTGATCAATGCACAAATGGAGGATGGTGATTTTCCACAACAGGTAAATTGTTTAGGCTGTCTGAAAACCAATGCCTCTAAATGTAAGTTCTCTATTGTTTGAGCATGATTCGTTGTTGTAGGAAATTACGGGGGTCTACATGAAGAACTGCATGTTACATTACTCGCAATACAGGAACATTTTCCCGTTGTGGGCGCTTGGAGAGTATCGTAGACGAATTTGGTCATGATGCATACCAAATAATCAATCCATACACATTTACACGTTTTGAAAAAAAAAAAAAGATTTTTTTTTTTTATTTGACTCCAACATTAAAAAGTGTATTAGGCATTTTGTTATCATCGTATCAAGTTATGTTTTATCTTATTTTGTTTGAGAAAGTTCAATATTTATGACATATTAATTTGTGAGTATTTCAAATAAGTAAATTAAATATATTTATTATATTATTATCGTGTGAGGTTCGGAAATTTAATTTGTGGGCAATACAAAAAAAAGTAATTAAGTATATCTTGTTAAAAAAATTATTCTGCATAAATTAGTTAAATTAAAAAAAATTCTCTAATAAGTTAAATTTTAATATGTAATTGCGAGTAAATCTCTTGTGCACTTGGTGTATTGTACCTTCACTCGACAGTTGATACTATTTACACTGAAAAACATGATTTGATTACACTGAAAATCAATTTTCGGTGTAATCTAACCACACTTTTCAGTGCAATCAGCCTTGACTTTTCAGTGTAAACAATCTCAACTGTTGAGTGAGTGCACCGTGCATTAGGTGCATAATTGCACATGTTACACGACATGCAATTGATGAATACAAGAAATTGCCTGAACCCTATGTTGCACGGGTGCGGGAGCGATACGACACGGGTGCGGGATAGAGAGTTTTTAAAAAAAATTAGGATACGATTCGGCAAAGATACGTATATTTAAATTTATTTTTATTATATATAATACATGTAATAAATTAAAAATATAGAATTTAAAAATTTCAATCTACATATTTATAAAATGACAACTCACATTAACATCATTATCATTATCACTTGTCATAACCATTATCTCTAGAAAATTGAATAATTACTAGAAAATTAGAAAGAATATATATTTTAAAAATTTCTCCAAATTATTTAATTATATAAGAATTATGAAATTGAAATACTTGGTTGGATGATGTATTATTTGATTTGCTTGTTGACTAATATAGTTAGTTATTTACATTTTAATATTAAATTTTAAAAAAATTACAAAAAAATTACAAAAATTAATAAATTTTGCAATATTTTATCCGATTCGCGTATCCCTCACGTATCCCCCCGCGTATCCTTGGAGGGGGTACGCGTATCTGACTTAATTTTTTTTTAAAAAAAAAATTGAATACGCCACGTGGCGTATTGGGTGCGAATCCGACGCGAATCGCACTCGCACCCGTATCCCAGCGTATCCGATACTGCATACCCCTAAATTTGAAGAATCCGTGCAACATAGCCTGAACCTTTTGATCAAAACATTCGGTTATAATATTATATCCAACAATAAATTTCGAATCTAATGCAACTTTATTTAAAATGCATTTATGTTTTATCGTAATTTTACATACTAATTTTCCCCATATGTTTAAAATGGTTTAAACACACAATAATCTTTTTATGCATTAAAAAATATAATTCTTATCCAAGCATATATATATATATATATATATATATATACTCTTCTCTAATTTTTTTCTTCTAGAAAATTATAACACATATGAATTATCATATTTATTGTGTAATAATGTATCTTCAAAAGTAAAATACATTTAATTTTTTAATATAATAATTATCATTCTAATTAACTATATATATTAAATTTAATAGTCAATTCCATTTACTATTATATAAGTTTTAAAATAATTAAATAATTTTTTTAATTAACTATCAATCATAATAAAAAAAAAAATTATATGGCACTACAAAAATTATATGGCACTACAAAAATTGCATTATTTAATTCGAAAAATGTGTAATTAATATTATAATCCGTTCATTTGTACGTAATTAATTATATACGTATTCAAATTGAGTCAATTTTTTTACAATTCATCAAATTAATTCCTTTTCGTTTCTAACTTGTTTTAATAAATATTGTTACTAACTATATATTTTTATTTTTTAAATTTATTTAATTCGAAAAATGCGTAACTAATATTATAATCCGTTCATTTGTACGTAATTAATTGTATACTTTTCCAAATTGAGTCTTTTTTTTATAATTCATCAAATTAATTTCTTTTCTAACTTATTTTACTAAATGTTGTTACTAATTATATTTTTGTTTGTAAATTTATTTAATTCAACAATGTTGACGGGCATTTTCATAGGAATAAGTGTATTGTGACTATTTAGGTTATGTCCGACAAACAATCAATGTAAACGAACACGAACGATAGGGGAATAACATTTGAGTTCTTCCCTTGAATGAGAGTTTTTGCATATATGTTGAATGAGAAAAATTTGTGAACCCTTACAATGGGGGGTGGGGGTTGACCTATTTATAGAGGTTCACCCTCAAAGGCCCAAAAGTGGTCATAAACTCGTCTTAACTCTTTATTTTATGGATTTATTACAATTATTAATCTAACGATCAACCGTAGATCTATAGTACATTAAATATTTTTGTCTGATGTAGACTCTTGATCCTGTTGGGTGAGTGTATCTTCGGGAATCTGACCTCCTGTCAGGCGAGGATAATTCCTGCTATAACAGACAATGTAAATTTATAATTGGTTTGTTTATAAACTAAAACATGTAAATTATTCATGTAATAAAAATATAAATTTAGCAAAAAAATATAATAAAAGTAATGTCGAATAAATTTTTTTAATACAAGATATAAAAAAAATTCTAATCATCGGATAGAAAACCGGAATCATCCCCCGCTGCTTCATCCTTCTCATCCAGCCTTTGGAGCTCCGGCGGCGGCGGGGGGATCTCGGGCTGCTCCGGGTCCGGCGGTGGTGGTACTGCTGCACCAAATGTGGAGGAAAGTAGTCTCCACCACTTGGCCATCTCCGTCCTATCCTTCCGTTGCACCTCCTTCTCCGCCTCTCGCTGCTAGAGGAGCTTCATCTCCTTGAAGACAGTCGAAAGCTGTCTCTCGAGCTCGCTGAGATGAGAGTCGATGGAGGACTGGGAGGAGAATGAGCCGGATCCACGAGATCGAAGTAAGTTTTTTCCAAAACCACCCAATCCAGTTAACCGCCCCTTCTTAGCCTTTGCGTTCTTAAAGTAGAGCTCATTTTGAACGTCTATAGAAGGCTCTGGGGCGGGGGGGGGGGGGGGGGGGAGGGGTATAGAGGCCGACCTTTCCGTCCCTTCCGGAGGCTGAGACTGGGAGGCAAGGTCATCGCGTATCTTCCTCTGCAAATTAACAACACTTTTAATTAATAAATGAACCCTAAAATTTATAAAATAATACTCTAATTAAAATTAAAAATAATACTTACGTGGATCTCGGTGGTGCGGCCGTAGGTGGACCTTCCGGTCTCCTCATACAGCGGGTGGGAAAGCTGCAGTCACTCAAAAAGAGAGGCTCACGTCCATGCTCCCGCTCCTACAAATAAATATTTAGTAATTAATATTACCAAAAATTCATAAAAATTATTAAAAGTATTAAATTTGTCACTTACAAATTGCAACCCGTGCTCATAAATGGATCGAGAACCGGCCCATTATTGCACGATCCCTTCTTCATCAGGGTCGCTAAGGCGATTCGTCTTGTTCTTCTGCCACTTATCCTTGAATGCGACGTTGTTCCAGTAGTCAAGAAATTGGGGTCAAATCTCCCGGCCCCTGTTGTATGTCCCCATATTTGTCGGGGTTCCATTCTTGATGTATTCTTTCCGAAAGTTACATAATATCTCTGTATCGTTTGGCCCCCTTCCCACAGAAGTTCTTACACATCTGGGACTCGTGCTCCGTTGCCCAGATGCAGAATTTCTGCAATTACATTAAAATATAAATATCAATTTATTTATATAATTTATATTAATAAATAATGAAGAAATTCAATAAATTAAATAAATTATATCTTAAACTCCTCAAAATATTGTCGTTTCTTCCCTTCAAACACCGCTGACCAACTGTAATCGGTGGGCTCGAATCCACCCTTCAAGATGGACTGGGTTAATTGTGTAGTAACCTCATGTCCCAAAATCCAACAACAACATTAAAATTTCGAAGTTAGAAAAATAATTAGATTTTAATAAAAAATTGAATATAAGATATTAAAATTTATGCTGTCCCACGGAGCTCAACAGGAATCCACACCCGCCCAGTGGGATGTTGGCGGGAGGAAGATGAGGCCTCACCCGACTGGGGTGCGGACGATGATCCCTCAGGCGGACAATCGGAGCTACCACGGGTCTGAGAGATCCCGCTCGTCTCCTCCCTCTTCCTCGACCCCTCTCCTGACTTCCACTCCCTCCAGCCCCTCCTGCGGAACCACTACTTTGTCCACTCATCTAAAACATTTAGTATATAACAACAATCAATATTTATATATAAAAATCTAAACAACTAACATGTCACATCTAAACATACTCATATCTAAACAAAAATATAAACAATTAACATGTCACATACATACTTATATCTAAAAAAAAAACTAAAGACTAATTAACATGTCACATCTAAACATACTCATATCCAAATAAAAATCTAAACAATTAACATGTCACATAAATACTCATATCTAAAAAAAAAAAAAAACTAAAGACTAATTAACATATTTTATACATACTCATATCTAAACAAAAATCTAAACAATTAACACGTCACATCTAAACATACTTATATCTAAACAAAAATCTAACAATTAGCATGTCACGTATACACTCATATCTAAAAAAAAAAAAAAGGTAAAGACTAATTAACATATTTTATACATACTCAAATCTAAAAAAAAATCTAAACAATTAACATGTCACACATCTAAACATACTCATATCTAAACAAAAATCTAAACAATTAACATGTCACATACATACTTATATCTAAAACAACTAAAGACTAATTTAACATATTTTAAAATAAAGTTTAAACGGTAAAAAATAGAAAAACTTATGATTAAAGGATATAAATCGACGAAAAAATGACTTTGATCGGAAAGAAATTGGCTCTTGAGTGCTCGCCGGACGTCGCCCTCCTTCTTTCTTTCTTCTTCGTTTTTGCTCGGGTGAGAAATGAGCTCGTCGGGACCTGCTTAAATAGGCAAAAAAAATTGCGACGGACAGGAACTCGTCGCTAAATTTACCGCCTTGACGCCCAAAACAGTGTCGTATTTGACAATTTACGACGGAAAAAACCATTGTAAATACTAAAATTAAGATTTACGATGGACATGTCCATCGTAAACCGGTCACCGACAATAAATAAGAACCGGTTCGCGAAAGATCACGGTCAAAATACCCGGTTTTGCGACGGGCAAGCCAGTCGTAAAATAAAAAGTTAAAATTTACGACGGACTCCCCGTCGTAAACTTGCATGTCGGCCACAATAAGTTTGCACCGATTTCGAAAGGTCTCGATCAAACGGTTGAATTTTTACAACGGACAAGTTAGTCGTAGAATACAATTTAAAAATTTACGACTGTCTCTCCGTCCTAAATTATGGCGCATTTACGAAGGGCAGGGGCCGGGTGTTTTACGACGGCTAAACCCGTCGTAAATTTACGAGGAACTTGTTCTTCCATCGTAAATTCCAAGCTTTGATGAGTTTTGATTAATTTCCGTCGCAAATCCGTCGTAAAACATCTTATTTGCGATGGATCCATAGTCGGTCGCAAATTTTTGTCCGTAACCGCAGCGTTTTTTGTAGTGTGGAATATTAACCAATCAGCGCGGGCGCTATGGTAGTAATAATACAATTATGAGAGGCAGAGGAGCACAATAATGTACGCTCAAAAGATTCTTGTATTGTAACATAATTAATGAACAAATTATCAAAAGTCAAAAGTGTAAAAGGGCTTGTGATTGCAGTAAGACGAAAACAGAGTAGAAATTAAGGGTCCGCTTGGTTGGGAGTGATGATTATAGGGTAATGATAATGATTACATTAGTAGTGATTTGTATTATCAATACATTGTAATAAGATTGAAAATGAGTTATAATTTACCTATTAAATGACTCTTCATTTATTACTCTATACTTGAATGACTCCTCAATCACTTTAATTTCCATTACTCTATAATCATCACCCTTAACCAAGCGGACCCTAAGAAATTTTACTGATAAATAAATAAACACGGAGACTTCTTCCACACAGTAGAAAGTATACAATAGAAAAAAAAAATCCCCATTGCCGACATGGCAGAGAAAGTAAGAATAGTGCAGATTTAGTCCAGATAAGAAAGATTCAAGTCTTTATCAAAGAAATAAATAAAGGAAGAAAGAAAGATCTCTAAGAAGATCAATGATGTGTGAGAGAGAAAAATTAGCCATTGATTAGCTAAAGAAACCGTGTTTATTCTTTTTTGATTAAGGATATATATAATATGAGGTTTATTTAATTATTAAGGAAAAATAATTATTCCCTCTATTTCAAAATAAATGTCTTTTTAGCATTTTTCATCTTTTGCAAAATAAATGTCTTTTTAGCCTTTGCAACACTTTCCAAAGCATATATAAAGTGGCCTATAGTTTGTTTTGAACCAATGAAATCAATTCTTTTTAAAAAAAAAGTAATATTTGTATAGGGGTAATTATGATAAATATTAGGTGTCTTAATATATGCGAAGAAACCTAAAAAGACATTTATTTTGAAATGGAGGGATTAATTTCTGCGGTTCATTTGTTACAAATGTAAGAAATATTCCAATTTCATTGTTTACATGGTTAGATAGTGATAATTCAAAAACATGAATTATAAATTTTTTGAGAAATTCAATGATGACTCAAATTCATATATATGTTCTAACCACTTGAGCTAGAGAGTCTTTGGAATTTTACTCCCCTTTAGAACATAGTGTACAAGTCCACATTAATTTTATCCAATATTGCACGCACTAAACTACTACACTAAAGTTTGTGGCTTTACAACAGATTCCACCGTAATCGTGCGTAATAAAGGCTGTTAAAAGTTAAGATTATTACCCATACTCAAAGTGTGGGAACCTCATTATAACCCAATCCATCTAGCTCCAATCAGATCCCCAAGAAAATGGTCTCCTTCCATTAATTAACCCCTCTGAAAAAATTAATGGATCTTTAAAACATAGGTGCATTTCAATTTGTGTATGCAGGAAGTCAGTGATTCTTAAATAGCAAGATTCACTACAGGAAATATGATCTTTAATGACAGTAATTCTATCATTGTTGTTTTTCTAGTTAAAAAATTTTAATGACAAAAAACAACCTTTAATAACAGGATCCTGTCATTAAAGGTTGTTTCCTGTTATTAAAGACTTTTAACTAGAGAATCAATAATGACAGGTCATGACAGGATTGTTGTAACTAAAGGTCGTTTTTCTTGTTGTGATTATTGATTGGATATTTGAATGAATTATAAATTAATACATGGATCGAGAAAGAGGAAGGTAAAGGGGTTAAGTCTCAAACTTTGGCCTGCATGTGTATGTTTCCCTCAGTACACAAGCACATGCATTGTATACGTGGAAATGGGGTCCTCTTAGATCTTCCCAAAATACTATGTTACTTTTCTTGCCAAAAAGCTGCCTAAACGCCGAGGTTCCACATCAATGTACACATAGACATACTCATGTTTTTATGCGTGTGTTCGCCCTAAAGAAAACCCATTATTTACCAAAGTTTGTAAGACATATGGCCTAGATGTTGGAGTTCTATTAGGTTGTTTTTTTGGTTTCACGTGCACCAATGTGGCTGATCTCATGATAAATATATGTCACCCAATCGGGAATGTGTGTGTGTAAATCTAAAGTTGTTTAAACTAGCTAGCTAGCTAGATCCTCTGTGGCACGAAGATGCATAGATGGATTTCGACCCGTTTCCAATTGCATGACGCATTAAAAAGCATGTATTAAATTTTTTATTTTGGAAAATAGAAGCATGTATTAATTTGAAGTTGAATTTCTGTCCCAATAAAAATAAAATAGTTTAGAAGTTGAATTTCTCCCATATTAATTACCATTATAATTTAATTCATTACTTAGAGATTACTATGAGAAAATAAAAAAATATCGAATAAATTTTTTGTTAATTTATGTAGTGTGATTATTTATAATTTGTCTACAATTTTTTTTTTTTAATTATGTAGGCATTTTCAATCCCCAACGTACAAACAATTTGTTGTTGAAATCAATTTGATTACAAAATAAAATTTTATAGGTAATGAATTACCTATAAACAATTTACCTACACACAATTTGCTTACGGAAATTTCTTAGACAAATTCTTTATAGGTAAGAAATGAATATGATTATATAATTAAAAAATTTAGTAGACAATTTAGCTCGCAATCCCACCTACATAATTTTTTGTTGAAATTTTTATAGTTATATCAATTCTTTATTTTTATATTGTGTATAGTCCATTTGAATTAGCTTTTCAGATAGAGTTCTTCCCGTATATACACAAGTACTAACTATTGGTATATGAGTATCAGGAATTCAGGATTGCAATTTACAACCGATATATTGAACTCTTTGGCCCAAATGCAAGGCAATATTAATGTTGGGACGGGTATTCGGTTATCAAGCCTAGTATACTATACTGGGCTAGTAGAGCGTGACGCACATGACGTCACATCACGTATATGCATGTAAATTTTATAGTGGTCGATCATTATATTTATATATATTTCTTTAGAACCCTGGTCTGCCTCAAGTCCCAATTTTACTTGATCCTACCCTAGTATGTTGTTTGGTCATCTTCCACCCCTAAACTAACTTTTGAGGATAAATTATACGAAAAAGTTTATATCAAGTTGGAATACCCTCTATAGGAAAACTCTTTGGGAAAAAAAATGGCTCTGCCAATTAATATATATATGCTGACGGTTATGGTCAGGGAATAAAGCTAGCTGGGCCGCCCATTGTGGCGGAGAAAAATTATATAAAAGAACAAAACAAAACAAAGCTTAACCTTTAGGAATGAAGCTAACATTATCTTGAATTAGTTATCCTGAACTTTATTTAAATTTATGTATATATTAGTGTAACTAGGAATATATATATATATATATGCAAGAACAATTGTGGAATCCACGTCTAAAAGTGTACATCTTTATTCAAACGATACAAGATTGTCTCTAAATATTCATATTAATTTGTACGTACGTAGATGTAGGCGCAAATACTATATACTATTGATTTCTCGAGTCTAAAAGCAGAAAAGAAGTTAAAGCAAAGCCAGAGATGATCTTTTATAACTAAATCCTCTGCACAATATGGGAGAAGAATATATAGCTAGCTAGACATATCTCTATTACATTTCTAATTAAAGTAATGAGCAAATTTACAAAGCTATTGAGATTGAATACGTGATTGATGGAAGAATCTTGCTTTGATCATTTGGCTAATACTAATTTTCTTCATGAAACAACCCTTCATGATTAAATCAACGGTGGATGATCCACCACGAAATTAATGCGGACGGCGGGAGGAATATGATCCATTCTGATTAAGTATCAATAAATTGATGGATGAGAACAAAAGAATCGTCCTGCAATTTAATATGTTGGCGATTGAATAATTAATTTGTAGAGTTTGATCCCTAAAATGCCGAAAATCTAATTCCTCCAGCACAAATCAGATATTTACACGTAGCACTCCAGGATTGATCTTCACTGTCCTCTCATAAAAACTAGGAAGACCAGCAAGTATACGAACATTGAATAGACGAAGCTTGAATATCCACTTTGTTTAACCTGTTTAATAATAAACCCACAAAAAATAAGGATCAAAATATTCAATATATTTCATATTGAATAAGTTAATATATATGTGTGAGTGTCAAATTATCTCGTGCCTAAATTCTGATAAATAAAAAAAAAAAAAACTTAAGTTTTTACCTGGATTGCGTTGGAAGTTAATGAAATGGAGGCCGTTGAAGTTGATGACGTAGTGGATGAAGTAGTTGACAATGCAGAAAGCCCGACATTGTAGGCCATGGTTCCATCGGGCTGAAAAAGGCCATAGTTCCTTTCGGAAGTCGGGCCGGGCTTCATATCCTCATTAAACAAAGCAAACACGTAAATCTCCAATTTGTGTTTAGGCCTCAACGGAGTCCCCTCATTTTGCATTTGCCTCTTGAGAATATTATGATTATAAATGGCCGCATTTTGCATGGAGGCGCCGACTTCGTTGGCGTCGCCTCTCGACGGCCACCCCGTCTCCGACACCCCGACCTCCACGCCGCCGTACCCCATTCTGGCCATCGCGTATATCACCGCGTCAACCTGGGCGTACATCATGTTGTCGTAATGCAGCTTGGTTACCGGGTCGACCATTCCCGGGTTGGGGTTGAAGAGCACGTAGTTTAACGGGATTTTATTGGGGCTATCCTTGTATGCGAAGTAGGGGTAGGCGTTGATCCAGAAAGGGGCTTTTGTGGCCGCTAGGAATTGCAAAAACTGCGGCATTATTCCGTTTAGTTCTGGCCGGAAAGCACCCGCGGACGGCGGGTACGACTCTTGTAGGACGGCTAAGTTGTTTGGTGTGGAGACTTTTATGTATTGGTCTAAGCCTAGCTTTACTAAGGCGGCGTGGATGCTGATCATGGCAGGGACGAGGTAGGTTATGAGGGTAGTGTCGTCGCCGGTGAAGACCTCGTTGCCGACGGCAATCCCGGTGATTTTTGTTGCCGGGACATAGGGCTTGATGTGGGTGGTGACCCATTGGAGGGCTTGGTTGGGGTCCATTAGTGAGGCGAGGACATCGTTTTCGACGGTCACGATGAGTTCCACGTTGGAGTTTGCGAATGCCGACAAAACTTGGGGGTTCGTGTCGTAAATTCGGGCCTTGGTTAGCTTGAGAGAGCGTAGGAGTTGTAGAACCTTCTCTGGTGGGGGTAAGTTGTTGGCGACTTGGCCGTAGTTAATGCCCAAAGATTCTACTTGTTGTACAAAGCCTATATAAAAACTTATAGTTAATTATAATTCGAAAGAATTAATATGTAATGTGATGATCCAAGAAAGAAGATTACCTGATAAAGTTAGAAAGAATCCAAGGAGAATATGTAACGTGATGATCTTGGCAGGAAGATTTTCCATGAGAAAGAGAAAGACAACT
The DNA here is from genome assembly GCA_947034835.1 of Ballota nigra. NCBI lineage: Eukaryota > Viridiplantae > Streptophyta > Magnoliopsida > Lamiales > Lamiaceae > Ballota > Ballota nigra. Next base: position 15,500,005 of record OX344730.1, read on the forward strand.
TTTTGTTATGTGAGAGAAACAAAAAAGACGAGGGAAGAGAGAGAGTGAGAGGGAGAATTCCTTGATTCGTATAAAATAACAAATCAAGAAATAGAGGGAGGGAGGGGGAAATGAAATGGAGAGGGAGAAGGGGGATATATAGGGGCGGGGAGATGGGAATTCCTTTCTTTACTTGTTTGTTTTGTAGTTTAATTAGGTTAGGGGGTTTTGAGATGGCTTAGGCGCATAGGCCTCCCTTATGTATATAGACGGTATGAATGACTTGGTCTCCTCATCTTTGTCTTCTCATAGGTTCTTTCTAACAATACCCAACTTGTCTTTTTGAGGACGCCATTTGCCCACCACTTTCTTCACACAAAAGAAAAAGGGAGACAGGAAGTCCCACTAAACGGATGTCAGTTATGCATTCCATTTCTCTGCTAATTCTAACGATTCAATTTAATTAATTATTACTATATTTTATAAATATTACAAAATTGTATATTACGAATCCATTTTATTTTCTTAAAGTATATAATTTCGCCGTATGTGTATATTAGCATATATATTGAAAATAGAGTATGTTATATATGAATATAGTTCCTGACATGAACCAATATTCAATTATGATATTTTTGCTTAATTTCCTTACACTTTAAACATTTTCCTTTTATAACTTAATACATTAAACTTAAATGCTACTCCTAATATTGTGTTTTTAATTGTATTAAATATGAATAATTTAAATAATAAAATAATCAATTGTTCTTGATACACCTGAACAATAATATGATACTCTTAATCTCGATTCATGGAACTCCTGGTGAGATTTTTTATATATACCTTTGATCAAATTTTTAATATACTTTACATTTTTCCAAATTAAAATGAACCATGTTTATATATCTATAGTACATAGAATTGTCTTGAAAATAAGGGATTTCAAGTTATCCTAGCCAGCGTGTATGTTATTTTATATTTTTATATGGACAAATAAAATAGAATCCTAAAGATGATTTTCGGTGCTTCTGTTGGAAGTTATTTAATTTCAACCACATTAATCATAAAAAATTTGTATCAAAAGTTTGTTTACACTCAAATGGCCAAATGAAGTATCATTTACTTGTTCTGGACTATGAGAAAGTTGAACCTTGATACTTATGGAAATAGGTTCATCAAATGCTTAACATAATTATACGAAATTAGCACATTAATTTGGATTATGCTTTTTAAACGCCAAACATTTTGTTTGTGTGTTATTGTGTATATGTATAATTTAAATATACGATTGTCTTTAGCCATATACCTTATATAGTCTTGCATGCACTCCGTTCAATTTAAGTATATTTTCAAAAAGTTGTCTTTATTATTACTGAAAAATTACTCTTTTTATTGAAAAGTGCATTTATTATTGAGGGAAAATTAAATTTTTAGGACACTTTCTTTAAGGGCTGACAATTTTAGGACACTTTCTTTTAAAATTTGCAATTTCAGGACACCTTCTTTATAGACTGGCAATTTCAGGACTCTTTCTATTAAATTTTGCAAATTTAGGCCAACTGATACTAATTATGGGCAAAACGGGCTTGATCCTCCAGCTTGACTGCTTCGTAGACGCCATAATCCTTCCACGTTATTAAAATATTTGGCGAATTTAAAATCTAAAAAAATCTGGACAATTAAAAATCTGCTTATCATTATTTGCGCTCTGGGATTAGTATTCAAGCCCTTGCTTGTTCTCCCCGTTGTTTTCACCATTCTTTACTGGTATGTAAATAATTTTGAGAAATTAAAAAATGTAATTGCATTTTCCATTCCAATAGAACTTCCGTCTCACCTTTTTTTTTAATAATTTTGATCCCATGAGAATTTTTCAAATTGGAATTTTGCACAATTGATTTTTTTTTATTTGCGGGAAGAGTTGGGATTAGGGCTCCAAATTTTCGTTTGGCCCGAAATTAGTATTAATTGACCTAAATTTGCAAAATTTAAAAGAAAGTATTCTGAAATTGCAAAATTTAAAAGAAAGTGTTCTAAAATTGTCAGCCCGTAAAAAAATATCCTCATTTTGCAAATTGCTATAAGATAGTGTCCTAAAATTTTAATTTTCCCTATTATGGAGTACCTCTTCAGTAATAACAAGTGTAACCTTTCAGTAATAATAAGGATATTTTTATTAAAATACACTTGAGTTGAACGATATATTCCGTGCGCGCATAGGAGACTTAATTACTCATATATAGGAATAGTCTGGTATGTTATTGTGTATACGATTGTCTTTAGCCATTTACCATATATATCTTATTATACTATATTTCCATACCTCTCCAAAATGATGTGTCAACACCACCTTATTCTTAGGGTGATGTGGCATGTCCAAAATCTCTCTATTTCAAAATACAGAATTCTCATTAAAAGTTATTTTAGGCATGGTTTAATTTTTACTAAGACTTAATCTACACCATATATTTTACACTTTTAATCTCAATCATACATTTCATTTTGTATTTTCTATAAATGTCAAATCTCTCTTTAGTTTCATTCTAATTCACAACCCTAATCCTCATCTCTTCTCTTCATTTTCTCATTTGTTGTGTACTATGTGAAGAAATATGATTTTATTTTTTGTTCGTTTGTTTGGATTATTTATGTAATTTTTTGTGTAGATCACCATCCCTCTTTTTTTGCAGGTAAACAAATTTATTATGCACATGGAGACGATTAGGCACACATTATAAGAAAATTATATGTGCATCTTGAAGATAATTCGAACGTATTCAGAAATTATTTGTAAGTTTCTAAAGTATATTTATATTCATATCTTTACATTCGTGTTTTTTTAGAATCCACCATCAATAACTTTTTCTCTTTCAATAAGAAAATTCTCTCATCACACGTCTACGATTTTGATCCAACTATTATTCTTTCCCGGATAAGGCGTGCGTTATTGTTTTATATTTTTTCGTTTTGTATTGCAGGTAACCTAAAAGTGATGTAGAGACATTTTTTCATGGTCGAACGATATCTCTTCTTAGATATTTTTGGAAGTTATTTTTGTAAAATATTGATAGATGTGAAATTTTTGTAGGAGGAAAATAAAATATTTTGGAAAAGATATTGTTACCAAAATGATGTATAATACCAAAAATATTCTGCCATCAAATATAATATATTGCCTTCAATAATAGATTGTAATAAAAAAATTTATTTTTGGATAAAATTATGTGGCCAAAATAGACTATTAAATTGAAAGATACAAATATTTTTTCTATACTAGGATATCGATTTTTCTTTAATATTTTTTAACATAAAAAAATTAAAAAAAATATTGTAATTTATAAATAAGTAAAAAGCTGTTATTTCTTATATAATTAATTTATATATTTTTTCTTAAAATATGTGGAATAAATTTTTTATGGATTGAAAATTATAGTGTTGGGAAAAAAAAGACATTAAATTTATTTACTAACAATTTCAGTACTATAACTTTTAAAGTATCTTACTCTAAAATAAAATAAATCTGAGTATATTTTAATCAATGAAAACATAACATTTACCTAAAATATGGAAAATTATTTTAAATATTATATTAGTGCAAGTTGATTTTTTTCACGGTTGATTTCTCTTCTAAAATATTTTTGGAAGTTATTTTTACAAAATATTGATAGATGTGAAATTTGTAGGAGGGAATTGAAATATTTCATAACAGATATTGTTACCGAAATAGTGTATGATACTAAAAAAAAATTTGACACCAAATATAATATATTGTCTTCAATAATAGATTATAATACAAAAAATTATTTTTAGATATAATTGTGCCGCCAAAATAGACTATTAAACTGTAAAGTACATATACTCTTTTATAGTCTAGGATTTTAATTTTTCTTTTATATTGTTTTAACATACAAATATTAAAATACTTTTTTCGAACGATTTATTTTCTTAGATATTTTTGAAATTTATTTTTGCAAAATATAGAAAGATGTAAAAGTTGCAGAAGGGAATTGAAATTTTTCAGAAAAGATATTGTCACCGAGATAGCATATAATTCTCAAATAATATTGCCACCAAATGTAATACCCTACCTTCAATAATAGATTATAACACAATTTTTTATTTTGGATAAAATTCTACCTGCAAAATAGAATTTGAAACGGTAAAATATAGATATTATTTTGTAGAGTAGGATTTCGATTTTTTATAACAATTGATTTTTTTTAACTTTTTTTTATTTTCAAAATATCTATATTTAAATTGAATTAAAAAAAGAATAAGATTAATACCTAAACGCCATTTTTATTGTTGAATTGTGTTATAAATACCAACACATTAATCAATTGTTCCCACACAAACATCTTTACAATATTTAATTTAACTATGACATCATTTTTGTCAAATGTTACCTTTAGATTTGAAATGTGTGATTCTATCTGCAGATTTAAACTTTTGTGTTCGATTGTTATTGTATCTTCATACCATGGGGAAAAACTGGGCATGCAAGTATACAACAACTGTAATTTTAAGTAATATTTAATGTGAGTTTGAATGTGAATTAGTTAATATTTTTCAAATGTTCTATTTATTCATGTTTAATATATTAATTTATTGTCCATTGAATTATAATTACAATTTTAATATTATATCAAAATTACAAGATATTTAAAAAAAAAAAAGTTAATGTCTATAATTTGAAATAATAATAATAATTCTTTTTCCAATTCGCGAAATTCGCGGGGATACACACTTGTATTATTCTAAATAGTGCCAGTATTAGAGATCATTAGTCTATTAGAGGTTATGTATTCGAGTTTGTAGAATAGTGAATGTGGTGATTGAAAGAATTCTATCTTATTTAAAAGTTCCAACTTATAAAAATATATAGAATTAATTAATTCATTTCATTATTTTTTTTAAACGAGTAAAAATCATATTTCAATTTTGTTATACATTTCGAGCATGTCGTAACTGATCCTTCTAACATGATTTACCCTCAATCTCATGCACTGATCATTAGTAGGTTCGTCCTCCGTACGTTCCCCGATTATTTGTACATTTGTTTTATTTATCCATCTTAAAATTAATAATTGCACACTCTAAAAAATAAATTATTAAATTTTTGTGCACATTCACAATAATATACACATAATATTTATACATATGTCACTATTTTATTAAAAAAAAAAACACATTTTTCTTCAAGGAAAAGGTGTCATTTTAAGTGTGCGAATAGTTCTGGGGAGGGGAGTATAATTAATTTATCTAACTATATGTATCCTATATTGCAATTACCTTAGAAAAAAAAAGTAAATGTTTACTTACCAGATTTTTTTTTTTTTTTGAGAGAAACTTACCAGATAATATTTAATAATACATTCAAACATATATATATATATTTTATACACACATATAGTAGAATGATGACATATACATGTAAGTCCAAGTGGTGACGGGAAAAGTGGTGATAATCATAACCATACTCATTATGATCGATGATGGTGATCTTGATTTCATATACTCTCATTAATTTTATAAACCATCATGAGGCACCCCATTATGAGAAGGTTAATTTGAGTTGGTGGGATTAAAAGGGTGGATTAAATAATATTAATGCGAGTGATTTTGGTCGTTTAGTACTAAAGTTTTTGCGAAGCCTTTTGACAAAGGAGAGAAACAAGTCGTGTGCCAATTAATTGCATATAATTTTTTATTTAGAAAAAATATATACGCATTTTTTTTATTTTTTCACATTGTTGGTGGTGGATTTCAAAAGGCAAAATTACACGTAATTTGGGCCAAAGGAAAGGAAAGCAGCAGAAAAGTGAGCGTTTGGTAGATGGATAAGGAATGGGATTAATACGTGGGAATAGGTAGACTAGCGTCCTTATCTATGAATTCTAGCTTCCTATTTGCTCCCTGTTGCTGACGCATTATCTACAAATAGACGACTACATTCTTTTTTCCTTTTATTGACATTTTGACACACTAGGAAAAAGAAATATATATATATATATATATATATATATATCTAATAAAATTGCAATAATTTTATTTTCACTTACCTACATTTCTTTTATTCTGGTCCAATTTGATTGTAACATCATGTAGTAAATCGAAGATAAGGATATTAAACTCTGTTTATTATTTAGATTATCTATAAAATCCACCATTACGTGTGATCGGGTTTAATAAAAAAGTGATTAGTATGTATATTCCAAATATACCTCGTATTTCTTTAGTTAAATTAGCAGGTGATCAAGATAAAGCAAGATAATTAATTAAAGGTCTATCCAGCTGTGTTTCCTTTCCTTGATCATGGATATACAAGAATTAATTATAATATGCATTTAATGCATATCAATCTACAATATTATAATCCTCAAATTCTGCTATGTCGCGTTTCATGTTAGATTTTTTTTCTTGAATCATTTAAAAGTTCGAATTTGTAAAAAAAAAATTGAAATAATTTATGTTGACCAAATGTATTTTTAGATCTCTAAATTATTAATTTTTATTTTTAAAAGTCCTTAACTATTTAAAAGTCTTTGAATTATTGATTCTTGTTTCACGAGGTCCTAAACTATTACTCCCTCCGTCCCGGTATAATTCGCATACAAAAAACAGTATACATTTTAAGAAAAAGTTACATTTTTAGTAAAGTAGTGGCATATGGGTAAATATGTGTATATTATTGTGAGTGTGCACACAAATCAATGTTTTCTTTTTTAGAGTGTGCAAATAATTTTTTGACGGACGAAAAAGAAAAGTGTGCAAATAATCATGGGACGGAGGGAGTAACTTTTATTTCGAAAGTTCTTTAAACAATTGGCTTGTTTTAAAAAGTCCTTAACCTATTGATTTTTGTTTCACGAGATCCTTCAAGATGAAACTTACCTTTTTGAAATTTAGGAATTGAGAATGACATTTTAAAAGACTAAAATTTATCATGTGTAAATTAATAAAGAATGAAGTGTACGTATAGTACTTAATTGTTCAGTTAGGATGAGTCAAAAAGTTCAGCCAATTTTTATCCTGAGGGACCTCGTGAAACAAAAATCAATAGTTCAATGACCTTTTAAAACTAACAAATTGTTTAAGAATCTTTCGAAATAAAAGTTAATAGTTTAGAGACCTTTTGAAACAAGAATCAATAGTTTAGAGATTTTTTAAAACAATAGTTTAAAGACCTTTCGAAATAAAGTTAATACTTCCTTCATTTCAAAATAAATATCTTTTAAGTTTCTTCACACATATTAAGACACCTAATATTTATCATAATTACTCCTATACAATTTTCTTTTTGAAAAAAAGTATTGATTTCATTGGTTCAAAACAACATATAGACTAAAATGACATTTATTTTGCAAAAAATGCAAAAAATTAATTAGACTTTTATTTTAAAATGGAGGGATTAATATAGAGACTTCAAGATGCATTTTGCCATTTATTTACTCTCTAGATTCATGGGCTGAATTTATAATTTTAATCTCGGAGTAGGAGGCTCAATAAAGGAACAATTTTATATGAGCAGTAGGAATCGAACCCAGTATGTGTGGGCGACCCTAACTCTTGATATCATAAATTTTCTTTATTTTATATAAAAAGTTCGAACTTATAGAGAGGTGTATAATTCAATGATTTTGAAATCGGACCGGACCGGCCGGTTCAACCGGTTCAACCGGGAACCGGCCATGAAACCGGTCCGAATCACCACCAAAAACCGTTTTTACAATTAAACCGGATTGAACCGGTCGAAAACCGGTTCAACCGGTAAAACCGCCTTAACCGTCGGACCGTTTGAACCGGTCAAACCCATTTTTTTCTATTTTCTTATCAGTTTGGTCATTGTGCAGTCACCACTATACCAAATTTAATTCCCACTACGCAGCCCCATTTTCGCCCCACTCAACAGCCTCCGGCGCTGCACACGGCACATCACAACCACCGGCGCTCGCCCCCGATACCATAGCTGCCGTCGCCGGCCACGGACACTAAAATATACCGGTAAGGAGAAGGTTTCAAAATCACTACAACTTTTTTTTATATATCGAATAAATCACTGTTGCATAATATTTCTTAGGTTAATACTGCATAGTGCATACTAATTGCTAGGGGCTATAGTTAGGGTTTTTTCAATAATTTTTATACCTAATTCCTAATGCCCCTGTTTCCTATTCATGTTTCCAATTTTTTTAATTATCAGGAACATATATATCTTGATTCTTTTGAATTTGGTTAATTAGTTAATTAATTTTTTTGCTAAATATTGGCATGGGTCTCTAGATTCATTGTTATTAGTTAATAATTAATTTTTTAATATATATTTTATTTTATAATATAATAGAGAAAATAATTAAATAAAATTAAGTAGGAATTATTTTTAGCGGTTGAACCGCCGGTCCAACCGTGAACCGGTGGACAGACCGGTTTGGTCTCCGGCCCGGTTATGAAAACACTGGTATAATCAATTCATTTATATTATTTTCATTTTATGTTTTTAGTTAAATCTACACGTTTCAACTAAAACTAGTGTCAAGTTTCAATAAACACTGGTATTATGTCCGTCAAAAAAATAAAAAACTGGTACTCTCTCCGTCCATGAAATTTTTACCCCTTTATTATTCGATATATGATGTAAAAATTAATATTTTATTTAATAAATAGATAAATTAGATAAAGTTAGGCATTATGTGAGGTATTGAGTGGTGTTTATTCCAAAAGTTAGAATGGATAACAAAATTATGGACAATAAAAAAAAAAAAGTAGTAAAAAAATATGAACGGAGGGAATACTATATTTTATCCCTTGTCTAATTGTACCGTACAACTGGAGCTCAGATGAGACTGGCTCTATTACAATATCATATCACCGTCATCTTCGGTATATTCAATCCCTTTTTATCATCTAATTATGTGTATTGCTACAGATTTAGAGCGTTCATGGAACGTGTAATGAAATAAAAAAGTGAAACATAAATATTGAATTACAATACTGTTAACCTTAACTAATTTTCCAGTCAAGAACAAACAAGGAAAAAAAAAGCGTATCATAAAGTTTAACCACCATGCATGTGCAGAAAGTCTTTTCATCCAATTAAATTAAATAAGTAGCCCTTGAAGAATCTTTTGCTTAACTCCTAAGAACTAATTGTAATACACCATGGATTGTTTAATTACGATCATTAGAGCAATCATTTTGACAATTCCACACTCTTACTCATCAATGAATCATCTTTACACCCAGACTACCAAATCTAGTACATTCATAATTTTCAAGAAATAGATTCAGTCTTCACAACTAAGATCCCATCACATCAATTTCGCGTCCCAGACAAGATACCAAACATATCCAAATTTTAATTATGCCTTGACAGCATACACAATCTTTTTCTCCATATGCATGATTCCTAAATTATTAAATCTTTAAATTTCACTTTGTAACATAATTAATTTATGTTTTCAATAAAATATTGACTGTGTTCAGCCTTATCATATATTAATGATAAAAGTTAAGGAATGCCAAATTCCATCAACTTTTATTACTGAACCAAAGACCTGAGCATTACATTAATATTTTATATTAATTTTAAGAACTTTAATTAAAATGAAATTATATACTCTACAATTAATATTAATAAAGTTATGATATAGGGAGCAGGAGATGCATATTTGTTTTCTTTTGCTAATATGAGTAAATTATGTTAATACCTAAAATATGGTTTTTTGGGTTCCATATCTAGAAATTGCTTAGCCGGTTAGCCCCCAACCAACCATGCATGTGAGGCCAGTTAGCAAAGAGATAAAAAGAAAGGCTTATGTCATAAAAGGGCCTCTCACAAAAGGCTTTATAGTGAATGTTATCAACCCCATCAAGATATGTAAGCACTGCTGTCTCCTTTTTACGGTTGGTTTTTCTTTTTCCATTTCAAACAACCAATATAATGTTTTCTTTTTTATTTAAAAAGACGAAGCTTTTCACGTTATTTATTTTTCAAAGTATTTTTTCGAATTACCCAGAAAAAACTAGCAAGTGCATTCCTATATTGATAAAGCCCCATAAAAGATATTCATAGAAACTTGTAAGCACACAACCTGCTCTTTATAATAATCGATATACTCTCTCATATTCTTTTTAGATGTCATTGTGGATTATTTTTTCAAATTGTGGATTATTTTATGTCAAAATTAATCTTAGTTAATAATTATTTTAAATTACATGTTTTTAACAATAATTAGGAAAAAAAAAAAAAGCACGGTTGTAGTTTAAATATTCAATATAGGAATATATATATATTCTCCATCTTTACGAGGTAAGCGATGATTATTTTGAATGAAATATGAAAATCATTAACAATGTAAAATGACTGTGTAAATTAAATAGGGGTATATATATATATATATATATATATATATATATGAGATAATGGGGTGGAAAAAAAAGGTCAGAATAACATAATATTATATTATGTAAATAATCTAAAATTCACAATGACATTTAAAAAGAATAGGAGGGGTTTGGGGGTAATTAATAATATCCTAGCAATTTACCACACATGGCTTCATATATATATAAATCCAATTTGATCCACTAAGAATATTTACAGATAATTTTTCATCGTATTCCTCAGGAATGTCTGAATTGGCGAAATAAATTAGTGTATCGATAGAATATCATTATTTCAAATTTTCATACCTATGTCTTTTCGATTGAGTCCAATGCACAGTTTCAAAATTGACTAATATGGTACCATGTCAGTATATATGAATTGTCAATAACATAAGCTTTTAAAAAAAAAATCCATTAAAAGGGACAGGAGAAATACAATGTAATTAAAAAGTAAATGAGATCAAATTGATCATAAAGAAGGACATGAGGATAAGATGGCTCTTTTAGTAAAGGCATTTGATGTAAAGGAAGATATAAAGCATAAGGGAGAGAAAAAAAAAAGATATGGGGGAAAATTTTCCATTGGTTCATGAATGATGTATTTGAAGTGCAAATTAAGGCTATTTTGTGTGTTGAATTTGCACAAAGACATGCTTCTTTACAAGGATTTTTGGAGATGGATTTGAATGTCCAAAAAGAGTGGGCCCCAATCCGTGATGTAGCCATGGTGGAAAGCCCGTTAATAGACAAAAGATGTAGCAAGATTTTGTGTCTTCTTTTTTGCTATCATTCTTCAAAGGATTTTACCATGATAAGATAAGCAAGTTGGGGAATGAAAACCAGGAATGGTTATATTTGTATACATAGGCATGCATGTCAAATTAACGTATGATTATGTGCCCCAATCCATGACAAGACCATGCAAATTATGTTTTTCCATTACTTTGAATTTTTTTGAAAAACAAAAGGATTTTTTTTGGGGGTTTGGGGGGGGGGGGGGGGGGGGGGGGGGTTTGGGTGGGTGGTGGTGGTTGGGTTAGAAATGCAAGCTTAAATTAATGATCATAAATATATGCATATGATTTCGTTAACACTATACAACTTTGGCAGTATTATTGAAAATGTTATCAATTCATATATCATGATATGTGTTGTGTGACGAATAATTTAGGTATGACGAGGTCAAACCCATGAGAACTAGACGAGGTCCCAAGTCGCCAGAAGAAGGACGGGGCCAGATAAGTCATGTTTGTATTCCAGAACCAACGGGCCTCGTCACTGTGTAAAAGTAAGGCGACGAGACTCAGGCCTCGTCAAGTCCCGAGCCCCATCGGCCTCGTCGCGGCCGAATCAAGCGAGAGCCGATCAGGACACGCCTCGTCATAAAGGATCTGGAGTCGAGGATCAACTGCTTGGACTAAAAGCAGGATGAGGGCAAGCGCTCCAGGTGCCTCGCCCAAGCAAGAAGTCAAGACGAGGCCAAGGGACGAAGACGAAGAGGCAGTTTCGTCGAACACCTAGACGAGGGCGCCACGTACTCGGTCTTATCCAAGATATAGCCAAATTTGGACGCCATCAGACAATCATTCTCATTTAGGTACGAGGAGGAACAGTAAATCGGCACCAACTCCAGAGGGATAGACTATATACTTATGCCAGGAAATCCCTTGATTTCGGGAGGAAGTACAACCGGCTTTCCACGTGTCCGACTCACATAGGGCCGATCTCACCTACACGAGGGGCCTCGGCCCATTACTCGAAACTAGGGCCAACCCAAACATTAAATGCTGGGCTGCCCGAATAGAGTTAGGGCAAGGCTATAAATACATGCTCATTAGCATTAAATAAATGACCAACTATTTCAAGCCCAAATCTACATAAAGACTTGGCAAATCTCTGTGCATTTATTGCTTTCTTGCTCTTTATTTATTATCATATAGCCTCAAGCAATTAATGTCCAATCACCCGAAATTATTAAGTTAGTCACCCATCCAAAAGCCACATAAATCACATTAAGATACATATTTTGGGTAACAACAATATGTATTAATAAACAAACTAAAAGTTTTTTTAAGAAGGCAAACTACAAGAATTTAAAAAAAAAAAAAAAAGATATACATATCAAACCTGTAACATAGGGATGCAAATGGAAACAATTTCATTATATTTAAAAATTTAAACTTGTAAAAAAATGTGAAATGTGTAAGAAAAATTAAATAGATAAATTCATCTTACATCTCCTTATATATTTGGATTTTTAAATGCTATGAAATTTTTTCATTCTGTGAGCCTAAGTCTATAATACTATAAAATAATCATGGAATAATTTTCTCTCGTCAATAAATTTAAATGTGTAAAGATGATTGTGTTGGAGAAAATGGTTGGTGATATTATTTTATATTTAATTGGTATTACAGTATATTGAGACTTTAATAGTTGACCAATTAATTTAGGTTGTTGAAATTAATTTCTTGAAAAATTAATTGTTACAAGTGCATTCTACTTGCGGAGTTGATGAGAATGGTGTATTCATACTCATAAAACCGTTTTTCGGTGAGTGAGAAATTGAATCGGAAGACTAATGGTTCAACGCCTAATTATGAGATTAATGAAGGAATTAAATGAGTAATTTAATTCTTCATATCAGATTGGATATTTAGAATACTAATATACATGATATTAGTATGGGAACAATGGAGTATAATAAGTTTTAATTGATTGTTAGTCAATCAAAGTTGCCACACACGCGCCGAGCCGAGCCGCGCCCATGGACTTGGTCTTGGTCTTGGCAATTGGACTTTGGGCCTTGGGCCCAGCGGGTATCTAATTTTTTGGAGCACAAAAATTCAGGATATTCGGTTGACAAAGTTTTCAGAGAATCGTCCGGTTAAAAGGGTCGACCCGGTTCGGTCAGATGCTTCATTGAACACATTTGACACATGTGCTAAATATGTGGGACACTTACCAGCGCAATTTTATGGAAATGTGTTTTTTGGTCAATTTAGGTTTTCAGAATTGCCACCAACGAAACGCGTGTGCATTAGATGCTCACGCGGTTTTTCCTTCTGCAATGAGTGAAGATTCGCCTATAAATAGCGTCATCATGCATTCTTCTGGTCATACTCCGAAATACTTATCTTCTCCCTCAGTCTCTCTGCATATAGAGTTTTAAGAGCCAGTCCAGTTCGAAGCGCTTGTTTTGTTTGCCGGTGCTCCAGAACCTGCGGTGCTGCACTTTTGGAGATTTGTGTCGTTTTACCCTTGGGAACATATTTCCAGAACCGAAGAGCACTGCCGGGGAAATTTTGTCTTGCGGGAAGAGGTCTTCCTCGACTTGACACTACAGTTTATTTTGTTTTTCATATTCTGTGTAAAAGTTTAAATTGAGTTGTAATTTTATTTATTTTATCTTCCGAATTATTATATCTTCACTCGCTTATTTTCCAACTGATTGAATATCAATCCATTTATTTAGTTTGTTAATAAATAATTTCCTACAAGTTTAGGCTAACAGACGCATAATATCTATGTTCCTTTTTTTTTTTTTTTTATTCTTTACTCTGGGAGAAATAATGAAGAAAAAAAAAACAAGGGATCCCTTCGTTGTCAAAGACTTAAGAGCCGACTGATTTAGAATTTTTTTTTTTTTTTTGTGGCTAACTTTTTAATCCAAATATTGCATTTATACTAGACAAAGTATACGGTGACAAGATTTTTTTTTTTTTTTTTTATATTTTGTTTGTATATTTTAGTAATACTCCAAACGCCCCACCCCCAGACAGAGGCGGACGCAGCATGGAACAGGGGGGTACAATTGCACCCCCATAATTTTTTTTTTTTTACTACTATATATATATATATATATATATATATATATATATATATTAATATATATATGAAAAAAATTATAACTTAGTTCCTATCTAAGGATCCATTAGCCTAGCCTGGCAGCCCATACAATTAATTAATTAAATCTCATATCCTTATACCTTAAAGTCCACCAACAATCAGCCCATTAACAATTCAGCCGACTGCAGCCCATTTATCTTATTTTAATAATTCAACTTTTCAACTTTTCATAATTCATATTATCAGTATTTGGTAGCAGTGTGGGCGCATATTGTGGGGCGACCACTGAGCTGTGAGCCGCAGCGAGACACGCTCATCTCTCAAGGTAAATTTCTCAATTTTTTTTTCTTTTAATTCCCCTATAAATTTAGTAGTGCAACCATAATGCTTTGTTTAAAATTTTGTATTTGAATTTGTTGGTTATAAATTAGGGTTTATCTTTTTCTAATTTTAAATTTATTGGTTATAATTTATAAACTAGGGTTAAATATATGTTAAGTTAATTTAGTTAAAATATATTTGCAATCATGTTGTGTATTTAATTAGGAAATGACTAATGATACACCCAAATCAAAGAAACCTAAGCCATCGGGAAAACAAGCCGATCTTCGTGAATTTATGTTCAAGAGAGTGAAATCTCAAGGGGCTTCGTGCACTTCACCAAGAGAAAATGAGACACTTCCGGATAATAATGACTTTTCTTCAACCCCATCACTTAATTCCCCTCAAATTGAAGAAGAAAAAGTGGAATTTAGTGGTTCTAATGCTAATAATGTACTTTTGGAGGAAGAAGAATTGTTATATGATGTTGAACTCCTTCCCCATGACCCCGGGAAAAGAAAGCATATAATGGATTATCCTCCGAAACAAAGAAATCCAGTGAGAAGAGCATATATTCTTAAAGGACCTTGTCAACCAAAAGGTCACAACTTCCCTCAAAGAGACCTTGGAGGTATGCGTCGATTTAGTGTCTTTTGGTTCAAAAAATTTGACTGGCTTGAATATAGTATTGAGAATGATGCAGCTTTTTGCTTTGTTTGTTATTTATTTAAGAATGAAGTTGAAATTAAAGTGGGGGGAGATGCATTTGTTATTGGGGGTTTTAAGTCATGGAATAAGCCGGATAGATTAGAGAAACATGTTGGTGGTATGAAAAGTTCTCATAATCTTGCTTATGAGAAATATGTGAATTTAAGAGACTCCAAAGAAAAATATATTGTGCATATGTTTGATAATGCAAGTGATTTAATTCGGAGTGAATATGAAGCTCGCTTGAGAGCTTCAATTTCTTGTTTGAGGTTTAGGGTGATCCTTATATTCCACAAGGAAGATCAAGACGTTTTGTTAAACAAGTGACAAATTTTCACCACTTTCATGTTGAAGTTATGACAGAATTGATTGATTTTCAACTTGGAGAACTTAATGATCGGTTTGATGAGGTCAACACAGAGTTACTTATATGTATGGCCGCCTTAAGTCCTGAAGATGGCTTCTCTTCTTTTGACAAGGAAAAAGTACTCAAACTTGCCACGTTTTATCCCTCTGAGTTTACTAGTGTTGATTTGATGGCTCTCGATTGTCAACTTGATGTATTCATTGGAGATTTGCGTAGAGATATCAAGTTTCGAGATTTGCATGATCTTGGTGCCCTTTCAAAGATGCTTGTCGAGACAAAGAAGTACATGACTTATCCGGCAATTTATTTGCTAATCAAGTTGATGTTGATTCTCCCAGTCGCTACCGCAAGCGTAGAAAGAGTATTTTCTGGAATGACATATGTCAAAAATAAGTTGCGGGGAAGTATGGGTGATCAATTATTGAATGATTGTTTGGTTACTTTTATTGAGAAGGATTTGTTTCTACAAGTTTCTGATGATGTTGTCATTGATCGCTTTCAAAAAATGAAGACTCGGCGAACTCAATTGTAATTGTAGTTTAATGATATGCATTGCTTTATGTAATTTGCATCGAATCGTGATTGACTTTATATATACCCTCCTTACTTTTGCACTAAAAAGGTAATAACCTAAACACACAAACTCAATAAATACCCTCCTTAGCTCAAAAATAAAATAAAATAAGAAAAAATTCCATATTAAAACCCAAATTTTAGGTTATGTCTCAATATAAGTACTAATTTTAAAATAGTCTCAATTTAAGTCTCAATTTCAACTTTTTTCTCAATTTAAGATTTGTTTTAAATCCTTATGTCTCAATTCAAGATCCAACAAATAATTATTTTTTAAATTAAATTCGTATAATATAGAATTTTTTTTAGAGAAATTCGTTGAAAAAATCATTTATTTAAAAAAAATATTAACTTTTTTTATTAATATAATAAATATTTCTAATTTTTTATCATTGTGTATTACTTTAGTATTTTAAAAAATATGATGACTAACATTATAAAATTAAAACTAGCACTTCACCATATAATCTTTTTTCATTGAATATGACTAGTGTTGTACCTACCCGCGCGGTGCGCGGAAGTAATTTGTATGGCTATATTGTCAATATAATGATAAATGATTTTCTAATTGATTGTTGTTTATTAGTCAATATCATTTTACGTAATAAAATTTTATACAGTGAATCTTGCGTGAGATCATCTCAAGTAATAAGATGGTGAGATTAGGCATAAATTGAGCATGACACATTAACACTTTGATAGGGGTGATTGATAACTTATATTGTCTTATGCCATGAAATGGTCTCATGCAAGTTTTTGTCAATTTTAAATATTAGTTATCCTATTAAAATATAATTTCATAGTGAACATATATTTAATTTTTACTAAAATATATATAAAGATAAATATAATTACGTTTTGTGATTATGGAGGTTCCAACTACAAATAAACCAGAAATAGAGAGCCTTCTTTTATCACTTGGAGATTTGGTTTTTAAAATAGTGACTTTATTGCGGTGTTTTTAGCAAGTGGGGTAGGTTCATAATTTTTTTAGGTATGAGTAGTGGTACTCGCACTACATTTAATATTATCATTATGATACAACATTATCTTCAACCTCGCTTGATTGTTGAAACTATAACATAAATCTAATTGTGGTGAAATACAGGGGTTTAAGAAATACACCAATATGAGAAAATAATTGATCTTGATTTTTATTTATCGATATATCATAATAAAGGAACAATGAGAATTGTCAGCATGAAAACTTGAAGGGTAATCTCACACCAGGAGGAGTCAGTGACAATGTAGGTATTAAAGTAAGTTAGGATATATTAGGACGAATAAACTAAAATCGAACCCAAGTTCAACAAATCCAAGCTAAATCTGGCCAATAATCCCAGATTTCAGGCCAAATGAGATTTAATTGATCTGATTTGGTTTGATTCGAGCTAATTTGCCCTCAATTTGCGGCTTAGTTATTGTTTTTAGTTTATCCATTTGCAGGGTTTATATGCTAATTTTTCCACCATCTCTAAGTTACGATCTTTAAAAATATACTTTTTCCTATGAAGTACAACCTTGGTACACAATGAAAATCACACTTGCTGCGACATCAATACAATTTTACTTCTTAAAAATATTTAATCATTTTTACGCAATCCAACACTTTTGCAAATCTTAAACTAAACATAAGTGAAACTAAACATGCGAAGATTTGTATCACCACTAAACATGTATTAATAATAAAATTGGAGAATTTCCAGATCTGATATACTTCAGTATAATAAAATTTGATCATTCTTTAAAATATTTACACAGGGCATTGGTATGCATCCAAATAAATATAAATCTCAATAACCGACATATAATTTCATAATTATTGAATTTCACAAAAAACTCAATGATTTCACCAACATTCACTGGACTTTATTTTCCTTCGACATAATCTCTAAAATGATAAATTTGACTTTAATATGGTCCAAAAGTTAGTATCATCATTGTTCAAACAAAAACTAATAAAAAATTAGAATACAATAATAAAAAGACTAAACAACGACATTAAAAATATATAATACATATCAACAAATTACTTTGCTTTGTTGGTATTTGTTACACTCAATTTAATCATTCTACGTAATAAATACGCTTACACAAACATGGTAACCATATTTTTTACTGGTCCAAAAGTGTATAAGTTTTATGGTTGTATTGAATTATATTTGGAGGGTGAGTATTTTAAGGGTTGTGAGTTTTTTTTTTTTTTTTTTGAATAGATTTAGAATTTTATAGTGGATGTATTTAAATATTATAAAATAAGATGGGAAGATTAGAAGTGGATGAACTCAGTAAAATAGCTATAATAAGTTTGTTTATAAACAACTTAATATTTAATTTTATTAAGAAATGTAAATTATCACATATGATTTTGAATAAAAAAAAAAAAAAAACCAAACTTGTTTGTTCTTGAAATAATTAGTAACTGTAAAACCAATGTTATATTTAAATATTTTAGAAAAACAGTAGTTGTTATCATCAAAGAGTATTTGTTATTTTCACTAAAGGGTATTAGTTGTTTTCACTGAAGAGTATTAGTTGTTTACCGAAAATAAACTAAGACTCTTTAGTTAGAACAACTAATACTCTTCAATGAAAAGAACTAATACTCTTCAGTGAAAACAACTAATATTCTTCAATGATTCATGTATGAACCGATTTCACTCTATACATACTCATACATAAATCAGTATGTATAGAATGAAATTAGTTCATATATGAATCATTAAAGGGTATTACGTATTTTCACTAAAGTGTATTAGTTGTTTCCAGTTAAGAGTATTAGTTGTTATTATTGAAGAATCTTAGTTATTTTTAGTAAACAACTAATACTCTCCAGTGAAAAAAACTAATACCCTTCAGTGAAAACAACTAATATTTTTTAGTCAAAACAACTAATACCCTTTAATAGTTCATGTATGAATCATTTTAACTCTATACTTTTTTTCTCTCGTGGAGAACCATCTTTGGGCCTCATCCATTAGATTGATAGAAACACCCATCAGAAGTTCATAGCCTCCATTTTATTTTATTCTTTTTTAGCGAATCTCATATATATAACAACAAAAAATCATCTTCACCGGTAAAAAGTAGGGTTGCCGTGTGTATATGTCAGTTTATGGTGTCATTCTAATAAAAAATTCTTAAAAAAATTACATGTCAAAGAATATAACATTAAGAATCATGAAAAAGTCTGGTACATTATATAGTGGATGATTCGGATAATTCACAGAAATACTTCACATCTTTATAGACTTCAAATGAATCTACATTAAAATTTTAATCTACTGTGAATTCCTAATGAATATCTTCAAACCTCTGATGGATATATTCAGATCACTAACAATGTCTTCAAAATTTTGATGGATATCTTGGAAAATATTAAAACATCTAATGAATATTAGAAATATCTTCAAATAATTTATGAACAAACGCTCCAATCTACAAATATAAATATTTTAATATATATTTAAAAACTAAGTCAACTTACACATATAAAAAAAATAGATAATAAATACATGCAATGAAAAAACCTTAAACCACTGATTTGCATATGATGGTGGAGAGAATGAATAGGTGAAGGGTATAATAGGATCAAAATAAAATTGATCATAAAATCTAGCAAGTCATCAAATGGTCCATAATTCACAAAAATAAATAATCGGTCAAAATAAAGTATTCAAGATTTGTACACAAACAATGAAAATCAATTGTGCTCTAACATCAATACCATCTTAAATTTAAAAAAATATATTATCTTTACACAATCTAATATATTTATGATAAATGTTCAACCATTGGTCTTCACGTTTTTTTATGAATGCATCACAATCAAACCCTAAAACTCGTACGGAATAGAAAATATTGGGAGAATTGTATTTTTAGTCCCATAAAAATAATCTCGAATCTGGTCTCATGTTTCAAAAGTAATACTTTTGATTGCAAAATATGCCCCAATCATTAAATACTTAACATGTTTGGTACCAAAATTTGTTCCAAAATTGCAAAATTGGTCTCAAAATTGGTTAACGATTGAGGCCATTTTTGCATAAAAGAAGACCGCTTTTGAACATTGGGACCAAACGTTTTTGGAACATTCCTATGGAACTAAAATTGTAATTTTTCCAATAAAAGTGAAATAGTGAAAATATAAAACAAAGAGGATGAACTTAATAAACAATTGGTGTAGATAGTCCTATAATAAATATATTTATAAAAATAATCATATTTAATTTGATTAAGCATTGAAAATTTCAATATCGATGTCGAATTTAATTAAAAAAAAATAAAAAAACCCAACTTGTTTGTTTTTAAAATAATTATGAACATGATAATAAACTAAAGTAATTTTTAATGTTTATGAAAATCAATTTTATGTTAATAACAGTAACAAAGACAAAAAAAAATTATATAAAAAATTATTTAAGACAAATATAATAAAATTAAGTAACCCAGATCTTAATAAAAATCACCACTTAAATCTCTCAAACTCGATAATGAATTGTTTATAATGCTTAATATCTATGTTAAATAATACTCCCTTCGTCCCAGAGTAAGCTTCTCATTTCTTTTTGTTGTTTTATTTAAGAAAATATTTGTTTATTAATATACAATAGACCAACATATTTATTTTGTAAAATAATAATGGGTAGTTGTGAAAAGTAATTAAGTAAAGAGTAGTTGTTTTAAAAAAAAAATTATTTATTAATATATGAAGTGTTGTTTTTCTCCATTTATGGAATGAAAACTTAGTATAAGACAACCCAAAAGGGAAAGTGGAAAACTTACTTTGAGACGAAGGGAGCATAAATTTATGTAACAAAAAACATTGTAGCGTCATGAAAGTATGACAATGCAAATAAAAGAATCAACAAAAGAACTTAATCAATACCGAGTAGTCAACCTGGTATACAATTAATGAATCATTCTTGCTCCGATATCAATATCATTATACTTCTTAAAAATAATCAATCCAACCATTATAATAAATTTTTACCAAGCTTTAGTGAAACTAATCATGTGACGACCTGTGTCACTGGCAAACCTGACTTTATATTAAACCGAGAACAAATCTCAAGATTTGAAACACTTCGATAAAATAAAACTGATTCTTAAAAAAAAGTTCTCACAACACTGGTATGTCCTAATAAAAAAGATAAAAAAAAAGATATTTTAAGTTTATAGTTTCAGTAAGTAATTAAAAAATATAGATACCAATCCAAAAAATATATAAATCTCACAAAATTATGTTTGAGTTCTGCACTGTTGCATTCACAGGAAGCTCAGTCATTTCACCAAATATATACTTGTTTTAATTTTCCTTCAAAATTATCTGAAAAATGATCAATTTGACTTTTAATCGAAACATATAGAGGAAAACTTAAGTCTCCTATAAATGGTCCAAAAGCAATTTTTTCATTCATTGTTCAAAGAAAAAATAATAATATAATATGATATAAAAAAAAGTTGCATTAGAAAAACAAAATATGATACATTAGATCATGTTACATTTGTTTTGTTGATTTCTTTCTCAGTCTCCCTTCCTAATAGACACTTTTATAGAAAATGCTAATCACTTCTTGACTAAAAAGGTGGGGAAATATTGATATTAAATAATGATATTAACAAGAAATTATTACTAATTAAAAATCCCATATATTATGTTGAACAACAACAAATAGCCTAACCTAATTTAAAAAAAAAGAAAAGAAAAAAAAAGCCTAACTAATTCATTTTTATAACAATTATCCCAGCCCATGCGGAAATTCTAACTGGGCCCAACTATATACCTCTTCATAATGTGTAGATAGACCACTAAATTTTTATTAAAATAAATAGACAAAAATACCCTTTAATTTTTTCTCTCCCGAGGAACCGCCCTCCTTTCTATTGCTGGTTCTGCAAACCTGGACTTTTTTATTCTTTTGTTCCATGGATATAACACATGTAACCCTGCATTAATTCGAAATTAACTGTACCTGTTCCGTCAAAATTAATAAAAGTTATCCCGATTTTCAAACATATAAATTTAAAAAACAAAATCAGAGCTAGCATGACAAGTTTTGGATCTAAAAAATTGATTGAACTGATTGGAGATGGAGAAAAAAAATAGAAAGAGGATTAAAAAATAAAATAAAACCCTACGATGGCGGCGCTTGGGCGACTTCGTGATGGAGGGGTGGCGTTGGGTTGATGGAGGGGCGGCGCTGGGTTGGGTTGTGCTACGGGAGAGACGTGATGATGAGCGGTGAGCGTTAGGAGGCGGGCGCTATTCAATCTGCAAACATGAATCTGGAGTGGAAAAAGAAAAGGAAACTGTTATAAGATAAATTAGCGAAGAAAGGGTATTATAGGTAGTGTAATGCATAAATAAGTGTATTTATTAATTATGAAGGATATTAATCCGTACCCATTCTAATTCTAGAACAAGCCCAACTAATGGGCCCATACCAAGTACCAGGCCCATTTCTTAGCCTTATTTGGACGGCCAATGAACAACAACTTAGCAACGTATGGATAAGGAATGCAGGTGCAAAATCATGACAAAAAAAAAAGTGAATCTGATTGTACCTTCCTAATATGTTGGATTAAAATAGCACTTTTTTTTTTTTTTTTTTGACACGTGAAATAGCACTCTTTGTGTATTTGATTTTGCCATTTTGGTAGTATTTGGTTTATTTGTCTCTAATCTTCCGTGTGCTCGAGTCCGTGATTGGCGTAATATTAGGGGTTTTTTTTTTTTTTTTAAATGATTTGTTTGTTTGGACTTGAATTTTCTTGGACATCACTCGGCGTCTGTTTTTAGCAGTTATTTATTGCTCGGAATGATTTGTAAATTAACTCGATTGCTAACTTTATGATTCTTATAATTTTTTATATTATTCTGAAAGGAACCATCTTCAAATCGATTTTTAGTCGTCGTGGTTTAGTGTAAGAAGGTTCAAGCTTTTGGAAGCTATCTTTGGAGGAAACTTCGTTTTGCTGAAGGAATGAGGAATTGTCTTGTATTTTTTCATGAAAATTCTGAATATTAACACGTTGCGTACAATTTATTGCTGCGTCTACTACCTGCTTTTTAGTTTTCAATGGTGAGTTAAGTCCTACAGATTAGAATGCAAATGCATTTGGGAAGTTTTTAGGTTCATATTTTTCTTCTCTTGTTGCTTTTTATGTAATTCTTTTTAAATATTAAATATTGTGAAGTCTGTTTCAGTTTTGGTTTTCTTTACCAATAACGATATCGTTTATTTTCAATATATTATCTTCATCACACATCTTTTCATCAGCTTTTTTCCAAGCATATTCTCCTATACACTTTGCCTGAAATTATCGCCCCAACCCCACCCCCCCCCCCCCCCCCCCCCATATTATCTTCATCACACATCTTTTCATCAGTTTTTTTTCAAGCATATTCTCCTATACACTTTGCCTGAAATTATCGCCCCCCCTCCCCCAAAAAAAAATCCTATAATTAACACTTTGTTTGGTGTGATTTTGCTAGCGGGATTGGTATTGAAAATGAGAATGTGTTTGGATATTTTGTTGGAAAAATTAAATTATATGATGTACTTTCGGAAGATATTTTTCAGTTAAATTTGTTCTCTTTGTTGGGTTTAGTGTGAGAATATATTCGATTGTGTATGTTTTCTCATTTTTATATTGTTATAAATAGTGGGGTTACAACAGTTAGGATTATATTAGTGGGTATGATCAATGTGCATCTTTGCCGTAGTAAATTTTTTATATTGGAGATATATGTGCACAAAATATAATTTTGTTGTAATGAAGAAAAATGGCTTTCCCCAAATTGCAATTTAACAAAGTATAAAAATTTTCTCGTGGTTCCTATGAAATGATGATTTGTCTGTATTTACATGAGTTGAGCCAAAAAGTTGCTCGCCTTCTCACATACCCTCATCACCTCGAGGCCAGAGTTGAGGTGCCCCCAGGTATGGATTTTTATTAACTCTCGTAAGTTTATTTGTTCGCCCAGGAGAAATTTAGTAAAAACTTGTTCGCTCATTTCATAGTCCAACTTTTTTTCTTTTCTTTTTTTAGCCGAGCAAGTTACGGTAGCAGTTCCTTCTTGCTTCGACCTCCTCGAACAAAGGGTGCACGAGATGCCTCCGCCCAAAGGAAGGATAATAAAGCGGGATCTGCCCTCCAAGGTGCTCGCCATGACAAATAAGCCCGAGGGAGCGAAAGTTCTTCGGCAGGCGGCCCCTTCGGGTCATGCTCGACCGGCGCCTCCCTCCACTTCACCTTCTCATGGGGGAAAACGCTTGAAAAGGGGTGACGGGACCCCAGTAGCACAAGACGTCCCTGGTGGCACAAATGGGAAAGGAAAGGTGGGCAAGAATCTTGCTCGCCCTGAAGAAGAAGTTGCTCGTCGCTACTCAGTCGAGCCTACTGAGAGGACGGGTAAAGCCGGAAAAGATGTCACCCCACCTCGTGGCCCAGAGGACATCACTCTCCTCGGTTGGGACGATCGCAAATTCGCCGAGTAAGTATTCACTCTTCTATACCAAAAAAATTCATTTTTCTTTTAAAAAAATTTCTAAGTGTAGTGTATTTTCTTGTTCGCAGATACTGGCCCGAAGACCATCCTGGGCGAGCAAATGTTGTCCATCAGTATGCTTGTTCCAAAACTCCCGTTAACATAAGGGAGATCCCGGGCGATCATGTTCGGAGGGCGACAGAGTTGATCGCCCGGGCTTGGACGAGACCCATGGAGAAAACCATCTCCATGTAAGGGCTAGCCGATAATTTCCATCTCTCGATGATGCATCATGCCGACGACCTTATCACTGTGCAAAAGACAATGGCCCAGCTGGCCGAGCAAGAAGAAGTTGTTCGCCGGTATGCCAGCACTGCTCGTCAGCTTACTGAGGAAAAGGACAGCATGGTCAATAATTACGAGGCGAAACTTGCTCGCCTGAACAACCAGCTCTCTTTCACCCTCGACTCGAAGAAGAAACATCTCGACGACATTCAGAGCTTGTCCGTCGAGCTGAAATGCAAAGAAGCCTTGCTCGAAGAAGGGGGGAAGAGGCTATCCGCTGCCGAGCAAAAGATTGCTGAACTCGAGGCAGAAGTTGCTCGCCTCAATGAGGTTGATTCCAGTAAATACACTGGCGAGCAACTGGAAACCGAGCTGCAAAACCGATCTGCTCCCATCTCCAACTTGGGCTACATCCGCGCTTACGCCGACTGCATCCGTCTGGCTAATGCGTATGACTATAAAGATTTAGTGGAGGAGATGGGCAAGGATCTGACCGAGTTTGTGGAGAATTATCCCCCTCCGAACAACATTGAAATCCAACTGGGGGATATGGCGGACTATGGGGTCAAAATTGATAAACATGACCCCAACATTATTGTTACTCGCCCTCCAACTCCAGCAGACAAAGGCGAGCAAGTTGTCCACGACGAGCAGGCAGCTAACGACGAGCAAACTGCCCAGGAGCAGGAGCATAAAGCAGCCGAAGATATAGCTAGGGATATGAATGTTGACCCTCCTACCGATCAAACTCAAGACTTCCCTCCCGCCGAGCAGCAATAGATTTAGGACTTAAGACTTTTTAGTCTTTATTTTGTAATAGTTGTTCGCTTTTTGTAGTACTTTACACTAGTACTATTTTTTTAGGCTTCAAAGCCTTTTTTATTCAATGAATGTCTCTTTTGTTCGCTCATCTTCTTCTTATATGTTAATTGTCTTTACATTTCTATTTAATGCTTTTGCAATTATAACATATAATGTTGGGCTTTGTTCGATTTGAACTTTGCCTTTTAATAGAATAAGGGTTTAGCCTTAGGTTCTGCTCATCTTACAAGACGAACAACCTTTAACTGGCCTTGGTCCTCAAAATGGACTTATACCTCGAGCTTTGGACTTTTCTTTCAACGAACAACTATATTTACATTGTGAAAAATTACAAGTGTTGTAAGACTGTTCATCACTAACATATACATTCTGACGAACAACTTTGAACACTAAACAAAACATGCTCGCTTATAATATTTTTGCCGAGCAACTTTGTCTAAAAAACAAAAGACTATACAATGTGTCGAACAACTTTTCATTCTACACTTAGCAAAAATTTCAAAAAATTAGGCAAGTTTTTGGTTCATTCGCTTCACTTGCCCCCCAAGACTTTTATTCGTCCAATCAAGAACTTGTTCGACTTATTGGTAGTACCTCTTTAGATGTACAGCATTCCAGGAGTGGGCCGGCTTGCCTTCCATATCTTCGATATCGTATACACCATTAAGGAATTTGTCCGTTATACGATATGGGCCCTCCCAAATTGGTCCCAATACACCTGGAGATTGGGCGAGCAACTTTCTTAGAATCAAATCTCCAACTCTGAATTCCCTGATTTTAACATGAGAATTATAGTAGCGTTCTGCTCGCTGCTTATAAGTAGCATTTTTTAGCTCGGCACTTAATCTTTTTTCTTCGAGCAAATCCGTTTCAGTAGCTAGAGCAGAGTTGTTCGCCTGCTCATCAAAGTTGGTCGTCCTGATTGTGTTGGTCTTTAATTCAATTGGTATCACAACTTCTGTTCCGAAAGCCATTGCAAAAGGTGTTTCTCCGGTGCTCGACCTGGGAGAAACTCTATATGCCCACAAGACTTCCGGAAGTTCTTCAGACCAACTACTTTTGCTCTCCGCTAATCGTACTTTCAACGTATGCTTGATAATTTTGTTCACATCTTCGACTTGTCCATTTGATTGGGGATGATAGGGTGTAGAATAATATTTTATGATCCCTCACTTCGTGCAAAAGTCTCTCAATTCTTGTCCATCAAATTGTGGACTATTGTCTGTCACGATTATTTGTGGAACCCCGAAACGACAGACAATGTTCTTCCAAACGAAATTGATCATTTTCTGCTGCGTAATCTTTGCCATGGCCTCTGCTTCTGCCCATTTCGTATAATAGTCGACTGCCACAATGGTAAATCGAGCATTTCTAACTCCCGTTGGGAAGAGACCAATAATGTCCATCCCCCATCTTGCAAATGGCCACGGGCTGTAAACTGATACGAGCTCTTGAGCCGGGGTATGAATGTTTGGGGCAAAATTTTGATATTGATGACAAGTTTTTGCTTTCTTAATTGCATCCTGACGTAAAGTCGGTCAATAATAGCCTTGTCTGATAGTCTTGTATGCCAAGGCTTGCCCCCTGTTTGATTTCCACATACTCCGGCATGTATTTCTTCGAGTATTGCTCGTCCTTGCCCCCTATGCAAACATTTGAGAAGTGGGATTGATATTCCCCTTTTGTAAAGCTGCTCGCCCACCAGAGTATATCTAGCGGCTTGCTTTGTTAGCTTGGCAGCTTCAAAAGAGTTGTTTGGTTTTTCTCCACTTTTCAAATATTTGACTATGTTTGTTCTCCAATCCTCTTCTTCACTTGCTTGTTCGTCAAGTTGGTTGATATTATAACTTATTGTTGACGAGTCATTCATCTTTGTGATTATAATGTCTGCCAACTCTGCAGGCCCTTCGCTTATTGCTAGTCGGGCCAAGGCATCTGCCTGAGTGTTGCTTGTCCTTAGAATTTGTTCAATAAAAACTTGATCTAGTAGGGACATTAGGTGAGCAACAATCCGCTGATACTCGATCATGTGATCGTCTTTTGCTTCGTATTCACCTCGGACTTGATTCACAATCAGTTGTGAGTCGCCGAATATTTGCAAACGTCTGAAACCTACTGCAAGGGATAAGTGGAGACCAGCAATGAGAGCTTCATATTCAGCTTTGTTGTTGGTAGCCATGAAACCAAATCTGATCACCAAGGTGAACACTTGTCTGCCAGGGCTTATCAGGACTACTCCCGCCCCCGAGGCTACATTAGCCGAAGATCCGTTGACATAGAGATGTTAGGGATGATCAAGTCCTCTCGTCGGATCTGGTGGGAAAGTTAGTTTGATAATAAAGTCGGCTAATGCTTGCTCTTAGATCGCTGTTCGAGGAGCATAGGTCACCCCGAATTGGCTAATCTCTAGTGACCATTTTAGTAGACGACCAGCTGTGTCGGGGCGATGGAGAATTTATCTGAGTGGGAAAATTGTTAGCACTTCAACTTGATGATCAAAGAAGTATGTTCGTAACTTTCTCACACTCATGGCAAGTGCGTATGCCAGCTTTTCGGTTGGAGAGTATTTGATCTCCGCTTCGTGTAAGGCTTGACTGACGTAGTAGATGGGTTGATGGAATTTGTCATCCTCTCGCACCAGAATGGAGCTGATTGCCACTTCTGACGCTGCCAGGTATAGATAGAGCTTTTCTCCTGGGATGGGTTTTGATAGAATTTTAACATCTCCCAGGTAGTCCTTAAGTTGGTCGAACGGCTTTTGACATTTGTTAGTCCACGTGAATTTTTCCTTTCTTGATGGCCTCGAAGAATGGACGGCACTTGATCGGGATATGAATCGATTCAATGTTGTTAAGCATCCCGTGAGCCTTTGCACTTCTTTTACCGAACGTGGTGGTTGCATATCCATGATAGCTTTGACTTTTGTTGGATTGGCCTCAATCCCTTGTTGACTAACAAGATGACCCAGGAATTTGCCAGAATGGACTCCAAAGCTGCTCTTCTTCGGGTTCAGCTTCATGTTGTAATGTCGAAGAATGTCGAACACCTGGGTCAAATGCTGAAGATGGTCTTCTTTCTTGGGACTCTTGACCACAATATCATCTACGTAGACTTCTATCGTATCTCCAATCTGTTCGTCGAACATCTTGTTCACCAATCTTTGATATGTTGCTCCAGCGTTGATGAGGCCGAAGGGCATTCTCTTCCAACACAGCAAGTTTTTATTCGTATAAAATGTTGTGTTTTCTTGATCGTCTGGATGCATAGGGATTTGATGGTACCCGGCAAAGGCATCCATGAACGTTAGCATCTTGTGACCCGCATTACTGTCCACCAATTGATCAATATGGGGGAGAGGAAAATTGTCCTTTGGGCATGCTGCATTCAAATCCGAAAAATCTATGCATAGCCTCCAGGTCCCGTTTGGTTTCCTCACAAGGACTGAGTTTGCTACCACTGTGGACAGAGTGCTTATCGGATTAGATCGTTGTCTAACAACTTATTCACCTCTTCATTCAAAGTTTGATACTTGTCTGGGCCATACTTTCTTCGTTTTTGATGGACTGGCCTTTTTGCTTGATTGATATTAAGCTTATGGCAAGCATGCTTTGGATCTATTCCCACCATGTCTGCATGAGACCAAGCAAAAACATCTAGGTTCTTACTGAGGAACTCTTTCATTCGGGATCTGTAAGGCTCAGGGAGCTCAGATCCTATGTATAATTCAAGATCTTCGTTTCCAGGATTAACTTTGAACGCCTCCAGCTCTTCAACTGGAGTTGCTCATCGTTTTTGTCATTTCCAACAAGGATCAATTATTGGTCCCTCAGGGTCGAAATTATTTTTGATGTTCATGGGCTCTGCTCCCAGGCGTGGCTCTAGATCATCTGCTGGTCCTGACCCATTGTTGTTAGTCAACATATGGTCCTCCAAGTCATCTGGTATATGTTGCTCGTCACCACCCCTATATTGTTCGTCATGTGGAAGTTCCCCATGGGTGGTGATGAGTTGTTCGTCCAACACTTGCTCGTCGGAGTGTTGTTCGTCCGTATCCATATGGTCATCTTCTATGTCCATCATGTTCTCCAGTATTGACGGTTCGTCAACAGGGTAGATGGTGGTGGCTTCCATCATGGATACTTGTGCGTGCTTTGCCTGTAACTGTAGGAGATATTCACGAGCCTTTCTTTGATCTCCCTTTATTGTGCCTGCTTCACTTGTTGTTGGGAACTTTAGGCAATAGTGGTAAGTTGAACATGCAGCTTTAAATTCATTTAGAAAAGGTCGACCAAGAAACCCGTTATAGGTTGATTCCTGATCTACGACCAAGAAATCTACCATTCTTGTTATATTTTTCTCGAGTTCTTCGACCGTTACAAGCTGGACGGACAACCTAATCTCCCCTAACGGGACTGTTACAACATTTCCGAAGCCTAAGATTCTATGATTTGAATTTCGTATGTAGCCTGAGTAATCTCCAAGTTGATCGAGCATCTTTTTGAAAAGGATGTTGGTGTAGGCTCCGGTGTCCACCAACAATCTATGTACTCTGGTCCCCATGATCTTTGTGCAAATTACGAGCGAATCGTTGTGGGGGGTCAATATTCCTTCCAAGTCTTTCTCAGTGAAAGTTAATTCTGTTGTCTGCATGATGGACGGTTTAACCCCCATTTCTTGTACTTGGTGGATCGCTCATAATTCAGCTTTTCTTTTTCGGTTGGAGATTAGCGGTCACCCATCAGAACATCCTCCCGCAGGTCCTGCGGGTTCCATCATGTTAGATCTTCTAATGGACGAGCAGCAACGGCTGGAACTGGTCGTCCGGGCTTGTTATTCCTTTGAGGTGGACCATCCTTCTCATCCTCCGAGTTGTTCTCCCGGGCTCTCTTTCCAGGTTGCCTTTTGACGAAGTCGGAGAGCTTTCCTTCCTCATAGAATCGCCAAAGTTGCTTGAGCAAATCTCTACACTCGCTCGTTAAGTGCCCCACGCTTTGATGGTAGGCACAATACTTGTTAGGGTTGAGTTTGTCAGTGTCTTGGCGGATTCTCCGGGGAGGGAAGAGCAACTCTTTCTCTTTCACATTTTTGTACAAAGTATCGATTGACACTGTTAGCACCTGGTTCAGCTTTTCCTTTAATTCCGTCCCTTCGGTGAATGCCTTCATGTTCTTCGGGACCCTGTAGCCTGTTCCACCGGGTTTTTTGTTATTCTCCTTAGGATCAGCTTTATTTTTGCCCAAGTTTGCTTGCAGGGCCTCATGCATGGAAATAAATATGCCGGCCTAATTTCTAAATTCGGCATAGCTTCTTGGGCACTTCAGACGTACCTCTTTCCATAACTTCGATCCTTTCTTCAACCCGGCCATAACAGTGATGATTTTTGTATCTTCGCTTACGGGCTCCCCTTCTAACAGCACTTTGTCGAACCTTTCCATAAATGCCCAGTCCAACTCGTCGTCATTTTGCTTTAGGTCCGACAACCGGTGTTTTTGGGATAAGTATGATCCTGTCATTGAGAAATAGGAGAGGAACTCTCGACTTAGTTGAACGAACGAGTGGATTGACGCTGGCGGCATCGCCAAAAACCACTTGTGTACTAGGTCCCCCAAAGTCAAGGGGAAATTCCGGCATTGGGTGGCATCACTACCTCCCACAGAGATCATATAGTCTGAATACTTCGTTAAATGGTCTCGGGGATCAGCAATGCCTTCGTATTGTATGCTAGCCGGAAACTGAATCTTTTTCTGAATTGGAGCCTTCAGAATGATGGATGATAAGGGTGAGGATGGCATGCTGGTCATCCCCATCCCTCTTTGCTGGTCCAATTGCCCCTACATGCTCTCCACAGCCCTTCTCAGGTTTGATAGCTCATCCAAAGATGTCCTCTGGCTTGGAGACTGTTCAGCTAGCAAAGGCACAGGCCTTTCATCCAGGTCGGCTTATTTTGTCCAGAAGGATCTTTTAGTTAAAGTTATTCGCTTTTATTCCTTGTTGAGACGTGATTTGGAATCTTGGTTCCTTGTTCGTCTATATACACCTCTTAGGTTGGTAGATACACCACCTTTTATCAAGGTTGCTCGTCACCAGTGATTTGACGGAATGTTCATGTCTGGTCTCAGGTCTTAAGACCTGCTCGCCGATACGTTGTTCGTTGAAAATAGTTGTTCGTCATATTATACACCCTTCCGATTGATTTACGCACCCCAACCTTGATTTTCTTTGTTAAATGCTTAATCTTTGTTCGCACCACAATGATTGATGTTCGCCTATCAACAGTTCATATATGAAACAATTTAATTCTAAAACGTACACTCAATGGTAAAATTTTATAATCAAAATATGTAGTACCACATTGAGGTTAATTATGTTTCTAATCCACCATTAAATTTAGTGTCTGAACTTCAAATTGATAAGTATACAATAAATCATATTATGTAATTTATCACTAATGTAACTCATATAGGCAAGGAAAATATATTTTTTAGGACATTGTCTTATGGGTATTTGTAAAATTAAGACACTGTCTTTTTTAGCTTACAAATTTAGGAAAATATCTTAATGAGCTTATAAAATTGAACATAATCTTAATAATTTCACAAAATAAGGATACTATCTTTTATGTTAGGCAAGTTTGTGCCAAATCTTATAAATTGTGGATAAAATAAAATCTGATTATGATATGTCCAGCTGGCCGTATTTTATAAAATTTTGCCTTAATTGGCCAAAATTAGAAGATAATGCCCTAGTTTTGCAAGTTTGTAAAAACAGTGTCCTAATTTTACAAATTCATAAAATTATTGTCTCAATTTTGCAAGCCCATAAATATAGTATCCCAATTTTACAACACCCATAAGGTAGTGTCTTGAAATAGCACTCTTTATCTTATAACCAATATATTTAAGAAAAGTAAGATCGAGAAAACAAAAGATAAGGTCAATTTCACTGAAGAAATGTAAGGTACTTTTAAAAAAAACTTATGATAACCGCCTCAGAGAAGAGTTGAGAGAGTTGAGTCGGTCTCTAGTTGTTGTTTCCTTGTATAATCAAAACCATAATTAATTAATCTATTAGACGGTATAGTATGTTCATTTTTTTAAATAAACTTTTTAATATGTGAAAATTATCTTCAAGTTAATTATCTACGTAGGGATCACGTTATCGAGATGATGGGTTATCTCAACAAGTTGGAAGTACTTGGTGCGGAATTTGATCTCTCTACTAAGGTCGATTTCGTTCTCCATTCTCTGCCGAAGAGCTTTGAGCAGTTTCAGTTGAACTATCAAATGAATGACCGGGCAAATAGTTTGCCCGAGCTCTAGCAAGCTTTGGTGTCAGCGGAGACTTTAATGGATCATCAAATTGTTGCTATGGTGGCAAACGGTCCGTCTGCCTCTTCGGGTCCCAAGGGAGAAAAGAAGAGAAAGATGACGAAAGGTCAAACCCAAGCAAATCCAACTGTTGCGAAACCTAAGACGAAGGGCGAAGGAGGTGGAAAGAAAGTTGTTAAGGGTAAGTGCTTCAATTGTGGTGAGAAGGGACATTGGAGGTCAACCTGTTATAAGCCTAAGAAGGCAGTAAAGAAAGGTAAGTCTCATGCTTTAGTCGTTGAAACTTATGCTGCGGCGTATGCTGCCCACGTTTGGGTAGTGGATACCGGGGCAACTGATCATATTTGTTTCACTCTTCAGGGGTTCCAGCTAACCCGTCGACTTAGCAAGAATGAGATCCTCGTCACTTTGGGCGATGCTACGAGAGTGGCAGCCGAAGTAGTGGGAGTCGTGCACCTATCTTTTGAAGATATAGTTTTAATTTTAAGAGATGTTTTATACGTTCCGAACTTTAGGAAGAATTTAATTTCAGTTTCTAAGTTGTTTTTTTATGGATATTCAGTTACTTTTAATAAAGTTGTTACTGTTTCTTTTAAGAATGATACTATCTGTCATGGAACGTTGGTAAACAATCTCTATACGATTAAGTATGCACACCACACAAATAATGAATCTAATAACACGTCGATCATTTCGAGTAATAAAAAAAGCGTTCTTCGGAGATGAACAAAACACTTCTATGTCATCTTATACTAGGTCATATTAATCTAAAGCGGATAGAGAGATTGGTGAAAGATGGATCCTTGGAATCATTCCAATTCGAACCGTTTCCAACTTGTGAATCCTGTTTAGAGGGTAAAATGACCAAGAAGGCATTTGGAGCCAAGGGGAATAGAGCTACGGAAGTGTTAGAACTTGTTCATACCGATGTGTGTGGTCCAATGACGATCAAAGCGAGAATGGGGTATGAGTATTTCGTCACCTTCATTGACGATTACTCGAGATATGGGTACATTTACCTTATGAGGCATAAGTCTGAAACTTTTGATAAGTTCAAGGAGTTTAAGGCCGAAGCCGAGAAACATAGGGAAAAGAATATCAAGTTTCTACGATCAGATCGTGGGGGCGAATACCTCACCGATGAATTCTTGAACTACTTATAGGGCGAAGGGATCATATCCCAGTTAACCGCACCGGGAACCCCTCAACAGAACGGTGTGGCGGAACGAAAAAACGGACTCTTTTAGAGATGGTCAGATCCATGATGAGCTATTCGGATTTACCCAAGTCGTTTTGGGGTAACGCCTTGGAAACAACAGCTTACATTCTAAACTTGGTGCCATCCAAATCGGTTCCTAAAACCCCAATGGAATTGTGGACCGGGCGCAAGCCCAGTCTAAGACATTTGCGGATTTGGGGTTGTCCAGCATACGTGCTAGACAAGGAAGCCAGTAAGTTGGATCCACGTTTGGGGTTAAGGCTGTTTATAGGATACCCTGCGGAAACGAAAGGGTGTATATTCTATAGTCCCAAGGATCAAAAGACCGTGATTAGTACACACTTTAAATTCTTGGAGGAAGACTATATGAACAATCGGAAGCCTAAAAGTGAAATTACCTTAGAAGAATTGAGAGGTCAAACCTCGATACCAAGTATACAAGATGATGTACCACACATCACATCTTCACAACCAGAACCCCGTCGCAGTGGGAGGATTGCTAGGCAACCCGAGAGATTCATGGGAATAGGAGAATTTTCGGATTTAATTCCCGGTGATGATCATACGACGAGGCAATCCAAGACAAAGACGTAGAGTCGTGGCAAACAACAATGGAAACCGAGATGGGTTCGCTGGATCATAATCAAGTGTGGGAGTTGGTCGTTCCACCCAGTCGGGTAAAACCCATTGGATGCAAGTGGGTGTACAAGAGGAAAAGAGGATCGGATGGAAGGGTTGAAACCTTCAAAGCAAGGCTAGTGGCCAAAGGGTATACTCAAAAGGAAGGGATCGATTATGAGGAGACCTTTTCGCCTGTAGCTATGCTTAAGTCCATCCGTATTCTCTTGTCGATCGTTGCACACCTAGATTATGAGATCTGGCAAATGGATGTCAAGACAGCTTTCCTTAACGGAAGTCTTGACGGGATAGATATCTATATGCAACAGCCCAAAGGTATTATTGAAAAAGGCCAAGAGCACCTCGTATGCAAGCTTAAGGGATCCATTTATGGACTTAAGCAAGCATCGCGTACTTGGAACCAGTATTTTGATCAAGTGATTAAGTCTTATGGGTTTGATCAAAACAAGTTCGAAAGTTGTGTGTATAAGAAGCGTGACGGAACTGCGGTGGTATTCTTAGTATTATACGTAGACGATATTCGGCTCATTGGAAACAATGTAAAGGTATTGTCAGATGTACATGTATGGCTGTCAAAACAATTTGATATGAAGGACTTAGGGGAAGCCGGTCACATCCTTGGGATCAAGATCACTCGCGATCGCAAGAAGAGGATGTTGGGCTTATCGCAAGCTTCATACATTGACACTGTTTTGAAGCGTTTCAGCATGCAAGATTCCAAGAAAGGTTTTGTACCTTTTAGGCACGGAATCCATCTATCGAAAGAAATGAGCCCTAAGACGCAAACGGAGATAGATGACATAAAAGGTGTTACGTACGCTTCGGCCGTAGGAAGCCTTATGTATGCAATGTTGTGTACGAGACCGGATATCTGCTTTGTCGTGGGCATGGTGGCAAGATATCAAAGTAATCCCGGGAAAGACCATTGGACTGCCGTAAAATGCATCTTGAGGTATCTGCAAAGAACTCGTGAGCGGATGCTGATTTACCAGTCAGATAGTCTCATGCCCGTGGGATACACGGACTCGGATTTCCAATCAGACATGGACTCAAGAAAGTCAACCTCGGGTAGTGTGTTTTTCATGGGAGGAGGAGCCATTTCATGGAGAAGCGTTAAGCATAAATGGATCGCCGATTCGACCATGGAAGCCGAGTATGTAGCTGCTTGTAAAGCAGCGAAAGAGGCAGTTTGGCTCAAGAACTTCTTAGTGGACTTGGACGTTGTTCCGAATTTGCCCGACATGATAACTATCTTTTGTGACAATGTCGGAGTAATTGCAAATTCAAAGGAACCGAGAGCCCACAAGCAAACACATAGTAAGAAAATAACATCTTATACGAGAAATCGTTAAGAGAGGAGATATAGAGGTGGCAAAGATAGCGTCGGGAGACAACCTAGCTGATCCATTCACAAAGGGTCTGCCTCAGAGTACATTTGAGAGACATGTGGATGGAATGGGAGTCAAGACTATTGCCAATCTGCTTTAAGTATAAGTGGGAGGAATTATTAGGTTAGTGTAGGTTGACATGAGATGTCACATAGAGCTACTACACTAAGACATGCATGATGTATACTAAAAAACAGACTTTAAGTATAAGTAGGAGATTGTTGGAGTTATACGTGAAAGTATGCTTTTACTTTGTATAACTCATGTATTAAACACTTGTTTATGAGAATAATTCTTTTATCACATTTGCTTTAGATATGATTAAATGTTGAATATTTATTGCAAACAGTTCATAATAGTACTAGTTACATTGTAGTTAATGTGGTGATACCCGATCATGGAAGATCACATTAACAGTTTCCTTGTAACTAAACGTACAAATTCACGACCTAGGTGGAATTGAACAATCCGCCGTGAAAGTTTGATGTGTAAGTCTCAGATTGGTCTGTCTTGACTAAGAGATTGCACTAGCACATTTAGTATGTGTTGAAGAGGACCTACAACGAGGATAAATTCTTCTGTTCTGAAATATGAAGAATTAGACCTCAGTGGTTATTGATTTCTTAATCTCCGTCACTTAAATAGGACCGTGTGTGCTTAATGGTTACTGCTTTGATTCATGTTGGGTGAGAATCATCGTGACTTCGAACCTTGTGCTTTGGGCAGTAATATTAATCATACGACGGTTGCTAAGATTTAATACGGAGAAATGCGTGCGAGTACGGCTCGTGTGATTAGTCCCCTTGGTGGGCTCAGAAGTTTTATCGTACCAAATCTTGCAAGTGAAGAATTAGTTTCTTCGATACGGATAATAATATTGAGTTGTCTTTACTCCAAGGTGAAATATATTAATCAATTCAGAGCTATTCAGAAGCTTAATTAATTAATGGACTTGTTAATCTTAAACGCGGGAAATTATAACCGGGAGCCCATATTATCGTAATATGGATTAAGATGGATACTGCAATATTAATTTATTAGTGGTAATAATTAATATTAATGGATTGAATTATATTGGGGCTCAATATTGAAATTCAGAAGTCCATTAGGAGGTCCAATCTTAATTCTCCTTAAAGGCCCCTCAAGTAGCCCATTAAGTAGCACAATAATGATAATGTGATTAAAATAAAAAGAAAATATATTGCTGATTTTTTCCTCTTATTTTCAAAAATTGTATGGTTAAGAGAGAAAAGATTTTGTTGATTTTCTTGGAAAGTTATTATGGAAGATAAGTATTCTTGGAATACAAGATTATCTCATATATTCAAGAAGATCCAAATCTTGGATTCTTTTCTAGTAAATTTAGAAAATTGCAAGCATTAATAGGAGGGTGAGATTTTTGTGGAATATTTTATTATGGAGAAAAGAATATATGAGATATATTCAAGATTTCTTAGGGACTAAGAAAAGATTTTCTCCAGGCCCATAAAATCATGAAAATTTCGGCCACTACTATTATAAATAGGGGATGATTATTTCATCCACAAGTACATAATTCCATGTGTTGGAAAAATCAAGAGCATACATATTTTTCTTTTTCCTTAGTTATTTAAATTACTTGAAAGCATCTCCAACCGGTGATCAAGTAACGTGAAAGGGAAATACTTGAAAAGGTTTTTGGGTTGATAAAGCGTGATCATGATTGTCCCGTTTATTCAAAGGTCAATTCTACAATAGCTACGTAAGTCACATAAATTCTTGTTTATTCCGCCTAGATTTTATGTGAATTAATTCAACATGCATGATGTTAAATTTGTTGTTGGAATTATTATTTTAATTAATTAGGATTAATTGATGCTAGTAATAATTGAATTTAAATTTGTATTTAAATTTCATCCCGAATAGATTCTGGACAAACCTATTTTCCCAACACGTGGTATATTTAATATCTCAAAACCGATTTCCGGTGAGTGAGAAATTAATTTGGGAAGTTGGATAATTATTCACATTGTTGAATAATTTCATGGGAAGGAACAATTGAGTTCCATCCCACATAAAATAATTACAAGACATGTTCCTTATATATAAGAAGGAAAGTGTTCATGTTCTTCAACTTGGTACATGGGGACCCTAACCATGGACCATACACGCCCGCCCGCCCCGCCCGGGCCCGGGTTCGTGGCAATTGGGCTTTGGGGCCTATCTATATTTTTAGAGTACCAAAAATATGAAAAGACTCAATACCTTTTTGGGCCGAACCGGTTTGGGTGGCCCATCGGATTTGGGTCGGCCAACGAACATGAATAAAACACTCAAGTAATGATTAATACACTCCAGAATTCGAATTTGATTTTAAATTAAAATATTCAATGGAATATTCTGTTCTTACTTCCCAAGAAAGAGATAACGTCTCTATCCACTGATTTCGTGGTCAATCCACGATTTTCTCAACCGATCGTTCTCATCTGCATTGCAGATTTCCGCCTATATATACCCCTTCATATCCAAACTTTCGTACTCACCTTTTCAGCCTACGAATCTTAGAGTTTAGAAAGTCTTTCGCAATATACTTATTTCGTTCAGTTCGCAATTCCAATTTCGTTCACCGAGAGTTTATACACGGTGGTGCTGCCGGTGTAAACTGTTAAACAATTTTACCTTTGGAAACTCATACGCACGAGACCGTAAGCACTATACGGGGCGGATTCAGTCTTGCGGGAAAAAGATTTTCCTTGACTTAGTTTTTCTTACGAATTCGTTTCGTACTTACTTCTATTCGTGCAGTGTTCGAGACACACCTTTTAAACAACACCAAATTCCATGACTTCAATTGACTGATAGTATTTTCAAACATAGATTCTGGAGGGTGAAAGATGAGTGGACGTGGAAAATGTAGTTGGTTAGAAAGTCCTAGAAAAAGAAAATAGAAGCACTCCTTGTAAGAATCAAGCAAGGAAACGATATAAAATGGCAAAAATGAGAGAATAGGAAACAAGAGTGTAAAGACCCTGAGTTTTCAGAACTTGAAGAGCTATTTTACGTACACCTCAGATGAGTTGGTCCAATAGAGCTTGAAGAGCTATTGTATGGGTCCAGATCCTCTGCTGGGAAATTAAACTAGCAAACGTGCTGGGGCGTAAAACGGCGGCGTTTAACATTAGTTTATTTTTTTTCCTTTTTGGTGAAGGGGTGTGCGTATGAAAAGTGATCTATACAAACAACAATACTGCAAAAGAAACAATAAAGCGTGATTTGCTCCAAATTTTTTTTATCTTGCTTATTTTATATATTAAACTTATTTATTCATTCTTGAATATTTTTTGGTTTGTTTATTATTTTTAATTCTATTATTTAATTTTAACGTTTTATTTGTTTTTATTTTATATTTCCTCTGTCTCAATTTTGTTTTCTCATTTCACTATTAATTCCCCTTCAAATACTTTTAAATTACTTATCATACTACTAATAATTACATACAAAAAAAATTCATTTTGTCTAATTAACTTAAATTGAATAACACGTCATTATCAAAAAACTATTTTATCCATTTAAATAATACAAATTAACTCGCATCAAAGTAATTGAAATTGTAGCAAGCGTCTCAAAGAATTACATTTAGAACATAAAAAAAAAATGCTCAAGGAAACATATTGGATGTATCTCCATTGAAGCACATGCTTTCTAGAGAATACTGTGGATAGTTAAGTGGTGCCTATATTAATACAAAAAAAAAATTAGGAATTATATATAAGTCAATTTATTTATTTATTTTTTAATATATAATTTCAAACTATACCATCAAGAATTCAGTGAATTTGAATTGACCCCCAACTGTTTGAAGACATTCCTGAGATACGGAGGTTATTGAACAGGATGTAGACAATATTTTTTGTGCTCCAATATCCTACAATAATTGTAAAATTAAACAAAATTTAGACCATAAAAAGGAAAAAAGAGAACAAATGGCAATTAGAGAGGAAATGGATATGACCATATGTTCCTAAGTTATTGTCAACTACTTTTCCATGCATATTAGTGCAATTCTCATAGTTGCCATCAAATTAATATATTTCATAAACAATAAAATTAATAAATTCTTATACCTTGTGATTCGAATTTGTTTTTCTTCTCTTTGATTGAAGTTCTACCCAACTCTTCATCCGTTTTGATCTTCAAGCCGAATCTCTTTTTGAATCCCTTTGTTTGTGTCGTAAAAGATTTTGTTGATGCACTCCTAAGATTGTCATTTTTGTCTTGGTCTTGACAATCTTCTGTTAGACGCATTTCCATGACTTATTTGCTTAGATCACAAAGTGTCGTATGCACCAAAGAGAAAGTTGATGGATGAACGGATGCTTCAATTGCTAATCGTATAAGCATCATACAAAGTTTTCTATATCGTTCTATACTTTGTAGCTTAGGATCTTCTTCGACTTCATTGCCCCATATAATTGTGTATCACTCCACTCCTTGCTTCCCTTGTCCACCTCCTCAATATGTATTGCTCAGGAAGGTTTTTTACATCCATCACATCATACACTTTCACTGCATGACAACACAATAATCCAAGCATCTCAAATTTTCGACAGCTACAAGAAATCATCTTGGTGTTGGGATTAAATGTCACCCTCCATTCATCCTCATTATCAATTAACTCAACAACATATTCAAATAATGGTTGGACTTCATTTTTGTGCTTTATATAAGCAGCTGCAAACATGTCAAACTCCGTCTGAAATATGTGAAAAACTGTGGGAGTATAAATCTTAGAAAGTTGACGCAACATAGGAGAACTCTCTAACTTTAATCTTGGCAATTTTTTACGCATCTCAAATTCACATTGTAGCTCTTTATACCTCCTGTCCTCCAAGACTTGTTCAAAGTACTTAAAAATTATCCTATGTCTAAGTGGGGATTCATACAACTCTTGATATCAGAATTGACGTTTTCACTAAGTTGTGTGCTCCTTATACCAAGCGTACACGCATGCTTCATGTAAGAAATAACTCAATTCTTCTTCACACTGTAAGTAGATATCAACCACGTGTTCTCCTTTACATTAAATTGTTCTAGTAAAGCACTCCACGCCTCCTCAAATTTGACCTCATCATCAATACCATACATGCACCTCTTAAAATCACTTAAGAAATATGACCCATCTTTCATCAGGTTTTCCAAGTGCTTGATTCCATTTTGCATCAAGTACCATGTTCACAATCCATGAAATGTCTCAGGCATCACCTCGTGTAAGGCCTATGCTATAGCCTGATCTTGATCGGTGAAGATAGTCAAAGGTCTTCCTTGCTTGTGTGCTTCTAAAAAGGTTTCGAACAACCATTTGAATGATGCAGCAGTCTCATCATATAAAAGTGATGCACCAAAAATCACCACTCGTCTATGATGGTTGAAGCCTGAAAAGATAGCAAGTAGGACAACTTTTAAGATCAGCATATTCCTTACGATATAGGACACAATCATTTGGACATGCATCAATTTTCTCATATCCTAAACATAATGCACCCATACTCTTCTCTGCCTTTCTCATAGATGTAGGCAATTCATTGTTATCTGGGAGCATATCTTTGAATAATCCAAGTAAGTCATTCATACTCCTATCTCTCCAACTATATTTTGCTTTCAAGTTGTACAATTTCACAATTGCAGACAACTTTGTGAATTTGGTGCATCCAGGGTATAAAGGTTTCTCAGCATCTTCAAGTAATGTTATGAATTTACTTGAATTATCAAAGTTTTCATATGCATCGCGTACCATATCACCTAAGGGTTCTTCTGGAAAACAATCAGGTTTATCTCTTCCCTTTTCATAATTATCATGAATGGGAGAATCGTCATCTCTTTCTCCATGCCATACCCATGTCTGATATGTTCTATCCACACCTTTAGATAACAAATATGCCCTTACAACATCACATTTTAGCTTCTTGCAATTCCCACATTGCGCACATGGGCATGACATTGTATTAAGATCATTTGCATTTTGCTTCGCAAACTGCATGAATAACTCTACTCCAAATCGATACTCACGTGACAACCTATCCTTAGACATCCATTCTTTGTTCATCTTTTACAAAAACGTAATTTTAATATAAAAGGGAATAAATTTATTTTTTAAAGGAAAAATTATAAATAATACAACAAAAAAAGACCCCAATACCAGCTCAATTATTGGAATTATGCAAGCAACAAAGACGCTCTCTGAATATTTCTTCAATTAAAAGAAAGAACAAAATAACGGAATTTAATGTGAATGGAGGATGCACACTTTTCCGAGCTGGATGGCGCCTATATATTTGTATGGGTAGATAATCTGATTTTCTTCTTAATAATACTTTAACCTTGCTAAAAATATTAATATACCCAGTCCACTTGTAAGCACCTTTTTTCTTCTTATCCAAGAATTCCACAGATCCTACATCTAATCCTTGATACTTTCCACAGAAACCTCGAGTGAGCCATCACATATCCTCAACCCCCTCTATTAATAGTTAATAACACATTCAAGTATTTAATTGCAACTAGTTACTCTTATGTAGTCTTTGGTATAGTTTGAAAAATGAATTTGTCCTAATACTTGAAAGCTGAATTAGTAGTATATGATCACTTAATTTCGTGAAAACAACTAATACACTTCAGTGAAAATAACGAATACTCTTTAGTGAAAATAATTAAAATCCTTCAATAATTCATATATAAACTATTTTTACTCTATACTTACTCTACAATATTTGACACGACCTAATATGACTCTATACTATACATACAAGTATGGGGATATGTTTAATAAAATACTTAGGTTAATATATATATATATATATATATATATATATATATATATATATATCCATACCTTATATTTACAAAGCACAAAATGCCTATGTGGCATCTCTTTTTTTTTCTCATGTCAACCACCTTTGCTCCTCATTGAGTAGAGGTGTCCAATCATCCTATCCGTTGATTAATTTCATTTATTATTTCATGTTTGATCTTGACCATTGATCCGTCTCAATTTCACCTATAAATTTGTCATTTGTGATGGTCATTTTTCATCCTTGGTTGTCTCTTGGTTCTTGGTTTTCTTTTTTCGGCGGACCGTTGAGTTGTCGTCTTATAAATTCCGGTGTACCGTGTTACTAATTATGTTTGTTTCCTATTTGTCTTGTGGGTGTATTTCCGGTGATTTATTTCCGAATG
This sequence comes from Ballota nigra, assembly GCA_947034835.1. NCBI lineage: Eukaryota > Viridiplantae > Streptophyta > Magnoliopsida > Lamiales > Lamiaceae > Ballota > Ballota nigra. The sequence continues at coordinate 15,543,575 of OX344730.1, forward strand.
ATCGTTTGATTGAGGATGCCCCGGTTTTTTGAAATTTTTCACTTATTTTTCATTTTTCTTCTTTAGGGTAGAATAATATTATTCATCGCACGTCTTGTGCCGCCGATTTTGGATGTAACGATTTTGTTTATGTACAAATTGTAATGAAGTTTTATTTTTTAATATATTGTTTGCTCAATTTGTATGAAACACACGTTCTGTATTTCTCTTGATTTTCTTCATACGTCTCTCTCAACGTATACACAAGCTTATTTGTAACACTACAAACACACGTTCAAAATTTTGGAATACTTAATAATATATATGCCCAAATATTAACAGTTATTTTTTTTTTTGAAAGGTAATCAATTACAATAGTTTCCTAACATAATCAATTACAATAGTTCTTCGACCACCGGGTACATGGCAATATCTTTTTCATCTCGCTGTAGACCGGAACCGCAATCACCACAAGAGGGGGACCACCCGAACCCGCAACTCCGAACCACAACCGCACTGCAGCCGGAACCGCAACCACCACAAGAGGGGAATACCACCCCACCACAAGAGGGAAAATAAATTCCCTCTCCGTGTCTCGAACCCAAGACCTCTGGGTCTTAGGTGGTGGCCTCAACCACTTGAGCTACCAACACTTGACTTAACAGTTATTCATCATCACATATGTTAGGAAACAAATAACCATGGAGAAGAATGAAGAGGAAGATCGTGGTATACGTAGATATTTCATCATCAAAAGTGTATGAATACGTCTATTTCAAAGTTATTTCCGGTGACTCTACTTCTCCATTTAATTTCTATTGTCATTGATGTTGCTCAAGTTTCCGGTGTAGCTTCCATCTGTTGTTCTCCGATTAACTTCCGTCTCATTCTCATTCTTATAGTTTTGTACTCAATTACCGTCGCATAAACAAATTGAATGACCCAATTTGTACTCTGACCATAAATTATCAAGAAATCTTAATTAATATCATAATTAAATTCCTTCCATAACAATTATTTATAACGTGACTAATTGCACATTCCTACCATGTAAATCGGAGCACTTACTAATATTACCATGTAAATCGGAGCACTTACTAATATTACCATGTATTACCATATAATACGTACACTAATGAATCAAATGAGCTGCGCAAATTATTCCGGATTGTTTGAAATATGGTTTTTAAACTTCTGTCTTTATTATAAACTATTTAGTATCATAATAAATAATATATGGAAGTTGATGACTAACTTGTATGATTTGACTTCCTAATCAAGAAATCTTAATTAATATCATAATTATATTCCTTCCATAACAATTACTCCCTCCGTCCAATATTAGTAGGCCTACTTTTTGGGTAGTTATTTTTTTTCATAAGTTGGAGGGTATTGTGAGGTTTATTTATCAATAAAGTTATTATTTATGAAAAATGTAAGTATCATATTTTCCATAAATAATAATTTTATTGATAAATGAACCTCATAATACCTCATAATACCCTCCAACTTATGACAAAAAACAACTGCCCAAAAAGTAGGCCTACTAATATTGGACGAGAAAATAAGTTATTTGGTCCCATAACTTATCAAGTGTCCAATTTTGGTCCCAATAATTTTGACTCTTCAATATTGGTCCCGTAACTCCTAGGAATTGTCCAATTTTGGTCCCATTTTCTTCAAAAATACAAAAATGGTGCCCTTTTTTGTTATGCTCAACTCACATTCTGCCTAAAATTTGGGCCTTTACGGTACCCTCGAAGATGTGTCCGCAAAATAATTTTTTTTTTCGTTTTTGTATTTTTTAATCATTTTTTCCATATCACTAATATGTGGTTGAAAAATGGACAAACCATAGGAGTTACGGGACTAAAATTGAAGAGTCAAAATTTTTGGGACTAAAATTGGACACTCGATAAGTTATGGGACCAAAAAGAAATTCCCAGCAAGAATGGGACCAAAATTGGGCAAACCGTAGAAGTTATGGGACCAAAATTGAAGAGTAAAAATTTTTGGGACCAAAATCGGACACTCAATAAGTTATGGGACCAAAAAACTTTTATTCTCAATATTGGACGGAGGGAGTATTAGTTTATTGAGTAAGTCTTGTGTGAGACCGTCTCATAGTATGAGACCAATAATATTTGATCCACTTTTAACTTAAAACGTGTCACTTATTAATTAAAAAGTTGTCACTTTTAAAAAGTGATAAAGTTTAAACAAAAAGTGATAATATATTTGTTAAAAGTGACTTATCACTTTTCTTTAAAAATACTATCACATTTAATTATAACCCTATCACTTTTTTTAATTTGATCGGTCTCATATTATGAGACGGTCCTATACAAGTTTTTGCCTAGTTTATTTTGTCTCTAACAAAAATTCCAAAGTTTACATTTAAAATAAATTTATGTTTGGTTATTTATTATAAATAACTTTCCGCATTTTTAAAAATTGTCCTAATTAGGATCTTGCCATTAGTAACTTGTCATCCGGAAAAAATATATATATGTATAAATTATGATCTTGCCATGTATAAATATATTTACAATTTGTTAGATATATAAATTTATGATCTTTCCATATATTCATACCTTTGACTTTTACATATATGCTGAAGGAATTTAGGTATTTATTCGATCTCTAACCAAAATTACAGTATTTTCATATAAAAAAATCTTCTGATTAGGTATTGAATCGGCATAGCATTTATATAAATATTATTTATGTCATTTAAATGTATTTAAATATAAGTAATGACCTTTACATGTGTTTAAATGTATTTAAATAATAAGTTGTTATTAAGGGTTAACTTTACGTTATTCTGTTTTTGGTCCTTTTTCTTTAGTTTGGTAACCAAGGGTATTGATTAGCTCGAAACTTAATGGCAAATTAGTCATCCATATTTAGGTCGCAAGTTAGGGGAAAATTAGTCATGTTTGTGGAAAAATTGGTGGTGATACCCTTTAAATGTATTTAAATATGCATTAAATGTATTTAAATATAAGTAATGACCTTTAAATGTGTTTAAATGTATTTAAATAATAAGTTGTTATTAAGGGTTAACTTTACGTTATTCTGTTTTTGGTCCTTTTTCTTTAGTTTGGTAACCAAGGGTATTGATTAGCTCGAAACTTAATGGCAAATTAGTCATGTTTGTGGAAAAATTGGTGGTGATACCCTTTAAATGTATTTAAATATATGTAATGAGCATTAAATGTATTTAAATTTAAGTAATGACCTTTAAATGTAATTAAATATAAGTAATGGCCTTTAAATGTATTTAAATATATTTAAATATTATTACTAACTTTTGACCATTGATAATTATATGTGGCAATTGATGGTTTGTGGCATAGTTTACACATCTTCTAATTCTTTGCATTGAATTATACATTGCTACCTTTGAAATGTTTATGGTCTTAAAATGGTCTATGTCTAATTGTTGATATTAAATTCCCGTTAATATTTAGGTGTCAGGGTTATAATTTAATTTAGATTTACAAATAGTGTGATAATAGATTGTTGTAAATTGATATTAAGGGTTAACTTTTTGTTATTTTGTTTTTGGTCCTTTTGTCTTTAGTTTGGTAACCTAAGGTATTGATTAGCTCGAAGATTAATGGAAAATTAGCCATGCATGTTTAGGTCGAGAGTTAAGAGTAAATTAGCCATGTTTGTGGAAAATTCGGTGGTTATACCCTTTAAATGTATTTAAATATATGTTATGAGCATTAAATGTATTTAAATATGAGTAATGACCTTTAAATGTAATTAAATATTATTTATGTCCTTTAAATGTATTTAAATATAAGTAATGACATTTAAATGTATTTAAATATAAGTAATGACATTTAAATGTATTTAAATATAAGTAATGACCTTTGACCAATGATAATAGTATACCTTTCATATGTGTTTGATAAATTTCCGTATTTTTTGAAAATGGTCCTAATTAGGATCTTGATTTTGTCTCTAACCAAAATTACAAAATTTCCATATAATTTTTTTATTAGTTATTTATTATAGATAACTTTCCGCGTACGATAATTTTTAAGCTAAATTTAAGATAAAATTTTCGTTAAGATAAGCTCGGTAAGAGTGACGGAAGTAGTGTGATGGATCGGTAGTAATGCCTTTTAAATGTATTTAAATATGAGTAATGACCTTTAAATGTATTTAAATATGAGAATAGTTTTGGCATAGTTTTCACATCTTACTAATTCTTTGCCTTGAATCATAGATTGCTAGCTTTAAAATGTTTATGGTCCTAAAATGGTCTATGTCTAATTATTGATATCAAATTCCCCTTAATATTGGTTATGTGTCATGTTTTAAATTTAATTTGGATTTACAAATAGTGTGATAATAAATTGTTGTAAATTGATATATATTGTTAACTTTATGTTATTTTGGTTTTGGTCCTTTTGTCTTTTGTTTGGTAACCTAAGTTGTCTATGTGATGTCTAAACGAAATATCAAAGTTTCAACTAATTTTTTTTTTATTTAAAAAGTGTGGTCCTAAGATGGTCAATGTTGCTGACTTTGGTCCTAATGTGGATCAAAAACTTAATTCTAAACTACAGACAAATATTTTATATTTACATGGCTCATCACATCCATGCCCTATTTTTTACATGTCCAAGTTTTTTTTAACAGGTAGAGTTTTTATATTGTAATAAGACCTTCATTCACTGCAAAAAATTCAAAGAAGTTGGTAAGAATAAAAAAGTTGTAGAACCATTCGTGAGCATGGACAAAGTTAGGGGACCATTTGTGATTTTTTCCCTATAAATTTTATACATTTAAACAATAAAATCTTCTATTGTTTACACAAATTACAAAAAAAATTAGTTAGGACCTCATTTTGATATGACTGAATCAAATAATTGTTGGGAAAATAGGGGTGCCCGGAATCTATTCGGGATGAACTTTAAATACGAATTTAAATACAATTATTACTAGCATGAATTAATCCTAATTAATTCAAATAATAATTCCAACAACTAATTATCATCATGTATGTTAAATTAATTTCACATATTTAACTAGGCGGAATTAAACAAGTAAATATGCGATTAACGTACCTCTCGTAGTAATGGCCTTTGGATATACGGGACACTTGTAATCTCGTTCTATCAACCCAAAGCCTTCTCAAGTATTTCCCTTTTCACCTCACTTGATCGCCGGTGGGAGACGCTTTCAAGTAATTTAATAACTAAGGAAAAAGAAAAATATCTATGCTTCTTGATTTTTCCAACACATGGAATTATGTACTTGGAGATGAAATAATCATCTCCTATTTATAATATGTAATGGCCGAAAATATCATGTGGATTTGGGCTTGGAGAAAATCTTTTCTTAGTCTCTAAGAAATCTTGAATATATCCCATATATTCTTTTCTCCAAAATAAAATATTCCACAAAAATCTTATACTACATATTAAGTCCTTATTTTCGAAAACTTCAAGAGGAAATCCAAAGATTTGGATCTTCTTGAATATATGAGATATTCTTGTATTCCTAGAATACATATCTTCCATAATATCTTTCCAAGAAAATCAACAAAATCTTATTTCTTCTTGATTCTCTTATTTTCGAAAATATGAAGAAAAATCAGCATTAATATATTCTTTTTATTTTAATCACCTTATCATTATTGGGCTACTTAATGGGCTACTTGAGGGGCCTTAAGGAGAATTAAGATTGGACCTCCTAATGGACTTCTGAATTTCAATATTGAGCCCCAATATAATTCAGCCCATTAATATTAATTATTACCACTAATAAATTAATATTGCACTATCCATCTTAATCCATATTACGATAATATGGGCTCCCGGTTATTATTTCCCGCGTTTAAGATTATCAAGTCCATTAATTAATCAAGCTTCCGAATAACTCTAAATTAATTAACATCTTTCACCTTGGAGTAAAGACAGCTCAACATTATTATTCGTACCGAAGAAACTAATTCTTCACTTGCAAGATTTGGTACAATAAAACTTCTGAGCCCACCAAGGGGACTAATCACACGAGCCGTACTCGCACGCGTTTCTCCGTATTAAATCTTAGCAACCGTCGTATGATTAATATTACTGCCCAAGACACAAAGTTCGAAGTCGCAATGATTCTCACCCAACATGAATCAAAGCAGTAACTACTAAGCACACACGGTCCTATTTAAGGGACGGAGATTAAGAAATCAACAACCACTGAGGTCTAATTCTTCACCTTTCAGAACAGAAGAATTTCTCCTCGCTGTAGGACCTCTTCAACACATACTAAATGTGCTAGTGCAATCTCTTAGTCAAGACAGACCAATCTGAGCCTTACACATCGACCTTTCACGGCGGATTGTTCAATTCCACCTAGGCCGTGAAAATGTACGTTTAGTTACAAGTAAACTGTTAATGTTGTCTTCCGTGATCGGGCATCACCACATTAACTACTATGTAACACGTACTATATATTGAACGGTTTGCAATAGAAATTCAACATTCAATCATAACTAAAGCAAATGCGATAAAAGAATTATTCTCATAAAACGAGTGTTTGATACACGAGTTATACAAAGTAAAAGCATACTTTCACGTATAACTCCAACAATAATAAGAGTTATATATGTTACATTATTTAAGTAAAAATTATTATTACTGTTGTATATGTTACATTTCGAATGGATGAGCAATAATTTGTAAATTCTCCATAAATTTGTTTGCATTTGTTTAGTTAGCATTTTATTAACGAATTTATCGCCCCCAGTAAAAATACTATACATGTTGTCATATTGGTCCTCTAACTTTTTCGATTAATAAAAAAATCTTGAAAGACCAATATCAGTTATTTTGTTTACGGATTTGTAATTGGATAATAGCTTCTCTTCATTATATTATGTTAGAAAACGTGCGTTGAGTTTTTAAGCGGAATACTAAAATTCTTAAAAAATATTGTGTTAAACAAATCGTAATTAGACCTAAATTTGTTCAACAAAGTAATAATTTGAATTTAGGCCATTAACTTTTAATTTATGGCAAGTGGCTGTAATTTGCAAGTAGGCAAGTTGTTGCAAGTATTCATCATAATATTTGCAATTAAGCATACGTTTAAAGTTATTGGGCTGAAATTGAATACCGTATAGGTGAGCAAGTTGTGAGGCAACAACCTTTGTTTCTACTCTGGAAATTTATTTGCATCTGTTTAGTTAGCATTTTATTAACGAATTTATCGTCCGCAGTAAAAAATACTATACATGTTGTCATATTGGTCCTCTAACTTTTTCGATTAATAAAAAAAACTTGAAGGACCAATATCTGTCATTTTGAATACGAACTTGTAATTGTATAGTAGCTTCTCTTCACTATTATGTTAGAAAACATGCACCGAATTTTTAAAGCAAAATACTAAAATACTTAAAAAAATATTGTGTTAAACAAACCATAATTAGACCTAAATTATTTCAACAAAGTAATAATTTGAATTTAGGTCATTAACTTTTAATTTATAGCGAGTGGCTGTAAGTTGCAAGTAGATGAGTAGTTGCAAGTATTCATCGTAATATTTGCAATTAAGCATACATTTAAAGTTACTGAGCTGAAATAATTATTTCTTGCTTATATGAGTTAATTTAATTATAAATTATAAGGCATGATTTATTGTATACAATTCAATTCATAGTTCATATAATATTAACGGTAGATTAGGAACATGTTTATATATAATATATATAAACATGTTTATATGATGTTTTTAAAAATAAATCTAACATTTTTTATCGAAACTCGCGATTTATCGCGGGGATCATACTAGTATATATATAGAGAGAGAGAGAGAGAGATAGAAGATAAACATATATTTTTCAATTGGTATTATGTGATCCAATTTTACTGATAAACTGTTTTACAACTTATACTAGAGTATGTATACAATGAAATTGATTTATACATGAATTATTGAAAAATATTAGTTGTTTTAGTTAAAGAGTACTCCCTCCGTCCACGAAAATTTTACCCGGTTACTGTAGGACACAATTTTTTTAATGAAAATTGGTATTTTATTGAAAAAGTGAATAAAGTAGATAAAGTAAGAGTATTGTGGTGGGTATTGTGGGACCCATTTTTTGTTTGTGAGTGTAGTTTATTTCCAAAAAAGGAATGGGTAAAAATTTGGTGGACGGAGGGAGTATTAATTATTATCACTGAAGAGTATTAGTTGTTTTCACTTAAAAGTCTTAGTTTGTTTTCAGTAAACAGTTAATACTCTTCAGTGAAAACAACTAATACCCTTTAGCGAAAGCAAGTAATACTCTTTACTGAAAATAACTAATACCCTTTAACGAAAACAAGTAATACTCTTTAGTGAAAACAACTAATACCCTTCAATGGTTCATGTATGAACTATTTCCACTCTATGCTTTGTCATTACACTATATAGTAAAACAACTAATATCTTTTAATAAAATAAATAATATTGTTTGATTAATCTTCTTTAATGAAACAATTAGTATCATCCAAAACTAATATAGTGAAATTTATATTATTACGTGTACTCACTGATACCATTACATGCACACAGTAAAATGTTATGATATCAGTTAATGCATGTAATGATATCATTAATTGAATGTAATAATATGAATTTTATAATATAAATAAATTTCACAGAAGACCTACTCTTTTTGGAGTGTGTGTATATATATATGAATATATATATAGATAAAATATTATATGAATAATACTCACGGTAACTATTACTGTAAACAACAATTTACTAATATCTCATGTTGAAACAACTAGTATCTTTAGTGAAAATAGCTAATACCTTTAATGAAAACAACTAATACCACTTTAATTAATACCTTAAATGAAAACAACTAATATCCTTCAAAATTGATATTTTTAGTGCAGTTCACTGATACATTTAGTGTAATTTACTAATACCCTTCAAATAAATTTCACTATAAATATATATATATATATATTGTAAATGATATTAGCGTCACGAAATAGGGAAACATATATATATATACTTTGTAAATGATATTAGCGTCAAAATAGGGAAACAATCATAAAAAATATTTGGCGTGGGAAACCAAATCCCCAAATTTATGCATGAACAATTTAAAAAAGGGGTCGCTAAAAAAAATTTAAAAACAGAATTTTAAATCTTCCTTTCTACCCTATATACCAAATCAGCGAAGGATTCAGTAATTTTTAAAGAACCCCATTCTTAGTACGATATGGCGAACGATGCCAAATCAAAAAAATCTATCTCACTACCGCTGTCGTGCACCCTTCACGTTTGCACCGGTATTCCACATCTCGCCGTTGCGCGATCTCTTCCTGCCGCCATACACCGTGTCACATCGTTTGCCTCTCCCTCATCCAAATATCCAATAGATGGTTTGATTGTTTAAGCCCTAATTTCTGAACCCAAATCTGATGCTACATATTTTCTTCAATTCAAAATTTCTCACTGCATGTTTAATCGTTAAGCTGTCTAAGCCCTAATGTTTGCTTAAGCCCCAAATTCATTCATAAAGCATTTTTCCCTTTGTTGTTTTTGTCATCTTCAATACAACAAGATTTCTTTTTTTGAGTTTTGTTAGTTATTAATGTTTTGTTTGTTTTAGTTTCTATCATGAATGAGCAAATTGACTCGACACTTTTGTTGTTGAATATTATTTATTAGAAGATAATGTAGTTCCATACTGGAATTGAGTTAGGTTATAGTAAATAGAAGCATGAGTTTTGATTGTGCCTTTATTTTGAAAGTTATTGAAAACAAGAACATTTGTTCCATTTATGAATAACCTTTTTGGAAAGACAAATGGAGGAAAAGAAAAAAAAAGACTCCACATAAGTACTGCGGTACTTCCCTTTAAATATCTTATTAGCTAGTACCTCTTACGTGTTCACTTGTGTGGTGACCATTTATTTGATTGCAAATAAGTTTTAATGTGTTTTTCGTGATACATGCAAATACTTTCATGCTTGCAATTTTTTTGCTTTGATTCATTTCTTTAAGTCAATTATATTTTATAACTTAAGGTTTTTCTGTTTTTTCCATTACTGTGGACTTTGTTTGAAGGCCTTTTGTTAAATATTGAACAGATTTTGGGGGTTTTCTGGATATGTTAATAGACTGGTTGGTTGCAGGATGTCCTAAGTGGTGCTCTCTTGTGGGATCAAATTGTAGCAAAGCCAATTAATATGGAACATGTTGGTACAAGTTTGGTTGATGCATATACCTCTTGTTATATGAATGATGCTAATTTGGAGCAGAGGTAATATTTTAATCTAATTACATCTACATGATGATTATTGATTAATTATATTTTACACTAGTCCATTGACATCAATTTAGTTTTTCCATGTGGATATATTTTTTTGTTGAATGGCCTAATCCTGTTCAGGATCGTTCTAAGTGTACATTAGGGTATTTTCTTGCAAGCTTGTAAATTGATTTGTTCTTTCCCTTAACATTATCTCCCAATGCTGGTCACCTATTTTGAAAGAAGAGTTGTGTTTGCCTGCATGTACCTTCACTTTGTCTTTTTTAACTTAGCCCTGAACTTGTGCTGCTTGTTTCAATAGGCCGTGCTTTATTATTGCAAGAAATAATAATTCAGTATTTGACTTCCTAATCCAGCTCTGCCCCTCTTTTGTGATATGGTGGACATTTGAATGCACTTTCTCTTTGTCTTTGTTGATTTTTATGGGTTCTTTGGAATAAATTGTCTCTCATTTTTTTTTTTAAACTTAATAGGTTAAGAATGTCCTTTATTGTGCAGAACGGATCATTGTGATTCATATGGAATGAAGATGACTTCTCAATTTGGTATGGGGCTTTGGATATACCAGGAAGTACTCAAATTATTATCTTAGTGCAAATACTTTTGTAGATTCAAAATATTTTGACAGTCAACTCTAAGTATTTTAGTAGTTAATCATTTTTGGGGTGATGAATGTTCTACACAATTTGATTACAATTAATTATTTAATTGCCTTTTATTTGCTTGATTTAAATTATATTAGTTTTATATTACGTTAAGCATATATGTACAGATGTAACAAAACTGGTGTATTGAATATATTCTAGAACAGTGAGTTTTTAATGACAAATATATTATTGTAGTTTTTTGGTCGACTAATATCATAGCTCAAGGTGACAAATTTGTTGTCACAAGAAGAGTATTTAGGTGATGATTGAATATGTCACAAGTAAATGTGATAAATAAGAACTCATATGACGAACATATGTTATTGTTATGACAATAATTTCGTTATACATATTTCTGAAGCGACAAATATAAAGGTCACAACAAATAACCCAAACAAAGAATTATTGTGATGAATACAAATTTATATGACGATAATGATTTAGTATTGTGACGATATTTTTGTCACAACTATTCTTTCTCAAGCGATGAATTTATTTTGTCACGTAAAATAAAAGGCAACTATTCTTTCTCAAGTGATGAATTTATTCTGTCACATAAAATAAAAGGAAAAATGTAAGGTTGTTGTGACGAAAAATATAAGGTTATAGTGACAATAATTTTGTCACGAAAACATTATCTATAGCAACAAATATATTTTGTCACGTGAAATAAAAAAATGTATTGATATTGTGATGAAAAATAATTTGGGTGACGGAACTATTTGATTATAGTGACGATAATTTTATCATGAAAATATTATTTACCATGAAAAATAAATTTTATCACGTGAAACAATAAAATTGTAAGGATGTTGTGACGAAAAATAAATTAGGTGACAAAAATATAGGGTTGTAGTGATAATAATTTCGTCGCGACAATATTATTTATGGTGGCAAATAAATTTTGTCACCTGAAACAACAAAAATCTAAGGATTTAGTGACAAGAAAATAATTTGGGTGACAAATACATTGGTTTACAGTGACGATAAATTTATCACGACATCATTATCTATGGCGACAAATAGTTTTCATCACTAGCTGTTGTGACGACATCCTTTTGTTGCCACCAGAGCTCTTTCGTGACGGGCTTTTGGTGACGGTACTTGTGACAAAAAAATTTATCACCACAAGCCTTTAGTGACAAAAATTTACCTTTAAGTGATAAAAAAATTCACCACGAAAATGTAATTTTTTTGTAGTGTCTCAGAGAAGGACTTAGACGGGGTGCTCACACCGTACAATGACTCCTTGATTATATGTGCTAATATTATGGGAATCTGAGTCCATCGGCTACTTGTGGACACCGGCTCCTACACAAACATTCTATTCAAAAGCACGTTAGATCAGTTAGGAGATTGCGTAGAATATGTAAAGGATTGTAATCATAAGATAGTGGGATTCGGAGATGCTGTAACCGTTCCCCTAGGTGTAGTTACGTTGCCAGTTGAACTTGTATCGACCGAGAATCCTGATAGGAGGTTAACTAGAATGGTAGAGATCTTAGTGGTAGATCAACAATCCTCCTATAACGGATTTCTTGGCCGATCTTTTATCAATGAATTCAAAGAAGCTGTTTCAACGTACTATTATTGTGTTAAATTCCCAACACCAAAAGGACCAAGTATGGTAAAGGGTGATAAGAAAAAGAGCTCGTGAGTGCCTCCTGCAACTGTTACCCAAAGACAACCGGATATCAGTGATAGATGAACAGTCGAGCAGCAGTGCAGAGGATGAACCTTCCATACTCGACGAAATCATGGAATCCATTGATACGGAGATGATGGAAGTAGACGACCAGCAGGGGGACGAACAATAGATCCAAAATGAGCAACAAAGACAAGAGGTTATACCTTGTCCAAATAAAATTAAAGACCTCGAACCACGGCTAGGAGCAGAACCGATGGTGCTTGAAGATGAACTCAACTTGGAAGGGCCCATCATTGATCCTCGATGGAAAAATAAAAAAAGAAGAGCAACACTAGTTGAAGAGTAGGAAGCAATAAGAGTTGAAGCATATTGGACGTATCTCCATTAAAGCACATGCTTTCTAGAGAATACTGCGGATGGTTAAGTGGTGCCTACATTAATACAAAAAAAAAATTAGGAATTATATATAATTCAATTTATTTATTTATTTTTTAATATATAATTTCAAACTATGCCATCAAGAATTCAGTGAATTTGAATTGACCCCCAGCTGTTTGAAGACATTCCTGAGATACGGAGGTTGTTGAACAGGATGTAGACAATACTTTTTGTGCTCCAATATCCTACAATAATTGTAAAATTAAACAAAATTTTGACCATAAAAAGGAAAAAAGAGAACAAATGGCAGTTAGAGAGGAAATGGATATGACCATATGTTCCTAAGTTATTGTCAACTATTTTTCCATGCATATTAGTGCAATTCTCATAGTTGCCATCAAATTAATATATTTCATAAACAATAAAATTAATAAATTCTTATACCTTGGGATTCGAATTTGTTTTTCTTCTCTTTGATTGAAGTTCTACCAACTCTTCATCCGTTTTGATCTTTTCAAGCCGAATCTCTTATTGAATCCCTTTGTTTATGTCGTGAAAGATTTTGTTGATGCACTTCTAAGATTGTCATTTTTGTCTTGGTCTTGGCAATCTTCTGTTAGACGCATTTCCATGACTTATTTGCTTATATCACAAAGTGTCGTATGCACCAAAGAGAAAATTGATGGATGAACGGATGCTTCAGTTGCTAATCGTATAAGCATCATACAAAGTTTTCTATATCGTTCTGTACTTTGTAGCTTAGGATCTTCTTCGACTTCATTGCCCATATAATTGAGTATCACTCCGCTCCTTGCTTCCCTTGTCCACCTCCTCAATATGTATTGCTCAGGAAGGTTTTTTACATCCATCACATCATACACTTTCACTGCATGACAACACAATAATCCAAGCATCTCAAATTTTCGACAGCTACAAGAAATCATCTTGGTGTTGGGATTAAATGTCACCCTCCATTCATCCTCATTATCAATTAACTCAACAACATATTCAAATAATGGTTGGACTTCATTTTTGTGCTTTATATAAGCAGTTGCAAACATGTCAAATTCCGTCTGAAATATGTGAAAAACTGTTGGAGTATAAATCTCAGAAAGTTGACGCAACATAGGAGAACTCTCTAACTTTAATCTTGGCAATTTTTTATGCATCTCAAATTCACATTGTAGCTCATTATACCTCCTGTCCTCCAAGACTTGTTCAAAGTTCTTAAAAAATTGTCCTATGTCTAAGTGGGGATTCATACAACTCTTGATATTAGAATTGACGTTTTCACTAAGTTGTGTGCTCCTTATACCAAGCGTACACGCATGCTTCATGTAAGAAATAACTCAATTCTTCTTCACACTGTAAGTAGATTGCAACCACGTGTTCTCGTTTACATTAAATTGTTCTAGTAAAGCACTCCACGCCTCCTCAAATTTGACCTCATCATCAATACCATACATGCACCTCTTAAAATCACTTAAGAAACATGACCCATCTTTCATCAGGTTTTCCAAGTGCTTGATTCCTTTTTGCATCAAGTACCATGTGCACAATCCATGAAACGTCTCAGGCATCACCTCGTGTAAGGCCTTTGCCATAGCCTGATCTTGATCAGTGAAGATAGTCAAAGGTCTTCCTTGCTTGTGTGCTTCTAAAAAGGTTTCGAACAACCATTTGAATGATGCAGCAGTCTCATCATATAAAAGTGATGCACCAAAAATCACCACTCGTCTATGATGGTTGAAGCCTGAAAAGATAGCAAGCGGTCGATGTGCACGATTCGTACAATATGTGGTATCAAGCGACACAACATCACCGAAAAACTCATAATCAATTAACACTCTTGCATCGGCCAAAAAAATATTAGTTATGCGCTCTTCCATATCCATCTGGTAGGCGTGATAAAATGAGGGATTTTTAGACAACTGGTTTTGAAAATATTGCACTAGACAACCGGCTTCCCCATACACCATGCTTCTTTATCTCTTGGATCGGAGATAATTTTTAGCATCTATCCTGGTATAACCAAGACCTTTCCTTCCTCCTGTCTGCCTACTCATCAGCTGAAAAGTTGATTTTTGCTTGAGTCCAACATCCTCTGCCAAATCAATCTCATGTTCTTGAACTTCTGGAATTCTACGTTGGGAAGCCAACATATGAATTGTCTCTTGAAGATGGAGTGGGTGATTATGATTTTCAACGAACTCATCAACTATGTACTAACCATCATCATGTTTGATTCTCATTCTTACTTTGCAATTTGTTCGAGTCTCAAGTCGAGGATTGAGGGTCAAAGAATCTCTTTTGTCTTGTTTACGGACACCTTCTTTGCAACAAACATATATATATGAAGTAATAAAATCAGTCTTCCTGTTCTTGTTAGCATAATTTTTTCTAACTCCAAAGCCCATTTCCCCACCATATTCAACCCAAAACTTTCATTCATCATTTATGCTATCAAACTTCATATAGAGTTTCCCAACAGTTTCGAACCGTCGGTTTCGGTTCTGAACCACCGGTTCCCGGTTCCAATTTAGTGGAACCTAAACCGAACCGCTAAATATAGATTAGAGGTTCCGGTTCTATCGGTTCTGGTTCCGCTTTCGATTCTGACTGTTCCGGTTCCAAATCGACAGTTCACTGTTCCGAACCTTTCTTTCTTTTTTTTAATAAATAATGGGTAATTTTTTTCTTAATTCAAGTACAAAAAAATATGAAAATTGAAATTAAACAAGTAAAATTTTATTGTATACAACTTTCGACATACAAAACACAATTACAATATAAATAAACAATAACTAAGGTTTATAAATTTTAAAAATATGTAATACAAAGTTTAAAAATTACAATTTAATTTTTTTTACATGAAAATAACTTAATATTTAGTACTTACAACCTATATTACAATAAAAAATATACAATAATGATTTTTTTTATAAAATATTAATATTATCGTAGGTATTAAAATTATTATACTTATATATATTGTTTGCCGATTCGAACCGTGGAATCATCGGTTCTGAACCGGCGGTTATGGTTCTCGATTTAGTAGAACCAAAACTGAACTTTGTAATATACGGTTTCAGTTCCAGTTTAGTGACGGTTTCACTATTGCCGGTTATGGTTCCGCTTAGAACCGGCAAACCGTCGGTCAGAACCGATGGTTCCAGTTCATTTGGGCAAGTCTACTTCATACCAATCTCAGACTTTAGCTTATCACGTGAAATAGAATTCATTGATAATCTCTTTATATGTAACTATTTGTCAAACTATATTCTGCACAACACAATACATATAACAAACAAAAATTTAAATATGCACAATATATGGAATGAAAAGTCAAATATATAATAAATAATTATCATAATCACCCTAAAATGGAGAAAACAAAGGAATTAATGAATTAAACAAAATTTAGATTTCAAGCAGTAAATTTTAAACAAATAAATGTCACATGTATCCCCACCAAAAAAAAAAAAATCCCACATGTTGTAGATAAACAAATCTTCCAAAATCCATTACCCCATTAATGGTGCCCCCTCTCCATTTGTTAATGAAAATTGTTAAATACTAAAAACCCATTGAGATCTCTCCTGCCCAAAATAATTAATTTCATTGTAAGGGGAACTAATGAAAATTAATATAAAATAATATAAGGAATAATGAATTGCATACCTTCTTTAACAACCAAAATTCAAAGTCACGTGTGGTTGGCTTGAAAAATTGCAGTAACTTGAATGAAAAGAAGAAAAAAGGAAATTTATTGTGCCGCTGATGGCCATTAGAAATAGAGGAATGCTCTGTAAAAAAAATCCTTTGGATTGGTAAAAAAGGGTTTATATTAAAAATGTGTTGATTCAATACCGTTTTGTTATTTTTAGTCAGCAACAACACGCTTTTCAATACACTTTTCAGCCAAAAAGTAAAAAAAATCTAAATGTTAAAAAAGCCGCCGTTTTACACCCTAGCACCATTTGCTGGTTTAATTGCCCAGTAGAGGATCTGGACCCCTATTGTATACTCTCTCCTTCTCAAAGGAATTTGGATACTCCATTGGACACATTTTTTTAAGAATTTTTTTTAATAAAGTAATGTCATATGGGTAAATATATGTATATTTTTGTGAGTGTACACACGTAAATCAACGTTTCCTTCTATTGAGTATACACTAGTAACACTACTTCCCCTCCTAAATATGCTAACCAGTACTTATTTTAATAAATATTTTTTCTTTCTCCAATCGTTTATTCTCGATCATTCTCCTCTACAGCCACCAATAAACATGCATCTTTTGTTTCATTTTTTTTAAATTGGAGTACAATACTAGTAATGTAACCGACCTATGCAGATATGCTCCTTCAATATATTTGGTGACATGGTGGAAACATACATTTTCATTCACATTCTCACTGAAAAGCTTGAAACAGGTGTCACTTGTAACTCTCAATATTCATCCTGATTCCTGATCATCCGGATTACCTAGATACTCGTCCCTTTGAGCTTCTGATTTTGTCAAAATAGGTGTCTCCAATTAAAGTTTTTTAAATTTAGAAAGTATTTGTTCTCGCATTTTTCTGTCACTTTCTAATTTCATCTCTCTATTTTTATTTTGTTCTATCAAAAACCCATTACACATATGTAATACTCCCTCCGCCCCAAACACTTTGCACACTTTCTTTTTTCGTCATTTCCCAAACAATTTGTACATCCTATAAATGAAATTTTTTATTTAACTTTATCTTTACAATATGCTCGATTGGGTCGAGTACTGACCATTTCTCTTCATACATTTTTTTTTACATCCAAAGATACACAGATAAAATTCACCCACCCGAAATAGCTTGCTTCTTCACAAATTTATTCCCCACAAAAAATCGACCCTTGTCATGCGTTCTTTCTCTCCTTCTCTCATCAGGGACGGAGGGACACTGGGGCCAAGGAGGTTACGTGGTCCTCCTGGAATTTTCTAAAATTATATATGTGAGTTTTCAGGTTACTAATCAAAGATTCATTTGTCCCAATGGTTTTCTATGAGTGAATAAGACTTGACCCTTTTGTAGAGCATGGCTCAAACCCTGGGTCTGCCCCATAAGTTTTTTTTTTTCCCTTTTAAATACACTATCTTTAGTTCAATTTTTCTTTCTTTTACATTTGTTCTTAAAATTGAACATTTTTTACTATATGAAGCTATTTTAATATTAATTACTTATATATTAAATTATTCTTAAATTTTTAGGTATACCCAGTATTTAGCACAAGGACCGACAAATTTGGGGAATATTTTTTTATTGGGATCTGAAGTAATATTTATGAGGTCTAAAATTTTTTTTTTTCTTTATTTAATCAAGCCCCCTAGAAAAAATTTCTGGCTCCACCACTGGCCTCTCATAATACCATAGTCCCAGTGAGCTCTCCAATAGTGCACCAAAACAGGGCCGGAGAGACGGTAAACATTAGATCGGCTAAGGTCAAATTGAACTTTCTTTGATTAAGAAATAGGATGTTGCTATATTCAACTCTATTAAATAGAGTAATAAAAGAGCAAGGTCTCTCACCCGAAAGAGAAAGAGTGAAAGAAAAAAGGGATATTTTATTCATATATTTACATAAAATGTTAATACATTTTACAACACTCCAATCAATTTTATTATTTTAATAATAAAAGTTTACACATCACTCTTAATACTTTATCCATTACATATTTTTCTAAGAAAGTGTATTCTCAAAAGTGTGAAGAGTCTTTGGTAACGGCGGGAGTACTATTTTTTTTTTTTATGTGGAAAAACAAAGGGAAAACTTAACTGGGGATGGAGTGAGTATTTTTCTACAATTTTAATGTTTTATTTGTTCAGTCATCTAGCCTACCGATGCTAATTCCAATGTTTCCGGGGATGTCAGTGACCAACCTACATGTAAAGTGTGCGATAATAAATACAACCATTTTTATAATTAAATTATTAACTCGATTATTAAAAGTCTATGGACCCAATAAAATAATCATTTGATACGTGTTTAATAATTCTAAATTATGCAAATTTGAGATATACATACATGTATATCAGTGTGTGGGGTTAGGGGGTGAATTGATTTTTTTTTATATGAGACGATATCACAATACACACACATATATATATAGTGGGTTAGTATTTTGGCTTATCCATTATTCGTATCATTACCGTGTGAATATGTTACTACACACGAACTTTTCGTGTTGTTTTCGTGTCAATCCACTAAATTTGGAAAAAAAAAAAATCGATGACACATATAAGACTTAATATTTTGTAGTTTTATTGAAGATTTTGTATTATTATTATCATGTTTTATCTTCTCATATCGTGTAACGTCATTAACATGCATATTATAATAAAGGGTGTAGAAGTCGAAAATTGCTAGCCGGACAGATTTGGAACGCCTAGTGCCTAGGCCGCCTAGTCGGAAGGAGTTTTTAAAAAAAATTGTTCTCTATATTTCACCAATATGGTCAAAATCATTTGATAACCTTTTACATACGACTTAATTTTTTTTAATACTTATAACGGTGTAACTCAATAATTCAACAAATAATAATCAATACATATATAAACTACAAATTGATAAAATCTAAATAACAAATAAAATACATAATAATTTACATCAAATTAAGTGAAATTCTCTAAACGACGTCGTTTCAACGCGGAAAAAATTAAAACACTGGATGTCTAGCTTGCCTAGGTGGATTATACTAAAATCGGGTCAGTTAATGATCGTCTAGTGTCTAGGCGCCGCTTAGGCGGGGGCCTAAAGAGATTTTTGCATCATTGATATTATAATGTAATTTTTTTTCTTATTGTGTCGATTCTTAACCCCGTAGTTGATGGGGGGTTTGGATCATTCGAGCATATATGCAAGCGTGCACACACACTTACAGGAGTACTACGTTTGATAATTTCCATCGTCTCCAATTCGGATACTAAAGTAATATTGTGTGAGATGATTACATATATGTAACGAAGTTCCACTTTAATTTTTAGATTATCTTTAATTTAAAATTAGCATGATTTTGTTGGGTTTTCATAAGCTATTGTGTCATATAATACAGTAAATGAAAGTCCATGTCTCCATGTTGTATCATACAAATTTTTATCCCGAATCCTAGTTTGACGGGTGACAACTTGGGTCAGTCTCAAGCCACAATTATTACAGAAAATATTAGGTGTAAACTAAGAATTAAACCGTTGTGGTATCCCACGACTCTGCTAACCACTAAAGAATCCCTCTCTCTCTCCATATTTTTATCTACAGGATGTATATTTGCATGGAAATTTATATGCAGTCCATGGTACATGGATATACATGCATACATTGATTGCTTTTTACTAGGATTCCCACGTGGAAGATATTGTAGTATTCCTGGCTTTTATGAAAGTACGTTGTAACTGTTGCCCTGAAGATTCATATTCTTGGTAAAAAAGGTTGGTATGAATACCCAAAAGAATCATCCCACTGGTCTGCTTTTGTTTTCCAAGAGCAGGCACGTGGAATTAAATCGACTTATGCTCCATTTAATTTGGATCGATCCAAAACTATGAAATTTGATACCCCATTTTGGTAAGGTTTGAAAGTGATATAAATTTATTCTATTCTATTGTGTGCCTTTTGAGTCCCACCACAAAGTAAAATTATACTGCCTATTTCATCTTTCAAGACATTGCGGAGTTGACTTTTAAGGTATTTTAAAATGTGAATTGACTTCGCCAAGAATTTTCCAATAAACTTTGCCGAGCTTATTTTACTTTTGGTTCTACATGATATTTACTAATTTCAAAAAGGTTCCAATACTTTTAAAATTGGTCCTAAATAATTTTTTTCTTGCAAGTTTAGTGGATAAAGGTATGTGACTACGTATAATGTTCAATTTGACAAAACATATATATATATATATGTTTAATGTATCTAAGGTTTGATTGGAGAAAGAAATTGGAAACTTTCGAAGTATGTATACTGATATATAAAATCCCATCAAGCAAGTAGATGATATTAAGATGGCAAATATAATCTATTTTTAACTTAAAATATTAGTGAAAAAATGCCGACCATTTATGAGTAAAAAAACAAGGGATAAAGATTAGTACTATTGGATAAACTAAATGAATTAGAAACTAAATGACGAAAATGTCTGCTTCTTTGATGAAACCTGAGAGAGAATAAAAAAATTCATTATCTTACAATTATTTAAATCCTGCATTCCCATTTAAAGTATCGACAAAGGTGTCATGAAAGTCTTTAATCATCATAAGCCTTTGTTTTTATTCCTAATAAAACTTCATCCTTTAAGGTTTAATTAAAAATACACGAGCTTTCAACCAAACTTGAGCATATTCTTCATCTAGATTTACTCCACACATGAATATGACACTACAAAAAAATAATGATTTGCCTACAGAATTAAATTGCCTACAAAAATTTACCTACAAAAATGTTTGTAGTAAAAATTGCCTACGATTTGCCCACAGAATTTTCTAATTATGAAAGCATCTACATTTCTTAATCTAAAAGAATTTGCCTACGGAATTGATTTGCCTACGGAATAAAATCCCTAGGTATAATCACCTACAAGCCATTTGCCTACAAAAATTTACCTACAATACAATTTGCCTACGGAATTTCCGTAGGCAAATTATTGTATAGGTGGGGAAGGAAAATGCCTATACAATTAGAGATTTTTGTAGGCAATTCGTAGGCAATCCCCCCTACGAATTTTTTTGTTGGTAATTCCGTAGCTATATTGACAATTTCCGTAGGCAATATTAAATTTTCTTGTAGTGTGAATAATCTGCATTGGGATCAATACACTCATTGAACAATTTTTCATTAAATATCTAAAATATATTCTTAATGGTTTAGTTAATTGCGCTGTTTCTATCGACCTTATTTGCACTTCCATTGCCCTTGTTAGTATGTTTGCTTTGTTGGATTAGAAGACATTGATACATTAATTTTATTTAATCATGCATTTGGTTAATGTGACAATAATTAAAGATAAAGTGGTCATAGAAATAAGTGACATATGGAGGAGGTTGAACTTATTGTCTCATAACAAAGAATAATTATTTATCAATTTTATCTATCAAAGCAAATAATATAAAAATATTGCCTAAGGATCTCAATATTCATAAACCCCATGTCCTTTAACAACAAAAAGAAAATCACAATCAAATAAAGAGGAAGGAACACAATGTCACATACCATCTTAAACTCAAGAGACGGAAAGAAACAATCCCCAAATTTATTAAGACACTGTCTAAATATTATGATTACAATGAGGGGAAGATCAAAGATATGATTATAGTGGGAATGAGGGATGTCATCTCAAATCACGGATTGGAATGACTTTAGCCCACAAAAAAGAAAAGAAAAGAAAAAGAAAGACATAGTTAGATGGCAGCACTAGTCCGCATGAGAGTGTGTGTAGAGTACGGGTAGTGCGCGAAAAAATTATAGAGATGAGGTTGAAGTTGAACGGGTATATAGTTCATGCACAATGTTTATGGCCAAGGATTCAAAATTTTATTTACACGTATGCTTGTCGTACTTGCACTTTTTTTTTAAGAATTTGAGTTTGAGGAAACTGACTTGAACGTTGGAGAATTTATGCATGTCTGAGATCCTCTTCAGTCTATATTTGCAGGTGTGATTGGAGCTTATAAGTTGATATCGTCCCTCATGGTTTATTATTTTTTCAGGGTTGAAATTTCAATATTCAATTTTTTTTTAGTGTGATTACATCTACACACTCATCACCGCTTTTGACACGAGGAGTGCTGGTTGAGGTTAGATATAGTTTTACTTTCACCATTCAATTATTTGAGCTATACTCGCAAACGAATACATGTTGAGAGACAAATTTGATTAATTCTGATGAATATTAAGTTGCAATATATTTTTCATTGATCAAGGTTGTATGTTTAATTAGATTTCTCTTACTAGAGTTTCAAAAGGAATATTCTTATCTAAAATCAATTTTGAAATGATATAGCTAGCTAACAAGATCGTGAAATGATAAAGATCGGGTCGTAATTGTAAGTCCAATTTAATATGGCATAGATTATTTGCACTACCTATATGTTAAATACACTGTCAGGATGAATACACTACTCGGTTCAATTTTTCAAAAAAAAAAAAAAAAACCGAATATAGTGAAATTGAAAAAAAATAATTCGGAAATCTTTTTCGAAAATTTTAAAAAATTCCGGAAAAAAAAGGTTGAGGGTAGTATTTACAAAAAGGTTAGTACAAGTAACCGTGGCCATTTAAAATATATTTGCATTCGTAGAGATGGGATAAATGCGTAGTCCAGCTTGTTAGCCCAAAGCGTGGGCCCAAGATGGTATTGGTTCAAGCCCATAAGCGCGTGAATATACCTTCCAATTTCCAACCGATTAAAGGTAATAGATCCCCACGTCTACTTTGTCTAAATTTCTTATAAATAATGTACATAATGAAAATATTGGTAAAAATTATAGAGTAAAACCTATACAATCTTCTTGATGGGTCTATATCTCTTCAAATTTACTATAAATTTACAAAAAATAAAATGGAGATATTCGTTACAACTTACAATAATTTTTATTTATCATGTGCGTGTTACGATAGTGCGTTGGGTTTGATAATGAATTCAAACGTTACGATATGATAAAAATATAAAATAAATTAATGTCGACTATATGTATGGGGTAAATTGTAATTTTGATCCCAAAAAAATTAGTTCATTCGAAAACGATTCATTTTTAAAAAGTTTTAGTCTCATAGTTTTTTGTGACATTTTTTGTCCCAAAAGATTGCAATTTTGTTCTCAAAAGAATGAGTAAATTGCATTTTTAGTCTTAAAAGAATATGGTGAAATTACAATCTTAGTCCTGAAATTTACCGAATGAGATCAAACTGTAAAAAAAAAAAAAAAAAAAAAAAAAAAAAAAAAAAGGATCACCTTCACATATAGGTACCAAAGGTGTTTTGAACTCATTCTCTTGAGACCAAAAGTGCAATTATTCCAATATTTATATCAGTATAAACTATATAAACGTAATTGAATAAAGTTTGATACAACAAAATAGTATCCATAAGCAACATCCACTACAAAAAAATTCGTGTATAAACGATCGAAATTTGAGACGAACTAGATATTCGTTGGTAATTTGTGAAATTAACGGTGGATTTAATACGGATAAAGTCAAGTGGTCGTCAAATCTATTAAAATTTGCGACTATTATAAATTTTCGTCGCTAAACATTGAGGATTAGCGACATACAAGTTGTCGCTAATCAGAAGACTTTTAGGGTTCCTCTTTATCACCAGGATTAGCGATTTCGGTTGTCACTAAATTTAAATTTTATATTAGCGACTCACACAAGTCCATCGCTAAATCAACTTGTTGACCACAACACTTGAAAAAGCGGAGCCTTTTAATGTGACCGACAAGATTAACAATAGACTGTCCGTCGCTAATTTTAAAATTAGATTTATGTATTTTGTCGTCCATCCGTTGCTATTTTTTTGGCCTATTTAGGCAACAATCGACTTCGACGAACAGTGTGAGAGAAGAGGCAAAGAAAAAATAGAGAGAAATCATCGGAGAACCACTGTGCCGTCACTGGAAAGTCGAATCTTCCCGATTAAAGTGCTCACTTCTCAATCCTCTACACATTAACCATATGTTTTTTTTTTCATTTTTACCGAGTAAAAAGTAATTGTGAAGCATGTTTAGATAGTTGGTTGAGTATGATTGAATTTTGATATGATTATTAGTACTCACTCCGTCCACCAAAAGTATGCATATTTTCTTTATGGAAACAATCACTTTATTATCACCTTCCAACCATCACTTAATTACACATATGTCATCAACTATGACACTCATACACAATTACTTTATTCGTAAAGGACCCCACAATACCCTTACTTTATCTACTTTATGTATTTTTTTCTTAAAACTTGTGTCCATTCATATGAGCATACTTTTCATGCACGGAGGGAGTATGATTTAGATTTAGTATTGAATATGATTGAGTATTAGTATCATTAAGCATGATTAAGTATGGTTGATTATGATACTGTATTAGTATGATTGGGTATTAATATTATGGCGTATCATTGAATATTAGTATCATTTTAGTATGATTGAATATTAATTGGTGAATACATTTATATAAACAAATTAGAAACTAATAAAAATTAATTAAATGATTTAAAAAAAATCAATTTAGATACATATACAATTAATTGCCTAAAATTGAACATATTTTACATTTATATGTAGTCTAAATCAATAAATTTATAAAATAAAAATAAAGTTGGACACTACATTTATATATATATAAGTTATAAACGAAAATGAATTAATTAGATGAATTATAAAAAGAGACCCAGTTTGAATACATATATAATTAATTGCGTAAAAATGAACAAAAGAAATATGTGTTCAAGTTGAAAATGCCTCCTTTGAATATTGTATTTGCTACCTTGCTGAGTAGTGCCCAGCAGGACTTCATGGTGTTGTACCATGTGCATTGAGATGTTGTATAGTACAATTAACTATGCACATAATATAACACCATAAAACGTTGTTGGGTAGTGCCCAACGGGGTAGGATAGAATAAATTCCTTATTTGGGCACTTGATGGATCGGTGGTCTAGTGGTTCGCGCACAGCCGAGTCCTTTGTAAAGCGTGAGATTGGATCATGCGGACCACAATTTTTTTCAAAATCCGTTGCAACACTCTCATTTTGAGACCGAAATTAAATTCGCCTCTAAATTCATAAAAAACAACGTTGTTTTTCGTTTGGTAGTACATATTCCACAGTATTATGTTGTTTAATGTGTTTTGGATCCCCTTTTTTTCAACCACAAATATAACTTTTATTCCTTTCTTTTTTCTTTTAATTGATAAATGAATCGACAGTCGCATTTGAAGATGCATGTACATGAAATAAACACCACAGTCATAAAATAACATGTAAATGAAATGAGAGAAATAAACCAAGTTAGGTAACTTTGCATAGCAAGCTCAATAAAAAAGTTGGTGAGTAAGTGATTTGAATACATAATTTTTATCCACCAACTTGAATACCCATAAGACCCTATCTTACTTTAAATTGTATATCCCATTTCAATGAATTTTCACGTTTTAGTATCTTATATATAAGTATATATAGCTTATAACATATTAATTAATGTTCCAAAAAATTTACCTCATTAATATTTAGAATTATAACAATCAATCATAAATATGAATATAATTAAATGGACCAAGAGTCCATTACATATTAGTGTCCAACACGTGTATATGAACCATATGGGGATCGAATAAATGTTTGATTTGATATAGTTTATGATTTTAAGTCATTTCTTGTCCAAAAATCACAAGCCCAAGTAGGGGTGTGCAATAAATATGGTTCGAACCGAAAAAATCGATCAAACCAAAGCGAAATATAAATTTTAGTTCGATTTTCGGTTAATGGTTCGGTTTACGGTTTTGAAATTAAATTTTTTTTATTTCGGTTCGGTTTACGGTTTTTACGAATTAAAAATCATATAGACCGAACCGAACCGAAATATTTTTAATATTATATATATACACATTAATATTTACTAAATTAATATGTAATCACTTATAGTCTAATATAATAATATTAATATTGGATAATTTAGATTCACACATTAAAGGGTTGAGTTGATTTGTGTTTTGCATAAAATACTTAAGGAGTGGTGTTTTGTGTTGATTGTGTTTTTCAAATTGTTGCTTAGCTTTTGAAAACTATTGTGTTGATATTTTTATTTGATTATGTAAATAGGGTTATTGATGCATTTTTGCTTAAATTAGTATTTAAATGTTGACATGTTTCAAGTAATTGAATGAGACAATTGTGTTGATACTAACAAAAACTAAGCTAAATTTTAAAAAAGAGAAGTGAAAATATTTAGGTTTGTTCGCGAACGGTTTTTTATTTATAAAAAAATTTCGATTTGGTGTTCGGTTTGACTCCGAATCGATGGTTGCACGCCCCTAAGCCCATGGATGAATATATTTTTTAATAGTACTATTTCCTAGCTAGTTTATATACTAAAATTCCATAACAGATTCCTATGATTTTCGAATTCAAGTAGCCTATGATTTTTTAATAGCATTTTTTAAAATACAAAGTATCACGTTTTAAATTTACATGATATTCTTTTCAAAATCACTAAAACATGATAGATATGTTTTAAATACATTATCGAGTACTAGTATATAGCACATTCGCACTGTAATAGACCCATTTATTTAATTATGGTTATTATGGGAACTTTTAAAATAATAGACATATACATAGCAGTAGCACACTATAAATATATGTATTTATTTGAGGGCTAGGGTAGTCTACGGCCTCCGGTGCCATTTTCCCTGTGGCAGTTATAATACAAAGCTGCAACCGGAGATCCGAGATTGTAGTCCTGAGCAAATTGCCTGGTGTTGAAATTCTGGCGCCACTCCGGAGCAGTGACCGCCGTCAGCCGCCCTGGCTGTCGGAACAACACCAAAACAAGGCGGTGGATGCCCATCGACGGCTGAGGCCCCTCATAACTCACCACTTCATTCCCTGTCAACCATCACCACTCTCATCATTACACGCTACATCTAGTCTAGTTACTTTAATTTCAAAAGGAAACGAAAGAATCATCTGATTATATTTTCATTTTTTCACCTTCACGCCCGCTTCTTTTATTTTTCTTCTCTTTATAAAATAAAACTCGTATATATTAGCATTGTTTATTTCAGATCTTATATATATTAGCCATTTTCTTGAAATTTATATTATATTTGCAGCAATATTCTTAACTTATATTGATGTCGGTTGGTTAACCCTAACTCCATCTTAAACCATGGTTAAGAGTGGATGTTTACATATATTAACTCACATATTCTCATATATTCACGTATACCAGCCACCAAAGATTCATCCTCCCCGGGACTCACGGGGTAAATTGATGCCCCTCATCATATACACGATCTTTAAGTTATAAAAATACTCTTGAAATCTCGCGCCACACAGTGTCTTATGTCACTGATAGTGTATCATGTCACATAGTAACTTTAAGCTAGTTTTTCAATAAAAATTGCAAAAAAAAAAAAAATATATTAAAAAAAAATTAGTAAATATAACTCTCGGATGAAATTTGAAAAAAAAAAAAAAAGTATGCACGTTTAAAGAGGGAATTTTGAGCTGCAAAGTTAAGATCACATGTTGAAGAAGGTTTAAGTGCACGGGTAGGGAGTCTTTAGCTAGTACTCATTGGATATGTTTATTTTGTTGGATTATAAAATATTGATACTTTAATATCATTCAATTATTTGTTTGGTTCATGTGACATTGGTTTGAGATAAGTGGCCTTAAAAATGCCGAATAATTGACACATGGAAGGAGTTGGACTTGTCACATGATTATTTATCAATTATATCCATCAATGCAAACAAGTCCATAAGTAGCCATTAATTTTCAAAAGGCAAATCGGTCGGTTTATTTACCCCTGTATAACAAAAGAACGTGCAGTAGTACAATACTGTACACACAAATATATCTGTATAATATATAGTGTGTTAATTTTGTGTAGCTAGACACATGTATCAACGCTACATATATATATATATATATATATATATATATATATATATATATATATATATATATATAGGAATCATCATATGATATAAAAAACGGCTCACCGAAGGAAGGTCCAGTACTACCCGGGATGTCAGTGACCAACCTATATAATTTCCAATTCATAAACACAATGTTAATTAACTGGGTGATCAGTTAATTGGAAACTAATTAATTAGCTAGCTAATAATTAACTCGTACAACGTTTTAGACCATCAATTCTATTGCAAACAAACAATTTTAATTAACGTCAGACCACCAATTTATACGTGTTTTTTTTCTCTTACATGTAATTCTTAATCAAACATTGTTTGCAATAGAGGATCAATCGCGTGGTATAATTAATATATACATAGAGAAATCAAATTAAATTAAATATATAGAGACCAGTGCAAGTACTCCCGAAGGTATGGATTTCCAGGACTTGGAGCATCAGCATCAACCATAATCTGCCAATTTTTTAAAAATAAAAAAAATCAATAATCTTATATATATATATATATATATATATAGACACACAAGCACACAGTGTTCCATTGCATGATCAATGTATACACAGACTAATTAAAGAGGAAGAAAGACATATATATATATATAGTATGCTTACGAGAGTATAAGGTGTTCGAAAATCGTCTCCTCCGATCTCAACCCTAGGGCGGGCGGCAACCCGAGAGGGTCTTAGCCTATAGCCATTGCCGACCATTCGACCGTCGCTGAAAAGTCGAAGCTCCGTCGTGGCCGTGAATGGGTCCACAACGTCTCCGATCACACGACTAACCACCAGAGGGTTTCCATCTCTTGCCATTTTTATCTTAATTTTGTTCTATAGTATAAGGTATATCCATGCCACATTTTTTGCCCAACCAATACATGGTGTATATATAGATTTTTTTCGGCATTTCCCTTTTCTCAAAAATTAATAACGCAACTTTTTTGTCACCTTTTTGGGTTCCCTTTTAATCAGCAATGGGACCAGGATATTCCTCATTTCTGTCTACAGTACGTATTTTTAACTAATTTCGAATTAGTTGAGACATTTGATTTAGACATTTGATTCCCTGAATAGTATCTTGATATATATCCAAAAAGTGGGGTAGTGAAAAGTTATAGATCCATTCGTTAAAAAAAAATGGAGGATTGAAAGCGATTAATTTCTTCATAAAATTCACGTATAATAGTTTATAATATATATTTTTATTATAAAAAATAATTAATTATAATTTATATTGTTAATTTAATTAAAATCAAATACTTTTAATTATAATAGTAATATCATTTTTACAAGCCAAACAATTTAATAATATAAAAAAAATGTCCATTGTCATTATATTGTCCGCTACTATGGAATGCATTCTCATTCCAATTCCACCAATCATCCCCTAACAATAAAGTATGGTCTATTAATTACATGATTAATGTGAGCTTTAAATTTATTATCGCACGATATAACAATATTATGGATTGGTCTCTTTGTACAACTTGTGTATGTTGCGGGAGAGAAAATTGAAATGAATGCAATCTGGTTGGATGAGTTGCACCGATTTAAATTCATACACCACACACTTTTTCTTTTTTTATACTTATAATTTTAGTCAAAGTTTTATATGAAAATAGTTTATAATAAGTTTATCATAAAATTATTTCGAAGTATCAAATATTTAATTAAGTGCATAAAAATCTCACCAGAAGTATTAAAAATAGGGTTGATAGTATTATATTGTAACAACTTCTAATACTTTGATAAAAAAGTATTAATTATTTTTATTTTAAAATATTAGTTATTTTTCACTAAAGAGTGTTGATTGATTATTGAAAATAAATTAAGATTTGTTTTTAGTGAAAAAGTAATATCCAGTGATTATGAACCATTACATACTCATAGTCTCATAGAATATATTCTCAATTTCTAATGAATAGTGCAGAACCATTTTTTTTTTTCCAAAAATGTTAAGACTCAACTTTTTAAAATAAAATAAACCCTTTTGAAGACTCCCCTCCAATTAACTTTTTGTTGCTGCAACTTTACATCAATGCGGTTCCACCTCTTATCTTTTTTCCTTTTCTTTCGTTTAAATTACAGGTCTTTAGGATGAGATTCTTTGCATTTCTTTACCAGTTTTGGTAGAGTATATATATAAACTTTACTTTTGTTTTTCTTTTTTCAAATTGAAATAATAATTATGAATTTAATATTTCTTTTTAAATAAATTTTGGTTTTAAACTTATTTTAGTAAGAAGTAAAATTATTTTAAAAAACTAAAAACTAAAAACCTTCAGCCAATTTTTTTATAATCCGAAATTAAATACACCTGTTTAGGAGAATAAATTGCCAAAATTTAGCTGGATCTTGAAATAAAAAAAAGCAATTAATAAATTTGAAGTGATTCAAAATTAAAAATAAATTGTTTTGATTATATTAGTTGAAGATGATTGAAATTTTTATACGAAATTATGAAGAAATAAGTTTTCTTTCTCATTTGTAAATATCTTGCTGCAAACTTCCACCGAACTTGCTGCAGATTTTGAGCATTCTTCATATTGCAATATATATTACGATTACGTCCATAATCTAAAAAAAAAAAAAAAAGAGATGAATATAATTAATGCAAAATTAACCCAAAATAAATTATTTAAAGTTTGCAGCAACCAAACCCAATATTAATTATTTAAAGTTTACATTAACGAGTCTGCAGTCAAAATTAAATTAACCAAACATGCACCAAATATGATATAGGCCTGCTTGCTGCAGGCTTGAAATCTTCAGCAAGCCGGATGCTGCTACTTCTGCAGGCTAGCTTGAAATCATCATCATCTTCTTCTTCTTGTTGGAATTCTTGGACGTGCAGACAATCTGAATGACAACTCTGATCACTAATCAGTAGGCAATAGTTGATTAAGAAATTGCCATATGATCACCACCACATAATTAATTACTTATTTTTAAATACGGTAACAACAATTAGGTAAGGCGTGTGAATTAGATTACAGTCTCCCTGCTTTTTCTCAATGCTGCCGAATCTTATGGTTGGTTCACTTTGTTTTCTTCACTTATGGTGGGAAAATGTCATTGCTCAGTAATTCAGCAAACCACACAAAATTTAAATGCAAAAATAATAATAACCTGAAATCTAGAAACTCATCGGAGAGGCAGCAGCCAAGGGAGCAGAAGTTGAAGGATTCGAGGGGGCTGCAATGACTTGGAGTTATGAGGTAATGATAGTTCCAAGCATATGAAAGGACTAGCGATGAAGACAGAGTGGAGCTGAAGCATGCTAAAGAACTGAATTCCTGGTGTTGTGTACCATCAGAAAGAACGAAATGGGAATATGCAAATGGTAAACCTCAATTCTTTTTGAGTCATGATGAAAGATAAAGCACAAACGTTTTCGAGAAGCTTGCCCAAGAATTCGAACAAATGAAAAAAAAAAAACATTTGCAAAGCATTCCTAGTTAACATTGATTTCTGATTACCAAAAGAAGCTCCTCAATTCTTTTTGAGTCATGGTGAAAGATAAAGCACAAACGTTTTCGAGAAGCTTGCCCCAAGAATTCGAACTGAAAAAATAAACCATTTGCAAAGCATTCCTAGTTAACATTGATTTCTAATTATAAAAGAAGTTAGCAGAGAGATAATCACATCACATCCACAAATTTCTTAAGGCTAATGTTAACAAGTTAATCATGAGAACAGATTTTCTACATTTCTTACATTGTTTAGTCCAATTCAAGCTCCACTCACCCATCCTGTTCCCAAACACCAAACGGTTCTAATGCATCTCAACGAGATTGACCAATCTTTATTTGAAAAAAAAAAAATGAAAAAACAGGTTGAACTCCATTTTGGCACCAAAAGACTGTTATAGTTTATTGTAAATAATAATCACAGATTGGTCTTCAATGAACCATAATCATTGTCCCCAGGAAGATAATTAATCCTGTCTCTTTGCCAGGCAATTTATTCAGAGGTCTTAATATATAACTATCGATTGATTTCGTGAAGGGAAAACCATATATAAATGAACAAATAAATAACAGAAAGAAAACACGACCTGCAACTATAAGAATAGCAACAATTCTTGAAAGTGTTGCAGTGGAAATGACAAAAACATGAAAGAGTGAAAACTTACATACAATCATGGGCGACCTGTGGCAACACCTGGGTACTCAGAAAAACAAAATAACTACCTAAATTGAAACTAAAACATAATGGCAAAAACTTGTATGAGACGGTCTTATGACATGAGACAACACAGATTAATACCTACCCCTACCAAAGTGTTAATGCGTCAATGCCCAAATTATACCACATCTCATTGCTCATGCCATGAGACGGTCTCACTCAAACATAATTCCATAGCTTGCAGAGCCTTTAAATTATAAAATGACTAAAACTCCATACCAAATTAACATGAGCCCATATGTTGACTGACTACCAGCTTCAAGATTCATACAATGCACATAAAGACTACTATTAACTATAGCTAGTAATCACAACTCAAAAATTGATTATTTCACTATTTAAGAATTAGGGTTCAATCAAAATGCTTCAAACTAATGTACCAGAAAACTAAGTTCCAATAAACATAGAATAGCAGGAATTAAACTCAATTAAACACTAATATAGGAAGAATCAACTACATGTACAAGAGAAATGATACCTGAACGAGTGCTAATGAGAATGCGGCCCAATCACCGGCGATTTATGGCGGCAAAACACGGTGGGGGGAAATCGATGGGAAAATCCCGAGAGGGAACAGCTAGGCCTGGGATATACGCCGACACCGCTGCTTCCGCCGTCTCAAGCCGAATTGCTCTCGCCGCCATCGTCAACTGAATCGCCGTTGTAGAGAACCTGGAGATTTGTTTCCCGCGGTGTAAAATCTAAATGCCACTTCATCATTTTAAAAAACTTTTCACCGTTTGGTAAAAAAAAAAATTATAATGGCACTTAGTCCGAAACTCTTGGAT
Source organism: Ballota nigra (assembly GCA_947034835.1). Classification (NCBI taxonomy): domain Eukaryota; kingdom Viridiplantae; phylum Streptophyta; class Magnoliopsida; order Lamiales; family Lamiaceae; genus Ballota; species Ballota nigra. Next base: position 15,577,170 of record OX344730.1, read on the forward strand.
GATAACGAGAATATGGATAAATATATAAAATAGTAGTAATTAATTAGAATAAAAAATGGTTCACAATTTTTTTTTTCTTAATCCATTTGATTACCTTTGTATTTTATATTAATAATCATCCCCTAAAAATCTTTTATAAAATTTCATTCTTATTTTCATTGAATTTTTTTAAACAAGTGTCTCCTATGTACTGAATGAGAATGAGGAGGGGTTGCCCACAAAATTTCGTGCGGTTGAGATTGATAGTCAGATTTATGGGTTTTTTGAGGACTTTCCAGAAGATGGCTACAGCCTACAATACCATTATGGCCACTAAGGGATGATGGGGACATACTCCTCATGGTGGGTTTTCTTTTATTTCGGCTAGGAAAGGAAAATTATCGGTCGTAGAGAATATTTTTGGTGTTTCTTCGCTATTTTCATTTTTCTTTAATCTTTGTTGGTGTGGGGACCTTTATTTGGGTTATTTCACTTTCTTCAAGCATTATAGTTATACTTCTTCACTGCACACTACTTAATATTATAGATATTTTACAGACATAATCGTATTGGAGGCATATCATTCCACATGCACATATATGTTTCTTGATTCATTGACTTGCTTAGATGGAGAGGAATAATTTCAGGCATCATGATATTACTTTTTAGACTTAATTATATCATTTGGCAAGTCACAAATCATCTACAGATGTTGACCACATCTTTCATCTTGTTTACACTTATTCAATTCCCAGATATTTCCTGAAGGTTGTTTAGTTGAATCGGATTGGTTATTCTTCAATTATAGTTCGATGATTTGTATGTTTTTTCTATAAAAAAGTATCACCTTTTGCATCATACATAACCTAATAATAATATTAGTTTTTTAAAAAGTAATAGTATTATTATAATATTAATTCTTCCAAGCAATAATATTACTGGTACACAAACTACTAATAATACTTTTGCCTTTTTTCCAAAGTTAGATGTTTCCCGTTGTAGACTTAATAATTTAATTTAGTATTCACTACTGCATTTAATTATTATTTTATCTTCTTATAATTATTCTCTACAATAGATAACTTCATCTTTTGTTTTTTTATTTTTTTAAATTAAAGCATAATACTAGTAGTGTAACTATGGAGACAAACATTCATTCAATATATTGAAAAACAGAGAAAATAAATAAATAAATTTTATTCTTATTTTTATTATTGAAGAATTACACCTGTTGCGTCGTTATTTGGAAATTCACAGCCGCCCCAGTTCACATGCCAATATACTTATTCTTATACTGATAAGCCCCACCCGAAAAGGTTTGGAACTTTTGGACTTCGAATCTTAATTGTGTGTCCAATGAAAATACCGCCATTCATATCAGTAATCTATGGACAAAAATATTACAAATAAGCAGGATAATGTTTACCACTTTTGGAAAAAGTTCTAAATAAAGCATTTTGATTTTTCCGCTTTATAGATATTTCAAATGTCCATGATTCATCCGTTGCTCTACAGCTATGCAACATAGAAATAAAATTTTCTGTTTTACAGTTTTTATATGTATTATTAATCTTGTATGGGCCCTGCAAGTGTATTTTATGCACTCATGTGCTCATAAATATTACTCTTTATATATATACTAGTACAAAACCAGCGTCTCACGCGGGATTGAATAACAATTGTGTTATTATTTTAAAGTAATAGCTTAAGATAATTTTTTATTAAATAATTTTGAAATGATTGTATTCTAATTTAATTAAAGAATATATGTTTATATATTGTAATAAGCTCATATAGATTTGGTGCACGGTGCACTCACTCAACAGTTGAAATAAACACATTGAAAAGTGTAGGTTGATTACACTTAAAAGTAGGATTATATTACACTGAAATCGATTTTCAGTGTAAATATTTCTATGTAATCTAACCACACTTTTTAGTGCAATCAAATCATATTTTTCATTATAAATGGTCTTATTTGTTAAGTGAGTGCATCAGTGCACAAAAGAGTTACACGCAATATACATTAATACGAAGGTATTGAAAATTTGAAATAATTGAACTATATAAAATTAAAATTAACAAAAAGGAAAACCAATGCTCTCTTTAATAATAGACAACAAAATCTCAATTGGATAAGTAAAAAAATAACTACACATTGAAAATTACAAAAAAATTAAACACATTTTTTGAAAAGTTGTTTGGTTATGAGGGTAAAGGATCCAATTTTGAAAAAGAAAATAAAAAACAGCATGATGACTTGATGAGACACGTTGACACAATAACATATAATATTTATATAAGCAGGAGAAATGGGCATGGTGTTAGCAGCGAGCAAAATATGCAATGTTGATGATATATGCATAGTTTTTTTTTTAATTTCATTTAGAAAAGAAAATAATATTACTTGTAGAGAATAAGAGGTCCTCTAACCTTATCTATTTACATCAGTCTTCCATCAATCTACCTCTCAAGAAGCTATTAAATCCCCGCACTTATAATTAATTACCAACACACTCTCTTGGATTAATTAAAAAACCAAAGCCCAATGGAAGAATTCGGCTCTACTTTCTTTTTGACATACAATCAAGACCATACTCTTGATTTAATTTCATCGACCATCTCGAGGGAGCGAGTTCAACATTATCATGTATCAACCCATTCCTCCCATTCCAAATAGACCAAACGACGCAAATCCAAAGGCAGTTGCTAATTTATTATTTTTACTCGTACCAAAAATATCTCCATGTTGTAGAAAGTGGATTACCGGTGTCCTATGTGAAACCATGAAAACTCCTAGCCAAGCATAGTAACGGGACCACACCTGTTGAGCATATATATATATATATTACACAGCAAGAGGGCAATGTTGAGATAGCGCATGAACAATATCGTTTCATCCAAAAGGTAGATAGAAAAAGTTAGTATTGTGAGGCCAACATATCATTGTGAGATACCTTATATATATATATAATTATATTATTCTAGGTTGAAAGGAGAGTACTTCTATTATAAAGAAAACAGGTTGAAAGGAATAGCAAGGGCCACATAGACTTGAATATGTTGGGATATGGGTTATAGTCAGATTTAACCATATTACTAATAAAATATCATTTAAGTGATAAGGTAATATCATAAGGTAAATTATATTTGAACCAGAAAATTTATTTGTATTTTCTATGTATTTTTTTAATAATATTAGATAATTTATAAAATTATATTAATTTAATAGTAATATTATATAATAAAAATATTAATATAATGTAAAACCGGTTTGCTAGTCACAATATAATATACCAATTCTATATAGAATAATCTAGGTTTTAAAAAATTTTGAATTATAAAATCTTGGTGAATAGTTTATGTCTATATTTGTTTTGAAATTTTGGTAATGTGAGATCTTATTTTAATGCATAAGTTACATATTATAGAAAAGAGTACTTAATAGAATGTATAAGACTTTTTACGTGATCTTAAAAACATTTAAGAGAAAAAAAAAATAGAATGCGATGCGAATCATAAAATTGCAAATAAATCACAAAAATAAACATTAGGTGCCGATCTGAAATTCGTCCGAAATGGGTCAACTCTCTTGCCTGCGTTGAATATCATACTCCATCCGATTCATTTTTTATTGTCCATTAAAAAAGGGCACAAGTTTTAATAAAAAGAATTGTCTATTAATTTATTAGTATAAAGTAAATCTTTAAAAAATGTAAGAATTGTTTATTAATATTTGTAGGTATAAAGTTGATAAAGTAGTGACATGAGTATAAATAAATGATGTTTTTAAGGAGTAACTTAAAAGGAGTAGTGTTTGTTTGTTTTTTTTTTTTTTTTTTTTGGCTATTTTGGGTAAGTGGAAAACATAAAAAGACCCTCCTTTTATGGTAAAACGGATAATAAAAAATGAATCGGAGGGAGTATAATTTATTATATTTCTTACATTTTTATATATAATATAAAAATCAATTATAGTGTATATGTGATTATTAAATTATTTTAAGTTGGGTTGGGTTGAGTTATTAATAAAGTATAAAAAAAAATGAGGTTGGATTGAGATGTAGATTGAGTATGTGAAAGAGAGAGAAATGAATTATTTATTGAGAGGTTGGATTGTGGAGAATTGTTGGTAGACATAGCCTTACATCTATGCTTGGATCATCTCGGAAAAAAGCAAGTTAAATACACATATTTAGAGTCTGTTTGGTTGAATTTATATACTCTTAAGCATATTTAGAATCTATTTTGGACTGCTGATGGATTTTAAGAATTGTTTATTTAGTAGGCTCATGAATCAAATTTTTTTTTTTTACAAAAACTCTAACTTTTAATATTATTTTATTTTAAAATATTCTCCACTTTTAATTTACAACAAAAATTATTTAAAATCACTTTTTATTTAGCGATACCATTTTAAAACATACCCTTATAGGGACTGAATCAAGCAAACTTAGAGCACCGCATCCAAATTCAAATCCAAAATTTGGATAGGCATCCAAATCGGAGGTGTACAAAATTTGAGATTTTGGATCAAATATCGAAAGTTTTAGTCCTTTTGGACATCTAAAAGATATTAGGTTGGGGCCATGGTTGCAGTTATAGCATAATATTGTTCACTTTTTTCTTTTTTTTTTTTTTAAGAATATATGCAGAAATTTTGAATATGGTTGTCAAACTCAAGGATGAAAATATCCGGAAATTTTCCCGATATATCATCGATATATCCATTTTTCTTGGTCACCGATATCGATATTGGGGGATGACAACATTTCTATAAATCCGTAAAAAAGTCGATAAATATCGTATGCAAGATCAATTTCGACTATAATTTTGTGCAAATTGAGCATAATACCGGTAAAATATCGCAAAATAATGGTAAATATCGCAAATGTATTGAAAAATATCGAGAAAATATCCATAATTTTGAGAAATAACACAAATGTAAAATTTCGTTAATTCTATTGTAAATTTTATGTATTAAAAGTTTGTTGGTAAATTTTTATAATTTTTTAAATTTACCGATATTGATATTCAATATCGATATATCTATCGATACTTCCACAAATTTAAGGTCTCGATATATCCACCGATATCGATATTTTCAACCTTCCAACTATTGAGAGGGTGTGTTTAAAATTTTGAGTGTAAAGATGATGTGGAGTAGAGGGGGATGCTTAATGCTATTTTTCTGGTGATTGAGTTACTTCTCCAACTTGAAGATCTGGATTCTCAGTTTTTTAATAAGATACTTGTTTGATACTTCTAATTAAATGAAGGAGAGAGCCCTTTAAGCTAGAAACTGTCATATTGTAGTTTAGATTTAGTGGAATTATGGAAGAAATATAATAACATTAACTTGTTTCTAGAGAATGCGATTGCTTCAAAAAAAGAGTACTTAAATTATCCTTAAACTCATAAAAGTATGAGTAGGTCTTGTATGAGACCGTCTAATGGTATGAGACAATGAGAATTAGTGTAACTAGGGCATTGACTCATTAACACTTTGGTAGGAGTAGATGTTAATTTGTGTGGTCTCATGTCATGAGACAGTTTCATACAAGTTTTTCCCTAAAAGTATTACTTTCAGTTGGATAAACACATAAAAGTATCCTTAAATTTCAATTCATTTTAATTTTGGGAGGTCATGCCTGGAATCTGTTTAGATTTCTCGACTTTTAGCTTCACCTAGAAACATTATCTTATTTGATTTTAGCTTAAAAAATTAAATTAACCTCACGAAATGAGATACTTAAGACTGATTCATTTTAATTTTGGCCTCCAATTTTTACTGTGGAGAATAGAATTTGGTTAGCACACTATTGTAGATGTCCAAGTTCCAACTAATGGTCTGTTCGGTGAGCAACTCTTATCAACACCGCCATTTTAGCTCAACTTATTAACAACCAAACTAGCCTTCCAAATGCATATTTATTTAAACACACAACAATCCTCCATCTCTCAACACAACACTATTGCACCTACATTTCACACTCTCAACCAAAAGATGAGCACGAAATCGCAAGAAGAGCAACGAGCCGGAGCTGAGATCGTATACGGGGCCGAAGATTGCTATAACCACTCTCTAAAGCTCTTGCGCAAGCTAGGATTCCCCCGAGGGGTGCTACCCCTCAAGGACTTCGAAGAGTGTGGACTAGTACATGAAACGGGGTTCGTGTGGATGAAGCAGAAGGCTCCGTACGAGCATTTCTTCGTAGTGACGAACACCCTCGTTAGATACGACAAGGAAGTGACCGCGTTTTTGGAGAAAGGTAAGATGAAGAAGATGAGTGGTGTGAAGAGCAAACAGTTCCTTCTCTGGGTGCCTATAGTTGAAATGAGCATTGAGGAAACTGCTAAAGATAAGATTTACTTCAAAACTCCAATGGGAATTGGAAGGTCTTTTCCCATCACCACTTTCATGGGAATTGGAAGGTCTTTTCCCATCACCACTTTCATGGATGAAGAAGAGAAAGAGAAGCTATCTGCAGGATGTTAAATAGTAGAGGGATGTTAAATAGTAGAGGGACTATGTACATGTATGTTCACTAAATAATACTACAATATACGTATTCGTATACTAACTCTATGCAGTGTGTATCCAACCTAATTTTCACTACTTGGTTCTTTTAGTTGTGCTACCTTGCTTGATATTACCATATATACTATTTTTTCACGATGCCAATTTCAACGTGTACAAGAAATCTAGAGCTATTTCATTTATTTGTTATGAGTTGAGTGTTTTTTTTTTTTTTTTTGACACGGATTATGAGTTGAGTTTTTCATTGTAAAGACAAACCTCTATTTTCTCTACATTCTCAAATTGCTCCGTATTCTGTCAAAACCTATATTTTCTCTGTATTCTCAAATTATGAGTTCCATTTTTCCTCTTCCAAACAGAGTTTATCTAATCTAATACTACAATGCTGAGCAGTGCTATAAGATGTTGTACAGTACAACATATCAAGCAGGTGGTACAACACCTTGACACAACTCTGGGCAGTCGTAAACGAGACAAGCCGGTTTCCTTTAATCATATCATTGCGCATTTACGACGGCAGTTAGAATAACGTTCTTAATTAACCAATCAGTGGAGAAAAGAAAAGTAAAAATAGAAAAGAAAAAGAAATAGGCAAGCTGATGAGTGATGACCACGAATTTACCTTCTTTATTGTTCCCCCTTGCAAATTACGAACCGACGAGATAAGAGTATGAACACGACAATCCACCATCAAAATTAATTTAAAGTATAAGTTGGCATACAGTCACAACAATCAAATGAACTAGTGGGAATCCATTCATTCTCATTTACCAAAACCCAAAAAATTAAAAATCAAAACAACATTCAGGGAGAAAAGAAAAGCACAGAAATTATCCCCCCAATTTACCGTCTTATAGGAGGTGAAAAGATCAGATGCTCTTAACGGCAGTGGAGGAGGCGGCATCGTCTTCAGCTTTAGCGGGATTGAGAGGGGCGTGAAGATCGGCGGTGCCGCTGGGTTGTTCGTCGGAATCGTAATCTGGGTTGAGGTTTCGATCTATGGCTTCACGGCCCTTTTCGAGGCAGGGTTTGCAGGCGATCTCGATTGTACACCATCCCAGCGCCACCGCTACTATCGCTATCAACGCCGTCGTCACCGCCCCCATCTCTGTGTTTTGCGCGGTGGGAAAGTCGTCGGTGAGAGAGTGTGATGATTGTGGGTCTACGCTACGATCCAAATTTTCGGGGTTTTTTCGTCTGAAATCGCTTATTAGCTTTAGCGACTCTATATTGATTGGACTTTTGTAATGACCCGGAATTTCCTTTTTTAGTGTGACCCGTCCTACTTGAAATGAAATCTAATGAGAATATTTTGTTTGCCAAAATTTTAAAAATTGAAATTACTAATGGACCAATAATTCAATTGGCTTCATATCTTAAATTAGAATTTCACTCTTATAAATATATTATTGTACTCAAAATTATATATACTCATACACAAGAATATTAGTGAAACTCCTAGCTTGGCTTGCCCCCAGACGTAGTCGTTCTCGACGAATTGGGTAAACAAATCTCGCCTTTTATTTTACGCGCTCAATTACAACACGTTATCAGCACGAAACTCTGTCCGAGACTAACCGGTACGCCCTAAAATTAATTTTCTACAAATCATGTGAATTAATTGTCGTATCGAATTCTTTGATCCATGCATTATATGATTTATATGCACTAGAATTATTGCTTCGATTTTATTTTCATATTTGCGATAATCGGATCAAATTGTTTTACAAATTAAATTGAAATTGAAAAAAAATTAATTAAACAAACGAGCGAACGACCGCCGCTCGTCGTGAGCCAGCAGCCGCCGACAACGGACGACCGGTGTTGTTGGACGCCGCTCCCCATCGCGCCGCCGTGCAGCTCCGGCTCAAGACCGTTAAGCGCGCAGCAACGCACACCTCCGCACGTGGCCTCGGGCCGCCGCCGCCCCGCCGTGGGTCACCGTCGCAAGGCGCGAAAGGCAGCGCCACCGCGCGCAGCGTTGAGGCCGAGCGCCGCCTTCGCGAAAGCCGCGATGCGCCCATGACCGTCGCCCAGAAAAATGCCCCCAATCATGCCTGCAGGTCGCGATCAAAGGTGGGAGTCGTGTCCACGGAGCGCGATCACCCAGGGCTGTCGCGCATGCAGGACGCGACTGACCCGCGATTTTTTTTTTTCGCACGATGGCCCTCACCGTTTGCCGCATGCACCTTGCACCCCTTCCGTGTGTTCGTCATCGCACGCGGCGACGTGCCTCTGGAATTTCGTGAAACCCTAGCCCACTTTTGGGCTTATTTTTTTGGCGTCACGTAAATACAGATTAATTTAATTTTAATTTAAAGCCCTGAAAATATTTCATTAAATTTCGTTAATATACATGAAATATTTAGAGTAATAAATATGCATGTTTATTAAGCCCGAATTTTTTTTGGAATTATTTTCACGTATTTAGTTCTCAAGAAATTATCTTACATGCTTTTTTTTTGTACATGTGCATGTTTTTATGATTTAATTATCTTGCATGTATTATTACTCTCGCACATAGTTTATTATTTATAGTCCGCATATCAATGCCCGGGTAGGCAGCGCCCGATATTTGTCGGACCGTAATTTATGCTTTGGGTAGACGGCCTCAATTCTTGCTTCTATGTGCTCTAGAATAATCGGATAAATTCTTATTTATCCGTTGTCAATAAATTGGTCACAACTCTTACCATGTCACTTTAAAAATTGTAGTAACGTCTGATATTACCATGAAAGAATTTGATGAGCTTGCTCTCGATGGTAATAACTACCTGACATGGGCGCTAGATGTCGAGATCCATCTAGCCTTAAATGAGTTAAGCGAAATAATTATCGATAGTTCGAAATCCACTAACGCCCAGAAGGCGAAACCGTTGATTTTTGTCATGAATCACCTGAGTGAGGAATTCATTTTTCAGATCCTCATTCAGGGACCCCGGAATGTTGTAGAACTCCCTGAAGGATCGTTTCCAACAACAAAACGATATACTCCTCCCTCCGGTACAATACGATTAGTTGAGACTTTGTTTCCAAGACCTTAAGTCTATAACGGAGTACAACTCTGCTTTGCACCGTATTGTAACCCAGTTGATGCATAACAATCTGTCAACATTCCACGCTAGCAACCTTATACACCAGCAGCAGTATAAGGACAATTATACGATTGATTGCAAACGTGGAAGTGGGAGAGAGGGTAAGATGATCTGGGCTAAAGGTCGAGGTCGTAGTACATCCGGTGGTCACAGAACCTCGAATTTCACTCTTCAAAAATCTGGCAATCAAGATAAGGTTGAGCAGTCCTACTACAAATGCGGATGCAGAGGTCATTGGTCTCGCACGTGTCGACTCCCAAGCACTTGGTTGAGGCTTATCAAAAGCAGCAGAAGGACGACAAGGGGAAGGCCCCTAGAGTCGAATCTCACCATGTCAGCCTGCATGAAGCAAATACTGACTAAGACAACGTCGATCCTCTGGGCATCGAGCTCAAGGACTTTGGAGATGATGAATGATTTGCGTATTTGATTGTTTTAGTACTTTTCTTTTGGACAAAAAAATTTATATTTTTTTGGATCCTTTCTTTCAGATACTTTATTTTATGAATGATATTATGTTTTAGCTTCGATGTGTTTACTTTAACGTTGTCCATTAAATTTACTTGGATATTTTTGTACATGGCTTGTAAACATATCAGCTATTAGGTTTGGGCTATTTCCTCTGGCATGATGGATTAAGATTGTGATTTATGTTTGGTAGATAGCGCCACCACTCATACAATCTTAAGAGATATGAAGTATTTTCATAACTTGGTAGAACGTTAGGGGGATATAACTACTATAGCCAATGATAGTATGTTGATAGTGGGCTCCGGAAGAGCTTCCATTGTCCTCTCCGTGGGTACCGAACTCATAATCGATAATGCTTTCCATAATCTAAGCGTACCCTGCTCAGTTTTAAAGATATAAGAAATAATGGCTATCACATTGAAACTGAAACTGAGAACAATAACAAATATCTTTTGATGACTATTACTCGAGGTAGCCGTAAACAAGTTATAGAAAAACCCTTCTCCCCCGGATTGTACTATTCCTACATCCGGCCGTCCAATCTCCATCTAGCCATGAGTATGAAAATTCATGACCCGAACTTCTTTAAATTATGGCATCAGCGGTTAAGTCATCTGTTGATAGACGACCAGGCGAGCAACAATGATTAGAGGATTAAGAGACTAATAGTACGATTAAGAAGTCGGCGACCAGCAGAGCTCAAAAGGAATCAAAACACCAGGCGACCAGGGGAGTTGTCAGACGAAAGTCTGGCGACCAACACAACAAAAGAACAAGATGAACAAATAATTAAGCCAAAAGCAAGGGCAAGAATACCCACTACTTAGGCGACCAAGAGAGCAAGATGAGGCCACGAAAGACAGTTCAAAAGTCCATTAATTAAGCATTGCATTAGAAACAAACAAGTGTACTAGACACTTGTCATTGTACAAAATGTAATAGTTCAGGAATAAGACAAGTGGCTAAACACTTGTCAACATATAAATAAAAAAGGCCAAGAGGGTGACACCTCCTACTTGCTTGTAAGCCTATACATACCCCTTCATGAAAGGGTAAAAAGGGGGGTTCAAGAATTCATAAGTACCAAAACTCTTGTAATTTTATTTCTCAATCTTTGCTTATATAAAATCCATTAGCAATCTTGTTTGGTGACCTTCTTAGTGTTAAAAAGCCACTAATCATCCAGTCCGGACCAAGGTCATCAATAATTGGCGCTAGAAGAAGGATCCGAACCTCCGATTGATTGAAGATTTGAAGAATTTGGTAGGAAGATCACCGGAATCTTCAAATTGCCACCAAAATCCGGCCAAAAGTCACCGGAAACTGGGTATAAGAGGGGTAATCTAACATTCGTGAAGGATTTGTTCATATTTAAGAGTTTGAATGCATGCATGTGTGAATTAGGGTTTGCTAGATAACCAAGTTCACACATACAAGGATAGTTATTCTTAAATTGACAAAGACAAACACAAAGTTTTCATCACCAAAATACCCAAACATTTTCAAAAAATGGCGGGATCACAAGAACGGCAGTCTTCAAGTGCACACCCATCGCATAGGTCACGGACTCGAGTATCATCTACAGGTGACCATGCACGTACGATACGGGCCACGTCCAATAGAAACGTACAAGTCACCATCGACACTCTTCCCCCGGAGGTGGAAGCCCTGGCCAGAAACCCGGAAGAACTTGCAAAAACGATTACCGTCTTGTAATCAATACAGAGACGTCAGGAAAGAGCGGAGCCGTCAAGAGCGCTGGAGACGAACAGACGATCAGCCGAGCATCGGAGTAAGAGACAAGAGGATGTACGAAATGACGAGGTGGACAACGCTCAGGCTCGACAGAACAAGGGCAAAACCCCAATAAGAGAGAGATTGGGGAGCAGGGGAGAATCCACACCGGGAAGAGAGGTGGAGCCGAGCAAAGACGCAACAAGGAGCACGGGACATAATTACGAAGAAAGGTCGGAACATAGGAGAGAGATCAAGAAGACCACCCCACCACGGAGCGAACAACGAGCACGCACTGATGCTCGCCCATCCGTCCATGATCGCCTAAGGAGATCAGCATTTGGGCGGCTAGGCCCTAACGGAGCCAGCAATGTCGCCAGCCGACCAACTCAGGAGAAATGTCCCGTTGGTGAGGGATTGAATCAGGATGAAGTCATAGAACTTAACCATGATAAGCAGCCTCCCAATGGTGGAGCGTCTCCGAACGAGTTGCAAGCCCTCAAGAAAGCGATCGAGGAGATGCAAAGACAATTGGACTCTCAGAAAGGAATTGGATCGACAGTTCTGCCATCGTCACCACTATCACCGGTAATCTTAAACGCGCATGCGCAAAAGGAAATACAATTTCCAGCCATCAACCTGTACGAGGGAAATTCGGATCCCAGAGTCCACCTGACGAAGTACTCTGACTTTATGATATCAATGAGAGCATCTAACGCCACACAATGCCGTAATTTCCCGCCCACACTCGGTGATGGCCCCCACTGTTGGTTTTCGGCACTTGTTCTCGAGTCTATCAACTCCTTTGCGCAGCTAGGCAAAGAATTCTTATCACATTTCTCTACGGCCGGGTCGTACTTAACTCAGAGGCATCGTCTAGCCGACATCAAGCAAGGAGATGACGAGTCGGACAGGAAGTTTTTGGAAAGATTCGATAAGATACTTCTGGAAGGTGAAATGGTCAGCGAGGACACCAAGATGGTGGCAGTGATGGCGGGCTTGAAGAAAGTGACTGATTTGTGGAAAGAAATACATCTTGCCTGCCCTAAGACATACGCGGAGTTCAGACATCGGGCAGGCATACATGTATCTATGCAAGAAGCATTACAGAAGGAGTTGGGTGATAAAGTTGATCCCAAGAAAACTGGAAATAAGTCCGTAGAAAATGACTACAAGGTTCCCAAAAATATGAAAGCCTTCAATGAGGGAGCAAAATTAAAGGAAAAGCTCAACCAAGTATTCACCACAACGATAGTGGCCGTGTATAATAACATCAAAGACAGAGATATGCTTTCAGAAGCAAGGAAAATCCAGCAAGAGCGCGGAAAGTTAAATCCAAATAAATATTGCGCCTACCATCAGAACATCGGACATATCACTAGTGAATGTCGCGATCTATTGAAATAATTTTGGATGTTCTACGAAGAAGGCAAGTTGTCCGAATTTGTGAAGAAGGAACCTGGAAAGAGGCCCAGAATGGTTAATCCACCTAGCTCGGATGACGAAGATAGTGACGACCAGCCGAGTAAGACGACCAAGAAGGGAAAAAAGATCCCAACGGCCCCAGCAGAACCAATGCGGGAAATCCTTATGCTTGAGGCAAGCGGGCCCATTGGAGGTTGTTCAGATGGGAGACCCCCGATCTCAAAAAGAAAAAGGAAGGCAGAGCTGAGAGCAGTGGCTCAAGACAAAGAGGTGGGAGTCAACCAGGCCACCAAGAAAATAGGGGACTTGGTGTTCTCAGAGAAGGACTTAGACGGGGTGCTCACACCACACAATGACTCCTTGATTATATGTGCTAATATTATGGGAATCTGAGTCCATCGGCTACTTGTGGACACCGGCTCCTACACAAACATTCTATTCAAAAGCACATTAGATCAGTTAGGAGATTGCACAGAATATGTAAAGGATTGTAATCATAAGATAGTGGGATTCGGAGATGCTGTAACCGTTCCCCTAGGTGTAGTTACGTTGCCAGTTGAACTTGTATCGACCGAGAATCCTGATAGGAGGTTAACTAGAATGGTAGAGATCTTAGTGGTAGATCAACAATCGTCCTATAACGGATTTCTTGGCCGATCTTTTATCAATGAATTCAAAGAAGCTGTTTCAACGTACTATTATTGTGTTAAATTCCCAACACCAAAAGGACCAGGTATGGTAAAGGGTGATAAAAAAAAGAGCTCGTGAGTGCCTCCTGCAACTGTTACCCAAAGACAACCGGATATCAGTGATAGATGAACAGTCGAGCAGCAGTGCAGAGGATGAACCTTCCATACTCGACGAAATCATGGAATCCATTGATGCGGAGATGATGGAAGTAGACGACCAACAGGGGGACGAACAATAGATCCAAAATGAGCAACAAAGACAAAAGGCTATACATTGTCCAAATAAAATTAAAGACCTCGAACCACGGCTAGGAGCAGAACCGATGGTGCTTGAAGATGAACTCAACTTGGAAGGGCCCATCATTGATCCTCGATGGAAAAATAAAAAAAGAAGAGCAACACCAGTTGAAGAGTAGGAAGCAATAAGAGTTGAAGCATATTGGACGTATCTCCATTAAAGCACATGCTTTCTAGAGAATACTGCGGATGGTTAAGTGGTGCCTACATTAATACAAAAAAAAAATTAGGAATTATATATAATTCAATTTATTTATTTATTTTTTAATATATAATTTCAAACTATGCCATCAAGAATTCAGTGAATTTGAATTGACCCCCAGCTGTTTGAAGACATTCCTGAGATACGAAGGTTGTTGAACAGGATGTAGACAATACTTTTCGTGCTCCAATATCCTACAATAATTGTAAAATTAAACAAAATTTTGACCATAAAAAGGAAAAAAGAGAACAAATGGCAGTTAGAGAGGAAATGGATATGACCATATGTTCCTAAGTTATTGTCAACTATTTTTCCATGCATATTAGTGCAATTCTCATAGTTGCCATCAAATTAATATATTTCATAAACAATAAAATTAATAAATTCTTATACCTTGGGATTCGAATTTGTTTTTCTTCTCTTTGATTGAAGTTCTACCAACTCTTCATCCGTTTTGATCTTTTCAAGCCGAATCTCTTATTGAATCCCTTTGTTTATGTCGTGAAAGATTTTGTTGATGCACTTCTAAGATTGTCATTTTTGTCTTGGTCTTGGCAATCTTCTGTTAGACGCATTTCCATGACTTATTTGCTTATATCACAAAGTGTCGTATGCACCAAAGAGAAAATTGATGGATGAACGGATGCTTCAGTTGCTAATCGTATAAGCATCATACAAAGTTTTCTATATCGTTCTGTACTTTGTAGCTTAGGATCTTCTTCGACTTCATTGCCCATATAATTGTGTATCACTCCGCTCCTTGCTTCCCTTGTCCACCTCCTCAATATGTATTGCTCAGGAAGGTTTTTTACATCCATCACATCATACACTTTCACTGCATGACAACACAATAATCCAAGCATCTCAAATTTTCGACAGCTACAAGAAATCATCTTGGTCTTGGGATTAAATGTCACCCTCCATTCATCCTCATTATCAATTAACTCAACAACATATTCAAATAATGGTTGGACTTCATTTTTGTGCTTTATATAAGCAGCTGCAAACATGTCAAACTCCGTCTGAAATATGTGAAAAAATGTTGGAGTATAAATCTCAAAAAGTTGACGCAACATAGGAGAACTCTCTAACTTTAATCTTGGCAATTTTTTACGCATCTCTAATTCACATTGTAGCTCATTATACCTCCTGTCCTCCAAGACTTGTTCAAAGTTCTTAAAAAATTGTCCTATGTCTAAGTGGGGATTCATACAACTCTTGATATCAGAATTGACGTTTTCACTAAGTTGTGTGCTCCTTATACCAAGCGTACACGCATGCTTCATGTAAGAAATAACCCATTTCTTCTTCACACTATAAGTAGATTGCAACCACGTGTTCTCTTTTACATTAAATTGTTCTAGTAAAGCACTCCACGTCTCCTCAAATTTGACCTCATCATCAATACCATACATGCACCTCTTAAAATCACTTAAGAAACATGACCCATCTTTCATCAGGTTTTCCAAGTGCTTGATTCCATTTTGCATCAAGTACCATGTGCACAATCCATGAAACGTCTCAGGCATCACCTCGTGTAAGGCCTTTGCCATAGCCTGATCTTGATCGGTGAAGATAGTCAAAGGTCTTCCTTGCTTGTGTGCTTCTAAAAAGGTTTCGAACAACCATTTGAATGATGCAGCAGTCTCATCATATAAAAGTGATGCACCAAAAATCACCACTCGTCTATGATGGTTGAAGCCTGAAAAAATAGCAAGCGGTCGATGTGCACGATTCATACAATATGTGGTATCGAGCGACACAACATCACCGAAAAACTCATAATCAATTAACATTCTTGCATCGGCCAAAAAAATATTAGTTATCCGCTCTTCCATATCCATCTGGTAGGCGTGATAAAATGAGGGATTTTTAGACAACTAGTTTTAAAAATATTGCACTAGACAACTGGCTTCCCCATACACCATGCTTCTTTGTCTCTTGGATCGGAGATAATTTTTAGCATCTATCCTGGTATAACCAAGACCTTCCCTTCCTCATGTCTGCCTACTCATCAGCTGAAAAGTTGATTTTTGCTTGAGTCCAACATCCTCTGCCAAATCAATCTCATGTTCTTGAACTTCTGGAATTCTACGTTGGGAAGCCAACATATGAATTGCCTCTTGAAGATGGAGTGAGTGATTATGATTTTCAACGAACTCATCAACTATGTACTAACCATCAGCATGTTTGATTCTCATTCTTACTTTGCAATATGTTCGAGTCTCAAGTCGAGGATTGAGGGTCAAAGAATCTTTTTTGTCTTGTTTACGGACACCTTCTTTGCAACAAACATATATATATGAAGTAATAAAACCAGTCTTCCTGTTCTTGTTAGCATATTTTTTTCTAACTCCAAAGCCCATTTCCCCACCATATTCAACCCAAAACTTTCATTCATCATCTATGCTATCAAACTTCATACTAGAGTTTCCCAACAGTTTCGAACCGTCGGCTTCGGTTCTGAACCGCCGGTTCCCGGTTCCAATTTAGTGGAACCTAAATCGAACCGCTAAATATGGATGAAAGGTTCCGGTTCTGTCGGTTCTGGTTCCGCTTTAGATTCTGACTGTTCCGGTTCCAAACCGACGGTTCACTGTTCCGAACCTTTCTTTCTTTTTTATAATAAATAATGGGTAATTTTTTTCTTAATTCAAGTACAAAAAAATATGAAAATTGAAATTAAACAAGTAAAATTTTATTGTATATAACTTTCGACATACAAAACACAATTACAATATAAATAAACAATAACTAAGGTTTATAAATTTTAAAAATATGTAATACAAAGTTTAAAAATTACAATTTAATTTTTTTTACATGAAAATAACTTAATATTTAGTACTTACAACCTATATTACAATAAAAAATATACAATAATGATTTTTTTTTATAAAATATTAATATTATCGTAGGTATTAAAATTATTATACTTATATATATTGTTTGCCGGTTCGAACCGTGGAATCGTCGGTTCCGAACCGGCGGTTATGGTTCTCGATTTAGTAGAACCAAACTGAACTTTGTAATATACGGTTTCAGTTCCAGTTTAGTGACGGTTTCACTATTGCTGGTTATGGTTCCGGTTAGAACCGGCAAACCGTCGATCAGAATCGATGGTTCCAGTTCATTTGGGCAAGTCTACTTCATACCAATCTCAGACTTTAGCTTATCACGTGAAATAGAATTCATTGAAAATCTCTTTATATGTAACTAGTTGTCAAACTATATTTAGCACAACACAATACATATAACAAACAAAAATTTAAATATGCACAATATATGGAATGAAAAGTCAAATATATAATAAATAATTATCATAATCACCCTAAAATGGAGAAAATAAAGGAATTAATGAATTAAACAAAATTTAGATTTCAAGCAGTAAATTTTAAACAAATAAATGCAACATGTATCCCCACAAAAAAAAAAAAAAAAATCCCACATGTTGTAGATAAACAAATCTTCCAAAATCCATTACCCCATTAATGGCGCCCCCTCTCCATTTGTTAATGAAAATTGTTAAATACTAAAAACCCATTGAGATCTCTCCTGCCCAAAATAATTAATTTCATTGTAATGGGAACTAATGAAAATTAATATAAAATAATATAAGGAATAATGAATTGCATACCTTCTTTAACAACCAAAATTCAAAGTCACGTGTGGTTGGCTTGAAAAATTGCAGTAACTTGAATGAAAAGAAGAAAAAAGGAAATTTATTGTGCCGCTGATGGCCATTAGAAATGGAGGAATGCTCTGTAAAAAAAATCCTTTGGATTGGTAAAAAAGGGTTTATATTAAAAATGTGTTGATTCAAATACCGTTTTGTTATTTTTAGTCAGCAACAACACGCTTTTCAATACACTTTTCAGCCAAAAAGTAAAAAAAAATCTAAATGTTAAAAACGCCGCCGTTTTACACCCTAGCACCATTTGCTGGTTTAATTGCCCAGTAGAGGATCTGGACCCCCTATTGTATACTCTCTCCTTCTCAAAGGCATTTGGATACTCCATTGGACACATTTTTTTAAGAATTTTTTTTAATAAAGTAATGTCATATGGGTAAATATATGTATATTTTTGTGAGTGTACACACGTAAATCAACGTTTCCTTCTATTGAGTATACACTAGTAACACTACTTCCCCTCCTAAATATGCTAACCAGTACTTATTTTAATAAATATTTTTTCTTTCTCCAATCGTTTATTCTCGATCATTCTCCTCTACAGCCACCAATAAACATGCATCTTTTGTTTCATTTTTTTTAAATTGGAGTACAATACTAGTAATGTAACCGACCTATGCAGATATGCTCCTTCAATATATTTGGTAACATGGTGGAAACATACATTTTCATTCACATTCTCACTGAAAAGCTTGAAACAGGTATCACTTGTAACTCTCAATATTCATCCTGATTCCTGATCATCCGGATTACCTAGATACTCGTCCCTTTGAGCTTCTGATTTTGTCAAAATAGGTGTCTCCAATTAAAGTTTTTTAAATTTAGAAAGTATTTGTTCTCGCATTTTTCTGTCACTTTCTAATTTCATCTCTCTATTTTTATTTTGTTCTATCAAACACCCATTACACATATGTAATACTCCCTCCGCCCCAAACACTCTGCACACTTTCTTTTTTCGTCATTTCCCAAATAATTTGTACATCCTATAAATGAATTTTTTTATTTAACTTTATCTTTACAATATGCTTGATTGGGTCGAGTACTGACCATTTCTCTTCATACATTTTTTTTTACATCCAAAGATACACAGATAAAATTCACCCACCCGAAATAGCTTGCTTCTTCACAAATTTATTCCCCACAAAAAATCGACCCTTGTCATGCGTTCTTTCTCTCCTTCTCTCATCAGGGACGGAGGGACACTGGGGCCAAGGAGGTTACGTGGTCCTCCTGGAATTTTCTAAAATTATATATGTGAGTTTGCAGGTTACTAATCAAAGATTCATTTGTCCCAATGGTTTTCTATGAGTGAATAAGACTTGACCCTTTTGTAGAGCATGGCTCAAACCCTGGGTCTGCCCCATATGTTTTTTTTCCCTTTTAAATACACTATCTTTAGTTCAATTTTTCTTTCTTTTACATTTACATTTGTTCTTAAAATTGAACATTTTTTACTATATGAAGCTATTTTAATATTAATTACTTATATATTAAATTATTCTTAAATTTTTAGGTATACCCAGTATTTAGCACAAGGACCGACAAATTTGGGGAATATTTTTTTATTGGGATCTGAAGTAATATTTATGAGGTCTAAAAATTTTTTTTTCTTTATTTAATCAAGCCCCCTAGAAAATTTTTTGGCTCCATCACTGGCCTCTCATAATACCATAGTCCCAGTGAGCTCTCCAATAGTGCACCAAAACGGGGCCGGAGAGACGGTAAACATTAGATCAGCGAAGGTCAAATTGAACTTTCTTTGATTAAGAAATAGGATGTTGCTATATTCAACTCTATTAAATAGAGTAATAAAAGAGCAAGGTCTCTCACCCGAAAGAGAAAGAGTGAAAGAAAAAAGGGATATTTTATTCATATATTTACATAAAATGTTAATACATTTTACAACACTCCAATCAATTTTATTATTTTAATAATAAAAGTTTACACATCACTCTTAATACTTTATCCATTACATATTTTTCTAAGAAAGTGTATTCTCAAAAGTGTGAAGAGTCTTTGGTAACGGCGGGAGTACTATTTTTTTTTTTTATGTGGAAAAACAAAGGGAAAACTTAACTGGGGATGGAGTGAGTATTTTTCTACAATTTTAATGTTTTATTTGTTCAGTCATCTAGCCTACCGATGCTAATTCCAATGTTTCCGGGGATGTCAGTGACCAACCTACATGTAAAGTGTGCGATAATAAATACAACCATTTTTATAATTAAATTATTAACTCGATTATTAAAAGTCTGTGGACCCAATAAAATAATCATTTGATATGTGTTTAATAATTCTAAATTATGCAAATTTGAGATATACATACATGTATATCAGTGTGTGGGGTTAGGGGGTGAATTGAATTTTTTTGATATGAGACGATATCACAATACACACACATATATATATAGTGGGTTAGTATTTTGGCTTATCCATTATTCGTATCATTACCGTGTGAATATGTTACTACACACGAACTTTTCGTGTTGTTTTCGTGTCAATCCACTAAATTTGGAAAAAAAAAATCGATGACACATATAAGACTTAATATTTTGTAGTTTTATTGAAGATTTTGTATTATTATTATTATCATGTTTTATCTTCTCATATCGTGTAACGTCATTAACATGCATATTATAATAAAGGGTGTAGAAGTCGAAAATTGCTAGCCGGACAGATTTGGAACGCCTAGTGCCTAGGCCGCCTAGTCGGAAGGAGTTTTTAAAAAAAAATGTTCTCTATATTTCACCAATATGGTCAAAATCATTTGATAATTAACCTTTTACATACGACTTAATTTTTTTTAATTCTTATAACGGTGTAACTCAATAATTCAACAAATAATAATCAATACATATATAAACTACAAATTGATAAAATCTAAATAACAAATAAAATACATAATAATTTACATCAAATTAAGTGAAATTCTCTAAACGACGTCGTTTCAACGCGGAAAAAATTAAAACACTGGATGTCTAGCTTGCCTAGGTGGATTATACTAAAATCGGGTCAGTTAATGATCGTCTAGTGTCTAGGCGCCGCTTAGGCGGGGGCCTAAAGAGATTTTTGCATCATTGATATTATAATGTAATTTTTTTTCTTATTGTGTCGATTCTTAACCCCGTAGTTGATGGGGGGTTTGGATCATTCGAGCATATATGCAAGCGTGCACACACACTTACAGGAGTACTACGTTTGATAATTTCCATCGTCTCCAATTCGGATACTAAAGTAATATTGTGTGAGATGATTACATATATGTAACGAAGTTCCACTTTAATTTTTAGATTATCTTTAATTTAAAATTAGCATGATTTTGTTGGGTTTTCATAAGCTATTGTGTCATATAATACAGTAAATGAAAGTCCATGTCTCCATGTTGTATCATACAAATTTTTATCCCGAATCCTAGTTTGACGGGTGACAACTTGGGTCAGTCTCAAGCCACAATTATTACAGAAAATATTAGGTGTAAACTAAGAATTAAACCGTTGTGGTATCCCACGACTCTGCTAACCACTAAAGAATCCCTCTCTCTCTCCATATTTTTATCTACAGGATGTATATTTGCATGGAAATTTATATGCAGTCCATGGTACATGGATATACATGCATACATTGATTGCTTTTTACTAGGATTCCCACGTGGAAGATATTGTAGTATTCCTGGCTTTTATGAAAGTACGTTGTAACTGTTGCCCTGAAGATTCATATTCTTGGTAAAAAAGGTTGGTATGAATACCCAAAAGAATCATCCCACTGGTCTGCTTTTGTTTTCCAAGAGCAGGCACGTGGAAATGCTACTTGTTTGAGGTGTTGTACTCTTGGCAGGTAAAGGTGAAACGACACCGTTGGAGGCGTTACTATTACTAGAAGAAGACGATTGTGATGCAGAGTAGAGAGAAGAAGTGGGGGAGAGTTTGAGTCCCGTTAGAAGAAATCTGGTGTGTTTTTGTGTGTGTTCATTTGCTTTGTGAATTGGGATGTCACAATCTTTGCAAAGAAGCGCTCTATCTTGTTGGCAAAATAAGAATGCTCTCTTCTCCTGCATAAAATTTTTTAAATTAAAAATTTGATCATGATGCGACAAAATGAAATTAAAAATAATACATACCTGACAATTGTCGCAGAGGGGGGCTTGTTGGGGGGAGGGGGGGAGAAGGGAGAAGCGATGGTGTTTTCCGGCGAGCTTGTTGGCGTGGTGGACGCGGTGGTCGCAGGCGGCGCAGAGGGCGGCCTTGTCGGCGAAGCAGAATAATGAGGCTTCGTGTTTCTCACATACATCGCACAAGATCTTCATTTTGTTGATGAGGGAAGAAATTTGATCAAATGATGGGGGAGGGCGTTGAAATAGGAGGAAGATTGAACTTATTGTCTCATTAACAAAGAATAATTATTTATCAATTTTATCTATCAAAGCAAATAATATAAAAATATTGCCTAAGGATCTCAATATTCATAAACCCCATGTCCTTAAAAGAAAATCACAATCAAATAAAGAGGAAGGAACACAATGTCACATACCATCTTAAACTCAAGAGGCGGAAAGAAACAAATCCCCAAATTTATTAAGACACTGTCTAAAAATTATGATTACAATGGGTTCAAATTTATTTTGTATAAACATCCGTTGGCTTCACCTATCTTCATCGCTACTGCGAGAAGGTACGTTTTCGAACTTCTTCTTGTTTTTTTTTTATACCCACAAAATTGCCCTCTAAGTTTTTTGCCCAACTTTAAAAAAAAAAAAAAAAAAAAAAAAATTGCTCCAAAAAAGTTGGCAAAACAGTTGGGTAGATGTTGACATCTAGGTTAGCACGATGCCAAATTACCTAATTGGTAGCATTTCAGAGAGTTTGTATAATTTTTAGAAAATTAAATAAATGAATTTATTTCACGCCTCTCTTTCAAACTTTTTAGATGAGGTTGAAGTTGAACGGGTATATAGTTCATGCACAATGTTTATGGCCAAGGATTCAAAATTTTATTTACACGTATGCTTGTCGTACTTGCACTTTTTTTTTTTTAGAATTTGAGGAAACTGACTTGAACGTTGGAGAATTTATGCATGTCTGAGATCCTCTTCAGTCTATATTTGCAGGTGTGATTGGAGCTTATAAGTTGATATCGTCCCTCATGGTTTATTATTTTTTCAGTGTTGAAATTTCAATATTCAACTTTTTTTTTTTTTTTTAGTGTGATTACATCTACACACTCATCACCGCTTTTGACATGAGGAGTGCTGGTTGAGGTTAGATATAGTTTTACTTTCACCATTCAATTATTTGAGCTATGCTCGCAAACAAATACATGTTGAGAAACAAATTTGATTAATTCTGATGAATATTAAGTTGCAATATATTTTTCATTGATCAAGGTTGTATGTTTAATTAGATTTCTCTTACTAGAGTTTCAAAGGGAATATTCTTATTTAGAATCAATTTTGAAATGATATAGCTAGCTAACAAGATCGTGAAATGATAAAGATCGGGTCGTAATTGTAAGTCCAATTTAATATGGCATAGATTATTTGCACTACCTATATGTTAAATACACTGTCAGGATGAATACACTACTCGGTTCAATTTTTCAAAAAAAAAAATCAAACATAGTGAATTGAAAAAAAATAATTCTGAAATCTTTTTCGAAAATTTTTTAAAAATTCGGAAAAAAAGTTGAGGGTAGTATTTACAAAAAGGTTAGTACAAGTAACCGTGGCCATTTAAAATATATTTGCATTCGTACAGATGGGATAAATGCATAGTCCAGCTTGTTAGCCCAAAGCGTGGGCCCAAGATGGTATTGGTTCAAGCCTATAAGCGCGTGAATATACCTTCCAATTTCCAACCGATTAAAGGTAATAGATCCCCACGTCTACTTTGTCTAAATTTCTTATAAATAATGTACATAATGAAAATATTGGTAAAAATTATAGAGTAAAACCTATACAATCTTCTTGATGGGTCTATATCTCCTCAAATTTACTAGAAATTTACAAAAAATAAAATGGAGATATTCGTTACAACTTACAATAATTTTTTTATCATGTGCGTGTTACGATAGTGCGTTGGGTTTGATAATGAATTCAAACGTTACGCTATGATAAAAATATAAAATAAATTAATGTCGACTATATGTATGGGATAAATTGTAATTTTGATCCCAAAAAAATTAGTTTATTCGAAAACGATTCATTTTTAAAAAGTTTTAGTCTCATAGTTTTTTGTGACATTTTTTGTCCCAAAAGATTGCAATTTTGATCTCAAAAGAATGAGTAAATTGTATTTTTAGTCTTAAAAGAATATGGTGAAATTACAGTCTTAGTCCTGAAATTTACCGGATGAGATCAAACTGTAAAAAAAATAAAAAAATAAAAAAGGATCACCTTCACATATAGGTACCAAAGGTGTTTTGAACTCATTCTCTTGAGACCAAAAGGGCAATTATTTCAATACTTATATCATTATAAACTATATAAACTCTTTCCTGCTTGTTTTCCAAAAAGACATCCTTCATAAAGTTGATTAGGATGGTCTATAGAAGGTAAACCTTTCACCATGCTTCCTTTGCTCATCATTTTTAACCCATCAAAATTTAGATGCCCAAATCTCATATGCCATAGCCAAGATGAATCTTTGAAACAAGATTACAAGCACATAGGAACACCATTTTGAATGTTAAGTAAAAATATTCGATTTTTTGTCATAGGCACCTTAGCAATCAACCTTCCATTTTCATCTTTCATTGTCAAACATTGATCTTTCAAATGAATATCATAATTCTTCTCCAATAATTGATCCAAACTCAAAATATTACTTTTCATGGCCGGCACATAAAACACATTGGAAATTAATTGATGACTTCCATCTTTTGAACGAATCAAAATCATAACTTTTCCCTTTACTTGAACTTTTGAAGAGTCTCCAAAAGTTATATCACCTCCGGTTGATTCATCAAGTTCCACGAACAAATTTCTCCTTCCGCAAATGTGACTACTTGCACCAGAGTCAAGGTACCATTGATTCTCATTCTCATCTTGATTGGTTTTGCATGCCAGAAATAAAGTACAATCTCCATCTTCTTATACATTGCTGCTTTCCGCAAAGTTATTTTTCTCCTCCACTTTACTTCTACATTCCCAAGCAAAATGGCCAAGACGATGACAAGAAAAACACTCAACTTTGGATTTGTCATACCTTGATTGGTTTGGCCTATTTTCTCCACGACTTCTTCCTCTTCCACGATTTCTTCCTTGATTGAAGTTTTGGCCCGTCTCATAATTATTATTTGAGGTGTGTTTATCACCTTGTCCACCTCTTCCATGACCACGTCCTCGACCTTGTCCTCGAAATCCTCCACGTCCTCGGCCTCTTTGTGATATGCCTTGATTTGTCTCATTCAAAGATAACTTTGCCTTCAAGGCTTGTTCAACTGATTCTTGAACTGGTTTCAACAATCTCTCTTCATGAGCTTGCAACGAACTGGAAAGTTCATCAACGGTCATGGTGTCTAAATCCTTAGATTCTTGGATGGCAACCACAATGTAATTAAATTTTGGATCCAAAGATCTCAAAATTTTCGCAACAATGCGATCATCTTTCATGTCATCTCCACATCTTTTCATTTGATTCGTGATAGCCAAAACTCTTGAAATGTAATCCGAAATAGATTCGGAATCTTTCATGCGTAGAGATTCAAACTCCCCTCTTAATGTTTGGAGACGCATCTTCTTTACTTTATCAACGCCTTTGAATGAAGCTTGAAGAGTTTCCCATGCTTTCTTGGAAGTAGTTGCCGCAGCGACTTTCTCGAACATCTTCTCATCCAAACTTTGATGGATGAGGGTAAGTGCCTTTTGATCCTTCTTCTTGGCGGATGCTTCACTTTCATCAACACCATTTTCCACAGGATCCCAAGCTTCATAGGCTCCAAGCAAAGCCTTCATCCTTATGCACCAATTATCATAATTATCCTTGGTGAGAGATGGAACGACAAATGGAGTTCCATTCGACATTTCTTCAAGCTTTGTCTCCAAACACAAGTGGCTCTAGATACCAATTTGTTAGAAATTGAAGAGTATGAATTTCTACAAGAGTATAAAAGTCAAGAGTGGAGGAAACTATTTTGAATTTTTCTCAACTTAATTTTCTTGTGACTTTATACAAAATGATGAATACATGGGGTATTTATAGGTGATACCCATAATGCATCTATACAAAAATGCATGAACCATAATTAATTCTAATGCATGAACTTCTAATTAATCTCATACATGTATTGACCAAGAGTTCAAAGGTCATTCATGTATTCAACAATGTTTATCCATTATTTTAACTCATTTTAATTAATCTAGTTTATTATTTTCAACATGTCGTACTTGCACCTTTTTTTTTTAGAATTTAAGTTTGAGGAAACTGACTTGAACGTTGGAGAATTTATGCATGTCTGAGATCCTCTTCAGTCTATATTTGCAGGTGTGATTGGAGCTTATAAGTTGATGTTAGAGAAAATTGGTTGGTAATATTGTTTTATAATTAATTGGTATTAAAGCTTATTTGAGACTTTAATAGTTGACCAATTAATTTTTGGTGTTGAAATTAATTTCTCGGAGATTAATTGTTACAAGTGCGTTCTACTCTTGGAGTAGATGAGAATGGTGTATTCATACTCGCAAAACCGATTTTCGGTGAGTGAGAAATTGAAACGGAAAGTCGAAATGTTCAACACCTAATTTTGGGAATTAAATGAGTCATTTAATTCATCCCACAATGGAATTTTGGAATACTAATATACATGATATTAGTATGGGAACAATGAAGTATAAGAAATTATAGTTGATTGCTAGTCAATCAAAGTTGCCACACGCGCCCGCGCCCGTGGCCTTGGACTTGGACTTGGACTTGGTCTTTGGGTGGACTTTGGGCCTTGGGCCCAGTGGGTATCTAATTTTTTGGAGAACAAAAATTAGGATATCAGGTCCACAGACCTTGGGTCGATTCGGATCAGATACCCACCCGATTAGAGAGGTCAACCGGATCGACATACTTCATAAGAGCACATAAATCACATGTGCTAAATTCGTGGGACGTTACCAATGTGATTTTAAGGAAACGCTTTCTGGGTCAACTTCTTGCCACCAACGAAAACGCGTCCGCATTTAATGCCCACGCGGTTTTCCTTCTGCATTGAGTGGAGGTTCGCCTATAAATAACGTCCTCATGCATTTGCCTGGCCAAGTATTCAGAAAAATCTTCTCCTCTCTCTCAGTCTCTCTGCATATAGAGTCTCTATAGGATAGTCCAGTTCGAAACGCTCGTTGTGTTCGCTGGAGCTCCAAGACCTGTGGTGCTACACTCTTGGAGACGATAGTGACGTTTTACCTTTGGGGGTAAATTTCCAAGACCGAAGAGCACTACCGGAGAAATTTTATCTTGCGGGAAGAGGGCTTCCTCGACTCGTCACTGCTGCAGTTTTCTTTTCCTTCTTTCTCTCTTTGTAACAGTTATCGAGTTGTAAATTTTCTTTTTTATTTTTGAATTATTATTACCGCAGTCAGAAACTCATTTTCATTTACATTCGCACGACAAAAGTTTTGTTTTAAAAAATGACTGACGGAAATAACAATTCGGAGTCTGCTAACCAGAGAAACACTGTTGTTCCTCCTGGTAACCCCACTCCCCAGGGCACCACTACCCTCGTTCCCCATGTAACTGTCCATATTGGGCAGACCTCTAATCCCTCTGTGGTGAGCCCTTTCCCGTTTGATAACTCGAGACCTTTTATGGTCCAAAGTGAGAGACCCGAAAAGTTTTCGGGTAAGAACTTCAAGAGGTGGCAACAGCGTATGCTGTTCTTTCTGACCACCTTGAGGTTGGCGAGGTTCCTTACTGAGGACCCGCCTGCAGTCGTTGAGAACGATGCACAGAATGAGGAAGTTCGTGCCCCCTGGTGGGAACACGACTTCTATGCTCAGAATTACATTCTGAGTGGTCTGGCAGATTCTTTGTATAGTGTCTACCAGAAGTGCAAAACGGCCAAGGAAATGTGGAATTCCTTGGAGGCCAAATATGTGGCCGAGGATGCCGGTACTAAGAAGTACTTGGTTGGGAAGTTCTTGAACTTCAAGATGGTGGACTCAAAGTCTGTCGTCGAACAAGTTCAAGAATTCCAGTTGATTCTGCATGACATTGCTGCAGAAGGAATGATACTGCCAGACGATTTTCAAGCCGCTGCAGTAATTGAGAAACTGCCTCCGAGCTGGAAGGAGTTTCAAAGCCACTTGAAGCTGAAGAAGAAGAGTATGACCTTGCAAGAGGTCATAGACAAACTTCAGATTCGCAAGGGTGGGTTGGAGAGGAACAAAGGTCAGGAAGAGGCCAAAGCTAATTTGATGGAGTCAAAGAAGCACAAGAGGCCAAATTCTGACAAAGGCAAACAACCCGTTGTAACTCGACCCAAATTTACTGGTGATTGTTACAACTGTGGAAAGCCGAACCACATTGCAAGATTCTGCAAGGCCCCAAAGAAAGATGACAAAGGCAAGGGCAAGCAGTCCAATGCGAATGTGGTTGAAGGGGAGTTCACTGAAGAGGACCTTGCTGCAGTGACCATTGAAGTGAACCTCGTGGGTAACCCTAAGGAGTGGTTCATTGATACGGGGGCAACCTGTCATGTCTGTTCTGACAGGAACGCTTTCTCGACCTATGAGCCAGCCAATGGGAGAAAGCTGCACATGGGGAATCAAGCCACGTCTGAGGTGGCTGGGGTTGACAACATTGTTCTGAAGCTGATCAGTGAGAAGAACATCACACTGAGAGATGTCCTGCATGTCCCGGACATTCGCAAGAACCTCATCTCCGGCTCTGTACTAGTGAAGAATAATTTCAAACTTGTATTTGAGTCTAATAGGGTTGTTTTTAGTAAGTTCTCAGTGTACCTAGGTCGTGGATATGTCCACGATGGTCTGTTTAAGATGAGTGTCATTGTTGTACACCCCAAGGGGAAATCTATTATGAATAAAAAAGTTTCTACTTCTTATATCGCTGAGTTTTCAGATTTATGGCACTGCAGATTGGGACATGTAAATGTTAAATCGATAAAACGACTAGTAAGTTTAAATAACAAATGTGAAATTTGTGTAGAAGCTAAGATGACAAAGTTTTCTTTCCCTTCGGTTGAAAGGAACTCAGAACCTCTAGAATTAATTCACACCGATGTGTGTGACTTAAAATTCATACAAACTAGAGGAGGGAAGAAGTACTTCATCACTTTCATAGATGATAGTACAAGGTTTTGCCATGTTTACCTTTTGCACAGTAAGGATGAAGCGTTAGACGCTTTTAAACTGTACAAAAGTGAAATGGAAAACCAGTTGAATAGACGAATCAAAATGGTTCGTAGTGATAGAGGAGGAGAGTATGTAGCACCGTTTGAGAAGATATAAAATCGGCCCTAAAACGGTTGATTGCATATTTGTTGGGTATGCACTGAATAGTAGTGCCTATCGGTTTATAATTCACAAATTAGAAGTTCCCGATATGACAGAAGGCACTTATATAGAGTCGAGAAATGTTGTGTTTTTCGAAAACATTTTTCCTTGCAAGTCCAAGGAAGATGAGATATCAACCAAAAGACCTCGAAATGAGGAGGTTGATGAGGATGCTGGTCCATCCACTCAAGATAGTGGTGAGTTACGACGCAGCAAGAGAGCTAAGATAGTTAAAACCTTTGGTCCCGATTTCATCACTTACGTGTTGGAAGAGGAACCTAGGACTATCAAAGATGCTCTATCAAGGCCAGACGCTCCGCTCTGGCAAGAGGCGATTAACAGTGAAATCGACTCTATCATGCAAAACCACACGTGGGAGTTGGTTGCAAAACCACACGTGGGAGTTGGTTGATCTCCCACAAGGTTGCAAGCCCTTAGGATGCAAATGGATCCTTAAAAGAAAGTATAAAGCGGATGGGTCAGTTGAAAAATACAAAGCCCGCTTAGTGGCCAAAGGGTTCAAACAAATCGAAGGGTACGATTTCTTTGATACCTATTCAACTGTAATGAGGATTACTTCCATTAGGGTGCTAATCGCGATTGCTGCTTTGCACAATCTCGAAATTCACCAAATGGATGTTAAAACTGCATTTCTCAATGGTGAAATGGATACAAATATCTATATGGATCAACCAGAGGGGTTTGTAGCACCTGGAAATGAGAAAAAGGTGTGCAAACTAGTAAGGACGTTGTATGGGCTTAAGCAAGCTCCAAAACAATGGCATTTGAAATTTGATAGCACCATGTTATCAAATGGCTTTCGTATCAATGAGTGTGACAAATGTGTGTACGTGAAAAGTACACCAAAAGGGTTTGTCATATTGTGTCTATACGTTGATGACATGCTCATTACGAGTAATGATCATGATTTACTCATTAGTACGAAACGCATGTTGAGTCGAAACTTCGACATGAAAGATTTGGGTGTTGCTGACGTGATTCTAGGAATCAAGATCAGCAGGACATCAAATGGCATATCTTTAACACAATCTCACTATGTAGAGAAAGTGTTAAAGAAGTTCAATGCCTTTGATGATCCACCTGCAAAGTCCCCATTGGACATGAGTGTACATTTGAGCAAAAACAGAGGTAGTCCTGTAGCTCAACAAGAATATGCTAGAGTTATCGGTAGCATAATGTACATTTCGAATTGTACGCGTCCCGATATAGCGTGTGCGGTGAATAAACTTAGTATATTCACAAGCAATCCAAGCAATGAGCATTGGAATGCACTCAGGAGAGTCTTGAGGTACTTAAAGTATACTCTCGACTTTGGGCTACAGTACACTATGTATCCTGCTGTACTTGAAGGGTACTGCGATGCTAATTGGATCTCAGACACTAAAGAGTCATTCTCCACTAGTGGATTTGTATTCACTATAGGAGGAGCGGCTGTGTCCTGGAGATCGACTAAGCAAACATGCATAGCCCGATCCACCATGGAATCAGAATTCATAGTGTTAGATATAGCTGGTGAAGAAGCAGAGTGGCTTCGAAATTTTCTCGAGGATATTCCATGTTGGGATAAACCCGTACCTACGATAATGGTACATTGCGACTGTCAAGCCGCAATTGGTAGGGCTTTAAGTGACATGTATAACGGAAAATCTAGACACATTCGTCGTAGATATAATTCCGTGAGACAATTGATCTCAAGTGGTGTGATGTCAATAGACTATGTGAGGTCTAAGGACAATCTTGCGGATCTGTTAACTAAGAGTATAAATCGAGATCAATTGTCTAAACTGTCAGAAGGAGTGGGTCTAAAATCCACAAAGTAAACTGAAGCAGTGGTAACCCAACCAAGTTGACTGGAGATCCCAAGATCTTGGTTCAATGGGAAAACTAGGCTGTGGAAGTTAGAGAATGCACTTGGTAACCCGACCATTCCTTATAGGATAGTACACCAAGTGAGAACCCGTGTGTGGTACAGGCTAAGTCTATACGACTTTTAATGAATCCTAAGTCCATGTGGGGGACGGAGTATTGCGGGATACTCAAGAGGAGTTCACGTATGTAAGTGTGAGGTGAGAGGCTACCTCAAATATCAGTGGATATTAAACACTTATGAATCCAAAGGGTGTCCATGGCTGAAACGGACAAAAACGTGAGAACAAGAAATGAGCGTAGAGATATTATTGTGTCAGTATTACTGTCTAAGTACACACCAAGGCGGAATGGTTCAAGGCAATGTGTCCACCAGGTTGTTGGTGTACTCGGTAATGCTTGACTATGGAAGGTTCAAAGCCACAAACTACCTATCCAGATGCAATAATGTTTTGTGTTTGAACTGGACTGTGGGTCTGCATGTCTATAAGTTCAATTTCCACTCACGTGGGGGATTGTTAGAGAAAATTGGTTGGTGGTATTGTTTTATAATTAATTGGTATTAAAGTTTATTTGAGACTTTAATAGTTGACCAATTAATTTTTGGTGTTGAAATTAATTTCTCGGAGATTAATTGTTACAAGTGCGTTCTACTCTTGGAGTAGATGAGAATGGTGTATTCATACTCGCAAAACCAATTTTCGGTGAGTGAAAAATTGAATCGGAAAGTCGAAATGTTCAACACAAAATTTTGGGAATTAAATGAGTCATTTAATTCATCCCACATTGGAATTTTGGAATACTAATATATATGATATTAGTATGGGAACAATGAAGTATAATAAATTATAGTTGATTGCTAGTCAATCAAATTTGCCACACGCGCGCGCGCGCGTGCCGAGCCTAGCCGCGCCGCGCCAGCGCCCGAGCCCGCGCCCTTGGTCTTGGTCTTGGTCTTGGTTCTTGGCAATTGGACTTTGGGTGGACTTTGGGCCTTGGGCCCAGTGGGTATCTAATTTTTTGGAGAACGAAAATTAGGATATGAGGTCCACAGAGTTTAGGTCGATTCGGATAAGATACCCACCCGATTAGAGAGGTCA
Source organism: Ballota nigra (assembly GCA_947034835.1). NCBI lineage: Eukaryota > Viridiplantae > Streptophyta > Magnoliopsida > Lamiales > Lamiaceae > Ballota > Ballota nigra. Next base: position 15,609,769 of record OX344730.1, read on the forward strand.
ACCGGATCGACATACTTCATAAGAGCACATAAATCACATGTGCTAAATTCGTGGGACGTTACCAACGTGATTTAAGGAAACGCTTTCTGGGTCAACTTCTTGCCACCAACGAAAACGCATCCGCATTTAATACCCACGCGGTTTTCCTTCTGCATTGAGTGGAGGTTCACCTATAAATAGCGTCCTCATGCATTTGTCTGGCCAAGTATTCAGAAAAATCTTCTCCTCTCTCTCAGTCTCTCTGCATATAGAGTCTCTAAGGGACAGTCCAGTTCGAAATGCTCGTTATGTTCGCCGGAGCTCCAAGACCTGTGGTGCTACACTCTTGGAGACGATAGTGATGTTTTACCTTTGGGGGTAAATTTCCAAGACCGAAGAGCACTACCGAGGAAATTTTGTCTTGCGGGAAGAGGGCTTCCTCGACTCGTCACTGCTGCAGTTTTCTTTTCCTTCTTTCTCTCTTTGTAACAGTTATCGAGTTGTAAATTTTCTTTTTTATTTTTGAATTATTATTTCCGCAGTCAGAAACTCATTTTCATTTACAGTTGATATCGTCCCTCATGGTTTATTATTTTTTCAGGGTTGAAATTTCAAAATTCAATTTTTTTTAGTGTGATTACATCTACACACTCATCACCGCTTTTGACATGAGGAGTGCTGGTTGAGGTTAGATATAGTTTTACTTTCACCATTCAATTATTTGAGCTATACTCGCAAACGAATACATGTTGAGAAACAAATTTGATTAATTCTGATGAATATTAAGTTGCAATATATTTTTCATTGATCAAGGTTGTATGTTTAGTTAGATTTCTCTTACAAGAGTTTCAAAAGGAATATTCTTATCTAGAATCAATTTTGAAATGATATAGCTAGCTGACAAGATCGTGAAATGATAAAGATCGGGTCGTAATTGTAAGTCCAATTTAATATGGCATAGACTATTTGTACTACCTATATGTTAAATACACTGCCAGGATGAATACACTACTCGGTTCAATTTTTCAAAAAAAAAATCGAACATAGTGAAATTGAAAAAAAAAAATTCGAAAATCTTTTTCGAAAATTTTAAAAAAATTCGGAAAAAAAGGTTGAGGGTAGTATTTACAAAAAGGTTAGTACAAGTAACCGTGGCCATTTAAAATATATTTGCATTCGTAGAGATGGGATAAATGCATAGTCCAGCTTGTTAGTCCAAAGCGTGGGCCCAAGATGGTATTGGTTCAAGCCCATAAGCGCGTGAATATACCTTCCAATTTCCAACCGATTAAAGGTAATAGATCCCCACGTCTACTTTGTCTAAATTTCTTATAAATAATGTAAATAATAAAAATATTGGTAAAAATTATAGAGTAAAACCTATACAATCTTCTTGATGGGTCTATATCTCTTCAAATTTACTAGAAATTTACAAAAAATAAAATGGAGATATTCGTTACAACTTACAATATTTTTTTTTATCATGTGCGTGTTACGATAATGCGTTGGGTTTGATTGAATTCAAACGTTACGCTATGATAAAAATATAAAATAAATTAATGTCGACTATATGTATGGGATAAACTGTAATTTTGATCCCAAAAAAATTAGTTCATTCGAAAACGATTCATTTTTAAAAAGTTTTAGTCTCATAGTTTTTTGTGACATTTTTTGTCCCAAAAGATTGAAATTTTGATCTCAAAAGAATGAGTTAATTGCATTTTTAGTCTTAAAAGAATATGGTGAAATTACAGTCTTAGTCCTGAAATTTACCGGATGAGATCAACTGTAAAAAAAAAAGGATCACCTTCACATATAGGTACCAAAGGTGTTTTGAACTCATTCTCTTAAGACCAAAAGTGCAATTATTCCAATATTTATATCAGTATAAACTATATAAACGTAATTGAATAAAGTTCGATACAACAAAATAGTATCCATAAGCAACATCCACTATAAAAAAACTCGTGTATAAATGATTGAAATTTGAGACGAACTAGATATTCGTCGGTAATTTGTGAAATTAACGGTGGATTTGATACGGATAAAGTCAAGTGGTCGTAAAATCTATTAAAATTTGTGACGATTATAAATTTCCGTCGCTAAACATTGAGGATTAGCGACATACAAGTTGTCGCTAATCAGAAGACATTTAGGGTTCCTCTTTATCACCAGGATTAGCGATTTCGATTGTCACTAAATTTAAATTTTATATTAGCGACTCACACAAGTCCATCGCTAAATCAACTTGTTGACCACAACACTTGGAAAAACGGAGCCTTTTAATGTGACCGACAAGATTAGTAATAGACTGTCGTCGCTAATTTCAAAATTAGATTTATGTATTTTGTCGTCCATCCGTTGCTATTTTTTGGCCTATTTAGGCAACAGTCGACTCCGATGAACAGTGTGAGAGAAGAGGCAAAGAAAAAATAGAGAGAAATCGTCGGAGAACCACTGTGCCGACACTGGAAAGTCGAATCTTCCCGATTAAAGTGCTCACTTCTCGATCCTCTACACATTAACCATATGCTTTTTTTTCATTTTTACCGAGTAAAAATAATTTTGAAGCATGTTTAGATAGTCGGTTGAGTATGATTGAATTTTGATATGATTATTAGTACTCACTCCGTCCACCAAAAGTATGCACATTTTCTTTATGGAAACAATCACTTTATTATCACCTTACAATCATCACTTAATTACACATATGTCATCAACTATGACACTCATACACAATTACTTTATTCGTA